>CM070637.1:40539350-42035230 GCA_036346255.1 Ampelocalamus luodianensis
ACCACAAATTTGTCCAAAACTCCATGAATACAGACCATAAGGTTCATGAACAACGCTGGAGCATTGGTCAAACCGAAGACATGACGGTGTACTGCACAGCCATAACGAGTAGTGAAAGCCGTTTCGAATATCTCACTCGATCCGACTTGATGATAGCCCGATCTCGTATCAATCTTTGAGAACACCCGAGCCCGCATAACCGGTCAAAAGATCATCAATGCGGGCAGAGGATATTTGTTCTTCACCGCTACTTCATTGAGAGGACGGTAATCAACACATGCGCAAAGTCTTGTCCTTCTTCTTCACAAAGATCACCGACAACCCCAAGGAGATGAACTGGGACGGATGAAACCCTTTGCTTGGAGCTCGCTAAGTCGCTTCTTCAATTCTTCTAGCTCATTGGGAGGCATTCGATACGGCGCTTCAAATCGGCAAGATCGGCAAAGAACTCGATGACAAACCTGTGTCTCGAACCGAGGCATCCCGGCAAGTCTTCGGAAAAACATCCCCAAAGTCGATACTATGGGAACATCCCAACTGCAAGTCCGCTTTGTCTCTAATGCACATAGATGTGGCCCCGCATCGGCGCGAAATCCGACTTGCTCGCTCAAGGGTCGGTAAGGTAGACAACCTTCTCGCACAATCGACGGCCCCAAATGTTGGGACAACCAATCCATGCCAAGAATCACATCCGCATCACGACCGAAAGGTGATAAGATTTGCTAAAAATCCCACTCCTTCAACTATGATAGGAACATCCCAAGATCAGAATCACCTCTCATTTCCGAATTCCGAGAGCGGATGAGCAAAGGAACTTCCAAAGGAACACAAAGGAAGACCACTAACAAGCAGCAAATGATCTTGAAATAAAGAATGCGATGCTCCGAATCAAATAATACCGCAAAGAGACGAGAATTAACAAGAAGTGTACCCATCACGACATCCGCGCCCCGAGCCTCCTCACCGAAGGTGGTTCACCCGACCACGCCGCACTCGGTCTTCGAATAATCTTCCGTCGCGGTGACCACTCCCCCGCCGCCCCCTCCATTAGGACGAGGGGGCCGCAACACACTGAGGGCAGTATTCGCATAATGGCCCTTGTTGTGGCAAATAAAACAAGTCACCGCCGCCGGATTGGCGAGACCGCTCATTGGCCGATCGCAGCGCACGTGGTGAAACACGCCCGCGTGGGCGAGGAGCTGGTGCAGATGGTCTCGCACGGTGGAGCAAAAGAACGGGCCATCGTGCCGCCCACCGAGGACTAACGAGGCCGTGAGTAGACCGATGCGCTTCCCATTTGCGCTATGGACTCGCCAACGCTTTGCCTTATGCTCGCAACAATGGCCTTATCTACCAAGGCCCAAAATCGAGAAGTCCACAATAGATAACTTGTCCCGCAGCTCCTGACAAGCCATCCATAAACTTCTCCCGCTTAGCCTCATCCGAGGCCACCTCACCCGAGCATAACGAGCCGATGATTGAACTTGTAAAGGTATTCGTCACGATTTGCGCCTTGCTTGAGCGCGAGGAACTCCTTTTTCTTCACCTTCATCGTGCCATCCGGGATGTGGGCCCGACGGAAAGTCGATCGAACCTCCCACGCGACCACATGGCCCGCGGTCGCATGGGCAGATAGTTCTCCCACCATGAGAGTGCGCGCCTCGCCGGTGGGACGCTAAAAGTGCCTTGTCCCGCGCTCGCATCGAGCTATGTTGAGCTTTCGCCAACCATGCGCAGCCAATCGTCCGCATCGAGAGGGTCCTCGTGAGCGGAGAAAGTCGGCGGCAGACGGAGGAACTCCGCAAGTCCCCCGCAAGTCCGTGGCCGCCACCATCGGCAGGAGTGGAGGTATTCTAGCAATAACCTCCAAGATGCTGTCGTCCATGCGTTTCGCCAACTGAGCGAGAACCTCACCATGTTCTGAGGAGGGGAAGCTCCTCATCATGACCACTCACTGACTACCGCGTGTTCTCCCCGCCATCCTGTTTCACTAAGACAAGTTAGCAACAAATTTAGAGCAAGCAAACCCAAAATTCATGAAAATACCCAAAAACAAACACAAGGTGATAAAGTTCGACCAACAAAAATCAGACACATAACTACTCACTTTACATCTTACCCTATTATCCCCACAAGTTTTAGTTGGATTAAACTTCATGGTTCTCCCCGACTAATCCCATTAGTAACTATCTTTTAAAAGGTAAAGAGAGAAACCAGCCAAAACTTAAATTAGAGTAAGATGAGAGTAGAAAGCTAAGATAGGTACGGAATAAAATCTGAGAATCAGCTAAGTTTTCATAAACCTTTTATAATTTGAAAATAAGATTCTCAAAATATCCTAAGGACGACTATGCTTGGGTTACGGTCGAATGGCTCGATACCAACTTTGTGAGGACCCAGCTTATTTGGTTTGTAATGCTTAACCAACCACCGGTCCTAGCATCACAAATCAAATAAATCGATCCTCGAGATATGTATACTTCTGTAGCAAAGATACACACCCCGGTACAAAATTAGACATCAACCCATTCCACACATAGAGTCCAAACACCACACTTCCAAACGGAAGATAAACAAATAGTAACAATATTACGTGCAATGGCCGATCGCCACAAGATACACAAATAACAACAAAAAGACAAATGAAGCAAAGTGCCATAAGATGGCTATAAACAAAGCCAATCGGTGTGCCTTCAACCCACAAGGCATCCGACCGACCGCCAAGACTAGTCGTCACCACTTGGCGACAAAGACAACCACGTAAGTGAGGACCCCGAGGCTCACCTTCTTCCTCTCGCAATGTAAACAATAAGCACAAAGAATCGAGTACAAAGATTGTCTTTGTACCCGCAAGATCGAGCGTGTGAACTAGCGCACTGCATATGCTACATGCAGGCTTATTTTGGTGGAGGTCATATGTTTCATTTGCATAAAACCAACTTTCTTTGCAATAATGTAATACAGCTTTAAAGGCAAGTTTGCAATTCATTTTACTTGTTGAAATAATCAAGTAAATAAAGATAGGTACAAGAAACCACCTAGAAGTGACTATCCCAATAGTCACCACAATATAGCACGAATCCCTGCACTGCACTCACCCAAAGAAGTTTTAATTTAAATGTTGTAGTCTAACTCTTGAAAAGCTTACCCAAGCGTGTCCATCACCTAGGACGAGGCTATTCGAATAGTTTTTAACCCTCGCAGGGTGTACCATCGCACCCACACCTCGCATCGCCTTTAAGCCAAAGCACACTTCAAGGTATGCCAACACACTAAGTCCTACGAGATCTGTTTCCAATATTGTGTATCAACTCGAGCCGCTCAGATGGATAGAAACCCATACGCTACATGGTAAAGCGAAAAGACAACTACCCACTCAGATAAAGCTTTTTGACAACTACCATGCTCCCACCTCCATCCTCCCGCGACTCCTCCGCGACCTGAGCCAATACACGCCAAAGTACTAGGTCAAGAGAGGTCCCATATACTCTAGTGTGGTTAGTACGCGAAATGCTGGATAAAAATTCACTCACAAGATGTTCGGTCCCATTGACAGGGCACCTTTCCATCACACCCAAAAGATCACACCAATCTTACCATTGTGCCTGGGCCCAAATCATTTTTGTTTTCATTTTTAGTTTTGCAATTAAACATAGCAGAATGTTGAAACATAAGGTTGTAGTAAATTTTAGGTGATCAAGGTTACCGACTAAAGTCGATAACCGCCTGGGCTTCTACCGATAGCTAGCATGTCTAACAAATTGACCCGATCTACTAAGTGACAAGAGATCATCCAACACTCTAATCACAAAGAAATAACCTAGGCTCAGTAGTAGAGATCAATATTTTGTCTACAGGATATGCAACACGGATTTAATTAATCAATTTAACACAAATTAAGCAATGCATACATACAGTTGAAACAAAATATTAGACTTTAAAATATCGATTAACATGATCAAACCTGCTTGCCCGGATGTCGCTGCTCAATATGTCGCGGAGGATCGTCCTCGTGGTTGCCGCAAATATCAAGCCTAACGATCGAACATAACAAAGAAATAAGAACGAATAACACCGACAAAACTCAAACATACAACAGCTCTAAAACAAGCTAAAACTCACACAGCAACCTAAGCAAGAAATGACAAAATTTTAGAAACAGAGAACAAATTATTTTAAGTTATTAATAATTTTCTATGAATTTTCTAAGTTAAAAACACAACAAGTCACTAGTTAATTACTTAACAAATTTTCATGAATGTATGCAGTGTGCAAAACCTATCCTAATAATTAGTACACAAAATGAAATTTTACAGAGTTGGGTTCATTGAATTTGGACAATTATAGCAAGAGATATGCATTTTCTAATTTGGAGATTACAATCTACAACATTAAATTAGTTAACAGATTCTTGCTACAGATACAAGGTTGAAATTAATTTCAGTAAATAGAACATTTAAAATGAAAATTAATAAAGACTGGTTTCATGCAATTTGGATAAAAATTGAATCAGCTTATGCATTTTACAAGTTTAATTGATTTAATAGCTCAATGTAAAAGCATTTGTAAATACTAAAGCACTAAATACTTCTTCTACCGACGCACGGCTAGCCCAGCCATCGACAAGCGGGCCGCGAAAACGCGACGTGAGCGGATCGCGCATATAGGTGACGTGGAAGGCGATTCGAGAATACGTCTTCGCTCACCAAAGTGCAAACCTACATACTCACAAAGAAATACGTTTCCCAACAGAGAAAACATATTACCGAGCTACACAACCCTAATCGACAAAGATGGACCCACATGGCGTTGACTTAGAGAATAAATAACGGGCTGGATTAAAGGATTTCTAAACGCGACAACCAATAGGGCCCACAAATCGAGACTCGGACTAAGCAAGATTAGTGCTAAACTACTCCACCGGCGGCTCACCGCGAGCACGGACGGCGATGCCGCCGCAGTGATCTTGCTAACGGTGGTTTACGGGCGAGAGTGGTACTTCGGGTTCGCAACGATCTCGCGAACACGATGGCGGCGACGCGAGTCCGATGGTCACCGGAGTTGAGCTCGCGACGACGGAGGCGGAGAAGAAGGTGCGGTGCTCGCGAGAAGACACTACGGCTCCGAGAAGACCCGGAAGATGCGCCACCCGCTTGATCCTGTGAACAATAAGCACAAGATGATGGCGACGAAGGAGGTCCGAGACGGCCGAATCACCACGCGCGCGAAACACCGAGCTCGGAGAAGAATCGGTCGCACGGCTTCCACGATGCACCAAAGACGTAAACGAACCCACCGTGAGCATCGGTGAGCATTGCGATCAAGTGGAACCAAACGCGAGGCTTGAGACTCACCGTAACGCTAGCAAGCTCGCGGGCCGAGGCCGGAAGCGAAGACGATGAAGTTGCTCGAGCGATCCAATGGATGCCGGCGATCCGGATGGGCAAAATGGAGGCGCGAGGAGAGTGGATCACGATGGTACGGTCGCGGGCTTGAGAGAGGCATCGACACGGCGGCTGCCGCTTGGGTTCAACTCCGCCGAGACAAAGAAACGGCGAGAAAGCACGAGAATGGGGTAGAGAAGAAATGAATGAGTTCGTGGGTAGATGAGACCCCGCGATGCTTCTGACCGACACGAGGACGTAAATGTGGCAATGACGAGAGACGCGGGCAAGCATACGCGACGCACGGCCGAGAGCTCGGTGAGACGCGAGAAGACGAGGACGAAGTCGACAGGTGGGACCCATATGTCGGCGATCGATGGTGGTGCGAACCGGTGGTTTGATTTGATCGGGCGATGCACCGACCGATGGATCTAAAATAGACGGCCGAGATTGGTGTATGCATTCGGACAGTCGGTTGCACACGCGGCGTGGATCGCTCGACCAGATCGGACGGTCACGATCGATTGGGCTCGAGCGCGGTGCGCTTAGGCGGTGCGGCGAGTCAAGTGGCGCGGTCGGACTCGAGCCGAGGTTGGGTCCGAGCCCGAGGAATGTGATTTCGTGGATTTGATTTAAAAGACAGAGAAGGTTTGGGGAATTTTTAGAGGTAGCTCCTGAGCTCCAAAAATTCTGAAATTTTATGGTAGCTACTAGGGACAGAGGAAAACCTTGTGAAATTTTTCCAGGAGTTTCAATGCACTAGATTTTTCCCAATAAAATTCACAAGCTGCTGCCCAGAGGTTTGACCAGAAATTCAAACTAGTTTGACTTGGCCATTTGAAATATCAAACAAAATCCAAAAATTGTGAGATAATTCAGAGAGGTAGATAGGATGGTCAAGATGACAGGAAAATATTCCTAGGGGATGATCACAAGTTTGAAGGCTAAGAATGTGCTGACAACAATTTCCAATCACAAGAATTAAATTCTAAAAATTGGAAATTGCTAGGGAAAACTTTAGAAACTTTCAAATGATTTGAAGAGACAACAAAAGTTTTTATTTCTCCTCAAAATTTTACATTTGAAATACAAACCCTAAGTTAGGGTCATGCACAGTGAAGCAGTTCTCCTGACTAATTATGTCCTAAATAGGGTTCCACCGCAATCGAGAGAAAACACCTTATGAAGGATGGAAGGGAGAAAACCTAACTTGTCCTTTCTTCTCGACTGGGATGCCTTGCAAAAGTGCATGTACTGCTATCAAGAAAAGAAAACTTGGTCCAAAGACCGTTGATTGTGTCTTTCTAGGGTATGCTTCTAACAAAGACTGCTTATAGATTTTTAGTGGTCAAATCCGAGGTAAGTGACATTGCTACGAATGTAGTGATGGAATCTCGTGATGCGACATTCTTTGAGCATGTGTTTCCTATGAGACCAAATGAAGTCATTGATTCTATTGATTCAAGTGAACACTCTATTCTTCCTAGGGTGGATAACACCGCCCGACTGGAGTTGAGGAGGAGTAAGAGGGAGGACCAAAAGTCTTTAGGCGATGACTTTGTCACTTATGTCGTGGATGATGAACCACTAACCCTTTCAGAGGCATATGCATCCCTGATGTGGATTCATGGAAGGAAGCGGTCAGAAGCGAGATGGATTCCATTATAGCTGATCTGAACGTGGGAGGTTACGGACCTCCATGTGGATTTAAGCGCTGGGCTGCAAATGGATCTTTAAAAGAAAGCGAGACCTGATGGTACTATTGAAAAGTACAAGGCCCGCTTAGTGGCTAAGGGTTTCACGCAAAAGAGGGTGAAGACTATTTTGATACATACTCGTGGCGTGGCTCACTCACAATTCGAGTGCTTTTAGCACTAGTCACAGATAAACTCCAAGTACATCAAATGGATGTAAAGACCGCTCTAAATGGAGAGTTGGATGAGGAGATTTATATGCAACAGCCTGATGGTTTTGTGGTTGAAGGGCAAGATAGGAAAGTATGTCGTTTGATTAAATCCTTGTATGGTCTAAAGCAAGCTCCTAAGCAATGGCACGAGAAATTCGATAGTACTATGACTTCGGTCGGTTTTTGTGTGAACGAAGCCGATAAATGTGTCTACTATCGGTTTAGTGGGGGCGAAGGTGTTATTCTATGTCTTTACGTTGATGACATATTGCTTTTTGGGACCAACATAGATGCAATCAATAGAACGAAGGCCTTCCTCTCCTGCACTTTGATATGAAAGATCAGGTGAAGCTGATGTTATCTTAAATATTAAGCTTATAAAGGGTGAGAATGGGATTACTCTTTCACAATCCCATTATGTGGATAAGGTCCTATCCAGATTTGGATTCATGGACTGTAAATCAGTAGCCACACCCTATGATCCAAATGCTAAGCTTCATAAAAACATCGACATGGAAAAGACCGGCTTAAATATTCTCGATAATTGGATCTTTAATGTATCTTACTAGTGCAACGAGGCTCGATATCTCATATGTCAGAAGCGCATTGAGTCGTTATACGCCCAATCCAGAGATGATCACCGACAAAGACTAGAGAGGGTACTTCGTGCACTGGAAGGGACCTCTAACTTGGGAATAATTATTCAGCCATCCGCATCTTGGAAGGATTCAAATGATTCTAATCGATCGGTGACTTGATGACATGAAGGCTACAGTGGATATGTATTCACTCTAGCGGTGGGAATGTTTCGTGAAGTCTTCTAAGCAGCACTATCCTTACACGATCCACCATGGAGGCCGAGCTGTAGCTCTAGACTCGCCAGTCAGAGAAGCGTAATGGATTAGAGAGCTCCTTTCCGACCTACCGTGTTGGAAAAGCCAATTCCAGCTGTATTAACCTACTGCGATAACCAAACCGTTCTGGTTAAGGCAAAGAGTAGGAAGGACAATATGAAGTCCTCAAAACATATTAAGAGACGACTTAAGCTCGGTAAGGCATGCCAGAGACGGTGTTATTTCAGAATACATCCAAATGAAGGAAGAACAGCGATCCTTTCACCAAAGGATTGGCGCGGAAGGCCATCCTTGCAGCATCTAAGGGAATGGGGCTCATACCCGTGTAAAGACTCACATTGGTGGTAACCTAACCTAGTAGATCGGAGATCCCGTGAACTAGGCTCTAGGATAACAAACTGTGTGGGATTATAGAGCACATCTAAAGGGTCTCATTAGGCTGCAAAGCTTTCATGATGTGAGGTTGAGCAATAGCTCTTAATGAATTCAAGACCTATATGGTATTATGAATCGTCCTACAGGATTCCCTGAAGAATTCACCTACTTGAGTATGATCATGAGGTCGCGATCAAAAGAAGATAAGGGTATACTTCTTTGAGTACTCATGAGCTAGATACGGGGACATGACCGTAACGTCCCAACCCGAGAGGGAAAAGGGCAAGCCGCCCAGTACAGAATGTAACTTGGGCGAAAATTCTCACACCACGGCATTGGATCAAGGCTTGTGTCCTCCTTTGTCTGTGCAGAGTCATAGTCCTTGTTGCTAGACTTTGGGTTCAAACCCGTAAGGTACCCATCGTCGAACAGCTGTATATTAAACAAGTCTTTGAGTATCTTTTATCAAATTGATAAATTGGTGGGGACTGTTGTTTTCTTGAGGGCCTTTTGGGAATTTCCCAATTAGACAAAAGAAGAAAATAGTAAAAGGAAAAGAAAAGACCTGGTGGGGCCTGCTTGTCATATGGTTGAGGAGGAGGATAAGGTCTTGAGATCTTATCGCTTTAGAGGAGATTGGTCCGTCTGGTCGTTTGGATGAGGCAGCCCTGCGGCGCTTGCATCTCGGGCATGAGCGGCTCGCGAAAAGTTCGCCGGCCGTTAGCGACGGCAGTTTTTGATCTCCTCCTCTTATTTGGCCGGGTCTCCTCTCTTCTCCGTAGCATTCTGATCAACAGTAAAGTTCCCCCAAAATTCTGGTTTTCATCTTCTTCCGGATTGATCTTCGTGGTGGGTTTCGAGAGATCTTGCATCATCGTGAGCCTTCGGCGACGTCGGTGGAAGGTCAGACTTTTTCCCTTTCACATTCCTAAGGTTTCTTCTTGTGCCCTTCTCTTTGGGTGCTGGGAAGAAACTTAGTGTGTGTGAAATTGGGGATTTCTCCGTTGGCTCTGGATTGGTCTTGAGGAAAGGAGGTGTTGGTTGAGTGCTCCGAGGTGTTTGGCCAAACATTTTCTCGGTTGGACTTGTGTGGCAACTATCCTATCCTCGGCTTCATTCTTTGGTGAGAATCAAGGAGGAAGTGTGGCATTGTATCTCGATTGCTTCGCTTTTGCTAGGGATTGCAGGCGATAGCTTTTCGGGTCGATGTCGAGACACGCCTTGCGATTTCATCTCGGTGTTTTGAGTACCACCGTCAAAGTGAGTATTGGACCTCAGATACTTCTTTACCGATTCTTGCATATATAGTTGCGGTGCTAGTTGATACCTTGATCCGTGTTAGTCCTGTTATCTCGAATCTAGTAATCGTGATATTGCAAATCAATCGTGGGATCATTAAAGCTCTATGATGAAGTTAGTCGATACTGAAATTGATTATGATGTTTAGTTCTAACTTGAGCTCTAGTGAGTTTCTTACTACGCCTCTTAAACCTCACGTTATTAGACTGGTTTATTCTGCTCTTCCGGATAATATTATGGTGGTAAAACTCGCTGTTTTTGATCTCTTGTTTACTACTGATTACTCTGTTAGCCCTTTGGGTCTATTTCGATCCCGAGTATTTTGATCGCTTGTATTAGAGAGTGATCTTTACGTTAGTCATCTAGAGATCTTTCGGTTATCCTATGACATACTTGCTTTATCCTCGGAAGTCTTTTTCGTGGTCTTTATCAAGTAGGTTGTATTGTGACCTGTAAGGTTTCGATAGAGCTCAAGATTAGAAATTTTTATCATAATCATTTAATGAAGAGTATAGACTTTAAGGTTGAGATGGCAAAGGCTTGTTCTTTTGCATCTCTCCTTCTGAGAGCACATTCTATCATCAATCTTCTGTGCTTTAAGTTGATTATTGATGTTTTGCCACTGTTAATGTTGGGCATAATATTGTCTTTAAATGACTTGAAAGAATTTCATGGACACATGTTATTATGGTCATTTTCTACCTGCTGGTATTATGTGTTATTGCTGCTAATGTATGCTGGATTTAATTATGGCTATTTGCTAAAACTGCACATTGTACAACAATCCAGAAAAGCTATATTTGAAGAAATGGCTTCATCGTCAGATGTTGTTAAGCCGGAAGCTTTTGACGGTGCCAACTTTAAGCGTTGGCAAGCTAAAACCAAACTGTGGCTGACCGACCTCAGACTTTTCTGGGTCGTTTCAAATCCTCCGATGTTCCCTTTGGAAACCGCTGAGATGACGCGGTGGGAGGATGCGAATAATTCAGCTTTAGCTAGGTTGTTAGCAGTCTTATCCAACCGGCTGTTCGACGTTTATGTCACTTTCACTAATGCCAAACAACTCTGGGACGAACTAGATGAGAAGTATTCCGAAGGGAATAATGGTAATGAGTCCTTTATTACTGCTGCATACTTGAACTACAAGATGGTAGAGGGACGGTCGGTGATGGAGCAGCTCCATGAGCTTCAACTCCATGTACGTGATCTTAATCAAGACGATCGTCTCCTACCCGGAAAGCTTTCAAGTTAATGTCATTTTGGCTAAGTTACCGCGCTCGTGGCGTGACTTTGTGACCGCCGACGACATATAAAGGAGCGCTGACACTCAATGAGTTGTCGCAGCTATCAATGTCGAGGAGCGGCAAGAGCCGATGACAAAGAAAGGTAAGGCTCAAGTCCAAGCTCATTTAGTGGAGGTCAAGAGTACCGTGGCTCGGGAATCGAAAGTCAAGAATCAACCCAAGATCAAGCCGCAAGGGAAGAAGATGAAAAGGAAGAAGGAGGACATTGTGCGCTTTGTGCGGAGTGGTCGGTCATAAAGCCAACCATTGCCGCAATCGTAAAGGCAAGGGTCCTTCTCCAGCTCAGCATAAGGGCCGAAAGGCCGAAGTGAATGTCGTTCTGGATAATACCAGTTCTGAAGGGTATGTACCTAAGGCCTTTATGGCAAGTCCATCTATTGATTGGTGGATTGATACAAAGCTACTAGACATATTTGTGCTGATCGATCGTATTTCTCTTCTTTTCAGGGTGAAGGTGGTGGATCCGTCCTGATGGGCAATGGAGCCACTGCTACAGTACGTGGGATTGGACAGGTTTGCTTGAAGCTTACTTCAGGCAAAACACTCATTCTAAGAGACGTACTGTATGTGCCTGCGATGACTCGTAATCTCATTAGCGGGTTTCTGAGAAAGTATACTCATGGCTTAATCGATATCTCCTCGCTGAGAAAGTATACTATAGCCACCTTTTTTTTTTGACGGAAAATACTATAGCCACCTTGTGCATGCATATATGTATGTAAGTGCAGAGTTCTGCATTATTGCATATGTGGTATCTTTCTCCCCTATATTATTTGACTACAAACGAATCCATTTGCGACTCCTCACGCCGTCCATCGAGGACGCCCACCTTTCAGACCTTCCCGGTTTTCACGACTCATCCATGGTGAAATTCAGATTGAGAGGAGTACGCCAATGTCACACCGTTGCACCTCGAGTTCGCATTCTAACTGATTACAAAGACGGTCTTCACGCCACCAACGATGGCATCTGAGAAGGGGGGGACGCCGCCGAGCGCCACCAGGCACCAGATCGCCCCAGAGCAAGGTGCTGTTGTACTACGTATTTATTGCATTTGATCCTTGGTAGTAAAACTTAATTTTAAGAGCGATCTCTACTTTTGACACTTGCATTTGTTCATTGAGAGTAGTATTTAGTCATATTCAGTAAGAAAAAGGGCAGGACAAACCAATAGATTCTCTTCGGAATATTTTATATATCGGTATTTGCCGGTCTCTTTGTTGATTGGACAAAGAAAAGAAGGGTGATATCATACTCAAACTGATAAATCTAACTCCTTAAAAGAATAAGGACTACTGTACTACTCAATTCACAATTGCAGTCATATTTTCATGTCCCACATAACAACAATTATGTCGGACCTGAGCGTTGAATACCCGAAATCTTCGTGTGTGTATTGTACTAGTCCCATGATAAGTGGTTACTACACACATCTACAACATTGACAATCACTTTCATACACAATTCATACATACAACATGGTTTGATAGGTCTTAATCATACACGATACATAAGAAGTTTATATTACAAAAGGGTCGATCGGTCAAATAAATTCAAATATCAAAAGAATGCAACGGAAATTATAGTAAATAAACCAAAAGGGTCTAGCGGTGTGCCACAACCATCACACGAGCAACCGACAAGGACTAAGCCCTAAAACGACTCGTTGTCGTACCCTCTAGTACTAGGTGCGAAATATGCGTCGTTGGGGATCGTTTTTTCCTCATACTTTGAGTAACAATTTAAGCAAGATTGAGTACATTGTGTACTCAACAAGACTTGTAGTATATCACAACACAATATAAATGCATGGCTAAACAAGGAATATGGCTTTACGCTACAAGTTATTTTTAACATAAAGCAAGTTTACATTTGCAATACCGATATGTAATAATTTGCAACGAGAATTTAAAGAGCAATTGATATGTAATGAAATAACAAGTATACAACTTTAATAATAATAAGTCACAACCCTCCTTGGCTGCAAACATCAAATCATTTTTAGCTATAAACATGGCACATACATCAACAACAATTCATCCCATCATTTTCAACAAAACCATTTTTGCAAAAATAAACACTATACCCAATGTGGCTGCACTAAGCATGCTCATGACCGTGAGCACGGCTATTTAAATAGATTTATACGCTGCAGAGCTCTACAACTTTACTCACATGATATGAGTTGTCTAGTTTATTTGGTATCCGTCGATACCACCACACAAAATGTCGGGACCCCGAGTATGCAACCCCGGGACCCTCTATGCATTATGAACTAGTCCCGGATCAGTAGCTAGCTCGCACAGTTGCAACATAGATGAAATCATGTTCATACAACCGAACAGCTAAAGAGGCAGACAAAACAATATTACTTAGTAGCAAAAGGACCTTATGGTCAAGGTTTTACAAGGTTTGCCACGTAGGGCTCACGACAACATACAACTTATAGTGGAAACCAAAATAACTCGTGGAGGCCACCTGACGTGCCCACAGGCAATCGAGTGGAGGACGTGGCCTAGCTCGCAAGGTCTTCAAAGTAGTCATCCTCGTAGAGCTCAGTGCTCCCAGGATCTTCTTCGACGACTGATCAACAAAAGGCGTATAGCCGTGAGTACATAAAGTATTCAGCAAGTCGTAGGGAACAGTATACAAATAGTATTCATGCAAGGCTTGACAAGGATAGCTTTACGATTAATTTGCAGAAAGCAGTATTGACAGTAATTACGGTAAGTTGATTGAAAGCACAATTTGAAAGATTAATACATAAGTAATCAAGTTTCTTTGAAACAACTCATGAGCACCCTGTTTACTTTCCAAACCACTCGTGAACACCCTGATCACTTTCTAAACCACTCGTGAACACCCTATTCACTTTCCAAATCACTCGAACCAACCTAGACAATAATTTTGAGAAAATCTACCCCTCGTGTGAAATCACCAGGCATTGTCCACAACTGGGGACACGACTATTCGAATAGTTTTACACTCTGCAGAGGTTGTACAACTTGACCCACAATCATCTTATACTGTCCGCCCACACACTTCCGAGGTGTGCAACTAAGAGATTATCACAAGGCCTTTACAAAGCTCTATTTTGACTCGGTTCTGCTCGACAAGGTTTTGCCTTCCTGGCCCCCTCTTGCACTGTTTCGACCACCAACACAGTACCGACTCAAAACCTTGCTAATTAGTTAGCCAGGTCCACCCCATAAATGGACTTGTGGTTGCACGGTATGGCCCAGATCAATGGCGCACAAAGTTAAGTCCTTAGAGGTTACTCAAGCGAAACATCTCCATCCCAATGTGCTTCCCGCACCTCCTTTACTGCACAATCATTCACCTGAGTATGAAATCATTTTTGGTTCAACCCGACCAAATGGCAACCCTTGCTATGGCACAACAAATTTTAACAACAAATGACATCGCACCACAATTGACACGACTATGATTTCGCACTACGTTGCACAACTGTGGTATCGCATCACAATTCCATATACCATTAAGTCAAATTTATCATTATTAAATCATGTGATCGAGAGACCACCGCATAACTAAAGCATGACTAAGTATAATACGCACCCATGTTGGTAGTACAATAATGTCCAACTAAGATTACCCAACCAATGGTGTCCAAGGGTACATCCAACATGTCGTTCACAAATTAATCAAGGAGTCATACTGTCGAGTAGGTTTTGAGCTATTCTCCAAACCATTTTTATACAACTAGCCATGCCTTTTGATCTAAAATAATATAATTTTGTAAATTGGGTACGCCATGATCAAAGGTCCATGACATACCTTCGTTGAAGGCTTGAGTGGCTTCGGTGGACGGTTCTAGGAATTCTTCAGAGAAGCTGGTATCTATATGTGCAAAAAAAACCCAAGTAAATAAGACAACTCCAAATAAAATCTAAAAAAATTACCAAACTAGAACCAAAAGAAAGATACATAAATTAGATGGATTTAGAAACTTGAATCACTTGAATCGGAACTCGAACGAAGGAGAACGAGCTCTCGAAATGAGGTTCAACTGGTCGGAAGATAGGGTACGACTACTCAACATGGTCGTAAGAGGGGATACAACTACTCAACGTGTTCGTAAGAGGAATACGACAACTCAATGTGGTCGTAAGAGGTAATATGACTACTCAACGTGATCGTAAGAGGTATACGACAACTCAACGTGGCTGTAAGAGGAAATAGGGATTCGACTGCTCGACGCGATCGAAAGAAGAAAGAAGGATTTGACAGCTTGACGCGGTCGAAAGAACAAAGAAGGAGAACAAGGTACGGGGAAACTCACCAGAACAGAGAGAGAGGCGAGTAGGAGGTCGGGAAAGGACGGTGAAAGAAGAAGTAGACAGCAGCGCGGACTCAGCCGAACTCTTTGGCGGCAGGAGGTTGAACTTGACGCAGCTCCAGCGGACTCTCCGGCGGGGTTGAGTTGGCGCAGGCTCCAGCGGACTCTCCGGTGATGGGTAGGTTGAACATGGTGCAGGCCCCAGCGGACTCTCCGGCGGTGGGTAGGTTGAAGATGGCGTGGGCACTCTGGGTAGGTCGCGATCTTGTGAAGCCAACAGTGAAGACCACGTCGGCAGAGAAGCTTTGGCGGTGGCGGTGGGAGGCGACGGTGCGAACTCCAGCCAGCGAGCGCGAAACTTGAAGGACGACGAAACAGGGCGAGAGAAAGAGAGAGAGAGAGAGAGTTGGAAAGTTGAGGGGAAAACAACAAGGCAAAGGCTCCCCGGTGCTCTATTTATAGAGGAAGGAAGGAGAACTGGGCAGCAAGATAGAACGGTGTGAAAAGAGGAGAAAAAATACGACAGGGCGGAGACAATAGCATTTAATACGCACGTCACTGCGAAAACGATGACATTTAATGCGCATGTGGCCGTGGCAGAAGCGGGGGGGGTAAACATGTCGGAGGTGACGGCATTTAATGCGCAACGACTTTTGCGATGGGAGGAAGAAAAAGGTGAGCAGGGGGGTTGATAGGCGGGGCTGGTCGAAACCAAGAGGGTGGTTGTGACCGAGAGGGTAGTCGAAAGCACAGGCTGGTCGAAACCAAAGACTGGTCGAAACTGAAGGCTGGTTGAAACCAAAAGAAACAGAGAGGGTGGAGTGGCCGGCGGTGAGAGGGGGAGGAACGGGCTGACGGAAAAAATTAGAATAAACAGAGAACTCCAACAACTCAAAATAAAGAAAATTCGAATTAGTTGAAGTTGGATTAACTCATATTAAATAGTTTTTAATTTCCAAAATTTAAGTTAAGCTTTAGAAATTCAACAAAACCAAATGGTTATTTTTATTTTGAAAACTTTCAAAAATTCCTGAAAATTGGGATGTTACACAAAATATGATAGTATGCAGTCTAGAGTTCATAACGAAACCTTTACATCACCTAGTCCTAACTTTGCAACCGCCTAGCAAATGATAAACCCACACTTCAGCGGATACCCTCCATTTAGTGAGGCATTCACCATTGTATTGGAAGGATTTGGTCCCAACCCCTCGGTGAAGTACACGCATGCATAATAATCTTTGCAAATAAAATACAATAATTAAAATAGTAAGTTAAAAATTATCAAAGGGGCACTTGCCTTGCTCAGGTTGCTCTAAATGTGGGGGTGCTTGATCGTTGTTAAATTCGTTCACGATTCTAACGTTTATTCGAAAGAATTGAGAAAAGCCATAAATAATAAAGTAAATTCAATAGTAACAAAATTTAAATATTTTTGCATATTCAGAAATTTCATGATTTTAGATGAATTTATAAAAAAGAATAATTCTATTTGGAGTTCATATGCAAAAGTTATAAGCATTTGAATTTGGTTCAGTTTGAAAATTCAAGAAAATAAGAAAAGTGATGACGTCGAAGGTGTAATTTCTAAAATTATGCTTTCTAACAGAGAAGATGTATTCCATTTGAACTAAAAGTGGATTTTATATTTTTCTATTTTTTTTCTAAAAATTATTTTCTTACATGTAGGTCCTACATGTTAGTCTCTCGGGTTTTAAATCACATTTTAATTAAGAAAAATAGTAAACGGTCCCACATATCGCTGACTTATTACTTACTAACTAAATCCTAATCCATGAGTGGGGCTATAACATCCCAAAAATTTGGTTTGTTTTTGAAGTTTAAAAAATAAAAATAACTATTTGAATTTTCCAGTTTAAGTTAAAACTTAATTTAAACTTTCATAAATCAAAAAGATTTAATGTGAATAATATAAACTTCAATTAAATTAAAAGTTGTTTTATTTGAGTTCTAGAGAATTTTCTGGAATTTTCTAGGAATTTTTAGAGTGTAATTGTTATTTATTTGAGCTCAGTTTTATTTATCTCAATTTCCTAAATTTGGAAAGTCTTTTATTTTCCAGATGTTCCTTTCAAGCTTAAACCTTTTCTTTTGGGCCGTTTTCCTTTCTTTTGACCCATTCCTTTTTCTTTTCTTTTCTCTCCGCAGCCCGCTTTGCTTCGGCCCACGTTTGCTTCTGTCTTTTGCGCCACAACCCATATCCGCCTTGGCCCAAGCCACACCAGCCATCTTTCCCCCCTCTCCCCATCGCCTTGTGGCCCTCTTGTCGCTTTGTCCTTGTTGCACACCACACGAGCTCGTGTCTGAGCCGGACTTGTGCCGCCATCGTGTCCCAGTACAATACTCTCTATCTGGTCCTTTATAAGGAGAGCCACCCGTGTCAATCTCTTTGCCTCAGTTCCCTCATATGAAACCCTAAAGTCATCGCCCTAGTTTCATTTCCATCGCGCCGCAATCTACTGAAGAATCGAGCCGCCACCGAAGGTCTTATTCATCGGAATTCGCTGCTGTCGAAGCATCTCCAGCATCACTGTCACCATCGGGTTCACATCGATGAGTTCTATGCCATGCTCCCATCATCTTCCCTGGAGCATCATCGGAACGTCGTCGACTTCATCTCCTCCAAAACTGGCCGCGCCGCCCATTGTCGATCTACTTGCCAATGAGTTCCCTAGCTGTCCCATGTGTGTCATATCGTGTTTCACACTATTCTCTTCCGAACCCCTTCTTTTCCTTCTCTCTCTGTGTCATTGAGATGCCATCGCCGTGCTTCTCCTTTGTCGCTGGTCATCTTCTTCTCACCGGAGTCTCCGTCGCTCTCTAGTCTTCCCGAGCCTCTCCCTGACTTCCTTGTGTCATTCTCGTCCGGGTGCTCCTCTCCATTATCATAGGGTGCCACTCAATTGCCATCGCCGCTGCACCAATGGACGTCTCCACCACCAAAGTCACCGCCACCGCCGAACTACCGCTGCCCTTGCCGAGCCACCACCACCCAGAGCATCGCCGTGTTCTCGGGTTTCCGTTTTGCAACTTCGCCAGAGCTAACTCACCGTCGTTTGCCCTTGCCGTCGACTAGTGCCTCTCTACTCTCTCTTGGTTTTCTCTTGTGAGACCCCGGTTTATTAAGTTTAGAATACTTGGCCTTCCATTGGCCCTAGCATCACAAACAAAATAATCCGCGTCTCGATGGACATGTGCTTCCCAGAATTGCAGCACACATACATTAATACAAAGTCATGCATCATTCCCATACACAAAATATCACAAGTCTAGAGAACGACATACAATATTAAGTTATTACAGAACAGCCGATCGGCCAAAAGACATAACTAACAAGTAACAGCGGAAGCAAAAGATGCCATAAGATGGCTAAAACCAAAATACGACCGGTTAGCCACATAAACCACAGGGCAACCGACCGGGCCGCCAAGCTAGTCGTCCCACACACCACCACAGCATAACTCACAAAAGTGAGGCCCTTGGGGCTCACCTTCTTCCTCTGCACACAACAAGCAATGCAGATGAGTACAAAAATGTACTCGCAAGACTTACGGGTAACAAGCCTATAAATAACTACATGAGAGCGGATTACAAAGGGAGTTGGGTTATATGGTTCTTTGGACGCATAAAGCAAGTTTCATTTGCAATATTGTAATAGATTGAAAGCAATTGATAAAATCTGTTTTTAAGCATTGAAATAACAGCGAGTAATCATAAGTAACAAGAACCACCTAGAAGTGACTTTCCCAAAAGCCACCACAACATAGCATGAATCCCATATTCATACCACCCATCAAGTTTTAGTTGAAATGTTGTAGTCTAACTCTTGAAAAGCTTACCCAAGCGTGTCCATAACCTAGGACGAGGCTATTCGAATAGTTTTAAACCCTGCAGGGGTGTACTAATGTACCCACACCTCAGACTGCCTTTAAGCCACATGATTTAGCACACTTCCAAAGGTATGCCGGCACGGCTAAGTCCTTCGAGACATTTCCAATATTGTGTATCAACTACGAGCCGCTCGTATGGATAGAAACCCATACGCTTACATTGTAAAGCCGTAAAGACAACTACCCCATGGGGTAAAGTTTTACGGGCAACTACAATGCTCCTGTCATATACCCACTCATTTTTACCACAACACAACACACGCACGCCCACCTGCGACCCGTAGCCAATACACGCCAAAGTACTAAGTCAAGAGAGGTCCCATTTCCCTCTAGTGTGGTTAGCACGCACCAAAATGCTCGGATAACAGGTACTTACAAGTAGTTCGGTCCTTAATTGACCTGGGCACCATTCCAGTCACACCCAAATTCACACCATCTTACCATTGTGCCCAAGTCCAAATCCTTTTGTTTTCAGTTGTTAGTTTTTGCAATTTACAAAGCACAGGACTGAAAACATAATAATCATAATAAGCATTTGTGTGATCAAGGTTATCGACAAGTCGATAACCGCCCATTTCTACCGATAACTAAGCATGGCTAAGCATATTAACTCGTAACTACTAAGTGACAAGGGTTCATCCAACGAACCCGAAATCACAGCAATAACCTAGGCTCAGGTAGTAGAGGATAATCACATTCCTACAGATCATGCATCTAGTAGGCCAACTATCGACAATAGCTAAAACAACATAGCAATGCATACATAGAATTTGTAAACAACATATTAGAATTTGAAATTAATAGGAACAACATGATCAAATGATGTTACATCGCTTGCCTTGTGGAGTGCAGAATCGTGTTGTGGCTCAGGATCAATAACAATAGTATCATCGAACCTAACGCGAAAAGGCGATAACCAAATAAGAACAACGAACTCCAAATAAAATCCAACATCAAAACTCATCCAAATTGCATTAAATTTACACATCAGCTAGAAGATGATTTTAGACAATTTCAGAAACAAGAATCAGGTCATTTGGACTTAGCATGCAAAAGTTATGGCTAAAACAATTTCTATCAGCCTGTTAAATTCCAGATTAATTCCTATCTGTTACTGTTCATGGCATAAATTTCTAGAATGATATAAAGTCTGAAATTTTTATGGTAGGTAGAATAAGACATTCTAAGAACAGCAAAATTGAGTTTGCACAATTTGGAGTTAAAATGAATTAGTTATGATTTTCTTAAGTTGTAAAACTAGCATATACCACTTCACAGGAACATAAACATGAACAAGACCCCAATCACATTACAGAATGCTAATAAAGGAATTTTACACAGTTGAGTTTGCTCAGAAAGGAATTACACACAACAAGTTATATAATTTACAAATTTTGAAGTGAAAATTCTAACCCTTATTACATTTAAGCTTCTGCTGCAGCAATTATCAATTCCCAGACTAGACAAGTGACCACAAGTATTCTCAATTTAAAGTTTATCCTATCACACAGCTACTGCAACTGGAACCATTCAAAAAGGAGCTAAAATGACAAACTTATGCATTTAAGAAAATTGAATCAATAAAGTACTTTAGAAAACTGGAGCTCCCAGGAGGTCCTACAGAACTGGAGAGAACGGGGAGGTCGTGGCCGTTAAGATTAGACCTAACGGTCCCGACGAGATGGGCGCACAGTGCACGCGAAAGGAGCTCCTCACGCACCTAGGAGGTCGTGGCCGTCAGATCAAGATCTGGCGGTCCAGAGCACTAGGGGAGGTCCTAGAACTTCAAAACCCACGGAGGAGGTCTGGACGGTCAAGATTTCTCGGGGGAGGTCCTGATGGTCTAGATCTCCAGGAGAGGTCCTACGGCTTAAGCCCACCGAGGAGGTCCCGACGGCTAAGATCTCTCAGGGGAGATCTTAACGGTCCAGATTTACCGGGGAGGTCTTAACAGCCAAGACCTTCACCGACAGATCTAAAGTGCCGAGGAGGTCTAGGCCGTTAGATGGAGATCTAACGATCGAGAGCTACGGAGAGGTCCTTAAGTGAAGGATTTAATCGGAGGAGGTCGGAACGGTCAAGATCTGCTAGGGGAGGTCTTGAACGATCCAGATCAACTCGAGGGAGGTCCGATGCGGAGGGTTTTAGCGAGAGGAGATCTGGACAGCTCAGATGGAACTGGGGAGGTCCTGGGTGGTCCAGATCGAGGTGGGGGAGGTCTTAAGCGATAAGGTTTTACAGCGAGAGGTCGGGACGGCTAAGATCTCCACGGGGAGGTCTTCAACGGTCCAGATCTGCCCAACAGAGGTCCTGTGACTTAGCTTCTCCGAACACAGGACCAGAGGGAGGTCTTGAGGTAGTCTTTGCAAAAATGACCAGGGGAGGTCTTTTTGCAAAGAGGACCCCGAGGGTGGTCCTGAGGTGGTCTTTGCAAAAATGACCAGGGAAGGTCGTTTTGCAAAGAGGACCCCGAGGGTGCTCCAACAGCCCTGATTAGACCTTGGGAGGTCTTACACGGTGGAGATCAAGCTAGGAGGTCGTGAGGGTGGTCGGCGCGGGGACTAAGATCACGACAACAGGAGGTTCGGGCCCACGCGACAGAGACGGAGAAGACTTTTCCGACAGCACTACCAGCGGGAATCCAATAAATACAGGTCCTAAACATTAAATGAGCGCGGGGAGTCGCCGCGGGGTTTTAAAGACTCGGGCCCACACGACAGAGACTCAACGAGGGCGGCTTTAAGACACGAACAGATCCCTAATGATTGAAAATCATTGGACAAAAATGGTGTCCGAGAAATCGACGAAACGGAGCTCCCGCCAAATCGAGAGACTTCAACGGTTGCCGCGACATCGACCATGCGCGCGCCATCAAGGCGGAATGGACTCGCAATAGCAACAGAACCTAGTGGTGGCAATCTCGCCGCGACGGTGGCTCTAAACAGCTAGCCGGAAACGAAAAGAAGCTGGCATCGAACTTGAAAGCATTGAAAGCTTCGGGTGGTCTCAAGAAATGGTACCCTGCACGACTATGGACTAATAAGAGGTTACCTTAGAGGAGGAAGCTTCACTTGGTTGGAGCAGATTCGCACAAGGTGAAGCTCATCGGACTTGAAGAAGAGAGGTGAAAAATGGCACCCTAAGCAAAATGAGTGGCACCCAAGTATCAAAAGAACTTCATTATGGTTCACAGAAGCTACTGGAACAAATAATTTGAACATGGGCCGCTCACCTGAGCTGAGGAAGAAGATGACCAATTTACCTTAGAATTTGAACAAACCCCAAATTGGACAGATCCTACGAATCAAATCCAAAATTAAGTGAGGGGACATGTTCAAGATGGTAAGGAGATAGAAATGGTGCAAAGAATTGTGGGGGAGAACCACTGGAGCACCAAGAACACCAAAGAAGCTTTTGGCCAACAATGGGGATTGTTTGTTTTGAAGTAATAAGCTCCAAAGTTGAAAGTGGAGTGGAGGGTGGTCTAAAGAGAGACCAGGAGATATGAGAGGTGCTTAAAAAGCTTGGAAAGGGTTAGGGTTTGACATGAAGTCCTTCGGGAGACAGAAGGAGCAAGGCTCGAGACCAGCCGAAAGTGAAAAGGTGAAAAAGAGGTAGGTTAGGGCATGGCACTGCCGAATCATGTCTCCCACAACTCTTAATGTCACTAGGACGGCCGTAGGGAGCATGAAATGACACTTCCATCACTCCCCTATTGCTCACGCACGTCCAGAGGTAGGAGACGACCTATAACGCACACGGTGATTGACTACCGTTGATTCAACGTGGCGGCTACGATCTTAGCTCACGGTGCTTTAAAAACAACAGAGGAGGAGGAGGGGAGTCGTGGGCCTTTGGATTAAAGATGGGCGCCACGAGCACCCCAACTCTCTCGAGGCTAGCGCACCCGGGGGAGGTCGTGAGCCTTGGATCTTAGATCCAACGGCCGCGCACGGTTGCTCAGGACCGAGCTCGGGTGCGGCCTGAAGACGTGGTCCAGCCGAGTCGGTCGAGTTGGGCTCGGGCTCGAGCCCGAGTCTGACTCGAACCAGACTTGAATTTTTGACTTTTGGGAAGAGCTGGGCATTAGAAAATTGATTGAGGTAGCAAACTAACTCCAAAAATTCAGAAAATTTTACCGGAGCTTGCTAACTCAATTTTTGACCTTGCATAAAATGTTTAGAGGTTTTGGTGCTGCACAACACCCTCTAAAAATTCTGCAAGGTGCTGGTCCATAGTTTGACCAAGATTTGAATTGGGTTGACTTGCCTCCAAAAGTATTCAAACAATTTCTAAAAATTGTGAAGTTTTTCAAATGGGTCCCACATTAATCCTAGGACTTAGGAAAACCATTTCCAGGAGATGATCACAATGTTTGACTTGCAAAATAATTTTGGAAGGTCAAAATTGGATCAAAAGACTTGTGACATGGCATTTCCATAACTTCTTGTACACGAATTGTCTTGGTACAACAGAAATACACGATGTAAGAAAAGTTTTAAATTCTACTCATTTTCTTACATTTGAAACACAAGTCTAAAATCGGGATGTTACATCTCTCTCGCCACATAGACTCCATCTCGTTCCATCGAGATGCCAAGTCACACCACCTCGGTTGTGCAACTCATGTGTCAATTGCAGTGTCAACCCGAGCTAAAAAGTCGTGAGACCACCCACCATAAACTACCACTTAAATGTGGGTCCCACGTGTAAGGTTTTCTTTAATTCTTTCTCTCTCTTCCACCTTGACCCCACTTGTAAGTTCCCAAATTCTTTTTATTTTAATTTCAGTCGAAAGGATATTCTCTGAATATTCTTTTCTCTCGCATTTTCTTTTCTGGCAAATCTTCCGAGAGTCCGTTCTCCTTCGTTTGAACTCTTTTTCAGTCCATTCAAATTCCTAAATTCATCTATAATTGAGCTCTTTATTTTAGAGTTGGTTTTACTACTTTTGGATTTTATTTGATTTTATTTTGAATTTATTTTGTACTTCGCCTGTTGTTTTCTCTCTTGTTAGACGATCTATTTCACGGAGCAGGAGCAGTAGCAAACTTCAAATATCCAAGTGTGGTAACTGAGTAAAGCCAAAGCCAAGGTAAGTCATAGTCCTTTGATCATATTGAATGTATGATTTCAAAAGTATATTATTTTATATCAAGTGCATGCTATCTTTATATCAACTATTTTGGGATTAGCTATTACCTATTTGTCATTATGCCTTCATTGAACATTTGAATACCATGAATCATTTATCACCATAGGATGGTTAATTTTAGTTGGACATAATTATATTACCTATATGGGTATCGTGCAGATGCTTAGTTACGATGTGCTCATGATCACATGTGTATAATGATTAAATTTGACTTAATAGGATATGGAATTGTGGCGGTTAGCCACTATTGTTAAAATTTATGTACCATGATAGGGTATGTTACTGGTCTTAGTTAAACAAAAATGATTTTTTTCTCGGGCGAGCGGTTGTGCATTGAGGGTGTGGTTATAACACGTTATAGATTTGTGGTAGACTCGTCTGAGGAACTTGTCAAGAACTTAATCTTGTGTGCCATTGAACTGAGCCTTAACCGTACAACCACATGTCCAGTATAGGATAGACCTGGCTAATTAATTAGCAATATCTTAGTTTCGGTTCTGTCTTGGAAAAGTGAGTTGTGGGATAGACGTATACTCACAATGGTGTAAGAGAGGGCCCTGTCTGATCGGCACGGCATTCAGTGTTGAAATCTTAGTGGGCATAATTGGGTTAAGAAGGAGCTTTGTAAAGGCCTTGTGATGATCACTTAGTTGCACACCTAAGGAAGTGTGATCAAACACTTTGAGTTGATTTATCTTTTGTGGGTAAAGTTGTACAATCTCTACAGAGTTAAAACTATTTAAACAGCCATGTTCGCGGTCATGGATGGGCTCGGAGATTTCACATGAGAGGTAAAGTTTCTTTATAAAAATGTGTCGGAGTGTGAATGAGAAGTTCACTTAATGAATATAATGTTCGTATGGGTAATTCACTTGGTCGTTTATGTTGGAAAGTGAATGGAAAGTTCATTAGTTGTTTCAAAGTAATTGCTTATTTATTATTATTTTTCAATTAAGCAATTCAATCTATTTATTGTATTTATCGTCAATCGCTTTCAAAAAGAACCATACAACTAACCTTTGTTCAAGCTTTGCACGAATATTATTTGCATCTCGTTTCCCACGACTTGCTAAGTACTTTATCTGCTTACGACTTCAAACTTTGCTGCTCAGTCGAAGAATATCAGGCTGCTCAATAATTCTTCGGCCAGGAGTACCATGAAGGCTTTGCGGATTAGGACACGTTCTCCACTCGATTGTCTGTGGGCATGTTAATTGGCCTTTCTAAGTTTCCTGTTCCACTGTAGGAGTTTATTTGTTTCTTTAGCCCTGCGTGGCAAGTTAAGTAAATTTTGATCATAAGGTTCAGTTATTATTATTACTTGTTATTTTGAGAATTTTTTAGTTAAATCGATAAATAGATGGTATTTCATCGATGTTTTCTATGTGAGCTAGCTACTGATCTGAGACTAGTTTATAATACACAGAGGGTTTCAAATGTGTAAATTCGGGTCCCGACAGGGGCCCACTGGTCATAGAGATAGGGCAAGCAGGGGAGATGAGGCCGAGCTTGCGTGTGAGCTCGCCGGCGACGAGGCAGGCACGAGGGAGCTCAGGGATGGTAGTGGAGGTCACGACAGTGCTATGGGTGGTGATGATAGCTGGAGAGGTGGACAGAGGCAGCGTTAAGATGACGAGAAGCAGTCGGGCGGCTTGGGTTCAAGACGACGTTGGTGTTGAGGTTAAAGGCAATGGAATTTGGGGCTTAGGATAGGACTAGGAGGTCAAAACATAGCTAAGGGAGGTAGCTCGGGGACCTAGGGTCGTCGGAGGTGAGATGGCAGTGATGCCTTGCGGCGACGCCATGGATAGCATCTGTGACAATGGTGTAAACGCCTTGCTTGAGCTAAATTGAAGTGTGCTTATGCATCAATAGCTTACCATGATCACTAGGGGGGTGTTAATGAGATCGGGGGCGGCTTGGGGCAGCTGGATGACGGTGAACAAAGACAACGACGTCGGTCTACATGGTGATGGCGCACTACGGGGATGAAGAAGCTACTGTTGAAAATATGTGTGAGACCCCGGTTTATTAAACTTGTAATACTTAACCTTCCACTGGTTCTAGTATCACAAATAAAATAATCCGCGTCTCGATGGACATGTGCCTCCCAGAACAAGCAGCACACATACATCAAATTCAAGCATGCATCAATTCCATACAATGTAATATAACAAGTCTACCAAAAGACATACATAATATAAGTTATTACAACACACCGACCAGGCCAAATGACATAAGTACCAAATAAGTAACAATGAAGCAAAAGTTGCCATAAGATGGCTTAAACCAAAAGACGACAGGTTAGCCACATAACACCACAGTGGCAACCGCCAGGGCCGCCAAGCTAATCGCCTCAGAACCGCCACAAAGACAACTCACAAAAGTGAGGTCCATCGGACTCACTATCATCCTCTGCACAACACAAGCAATGCAGGTGAGTACAAAAATGTACTCGCAAGACTTACGAGTAGCAAGCCTATACATAGCTACATGAAAGCTGTATTCAAAGGAATGAGGTTATATGGTTCTTTGGACGCATAAAGCAAGTTTCATTTGCAATATTGTAATAAATTGAACAGCAGTTTGTAAATTCTGTTTTTAAGCATTTAAATAACAACGAGTAAGCATAAGTAACAAGTATCCACCTAGAAGTGACTTTCCCCAAAGCCACCACAACATAGCATGAATCCCTGATTCATACCACCCATCAAGTTTTAATTTTAGAAATGTTGTAGTCTAACTCTTGAAAAGCTTATCCAAGCGTGTCCATAACCTAGGACGAGGCTATTCGAATAGTTTTAATCCCTGCAGGGGTGTACCAATGTACCCACACTTCATACCGCCTTTTTGCCAAGCTATTAAGCACACTTCCTTTGGTATGCGAGACGGCTAAGTCCTACGAACCCTTTCCAATGGAATATGCTAATCAAGAGACATACGTATGGGGTTAATCCTTAGTGATCTGCCGACGAAATATGGATCACAAGGACCCATACGTGGAGCAAGATACACCGCCTCGCGGGTGTTCTCCTCCCTACAACGTGTCCATGTTGCATATAATCAAATATGCAACCCACCACACGACCCATTAATTAACACACCCAAAGTACTCGGCTAAGAGAGGTCCCATATCCCTCTAGTGTGGTTAGCACGCACCGAATGCTCTGATAAGATACTCACAAGTAGTTCGGTCCTTAATTGACGGGCACCATTCCAATCACACCCAAAAGATCACACCATCTTACCATTGTGCCCAAGTCTAAATTGTTTTCATTTTCAGTTTTAGTTTTGCAATTTAGACAAAGCACAAGGCGAAATATACAGATAGTAATAGTTTGTGTGATCAAAGTTATCGACAGTCGATAAGCGCCCATTTCTACCGATAGCTAAGCATGTCTAAGCATAATGACACGTAAACTACTAAGTGACAAGGGTCCATCCAATAACCCAAAATCACAAACAAGTAACCTAGGCTTCAGTGAGTAGAGGAATAAACATTTCCTCACGATAATGCATCTAGTAGGCCAACTAATGACAATAGTTTAAAACAACATAGCAATGCATACATAGAATTTGCAAACAATATATTAGACTTTGAAAATAGTAGGAACAATATGATCAAATGAATGCTACATCCGCTTGCTGGTCAAGTGCAGATCGATGGTCTTGTGGCTCAATATCAAGATTAATAATATTGTCTTCTAACCTAACGCGAAAAGGCGATAAGCAAATAAGAACGAAGAACACCAAATGAAACTCCAACAGCAAACACATCCAAAACTAATAAAATTTACACTACAGCTAGGGAAAGATTTTCTAAAGTGACAGGAACAAGAATTTTGCAATTTGAACTTAACATGCAAAAGATATGAGCAAAATGCTATTTCTCAGCCTATAACAACCTAATTAATAATTAACACTGTTCATGGCGAAATTTTTTAGAATGATCTAAGGTCTGAAATTTTTATAGCAGGTAGATTATGACATCCTAATAACAGCAAAGTTGGATTTACTAATTTTGGGGTTATACATAATTACTTATGATTTTTCTAAGTTGTAAATCTAATGCAAGTCATTTTACAGAATTATGAACATGCACAAATCCTATTTTATATGAAAATATACTAACAGATGGATTTAACAAAATTGATTTTGCACAAATTGGATTTATACCGAAAAAGATATGCATTTTTCAAGGTTAAAACTATTTCTGGAATATTCAAAATGACAGAAACCAAGTTATTCCTAGTTATACAATTTTCTGCTACTGCAACATGCTTAAATCCATTTTTATAATAAACTAAAATGATAACCAAATTTATTACAGTTGGAAATGTCTAAAAAGCAGTTAAAATGAATTAGTTATGAGTTTCTAAAGTTTTTACATCATTTTCAGTTGTTAAATAAATACTTACCGAAATACAGAACAACCCAAATAAAAGAAAACGACGTGGACAACACCCAACCCTTGATCTAAGATCCTACGGCTCACGCGTGCCGAAAACAGCGCACGCGCGCGAACTCAATCGGAGCCCACCGTTGGATCACGATCCAACGGCTCACACGAGTGTATGCATCCGGACGGTGCGGTTGCATGCACGATCTCAGCCGTTGGTCGCAAGATCGACGGTCGAGAATGATCAAGACAACCGGAGGGTCCGAACGCACACAAAGATCAGGGTCGCAGATCTAAAAATGAACGGTAGATATTGATCACAGTGCAAAGGAAGATGCTGACACGTGGGACCGCATGTCAGTGACTTCGAGTCACCCACGCGAACGTTTAACCCACGTGCACAGTGCACTGGTCCCACTTGTCAACGACTAAGAGTGGCGGTTAGGACAGGATTAAAGATTCTAATGATTAACATTAACTAGGCACTAATGACACCTGAGATTTGATTTTAACCCCTCGGGCCCACAAGTCAGCGACCCAGAGGAGATTTCCGACAGGGATTAAATGCCGACATATTAATTAACTAATGATTAAGCATTAATGATGTCGGAACAGTGCGGGATTGAACCAGAGAGTGATTTAAGGATATTGGGCCCACTGGTCAGTGGCTCAACAATAATGATTAAGACACAATTAATTAACTAATGATTAGCAATTAATGTGTCCTAATAAGTGAC
The DNA here is from genome assembly GCA_036346255.1 of Ampelocalamus luodianensis. Taxonomy (NCBI): domain Eukaryota; kingdom Viridiplantae; phylum Streptophyta; class Magnoliopsida; order Poales; family Poaceae; genus Ampelocalamus; species Ampelocalamus luodianensis. The sequence goes on from CM070637.1 coordinate 40,568,975, forward strand.
GAAACGGGAGCGTGTATCAAGCAAAACCGAGTGGTTTCAACGGCAAATCGCCGCGACACCGGCATGGCGCCACCAGGACCAAAATGGATTCGCAATAGCATAACGAATCTAATGGTAGCACTCTCGCCGGCGGCGAGGGACTAGAACGCCGGCTAGCCGGAAAACGAAAATGGAAGCTTACTGCTAAACACGAAAATCGCGATGAGCTCCACTACAAGCCTAGAATGCGGTGCCAAAGCTTCTAAGGACTAATAAGAAGCTACCTTAGTGACAAGAAGCTTCAAAGATGACCGGAGATGCTTGATCACGGTGAAAGCTCGCCGGACTTAGAGAAGAAGGTCTGAAAATGACCCCCTGAGCCAAATGAGTGATACCAAAGCATCAAAATAGCTTCATTAAGGACCACAGAAGCTACATGAGCAAGTAATTAGAAAATGGAGCACTCACCTGAGCTGAGGAAGAAGATGACCAATTTCGGCCGAATTTGAACAAACCCCAAATTGGACAATTCCTGAGAATCAAATCCAAAATTAAGTGAGGGGAAATGTTCAAGGAAGTAAATAGATAAGGTTAGGGCAAAGAAACGTGAAAGAGGACCACTGGAACACCAAGAACACCAATGGAGCTCCACGGGTCAACAATGGCGATTTGCCATTTTTGAGGTGTTAAGCTCCAATATTGAGAATGAAGCTTGATGGTGGTCTAAAGAAATACCAGGAAGCATTGAGAGTGCTTATAAAGCCATGAAAGCATTAGGGTTTGCACCACATATCTCTCGGGCGGCAAAACACAAAGCACAATGCGCGGCCGACATGGAAAAGATAATAGCTGGTGCACTAGGGCATGGCATGGCGAAAGTGTCTCCACGACCCTCTCTGTTGACTAGGGCGCCGAGGAGCAAGAAATGACACCGCCATTACTCCCCACACGGTGCTCGCCGCACGAGGTAGAAGACGACCAGCGAAAAAGGCTCGACGATTTTCAGCCGTTGGATGAGACACGGACGACTGAGATAGAGCCACGCCTCCCAGGTTCAAAACACAACGGGGAGATTGTGAGCCCTCGGATTAGAAATGAACGGCTCAAATAGCCCCACGTCGCAAACGCGGTTTACAACGAAGGGACACGCGGGCGTTGGATCTTAATCCAACGGCTCAGATTTAAGAATGCAACCGGAGGGTCCGAAGGTTTCGGCGCAACTCGACGGTTGGATGGGAATCTAACGGTCGACAATCAAACTTGCAACCGGAAGGTCCGAAGGGTTACACGCGTGCGGACCGTGCGATTTAGATCCAACGGTCCAGATTTAACGCGCGTTTTAGAGAGAGGCTCGGTGCAGTTAGTTGACTGGACCAAGTCAATTGGCTCGAGCCCGAGTCTGACTCGAACCCAAGTAACAGTAAACCAAGTTTGACTTTGAAATTAGAACAGAGACTTTGAATAATTTATTTGAGGTAGCAAATTAACTCCAAAAATTATGAAATTTTTACAGGAGCTTGCTAACTCAGATATTAACCTTGTATAAAATTTTTAGAGGTTTTTATGCTGCGAATAAATCTCCAAAAACTCTGCAAGGCTCTGTTTTAATGTTTGACTGAGAGTCAAACAGGTTTGACTGCCTCTAAAAATATTCAAACAATTTCCAAAAATTGTGAAATTTTTCAGAGGGGTCACATACCATCACAGAGACTTAGGAAAAATATTTCCAGAGGATGATCATAAGATTTGACAAGATTGTTTTTGGAATAACAAGATTTGGATCAACTAGACTTGTGACAATGTATTTCCATAATTCCTTGTACAAGAATTGTTTGGCACAACAGGAAATACATGATGTAAGAAAAGTTTTAATTTCTACTGATTTTCTTACATTTGAAACACAAGCCTAAAGTTGGGATGTTACAATATGCCCTAGAGGCAATCATAGAGATGATTATTTTACATAATGTTCATAACATTGGATAATGTGATATCTTGTTCCTAGAATTATATCGTTAATATTTATCATCAAGTATGTGACTTGATTGTGAAACTCTGTATTTCTACGATAATTATTCTTAAACGTTCCCTGGTCGGAAACATATGAGGACGCATATGAATAGACTAGCATATGTATTGGTTGATGACCATGTTTCACGGGTCATAGATATGGAGATATCAAACCAATAATATGGACACATGTTAGAGAACATAGTGTTGGATAAGACCCACCTTGAGACACTATTGAGATTGTTATGATTTTATGTGTCGTTAGTTGGTCTCAAGTAATGATGATGTATAATCCTTAGACCTGAGACTAGCATGGTTTCCTACATGTGTAATGGCACTCTTAGGGGTTGCCAAACACTACTCCGTAACTGGGTAGTTATAAAGGTAGCTTTGGGTATGCTATGAAACATACGGATGAATGTGATGGTCGAATATGGGATTTGCCTCTCCTAACATAACAGAGAGATGTCTCTGGGCCCTCATTGTGGTCGAATAAAGAAAGTGTATGGCCATGCCACTAGTGGTCGAAGTGTCGACCACATGAAGTTATTCGATACTTGATCGAAAGTATTAAATATCCATGGATGACATATTATCTCACCAAGTTCAACCGGATGTCGTGAGGCAAAGGGAGAATACACTAGCAGGTCGTTCAGTTCGCGAAGTCATAGACTGGTCGAAGTCGTATGGAGATACGAACTAGTCGTAGACTACTCGAACATAATCACTAACTGGTCGTAAGGAGTTGCGAACTGGTCGTAGTTAGGTACTAACTGGTCGTAAGGAGTTACGAACTGGTTGTAACTAATTATGGACTAGTCGTGACTAAGTACGAGCTGATCGTAAGTGATAAGGACCTAGTCGTAGATCATATTGCATTAAGGTTCGTCCGATATATTCTGTGTGTGTTCGGGAATCGTGATGTGCTGCTAAGTACCGCTGACGACTCGTGATCGGGAAAGAGTTTCCGAGTCACAACCGATTACACATGAACCTATAAGGTCACACACTTAAAGGGCTAGGATTTGATTCAGATGGTGATCTGAATTCTTATAGGCCGTGAGTTCCTAATAGGCCTCAGGTTGAGGACCCAATATGGATGCCTATATATAGAGGGGCGGTGGCATGGGGTGCTTTTGATCAATCCTTGGAGAAGGAATTCCCAAAAACCCTAATAGCCACGCCATCCTCAACCACGTCACTGGCGCTAGCACTCCTGCACGTGGTGTCCCTACCACATACGTGTGGATACCTTAGAGGTGTTGTTGCGAAGCATCAACACTAGGACGATCTGCGACTCGCGACGTTCATCGGAGTAGGAGAAGAAGAGGTGCGGCAAGTACGACTACGATTGCTTCAACTCACTACATCGACTCTACTTTCGCTTCGAGTCGGCGCGTCTAATGGTAATCTCATGATCTATTACTAGCGGAGGTTCCTTGGTTGCGCGATAGAATTTTTGTTTATACTATCGTAGCCTTTCCACAATCCTTCAGCTACAAGGAGCCATGCATTAGCTCACTCGTATGCTAAGGATGGTGAAGACGAAAGTAATCAATCGGGAACTTACCAACAGCGAGAAATGACAAAAAATTATGACGACAGCCGGGAATGGGGAAGATGATGAGGATCAAGGATTCCTACGGATGCCCAAACATTAAGCGGGAAAAGTATCATTAGGGCATGGAACACGTGATGAGGCGGTTAGATGGGACTCAGACTCAGCAGAACGGTGAGGACACGATGGCTTGGATTGGGTGCGCGCGCCCGAGACGACGACGATGACGACTTGGTTTTGGTGTCACAGGGCTCCAGCTGCTAGAATAAACTCGAGAGAGGAATGAGTGAAGCTCCAAGAGCAAAGTGATGCATGTGTCATGGGAAAAGGGGCTCACCAGAGTCAGTGGCGGGGTGGAGCGTGCTCTCCAGCGTCGAGAACGACGCTCGCGTTCCCATGGAACCAAGGAGCGAGAAGCTCTGGTTTTCACGAAAATGGAACGTGAGCAAGCTGAGGAAGAAGGTGATGCAGTTAGGAGCTTAAGTACCAATGAGAAACGCGCGAAACGAGTGGCAAGAAAACGACGATCATGGCAAGAGCTTGAGAATGCACGCTCTCGTTCTCCGCCCGAGCGGACAAAAGGTAGCATGGGGGTGGTTGGCCGTTGTAGCGACGAGACGGGGCATGGAAGAGTTGGTGGCGTGCCAGGCGACAGGAAATCAGTGGGCGGCGGTCGCAAACCGGAGACGACGACGGACCTGGCGCGGGCGCGCTGGCGAGCGGGAGGGAGCACGAGGTGGAAGACGGGTTTTGGCGCGTGGGTCCATGGTGTTAGTGAGAGGAAGGCGGGGAGCGGGGCGAGCGGGTATCGGCCATGGTGGCGCGCGGGCGAGAGTGAAGGAGCTAGGCCGCGGTAGGCTTTCGGCCCAAAAGGCGAGCGGGAAAAAGAAGAGAGATTGGAAATTTTGAATAGGCCGAAGGTTTGACAAATTTTTAAATATAGTAAACAAGATCCTAAAATCATGAATTTTTTGTGGAGTCTCCTGACACTGTGTAGTTGTTTGTGTAATTTTTTACATAATTTATTTGTCTTGAATTGTTCTCAAAAATTCTTTTAAGGTCACTATTTGCATGCAAATGCAACAATTGATTTAAGAAAATTTCAGAAACATGCTAAAAAATAACTTAACAATTATTTTCAGTACAATAAACTTGATTTTGAATTTTTGGGATGTTACAAATCAAATCCCTTTATAATTATATTTTAAATAATTATTTTATGACAGCACAATCAGCTCGCAACAACGCGCGGAGTGTTCATCTAGTGTATACCAGTTTTCGAACACAATAACAAGAGCTTGACAACAGCAAAATGGATTTGTCACATGCAAACAACAAAGGTGTGCACACATCATTTCTCTTCAAAAGATTTCATCTCTAGACGATGAAACGTACCAGTTGGTTGATAGCTTGGTATATAAATTTAGAAAGTGCTATAGACAATACCGCAAAAGAAGAATGCTTACCAAATAAACAGGAGATGCTACTGCAACAATTACTAATCAGTGATCACCAATAGGCATATTCTTAAAACTTTCACCTTCAGGAATCAACCCTGTCTAATGTTTGCAAAGAAGATTTTTTTTTATAGTGTTCGGAATGTTATGGAATCAATAATTTTGGGAATGACAGTTGAAGAAATGCTGAAGCATATGTCTAGTGTACAACACAAAGCAGATTCCTACCTCTAATTGACAGGCAAGGTACTATGGAAGTTCCAAATCACCAGAAAAGAAAACTATTGACGCAAGTCAGTAAAAAAACTTCAAACACCGTAATACAGTGGATATTAAAACAAGTACAAGAAGAGATGCTAACATAAGTAAAAACAAAAATATCAATGGTTGGTGTTAGGCCTCATTTCTCATTCCTCATGTGCAAATTCTGCAATTTTGATATGGAACCATATAATATAATGAATTTATAACATTATATGTTCACTACAACAAAACTGGTTCGTAGAGGCGACTTATTTGTATAGTACAAATGTTTTTTCCACCCCTATGCAGTTTATGAGGCGTTTTCGAAAATATCTCATAAACGACTTCTCATGTATCGTCGCTATGACGGTAGTGTCATTTTTTCAAGCCTCATTACGGTATATGTGGTGTTATGTAGAGACGTTGCACTGCAACTCAACAAATAAAATATAAAAAATGTATGCACTTTTACAAAGGTTGGTACTCAAACTCATGACCTCATGGGAAATACTTCTCTTAGACCTGTCACATTAGCCACATCAATCTCACAACCTCACATGTTTAGTTATGTGTTGTAATATTATTATGTAATTCATTTAACATATATCAACCACCGAAAAAACGTCTCTAGAGAGTTCGAAAGCGTCTAAAAAAAAGTCTTTACATAACATAACCTTTGAGCGAATTAGAGAGTTTCTAAAAAACGTCTCTACAAGATAACATTATGTATATATCTCAAATACGTCTCAAAACCACCTCTAACATACAAATTTTTGGAACGATTTTTAAAGTGTCTCTAAAAGTACCTCTAGACTATATAACTCCTTATTTTAGAGATAAATTGAAAAACGCCTCTAGAAAAGCATCTCTATAGGGGTTTTTCTTGTAGTGGTTCCACTAGTCAAAGACATGTACTGAAGCAACTGAAACTGAAAATAATAATGATATCTAATTTTATCCTTCAGATGACAACAAACAAATATCTATTCTCGAGCAACATATATCACCATGTTTGTTTTTACCTGTAAGATATACCATGGAAATTGGAATCTAAACACCAATTTTCTTTCACCAAAGTTATTTGGAAATTCCTGCTACAAATATCAGAACCTTGAGCTACATTTTTTAAAACAAATTATACAGTCTTATATACAACCATTGATATCAAAGAACCAATAAGGCAACATCTGGAACAATGTCAATTTAGTAGTAGAAACGCTGGAAACAATAACTGTTTCAAAATGTAAGAAACATTGTAAACAGCGAACTCAAGATAGATGTGACATTATAACCAGGTGCCTGTTTTTTAGCCTCTTTCAAGGGCACAAAAAGGCAAGTGACCCACGAGAACAGTCACAAAATGATGGAAACACATCAATTGGTTCTCAACGACTCAACGTAACGGCACAGATGTTTGGAATAGCAGATTCTGAACTATTGCAGCAGTAAATGGTACAAGTCTAAACAGATGATACATATCACAGACGTGAATTTCCGCAGAAGTTATATTGATACAGGATCGAAATGATACATTTCTCCAGAAGGCGAGAGTTTGACACCCATGCGGATATTGCTTAGTAGGAATTGCAGCAATTAAACAACATCAACATCAATTTTGCCACTTAGAGCAACTACATAGTGAGGTACCAAACGGATCAGCAATTGACAAATCATGGATTTTCTTGTGATTCTTCTGATCTATAAATTCGGTCCAACAAAGATCAGACGCAAACTCAAACCGTGCACCTTGAGAAGCCCTATTGTCTAGCTGTAGCCGCCTATGTTGATCTGCCATCCATTTCTCTGTGCAATAGTTATGGGTCCGAAACATAACTAACTCTAGGACTTGTGTATTCAAAACGAAGAACTTGGCGAACTCAAGATCCTCTTTCTTTCCTAGATAACCTTTCAACACAATTTTCTTGAGATGGAGGTGAAGGCATTCAATAGGAATCAATGGATCAACATGCTGTGTAAACTTCAAGCCGTCCATCAGCCCATACTAAAAAAAAAAGAAGCAAAAGGCATAACAACAATTTCAAATATAGAAGCAATCGAACGACTAGCACTACTCTGACAATAAAAGCTAGGAAGTAAGAAGTGTGACCTGTATGTACAACTTTCCACACATGGAAAGCATTTCAGCAAGTCAATGACTGAACCTAGGTGAATTGTGCTGAGAGCCAGAATCTTCACAGTGCGCAGCGATGTTGGCCAGCTGAGAATGGGAAACAAAGGTTGGGCCGGTGAGCAAACAAAAACAGCAAAATGAATCGTGAAAGGTATACTATCTGACAAGGCCACAGCTACCTGGAGATTGGGCTGCCTAGGATCTCCAGTTTGGGCGCACTAATCCACCGGATGTTCAGGTACACGTCGCGGCCATCAATTCTAGAAAGTGGAAACAATCTTTCCAGGCAAGGGGCATCCTCGATGATGAGTTCCTGGCCGCGATCTATGTAGTCACCAAACGATACAGATTCTCTAGTACACATGCCAATGCTCCTAAGAGTCCGGGAGGTGATCCGGACGCTATAGAAACCGGTGCACTCGTGCAGCAGCAAGCTCTCCAGGACGGGGCTGCCGGACAGCACGCCGTGGAGGGCGTCCTCCGAGATGGTGGCGTCCCTGATGGTGAGCTGCTTGAGCAGCGGGAAATGGAGCGAGGCAGCGTCCGCGTCGGCGGGGAGGTCGCAGGAGACGATGGCCAAGACGCGGAGAGAGGGCGCGAAACGGAGCGCGGACAGAGGCAGCGGGCCGCGCGGCCCGTACCAGTTTCTGTTCCCGAGAACCTCATGGATCTCGAGCTCCTGGAGGTTGTCGAGGGCGGGGGATCGGAACCAGCAATCGAGCTTGGCGAGGAGGATGCTGACGCCGAGGAAGGAGACGCAGAAGCGGCGGCCGGGGCCCGGGTGGGCGCGGAGGATCTTGGAGATGCGGCGGACAAGGGGTTTGTCGGACTCGGAGTGGGCGACGTCGCCAGAGTCGTCGTCGATGTTGAGCGGCGAAGAGAGCCAGACGCGGCGCCACCGGGAGGCGAGGACGGCGGTGCGGGCGCCGTCCTTAGTGGGGAGGCGAGAGACGACCTCGCCGAGGACGCCGTCGGGGAGGCGGCTGATCAAGTCGTCGAGACCCAGCGGTTCTTGGACCTCGGTTTCCTCCAATTTCCGCTTCTTCTTGACCTCCATTTGCGTTCCCTCTCCTTCCTTATCGACTACCGCATTCTCCGGGGGAGACTGTGGCTGCAGGGCGAAGAGACGAGACGTGTGCTCGCTGCCTCCGTCTCCGGCGCCAGACGACGACGAGGTGGTGGCGGTGCGGGAGGGGGGAGAGGTGGGGAGGAGCGAGTTGTGGGGCGTGGTTAGGCCGTAGGCGCATGCGTGGCCCTTCTTGGGGAGGCTGCAGAGGCGGCAGCGGTAGACGCGCCGCCGCTTCTTGGTGGTTGGCGGCGGCTCCGGCAGGGAAGCCATGGTGGTTGTTCAGCTCTCTGGGATGCGTGTGGGGTTTGGAGGTGCGCAACGGAGGAGAGAGAGATAGGACTGATGGCCCCCCGAGGAACAGAGCAAGCCCAAGGCGGGAGATTGGGGAGGGATTGGCGCCATTTCTCCTCTCTTTTCCACAGGACGCTGGGGCGCGCGCCACTGCATGCTTGAACGTCGTTTCATTTGTTGCTTGTTGCTTTGGAAAAAAAGGCTTAAGGCCAAGACTATTTCCCACTGAGTTGGCCAGATGGGCCGTGCCGATTGGGGGCGGCTCGAGATATAGCACTGTTGGTCTAATCTAACTCACACTGTTTATCGATCATATTGGTCCGACACGAAGCCTTGTACCGTGTTTGGGCCACCACCTAGGCACGATGGGCCGGTTTGGTACGATATGAATAGTGCCAGGCCGTGCCAAGCACAACTCGATACCAGCATGACCCACGTAGCCTGCTTGTGCAGCTGGGCCAAGGGAGGTGCAAGTCGCAGGAGCGTCGGGACTGGGAGGGAGGGAGGAGGGGGGCGCCGACGGCGTGGAGGGAGGAGGCCGAGAGAGGTCGGCGTAGAGAGAGGAGAAGGCGGTGGGGCCGGCTCGGGAAGGAGGGAGCCAGGAGGGGGAGGAGGAGGAGGAGGAGAGGAGGTGGAGGAGGGGGCGGTGTTGGCGTGGAGGGAGGAGGCCGGGAGGGGGCGGCGCTGGTGTAGAGGAAGGAGAAGGCGGTAGGGCAGCTCGGGAAGGAGGGACCTGTGAGGAGGAGGAGGGGGAAGCGCCGGCGGGGAGCAAAGGCGTGGAGGGCCGAGGCAAGACAACGGCATGGCGCAAAGCGGCGATCGCAGCAGGGGCACGCTGCAGAGAAAGGAAAGGAGAGGCAAAGACGGCGCGGGAGGCGGGCCGCAATGGGCTCGTGGGCCGTGCCTGGCATGGCACGATCTGACTGTAATATGGCCGTTGGGCGTTTTTTGTCCTTTTTACCGTTTTTTGACCGTTTAGCCCTTTAAAAATAGCAAAAAAAATCCCAAAATTTTTCTATAAATAGCCACCATACCCCCCCCCCATCCAGCACCCATCTATTCCTCAATCTCTCTTTCAAATTCTGGTGTGGTCATTTAATTTATTTGGGTTTCCATTCAAGGTTTTATTGGATTTTAAAACCTAAACCATCAATTTTGGAAAACATAATCCTAATGGATAAATAAAACAAAGTGAAAAGAAAGTTGATAAAATTATACTGCATATAAAATAGGAAATTAATTCAAGCATGTTTTGGAAATTCCACTCACATCAAATAATAAAAAGAAAAATAGAAACATAAAAGATTTTCTGAGAAATATATATATTACAAATAAAACTCTATAAAAAAATTATATAATAATCTACACTAGGTCAGGAACCTTCCCTAAAATTTTCATGGATTGTGCAGTCCGAAAACTATATCTAAAAATTCCTAAACCCTCTTAGCCATTTTTGGAAAATCCTAAAAACCCTAACCCACTTACCTCTCGCTGACACCCCAGCCCCACTGGCCAGGCTCCTTCCTTCACGCGGTGCAACCCACTGAGCCAGCGCACGCTGCGCCGTGGCCGCTCCACCGTGCCAGTGCGCCACCAACACCGCCCTAGTCTTAACCTCCGCGCCCCTAGTTTCCCTGCTCTTCGGCCGCATCGCCACGCCCATACCTGCCCGACCAACGCCCATGCCTGCCCGTACGACCGAGCGTGTTGCCGCCGGTGCCCACGCTGGCTCCTCCTCGCGAGCTCTTCGCCTTGCCTATTTAAGGCCACCCCGAGCTAGCCTCACCTTCCTCTTACATCCCCGAGCCATTCTCCTCCTCCCTGCTCTTCTCAACCAGTGAAAATCACAAAGAAACGCAAGCTGCCATTTTCAGCTGACACACCTCATCGTCGTTTTGGCTGCTCCAGTGATCTTATTCTCTCGCCACCCCCGTCATGACATGTTCCAGAGTGATCTTCTTCTCTCGCCACCCCCGTCATCACTAGTTTTCATTCACAGAGATTGTCGGGATTTGATTCTTCTCCATCTCCGGCCAGAACCGCCCCTTCCTCCGCCACCTTATCTCCGGTGAGCCCATGTACAATTCATTCCTCTCCGAGCATCTACTTGACCTCCTCGAGTTTCCCCAACCTCTCTTCTCCCTCCTCTTTGCGCGGGTCATCGCCGCACCAGTAGAGCTCCCCTCACCACCGCTGTCCACCGCCACTGGCTCATCTCCGACCATCTTCGTTGCTCCGGTGAGTTCCTAGTACTGCGTAGGAGCTCATGCGCGCGCCAAATGGCTTGGAGAATTATCGGGTTGCGATATGGCATGTTGGCCCGAACGCCACCGCCGCCAATCGTCGCCACGCCGCGGCTGTGGTTCGCCGGAGACCTCGCCGCCGGTACTAGTAGGATCACGTGAGCCTCAGGGTTCCATTTTTAGCAATCGCCGGCGCTGCCGTGGACCACCTCGCCAGCGATTAGCCTAAGAAGCTAGCGCTCTAGAGCTCCCTATTGTGTCGGAAAAACTGACAATTACTGTAGCTCATCATTACGACGAAATCCCTATCGGATTAGGGTTAGTAAAGGAAAGCATTGATTAGCTTAGATTTAATTACTGCAGTGTCCAACTCATGTGTGGGCCTAACAGAGTTAATGTTGGTATTTAAAATTTGGTTATACACTTGGAGTCACTGATCGCCGGGTCCCACTGCCATTTATTACACAGTGCACCCCCATGGACCATTGCACTGTGCATGTAGACCTTCGATCCACGCACTATTTTGTGAGCCAAGTCTATGACATGTGGGTCCAACCTGTAAGAGAATGATTTCCTTTGAGAAAAGAAAAGAAAAGAATATGCGTAGGGCTCACTTATCATGCACTAGTAATTACCGGCATAAAAATAAATCATAAAGAAAAAGAAAAGGAAGTGGGTCCCACCTATCAGAGAGACATTCTCTCTCCCTTTTCTTTTTCCAGGAATTTCCGAACCAACTCAAATTCAAACCTTAATAACTTTTGCCACAAAACTCCAAATTGAATGATTTTTATCTCTAAATTCATATAAATTCATAATCTACCTGAATATGCAAAAATATTTGAATTTGGGTACTATTAGAATTTATTTGCATTATTTATTTGGTTTCCGGCTCTTTTGGCAGTAGACGTTGATTTCTCGAACGACACTTTCAACGACCAACCGACCTCCTACTCAGGACAACAAGAGCAAGGCAAGCACCCTCTTTGATCATATTGATCCTACTATTTTACTTATTGTATTTCTTTTTGCAAAATCTATTATTGCATGCGGGCATGTTTGATATGAAATTGCTATATTTGGGTTGTTGGTAGTTGTAAGTCCTATTCGATGCATATACCTCCTTGAAATGTTGATTCTCTTACTGTTGTTAGCCATTAGATTATGGGTTAGATAATATATAATGTCAACTTGGGAATTTGAGTGCAAATATCGCACAACTGCTAAATAGAATGATGGATTTTCTTGAAATGTTATATAAGGACAATATGATAAATGTGAATTTAGGAGTTTATGAAAAAAGTCCAAAGGGCCGTACCTCTGTTATTTTATAAAAACAAAATGAAAAACTTAGTTTTCGACGCGAGCGAGTTATATTATATTCTAAGAAGAGTGAGAGAGGAGTCTCACTAGTAGATAGGGGGAGATTCTCGTCCGGGTCAATTAAGGACCGAATGCCAGCAAATCCAAGCTAAAACCTAACGTACAACCATATGTGCTAGTGTGTGATAGTCGTAGCTAATTAAGTCATTAAAAACTAGCCTTGTATGAGGGGTAGGCAGGAGACGTGCGAGCATGTTCGATTGTTGACATAATGGTGAATGTCTCACTAAGACGGGTATACGCAGGTGAAGTGTCAATAAATGTAGCGCTGAGACGGGTATACTCGGGTGAAGTGAGGATCAACATTCGACGGGCTAAGTGCAAGGATAGGACTAGATGATGTAAAGGTTGTGTCACATGCTCTAGACTGCTTACCAAAGGTAGTGAGCGGTAGCATCGGCGGATGTCGAATAAACTAGAGAATTCCAAGAAAACTGGAATATTCGTGTACTATGGGTAAAGTTGTACACCTCTACAAAGTGTAAATCTATTTTAATAGCCGTGCTCGCGGTCATGAGCGTGCTTAGTGCGGACGGTATGGATGTAGACTTGGTTTTCACTAAAATGTTTCTTATTGGAAAATGAGGGAATGGTTGTGATTTATATTTGAGTTAACTGCCATGTTATGGCTGAACATGAAATGTTGCTTGTAACCGAGGAGGGTTGCGAGTTGTAGTTATTATTATTGTTGATTCATTCATTTAGTTATTTACCGTCCTATATTTATTTAACTACTCTTTCAAATTCCGTTACAAAGTACTAATTATGAATATTGCAAATAAAATCTGCTTATTGCAAATTAACATGTAGCATAGAGCCTCCTCTTTGATTAAGCCTTGCATTTATATACAACTTGTGATACACTACAAGTCTTGCTGAGTACGCATTGTACTCAGTCTTGCTTACATTGTTGTCCAAAGTATGAGGAAGAGCCAATACCATACGACGCTTTCTTCGCACCCGGAACCGGAGGGTTCGATGACGGGTCTATTTAGGTCCTTGTTTCTTGTCGGTTGCCTGAGGGTTGGATGGGCATGCCGCTGGAGTTTTGCTAATTTTGTTATTTCTTCTGCTGCTACTTTACTCTGTTAATACTTATTTATATTTGGCCAGTCGGCCGTTGATGTAATAACTATACCGCTTAAGTTAAGTACCCTTTGCTTTACTTTTACATGTGAATGTATGGATATGAATGCCAAATGTTGTGAATGTGTGTGCTAGCCACTGGTCATGGGACTAATATGGTACACACATAAGATCTTCGGGTATTTCACGCCCAGGGGTCTGACACTGCAGGGCAGGCAGTCCTCTTAATTGTGTTGCTTTTCCTTTTTCTGGCTGTTGGCTTTGGTGATGTCGTTGTGTCTTTCTGGATGTACACCTTCTTGCTGGTGGTTTCTTTGCTAGCTGATCTGTATTTTGTTGTTCATCCTTTGATTTTTCGGTCTTAATTGCACTTAAAGGTTGCTCTTGTAACTTTGTTCAGGTTTTTTTTGCTCCTAGAATGGTAGTTTCCAACTTTGCTTACTGAGGAGCCAACTATGAAGGCATAGTCGTTATAGAATGTATGTGCCTCTTTGTCAGTTGCGAATGTCATGTCAATACACGGGAGATGCTTGATTTCGACCTCTTGATCTGTTGTATGGAAAGCCTTAATACTTTCATTCTCTAGATAAATCTCTATATCCTCCTCTGTTAATGACCCTATTTGATTTCCTTCTTGCAGTGTATAGTTGTCCTTGTTGCTTTCATATTCCCTCATGTTTTCATCCTCTAAAGCTTGTTTGGGTGCGCAGGGAAGATATTCCCAGGGAAATACGTACCGACCGGGATATTTGTAGTCACAAGGATCCCCATCAAGAAATAATCCCTGGAGAAACAATCCCTATGGTCATTTGGAAGCTAGGGATACTAACCCCGCCTCTGTTCTTCGTTTTCCTCCTGTGCTATCTCTCTCTCTCATTGCTACTCTCCCCGCTTCGGTTAGAGCCCAATAGTGATCGTCGATATCCCCTCCCAGAGTAGTGCCAGCGTGACGCCGCCTACCACCATGTACCCATCGGTCCCATTCTGCTACCCCTCACTACACCATGGCATAGTATTAAGGGCAATCAAACTGTTGGAGAAAATTGCTTTGTAAAGCAAATTATCTGCTGGCAATTAGTTTCCCCAGCACTTATGGCCTGTCTGGTAAAGTGCTACCGGGAAAAACATTCCCCGACAGATATGTGGATTCCCGGCAGTTAACTACCCTAAAAAAATTGTTTTTCCCAGGTAATTAGCTATTTCCCGGCAGTTGGAGTTTCCCCGGCAGTTAGATGTATTGCCAGCAGTTAACTGCCCTTGATTCTTAGTTTTCCCCGGCAGTTAAGTGCCCTAGATAAGTTGGTTTTCCGGCGATTAACGTTTTCCGGCGATTAGTTGTTTCCTACGATTAACTACCTCGATTCTCGATTTTCCGGCAGATTAATCGCCTCGATTTTTGTGTGAACTCGTTCCAAACATTCTTATTCAAATGCTCAGCTCTTACAACTTTAACAGCAACATCCTCACCAAAATAAGTCCCATTAAACCTTTCACATAAGCATATTACACTATAAAGAGAAAGCATCACTGAATGTAAACAGACATGTGAATGTAAACATCCTCATTCATTTAAGTCATCCAGCACAGCACAACAATGACTTAATGAAACACCTTCGATGATAATTTTGCACAAATTTATACAGATATCACTTAATGAAATCATAGACTAATACCCCAGTGACACAAGCCATTTCCCTGACAACATGCAGGACTACATTTCATTGATAGAATAGGGAATTCACAAGGTTTCAACTGGCTACAACTAAACAGAGTGAAAATTGAAAAGACTGTCTATACCAAAGGACGAGGAATTAACTCAAAATCAATATCATTTCCTAATTATACCTTGTTAGAACTTGCATTCATTGATCCCCAGCATTTCTATAAATATTGCCCCCACATCAATTTCGACTATAGTGACACAACCCATCAAAGTGCAATTTGGAGCAAAGTTCCACCCTTCCTGTCATCAAACCGAAACAAATTATCTTGGGCATTGACGAGAGGATATGAACTACATAAAGAAAGAAAGCAAGAAACAAACACTAATTTAGCCAAAAAAAATTTAATTTAGATACTTCAGATAGCTAGAACTCTTTCGTACCAGCATGGCAAAAAAACCCTACTTTTCCATGAAACATCCTCAAATTGGGAGCACATTCGTCAGGTGTCATTGGCTTCTCAGCGGGAAGAAATATTGTCTGAACCTGTTGGGTTCTCCATGTAATACCCCGAAATGTGACAAGCAATAGTCGGGAGAGGTTAAGTGTTCGGGAGAGAAATAAATGAAATTTCGGGAGGGACCAATTGGAAAGGGTGTTTTGCTGCAGTTGTAGAGGGGGGGAAAGCGCAATTTTTCGGCAACTTGGGCTTGGCCTTGGCCCAAGAGGGACCAAGGGTGGCCGGCCAAGGGAGGAGGGAGGCCGCCACTTCCACCCCCAAACCCTAGCCGCCTCCCCTCTCCCTCACGCCCCACTCCTCCCCTTGCGGTGTCACCTCCTCACCCCTCCCTCCTCCAACCGGCGCCCCAACCCCCTCCTCCCTACCTCCCCTCCACCTCCATAGCTGCTGGCCAAAGAGAAGAAGAAGCTCCATTGCAGCCGGCCAAGGAAGAAGAACAAGGGGAGAAGAAGAGAAGGGAGAAGAAGAGGGAGAAGAGGAGGAAGAGAGGAGAAGGAGGATCTTCTTCGGGGCCTGTTCGTCGTCGTCCAGCACGTCGTCAAGGGTAACGACGGGTTTCTTGTGATGAGTGATAGTCATTAGAAGCGTTTGCCATTAGATCGATTGCATCGGTTAAATTCTATTCTCTGTTCAATTTTGACCAGTAGCTTGCGCAGCCGATTTCATGTGGTTAGAGGCAGAATTAGGAGTTTGGATCTCCTAGAGAGTTGTAGGTTATGTTCTTAGCTTTCGTTGGCCGCCAAGATCGCTCAAATCTGATTAACGGTCTGGGAGATATGAATTTTCTAGTGTTGCTGTCCTGTGGTTCTGTCAGTTTCTGGCAGTCTGTGGTAATTGGGTTAAAACTGCTATTTAAAAGGAGAATCAGGGGATCTCAGAATAACGAAAAATGTGGGTAATTTCCGTACCTTTTCATAGAGTTAAAGAACACGAGATTTGGACTTTCGTAGCACAAGTTATGGTGGTTTTAGCGTACTGTCCAGAGAACCCGACGAGAATTCTGTCGTCTGATGGTTGGTTTGATAGGGGAAGTTAAGGGCAGAATCAAGAGGGCTTCCCAACTAGGTTTATTTAGGTAATTCAATTACCTTTTCAGAAAGTCTAAGAGCATCTTAATTGGACTCCTGAGCAGGAAGTTATGTATTTTAGAAATTGGCTGTTTCCAGTAAGCACCAAAATGATCGCTAGAAATTGGAGGTTTTGTTTACACTTGAGAGTTAGCGAGTTCTGTTGTGTTATTATTTTTGCTTTTGGTCCAGCATGTTGGTCTTAGATTGGGGTACCTTTATGTTCAGGTGGGAGCGCGATTCGTGGGCAGCACCTCTTCGCGTCCACCGTTCTCGCACGGTTGAGGCAAGTATTCGGGCTATTTTATATTTACGCCTGTATGCTGTTACTGTTTGTGTTTGGCTCATAATAGCTATGCATGGATGTTATGGTGATGAGTTCCAATTTATCTTGGTGAATGCAAGTACTCTGTTTGAGTGAATATTTATGACTGTTTGATAGAGGATGCTAATACTTTGATGCGTAATAACCATGCAAGGTTGATAGTGTGATAAATATGATTAAAGATGGTGAATACTAGAGAAATGATTAGTTGATATTCATGAGTGATTGTTCAAGTTGCTAGTACTATGATTAAATGTGCTATTCATGGGTGCTAGAATGTTATGAATATCAATGTTGTAGAATGCTAGAAGTATGATTAAGTTTATTCATGTATGATGTTATTGTTGTTGCTTACATGTTAATGAGAATGTGTTGAATTCCTACATATGAAGAATGTTATCATGGTGCATATGCATGTTGAGAGCATACAGTGCCTTGGTCGCGTGGTGACCAAGCACATCTGATTGAGGTCCCGTCATGTAAATGACGGGCTTGAATCCCCACATTCGTGGAATGTGGGCTATGAGTAAAGAGGTCCCCATCATTAAGATGATGGGCAAAGGTCCCTATATGTGGTGTATAGGCTCTTGGTCCCTGTGCTGAGGGCACAGTGCAAGGGTACACATCGACGGATGTATACCCGCATGACACGGTAAAATGCGAAAGAGATAAAGTCAAAGGAGCATTGCATTGGTTGCATTTCATAAGTTAAAAAGGCTATGTTTAGTGTCTTGTTATTGTGGATCATTGATGCTATGTTTGTGTTCTTGTTTATAGCCTTGTTGATACTTGCTGAGTCTTTGGGTCACTCTTGCTTTAATGTGTTTTAGGTACCAATGGCAGGAATGACATGCATGGGAGGGAATAGATGATGGATGCACTCACTACCTCATACTCTTAAGGCGTTTACCACTTAGCTTCAATTTTAGAAATAAATAAATTGATGATTATCACTCATAGATCGGTTTGGTTTGAGTAACTGTTTAATTGTAATAATGAGATTGTCAGGTCTTGGTATGTTCAATTGATTATCAAGCTTGATTATGAGAATTTTGTTAAATGCTATGATTTATCGTTGAACTCTTGGTATAGCTGATTAAACAAAGGAGACTCTGTCGAAAAATTTGTAGATTGGGCTATATTAGTTTATTTCCGGTAGCATTCCAGACTCTTTGAGAGTTGGGGTGTTACAGTTGGTATCATTGGTTGCATTTCATAAGTTAAAAAAAAGGCTATGTTTAGTGTCTTGTTATTGTGGATCATTGATGCTATGTTTGTGTTCTTGTTTATAGCCTTGTTGATACTTGCTGAGTCTTTGGGCTCACTCTTGCTTTAATGTGTTTTAGGTACCAATGGCAGGAATGACATGCATGGGAGGGAATAGATGATGGATGCACTCACTACCTCATACTCTTAAGGCGTTTACCACTTAGCTTCAATTTTAGAAATAAATAAACTGATGATTATCACTCATAGATCGGTTTGGTTTGAGTAACTGTTTAATTGTAATAATGAGATTGTCAGGTCTTGGTATGTTCAATTGATTATCAAGCTTGATTATGAGAATTTTGTTAAATGCTATGATTTATCGTTGAACTCTTGGTATAGCTGATTAAACAAAGGAGACTCTGTCGAAAAATTTGTAGATTGGGCTATATTAGTTTATTTCCGGTAGCATTCCAGACTCTTTGAGAGTTGGGGTGTTACAGTTGGTATCAGAGCGGGCTGTAGGTCCGTAGTGACTAGATTATTTTAAAAAAAATGCTAATGTTAATCAACTTAAAAGTTTGACACACTGGTGCACAGTAGGATGGGGATGGGCCAATCATTGCATTTACGTTTCCGTTATATCGTTTTTGTTATTGCTGATATGAATTGAGTTTGGCTGCTTATTAATTAATTATTATGATTATTATGAGTGGGAATAGTCGTTGTTGAGAGGTTAAGGTCGTGGTTGTGACCCTGGGCTTTACCAGGTTACACCACCGTTCGTGGAGTGGGAATAGAGAAGTGCTACCCCGGATATCTTAGTATAGGTGTCGATAGCGAGAATCTTTAGAAGAGTTGTTCTCTTCCTTGAATTTGAATTTGGTCAACTCTTATCCGGTTGCGATTGTTGGGTTGCTTTGAAATTATTGGTGTGTGTCCATTGGCTTAATTTGTCCCGTAAATCAATTATTGTTTTTCTCAACCGTTGAGTTATTCTCGCGATTGGTGAACCTTGCTAATTGTCAAGATTGACTTTTGTAGGGGAGTTTTATTTTTTTTTTCTTATTGGAAAGCTTGACCTATTTATTCGCTTGATGTTTTTGGTTAATGAAAGTTTCCTTTTTGCAAGTCCTTTAGTTCATGAAGGTTTTGACTCAACGTATCTCTCTTGGGTATTTTGAGCGTTGAAGATTAATGGTTGTGTTATGAGTTTCAAGTTGAGTCCGCAGTGTGTGCATGATCGATCTTAACTAAGGTCCTTATCAAGGAAAGTTGAATAAGTGGAGGTTGTCCTCTAGTGGTTCTTGATGAGCTGTGACTATGAGTATGACAATATTTAGTTGGAATCAATAGAGTTATTAAGCGGTGTGGTATTTTGATGAATTGGTCTGATCGTTAGGATTGTGGAATCAGGTAGATTTATTGGATAGCATGGAGTAATGTATCTCTATGGATTAGCCTACCCATTAGTGATGGTTATGATAAGAATGTGTTTGAACGATGCCTTAGAGGATATCAAATTTGGAAATTTTTGTAAACTAGTTACTTGATGATCATACATAATTGCTAGATTGAAACATGTATATTAGATTAGACGAACGTTGAGGTAGCATGTTGTGAAACCATGTTGTACAGGCGATGAGATTATTAAATGTTGACTTTGTGTTTATAGATGGTTATGTGACTACAAACAGAAGTAGGACCCTATTTGTATACATGCTACATACAATTGACAATTGTTAATGACAGTTGGAGCGGGTGTGAGTAACACTAATGGTTGAGTGGATGAATGAGTAAGTGGCCTCTGATAGTGTGCTTTGCGAAAATATCATTTGATAGTATGAACTAGTTAAAAAAGGTTTGTTTCAACCTTGTGGCTTGTGTTTCTTTTGGAGAAATTTATGATGGGATAAGAGGCTATGATGAGTCTCGCTAAGAGTGTATTATTACATTACTAATGTGATTGTCAGTAAGGGATTATGATGATAATATTGAATGTTTTGTATAAAGGGACTGGATCACTCGCTAGATGTTGATTAATTGAATATGTATCTAGTTCGCAGTTGTGATCTTTCAGACCTCATGTTGATGGGATAGCTGAATTTGGTTAGAGCAAAGTGACGTGTTGAGAGGTTTTATTAGTTCCTAAGTGGATTAGATGTTGTGATCTTCAAATACTCTTTGTCGGAATTGCCATGGTGATGCTGTAACCAACGAAAGTCGAGTGAAGTAGAAGTATTTGAGATTGAAGTAAAGTTTCATAACTTGCAGATTAATGAAGATTGTCTAAAACTTTTGTTCTTGCCCATAAGAGTTTTTCCCGAATTCTAAAAGCAGTGTTTTATTCTCGTCTGAGGTTTGATATTCTCTGATTGTGGGACGTGCACCCTCAACTTTGATCATATCTTTTGGTTTTCGAGAACAGTTTTATCTGATTGCTTCTCTTGATCTTGTAACTACTGTAAGTGGTAACGTTTTTCTTTGTGCTGAAATTTATTTATATTTGCCTCTTCTTCTAAGAAAGGGTTAACCGAACTGCATTGTAAAGTCTCGTAGGTGGTGTTTTGGCATCTAGATAATGGTGGTCTAGTAGATGGTTTGGTGAACCCTTAGGTGTCAGGTTGTCTGAGAGGCCTGGAGTAATAAATCGATTTATTAGAATAATCCTTGGAGAGGATTTGAGTTAAAAAGAATATTTGTCTTTGGAGCTAACAGATTTCGTTGTCGCAACTAGTAGGACCTATAGCGAGATGTAGTCCAAGATTTGGTGTTCTTTTTGACCGAACATTAGAATTAGCAAGTATGGAAATCTGGATCAATTTATTAGAATATCGCAATTTGGTAGTATTGCGAGGCTATGAAAGTTATTCTTGATGATGTGGTTTAATGAGAGCGGGATTACAAAGTAATCGAATCGCCATGTCAATTAATGGGCTAATGGAAAATGTTGAGTAACGTCAAGAGTGATTTGGCTTTAAATGAGTATCCTTCTGAGAGTTATAATCTTTGTAAAGGTAAACTGGTCAGGAAAACATTTTCATGATGATGTTAATGAGTGAGTATGTTGGAATTGTGGGATTTTACGGATTTAATCTGAGGATTTCCCTATCTTTTATATGAGAAGTTCGTTGTAAGAGTCTTAGAGTTTAATTTGGGAGACTCTTTGAGAGTTGGGGTGTTACAGTGGGCTTTGCATTTTTATGCTAAGACTTGGGGCACCCAATGATTATGTGTAGAGGAAGTAGATTAAGTGTGGGTTTCGAACAGTGAGATGATCATTGATAGAGCCCTTTTAGAGAAAGTATATGAATGTGAGAGCTGTGAATTCTAAGTTGTTTATTTCTAAAAGATTGAGGTGGTGTGATTAAGTAATGCGATCTATTTTGAGATGCATTGGAAGTCATCATCAAATTAATCATGTCGAAAGAGGAGTTGTTGAGAGAAAGTTTTGGTGGCGTCGATAGAGCCTTTATACGAGTTGTGGATGATGTATTTCAACTTGAGTGTAACGTTGAGATTGTCAAGTTAAGAGAGATGAGTTAGTGTGTTTGCGATGAACTGAAACTCCAAAGTTGAGAGAGATTTTATTCTAAAAGAGATCTTGAGAAAATGATACTTCCTCAAAGGAGTGAATTGTTTCCTCGATTCTCGTTTGAGTTTTGTCTTTGTTGACCAATGTATTTCGTAAGTTGAGTTTGACTCGATTTTGGTATGTATGGTTCTTATCGGTTCAGGAAGAATAAAGGAAGTTTTTGATTTGGGCATTTAAAATGATTCCTCCTTTGGTTTTCGTGATGTTTATTCGCAAATTGCCACTTGGAAGGTGGAAGGGTTTTCGTGATGAAATTCCGATTTTTGGATTTGACTCTTTAGCACCGCGCTGGTAACGCTTAGTTGCGATATGAATCCTTCTTTTTCAGATGGGTTTTGTTGGTCAAAGAGTTTGCTTAAAGAGAGTTTTGTCGTATGTTTCTGGTTAAAGGAGGTGGTCCTTGCTTTAGTGAGGGGTTTATTTGAGAAGGTGGAACACAAG
This sequence comes from Ampelocalamus luodianensis, assembly GCA_036346255.1. Lineage (NCBI taxonomy): Eukaryota > Viridiplantae > Streptophyta > Magnoliopsida > Poales > Poaceae > Ampelocalamus > Ampelocalamus luodianensis. Next base: position 40,591,240 of record CM070637.1, read on the forward strand.
TTCTGTGTTCTATGTGCATGTCGTGTGGTTCGGTATCTTTGGGAAGGTTAACCCAAGATACATTGGGTTGTTCTCGCTAGTTGGCGTATCGCCAGGACTGTCTCGAGTCCGTGCGCGGAGTACGTAACGTCTTGTATGTTATGGTGTTGAGTGAGTACCTAGGAGATCCAGAGTTTGAAGCTTCGGTTGCGCCGTTGACCATCGAGTGAGATCTTACCTTTGAGTCTTGTCCGGTGAGTGTACCTGGAATGTTGGGTCGAGTGATATATCAAACATCGTATCACGTCCTTGTGTTGTGGTCCTCATTCCAAGACAGAGGCCACTTGGGAAGTTGGAGTTTCAGTATCGTGAGCTTTAGCGGTGTTGTTCTGGCGGTATGTAGTTACCGTTGTTCGTTCACGTAGTGGTCATTCGTCGCAAGCATGTTTAGATTCGGGTCGAATCTGTTAAGGGGTAGAATGTAATACCCGAAAGTGTGACAAGCAATAGTCGGAGAGGTTAAGTGTTGGAGAGAAATAAATGAAATTTCGGGAGGGACCAATTGGAAAGGGTGTTTCTTTGCAGTTGTAGAGGGGGAAAGCGCAATTTTCGGCAACAGGCTTGGGCCTTGGCCCAAGAGGGACCAAGGGTGGCCGGCCAGGAGGAGGGGCGCCACTTCCACCCCCAAACCCTAGCCGCCCCTCCTCTCCCTCACGCCCCTCCTCCCCCTTGCGGTGTCACCTCCTCACCCCTCCTCCTCCAACCGGCGCCCCAACCCCCTCCTCCCTACCTCCCTCCACCTCCATAGCTGCTGGCCAAAGAGAAGAAGAAGCTCCATTGCAGCCGGCCAAGGAAGAAGAACAAGGGAGAAGAAGAGAAAGGAGAAGAAGAGGGAGAAGAGGAGGAAGAGAGGAGAAGGAGGATCTTCTTCGGGGCCTGTTCGTCGTCGTCCAGCACGTCGTCAAGGGTAACGATGGGTTTCTTGTGATGAGTGATAGTCATTAGAAGCGTTTGCCATTAGATCGATTGCATCGGTTAAATTCTATTCTCTGTTCAATTTTGACCAGTAGCTTGCGCAGCCGATTTCATGTGGTTAGAGGCAGAATTAGGAGTTTGGATCTCCTATAGAGTTGTAGGTTATGTTCTTAGCTTTCGTTGGCCGCCAAGATCGCTCAAATCTGATTAACGGTCTGGGAGATATGAATTTTCTAGTGTTGCTGTCCTGTGGTTCTGTCAGTTTCTGGCAGTCTTTGGTAATTGAGTTAAAACTGCTATTTAAAAGGAGAATCAGGGGATCTCAGAATAACGAAAAATGTGGGTAATTTCCGTACCTTTTCATAGAGTTAAAGAACACGAGATTTGGACTTTCGTAGCAAAAGTTATGGTGGTTTTAGCGTACTGTCCAGAGAACCTGACGAGAATTCTGTCGTCTGATGGTTGGTTTGATAGGGGAAGTTAAGGGCAGAATCAAGAGGGCTCCCCAACTAGGTTTATTTAGGTAATTCAATTACCTTTTCAGAAAGTCTAAGAGCATCTTAATTGGACTCCTGAGCAGGAAGTTATGTATTTTAGAAATTGGCTGTTTCCAGTAAGCACCAAAATGATCGCTAGAAATTGGAGGTTTTGTTTACACTTGAGAGTTAGCGAGTTCTGTTGTGTTTTTATTTTTGCTTTTGGTCCAGCATGTTGGTCTTAGATTGGGGTACCTTTATGTTAAGGTGGGAGCGCGGTTCCAGGGGCAGCACCCTCTTGGCGTCCACCGTTCGCACGGTTGAGGCAAGTATTCGGCTATTTTATATTTACGCTTTGTATCTTTGTATTGTTGTGTTTGGCTCATAATAGCTATGCATGGATGTTATGGTGATGAGTTCCAATTTATCTTGGTGAATGCAAGTACTCTGTTTGAGTGAATATTTATGACTGTTTGATAGAGGATGCTAATACTTTGATGCGTAATAACCATGCAAGGTTGATAGTGTGATAAGTATGATTAAAGATGGTGAATACTAGAGAAATGATTAGTTGATATTCATGAGTGATTGTTCAAGTTGGTAGTATTATGATTAAATGTGCTATTCATGGGTGCTAGAATGTTATGAATATCAATGTTGTAGAATGCTAGAAGTATGATTAAGTTTATTCATGTATGATGTTATTGTTGTTGCTTACATGTTAATGAGAATGTGTTGAATTCCTGCATATGAAGAATGTTATCATGGTGCATATGCATGTTGAGAGCATCTGAGGTGCCTTGGTCACGTGGTGACCAAGCACATCTGATTGAGTCCCCGTCATGTAAATGACGGGCTTGAAATCCCCACATTCGTGGAATGTGGGCTATGAGCAAAGAGGTCCCCATCATTAAGATGATGGGCAAAGGTCTCTATACATGTGGTGCATAGGCTCTTGGTCCCTGTGCGAGAGGAGCGCGCAAAGTACACATCGACGGATGTATACCCCGCATTACCGGTAAAATGCGAAAAGAGATAAAGTTCAAAGGAGCATTGCATTGGTTGCATTTCATAAGTTAAAAAAAAGGCTATGTTTAGTGTCTTGTTATTGTGGATCATTGATGCTATGTTTGTGTTCTTGTTTATAGCCTTGTTGATACTTGCTGAGTCTTTGGGCTCACTCTTGCTTTAATGTGTTTAGGTACCAATGGCAGGAATGACATGCATGGGAGGGAATAGATGATGGATGCACTCACTACCTCATACTCTTAAGGCGTTTACCACTTAGCTTCAATTTTAGAAATAAATAAACTGATGATTATCACTCATAGATCGGTTTGGTTTGAGTAACTGTTTAATTGTAATAATGAGATTGTCAGGTCTTGGTATGTTCAATTGATTATCAATCTTGATTATGAGAATTTTGTTAAATGCTATGATTTATCGTTGAACTCTTGGTATAGCTGATTAAACAAAGGAGACTCTGTCGAAAAATTTGTAGATTGGGCTATATTAGTTTATTTCCGGTAGCATTCCAGACTCTTTGAGAGTTGGGGTGTTACACTCCATGATATCAATTCCTTAATAGGAAAATTGGAATTAAGATGACGATAGTTTCAGTAAACTCTTAATGAATAGGAAAGCCATATGGTAAAAGTTACCTTAATGATGTACCATACAATGATAATAGTACTTAAGCCCATAACATGGGTGTTGGCTTCATGGAAAATGACGGATACTAAGTTCACCATGAGCAGTCAAACAAAAAGTTGGCAATCTTGTTTTACAGGCTATGGCCAATGCAACCTGCAACAACAATAATGACCCAAAATAATTTTAGTACTCTTAAGAATTTTGTCAAACACATGGTATAAATAGTGTGTATATAGTAAAAAGAGGAGGGAGATGGTGCAGGAGGAGAGATGGGTGATGGTGCTGCTCCAAAACATCCACAAAGCATTAGCGCCAACTGCTAAGCACATGCGCTAGAAGTCGGAGATGATAGAAAATCACCGGTTAGAAAAGTTACATACTTGGTATGATCAAGATCAACTCTTCCAAGGAAATATTGCCAGGATAGTCCATTAGCATACAATCCTTTTACAGTTGTCAATTCCTTTAGAGGGATCACAATTGCCATTGGGGCCTTAGCCTCCACAACTGAACTGTAGAACTTAAGGTGTTAAGTAGCAAAGTAGGGTACCTGTGAGATTATCTAGACATAGTTAAGGAAGAGATGAGATCATATAAGCAATAGATGATTGATTATTTATCATCCTTGTGATGAGCCTACATTAAGACCAATTATCTCACCATAATAAGTATATACTGAAGCAAACCCTTTGAATTATTTGTGGGTGCACAGGTGCAGTACAACTTTTGGTGCTCAGGATCAGATAGCCAAGCGATGAGAGATTATCCCACAACAGCCTGCATATGCTCAAATAGGAGAAACTCCATGAATATATTTTTGGCATCTACCCTGAGTACCCACTATCAATAATTCAGAACCAAAGAAACAGTTTGAGATTGTGCATGCTTGAAGGTGATCTCACTTGAAAAGGAACATGAGAAGAAGGGTATGGATCCCGGCCCAAACCAGAGCGCCGATTCCACAACGTTGTTCACATCACAAACTTGACGGTCCTTTTCCAGAGACCTTCCCACCCAGATTGATCCACAACGTTAGTTGATGTACCTCAAAACAAGAGCAATTAGAAAAAAACACATAGGAAATTTGAAGTCGGTACCCTAAATCCGAAAATACAAATAATGAGGGAACATTCAGAACAAGAACCAATTAGAACATGAACTTATGGTTTCACTCAGTGTGATAGGAGCAGGTACCAAAACTGGTTCGAATCCTCCTCCTTCTCAGCTGTCGCCACCAGCCCACCACCATTTGTCTACCAGTGAGGGCTTCAGCGGTATCAACAAACAAAAATTAGCACTAACGAAACCCTGGAGACATAAGTGGACAACGTTGAAATAGCTAGATGAGCTATTCATTTCAGGCTTTCAGATAATACCATGGTAAACCCTCAATTCAAGCATTTTAGATATCAGGCCTCCACCGAAGTTTGGAACCCTAAGCATATTAACTAATGGAACAAAATCCAAATACCATCACAGACCCAAAATTTTATATAGGTAAGCTCCCCATAATCACCTAATGTTAGACACCAACACCAGCAAGCGAAAGTAACAAGCATAATTTAACAATAAATAATTCAAAAAATGTGTAACCTAAGTTGATTCGGCAACATGTACTGCCAATGCAAAGTTGAAATTTTGAATAAAGAATGCAAAGTTGAAATAAAAAACAATTACTTTATTAGTAAACTCAGCTCATAAGGTTAAAATTGTTTAAAAATATAACTCGGCTAAAACTTACTTCAGCTGTTACTTCTCAAAATCAATTTTTGCCTCCAAGAAACTGAACGTCAGTACTCAAATGTAAGGGTTCTGTTTAGCTAATCTAATTCTAAAACATAATATGGTATAATTGTATTATAGACACACCTAGAAAGAGCTTCATAGAGAATAGAACAAAACACTATCATGCTACTTCTATGGACATAAATGGCAGGAACGCGCATGGTAATCAGAATGCTCAAAATTATTCTCTCCAAACATTCCCTCCTTGCTACAGGGTCCTAACAAAAAAAAAGCATGGGGCAAACCTAGAAAGAGCTTCATAGATAATAGAACAAAATATTATCAAGGTACTTCCATGGCAGGGATTTACCTCAGATGTAGAAGGCAACATAACACAAGCATCATCTTTGATAATGTCCAGATTGTATACATAGACTCCATTCTCTTGGCACAACTGTGGAGTAATATAGCAAGGGAAAGTACATAATTATTCTCACAACATCATTAAGCAAAAATATAGTAAATCTTGCTCGCTAATTGTAACATCCCAAATTTCTGAGCATAAAAATCTTTTAAATAGTTAGCAGGGAAAAATTCACCATTTGGATTTATTTGAGTTTAATTTCAAAAGCTTAATATTGGACTTTACAATCAAAGACATTTAATGTGAATAATCCCAACATGAACATTAAACAAAACTATTTTATTTGGGTTTTATGTGCTCAGATATATTTTCTAGATTTTTCTAGAATTTTTCTGAGTTCATTTGCTATTTTCTATTGCCTATTTGAATTTCTGGTATTTTCTAAATTGGAAAACCAATTTAAAATCTCAGAATAGTCTCGGGCCGAATCTCTCCGGCCCAATCTTCTTTTCTCAGCACACTTGCCCGCTATGCCCCGCGCTCGCCGCCTGGCATATGTACGCCGCCTCGTCTTCTTGCCAGTGGGCCCGCGCATTGCCGTCCTCCTCGCAGTCGGTGTCGCCTCACACCTGGCCGGCGCATCCGCCATTGGAGCCCTCGAAGCCCCATCCGACAACAGAACTTTCCAAGCGGAAACCTTCCGTTTTCTTCGCCAAATCGTATCTCCTATCTCCGTATCCATTGCCGGTAAAATCTTATCTCGTTTCCCCTTCAAACTCGGATTTTCGCCTCGGGTTCTTTCGGACTCCTCTAGGGTTTCGCGCGCCGCCACCTAGCCCTCCTCGACCCCTATAAAAGCCCCGGGGTTCGCTGTTGAGCCGCACTGAAACCCCACCTAGCTCCACCCGAGGATCCTGCGCGCCACCTTTTCGGTTTTTAGGTTCTTTCGTCACCAACTCCGGTGAGCCTCCGCCGTCGGTGCGCCGGGACATCATCGCTACCCGCCGGCCAGCGCGGGACGTGAGCTACACCCGGTGGCCTCCGTTTCACCGAACCTCGCGGATCTCCAAACCGACAACACCGTGCCTCTCCGCCGCCTCAAGCTCGCCGCCACTTGATGCACCCCGACCACCGGAGTTAGCCCATTAGGTGCGCAATATCTCGCCACGCCCGGTGCCACTCGCCGCCGACGAGCCGCCGCTTCGCCGTTATCGCCGCCACGCTCGGTCACCGCCGACGGCGTGGGAGCCGCGTGGCGAGCCACCTCATCGCCGATTCGGCACCGCACTGCGTGTCACCTACGTGGCGACCACGTGGGTACACGTGGGCGTCCACCGGTCTCGAGATCCGTGGCTCGGTGAGACTTAGTCTACCGTGAGCGAGCCACCGACAGTGGGACCCACCTGTCCGATCAACGATCACCCGTCCGAACGTCCTCGCTGGCGTCGACTGCGCAATAAATCTGTTTTCCTTTAGGAAAATAATTGGAAATTCATGAAATCATCGATTTTCAACATTTTATGTAATTTCAATCTTCCAAAGGCCATAACTTTTGCATCCGAACTCCGATTGAGCCCATTCAACTTTCTAAATTTGTCTAAATTCGAGATCTACCTAATTATTATTTTTATTTAATTTTTGGAGTTTGTTTTGCCTCTGTTATTTATTTATTTTGGTTGTTTTGCTTCGTTTGTGCGTAGACGTCGATACTTCAGGGGTTTTTGTCGAAGAAGGCTTCAACCAAGTTCAAGGCTAGTACATAGACCTATTCCAAGGCAAGTCATACCTTTGATCATATTGAATCCCAGTTTTCCCAAATTACATTGTGTTAAATTATTGCATTTACTTTAATTATGTATTTAAATGCTTTTGGGCTAGTTATTGATCCCACTTGTTATGTTCACCTTGCCTACTTGTGTACCTTCATCTTTGTCGCCCTAGATTGGTGTATTACTTAGTTGGTATTAGCATATTGCCAACATGGTGGGTTAGAACGACTAGAATTGCTTAGCCATGCTACGAGTCATCATCTCATGTGAGTGCAAGTATGAAATTGACTAAGTGATTATGGAACTGTGTGATAAAACTGTGTGTGCTGTGTGCTATTACTCGTGATGGTATGTGTTGCACTAAACCAACTGGGTGGTAAAAGATTTAGACTGAGGCAAGTGGTGGATACTGTGTGAACTGGTGGCTTTGTGATTGGGATTTATCTGTGTGGTTTAGTTAGAAAAACTGAAAGTCTTGCCTTGGTCAATTAAGGACTTAACTTTGTGCGCCATTGAACTGAGCTACTGTACGACCACATGTCTGGTGACAGGCCTAACTTAGTAGGTTACGGAGTTTCAACATTGGGGTTCAGGTGGATAGGTTAAGCTTTGTGATATGGGACTGTGTGAATAAGAACGTCAATGTTGAGACGAAGTTGCCGAACTGTTATGTTACGATTAGTGCTAGCTACACTAGTTGTATCGTGTGGGTAAAGTGTACAAACCTCTGCAGAGTGTTAAACAATCTATTCGAATAGCCGCGTCCTCGGTCATGGACAATGCTCGGGGATTTCACATGAGGGGTAGTGTTCATAAAATGTGGGATTGGGAGCTGTGTGATCTCAATCATATGGTCGTGTGAATCAATCGGTTTATTGTGTGTCTTTGTGGAAACAATCATTAAATTAATATTGCTTATTTGTTTTAACTTATGCTTTCAATCTATTATTTGTATTCAATTGCAAATGTTGCATTTTGCAAAATAACCACGAAGCCATTCCTTTGGAATAAGCTCGCATCTATATATTGCATTCGTGGTATGATTTGCGAGTGCAGTTGTGTACTCACGCTTGTTGTAAAACTTGAGTCCAAACCTACGAAGTGGAGGAGTCTTCACCGCTTTCGAGGAGGAGTTTGTGGAAGAAGGTTGATCGTGGGTCTTTGATCCGATCGATTGCCCGTGGTGTCTTGATTGGAGTTTGCGAGTTTTTTCGTTCGCAAAGTATTTCTTTAGTGTTAGCCTGCGTGGCTTAATAAGTTGTAACCTCGACCTTAAGGTCAAAACTCTAAGTTGTTACTCAAACTATTCGTTTATGTTATATTTCGCTTGTGTGGATTGATATTCACCTATGTTACCGCTGTGTGCACTAGCGTGATCCCGACTAGTGCGAGAATACAGAGGGTCCGAGTGCATTTTGGGTCCCGACGGAGGTGGTATCGAGCCATATCGATCGTAGGTCTTGACCTTAGTTAGATCGGCCGTTTTAGAGAGTCCAAATTATTTTCTAAAAAAACTAACTTGCAAGAGTAACCTATTGCTTAACTCCTCTCATGTCTCTCTAGACTCATCTATTGCTAAGAATTTTTCCCCTCTCTCCGCTGTTTTTAAGTTGCTCTTACCGGTTAAATGTCTGTCTTGATGGATGCCCTCATATGCACCTATGGTGAGCGTTGTGGAGGATACGCCGCCGAACTTTGGAAGCTTCTACAGGTACTTGGAGGTTTTGATCGTCCGTTGTATCGAGGAAACCATTGGATGGTGGATGGACATAAGCGGGGTACGATCTGTCGCTTGACGATCTACGTCAGGATGAACACCAAGGCAAGCCGCCACCATTGAACATCTCCGTCGGGAGGATCACTTGGAGTGAAGGAATACAGAATCGTCGCGCTGGCCATGCCGGATCGCCACATCTACATGCGCGAAGTTGCAAGGAACCGTCTTCCGCTACCATCCCAGAGCAGCCGCCGTGGAACTACCTGCGCACTATCCATCCACGGAGGGAGAAGAAGATGCCACAGTGGTACATCTCGCCAGGTACGTCGTCGCCCAAGAGGAATCCATGGAGATGATGGCCGCTGATCTAGACGGTGCCTACAAGAGCCTGCACCAAGCTGAAGAGAAGATCGCCATCCTGGAAGAGATGCTGGACGCCCACCACCAGGCAGACCAAGAAGAGGAAGAAGATCTGGAAGAACATGAAGAATCTGAGGAAGATCCAGAGGAAGTGGAGCCAGAACCAGAGGAGCCTGTCGCGCCATCGACGCTGTTCTGTTGCACCGCCCGGGCACCAGGATCGGCCATAAGATGCCAAAGACAATTCAAGGTCTACACCAGAGCGCGGCTGCGTGGTTGTGGAGGTTACCTCCGATCGAGTTCGCTAAGACCTAGGTTCGTGATTGAGGCTTAGTGTGTTAAGCCACGTCGCCTAAGCCTAGTTGTGTCGCCCTTTAGGCGTTAGATTGTGTGCTTAGGTTCGCTATTTCTTTGAGTGTGAGTATGAGTGCAAAGGCCCTTAGGCATCATTGCAAGCCATACCAAGTTCTTAAGTAATAAAGTTGCTTTTGGTTCTCTCGATTGTTGATGGGTTTAACCAATCCCCCGCTTAGTTCTTAACTCACCCCATGCTTGCTACCTTATCTAACCCTTGGAGCTTTGCCAGATGGTTACAACTCGCCAGACAGTTGCAAGTGGTTCCGGTACCCCAGCATCGAGGCAATGAGCAACCAGCTACAGGAGTAGTTCCGCCACAAGCACCCCCAATTGACTTGCGAAACTTTGGAGCTTTCATGGCAGCACAGACTCAGCTGATGAATACCATGATGACTCAGATGCAAGCCATGCACAACCAGAACAATAACAACAACAATCACCAGCATGGAGCCCCAGCTGCTCATGGTCACCATGGACCATCCAAACTTGCAGAATTCATGAGGACTCGTCCACCAACATTTTCGGACATGTCTTACCGTGGAAGGCGATGATTGGCTTCGGGTGATTGAAAGGAAGCTTCGATCACCAATGCGCGATCATGAAAGTTCTCTATGCCTCTCACCGGTTGGAGGGCATCGCAGTGAGAATGGTGGGAGAACTTGCACGCTCATGAGACACCACGAATATCACTTGGGAGGAATTCTCTCAAAGATTCCGCCAATACCACGTACGAAGGAATTATTGAACTAAAGAAAGATGAATTTCGTGCCTGAAGCAAGGAAGCTTGTCGTTGTCGACTATCTCAACAAGTTCTCACAACTTGCTCGCTATGCCGCAGAAGATGTTGCAATGAGACAAGGCTCGCGAGTCGTTTTTCAAGGGATCGAACATCGACTTGAGTCAATCTCCTTGCACATACCTTCCCGACTTCCAAGAACTGATCATTAAAGCTTTAGTCATGGAGGATAAGCGCAAGGAACTGAAGACAATCGCAAAGCAGGATGATCTAGCAGGAGGCGGCAATTCCAGAGAGCAAGGACGACGCGCCACCAGTTCAACCGGTTTCTCCACGAACTCCGCTGAACACCGCACCAACCTCGGCACCTCGTCGGTTGCTCGAACACTCGCACCCGGCACCGACCAACGCTAATCCGGCGATCAACAAGTCGCAAGAGCCAAGGGTGTGCTACACTTGCCGTCAACTGTGCCACTACGCAAATCGGTGTCCACGAGGGGAACGATCACCCGATTCGTTTCAACACGGAGCTACACCGAATAAGACACCGCACGGGTCACCAACAGGAACTTTCCAAGCCCCCAACCAGCTAGGAGGAGGTGCGCATCCGTGGTCCGAGGCCGTGTCAACCACGCCACCTGGAAGGAGCACAGAAGCACCGGGCGTCGTCTTGGGTAAGTTCTGGTTAATCGAGCACCGCATCGATTCTGTTTGATTCGAGCTTCGCATTCTTTTGTGTCGAAGTTTTGCAACTAAGAATAAGTTGGAGGCTATACAACTTAATCATACTCTTTTAGTTCAATCGCTGGAGCGGAGCTAGCTCTAGAGTGGGTTGTTTAGAGCTAAGTTACTCATAGGCTGGAGTTGAGTTTCTAGCCAACTTAATTGTTCTAGATACCCAAACCCTAGATGTCATTCTTGGCATGGATTGGTTATCCAAGCACAAAGTCAGTCTTTGGATTGTGGTCAAGAGCCGTAACGGTTGAGAATGCGATGGAAGGAAAGTGGAGTTTCTAGCCACATCGGTTCGTGAAGGACACTTGCTAGTAAACAATCGAAGACCATTGCATTGGAGAATGTGCCAATAGTCGAGAATACCGGATGTGTTTCGGAAGAGTTACCGGAATGCCACGGATCGTGACATCGAAGTTCGTCATCGATTTAGTGCGAGGACAGCGCCAATTTCTAAACGACCTTATCGAATGCCGGTGGCGAGTTAGCGTAAATGAAGAAGCGATTGAAGAACTTCTCGAGAAAGGTTTCGTAAGACCAAGTTCGTCACCGTGGGGCGCGCCATCTTGTTCGTCAAGAAGAAAGGCGGAAGCATGAGGATGTGTATCGATCACCGTTCTCTCAACGAGGTCACTATCAAGAATAAGTATCCATTGCCCGGATAGACGATCTGTTTGACCGGATGAAGGAGCCGAGTGTTCTCAAAGATCGACTTGCGATCGGGCTACCATCGATTGAAGATCTACCCTAGGGATATACCAAAGACCGCTTTCTCAGCGGTATGGACATTATGAGTTCTTGGTCATGTCATTTGGGTGACAAATGCCCACTTACTTCATGAACATGATGAACAAAGTTTTCATGGAATACTGGACAAGTTTGTAGTGGTGTTCATTGATGATATTACGGTTTATTCCAAATCGAGGAGGAACACGCAGAACACACGAGGTTAATTTTGAGAAACTCGGGAGCATCGATTGTATGCCAAGTTCGGTAAGTGTGACTTTTGGAAGAAGGAAGTGGATTTCCTTGGCCATGTCATGACCGCCCGATGGAGTAGCGATTGACCAGAAAAGTAAAGCGATGTTACAGGACCGACCCCAAGGCAGAACCAGATTCGCGATTTCTTGGGATGGCAGGTTATTACCGCCGTTTCATCGAAGGATTCTCATCGATTGCTAAGCCTCTTACGCAATTGTTGAAGAAGGAGAAGAAGTTCACTTGGACTCCAGCCTGTGAGGAAAGTTTCCGAGAGTTAAAGAAGCGCTTGACCTCGGCCCAGTCTTGATTTTGCCAGATATTCGCAAGGATTTCGATATCTATTGTGATGCCTCGCGTCAAGGATTAGGATGTGTCCTGATGCAAGAAGGAAGAGCTGTCGCTTATGCGTCAAGACAATTGAGACCTCACGAGGAGAATTACCCTACTCATGATCTGGAATTAGCTGCCGTAGTGCATGCTTTAAAGATTTGGCGTCATTACCTCATCGGTAATCGTTGTGAAGTCTACACAGATCATAAAAGTCTGAAGTACATCTTTACCCAGTCAGATCTGAATATGAGACAGAGAAGATGGTTGGAATTGATTAAGGATTATAATCTTGGAATCCACTACCATCCCGGAAAAGCCAATGTAGTTGCAGACGCTCTAAGTCGTAAGAGTTACTGTAATGCTTTGGAAGTAATGAAAGTTGCCTAACTTTATGAAGAATTTCGAAAGCTAAGGCTAGAAGTTGTGTCCGAAGGATTTATAGCCAATTTGGAAGTACAGTCTACCTTGGAGAAACAGATTCGTGAAGCACAACCAAAGGATCCCGTGTTGTCAGAGATCAAGATCAAAATGGCAGAAGGAAAATTCAAAGATTTCACCAAGGATGATCAAGACATACTCTGGATTAATGGGCGATTCATGTACCAAATATCGATGGTCTAAGACAGTTAATCTTAAAAGAAGCCCATGACTCAAAGTATTCGATTCACCCTGGAAGTACCAAGATGTACCAGGATGTTAAGAATAAGTTTTGGTGGCCAAATTTGAAACGAGAAGTCGCGGAGTTCGTGGCCTTGTGCGACACCTGTCAGAAAATAAAGGCGGAACACCAGAGACCCGCAGGTTTGCTGCAACCGTTGAAGATTCCAGAATGGAAGTGGGAAGAAATCGGGATGGATTTCATCACCGGTTTACCCAAGACCCAATCAGGTTACGATTCGATCTCGGTAATAGTTGATCGATTGACCAAGGTCGCACATTTTTCGCGATCAAAACCACGTACTCAGGAGATCGCCTTGCGGAGTTGTACATGGCCAGAATTGTCAGTTTGCATGGAGTGCCCAAGAAAATAGTGTCAGATCGAGGATCTCAGTTCACCTCTCGCTTTTGGCAGAGCTTGCATGAAGCATTGGGTACCCATCTGAATTTCAGTACTGCTTATCATCCACAGACAGATGGACAGACTGAAAGAGTCAATCAGATATTGGAGGATATGCTGAGAGCTTGCGCTCTAGCGAATGCTACCCGATGGGATAAAAGTTTGCCGTATGCAGAGTTCTCGTACAACAACAGTTATCAAACCAGTCTGCAAATGTCGCCATTTGAAGCTTTGTATGGCCGTGCCTGTCGAACCCCGTTAAATTGGTCAGAGACAGCTAAACGCACAGTGTTCGGCCCAGATATCATTCAAGAAGCAGAAGAGCAAGTGGCTATGATCAGAGAAAGATTGAAGATAGCCCAGTCAAGGCAGAAGAGTTATGCTGATAACCGCCGTCGAGATCTCAGTTTCGAGCCAGAAGATTTTGTCTATCTTCGAGTGACCCCGCTCAGAGGTGTCAAAAGGTTTCATGCCAAAGGGAAGCTTGCCCCTAGGTATGTTGGTCCGTTCAAGATTCTGGAACGCCGTGGAGAGGTTGCTTACAGTGGAGCTACCGCGATGCGTTAGCGTGGAGTGCATGATGTCTTTCATGTCTCGCAGTTGAAGAAGTGTCTTCGTGTGCCGGAAGAGCAAGCCCCGTTGGAATCAATTGTTTTGAAAGAGGATCTTACCTATAAAGAGCAGCCAGTCAAGATTTTGGATGTCGCAGAGCGCCTCACCAGAAGCAAGACTGTTCGTTTTTGCAAGGTCCAGTGGAGCAACCACTCAGAAGGAGAAGCGACGTGGGAACGTGAAGAAGAGCTGAAAGCCGAGTTCCCTAACCTTTTCTCTAGCTAGCCTGAATCTCGGGGTCGAGATTCCTTTAAGGGGGGGAGGTTTGTAACATCCCAAATTTCTGAGCTTAAAAATCTTTTAAATAGTTAGCAGGGAAAAATTCACCATTTGGATTTATTTGAATTTAATTTCAAAAGCTTAATATTGGACTTTACAATCAAAAACATTTAATGTGAATAATCCCAACATGAACATTAAACAAAACTATTTTATTTGGGTTCTATGTGCTCAGATATATTTTCTAGAATTTTCTAGAATTTTTCTGAGTTCATTTGCTATTTTCTATTGCCTATTTGAATTTCTGGTATTTTCTAAATTGGAAAACCTATTTAAAATCTCGAGATAGTCTCGGCCGAATCTCTCAGGCCCAATCTTCTTTTCTTCGCAGCAGCCAGCTTATGCCCGGCGCCGCCGCCGCAGGCCGCCAGGCATGCCGCCTCCGTCCGCCGCCGTGTGGGCCCCGCACCATTGCCGTCCTCCTCGCGATCGGTGTCGCCACACACGCACGGCCGGCGATCCGCCATTGGAGCCCTCGAAGCCCCATCCGACAACAGAACTTTCCAAACGGAAACCTTCCGTTTTTCTTCGCCAAATCGTATCTCCTATCTCCCCGTATCCATTGCCGGTAAAATCTTATCTCGTTTCCCCTTCAAACTCGGATTTTCGCCTCGGGTTCTTTTCGGACTCCTCTAGGTTTCGCGCGCCACCCTAGCCCCTCCCGACCCCCTATAAAAGCCCCCGGGGTTCGCTTGTTGAGCCGCACCAGAAACCCCCACCTAGCTCCACCCGAGGATCCCTGCGCCGCCACCTTTTCGGTTTTTAGGGTTCTTTCGTCACCAACTCCGGTGAGCCCTCCTGCCGCCGTCGGTGCCGCCGGGACATCATCTTCTACCCCGCCGGTTTCGCACGGACGTGAGCTACACCCGGGTGGCCTCCGTTTCACCGGAACCTCGCCGGATCTCCAAACCGACAACACCGTGCTCTCTCGCCGCCTCAAGCTCGCTTGGCCGCCACTTGATGCACCCGACCACCCGGAGTTAGCCCATTAGGTGCGCAATATCTCGGCTACGCCGGTGCCACTCGCCGACGACGAGCCGCCGCTCGCCGTTGTCGCCCGTCACCGCTCGGCCACCGCCGACTGGCGTGGAGCGCGTGGCGAGCCACCTCATCGCCGCCGGCAACCGCACCGCGTGTCACCTACGTGGCAGCCACGTGGGTACACACGTGGGCTGTGCACCGGGTCTCAGATCCCGTGGCTCGGTAGACTTAGTATACCGTGAGCCGAGCCACTGACAGGTGGGACCCACCTATCAGATCAACAGTCACCCCGTCCGAACGTCCTCGCTGACGTCAGCTTGCGCAATAAATCTGTTTTTCCTTTAGGAAAATAATTCGGGAAATTCATGAAATACTGATTTTCAGCATTTTATGTAATTTCAATCTTCCAAAGGCCATAACTTTTGCATCCGAACTCCGATTGAGCCCATTCAACTTTCTAAATTTGTCTAAATTCGAGATCTACCTAATTATTATTTTTATTTAATTTTTGGAGTTTGTTTTGCCTCTGTTATTTATTTATTTTGGTTGTTTTGCTTCGTTTGTGCGTAGACGTCGATACTTCAGGGGTTTTATCGAAGAAGGCTTCAACCAAGTTCAAGACCAGTACATAGACCTATTCCAAGGCAAGTCATACCTTTGATCATATTGAATCCCAGTTTTCCCAAATTACATTGTGTTAAATTATTGCATTTACTTTAATTATGTATTTAAATGCTTTTGGGCTAGTTATTGATCCCACTTGTTATGTTCACCTTGCCTACTTGTGTACCTTCATCTTTGTCGCCCTAGATTGGTGTATTACTTAGTTGGTATTAGCATATTGCCAACATGCTGGGTTAGAACGACTAGAATTGCTTAGCCATGCTACGAGTCATCATCTCATGTGAGTGCAAGTATGAAATTGACTAAGTGATTATGGAACTGTGATAAAACTGTGTGTCTTTGTGTGCTATTACTCGTGATGGTATGTGTTGCACTAAACCAACTGGGTGGTAAAAGATTTAGACCGAGGCAAGTGGTGGATTGTGTGAACTGGTGGCTTTGTGATTGGGATTTATCTGTGGTTTAGTTAGAAAAACTGAAAGTCTTGCCTTGGTCAATTAAGGACTTAACTTTGTGCGCCATTGAATCGAGCATTTGTCGACCACATGTCCGTGACAGCCTAACTTAGTAGGTTACGGAGTTTCAACATTGGGGTTCGGTGGATAGGTTAAGCTTTGTGATATGGGATGTGTGAATAAGAACGCCAATGTTGAGACGAAGTTGCGAATCGTTATGTTACGATTAGTGCTAGCTACACTAGTTGTATCGTGTGGGTAAAGTGTACAAACCTCTGCAGAGTGTTAAACAATCTATTCGAATAGCGCGTCCTCGGTCATGGACAATGCTCGGGATTTCACATGAGGGGTAGTGTTCATAAAATGTGGGATTGGGAGCCGTGTGATCTCAATCATATGGTACATGTGAATCAATCGGTTTATTGTGTGTCTTTGTGGAAACAACTGTTAAATTAATATTGCTTATTTGTTTTAACTTATGCTTTCAATCTATTATTTGTATTCAATTGCAAATGTTGCATTTCTGCAAAATAACCACAGAAGCCATTCCTTTGGAATAAGCCTGCATCTATATATTGCATTCGTGGTATGATTTATAGTACGGTTGTGTACTCACGCTTGTTGTAAAACTTGAGTCCAAACCTACAGAAGTGGAGGAGTCTTCACCTGCTTTCGAGGAGGAGTTTGTGGAAGAAGGTTGATCGCTGGGTCTTTGATCCCAGTCGATTGCCTGTGGTGTGCTGATTGGAGTTTGCCAGAGTTTTTTTTTCGTTCCGCTGCAGTATTTCTTTAGTGTTAGCCCTGCGTGGCTTAATAAGTTGTAACCCCGACCTTAAGGTCAAAACTCTAAGTTGTTACTCAAACTATTCGTTTATGTTATATTTCGCTTGTGTGGATTGATATTCACCTATGTTACCGCTGTGTGCACTAGCGTGATCCTGGACTAGTGCAGAATACACAGAGGGTCCAGAATTGCATTTTTGGGTCCCGACACTAATCTCACATATTTGTAACCAGAAGCACCTCACCATCGAAAAACAAATGAAAACATCAATTCATACTCTCATTTGCATTCTTCCTACCGAGAAGAGAAGGAAAAGGAACTAATTTGTATGCAAAATGGCAGGGAAGAAGGAGAAGCAATAAGAAGGGACCTTCGGTTTTACAAATAATCAAAAGTCCTTGATGATCCATGTCTGAAAGATGGACTTGCAAACTGTTCAAAGGAACCTATTTAAGTGTAAAGCGAGATATTTGTTACTGTCCATAGGATAGTACATAACAAAGGCAGATATGTTAAGAAACACAAACACAAAAAAAATATGCAAGTAATAAAAGCAGGAATAATGGGTTATGTAGTAGATAAGTAGAATATTTTGAGCTTTCAATGTCCATAGGATAAGAAAAGAGCAAGCATGTAAGGGGCTTCTAGTGGCCATACTGCGTGAAAATATGTTAGCAATCTGACACCAAGGAAAAAAAACAAAAAGGATTCTTACCTGTAATGTTATAATCCATCACCATGGCCATCTTTGCATCTCAAGTTCAGGCTAATACATGAGTCATACAATAAAAAAACACACACACAAGGGCACATGCAAGAATTCTTAGAAGCTCCTTAATGTGCTTCAAAAGATGGACATCAGGGCAAAACACTTAAACATGACTTCATATCTGACATAGTTTAAGCAGTGTGCATCCAGTAGGTGCTTCAACAATCACACCATCTATATCATCACCAACTGTCTTCTAGATCCTGAGCCATGGACAGTCTACCAGCATAAATTCGCAAAGCTGCTAAGGCACCACAGGTGAAGAACAACATCAACACTAGTTGGATCACCTAACTCTCTTGGGAATGGTATTGTCAGAATTCAGTATGAACCTTAGTAGCCTTTCATTTGTATTTCAAGAAAAAAGACGGAACATTACCTGCTAAGAGTGTACACCACATGTCCACACCTGCATATTGATTTAGGCATCCACTACGCTCCTACACGATCATCTATGACATTCTTAACATACCCTTTTCTTTTGGCATGTTGGCGTCTAGCCCATCTCATAATAAGTAGTCATGTATAAATTAAGAAAAGCTGGATGAAGTTGCAAACAAACATACTAATTGATAAAGCAAGTTTACTGCACCTAAGCTATAACTCCATAATTAACTATGATGTCTGTCAGAAGCACCACCTATTTTAGACAAATATCAGGTTAAGAGAAATCCACATTTCTGTCAATGTCTCAATTAATCTTCTACAATTCTAAACTCCAATACCTATGCTACAATTCTTGACATACCCTTTAGCAAACACTATTAGCCATCAGATTGTGCGGTTGTCAATAGCACTTCTAAAGTCCAACAGGCACATGAAAGTAATCTCCTGGATATGAACAACTCATTGTTATGTGCAGCAATTATTATTCACGTGAACAGTACCCAGTACCGTAGCACCAAGATTGGGAGGGGATTGCCTTCCCTAATAAGAATATCTATTTCCCTAGATAGTTGATTAATTTTCTTGTATAGGGATTAGTTAATTAGAAATGTTATCTATTAGTTAGAAAAGTCATCATTTAGATTGATTTTATTCATAATTGTTAGAAGAGCCCTCTATATAAGGAGGCCCATTGTATCCATTATCAAGCAATCAAGAAAAGATGAATGAACAAGTTCTTAGTCCCTAAAATCCAGCTGTGGTCGTTCCCTTGACCGGCTATTCTAGATCTATTCCTCCCCAATCGGTGCCCTCCTTCATCTAGCACCGTTCTATCTCAAGTCGTCGCCGTCCGACCTCCCTCCGACGGATGTTTACCCCATTATGAACTAAGGTTCATAACATTTGGTATCAGAGCAGTCGATCCTTTACCACGACTTCTGCTATCATGGTGATGACGACAGATCAGATCAAGTCGTGGGGACTTCGTTGCCGTGGGGCTTCCAAGGGTTATAGCCATGGCCGTCACCACAGCTCAAGGACGAGCTCCTTGTCGAGGAGTGGAGAAGTTGTTATGTGCAGCAATTACTATTCATGTGAACAGTACCTAGTACTGTAGCACTAGGATTGGGAGGGGATTGCCTTCCCTAATAAGAATATCTATTTCCCTAGATAGTTGATTAGTTTCCTTGTATAGGGATTAGTTAATTGGAAAAATTATCTATTAGTTAGGAAAGTTATCTATTAGTTAGGAAAGTCATCATTTAGATTGATTTTATCCATAATTGTTAGAAGAGCCCTCTATATAAAGAGGCCTATTGTATCCATTATCAAGCAATCAAGAAAAGATGAATGAACAAGTTTTTAGTCCCTAAAATCCAGCTGTGGTTGTTCCCTTGGCCGGCTATTCTAGATCTATTCCTCCCCAATCGGTGCCCTCCTTCATCTAGCGCTGTTCTATCTCAAGTCGTTGTCGTCCGACCTCCCTCCGACGGATGTTTACCCCATTATGAACTAAGGTTCATAACACTCATATTCAAAACTCAGAACCTAAAAATCATTACCGATGAAATAAAAATCATTATCGATGTAGGATTTTAGCAAAAGCCCCTCATCCAACATGTCTCTTCATGTGTGACATAACAGAGGTGGTAGAAACAAACTTGTTTAGTCACTTACCTACCAAAAGTTTTTTTCTATAATTGCAAAGATATTGGTTCAACCATTTCCCTACTATCGCATACAACGAGCTTATGCATGCATGTTCATAATTGAGCACCAAAAGAAATCAATATGAGATGTCTTCTTCCTCTTCGCTTCCTCCCTGAGCCGATGCTCCTCCTTCAGCCTCCTCCTTTTTTCTCCAGCTTCTTCCTCTTCTCTTCTTTCATGGATCTGCACCCAACAAACATGCGGAACCCACATCAGAAAAAAAAAATCTAACAATAACTGAAGCCAAGGAGTCAAGAACGCAAAAGAGCAAGGAGAGAGACTCACTTCTTGGTCCAGCACCGGTGGCAACGAGGAGCCGGCGAGTGGAGCGGCGGAGACAACAAATTGAACTGGAGGCGCAAGGTGTAGCTAGGGTAGAGTCGCAGAGATGAACTGGAGGGGGAGGGGGAGGGGGAGGGGGAGGGAGGAGGTACCTTCAGGACTGGAGAGGCATCAGGGGTGGGAGAAGAGGCGTCGGCCGGTGACCCTCGGCGACGGAGGGGGCACGCGGAGTGTCGGAGGAGGGGGCCCGGCGGTGGAGATGCAGACGAGAAGATCCGAGAATAGGGGAAACACAGCGATCGTCGATGACAGAGATCGAGGGAGGAGGGGAGGCACAGGGAGGATGGAGCGGCTAGGGAGGAGGGCAACAGGGGGAAGTGGCGCTGGGAGGGGCGGCTGGGGAGGAGGGGAGGCACGAGGATGATGGAGCGGCCAGGGAGGAGGGCAACAGGGGGAGTGGCGCTAGGAGGAGAGGTGGCCGGGGAGGGCGGCGTTGGGAGGAGGGAGTCGTCGGGAGGAGAGCGGTGCGAGGAGGATGGGGCGGCTGGGGAGGAGGGCAACGGGGGGAGGAGGGGCGGCCAGCTAGGAGGGCTACGAGGGAGAAGGGGTGGCACTGGGAGGGGGAGGGGGCGACCGGGGAGGAAGGGGAGGCGCGGGGAGGATGGAGCGACCCGGAGGGCAACGGGAAGAGGATTTTTTTTAGGGGATAAGGTGGAGAGAGAGAGAGGTCAGGACCTGTGCGCGCCTATCTCCTCTATTATTTTCATCTTTCCACCTAATGGTTTGCTCAATATTTTGCCTAATGTTATCCCCAGCAGTTATATTGACCTAGTTGATTTTTTTAGGGCAGATGTATTGTAGCTAATACAATAATTATTGCCGACAGATAAATTGTTCTAAACAATAATTATTACCGACAGATAATGTGACCTTTAATCTCTTGGATATTCCCGGCACATGTTTTGCCACTGATCCCATTTTTTTCCCGGTAGATAATTGCCCTTAATACTATGCCATGGTGTAGTGCCTGCGGCTCCTCAACAATCAATCGATAGCAATACCTATACAAACACCAAGAGTCGCACGAAATCCAATCAAATCAAATCACAGAACAATGTGAATAAACCATTCAAAAATCGTATCTTGGAAGCACGTGAGATGCACCTTGGACTTTTATTTGCCGTAGTGGCTGAAGTGCACTGGGCGGATGGAAATCATGCAATGGCCGCGCCAGTGGTCAGGCGATGGGGCGGTAGCCGCGCCATGGAAGTAGTGGTCGACAAAAACGGCCCCAACCAAATCTAGAGGGTTGCCACCATCAACACCCCTTCTCTCTCTCCGCCTTGACCTCATCGACCCCGTTGTCACCTGCTGGAGATGTGAGACCCCAGGGTATTTAGCTTGTAATGCTTAGTCTTCCATTGACTCTAGCATCACAAACAAAATAACCCGTGCCTCGGGAAAATGTATACTTCCCAGAATTGCAGTATACACATCCTTTTATAAAACATTGCATCAATTCCATACAACACACAGAACCAAAGCTAAAACTTTAGAAGCAAAAGACATACAATATAGTTATTACAAAAGAGAGGCCAACCGGCCAAGAACAAGCTAAAGAGCTAGAATAAACAGCGGAAGCAAAATACCATAAGATGGCTATGAACAAGAGCCAACCGGTTTGCCACACACCCACAAGGCAATCCAACCGGGCTGCCAAGCTAGTAGCACCCACCGCAGCAAAACTCACAAAAGTCGATCCATTGGGGATCAATCTCCTCTGCAACAATTAAGCAATGCAAATGAGTACAAAAATGTACTCGCAAGACTTACAAGTAACAAACCTAGATACTACTACATGCAGGCTTTAATCAAAGGGGAAGGCTAAAGGTTTATTTTCAGCATAAAGCAGATTTTATTTGCAATAGATAATAGATTGAAGACAGTTTGCACAATCTGATTTTTATTGTTCAAATAACAGTGAGACAATAAGTAGTAACATAAAGACATCCTGAAAGTGACTAACCCAATAGCCACCACAACAATAGCACGAATTACCCATTCGTACCACCCACATCAAGTTTTAGTGAAAAGTTATAGTCTAGTTCTTGCACGACCTTACCAAGCATGTCCATAACCTAGGACGAGGCTATTCGAATAGATCAAACCCTGCAGGGGTGTACCAATGTACCCACACTTCAGACCGCCTTTTTGCCAAGCTATTAAGCACACTTCCTTTGGTATGCCGGCACGGCTAAGTCGTACGAAACATTTCCAATGGAAAATGCTAATTAAGAGCCGCACGTATGGGGGTTAACCCTTAGTGATCTGCCGGCGACGAAGATCACAAGGACCCATACGTAGAGTAGGATGCACCGGCCCAGCCTAAGCAACTGCGAGTGCTCCCCTCCTTTCCTTGTCCCATGTTGCATATAATCAATATACAACCCACCACACGACTCATTAATTAACACCCCCCAAAGTACTAAGTCAAGAGAGGTCCCATATCCCTCTAGTGTGGTTAGCACGCAAATATCGCTTGGCTTAGTGACACAAGTAACTCGGTCCTTGTTGACCCGGGCACCATTCCAGTCACACCATAAGATCACACCATCATATCAATGTACAAGTCTAAAACATTTTATTTTCAGTTTTAGATTTTTCAAATAAACAAGGCACAAGGTGCTGAACATAAGTAATAATAAGTTTTATGTGATCAAAGTCATCGACTAAGTCGATAACCACCCAATTCTACCGATAACTAAGCATTGCTAAGCATCATATCGTAAAGACAATTAAAAGACCATAAATCATTCACCGGGCTCTAATTCACTAGTGAGAATATTAACTTAGGTTTGTGGAAGGGGTGAACAATTTCAGGGAAACAATGCAATTGGATTAGCTACCTCTAATCGACCAAATTAACTTTGACACAAAGAAGCATGCATACTTATTCTTTGCAAACAAGATATTAGACTTTAAAAGTAATGGGATCAATATGATCAAATGATGCTACATCTGCTTGCCTTGCTGGAGATCACTTTCTTGCTGCAGAGGATCGCTCTCACAATCAACAATTTCTTCGGAACCTATCGCAAGAACGAGAAAATCTAATAAAAACGACTAACACCGAAAAAGACTCAAAATTCAAAGTCATCCAAAATCCATAAAATTTACATAGCAGGAAGAGTGTGATTTTAAATGAATTTAGCAACAAGAATCAATCGATTTGGATTAAGCATGCAAAAGTTATAGCCTAATTAAGTTCAATCGGATGGGAAATTCAAATTTAATTGCTTTCTGTTACTATTTATCGCACAAATTTCCAAAAAGTTTTTGAACATAAAATTTTTATGGTAGGTAGATAATGGCATTCTAAGGTCAGAAAAATTGGGTTTACTTCATTTGGAGTTAAAATGGATTTGTTATGATTTTTCTAAGTAATGAAAGTAGCACAAAATTAATTTCAGAGGTAAAGACAATATTAAATCATATTCTACACTAAATCATATTAATAAAGGAATCTAACAAATTTTAGTTTGCTAAATTTGAAGTTACAGGGAATTACTTATACATTTTTCAAGTTAACTGAAATTTTAGAGCAATAATTAAAGCTAAACCTAATTTAAATCTATTAACAAATTTTTCTGGAGCCAAACTAAGCCTACAACATTTTTAAATTAAAGCTTAGTTAAAATCAGAATTAACAAAATTTGAATCACCCGAAAAGGATTTAAAATGAATTAGTTATGCAATTTTGAAGTTTAATACAATTTTCAGTTGGCAAATAAAGCTTACCGAAGATTTGTTAAACAAACTCAACCGAAAAAGACGTGGCAAAACGTGGGCCATTGAGATCAGATCTAACGGTCCACGCGCACCGAAGCACAGCATACGCGCACACAGCCCACCGAAACCCACCGTTGGAGCAAGATCCAACGGTCCACATTGATCGCGGCGTTCGGACTTTCGAACGTCTCCATCGATTTTGGGCCGTGTATCAAAAGATGGATGGCTTAGATCATAGTTACAATCGGAGGTCCGAACGTAGCAGAGATCTGGGCCACAGATCAAGAAATGAACGGCCCACAGCGATTTGGAAAATCGGGTGGTCCAAACGTTTCAAGGGATCTCGGCCGTTGATCTCAAATCGACGGTCCACAATCAGCAAAGCGTTGCACGCGCACAGTGCGGGGATTAAAGACGCAGGCCCACATGTAAGTGGTACTCAAGACCCGATTTAAGACAGCATTAATTACTAAACAATGATTAACAATGATTTAAACAATGATTAGCATTAATGATGTCCTAAACGATAACGCACAGTGCAAGAGAGGTCGTTTAAGTGGCTGGGCCCACATGTAAGTGACTCTTAAGCTACTCACAGTGGGATTAAACACACGGGGCCCACCTGTAAGTGAATTGGGCCATGACCCAAGCTTAACTCACGTGTACAGAGCGCGGGTCCCACATGTCAGCGGCACACATGCTACTTTTAGGACAGCCATTTAATTACCTAACCAATGATTAGCAATGATTAGTGAGTTAATGACCGTATCTATGCCCTAAATGACAACGGCTGCGACGACCTCGTCCGACAAAAGGCCCAAAGCAAACAACGGCTTGCCGCCAGCGACTTCGGTCACGGCAGCGCAAACCAATTGCAAAAATGGGTTCGCAATAACGTTGCGCACCCAATGGAGGTACTCTCGACGACGGTGGCGGCCAAGAACGGTGACGAGTCGGAGAAAAATGGCGGCGACAAGCACGGCCAAAAATGAAAACAGCAAATACCTCCACAACAGTCCAAGAAAGCGAGTGCCCAAGCTTCTAAGGACTACAAGGAAACTACCTTAGCGCTGTAGAGGCTCAAAGGTGGCCGGAGAAGCTCCGGCGACGAAGAACAGCGTCGGCCTTGAAGAAGACGATGTGGAGAAGCCGGTCTGAGCAAAAAGAACAAGACCGCGTGGTAGGGTTAGCTTCATTATAGCTCATAGATGGTCCATGAGTATTTAATTGAGAAATGAAGCACCTTACCGAAGTTGGGGAAGAAGGGGGTGACTTTGGCCGAAAATGAAAAGTTCCCCAAATTTGGCAATTCTTGTGAGTGTCAAACCAAATTAAGTTAGGGGAAATGAACAGGAAGATAAGAGGCTCAAAGTGACGCGAAAGTATTGCCAAAAGAACCCTTGGAGCACTGGTGGCAATGAAGAGATTCACTGGTCCAATAATGGCAAAAAGGGGCTCTCGGGTGTTCTGAACTCAACAACAGAGGGGGGGCTAGGTTAAGCCAAGGAGGTGTTTAAAGGGAGACAAGGGAGAGCTCAAAGGCTTTATATAGCTGGAAAGCTAGGATTTTGAGCAAAGCAAAGTTCCACGGTGAACTTGGCTTATAGTGCTGCCATGGACAAATTGAGCGACGGGAGCAGGTAAGACCAGGACTTTCGGGGGAGGGGCTCTGATGCGCATTAAATGTTTGCAGCAAAGAGCCATTTAAAGTCCCCAAGGAATTGACAAGGCACTGCCTCTTCCACGCCATGCACTGGCGCTTGTGCTAGAGCCAGAGGTAGGAGACGACCATGTTCAAAGGGGGCCCCACCTGTCAGCGAAACAAGGTGGCTCGAGTCCAAAGGGTTAAGTGGGTTGAGCCTAACCCTAAGGCACAGACCCAAACTCCTGACAGTTGGATAGAAAATGAAGGGTCGCGGTTGAATCGGTCCTTTTGAGGGCTCTCCAACGTTTGAATCAATCTAGGCGGTTCGATCAGATTTGAATGGCTGAGATGGACTAGACGATCAGAGGTCCGAACGTTCACGGCAACGTGGACCGCCCGATGAAGATCCAATGGTTGACCTCCAATGAGCATTTGAAAGGGCTCGGGATGGCACTGAGATGGTCGGGTCGCACCAGCAATGGAGGTTGGGCTCGAGTCCGACTCAGACCCAACAAGAGTTGACTAGGGTTTTGAAATAAGCTGAAAACTTTTAAGAACTTGTAGAGGTAGCAAACTAACTCCAAAAATTCTAAAATTTTTACAGGAGCTTGCTGATTCTAAAATTGACCTTGTATAAAATTTCTAGAGGTTTTTATGCAAAGCATTTTTCGCCAAAAATTTCTCAACATTCTGAGTTAGGGTTTGACCAAGGGTCAACAGGTTTGACTAGCCTCTTAAAAATATTCAAACAATTTCTACAAATTGTGAAATTTTTCAGAGGAGTCACACAACATCCCTAGAACCAAGGAAATTATTTCCAGAGGATGATCACAAGATTTGATAAGGATTGAAAAAGAGGGTCATGATTTTGGTCAATTTGGAGATTTGGGTTTTTAATTTCCCACAATCCCCTTACAATAATTACAGAAAAGTTCAAAAACCACAAGATGCAAGAAAAGTTTTAATTTCTACACATTTTCTTACATTTGAAACACAAGCTAAGAATTGGGATGTTACAGGAGAGGACTCAGTGATCCAGCGTTGCAGGAGGGATGGATGGTGCGGAGGAGGATGCGTCGCGAGATTGGTGGCGGGAGGCGGCGGCGATGCGAGGGAAGTTGAACCACACATGGCAGCGGAGTGGTAGAAGGAGTCACGACTCGCAAGTGGCTGGCGATGGAGAAAAGGCACGGCGTCACGCGATGTGGTAGGGGGAAAAGGTCACGGGTGGCGAGGGGGTTATTTTTTCCTTGGGGATTTTGCGTGGATCGAGCTGGAAAACCCCGTCCCTATGGACTCCCAAATGGCCCTTCTAGCTAGCACGAGGAAACTTTCCCCGTGGGACTCTAGCCCAGGGATTCGGTGGGGATCTCGACCGGGATCAAGGTTTCCAAACAAGGCCCTAGTGTTGCTTTTTCTTGGAATTTTTTTTCAATAATATTATTTTAAAAGATAATTACAAAAATAAATAGCCACCCAAAAATTACAAAAATGACTCCTGTCACCGCTAATCGGCGGCAGTGCAAGGACCTGTTGACCTCTATCACGGCTCAGGCTCACATCGTCGATTCAATCGGCGACACTACCTTTCGCTAGTTCAACTGACGACAGTGAGCTAAAACCCTAAACCGGTTGTTCTGTTTGTGATTTTCGTAGATTTTCAACGGTACAGAATCTGTTAAACTCGCAATACCATTTTGTGATCGTCGTATGTTGTTCTAGTGCGGTGAATTTCTGAAGAATTTTACGAGGACGATTGAGGTATCAATGATTCGTAAGTTGGAAGGTAAGTGATATTGCGATGCATCCGGGAATTCAAACACGGTGGAGAACTTTGGACAAATGAACTCTTGCATAACATTGCTCATGTACATGCACTACACATTATGTAAGGAAACAAATGTGAATTTGCCATTACTATCAAAACTACGACAAATCACACTGATATTACATAACATTCAGCAAAACGTCGTAACACTTAGTTTCTATCAAAACTACGACAAATCACAATGATATTACATAACATTCAACAAAACGTCACAACACTTAGTTTTTTATAAATCAAAATGATAATTCAGAATATTGGCAATAACATATTACAACTGTCCATGCTTTCTCGTGGCTGTAACAGCCCAAATTTCAAATTTCAGTAAAAATTAAAAGTTTATTTATTTTTGTGGAATTTTTTGAAATTTTAAAAGCTTTTTATTAATATTTTAAAGCCAAAACAAATTTATTTGCAAAATTAAAAGACAACATAAAGTTGGAAATAATTTTATTAAGTCCAAAATAAGTATGGGAATTTCTGTGAATTTTTCCATAATTTTTGGAGTTGTTTTACTATTTTCTAAAGCCTAAATGAATTATCGAATAAAAACAATTGAAAAACAAAAAGAAAATCAAAAACCTGCTTGGGCCGAAACCCAAAGGCTCCGCCCAAACCTTTCCCGCGGCGCGCCCACCGCCCACGCCGCGTCTGCGCACCTTCCTCACCATCCACCGTTGGATCTTAAAGCGACGGCCAAGATCTTGTGTAACCGTCACCGTCCGAATGTCGAATAACGTGAGCCGTGCGATCTTAATCTAACGGCCAACATCACCCACCCACTCCCACGTCGCCGCAAAGGATCTCAACCGCTAGATCCTCATCCAACGGCCCACCGTCGTCGTCTTCCTCGTCATCTTCTCCGCGCGAAGTTTCGCCTACCGCCATTGCCACCCACGTCCGAGCTTCGCTAACGGCTCAATCCCAACCGCTCTGATCTTCGCGTGTACGTGCACGAGACCGCGTCCACCTCCGCCGCGTCTTCCCCCACGTCTCCCCTCTTCTCCGCGACGGTTTCGCCCACGACGCCGCAACCGCCGCCGCACGACCCCCACCTCCCGCACGCCGCCTCAGAGCCTCCCAGCCCCTATAAAAGGCAACACCGGGAGCGCATCTACGCTCTCATCTCATCTCCTCAACTCTCATTCCCGCTTGAGCTCTACCGCCACCGTAATCGTGAGTTTAGGGTTTTTCACCGCCGCGAAAAACTTCAAGTTTCGCCACCGCCGACGCCGCCAAGCCGTGGTCCGCGCCATTGTCTTCGCCGACACAGAGCCACCTCGGGACCCTTCATCACTCCGGAGTGCCACCGAACCCGCTGTCATCAACACTCAACCTCTCCGCCGCCAAAGCTCGCCGCCAACTCCGACGACCATTCGCGCCCAAATCGGTACCAACGTGTTCGCAATATCTCTCTACATTTTGCGACCACTCACTCGTCTGAAAGCCGCCAACACCGCTGTCGACACATCCGAGGGTCGCCGCCATTAAGCCGACGTGGCACACCCACGTGGCGCCCACCTCGGCGCCGACATACGCGGCATCCCACGTGGTCGCCGAACCGGCACCACGTGTGTGTGCGGCGTGCCACCGTGTACACTCGGTCCGCTCTTCGCCAGACCCGGGCCATCGTGAGCCGAGTCAGCGACACGAGGCCCACCTGTCGAATTTTATTTAATTCTTTTAAATTCCAAAATTCAGTTCTTGGCGTCAAGATTAAGTAATAAGTAGATTTTTCAAGAGAAAATAATTCGAAATTCAATTAAATTTCGATTTAGGTTTTAAACTTCTAAAATTCATAACTTTTGCATATGAACTCCAAATTGAGTGATTCAAATTGCAAAATTTATATAAAATTCTAATCTAGCTAACTAAACCAAAATATTTCAATTTGGAGTTAATTTGAACGATGTTTTATAATTTATTTGAATTTGAATATTGAATTTATCGTATTTTCGCGTATAGAATTCAACGACTCCAGAGAGTTCGATCAAACTGAAGATTTAGAATTCCAAGACATCGACCAAGGCAAGTTACACCATTGACCATATTGCCCTAGTATTTTAAGTTATTTTCAGTTTTTTTAAATTCTTTATCGCATGCATATGTTGTTATAAATATTTTAATCTCTGCTTTACATATAGTTAATTCCATGTGTTATTGTATGGCCAATTTGAATGTTGTATCCGACTACCTTGATACCATAGGCAAGATTTTACCAAAATTAAATATATGCCGAGCTGCTTAGTTCACATTTACAGAATTTGGGAGGGTTTGCACCAAATTTCTACAAATTTGTTTCAAACTTGATGTTGTGGTATTGTCTTACCACATGGGTTTATAAATGGAGTTTCAATCAAAATAAAATCAAAAATGGGTTTGGACCTGGGCGAAATGGTTGGAATGGTGGGTGCAGGTTTATGCACGGGATTGATCTGGTTAAGATTAAGGCCCATGGTTTGATGGAATGACGCCCAAGTCAATTGAGGACCGGTCTTTGAGCCGCTTAATGCTATGCCTTAACCGTACTACCACATGTCCCGTATGGGCAGGATTTGGCTAATTAATGTATGATGTTCTAGTATATTTATGTCATGTGATTATGTGGGTGTCTCTAGACGCTTTATTCCCACTTTGCGCAAGAGGCTTCCGGAGGACGGCTAGTCCAAAGGGCGAATCCTTAGCGGGCATGAGTATATTAGACGTAACATTGTAAAGGCCTCATGGTAATTGCTCACCACACGCCTACGAGCGTGAATTGGCCGACATAACGAGCATGTCACCCCGTGGGTAAAGTTGTACCAACTCGCGAGTAGAAACTATTTGAATAGCGCGTCATGGTCATGGACATGCTAGCGTGGCCACTTAAAGTTAGAATTGTTTTTGGTTTTAAAACACTTTATTAAATGCCGAGGATGGTCAATCCTTATGAAAATTTAAGGAAGCCAAGTGTTAGGGGGATCCTTCACTTTATTATTGGAGGTTATCCACATTATCTCATTGTCATTTTAAAATATGATTTTAGCCATAGTATGAAATCGCTTTAGAAATTACTATGTCTATTTAAATGAAAAGTGTTGTTATGCAAAACAACCCACCATACTCACTTGTTTCCCTATGCATGCATTTAAATTCAATATTGAGTGTAACTTGCGAGCACTGAAGTTGTGCTCATCCTTCTTTGAATAAATCTTATTCGTGAGAAGATCGCTACCTTGACGGTGAGGACCCTGACGAGTAGGCCTTTTGACCTGCACGATTGCCTCGTGGCGCATCGTAGCTCCCACTATTATTATGTTTCCGTTGTGTTTATCATTTGACTTTTGATATTGTTATTCGGACTCATTGTATTAAACAATTATTTATTTAATGTCATTTACGCTGTGATATGAATGTGATATCATTTTTGTGAGACTGTACGCTGGAAATCCGGACCGTGTTTGAACACGAGAATTCGGATCCTTCGCTCCCGTTCGACAAAAGTGGTATCGAGCCATATCGATCAGAGGTCGTGGCCCACTGTAGAATTGATAAAACCATTAAGGACTATTTTCAAAATTTATAAATTATTTACCTGCCTCTCGCAGTCCTACTCCCCTTTCTATTAAAAGATTTCTAAACTCTTGTCTCTCCTAAAATTGTAGATGGCCGAAAGATCGACCCGTATCTCCCATGGAGTCTACGCTGGAGAATGGGCGGATATCCTATGGAAGATGATGCAAGATTCGAGTTTCACGAAGAGACCCACATACCAAGGATACAAGTACATTGTGGGACAAAGAGAGCTGGAGAGTGGAGGTTATCCTCACTCTAACTTGGCGCCGATACATCCTTCTACATCTTCGACGCCCAATGCGTCGGGAGACCTTCGAGGATCAGCATCCAGACGCGGCAAGGGAAGCCGACGCCGACTTCGCTATACTTATGACGCCACCTTCGGATATCTGCATTCCAAGATTATCCCATGCACATCCCCACCCGGCTAGGTCATGCCTTCACTCATCGAGAACGAGGATATGACGGAGATCACCCACCATGTGGAGTTAGCTAAGGCGATGGATTACTCCTATGGCAACACCGGACGAGCCGTATCTCGCTCAGGAGGCTAGAAGATGCAGAGGAGAAGTTGAAGGCACAAGCCGAATTGGCTCAGACAAGAAGGGTCAAGGCAGACCGCAACTCCCGACTACACCCCATCTACCCCATAGATGTCTACTTCCACCATTTTAGATATTTACTTACCCTCGTAGTTGTCGACAGGCTGCGAATTATGAGCTACTAACCTTCGTGGTAGCCATAATCAAATGAATAAAATAAAGAACTACTTTGAAAAAGAAATTTGGATTCTTTGTCTTATAGTTGTGTGCTTTTGGGCTAATATAAATTTACTCCCCTTAGTACAACCTTTCTTCTATTTCCTAAGTCTTTGGAAAATTCAACAGATGGTGGCCACCCATGTGAAGTGGCAAAGCGTCAAGGCAGTGGCAACGAAAATGCCGACCATCGAGCAACTGCTCAAAGAGCCTCCCCACCGCCAAGAAGAGGACCGGATTGTCAACAAATGATGGCCAATCAAACTCACTCATCGACTTGTCGCCCGCCGCCAAAGAACTCGAACATACAAGCCGCGCAGCTAGCCTACACGCCGCAACTCGTGCACCAAAGACACCCTTCTCGGGTGACCATGTCGGAGTTCATGCGCATGCGCTCCCACATTCTCCAGTAGCACCGAACCGATGGATGCCGACGATTGGCTTCGCAATCGTAAAGAAGCGGACATCGCCCGCTGCACCGACCGCGAGGGTCCTATTCGCCTCCCATCACTCAATGGACCACCGAGTGGTGGGACAACCGCATCTCCCACACCAATGCCTGTGCCATCTCGTGGTACGAGTTCGCCGAGTCTTCCGTCATGCACACATCCCCGCCGCCGATGACGTTGAAGAAGAAGGAGTTTCATGCGCCCGCCAGTGGAAATCGCCGTGAGCGAGTACCTCCACAGTTCAACCACCGCCCGCCACGCCCGATCGATGTAGCCCGAGATGAAGATCGGCAAGAAAGGTTCCCGGAGGGATCGAATGATGATATCTCCGCCCACCATCCCCGCAATTTCACCGACTTCCAAAGAGCTTGGTAGACAAGGCGATCCGCCAGAGGCCAAGC
This sequence comes from Ampelocalamus luodianensis, assembly GCA_036346255.1. Classification (NCBI taxonomy): domain Eukaryota; kingdom Viridiplantae; phylum Streptophyta; class Magnoliopsida; order Poales; family Poaceae; genus Ampelocalamus; species Ampelocalamus luodianensis. Next base: position 40,623,756 of record CM070637.1, read on the forward strand.
ACCATGAGATGGAGAACCGCAAGCGGAGGATGGCCGCCTGTTCAATGCGGAGGCCTTCCAAGCCTCGATTCATTCACCGCAGCCACCGCAGCTGTGGGAAGTTCCAGTCTTCCACGCCCGTAACCCCTGCGTAACTGGGCCCCAACACCTCCAACTTCGCGCGCATCAACTCGGAGGGCAATTCTGCAGAAGAGCCGCCTCACTGGCAGGAGTGACCTGTTTCACCGCAACGAAACAGCCATTATGCCAACAGATGCCCCAAGAAGCAAGAGCAGCGCCGCATCTTCCAAGCCGCACCAGAGCCACAACCACCGCGGCATTGCAAAGCCGTCCAGACAATTTATCAAGGGACGGTGAACCACGCCACACCGAGAAGCCTGTGCAACGCCGATGTTGTGCTTTGTATGTTTCTTGTCAATTCAATACCAGCTTCAGTGCTATTTGATTCCGGAGCTTCGCATTCATTTGTATCAAATAAGTTTGTGGGCAAAAATGGGTTACCTATATCCCCCTTAAACAATCCTATGATAATCCATTCCCCGGGCTCAGAAATGAGAACTAGTTCTCTATGCCCGAACCTCACTCTTGAAATATCCGGAGTATTCTTCCTAGCGGACTTGATAGTCTTGCATTCCCAAGGTTTGGATGTCATTCTCAGAATGGACTGGTTAGCCAAGAATCATGGGCAAATAGACTGTGCCAATAGGTCTATCACTCTCACTAATGGAGAAGGAATTTCAATTGAGTTCAAGCCCAAGACTCGCACTCAAAGAAGGTTCTATCCTCACCAAAGATGAAGGAAGTGAAACTTGAAGACATACCTGTAGTCCGTGAATATTCTGATGTCTTTCCTGATGATCTACCTCGCATGCCACCGGATCGGGACGTAATGTTCTTAATTGACTTAGTCCGTGGACGGCTCCAATATCAAACGACTTATAGAATGCCAACAATGAATTGATGTAATTGAAGAAACAGATTGAAGAACTACGGCAAAGGGTGCATCCACCCGCCATCACCTTGGGAGCACGGTCGTTGTTCGTCAAGAAAAAGGACAATAGCATGAGGATGTGTGTTGATTACGATCACTCAATGAGGTGACGATCAAGAATAAATATCCTCTACCTGTGATAGATGATCTGCTCGATCACCGAAGGAGCAAGTATCTTCTCAAAGATTGATTTGAGATCCGCTATCACCAATCAAGATCGCACGTAAGACATTCAAGACACCTTCACCACGGATATGGATAGATTTAGTTACAAAGTGATGTCTTTTGGTTTGACGAACGCTCGCTTATTTCATGAATATGATGAACAAAGTGTTCATGGAATTCTTGGATAAGTTTGTGGTTGTTTTAAATCGATGACATTCTCATCTACTCAAGGATGAAGAAGAACACGAGAAGCATCTCGTGATGATATCGACAAGCTCCGAGAGCACCACTTTATGCTAAATTCAAGAAAAGTGAATTTTGACTAGGTCAGTGGCATTCCTTGGACATATTGTGTCGCAGGAGGAATTGCGAGATCCCGCCAAGGTTGAAGTAGTGTCGATTGAAGCAACCTGTGATACCACCGAGGTGAGAAGTTTCCTTGACTAGCGGGTTATTACCGCAGTTCATAGAAAATTTCTCTAAGATTGCAAGACCCATGACTCAACTTCAAGAAGGAAAAGAAGTTTGAATGGACAGATGCTCGTGAAGAAAGTTTTCAAGACCAAGAGGAGATTAGTCTCAAGACTGTGCTAGTCTTACCCGATATCCGTAAGGATTTAAATTTTTCGGACGCATCCCGGCAAGGTCTCGGATGTGTGTTAATGCAGAAGGCAAAGTAGTGGCTTATGCATCCAGTGCTTGAGGCCACATGAAGGGAATTATCCAACACATGATCCGGAGTTAGCAAATGATTGTGCATGCTTTGAAGATCTGGCGCGCATTATCTCATTGGTAAATCGTGAGATTTTCACGATCACAAGAGTCTCAAGTATATCTTCACGCAGCAGTAATTAAACCTTCGCAGAGAAGATGGCTAGAGTTGATAAAGGATTATGATCTCGAATTCACTATCATCCGGCAAAGCAAATGTAGTTGCGCATGCCCCGAGCGTAAAGGCCTATTGCAATACTATGATGGTGCGTATGAACAACGTAACTACATGAAGAATTGAAGCGCCTAAACATGGAGATTGTCATCAAGGTTATGTGAATGCTTTGAAGTACAACCAACTCTTCAAAGTCGATCGTAGAAAAACAATAGAAGATGATGATATCAAAGAGATCAAGAAGAATATGCGAAGAGGCAAGGCCCCGTGGATTCGCCAAGATGAACAAGGAACAAGATGGTTTGGGAACCGCATTTGTGTACCTAACCAATGGAGTTAAAATAACAATTCGAGGAGGCTCATGAAACGCCTTACTCCATTCACCTTAAGCACCAAGATGTACCAGATCCGAAGGAGAAGTACCGTGAGTCGGCATGAAGCGAGAAATCGCTGAAGTTCGCTGCTCGCCGCGATGTGTGTCACGAGTTAAGGCGTAACATCGAGACCACCGATTGTTGCAGCCACTACCAATTCGTAATGGAAGTGGGAAGAAATTGGCATGGATTTTATCACCGCACTTCCTAGGACCCAATCGTGATATGATTCTATCCGGGTGATAATTGATCGGCTGACCAAAGTAGCTCACTTCATTCCCGCCAAGACTACATACGTATGGCCCACTGGTGAGTTATATGTGGCTAGGATTGTTTGTCTGCACGATGTACCCAAGAAGATCGTGTCCGACAGAGGCTCCCAATTTACATCAAGATTCTGGCAGAGTCTGCATGAAGCATTAGGGACCGACTGATTTCAAAGACACTATCATCCTCGCATGATGGTCGACGAACGCACCAACCAAGTTCTTGAAGATATGCTCCGAGCCCGTGCCCCGAATTTGGACAAAGTTGGGACAAGAATTTGCCGATGCGAACTCTCGATAACAATAGCTATCAAGCTAGTTTGCAGATGGCTCCATTTGAAGCATTATATGGTAGAAAATGCAGAACTCCACTTCTGTGGGATGAAGTAGGAGAACATCAGCTCTTTGGGCCTGAGTTAATCAAAGATGCTCAAAGTAAGGTAAAAGCCATAAGAGAACATCTGAAAGTGGCACAAACACGACAAAAGAGTTATGCGATAACCGCTTGAGGGATTTAAACTTTGAGGTAGGAGACATGGTCTATCTCAGAGTCACCCACTCGAGGAGTAAGAAGATTCCGAACAAAAGGAAAACTGCACCTGCATTTGTGGGGCCATACAAAATTCTAGCCAAAAGAGGTGAAGTGCCATATCACCTTGAGTTGCCAGAAGCATTGTCAGCAGTGCACGATGTCTTCCATGTATCCCGCTGAGGAAATGCTGCAAGCGCCGTAAGACCATACCTTCGAAAGCTTCGATCTTCGAGAAGATCTCACCTACGTGGAGCGACCAATCAAGATTCCGAGGTCGCAGAGCGGGTCACCGCGTAATCATCGATCATACAAGGTGCGGTGGAGTCATCACCGGAAAGTGAAGCCACATGGGAAAAGAAGAGGACCTCAAGACCAACTACCCCGACTGCTTGTTAACCAACTCGAATCTCTGTGAGATTCCTTAAGGGGGTAGGTTTGTAATGACCCAAATTTCAAATTTCAAGAAAATTAAAAGTTTATTTATTTTTGTGGAATTTTCTGAAATTTTAAAAGCTTTTTATTAATATTTTAAAGCCAAAACAAATTTATTTGCAAAATTAAAAGATAACATAAAGTTGGAAATAATTTTATTAAGTCCAAAATAAGTATGAGAATTTCTGTGAATTTTTCCATAATTTTTGGAGTTGTTTTACTATTTTCTAAAGCCTAAATGAATTATCAGAATAAAAACAATTGAAAAACGAAAAGAAAATCAAAAACCCTGTTTGGGCCGAAACCCAAAGGCTCCGGCCCAAACCTTTCCCCGCGCGCGGCCCACCGCCCACGCCGCACCGCGCACCTTCCTCACCATCCACCGTTGGATCTTAAACCGACGGCCAAGATCTGTGTAACCGCCGCACCGTCCGAATGTCGTGAATAACGTGAGCCGTGGCGATCTTAATCTAACGCCAACATCACCCACCCTCTCCCACGCCGCCGCAGCGATCTCAACCGCTGATCCTCATCCAACGCCCACCGCCGTTGTCTTCTCGCCGCCTTCTCCGCTGGTTTCGCCACCGCCATTGCCACCCACGTCCGAAGCCGCTAACGGCCAATCCCAACCGCCCGATCTTCGCGTACGCACGCAGACCGCGTCCACCTCCGCCGCTTTCCCCACATCTCCCTCTTCTCCGCGGACGGTGCCGCCACGACGCCGCAACCGCCGCCGACGACCCCCACCTCCCGCGACGCCGCCGAGCCTCCTAGCCTATAAAAGGCACCACCGGAGCGCATCTACGCCTCATCTCATCTCTCAACTCTCATTCCCGCTGAGCTCTACCGCCACCGTAATCGTGAGTTTAGGTTTTTCGCCGCGAAAATCTTCGAAAGTTACGCCGCCGACGCCGCCAAGCCGCCGTGGTCTCGCGCCATCGTCTTCGCCGACACAGAGCCACCTCGGGACCCTTCATCACTCCGAGCGCCACCGAACCCCGCTGTCATCAACACCAACCTCTCGCCGCCAAAGCTCGCCACGCCAACTCCGACGACCATTCGCGCCCAAATCGTTACCAACGTGTTCGCAATATCTCCTCTACATTTTGCGACCACTCACTCGCCGGAAGCGCTAACGCCGTTGTCGCACACATCCGGTCGTCGCCGCCAAGCTAACGTGGCACACCCACGGTGGCGCCCACCTCGGCGCCGCACATACGTGGCATCCCACGTGGTCGCCGAATCGGAACCACGTGTGTGCGCAAGGTGCACCTCGTGTACACACTGTCCATTTCGGCTCAGAGACCCAGCCTATCGTGAGCCGAGTCACCGACACGAGGCCCACCTGCCGTAATTTTATTTTAATTCTTTTAAATTCGAAATTTAGTTGTTGGCGTCAAGATTGCACAATAAGTAGATTTTTCAAGAGAAAATAATTCAGAAATTCAATTAAATTTGATTTAGGTTTTAAACTTCTAAAATTCATAACTTTTGCATATGAACTCCAAATTAAGTGATTCAAATTGCAAAATTTATATAAAATTATAATCTAGCTAACTAAACCAAAATATTTCAATTTGGAGTTAATTTGAACAATGTTTTTGAATTTATTTGAATTTGAATATTGAATTTGTCGATTTTACAGATAGAATTCAACGACTCCGGAGAGTTCGATCAAACTGAAGATTTAGAATTCCAAGACATCGACCAAGTCAAGTTACACCATTGACCATATTGCCCTCAGTATTTTAAGTTATTTTTAGTTTTTTTAAATTCTTTATCGCATGCATATGTTGTTATAACTATTTTAATCTCCTGTTTTACATATAGTTAATTCCATGTGTTATTGTATGGCCAATTTGAATGTTGTATCTGACTACCTTTGTGGGCGCCCCGGGATATTGGAAATGTTCTTAATTAAATTCATATTGTAGCACAATTATTAATGAAGGAACAGTACTGTCCCTTTATTAAAGATCATGCTAAAGATATAAATTTAACAAGTGACAATTCCAATAAACAGATTCTGATATATATATATCTCACAATGGTTCCCAGGATCAACGACCATTGCATATATATATCCTTCATCAACATTGCATCAAATACATACACGTCATACATTTGCATAATTAAACATAAGTTTACATCATTCGGTTTAGTACTACAATATTAAGTGACTTGGTCACTTCAAAAGTCTAACAGAGGAAGCAAAAACAAAATATTAAAATCCACCAATGGCCTCATCCACCCGCAGCAATTGCGTGGAGGAAAGAAGTAGCTCTACTCGTTAACGCCACCCCGACGGCGCTAACGGTACTTCATAAAGGTAACCATCCTCACCGCAACAATAGGTTATAGCACCTTGAGTACGGAAGGTACTCAGCAAGCCTTACACAAACTAATAAAATAAAGTGTTTATTAGAGCCTATTCAAAGGAATAGAATTTATACATGCATAAGGTTACAACAGAAGGCATAAAGGTTCAGATTTGCATAAAGCAATACATCTTAACCTACAAATGCTAAATTTTTGACAAAGCAATTTAATAAATCAAAATTGACTAGTACAGTAAGTAAATGACATAATGTAAATAAGATGAAGGCATGAATCCTCATGCAAAGTCAAAACCAAACCGATTTGTAAATCAAAATTTCTATACAGTGACATCAATTCAAGTTATCGCCCATGACCGTGGACACGCTATTCGAATAGTTTATACCCCGCAGGTGTACATCTTTACCCACATGACTTAGTCACCCGCTGCCTTCTGGATGCCTCCAATGATGACACACTTCCTTTGGTATGCCGACCGGGAAACTAAGATTTGGTATTTTTCAACAAGCTAACACTATTGAGTTGGACCCCTATGTGTGAACTGGTCTCGCTTAAACAACGATCGATAGCATCTGCTCAACCGGCACACATGTTGCGCCAGAATGCCGACCCAAACAAAAGAAGTGCGAGGGTTCGCTACCCATACTAGTTTGCAATCGGCATCTTTAAGGTACGATATGCTACTGAGCACATATATGCCCTCACCCTTCTAAGAACATCCGACATCGACATACAAGCTCACATGGCATAAAACGCAACCCAAAGACCTAAGCATCTATGCCATACAAGGTCAATACACATATTCTTACTTTCCTGTTTCCAACCCAATAGTCTTAACATCTTACTTAACCAAACAAATACCATAATCGCATGTGGAAGTACGTGGGGACTTGAATTGAATAGTCGAGTTCGGTCCTTAATTAACCCTGACAAGTCCACCACAATTCCCAATCTCGCACAAAAGCACCATCACTAGCTTCCTCTTGTCCGCATCAATTTAAATATAAAATTCATTTGGACGTAAGTAAACCGGACAAAGAGTTTAAAGTAACAGAAAGCCATTTAGATTCCCATGTTTGACAAGATATTCTTGTCAAACTCTAAAATCTCTAGATCGCATGTCTAAGCCAAATCAAAATATAGGTTATAGTATACGATCGAGCTAGGGATTAAGTGTATGATTATAATTAAGGTAATCCACCATGTTAGGTTATAGCTAGCTACTACAGATCATATTTTTGTATTTTTAAAAATAGCATGCACAGATATCACCGGATTTGTAAAAGCTATTGTACAAAATTTGGGATCAATATGGTGCAGAGAGAAGCTTGCCTTGATAGTAATAAACTTCTATTGCGTGCCTGTGGATGCTCGTAAATAGTGTCAAAAGCCTCGTAAGAACCAGATTCTATAAAAGATAATAAACTCCAATAAACACCAAAGATGACAACTAGTCCGGATTAACGAAATGCATGATCAATAAAGAAATGCATGATTAACAAAGATGCTTAAGTCACAACTACCCTAATATTAATAATAACCCATATTATAATACACACTTTTAAATAACGTAAACTAGTGTTTGAACTAAAGTTGCAGTTTTGATTTTGAAAAGAGTCAAAACAGACAGACATGATTTTGGAAAATGAAGATAGATCAAGCAAAGGTTCGTAAATGAAACTTAGCATGATCTTTTAGGTAATTAATATCAAAAGCTAACCCTATTCTAACCCTAATCGATTAGGTTACATCAACTAAAAAGAAACCTATTTTTGCCTGCTGAGCCGACAAAAGAGAAACAGACATATCTTTGCTATGAGGCAAAATAGATGATGACAAGAATTGAAAGATCAACTTGTTATGCTACTAGGGTTTAGCCGAGACCTAACTAGGATAACAAGTCATGTAAGAAACCCTAGGTCTTGAAAAGATATGGAAAACCGAAAGTTATAATAACAACTTTTCAGTTTAGCAAGTTGAAGCTACCGATATTTAAAAGAATGATTTATATGGTCTCCTAAGGTCCTTAGGATGCTCAAAATGTTAAAAACTAGGTTTTAGCTACTGCATAAGAAAGACACCAAAAGTTGAGAAAGTCGATTTTGCTCAACAGAGAGATAACCTCTGGTTTTAACCTACAAAAGATGTCAAAACCTTAGTGCAAGGTGAAACCAGCTTCTTGGGATGGATAAGCAAAGGACACGAGCAAGAAACTCCACCGACAACAATGGAGGATGAACTTCAGTGGTCAACAATGGTAACAGCAAAAAGCTAGGGTTTATATATGGATGTTGAGCTACAGGGGCACAGGAGAAGAGTCTAGAGTGATGAGGTGTCCATTTAGGGCTAATTATCCCAAAAATTAGTTGCATAAACTTTGGGATAAATCCCCTCCTCTGTTTACAGAGAGAGCTTCGCGCAGAGAGACTAGGAAGATGATAAGAATCATCTGACATGTGGGTCCCACTGGGCAACACAAATGCATGCGCCTCCTAAAGCCTCAAAAGAACATCAGCCGTCCGATCAAAAATGGGCGGCTGTGATAAATAGAGGGGTTAAAAGACTTTAATCGGTGTCTTCAAATATAAGCCGCACGATTTGAAACGAATGGCGGAGATTAAAAAGAGCTCTACGGGCTTTCGGGGTTTTAAGTTCAAATAGGGGCGTTGGATTGAAATCCAATGGCCCAGCTCAGAAGATACACATCATCCCTTAGATGCACTGATGCAGCACCGTCCGATTAAACTTCTACGGTCGGGATTAACGCGGGATCCGGATTGTAACATCCCAAAAATTTGGTCTGTTTTGAAGTTTTAAAAGAAAAATTAACCATTTGGATTTTTCTGGTAAATTAAAAAGCTTAATATGAATTTTCAGAGTTCAAAAACAATTTAATGTGATTAATGTCAACATAAACTATATTCAAAATTATTTTATTTGGGTTCTATGTGCTTGGATGTATTTTCTAGAATTTTCTAGAATTTTTCCGAGTGCATTTGCTATTTTCTATTTGCTATTTGGATTTTCTGCTATTTTATAAAAAGCAAAACTATTAAAAATCTCTGATTATTCTTCTGGGCCGAATCTCCCGCCCCGCCCATCTCTCCTTCTTCCTCCCCCACCCTTTCTTCCTCGCGCACTCGCCAAAGACGCGCTGCTCCCGCCTCTCTCGCTGCTGGCCCGCCTGCAGTCGCCGCCTTCCTCCCGGACTCCTCCCCGTGTCCGTGTCCGAGACGCAGCCGCCGGCCCATCTCGGGACTCCCTCTCCGGTCCCTATTTAAAGCCCGCGCGCGTGTCAATCTCTTCGCTCGACCTCTCCACCAAAACCCTAAGGCGCCGCCCGCTTGTTCTTCGCTTTTTCTGATTTCACCGGCACGAGTCGCCGCCGCAAGCTTCTTCACGGGTTCTCCGCCGTCGGACCTCCTCACCGCGCCGTCACCTCCGTTGGATTCGCATCAACGCCGCCTTCACCGTGCTCCTTCATCTTCTTCCAAAGATCACCGCAGCCTGCTGCTGGCCATCAAACCGCCGCCGCCTCTTTTGCCGATCTACCTCTCCGGTGAGCTTCTTGGCCTCCTAAGCGCCACCTTGTGCTCCGCACTATTCTCATCCAATCCCATACCTTCTTGTTGCTCCTCCTTCACCGAGATGTCGCCGCCGCCATCTTCCTTGTCTCCGGTCATCCTTGATCGCCGCCGACTTGGTCACCCTGGTCCTCCCGAACCTCTCTGTGACCTCGCCGACCCCTGCCTGCTCACCTCCAACCCCTTCAGCGCCACTCCTTCGCCAAAGCCATCGTGCCCGAGGACTCGCCATCGCCAATGTCGCCGCCACGACGAGCCTTTGCCGCCCTTGCCGTGCCTCCACCTCCTTGGCATCCTTGCTTCTCCGGATCCCGCTTTGCTACTTCCCGCCACTCTCGCTGTGCGCTGCCGCCGACGAGCTCAAGACCGCCACGAGCTTCCTTCTTCCTCTCGGTTCCTCCCTACCGATGTGGCGGCCATGTCACCTCCACCTGCGCCACCTCAAAGATCTTGGCCCATGTGGCATCCAACATCGCCTGTTGGCATGTGCCATGTGGTGCATCCCAATTCCACCCGAGCCTTGGATCTCTAAACCTAGTCCACGGTGCACCATCTCCATGACAAGGTCCCACCTGCCGGGTGAGCTGTTGACCTGTCCGAATGTTCTCACGACGCCATGTCAAGGCGTCATAAGTCGATTTTCCAAAGAGAAAAGTAAATCTCGAAATTCCGTAAAATCCTTTTTAGGGTTATTTCATGGATTTCAATCTTCCGAGCTCATATCTTTTGCATCCGAACTCCGATTGAGTCCATTCAAATTTCTAAATTTATCTAAATTGAGATCTATTTATCTGAGATTTTTATTTAATTTTGGAGTTTGTTTTCTCTGTTATTTATTTATTTGTGTTATTTGCTTGTTTTGCAAATAGACGTCGATACTCGGAAGCTTCGAGCAAGGAGTAGCATACCAAGATCAAGATCAATCACCGGATTTATTCCAAGGCAAGTCGTGGTCCTTTGATCATATTGAACCCATGATTTCAAAAGTATATTGTTTTATACAATTGCATGCTATATTTATATAAATTGTTCGGGATTAGTTATTACTGTCATTATGCTCCATTGATTATTTGAATGCCATAAATCCTTTGTCACCTTAGCATGGGTAATTTTAGTTGGATATATTTGTATTGCCAACATGGGTATCGTATATATGCTTAGTCCTGTTTAGTTACGATGGGTTTTACCATCACATGTGTCTTAATAATCAATTTTGACTTAATGATTTATGGAATCGTGGTGGTGAACCATCGTTGCTAAAACTTGTGTTCCATGATGGGGTTAGTCATGGGTGTTGGTTAAACAAAATGGTTTTCGCCAAGCGAGTGGTTGGTGGATAGGGAGGATGTGGATGGAACATGTTGTGGGTTTGTGGTAGTCTCACTCGAGTAATTTGTCAAGGACTTAATCTTGTGCGCCATTGAATCGGGCCTTAACCGCATAACCACATGTCCGTATGGGACGGACTGGCCGATTAATTAGCAATGTCTTAATTTCTGTTCATCACGTGAAGCGTGGTTACGGAAACGATTCTCACTGTGGCGAAGAGGGGCCCTGCTCGCCTGAAAGACATTCATGTTGAATCCTTAGCGCGTAATCGGGTTAAGAAGGAGCTTTGTAAAAGCCTTGTGATGATCACTTAGTCACACGCCTACTGGCGTGAAATGTCCGACATTATAAGTTGATCTATCTCTTGTGGGTCAAGCCGCATAACCTCCGCAGAGTGTAAAACTATTCGAATAGCCGTGTTCGCGGTTATGGACGTGCTCGGGATTTCACACGGAGATAGAGTTTCTTTAAAATGTGTCTGAGTGTGGATGGGAAGTTCACTTGATGAGTATAATGTTCTGCTTGGTGAATAGGTCATTCACTTGGTGGTTTGTGTCGATTGGTGAATGGGAATTCACTTATCCTTGGTTTGTTGGGAAGTGGATGGGAAGTTCACTAGTTGTTTCAAAGAAATTGTTTATTTACTTATTATTGTTTTCAATTACGATTTCAATCTATTTATTGTATTTATCGTAAATGTTGTTTTATGCAAAAGAGCCATACTGACTAATCTTTGTTCAAGCCCCGCATGAATACTATTTGCATACATTTCCCATGGCTTGCCGAGTACATTCAAAGTACTCATGGCTTTGCGCCTCTGCTTGATCGTGAGAGGAAGAACACCAAGTCGCCAAAGAGTTCTTCGCCTGTGAAGACCATGAAGGTTTTATGGATTAGGATGCTTCTCCACTCGATTGCTGTGGGCATGTTGATTGGCCTTTTGAAGAGTTTCGCTCACTGTAAGAGTTCATTTGTTTCTTTAGCCCTGTGGCAAGTTATAAACATTGACCATAAGGTCCATTATTATTATTATTTGTTACTCGAGATCTTTTTAGTTAAATTAAATAAATGGATGGTATTTCATCACTGCTTCCTGCGTGAGCTAGCTATCGATCCGGGACTAGTTCGTAATACACAGAGGGTTCCCGAGATGTATTTTTTGTCCCGACACGGATGGTCCGATTGCATACACTCATATGGACCCTACGATTGAAATCCAACGATTCGCTAAATTTGGGCTTTAAGAGCCCACGGTCAAAGAGGCGCACCGTAGGATCTAGATCTAAGAGCTCAAGATAGCCGCGCGCCTTTAATTTCAAAAGAAAAGGCCAGCGCGGTAGGATCAAAAATGGACGGCGCAGATTGAAAGGGGATCCGGAGTTGTCCGATTGCATACATCGCTCTGGTCCTTACGATGAAAATCTAACGGCTTAGAGAAACTCGGACCTTAACAAGACGCGGAAAGAGGGACGCCGTGAGATTTGAATCGCGGCCCAAAGAAAAGCGCGCTTTAAGTTTAAAAGAAAAGGGCGCCATTGTTGGATCGAGAATGGACGGTGGAGATCGTGAGGGCTCCGAGTCGTCCGAATGCATACACCGACCTCGATCGTTAGATTAAGATCCAACGGCGAGATTATGGTGCACACGTGGACGTACTGTGGGACATCATGACTCGCCCGCTCGATTAGAAATCAACGCCTCATCACGCATGGGGTTCGCTCGCGCCCGAGCGTGATCGGTGGACCACTTGCACCGGGTTGGACCCAACCGCATAAGTTTGAGTCGCCATTGCGCTGTTTAGGTTTAGACCAAGGTTGACTAAATCCTAAATTCAAAGTTTAAAAGTTTGACTGGGCTTTTAAAAATAGCAAATAAATTTGTAAAATCACAAAAATTTTACTGGAGGCTACTGGATGATATATTTCCCAGATAAATTTTAAAATCACATGATCACTTTGTAAAATACATAATTATTTATTTTAGCCCGAAAATATTCATTTAAAGACAATTATTTTGCTTTAAGCCAAAATAATTTCTAAAAATGCAACAAAAATGTTTTCAACCAAGATAATTTATCTAGGCTTTAATAAAAATACTTCCCAGTCATAATACAAGTTTTATCTTGTATTTCCTTGAAAACTTTAAATAAGTTTTTAGTCTTTGGCTAAAAAGGAAGGTTTTACTTGGTAACAAAGAACTCCCAATGGTGGTTAAGAACAGAATGCTATGAAAAGTGTCCCATTCATCTGCTCATAATGCGATTATTACTGCTTATAGAATTGGGGCATATAAACCTACCCTCCTTAAGAAAATCTCGTCCCTAGATTTGGAACAAGTTAGAGATTAGGAAGAAGTGAAATTGAAATGATTTACAAGGAAATTCAACACCTTATGTCTTGATTTCCTTCAAAGATAAGAAAGAAGGACTTTGCATAATAACATAGTGTTATTATTACAGCTTGTTTACATTGCTTTGTTTAAACTTTCCTTTCTTGATTTAAAGGAAAATTCTAAACAACAAAAGATGGGGTGCTCAATCTGCATCGATCTTCGCTCCCAAGTGGCTTCATCTTCGTAATGATTAGCCCATCGAATTTTCAAGAACTTGACAAGACGATTTCTTGTCCTGCGCTCCATTGTGTCGAGGATACGCATCGTTGTTCTTGATAGGAAAGATCAAAGTTGAGATCAAGATGCTCATAAGCGCTGCCTCAATAGGAACACGAGGCATTTCTTCAATTGAGACACATGAAAAGTATCATGCAATCGCCGAGAGGGATCTGTAGTTCCAATTGATAGGCTACGACTCCTCGCTTGCAATGATTCTAAGGTTCCGATATAACGAGGTGCGAGTTTCCTTTACTCGAAAACGATGAGTACCTTTCATCGGTGACACTTTAAGATAGACATGATCATCTATCTCAAAGCTTAATTCACGACGACGATGGTCGCGATAGCTCTTCCGAGGAGAGCGGCGCTCAAGCAATCTCGAATCGCATTTAACTTGCTCTTCGGCTTCTTTTACCAAGTCTGGACCATAAAATGATATTTCACAAGACTCGGACCAATTCAATGGGGTCCTACAAGCTCTCCCATACAAGGCTTCAAAAGGTGACATTTGAATACTTGCTTGGTAGCTATTATTGTAGGAAAATTCCACATATGGCAAAGATTTCTCGATCTTTGCTATAAGATAGCACATAGGCTCAAGAAGATCTTCCATCACTTGCTTCACTCTCTCGATCGACCACTAGTTTGAGGATGATAAGCGATCGAAAGAGAGTTCACCCCATAGCCCGATGAAGACAATTCCAAAAGTGGGAAGTAAATTGAGGCCACTACGTAAACAATGACCTTGGGAACACCATGAAGACAAACAATTCTAGCAATATAAAGCTCGCTAGATGCTTGCCACTAAAGATGGTTTTGACAGAATAAAATGAGCCACCTTTGTCAAACGGCCGATGATTACCCACATCAGATCGGACCCATTGGAAGTTTTGGGAAGACCAGAACAAAATCCATACCGATCTCCTCCCATTTCCATCGTGGAATAGGCAAAGGTGAAGGGTACCAATGGCTTCAGATGTTCAGCTTTAACCCTTTGGCAAATATCACATTCAGCAACATACTGAGCGATTTGCCTCTTCATTTGGCTCCACCAAAATGTTTTCTACAAGTCCTGATACATCTTAGTACTCCCAGGATGCAAAGAAAATTTGGAATTATGAGCCTCTCTGAAAATTAGACTCCTCAGTTGAGGATCTGCAAGTACTACCAAACGATTGCGATTTCGAATCATACCGCGATCATCCTCAGAAAACTCGTTGGCTTTACCCGCTTTCAAGTTCTCCTTAATTTCGGCTACCTCGGCATCAGTTTTCTGGGCCTCAAGAATATGAGATTCCAATGTAGGCTCCACTTGCAATGCAGCGAGAAAACCTTCCTCCACTAATTCAAGACTTAGGCACTGAAAATCAGCACATAAGTCCTTGGCCGCAGGTAGAGAGAACATGCAGATTAATCGTGACTTTCTACTTAAAGCGCCAGCCACAACATTGGCCTTACCAGGGTGATAATGAATACCCATGTCGTAGTCCTTGATCAATTCAAGCCATCTTCTTTGTCTCATATTCAAATCAGATTGAGTGAATATGTACTTCAGGCTTTTATGATCGGTATAGATCTCACAACGATTACCGAGAAGGTAATGTCGCCAAATCTTCAATGCATGGACCACGGCAGCCAATTCCAAATCATGAGTAGGATAATTAACTTCATGAGGGCGCAACTGCCGAGATGCATATGCCACAACTCGGCCTTCTTGCATAAGCACACAACCAAGTCCATGGCGAGATGCATCGCAATAAATGTCAAAGTTCTTATGAATATCCGGAAGAATAAGAACTGGAGCTTTAGTCAAGAGAGTTCTCAAAAGCCGAAAACTCTCCTCACACTTAGCTGACCATTCAAATTTCTTCTCTTTCTGCAAAAGTCGAGTCGAGGTCTAGCAATTTTGGAGAAATTTTCAATGAACCTACGGTAATAACCGCAAGTCCAAGAAAACTCGGATCTCTGAGACACTCTTAGGAGGCTTCCAATCCAAGACATCTTGTACCTTACTTGGATCAACAAATGATACATCCTTCGGATAACACATGTCCCGAAATGTAACTTCTCCGAGCCAAAAGCACACTTGTCGAACTTAGCATCTGATGATGCCGACGAAGTGTTTCCAGCACAAGTCTCAAATGTTGTTCATGGTCCTTATCAGACTTGGAATAAATAAGGATGTCGTCAATAAACACGACAACGAACTTATCCAAGAAATCCATGAACACCGAATTCATAAGGTTCATGAAATAAGCTGGAGCATTGGTCGGACCAAAGGACATCACAGTGTACTCGTACAAACCATAACGAGTAGAAAAAGCTGTTTTGGGAATGTCCTCAGCTCTAACCTTGATTTGATGATAGCCCGATCGCAAATCAATCTTTGAAAAGACTCGGGCACCAACCAACTGATCAAAAAGATCATCAATGCGAGGCAAAGGATACTTGTTCTTGATAGTGACCTCATTTAACGGACGGTAATCTACACACATCCGCAAAGTGTTGTCCTTCTTCTTGACAAATAAAGCCGGGCATCCCCAAGGTGAGGAGCTCGGTCGAATAAATCCTTTGTCAAGCAATTCTCCGAGTTGTGTCTTTAATTCAGCCAACTCATTGACAGGCATACGATAAGGACTCCTGGATATAGGAGCAGTTCCAGGAACAAGTTCAATTACGAACTCCACCTCCCGGTCTGGTGGCAATCCGGGAAGGTCTTCAGGAAAGACATCAACATACTCACAAACAATTGGTACCGACTCCAAAGAAGGAGTGGTATCAACTTGGTGAGCACAAAGATGAGAACCCACTGTCCTGGATTGAAAAACGACCGAAGTGCCGCTTTCATTGATTAAAGAAATGGATTTGCGAGCACAATTAATTTGCCCAAGGTTCTTAGATAACCAATCCATTCCCAAGATAACATCCAACCCTTTAGAATCTATCACAATCAAATCAGCCCAAAAGTCTACCCCTTCAATATTTATATTGACACCACTACAGAACTTGATCGGTCATAAAGGCTAATCCAGTGAATGGATGATATGGGGTGGATGAAGATGATGCACAATTAAATGATGTTGAGTAGCAACCGCCTACTAACAAATGAATGGGATGCTCGAGAATCAAATAAAATAAGCAAAGAATCTTGAAATTAACTAGGAGCATACCAAGAACAACTTCAGAGTGACAAGTGCTTCCTCGTGAACCGATTCACGCGACCTCGAACGGGGACAGTCGCTTGACTACGGTCGGGAAGGTGGTGCGGGACGACAATGGTCGGGAAGGTGAAATAGGTGGTATCCTTGAGCCTTGGCATAGCTGTTGGCAAAATGCCCTGGCGCCACAATGATAACATATAACTCCTACTTTGACAAAGAACAACGGATGGTGGCGGTTTCCACTAGGTCTTGGTTGATTAGTGGAAGAGGATGGGCGAGGGGCAAACACTGCCGGTCTTGGGGAAAATGGAGTTGGTGCTCGCGGTGGTCTAGGCACCCACATGCGAGGCCTTGGTGAGCTGCCACCAGGAATAAACTGAGAAGTCCGTTGTCGCTTGCGTGACTCCTCCAATGCCTTGCTCTTGCTTTCGGCCACAATAGCCTTGTTGACCAAATGGGAGAAATTCACGAAGTCATGCAAAGCTACGACCATCGCAATTCTTGGATAGCCCATTCAAGAACCGTTCGACGCGTACTTGCGTTTGGCGGTGCGGACTTTGTTCTTGAAGCGCATCCAGTGCTTCTCGGTGGTGTTCTCTTTGAACTGGTTGTAGTACTCCTTGAAGCAGACATAGTTTATTTGGCTTGTAATGCTTAACCAACCACCTGGTCCTAGCATCACAAATCAAATAAACTAAGCCTCGAGACATGCATACTTCCCAAAGCTGCGCAGATGCACACCTCTTCACAAAATTAAGCATCAACTCCATTCTAAACATAGAGTCCAAACATCACATTATTAAACAGATGACAACATAGTAGAGTTATTACAACAAAGGCCGATCGCCAAATTACAACAGTAGCTAAAAACAATGAAGCAAAAGTGCCATAAGATGGCTATAAACAAAGCCAATCGGTGTGCCTTAGCCCACAAGGCAACCGAGCCAGGACCGTCAAGCTAGTCGTCCCGAACCCGCACATCTCACAAGTAAGGCCTTTGGGGCTCACCGCCTCCTCTGCAACAAAATATTAAGCAAAGCATATGAGTACAAAAATTGTTTTTGTACTGCAAGATCGACGTGTGGACTAGCAGACCTATACATATGCTACATGCAGCTTATCTGGTGGAGGCCATATGTTTCATTTGCATAAAGCCAACTTTATTTGCAATAATGTAATACGCTTTAAAGGCAAGTTTGCAATTCATTTTTACCGTTGAAATAATGCAATTAAAGATAGATACAAGTAACCACTGGAAGTGACTATCCCAATAGTCACCACAACATAGCACGAATCCGCATTCGTACCACCAAATCAAATTTTAAATTAAAAGGTTGTAGTCTAACTCTTGAAAAGCTTACCCAAGCGTGTCCATAACCTAGACGAGGCTATTCGAATAGTTTTAACCTGCAGGGTGTACCATCGTATGCCACACTTGCATCGCCTTTAGCCAAAACACACTTCCGAAGGTATCTTGCACGGCTAAGTCCTACGAGGACGCTTTCCAATATTGTGTATTAACTACGAGCCGCCCGTATGGATAGAAATCCATACGCCGACATGGTAAAGCCGAAAAGACAACTACCCACTCGGGATAAAGCTTTTGGACAACTACCATGCTCCCAACACCATCCTCTGCGACCTCCTGCGACCCGAGCCAATACACGCCAAAGTACTAAGTCAAGAGAGGTCCCATATACTCTAGTGTGGTTAGCACGCAAAAATGCTGGATAACATCCACTCACAAGATGTTTGGTCCTTAATTGACACAGGCACCATTCCATCACACCCAATGATCACACCAACTTACCATTGTGCCCAAGTCCAAATCATTTTATTTTGGTTTTAGTTTTAACAATTAAACATAGCGAAATCTTTGAAACAAGAAGTTATAATAATTTTGTGTGATCAAGATTACCGACTAAGTCGATAATTGCTTGATTTCACCGATAGCTAAGCATGTCTAAGCATTTGAAATCAGATCTACTAAGTGACAAGAGATCATCCAACGATCTCTAATCACAGCAAATAATCTAGGCTCAGTTAGTAGAAGAATATCATTTGCCTACAGATTATGCAACTAACAGGGCCCACTAACCATATTTTAACACAAAATAGCAATGCATACATACAAGTTGCAAACAAAATATTAGTTTGAAACTAAAGGGATTGGCATGATCAAACCGCTTGTTCGTTTCTTTCTGCTCAATAGGCTCAACACATTGCAGAGGATCGCTCGATAAAACTAGAACGATGCAATCTACCAATCGAGCAAAAACAATGAATAAGAACAAATAACACCGACAAAACTCAAAAATTCAAAACCATCTAATGAGCACAAAATTCACACAGCAGCTAGAGCATGATTTATAAAAATTTTAAAAATAGAGAACAATTTATTTGGAGTTGTGATGAATTTCCTAGGAATTTTCTAAGTTAAAATACACATAAAAGCACCATTTAATTAATTAACAAAATTTATGAACAGCAACACATCTAAAACCTATTCTGATAAATAGTACACTAAAAATGAAAATTTACAAAATTGGATTCACTCGATTTGGATCAATATTGAATTAGATATGAATTTTCTAAGTTTAATTGAATTATCAGTGCAAAAGAAATACATTTCGGAAATCTTTAAAGCATCGAAACATTTTTACACCCATGGCGACTAGCCACGACGCATGACCAGCGGGGGCGAAAGCCGATCGAGTCAAACTTGACTCGGCCACGACGGCGACGTCGGCGTATTATAAGAATACGTCTTGGCTTATCAAACGTAAACCTAACCTAAGCGTGCAGGAAATACGCTTCCAAACAGAGAGCGCAACATCGAAGATTACACAAACACTTAATCGGAATAAGGGCCCACATGTCATGGACTCAAAGGATAACTAACGGTTGGATTAAGATTTCTAAACGCACTAAACTCGTGGATGGGCCCACATGGTAGTGACACGGCTAGCAGATTAACATCAACGAGGAGATTAAACCTAAAGTGGCGGCTCACGGCGTCCACGGCCCACGGCGGCGCGATCGTCGCGATAGATCTAGCGAACCGGAGGTCTCTTGACGAGTGGGTTATACCTTCAGTTTGCTACGACCTCGCGAACTTCGACGGCGACGCGAGACCTTGAGGATGCCACGACGAGCCGTGGCGGCGGCGAAGAGGCGGAGAAGAAGACACGGCTCGCGGAGAAGATGCTACGAGCTTCGAGAAGACTCGGAAGGTGCGCCACGGATCGCCTCGGCTGTGGAGCAATAAGCACAAGATGATGACGACGAAGGAGGTCCGAGGTGGCGGGAATCACCGCGGCGGCGAAACACCGAGCTCGGAGAAGAACCGGTCGTACGCCCTCAACAATGCACCAAAAGCGAGAATGAACCTACCATAAGTCTCCATGGAGAAATGCGATCACAAAGGATCAAGTCTGCGAAGCTAGAGGCTCACGAGCGCGAAAGCGACTACGGGGCCGAGGTCGCCGGAGGCGAGACGTTGAAGTCGCGCGATGATTCACCGGACGCCAAAGACCCGGAATAGGCAAAATGGAGGCGGCAACGAGCGTGGATTACGGTGGTGCGGTCACTGGCTAGAGGGCGGCGCTAACACGGCGGCGCTGCTCTCGGCTTCTTCTCCGGCCGAACCCAAAAACTGGTCGGAGAGGGTGATAGAGTGAAGGAAACGAGGAAAGGGTGCGTGCGGTGAGATGATGAAGACCCGGCGACACTTCAGAGAGGGACACGTGTCCACGAGGTGGCAGCGACGAGCTGCGTGGCACGCATGCGATCGCCAGCGAGCTCTGGTGACACGCGGAGAAGAAGAGGGCGATACTGACAAGGGGGACCCACTCGTCAGCGACGGTGACAAGCGGCGTGGGTCGGGGTCAGGTGCGGTTCGAAGATTTGGTCTGACTCGATCAAGAAGATGTCGATCGTTCGATCTAGAATGGGCGGTCGAGATCCATGGGTGCAATCGGACAAGTCGATTAGATGAGTGTTTGTGGACCGTGCGATTCACATCGGACGGCGGACAACGATCAGGCTCGGGCGGTGCAGCTAGGCGGTGCGGCTGAGCCAATCGATGCGGTCAGACTCGAGCAGGTCGGTCGAGCCGAGGAACAGTGATTCGAGATTTGATTTTCAAAAGGCTGAGAAGGTTTGGGGAATTTTTAGAGGTAGCTCCACAACTCCAAAAATTCCGAAATTTTTATGGTAGCTACTTTGGACAGAGAAAAACCTTGAATAAATTTTCCAGAAATTTTTATGCACAGAATTGTTCCCAAGAAAATTCACAAGCTTCTGCTCTAAGGGTTTGACCAGATTTCAAACTGGTTTGACTTGCTCTTTTGAAATAGCAAATAAAATCTAAAAATTGTGAGATTTTTCAGAGAGGTAACTAGGATGGTCAAGATGAGAGGAAAAATATTCCCAAAGGATTACCACAAGTCTAAGGTCAAGAATTTTATTGACAACAACTTCCATTCACAAGAATATAATTCTAGAAAATGGAAATTACTAGGGGAAAATTTAGAAAACTTTCAAATGATTTCATGAGGCATCAAAAGTTTTTATTTCTCCTCATAATTTTACATTTGAAACACAAACCCTAACTTAGGGCTGTTACACTAGCAGATAGCCCGTAGAACATAGCCCACAACCCATGTGTGTGGAGCTCACAACAAAAGTACCCACAGCAAACAATGCAAAAACAGCTCACGAAATATAGCCCACATCAAATAGTAAAATAATCAACCCATACAAAAAAACAACCCACAAACAAATGAACCTTAAATGGGTCCATATTCTGAATTTCGGACCCATTAACACATACAACAACAACACATATCTGTTTTGGCATGCACATGTACCGAATTTTTCCTTACCATTGGATGCAAATATAAAGGTTGAAAAAAGTGACTGAAAAATATCATATTTTCAGGCAACTTACACATATACAGTCCCTTTTTGAAAGCTATTATACGTAGGTACCACATAGGTAGCACCATAAAAAAAAGGTAACACATGATATTAAAGTAAAGAAAGTTAAAAACCACTACTTATACACGGTGGCGGATCAAGAAGAAAAACAACCGGGTGACCCTATACATATCATCACATGTATATGTGGTCATTGAGCTTATGTTACGAGGTACACACCTATGTATAAATGGATTTTGATAAGGCAAAATAAAGTCAGACCCGGTGTCTTGTGCACCCCCAAGCCTCACTTGGATCCGCCCATACTTATACATGTGCTTCGAAAGTCGAAACATCTTTCTATCCAGAAATATTATTATGTTATCTTATGCATATGGATTTTTTTTCTTCTCAAATTCGCCGCAAAAACAAAAGACAAGGCTGTGCGTCGAATATAGGTTTGCAAAAGTATAGTCAGGGGCGGATCTAGAACGAAAATGACCGGGTGTCCCATACATATCACACATATCTAATTATGAAGCAATGTTGTATAGAAATTAGAATAGTAATGTGTTAAACAATTCAACATGACGGATGAAAAAATAGCCATCAAAGTGCTTACCAAAACAAAGGATCCTACACTCCTAGTAGTAGTTTTGGTTAATTGTGGCAAAGTGAATAAATGACGCATAAAGTTCCAAACCATGGACAAAAGATGGTCGGCATCGGCAAAAAACAACATCCGACCTTGATAGCCTACAAAAAGTAGAAGAAATCACTTAGTAAAGTAAAAGAATCATGAATTTATCTAAACAAAGATAAGTACATTACATTTTATAATTTCTTTCTATGCTCCCTTAAGTTCTGGAAGTGATGAATTACAACATCATTGGTAACTTTTCCCATTTCGCATTTCTCCACATAGCAAATAAGGCTATCTCAAGAAGTCATCGTTAATGTGATTGCGCAAATATGTTTTCATAATTTTCATGGCTGAAAAACATCCCTCAACTATAGCAGTGGCAACAGGCAAAACTAGTAGTGGCAACATGCAAAACTAGTGTTAGCTTCAAAAGTCGATAAACCAAAGGATAGCAAATATGTTTCCTTGTCTCCACCATTTTTTTAGAAAGGTCGCTAATAGTCTCTATGTTAGAGAATCTATCATCCGCACACACATCGATAATGTAGATTGCAATATTTCTTTTGCAAAACAATGTACTATGTCCTTTTGAATGTTTGGAGACACCATCAAATTATTACCTAGAGCATTGTTGCCCACAACCTTGCCTACAGTTGGATTCTGCTCAGCTGTATAAGCATGAAATTCCTTGAAATTTCCTTTATTGGAGGACTCATCGGACTCATCATGGCCTCGAAAAGGCAATCCTTGCTTCAATAACACACTAGCAACATCAACTGAGGCATTTAGTCAAGTATAATAAGTAATCTTCTCAACATTACTTTGGTTATTCAAAGCAACATAAATGTGTTGGTCTTATTTCAACAAAGAATCACAATCTCTCTTTGCTTGGTTGTGAACACTATTGACATCTCCTACATGCTCCTTTAGTCTAATTTTTTTTGTTCCAACTAGACCAGCCAGTTGTAACAAATGCATCATACCCAGCTTCCTTTTTGTTGCAGCCTCTAAACAAGAAACAATAAAAATAATATGCTCTATCTTTGGATTCGCTATACTAAAGCCAACCCCCAAACTCAGCAAACCATTCAGAATTAAACCTTCTATTTTTACCGCCAATCGTTGAATATGGAAAATCAAAAGTGTGAGGTTGGCAAGGCCTATTATCAAGGTATTTTCTTCTTACCATATCCTTTTGATTAGGAAGGTACTCCTCAATCCTTCTCCTTTTGCCATGATCAAATTGAATCTCTTCTTCCCAATTGATTGCTTCTATAGGTGAAATCGCTGCATTAGTGGCATTATTTTCTTCATAGAAGGGGCCATCATTTTGTTCATGTGATGCGACATTATTCTCCTCCCATAGTGGCGCTTTCCTTTTAAGTAACCTTTCCATAAATTTACCTGTCATTTTTATTTACCAATTATTTGAATACTCTAGTAGATATTTGTACTATAGAATAATAGAACTATAGAAGCATACATTCGTAGTCATTTATTTAAAATTGAGGGGCTTACTTACTTGACATTGTGTCTCAACTCTCACGTAGATGGTCGGTTGGTCACATGGATGATGGATCACTCAAAAGTTGCAATTTTACCTTTGATTTATCACTATGTATTCTAATTCCCAAGTACTGCCACAATTATAAACCCTAATCCTAGGGTTTGAGAAAATATACCAACGATTAGTAAATTGGATCCCTAAACACAAAATTAGTGACTGTGCTTGAGATAAATCGGTATTTTACTGAGAGAAATAGAAATTACCTATTGATGGCGAAGAAACCGAAAGGTAGCTCGTGTGGCTTGGCTTCGCCGTTGGAGCAGACGAGCAGTGTCGCAACTCGTGTCTCGTCTCACCTCTCGATGGTTCGGCGTCTCGTCTGGAACTGTCGAAGTCTCTATGTGGTGATGCCTTGCGATTTGTGAACACCCGCCCGCATTGCACAGCGCCTGCATGCACACGGCATGCCCGCTCAGCTACCTGGGCCACGCGCGGACGTGCCCTCACCCTCGGCTGGGCTGGGCTGCGCGACGCGATCGCTCCCTCGGCTGGGCCTACGCGCTCGCTCGATGGTCGCCCGCTGCTTCGCTTCCTGGCTGGCACGCACTGCGCTTGCGGGAAGCCGCCCATGCGCGCACGGCTGATGTGCAGTGTCCTTCGTTTTGGTTAACAGATGCCCAATACTGTTTATACACGATATATATATATATATATATATATATATATATATATATATATATATATATATATCGATTTTGAACCGATATCCGTGCACACTAGTGGGCCTTACTGATCCGCCGCTGAGTATAGTCACATAAAATTAGCTGTTATCACTTATCGTTATTTTTCTAGAGAGTACAAGATAGACACACGTTTGCACATCTTCTACGCATGCCAAGAATTTATTAGTCACCGAAGGCCTCGTCAAAGAGCTACACCGGATACGGATACAGGCTAATTGTGGTTTTGTATTCGTGCTCCAACAATATTGGGCCGGAGCCCACAAACATTTCCATTCCTTGTTTTATCTTTGCTATTTACATCTCAATAATGGTTTTTAGCTTCATGAAAGGGGTTCTCATCTCTTGATTTGTTTCTTTTTTTCATTTTGAAAACTGTGTTTCACCCGTGTGGATGAGATTAGACCTAGGACGTTTACCTTATTAGTCACAATCCAATTGATAAGATTTTGGATTTTTACTGGTGTGTAGAATTTATGTATCTTAAACTCTCTCTTTTTTCTTTTGCATAAAGCACATAGTTAAAGAACACACTTTTTTTAAAGAACGGGCAATGCCTTGGTGGTGAGCACCTACTAGGGTTCGATCCCTAGGATTGGCATGGTGTGCCTTATTTAAAATGAGTACACACGTATACGTGAGTTCAGTGATAAAGCGTGTGATCTCGTACTATGAGAACCTAGAGTTTCTGCAAAATTTCTAGCATGTGTAGTAGATGTGCACGAGTATGCATGCTTGTGTGTGAGGTGTGGGTACTCGTTGTACTCTAAAAAAATGAACTTTTATTGCAAAATGTATTCTCTCTCTTTAAAGTGAAAAGGCTTTTCTCTTGTCTGGTTATTCATCATTTCAACTGAATATTCTGGAAAGCTGAGGCGCTCATGGTCACGGAATTCATGAGATCAAGCCCTGTCTTTTGATTTCTACAAGCACTCAACCGAATTTAATCACTCCTAAACTCCAAAAACACTCGATGGAAAATGAAGGGACAGGTTTAAGTCGCTTGCATTTCTTCCTGATGTAAACACATACTCGCACCTTTCCGTAAAAGAAGAATCAACAGCATATAGAGTTACTTCATTTAATCTCCTGTTTTTCCATGAAGAAACTGTTCTTCTCCCTGCACTCAATCCTTCCTTGTTTTTGCCTTCTTGCATGATGGATCTGTCCAAGTATGTGGCCAATCTGATATGCTTCTTCCGTAGGTATGTATGGATTATGGATGGATCAATTCAATTGTTCATCATGCCAGTTTTCTACTAACTGAAGCATTTGGCCACATTACGAAGGAGAAATTAGTGTGCATCCTTTTTTTACATGTACTTATGTTCTTGATTCTTTGAATATGGTGTTCCAAAGGTTATAAAAAGGTTTATCCTTGTTCCACTATAAGGTTATTTGATCGTGGTGTTCCACGGGTTATAGTGAGTAGTTTAGTGTGCTTATTAGGCCATTTTAATTCGATTCACATAAATTTTACAGAAAACATAACAATCTCGGCCATTTTAATTTGATTCACAGAAATTTTGTGGCAAACCTAACAATCTCGTTTGAAATTCCTACAAAAATACTTCTGTTCCGAAAACACGATTCGGATCATTTGCATTACTACGGTCAATGCATGAGTTTCATTACCTGAAATCTGTACTGTTCATATATGATGGACGGCTGTCCTTGCATCTCTACCATGATGCAGATTGCAGAGGACCCGTGTCCTCCAAAACTAGAGGTGTCAACGGATTGAATACGAATCGAATAGTAGTATTTTGTATGTGTATTCGTATTTTTTAAATAAATACGAATTCAAGTATTGTCGAATACAAATACGAATCAAATGGAATGTTGTAACGAATACGAATCAAATACCTACTTAATTCGGTCAGAGTCAGATATCCTCATAACTTACATAATTACAAGATATTTATGATACTTTATCCTCATACATAGTACACTTGATAATTCTAGTTTATCTATTTCACCTAAAAATATGAATTCATATTAAACTAAAAATACTCATCCAACTAATTAGCCATATTGCAATAAAATATATATATATTATTTTATCAAATTCGAATATGAATACAAATAGTGCGGATAAAATAATATTTCGGATGGTAAAAGTCCATACCATATTCGTATTAATATTTTTTTATGCGAATATGAATACGAATAAAGGATAAATTGTTAATCAGATTAAACAATATAAATCATATTCACTACTAACTGAATTTGGATACCAGATAAAACAGATAATTCGGATTAAATTGACACAAAAAAACAATCTCCTCCTCCCAAAGATAAAAAAAACTAGACCCAAGGGGAGAGACATCCGAAGGTATTTTAATAAGGTCTATAAAAGTTCCAAAGATCATAGAAAACACACATAATGACATTTTTTTAAGAATTAGGATTAAAATCTTGGTTGATGATCTCACACCTAGAGTCTTACCATAGAAGGAGCATGTTCTCGTCCCAAAGGTAAAAAAGGAAGAGGAAAAAAAAACTCTATCCCAAGAACTCGAAAACCCTAGCCCCCTCTTCCCCGCTGCTAATCGGGTTCGCGTCCCAGGCTCGGGATCCGAGCGTTCTCTGCGATGGAGGAGGAGCTGACGGCGCAGGAGACGGCGCTCTACGACCGCCAGATCCGCGTCTGGGGCGTTGACGCCCAGAAGAGGTGCGCCGCCGTCCGAAGAACCCACGTTTTGCTCCTGCTTCTTTCTTTCTTGTATTGCAAAATTTGTTTTTGCGTATTTCCTTAGAATGTTTTTGGAGCGCGTATTGGTCTTTATGGCTTTTATTGCGATTTTTAAGCCAAAATTCAATCTGTTATGCATCTTTTTTATGTATATTTTGAGCACTTCATGGGAGGACTGGTGATAATCACGAAAAAACAATCTTTTTGGTGTTTTCTGACCACATTGATTTTTTTTTTAAAAAAAAATTGGAGCTCGGTTTTTTGCTTTCCGTTGAAATTTCCTGGACCTTTCCCCCATTTTTTTTTGCCAGTGTTCTCAAAGTGTTCTATATTTCCGATTTTTATGCGAAAATCATCACTGGTTTTTGTTACCTTCTGAATCCACTTCGTGTGTGCATTTCATCTGTTTTTAGCTGACGGTTATATTTGTGTCACTTGGAACAGGCTAAGTAAAGCGCATGTGCTTGTGTGCGGCATGAACGGTACTACTATTGAGGTAGGTAACGAAAATTTCTTCTCCAATTGTTGTGTTTCAGAGGTAATTTATACGTCCAATTATTCCTGGTCGAAGAATGGTCTTCTATTAATTATTCGACCAGGAAGTATTGAAATTAGGGTGCAAATTGTTATGATAGAGTGATATATTTGAATCACAATTACCCATGTTTAGCTGTTGCTTTTAGTCAGTTGTTTGTTAAGAGTAATTTTTTGGCATTTGATTGCTGCTGTTTTGTTCCTGAGTTAGTGTCTTGTGGACTTATACTGTGTATGCATTATCTGTGAGACATAAGTTTTCCTTGTAAACTCTGGTATTATTTAAAAGGTGCTGTTTTACAGTTTTCTATTTAGATTTCTGATTTCTTTATAGTTTCTTAATTTGTTTGTCAACTATTCACGCTTTGGTTTCTTCCTGGTCTCTTAATGACATATGATGTTATAACAGTTGATATTTTTATATGTTATTAAAGTATTTGCTATTTAGTGAAAGCAAACTCATACACTAAACCTGATTCCTCTCCTACCCTGTAGTTCTGCAAGAATATTGTTCTAGCAGGAGTTGGCAGTTTATCCTTGATGGATGATCACACAGTCATGGAGGATGATCTTAATGCCAATTTCCTAATTCCTCCTGATGAGAGCATATATGGTGGTAGATCACGAGCTGAGGTTTGCTGCGAGTCCTTAAAAGATTTCAATCCAATGGTCCGAGTTGCTGTCGAAAAGGGTGAGTTATAGTGTAAAGTTTTCTTTAATTTTAAGGTCAAAATTCGGACATATATGAAATTATCATGTCTCCTTGCATTCTTGAATCGTTGTGATCCCTACTGCTTCATAGATCTTTGAAGAATACTGGACGGAGATACTATTTCAATTTGCAGTCTTGCACTGATAGTGGTACCTTATGTTTTTGTAAGAAAAATCCTTTAATGATAGGCAACATCGGTTGTCATATTATTACATTGCATAGTTGTTTCAGGATTTCAATATATTTGTTTCTCCATGAGAATTTCCCGACCTGTTTCTTAGTTGG
This sequence comes from Ampelocalamus luodianensis, assembly GCA_036346255.1. Taxonomy (NCBI): domain Eukaryota; kingdom Viridiplantae; phylum Streptophyta; class Magnoliopsida; order Poales; family Poaceae; genus Ampelocalamus; species Ampelocalamus luodianensis. Next base: position 40,652,459 of record CM070637.1, read on the forward strand.
CCATAAAAATGACTGAGGTTCTTCTAAAAAAAATCCAACTATTTTGTTATTTCTTTCAGGTGACCCATCACTTATTTATGGAGAATTCCTTGACAAGTTTGACATTATTGTAGTTAGCTGTGCGTCTCTTAAAACAAAGGTGCAGATTCTTCTCTGAAAGTAGTTTTTTCACAACCTTTGCTTATTGCAAGTGCCACTCAGTACTTTTTGTAAACTAAACTTCTACAACAAGTCTCTTGTTATGTTTCTTGTGCTCAGAATGTTTTTGCATGTGTTCTATGTTCTTTTTAGTTGTTAATTAATGGCAACTGTCGGAAGAGAAGCAAGCGAATTGCATTCTACGCTATAGAGTGCAAGGATTCTTGTGGTGAAATATTTGTTGATCTGCAGAACCATAGCTATCTTCAGGTATGCATCATATAAGGACATGTGTAGCATTTGTTCTACAGATCTGTCAATTATTAGTTGTATTGTTTTGTTCAGAAGTCAAAACATCTATACCTTCCCCCTCTAAGCATGCTTGCACAGATGCCTCCAATTGCTCCATGTTCTGTCTAGAATATTTGCCATTCCCCTTAAAATATAAACTGTTAATTTTTTATTCCTTATGTGCTGTGTAATTGTCATTTTATGTCTGTTTCAATATTTTTCCATATCTGCAATCCTTCTGGAGTTTTGAATCTCTAGGCTGACCACGATTTGTCTTGGGACATGCTTGTTTTAATTTTTAAATTAGACATCAGGGTGTGTGCATTCTGCATTGTTATGTTTGACCTCTAAATTGATTGTCACATTCTGGCTGACTGATAATTTTGTCAGCATATAAAAACCAAATATAGTTGTTTTCTGTCCTTGATGAATGTACCTTTAAAGGATGAGAATAGCAAGGCAACTAAGTTCTTTTGTAATACAACTTGTAGTGACCTCCACTCTTTGTGGTTGGCTTCCAAGTTCTCCATTTTGTTCTTTTCTCCATCCCTGAAATGGAAGAGATACAAAAGTGGCCACCTTATGGTGCTTAAAATTGGGACCTAGGATTCAACTTTCAATATGCACTCACTTTTGATTAAATCAACACGGTGAGATAATCTTCAACTTTCGGTATACACTATACAGTCACTTTTGATTAAATCACCACTATGAGATAATCCCTTATGCTTTGCAAACTACGATCATTATTTAGCAGCACATTTTCTTCATTCAGTTTTTCTTAAGCTTTTTCCAGGGATGTGGCTTCTGAAAGTACCTCTTTGAAGTCGTTTGTTCATTTTTTTTTCCAGAAGAAGCCTGGAGGAGAGGCTAAACAGCAGGAGTTGACATATCCTAGTCTACAGGTACATGAGTTCAATTTACAATGATTTTTAATCTGATATTCAAGATAAAATTCTTCATTTAGCTCCGTACAGTTCATGTTTTGCATTGCTCAAGTTGATCATTTTTTTTTGCTGCCATAAGTGTGTCTGGACTCTGGAGTATTTGTGACAGAATTGATGCAGGTTACATGATACATGGAATCAATTTGAACTATATCTTTATATTTTAATATGTATTATACATCTTTTTTTCTCTGGTATTGGCTTTCGTTAACAGCAGATAAAAGAATTAAATAAAAGAAAAGCTTGTCCTGCTGTTTTTTTAGTTTCCTTTTAAATCTGATGTGGTTCAGCTACTCTCACCTACCCTTTTGTTGGTGTCCTGTGTTTCAGTGAAAACTAGTTTTGATCCCATGTAAGTTCCCCTTTTTGGGTAATGGTTTTTTCTTTTTTTTGAGACCGGGTAATAGGTTTGTTGGAAGTAGCTCTGCTCTTTGTTATTTTCATATCACCTGGTTTCCATACGAGACAAATCTAGCAATGGACATCACTGATGCATGTTGACCTTCAATTCATGCTTTCCTTATGTTTCACATCACTGAAATATAGGTTCAATTTGTTGTCATAATGACCAGTCCATGCAAGGCAAGCTCGATGGGTCTACATGATTTCCCTGTTGTATTGCAATGGTATACTGTTACTGGAATGCTTGCATATGATTTGCTTCCAGGAACCCATATCACACCCTTTTTGGTGCTTTAATTGGGAAATATTACAATTTGTTTAATCAATTGCAATGACTGCATTTACACTTTGATTTCTTTCATACAGGAAGCTATCTCTGTACCTTGGAAGAGTCTACCAAAAAGAACAACTAAATTGTACTTTGCCATGAGAGGTGAGAATATCAGAATTTAAGACACTGTTGCAAACAAATTCTTTAGTTGAGGTATATGTACCCAAATAATGGAAACGGAAAAGGGGCGTTTATCTAGTTTCTGTTGGATAAGTCTCTGTGTCGGCTTTCTGTGTCGGCTTTTTGCTTTTGTAAAGGACAGCATCCTTGACTGGTTGTTAGCATCTCAAGGATAGCATCCTTGACTGGTTGTTAGCATCTCTAGGACAACATCTTGACCAGCATCTAGGACAGGTTGTTAGCATCTTAGAGGACAGCATCTAGGACGGGTTGTTAGCATCTTAGACTAGCAGCCTATAAATATGTATACCCAACCCCTTAGGTTGGCATGGCATTGTGTGAGAAATAAACCAAGAAGAAAAATTTGCCTCATCTCCAAGTGTCATCCTCTCCATAAGAGTAAGGATCTTGCTATCACCAATAGTAAGAGTCCAGCGACTAACAAGTGGTATCAGAGCTATACTATCCTGTAGCCTGAGCATCTCCTGCTCATCTCCTTCTCCCGCCTCGCAGCGGCCCAGCCGTAGCGGCAGCAGCTCCGCCGCCCACGCCACTCCTCTCCGGAGACGGCGGCGGCTCGTCGGCGACCCTCTCTCCACGCAACACCACGCAGCGCGCCATGTCCGTAGGCGATCTCGGCTTCGGCCGCCTCGAGCACGTGGCGTCGTGACGGTCGAGCTTCGCTTCGCCGCGGCAGCGAAGCGGCGGCGGCGGCTTGCCGCGCGCGAAGCGAAGCGCGAGGCCGGGCAAGTTAGCGGCGGCAGGCGGAGGGAGAGCGGAAGCGGCGCAGATGCGTGCGCGGCAATGGGGCCGAGGTCGAGGCTCATGCGGCGGCGTCGGTAGCTCCATTTCCGCGGCGATAGCGTCGTCACGAACCTCGACCGTGGCGAGGAGCCACGCAAGCGAGCGGGCGCGCGATGGCGGCCGCGACGCCACGAGCTTAGCGGCGATCGAACAGCGCGGTCGCGGCTGGTGGCGCTCTGGAGAGGTGCGCGTGGCGGTGGCGCTCAGAGAGAGGCGCGCGCGGCGGTGGCGCTCTGGAGGAGGCGCTTCGGCGGTGGCGCTCTGGAAGAAGCGCGCCACGACAACGGCGCAGCGGGTCGATAGAGAGCGCGGCCTTCCGAGCGCGTGACTCTCTCACGGGCCGGCATCGTGGTTACCACGGGTTCGGTATTGTCGCGACGCCGCCCCGGCGGTGGGTGGCCTACCTCGCCAAGGCCAACTACGTCGAGTGGGCGCGGTGATGAAGGTGAGGCTCAGTGCGGCACATGTGGGATGCGATGCGGTATGGCGGCGTCGACTACAACCAGGATCGACGGCGCTGGATGCTCTCATCGCTGCGATCCGCCGAGATGCGATTCGCTCTCCAACAAGCGGATCGCCAAGGAGGCTTGGGGCGCCATCGCCGCCTCACGCATCGGCGGCGCGCGCGTTCGCAAGTCCACACCGCGATCGCCGCGCGGGTGGGAGAACACGGCCTTCAAGCGGTGAGGCGTCGATGACTTTGCTCTCCATCTCAACACTCTGTTGCGGAAGCCGGTGCGATTCGGCGATGACACCTACGGCGAGAGAGAGGCGTGGAGTGATGGATAAGTCTCGTGTCGGCTCTACGTATCGGCTTTTGCTTTTGTAAGGGCGGCATCCTTGGATCGGTTGTTAGCATCTCTAGGGCGACATCTTGACCGGCATCTAGGGCAAAGTTGTTAGCATCTTAGAGGCGACATCTAGGACGAGTTGTTAGCATCTTAGACTAGCATCTTGGCATAAGCTTGGCTGAGTAGCAGTCTATAAATATGTATACCCAACCCCTCAGGTTGGCATGACATTGTGAAGAGAAATATACAAGAAAAATTGCCCCATCTCCAAGTGTCATCCTCTCCATGAGAGTAAGGATCTTGCTATCACCTCAAGCAAGAGTCCAGCGACTAACATGGAGAAGCTCTTTCGCTGCGTCCCCGAGAAGTACAAGCAGATGGCTCGCTCGATCCAGTCTCTGCTGGACCTCTCCACGATGTCGATCGAGGAGGCGATAGGTCGCCTCAAGATCGTTGACAGCGATGAGCCACAGCGTCTCTCGGGACCCGTCACCATTGGCGGAAGCTCCCTCGCTCGATGAGCGCTGGGTCACGGCGAGTGGCGGGAAGAAGGAGCCTTCTTCCACGATGAGGCGACGCATGCGTGGTAGCGCGGCAAGCGCGCAAAGACGCCTGCATGGGCGCGGGGCGTCTGCCGAGGTGATGGCCAGTGGGCGCCCGTAGCGGCGCGGCCGACAAGCAAGAGCGCAGACGGGCGACTCTTGCTACAAGCTGCGCAAGCTCAGTCATCGGGCCAAGGATTGTCGGCGACCACGACGCGCCAGGCCAGCGTCGCGCAGCGGAGGAGGAGGAGCATCGGCTCGTTCATTGCTCGGCGAGCATCGAACTACCTCAGCGCTGCCGGCGCGGCTCTCCTCCACCTTGACGAGCCAAAAGCACACGCCTCTTCGCGAAAGTTAAAACAAAGCAAGACCGGCGGGTGGTGCCTCGACACCGGCGACACCCACCACATGACCGGCGGCGGAGTTCTTCTCGAGCGTGACTCGAGCGTTCGAGGCTCTGTCAAGTTTGGGGCGCCTCGGCGTGGAAATCAAGGACGACGCTCCGCTCTAGGATCGGGATGGCTCAGATTCTCACAAAGAGACACACAAGACTTAGGGAGAATGTTGGATAAGTCTCGTGTCGGCTTTACGTGTCGGCTTTTTGCTTTTGTAAAGGACAACATCCTTGGTAGTTGTTAGCATCTCAAGGACAGCATCCTTGGTGGTTGTTAACATCTCTAGGACAGCATCTTGACCAGCATCTAGGACAGGTTGTTAGCATCTTAGAGGACAGCATCTAGGACGGGTTGTTAGCATCTTAGACTAGCATCTTGGCATATGCTTGGCTGAGTAGCAGCCTATAAATATGTATACCCAACCCCTTAAGTTGGCATGGCATTGTGTGAGAAATAAACTAAGAAGAAAAATTTGCCTCATCTCCAAGTGTCATCCTCTCCATGAGAGTAAGGATCTTGCTATCACCAATAGTAAGAGTCCAGCGACTAACAGTTTCTTGGCCTTTTTTTCCTTTGCCTATCTGATATTGTTTTATTCTGTCCTGATTGGCAAACATGATCAATTTTTTATCTTGACATGTCCTTTTGCAGTATTGGAAAATTATGAATTATCTGAAGGGCGAAGCCCTGGTGAGACAATACTTTCTGATCTACCTGCAGTTTTGGCTCGGAGGAAGGACATGTGTGATAACATGGTATAGCAGTTATTGTTTGTCTTAATTTGAGTCATATTCCTTCAGATATTTTACATGGTATGGTAAACTGCAGTCTTTAAATGAGTTGCAAATTCCAACTGCTCTCCTGGAACGGCTGCTAGCAGCCGGAAAGAAGGAACATCCCCCTGTATGTGCAATCCTTGGTGGCATTCTTGGCCAGGTAGGTGCCAATGTTTCATCACTCAATAGTGTAGTTCTATGTTCTCTAGTCTCTGGTATTTTGTTATTACATTGGTCTTATGTTTGAATTATGGTTTTGTATTCTTTTCCTTTTGTTTTATTTTTTGGTTGACTTGTGAAAGGCTGAATGTTGGATAACAACTACAGTAATTTTAGATAATGTATGTGGAGATCAGCCTCTTTTCCTCAAATGTGGAACATAATATCACCCAATGTATATGAACCATTTCGTCTGAAAAATTACAGTCCTAGCAAATTTGTGTTTGGGTAGCATGGAAAGGAAGACAGTAGTGGGCCAATATGCCCATTTAAACAAAAAAAACAAGTGAAGCAAAACGAAGACATGAGATGTCTTTTTCTGTCTTTTTTAGCAGCGGCTATAATTGTTCCCTTGCTTTGCATGGATCATAGTTACTCGAACACGGTGCGTCCGGGTTGTGGTATGCCACTTTTTCTTCCAAATTCCACAAACAATGGTGTACCACGTACCACACAATTGTACCCGGTCGATGAATTCGATGCACGCAGTGCGCAGTGTTGTGAACCTATTGTCAATCTGGTAATTATGGCATGGATAAGGATAAAAGTGATGGCTTTCTCCACCTTGTGTCATGTGGGGACGTACGTATACGCGTTGTTGTCGTAAAGGAAAGGAGCAACTAATGATTCGGCCGCGAGGAGGATAAGTCCGAGGCAGTCGGCTTGGCAAATTGAGTTGTAACGAATCGGTATCTTTAATTAGTAGGTTTGGTTAGTACCCCTTCGGGCCCAATTCATATTCGATGAGATCAGTAGTAGTATATAAAGATAGCGATTGTAAACGAGAAAGGTAATAAAGAAGTTATCTTCCTCAATTACGCTATCTTACTATCTCGCTCGTCTTTCGCTACCCAATCTGCTGCGTCTTCTTTCGCTACTTGAGACCACGAGCCTTCAACTTCCAATAGCGCGGTGCTACTCGTCCGACTACACGTCCACGGTTATTGTTTGCGATCTCGAACGCGAGTCGACACCTTGGTATCGAGCCAATGGTCGGCACATCTAAGATGGCGGCGTTAACGCAGCGGATCGCTGGCTCACCGCGTCCATGACGATGAAGATGGAAGACTTGAAGACCGGGCTATCAGCGAGTGGCGAACTCAAGGATCGGATCCACTGTTGGAGAGAGGTGGTGAATACGGGAGAAGGGATCTCGTCGATTCCGTCAAATCCCACCCTCCCACCCGCATATCGATGAGCTGCGTCGGCGGCACCTATCCGAGGGCTCGTCTACACAAACTATCTTTTCCCTCGTTTGACGGCAAAACAGACCCACTCGGATGGCTGAATCATTGTGAACTATTTTTTCGGGACAATAGACGCCTGAACGCGAAAAGGTGTGGTTGGCTTCGTATCATCTACAAGGAGTGGCTCAGCTATGGTATTATCAACTGGAACGCGACGACGGCGAACCATCCTGGCAAAACTTAAAGAATTATTGCAGTCTTCGTTTTGGACCGCCGATTTGCAATAACTTCTTTGGCGAACTCGCCAAATTACAGGCCACTGGCACAGTTGACGAGTATCAGGAGCGTTTTGTGGCTCTCTTGTGTCGTGTTGATTCTCTGACGCCGGCTCAACAGGTTCAATTATTCACTTCGGGCCTCATGGAACCAGTAAGGACCGATGTGGAGCTGTAGCATCCAGGCAGTCTTCAGCTTGCCATGGCATTAGCCAGGGCGTATGAGAAGCGCCAACTAATTACATCGACATTGCCCAAGCCAGGAGGACGATCGTGGGGGAGTCAGCCACGATTGACGCAACAACGTACCGATGTTCGATCGGTCGGTATCGACCACCGGTTCTCAAAGCGCGATTACCCTGAGTCCGAAGCACGACGAACACCGTGGCTCTTCCGCGTCGGCAACTAACTGCATCGCAGATGGTGGAACGACGCCAGCAAGGGCTCTGTTTCAATTGCAAGGACAAATTTGTGCCCAGGCATCGCTGTAAGCGTTTATTTCTTCTAGAAGTTTTGCCCGATGAGAATTCGGATGATGGCGCGTCGGCGGTTTATTGACAACGACGAACCGGCAATTTCACTACATGCGTTATCCGAGTTCGTTCTAAAGCCACGACAATGAAGATTCCGGTGTGGGTTGGCTCGACTCGGTTGATGGCATTGGTTGATTCCGGCTCTACGCACAATTTTATTGCGGACGATGCAGTGCAGCGGACAGGCCTTCTCTTGCAGCCGCAAGACGGCATCCGTGTGGCTGTTGCTAATGGTGATCATGTCTCCAACAATGGCGTCTGCCGTGGCTTGCAATTACGCATTGATCAGCGTATATATGTTCTAGATTGTTTTTTCATTCCTTTGGCAGGCTTTGATATTGTTTTGGGCGTGCAGTGGTTAAGCACCCTTGGACCAATCTTATGGGATTTCCAGTGTTAGTCGCTGGACTCTTACTATTGGTGATAGCAAGATCCTTACTCTCATGGAGAGGATGACACTTGGAGATGGGACAATTTTTCTTGTATATTTCTCTTCACAATGCCATACCAACTTTGAGGGTTGGGGATACATATTTATAGGGCTAAATGACCAAGCATATGCCAGAGCATATGCCAAGCATATGCTAGTCTAGGATGCTCTGTCCTAGATGCTCTGTCCTCTATGTCCTCTAAGATGCTAAAGCAAAGATCTTTGTCCTAGATGCTAGTCAAAAGCTAGTCTAAGATGCTAAAGCAAAAGCAAAAGCAAAAAGAAGCCGACACACAAAAAGCGACACGAGACTTATCCATCAATCTCCCTAAGTCTTGTGTGTCTCCTTGTGAGGAATCTGAGCCATCCCGATCTGGCGCGAAGATGACTGAGCCGACGCCCTTGATTTCCACGCGAGGCGTCCCAAACTTGACGAGCCTCGGACGCTAGAGTCAAGCTCGGCGAAGAACTCCGTCAACCGGTCATGTCGTTCGAACCGCCGCCGAGGAGGGCGTGTGTTTTTTTGGCTCGTCAGGTGGAGGAGAGCGCTGCGCCGGTGCGCCGAGGTAGTTCAATGCTCGCTTTGAGCAATGAACGAGCCGTGTGCTCCTCCTCCTCGCTTTGTGCGGCGTGGGCTGCCGCGTCGTGGTTGTCGACAATCCACGGCCCATGACCAAGCTTGCGCGCTTGTAGCAAGAGTCGCCTCGTCGCGCTCTTGCTTGCCCGGCCGCGCCGCTGGCGCCCCACGGTCATCACCTCGACGCGTCCTCGTGCCCATGCTGGCGTCTTTGCGCGGCTTGCCGCGCTTGCACAATATGCGACGCTGTCGTGGAAGAAGGCTCCTTCTTCTCGTCACCTGGCCGGCAGACCCGCTCCTCCCGAGCGAGAGGAGCTTCCGCCATGGTGACGGGTCCGGTAGGGCGTGGCTCATCATCGTTGGCGACCTTGAGGCGACCTATCGCCTCCTCGATCGACATCGTGGAGGTCCAGCAGAGACCGGATCGGCCGAGCCATTCGCTTGTACTTCGGGACGCAGCGAAAGAGCTTCTCGACGCTCTCTCCTCATTGTAGGTGTCATCGCCAACCGTACCAACCCGCGCAGAGTGTTGAGGCGAGAGCAAAGTCATCAACGTCCTCACTTTGGCTTGAAGGCGTGGTCTCCACTCCGCGCGAAGTGCTGCAGTGTGGACTTGCGGGCGCGGTGCCGCCGTCGCGCGTCGCGGCGATGGCGTCCCAAGCCTCCTTGGCGATGCGCTTGTTGGTAAGCGAAGCGCATCTCGGGGCGGGGCTGCGGCGATGAGAGCATCCGCCGCTGTCGATCTGGTTGTAGTCGGCGTCGCCGTCACGGATCGCATCCCGCATATGCCGCGCTGGAGCTTTACCTCATCACCGCGGACCGCTCGGCGTAGTTGGACTTGGTGAGGTAGGCCACCCGCCGCCGGCCGACGCCGACGACGACGACGGTACTCGTGGTGACCACTGCATCGAACCGTGGAGAGCCGCGTCGCTGCGAAGGTCGCGCTCTCCGTCGACCGTCGCCGCCGCCGCCGCGCGCGCCTCCTCCAGAGCGCCACCAGCCGCTGATGCGCTGTCGTTGAGATCGCCGCCGCGCTCGTGGGCGTGGGCGAGCGCTTCATCGCGCCGCTGCCTCGCGCCGCCTCCTCTCCGGCCGCTCGAGTCGCGTCGGCTTGTCATCATCGAGATGGAGCTTATTCTTGCCGCCGCGAAACCTCGACCTCTGCTGCGCCGCACGACCGCATCTGCCGCCGCCGCTTCCGCCTCCAGGCTGCTGCCGCCGCCGCTGGCCGGCCTCGGCGCCCTTTCCGCGGCCTGCACTGGTCTCTGCCGCCTTGCGTCTTTGCTGCTGGCGAAGCTTCGGCCGTCTGCACGACGCCGCATGCTCGAGGCGGCCGAAAGGCCGAGGCGCCTGCGGACATGGCGCGCTGCGGGGTGTTGCGTGGAGAGAGCGCGCCGACGAGCCGCCGCCTCGGAGAGGAGTGGCGTGGATACCGGAGCTGCTGCCGCACGCATTTGGGCTGCATGAGGCGGAGAAGGAGATGAGCGGGAGATGCTCGGGCTACGAGGATACACAAGCTCGATACCACTTGTTAGTCATTTGGACTCTTACTATTGGTGATAGCAAGATCCTTACTCTCATGGAGAGGATGACACTTGGAGATGGGACAATTTTTCTTGTATATTTCTCTTCACAATGCCATACCAACTTTGAGGGTTGGGATACATATTTATAGGGCTAAATGTACCAAGCATATGCCAAGATATGTCGAGCATATGCCAAGCATATGCTAGTCTAGGATGCTCTGTCCTAGATGCTCTATCCTCTATGTCCTCTAAGATGCTAAAGCAAAGATCTTTGTCATAGATGCTAGTCAAAAGCTAGTCTAAGATGCTAAAGCAAAAGCAAAAGCAAAAAGAAGCCGACACACAAAAAGCCGACACAGAGACTTATCCATCATCCAGCACATGACGCTCTCCTTTCACCATGTAGATCAAACCATTACTTGGCGGGGACTATCTGTGCCGTCGGAATCAATTCACGCACTGACTACTACTACAACTGAAGTGATGACCACTTTGCTTGAGGAATTTGGAGCGCTCTTTGCTGATCCTCATGGGCTTCCTCCAGAACGCACTCGTGATCATAGGATTCATCTCACGCCAGGTACACCACCTATTTCAGTACGGCCTTATCGCTATGCTCACATTCAGAAAACAGAGTTGGAAAGGCAGTGTGACGAGATGTTACAACAAGGAACTATTCGCCGAAGTTCCTCGGCCTTCTCCGCACCAGTGCTGTTGGTAAAGAAACAAGATGGGTCGTGGCGATTTTGCGTCGACTACCGTGCTCTCAACGACAAAACCGTCAAAGATAAATTTCCTATACCTGTTGTGGAGGAGCTTTTGGATGAACTCAAGGATGCCAAGTATTTTACCAAATTGGACTTACGTTCAGGGTATCACCAAGTCCGTATGCATCCTTCCGATGTGGAGAAAACGGCATTTCGAACACATCAAGGTCTATTCGAATTTCTAGTAATGCCATTCGGATTAACTAATGCACCAGCGACTTTTCAGGCCCTGATGAACGAGGTTCTTCGTCCCTATCTTTGGAGATTCGTCTTGGTTTTCTTTGATGATATTCTCATATACAGCTCTTCTTGGTCTGAACATCGGTTACATGTGCGTACTGTATCACGTGTTCTTCAGGAACACAAATTTTTCCTTAAAAAATCCAAGTGCATGTTTGGCTCGTCATCAGTGGCATATTTGGGTCATGTGATTACTCGTAATGGTGTCGCCAAGGACAAACAAAAGGTACGAACAGTGGTGGATTGGCCTATTCCCCAATCGGTCCGTGCATTACGTGGATTTCTGGGTTTAACCGGGTATTATCGCCGGTTTATCAAAGATTATGGTGTTATCGCAACTCCACTTACAAAACTTCTACGAAAGGAAAGTTTTAGTTAGACTACAGAAGCTTCCAACGCTTTTGCACTTTTGAAGCAATCTTTGTCATCGCCTCAGTTCTTGACTTCCGATTTTGGTAAGGAATTCATTGTGGAATGTGATGCTTCTGGTTCAGGGATTGGCGCAGTCTTACGTCAAGGCACGGGACCAATAGCTTTTTTCAGTTGACCAATGGCAATGCGTCATGGGTACTTGGTGGCATATGAACAAGAGCTCATTGGTTTGGTTCAAGCAATCAAACACTGGCGGCCATATTTGTGGGGGTATACCTTTTTGGTACGTACAGATCATTATAGTTTGAAGTTTTTATTAGATCAACGTTTGGCTACCATACCACAACATCGGTGGGTTAGCAAACTTCTGGGGTTTTCATTTCGAGTGGAGTATAGGCCAGGTCGTCAGAACACTATGGCAGATGCGCTTTCACGGAGAGATTGTGAAACAACAAGTTTGTTTGCAATTTCGTCACCTGGTTTTGCGATTTTTGAGGATATCCGAAAGGAGATTACCAATTCTGCAGTACTAACAGCGCTCAAAGATAGCATACTTGCTGGTTAAGCCGAGTCTGCTTGGAATTTCGTGGATGGTTTAATCCCTTTCAAAGACCGGGTTTATCTTACAGACTCATCACCTCTTGTGCCAGTAGTTCTAGCAGCCGCACATGCCGTAGGTCATGAGGGAATTCAAAAAACGCTCCATCGATTGCGTGCTGATTTTTTCGTTCCGCATGCAAGACGGTTGGTACAAGAGTTCATTCGCACCTGCACAACATGTCAACGTAATAAGACCACTCATCTACATCCAGCCGGGTTATTACAGCCCTTAGAAGTGCCCTCGAAAATCTGGGATGATATTTCAATGGATTTCATCGAAGGTTTACCGTGTGTCAATGGAAAATCGGTAATACTTTCAATGGTTGACAGATTTTCAAAATACAGTCACTTCATTGCTTTAGCACATCCATATACAGCAAGTTCGGTTGCTCGAGTGTTTTTTGACGAGATAGTTCGCTTGCATGGAATTCCATCCTCCATCGTCAGCGACCGAGATCCTATCTTCACTAGTCGTTTTTGGGAAGAGTTGTTTCGTCTCGCTGGAGTGAAGCTTAATCGTAGTTCGGCATTTCATCCTCAATCAGATGGCCAGACTGAGGTGGTTAACAAAGTTATTGCTATGTATCTACGATGTCTCACAGGCGATCAACCGCGACAGTGGTTACATTGTTTACCTTGGGCGGAATATTGTTACAACACATCATTTCACTCCTCTCTTAAGGATACTCCTTTCAAAGTTGTCTATGGGCGAGACCCCCCATCTCTATGCTATGAACCAGGTTGTGCCCGAGTGGTAGCAGTTGATACTCTCTTACAGAACAGGGATCATTTTTTAGCAGATATTCGAGAACGTTTGTTACAGGCGCAGCAACAATACAAGAAATATTATGATGCTAACCATCGTGATCTTCAGTTAGAGGTGGATCAATGGGTTTGGTTGCATATTCAACATCATAAAGCAGCTTCTATGTCTTTACCGACTCAGGGAAGCTAGCACCACGCTTTTTGGACCATATCAGGTGACTGAAAAGATTGGTTCCAATGCATATCATTTACGTTTACCAGCTAGAGCAAAAATCCACGATGTTTTTCATATAAGTCTTTTGAAACCGTTTTTGGGTCAGCCGCCTTCAATTCCACCACCCCTATCGGACTTGTATCATGGCAAGGTTTCACCGGTTCCAGATCACATTATTCGTGCCAGAAAAGCAAGAGACCGATGGCAAGTTCTGGTTCAGTGGCAAGGTCTCGCGGCTGCTGATGCTTCCTGGGAGGATGTGATTCAGTTCAAGCAGCAATATCCGTCTTTTCAGCTTGAGGACAAGCTGTTTCTTGGAGACGAGGGAGATGTCATGTGGGGACGTACGATATACGCGTCGTTGTCGTAAAGGAAAGGAGCAACTAACAGATTCGGCTGCGCAGGAGGATAAGTCTGAGACAGAGTCGGCTTCAGCAAATTGAGTTGTAACCGAATCGGTATCTTTAATTAGTAGGTTTGGTTAGTACCCCTTCAGGGCCCAATTCGTATTCCAGTAGATCAGAAGTAGTAGTATATAAAGATGGAGATTGTAAACGAGAAAGGTAATAAAGATGTTATCTTCCTCAATTCTGCTATCTTACTATCTCGTTGTCTTTCGCTACCCAATCTGCTGTGTCATCTTTCTGCTACCTGAGACCACGGAGCCTTCAACTTCCGACAGCGCGGGCGCTACTCGTCCGACTATACGTCACGGTTATTGTTTGCGATCTCGAACGCGAGTCTCTGACACCTTGCCACCAGTCTCTTCACTGCTTTCTTTGTTGCTATTTTCCTTGCTGAATTTAGTTCTCCCATGGCTCAAGCTCAAGTCTCCTGATCAGTTAACGACTTCGAACACCTCCATGGAAGTTGTCTCTGACCTAGTCAATGAGAGTCATGACTCATGAATACCCCTAAAAGGCAGATGCTAATGGAAGAAAGGGGAGGGCAAGAAGCTTGCTGAGTCAATTCAGAGCAGCAAAGTTTCATCATTTCCTCCTCGCTGTTGGGTGCAAGTTGTATTCATTTTGGAATGGCTAATGCATATATTTTGCAATGCAAAGTTTACTAATTGATATCAGTTGTAGGAATTGTCTAATGTGTGAGTCTGTTTGTTTGATCTGAAAATTATATTGGTTTTGGGTGTTTTTGAATTGAGTCATTTCATTAACCCATTTTGTGAAGCAAGCTAGGGAGGTTTGTTACAGGAGAGTAGATTCTTAAGAGGATTGAAGTCATTGAACGGATTACAGTTCTATTACAAATTTACACATGTTCTTTTAGTTTCTTGAGATTCTTGTTGTAACTTTTCCTATGCACTCAAATGGCCCCTATATTTGATATACTAATAAGAAACCTAAAAGACAACTTAGGACTCCTTATCTTGCCCCTTATATTTTATATTTCGTAAATTTATTTAGAATGTGATGAATGCTACTTTGTGAGAGTAAAGTGCACTGTTGATCCTGATCCCTACACTTGCACAATGTATAACTTAGGTTCCTGAACTTATGAAGTGCATATTTAGGTCTCTGTACTTGTTTAACTTAGTCAAGATGGATCCAAACCCAACTTAAATTAGCAATTAGTGACAATAGAACACTTTGAACTGATTTAAGGTAAAGCTTGACTATGTTCTTGCTGAATAAGATTAATGTTAAGTTAGTAAAAATTTTCCAAACATTTCTTAAAACATCATTCAAATCCAAAATAATCATTTCTCCACTGATTTCGCATGAGGATTTACACACAAACCCAAAAAAAACGTTTCACTAAAGTGCATTTTTATATGATTTCCCAATAAAAAAATATATATACTGGGACTTCTATGTGTGATTTAGTACTAGGCATGTTACCTCCACTTGCTCTTCAATGTAGCGGCTACCATGATGACTTGCTAGAACAGTATATACTGTCATACCACACACTACCCTTTCTTGTGGTAGCAGCTCTGACAACTTACTGGCATCAATGCTTGTTGTGTTAAATACTTAAATATCCTCAGAATCGGATCAGTATCGTTCATTGGATACCACTTGGTGGAAGAAAGTTGTTGATTGATTTTTTTCCACATATATTCTAATACCGGATTTTGTTGATGTTTAGCTGCAAAGTGGCAGTAATGTGAATTTATTCCATTCCAAGTCCCCTTGTATTTGCGTATTTTGTGTTAGCATACAGCTGACAGCTTTATACTCTGTTTTTGGATCTAACAGGAGGTGATTAAATCAATATCTGCTAAAGGTGACCCGGTCAAGAATTTCTTCTATTTCGACGCTGTTGATGGTAAAGGGGTCATGGAGGACATTGCCGCACCTGCAAACTGAATCACTTAATTGCAAAACACCTATTCTACCTGGCTCACTGATCCTTGTACCCATTCATTTGCATCAAACATGTCACGACTATAGATTAGTAGCTGAGGTAGTGAAAAAGATAGTTAGCATTTTGGCATCGGCATCAAGCTATGGCACCTTAGAATTGCATCGAACAGAAAATCGACATTATGCACCAAACATTTTCAAAGCTGAAGTCAGGGAGATTTCCACGCTTATTGTGTGATGAAGTGCTTTGTTTCTCTTTACCCTCTAGTCGAATTTGGTATCAGTGGTTGGGCAAAGGAAGTGAAAGGTTATGTAGCAGTGAAGGTTAAGGCAACATTGCGAAGGGCCAACAGCTATATCATGTCTGTACTTTTCTGACATGTTTGATTGGAATGGGCATACATGAGATGAGTGAAAATTTCTCTACGTATACACGTAGTAGCCGCTGCTGGCTTTTCTGGTTGTAATCAGTAGCATTTTCACTGTAATCAGATCTGCTGCTGCAAGAAGCAATGGAAGCTTTCGATGTTGTCTTGGATGGCTGTAATTGAGGTTGGAAATAAGCTCAACATATTGTGAACACAAATGATGGTTAACCTGTTGTGCCCTGAGGTATGCTTGAACTTGAAGCCGACAATGGCACGTTTCTTTACCTAACCTGCAAAATTTGATTTGGACAGGACATGGTTAATCTAATCTGGTTCTGAAACTGCCATGCTAACCACTTGTCTGAAGTCACTTCAGATAAAGTACAGTCCAGTCCATTTCACTTCAGGCCTTCTAGTATAAATGTGTGACGACTCACTTTGGTCGGTCTGGAGTATATTTGCTGTGTAGTCTGGATCCAATCCATCGGTATGGTTATTGAGAAAGAGAGAAAATAGGAGGATCCAGGCCATGTATGTATGATCATATTCAAGAGCAGAATGGCTTCTGAATTGGACAGGGAAGAAAGGTACTTACCACCTGACTTGTGATCCTGAGAATTGGACATGAAAGAAAGGTGCTTTACCAGCAAGGTGTCTAAGTTATTTTCTTTGTAGATAAAAAGGGAACGAATTAGAACGGTAGCCGACGAATCACTTAGACTCTGTTTGGCTGGAGGTTTGGATGCTCAATGATCAAATTTCACTTATTTAACAGAATTCACCCTGACAAAACTGATATTTACACTTTTACATGGTACCTATGTGATTCTTGCCATTCTTCTGTCTATGCAAAGTTCATGGTTGTAGGATCAATGCAGTCCTTTGCTAGCACCTATGTATCAACTTTATTCTTTCCTCGGACATTCATCCACGCTGTCACAAAAGAACTTCACCTAATAAACTTAATCTTGGCAAACAAACTTTGTTCTGAGGGGAACCATGCAAGCATCCATCCTTTTAATCAAAAGGTTCCCAATGATGAGCCACTGTACAATAATACATGTGTAGAATACAAAATAAGCACACACCAACCCCTCAATTAGCCCCTAATCATAAGCTGCGGCACACATTTCCCCCTCCCTTTTGAGCCCCATGATTTAGCCATTAAGTAGACCCCAAGCATAGTGCAATGATGCTGGATAGGATCAGGTATACATGCATCTATTCTAATCCTTAAAGGAATGTGCATTGCTTACATCTATCTGATCAATGATTTGATCAAGATAAAAGGGCTCACTTATGGGGCAGGGTTAGGTTTGTAAATGCATGGACCTACTCCACCAAAATGTGCAACCAAGTTATTTTCAAAAAAGAAAAGCTATAAATTTGGTACTTGTTGGAGGGCATGGCATAATTTGTTGGTACTAGCACACCACCATAAGCTAGCATGCCAAAGGCATTGTTTGTAGTGACAGAAGTGCTCTTCCACGTAGTTACAGGGCAATTCGTCATATGCCACTGAATAATTTCAGATTTTCACAATATGACACTGGTGTCTTGGTGATATATAGGTTCTGAACCCACATGTCAGTCTTACAATGAGTAACATATTGTGAATTATGTAGTTATTCAGTGGTATATTGTAAATTTTCTCTATAGTTATTGGCATTATAAAAGGGTAGGAAAGTTGGTAAAAGGGGAGGAATATACACTGGGGAAAAGCGTTTGTGCTAGCTCATGATAAGGTGCCTGCATGTATTTTTATGAGTAGAATAGGGTATGAAAAGCGGCGATTGATCAACCAAGCGCGTGGTCTCCAGGATCAAGGCTGGTGTCCTCGCATGGCCCATCACCGCCATCAGAAAAAAAAAAAGACTTGAAAAATCCAATAAATTATTGGTCTCGTAGAACGAAAAGGAGAGCTAGAAATTGCAGATAAATGGGTTTATATGGTTTATCTTACGAGAGAGAAGACGAGGGTTTAGTCCATGAGGGGAGCTAGGCCCTCCTTGAACCCCCCTTTGTCCACCGCCTAGTACCCGTTGGGAGAGACCGAGTGCTCGAGTGGCTCGCTCGGCGTTGTGCAAGCAAGTTTGTCCGGGTTAGATCCTGGGGATCGAACTCGCGCGTCTCACCGGGTTATTTAGGAATAGTGCACACACACATGGGTGCGTTCAGTGATCAAATCGTGTGCCTACGCTCTGTGGGGTTTAGCCCCCACTCTAGTTTAAGTGTGTGTTTAGGACACACTCACATATGTGTAGGGGCGTACGTGTGGTGTGCGTACGTGAGTGCGTCTTGTGTGTACTCTTTTTTTAAGAAAGTACCCGTTAGGATTACGGTAACTTTATCTCCAATTTCACGACAAACAATTCAATTTCTGAAAAAGCCGGTAAAAATTTCTGCATTCTACAAAAAAAAAACTTGTCAAAATTCCTACCAGACAAGTGGCAGTATGCTCCATTTTATTGTAGTGAAAATATTTTCTAATGGAATAAAGACTTGAATTTTTACCAAAAACTTGTTCTTGAGCCTAGAATTATTAGGAAAAAGAACTTGTGTACGTGTGTTTCAACCAAAATTCCAATACTGATGAAAGTTTCGGAACTATTGGGTTTTCAAAGGAGTTTATAGGGCTTTATTTTGTCTTTTTGTAAAATTTCTACATTTAACTACCACCCTGAGCCCTTCCAAATTACTGATTCGATTTGTGTTGTGTATGACTTATATATAACAAGGTGAAAGAAAAAAAACATGTGTCCAGAAAGCGGAAGCGCAGCATACACTTTTCGGACACAACCCTACAAAGGGGACGCAGTTGTGTGGGGTTACGAAATATTATGGGTTAGAAGGTGCGAGGGACGAAGCCCCCCGCGGTATGACTGAGTCTAAATCGAACACGTAATCGGGGTATAAATATATACCGTCGACCTTTTGTAACCCTAATCAGAAAAAAAAACTCTTTATACGGATGGAGCCTCTGTGATTCGACTTTCGGAGACGTAGACTTTATCAAACCTCATAAACAAACTCTCATATCTCTTGTGTACTTGCTGTAATTATTCTCTGGTCTAAGTAGGGTTATGGCCCGTTTCAACAATTTGCTAGGCCGAACTTTCGGCTACGTACAGTCTACACTGTGGTCTGCAGGGATTGCCAGAAATTAGCGAGCGAGCGATCGACATACGCATACGTGTTTGAATTCAACGTGTCAGATGCTTCGTGTAATTGAGCCATCTCTGTCCTTTTGCTTGAGTTACTACAGAGATCTGTGCTGTTTTTCTCGCGTGTCAGAGGAGCACATGACATACCTTTGACAAATGCTCAATTATCAGAGTCTGCTAAGACAGCAGCCAAAATGTCCGACTAGGAATTTATCCGGATCAGTGTTCTGACTGAATTTCATTGCACATATATGTTTTGTTTGTTTGTCTGTTTGTTTTTCAGTATTCAAAAGATCGTATATTTTAGTTTTCGACTTCAACGTATGCATCCCTTAGATCAATTGTCCATTGATAGGAACCTTGAAAAAGAACATCTTTTTTTCTTCTTACGAATTAATTAGCTTAGTGACAGTGGCAGAGCTAGAATATTTATGTTAGGTGCACCGTTGAAGATAGGGTAAAAGGATAACTGTTAAGTGATTATCGGTTAATCAAATGTTAGCACTGTGTAAACCATACATTATGAATATTGAATTTATACTGTACTTAATGTTTTTATATGATTAGTTGTGCTTTCTTTCTAATTAATCGGCTATTTTATAATATTAGTTGTGAAAATAGCTTATTTTATTGAGTGATAATGATAACAAATACTTACATTGATAAATAAATTTAAATATGTGTGAAAATATTTATTAAAATGTATATCCATTCCATAATTTTTTATTAGTGTGATATATCACTACTACACACATGCCTCATCACGCATTTCCGACGGTCATCACGAGCGATTGCCCAACCGTCGTGTTTTTATACGTCTGTGATAAGTGCGGTTATCACGCAGTTAAACATCCGTCTGTGATAAGTCACAACACGCACGTTCTAATTATAAAACCGTCGTGATATCTAATTATCACGCACGGCTCTATTCAAGAACCGTCATTATGACGCATATCACGACGGCTCTATTTACGAACCGTCTATGATATACACATATCCGAGCGGTTATCATTATAAAACCGTCGTGATATACACATATCCCGCAGCGGTTCGTAAATAGAACCGTCGTGATAAAGGATATCTCGAGCGGTTATATTTACGAACCGCTCGGGATACGTGTATATCACGCGGTTATATAATAGAGCCGTCGGGATTATACATATCATGACGTTTGATTGATAAACCGTCGTGATAGTTATTTCAAAGATAACTATTTTTAAAAAAATCGGCTAGCCTCGATTGCTAGCCATGCCCTCTCAAAATAAGCGCGTAAAATAGATACATCACGTATATCAATCGTTGACAACCCAAAGTGATCATTGTCATACAAACGAACATATATCAAATACACCAAACATTGTAATATCAACTCGTCGTAAAATATTGTCATACAACCCAAAGTGACAACCCAAAGTTTACCATTGAATCACAACTATTCAAAGTGAATTTCAACTATATCAAATATATTAATTGTTTCAAGGTCGTTCAAGAGTGAAACTCTCCGTTACGCAATGATATCCGTCGTGATGAAGGTGCAGAGCCTCCCTCGAACATCCGAGATCTCTTTCGAACGAGTGAATCTAAATCTATATTCAAAACCTACAAACAAGAGTAAAGTGTTACACATATATATTTAAATTTATAATTAGCAATTATTAAGTAGATTGACCAACCTCGGGATCCGCAACCTAGCACTCATGAGAATCGCATATGATGGCAAACGTAGAATGCACATTCTTCTCGCTTTTCAAGCGATCGAAAAATAGAATTACATATATAGGTATAGTCGGTTCGAGACGATTATTACGAAGTATGATATAGGATTATTGTGTTGTAGCACGCATCGAAATCGCGCCCGTGATTAAGTGTGGCGTTCGTTCCTTGTATAGCCCTCCTCGGCAATATAGGAGATGAACGACCTACATGTTTCCAAAAGTTAACCTCGCCATTTCAAACGAAGGAAGACTACAATAGAGTTATGTATGGAGGAAATGAGCACACTGTCGACTACTTCTTGCACAAGGGTGAAGTCGTGGCCTTTTTTATTAGGGAATCAAGGTATAGTACCGATTCCTCTTTGGTATAATGACTAGAAGGATCCAGTGATGCCTACTCATGTATGTCGCTATAGTCATTAAACCTAAGTTCATATCACAGATAAAGTACAAATGAAATTTGTATAGCAAGTAGTGAAGCACTTACTGTTGTAGGGCACCATTATGTAGTCCACGTAGTTTTGAGCAAGCAATCCCGCCGTTATGTATTTCTCGACGTAGGATGTGTCCGCCAAGATGGTTTGCTCAGAGACCACGTGTGGGTCGAGGAAACCCACCGCTTCTTTCAATCACGCGCTTTAATCATGTATCTATACATAAGCAATGAGTTGTTATATTACGTGAATGTACGTGAATGTAGAACTTGATTGTACACACTTACGATGTCCAAAGATCGTAGAAGTGAGGCATCGAGGGCTTTGAGGTTGAATAGGTCGAACAAGTCGCCGAAGCCCACGATGAAGGGGGCTCGTGGAGGAAATAGTCCTCGTGTATCCGACGGTGATTCCATCGCACCCTTTCTCTTTGGTCTTCTTCAAGTACCACTATGCAAACTCGACAACCTAATCCAACAGAGGCTAATCATGCGCTCGCCGCCAACGGACTTCGAAAGAGTATTTCTTAGGGTTAGGAGGCTAAGCGCTTAATGTTCTTCGATTTCGATTTGTCTCGAACGACTTGCGCGCTACGCGTCTTCCTCCTGCCGACGACTCGAACCGAGCACGGCGGCACGCTTTTTGTTCGTTCGGTGTCTTCTCCACGGAACCGATGAGGCGGGCTTCAAGCGAAGGTTGAGGTGCGATCATGGAGGGTCCGTTGGAGAGACATGGTCGTGTCGAGGTGGTTGGGGTAGAGTCATCAAAGGTTGAGGCGCATCTGCAGGTCCAGATGATGTCCTTCAAAAGTTGAATTGGAGGGGCATGGTCGTGTGGAGATGGTTGGGGTGGAGTCATCGAAGGTTGAGGCGCATCGCAGGTCAGGCGATGTCCTTCTTTGGCCACCGAATAAAACCGCATGCAGGCATCCCCTAGTGTTATGATTTCGTTGTTCGCGAATCTCCGGGACGGCCCTAAAATTATCATGTACCATGTCCACCGACTCGGCGTAACCTCGCGCCACCGGGCACCGTGTCGCACTATCCCTTCATTGCATGGATACACCACCCCCGCCCACCTCAATAGACATCCCAACCATCCTCACTTGGAGTGTGCAAGCGTCGGCTCCTACAAAACGATACGCAATTAGCTAAGGCGCCCTATAGGTCTATCTTTGGAGCATTCCAGATGTACATTACCTTGATGTCGCCGATAGGTAATTGGACATCATCGTGTTCACAATTTTGCGTGGACGCGACGCCACTCCGATGTTGAGGAGGATCGCCTACCAAAACAACGGGCGCTCGATCGGTTGTTGAGGAGTAGTAGTTGATTCACTTGGTCCCGCAATCTTGCTATCTTTTCTTCAAATTTTGCAAGAAGCACCCGTTCTCTTCCTTCAAATTTTGAAGTAAGCACATGTTCCAACACCGTGTCGCACTCGACCTTGGATCTCTTCCCCGCTCCTATACGCGATGAGTCGCCCGGGAATCCATCCTCCAAGATACGTTAACCCTTTGCCTCGCTGTGCACCCGGTGCTCCTTGTTTCCCGGGTACGTAGTTAGTATATCCTTCTCCTCGCTCGCTTGGAAGGAGCCTTGGAACATGCGAACTCAATTCTTGCCGCAAGAGGTCATCATGTTATTATATACATTATGAAGTTATAGACTTATTAACAACTAGGTAGTTCAAGACATTTACCACGGTTGGCCACATCCCTGCCTCGGGTTTGTGAAAGAGATTTACTCAAGACGTAATCGATGCCCTCGCCTTAACCGGGAGAGAGCGCTACTGATGCGTGATCTCAAGCAAATGGCCTTGTTTCGTTCAAGGCCTCCGCCGCCCATTGCGCGGTTTTACCTGTACCAGCCGGTGCCGAGTTTGTGGGGTGAGTGTTATGTCCGAGAGCCTTGTGCGCCGCACTTTCCTCAAGAAATTGGGCGTCGTCTTCATTTGCACAAAGGCGCCCATATATCCCGCGACAAGAATTTATACGCCGTGAAGGGCGTTCACCGTGTTCACGCACCTTGTGACAAGCACGCTCTTGAAGGTCCTCCACGCCTTCCGATCGAGAGCAACGCTGCGCTGCTCCACGCGCAGTGTCTGCGGTGGGAAAGTGAACGATTTTAAAACTCGCCCCACGGTGGCTTCTCCGAACATCCGACACGTTGTCCCGGCTCGGTGTGGTGATGGGGACCGTTCCCTTCCAAGTATCCCGCATAAGGTTCGAATCTCGCCACGCTGGGGGGACTCACGGGATCCCATTGGCATTGACCTCGTGGACGGTCATTATGCTCGGAGGAATTCTCGATGTTCCTCGCCATCTCGCGCACGCACTCACTTTCCTCGGAGATCCGGACGGCGCGAAGATGGTGCGAGACGCCATGTCGCTACTTGCTATCTATATATGCACGAAGCAATATCGTAAGCTCTAATCGACTGCATTCAAGCGCATTTACTCAACTTAACCGAAATGATGCACAAACGATAATATATAAAGAAGGATTGATGGTAGTTTGTGCTCTCGTAAGGAGAGTTGCAAAGAACAAGTCTTTGCCATCTCAATCCTATTGTCTATACTCTTCATTAAATGAATATGATAGTATAAATTCAAACTATGAGCTCTAAACAATACTTTGCTTAATCTGTCAAATGATCTCAATCATATCAAAATGATCTCTTAACTATCACATTCAATCTCGTGATAAGAGAAAAGTTCATCACAGAGCTAACCGTAACAAAGCCCACCGATCAATTTCAGTTCACATTATCAAAGACTATCAAAGTCACATCACGTAGGGTTCGTCTATACAATAGAGCTCATGAATGAACTAACAAGATATCAAATTGACTGATGCATTCAACCGTCTGTGATAACTAGCATTCAACCGAAAGTAACAAATTAACAAGATATGAAATTGACAAGAGCAAGTAATTTGTACAATAGAGCTCAAGAATCAACTAACTATCACATTCAATCTCGTATAAGACAGAGTTCATCACAGAGCATGTCAACAAAGCCCATCGATCAATTTGCGGATCTTTAGGAATACTCACGAGGATGCCGCACAACAACTCACGGTGCAAGGAGGAGGCGGTGCAGGGAGGAGGCCGACGCGGGAGGAGGGAGAGGCGCGGGAGGAGGCCGACACGGGAGGAGGACGGCGCGGGAGGAGGCCGGTGCGAGAGGGAGGAGGCCGACACGGGAGGAGGCCGACACGAGGAGGAGGCCGCGCGCCGAGGCGAGGCAGCGCTGCCGATGAAGGGGCGGGCGCGCGGGTCTTACTGGCGGGAGGTGAACAGCGAACCCTAGAGGAGCCGAGAGCGCGCGAGAGCCTGGGCGCGGGAGACGAATCGACGAGCAAAGAGCAAAACCCTAGGTGCGCTTTGATAAAGAATATCACAGACGACTCTATTAATGAACCGTCGAGATATCATCAATATCAGACGGCTCTATTTAAGCACCGTCGTGATAATATCATGACGGTTTGTTAAAGAAACCGTCGAGATATTCTCAATATGCGACGGTTCTTTGGCACCGTCTGCGATATTGAGGATATCTCGCACGATTATTTAAGCAAACCGTCGTGATATTATCACGCACGGTGCTAAATAGAGCCGCTCAGATATTGATGATATCTCGCACGGTTCATTAATAGAGCCGTCGTGATAATATATCGCGCACGGATCCATTATAGAGCCGTCTGCGTTATGGATCTCATTCCTTCATCTCCGCGCGAGTGTCTCTTCGTCTCTCGCCCAAATTTTTTATATAAATAGACAACCCTTATCAAAGGGATTTCTCACAAGCTCTTGATCATCCCCTCTCTCCACAAATTCCAAATGGCTTCCTCTCTCGCCCCGCCGCATCGCCTACATTTTGGTTGTGTACTCGCACTTCTCTGATCGCAACTCGCCCAAGCCGCGAACAAGGCGCCCGTTCGCAATGCAATCCGCTGTAGACCCTCCCATCTACCGGAGACCATAACGGCGCCATCGGTCGATTGGAGCTCCTCCTCCAATGTATCAACCGGTGCGAGGCTCTCCAAAGATCCGCGAGTAAACCTCGCCGTGGAGATTGTCCTATGGAACTCTTTGGTCCGCACCGAGGATGCACTGCAGAGTCGAGGACGACATCGACATTGCAGAGAGCGGTCCGCCTAGCCGAGACCGTGGAGACCAGGTTGATGGCCTCGGGCTATATGGGACTTGATTACTGAGTCCGAACATCTACAAGAGGAAATTGAGCGTGCAAGGTCACAGTGGAGGCGTTTGGTGGGACGATCGGTGATCCCGCTCCCACCGGCCGACGAGAATGCGCACTGAAGATTTGAAGACTAAGATAGGATCGCCATCCTTTTTTATCGCCCGTGATGTAAAACGATAAGGCCGCCTATTGTCCGTGCGTGATGTAAATATGGTCTTTTGTTCGTGATGATATGGTCTTTTTATCGTCGTGATGATATGGTCTTTTTATCATCTAATTATTACCGGCAAATTCAGACGCTATCACGCACGGTTGAATAAAGAACCGCTCGTGATAATATATTATCACAGACGGTTCCTCTCACTAACCGCTCAGTTGACCATCACGACGGCTCCATGTGGAACCGCTCGTGATATCTCCATATCACGACGGTTAATAAGTATAACCGTCGTGATATTGAGTATATCACGCACGGTCCCACATGGAGCCGCTTATGAAAGTTCAACACGAGCGGTTTGTGTAGAACCGTCAGTGATATACTCGTATCACGCGGTTGGAAATAAGAACCGCTCGTGATATTTCACCCTATAAATATAAAGACCGACAGAGGCCCCGCCTCTAGCGCCTCGATCTCTTCTTTGGAATAGAGGGGCTTGAGAAGCTTTTGCTCTGTGTTGGGTGTAGGAGGCTTGTTTATTTGGCTTGCCTTGTTCTTGGTTGTGGTTGCCCTAGCAACTTATGGTCATTTGGCTTGCATGCATGCTTGCTTTGTGAGGCTTTGGTGGTAGCTCTCGGTTTGGGTGTTGTGAATGAGTGTTTTTGTGAGTGGATAAGCTGGTGTATTTCGATCGTGGCTCTCTTGCCCTGCTCATTGGCTCAAGGAGAAGGACATGAGGAATCTCATGATATTAGGAATTTTCGTCGTGAGCTCCGAGGGTAACGATCTTAACTCTTTATATTTGCTTAATAGAGGAGTAACGTATTTGCAGCTAATAGGAGGAGTAACGATTTGCGCTTATTAATATAATTTAACACTACTAATTGTTACATGTGTAGCGTAGATGGACCGAATCGATGTACGGTGCATAACTGTGGAGTGAAGAGTACATTAATGGCGTGATTGCTTTTAAAAGAGCCGCGGAGCAGATATGCTTGAATAAGGATAGAATTTATGTATCGCCCATGCATTGATTGCGATAATCAAGATTTTTAACAACCCGCGCAGATCGTAGGGCACTTGATTCAAGGGGTTTCAAAAAGGGTATACATGTTGGACCAACACGGTGAAGAGCAGATTATACAGAAGTTAATAATGATGACATCGACGAGGAAGTCAACGATATGCCGGATGTGGATCGTGTTTTTGATGACGATAGGTCGACGATGACAACCGGATCGATGCTACGCGATGCGGAATGAAACTACTGAGAGAGAGTTTTGTAAATTCGAGCGCTTAATGGAGGACTCGGGAAACCTTTGTTCCCTCGGCCGCAAGCGGAATACACAAGATTGTCAACCGCATTTGAACCTGCTGAAATTGAAGGCGAGCAATGGTTGGTCCGACAAGAGTTTCACGGCGTTGTTAGGTCTCCTAGCGACATTCTTCCGGAGGGAAACGTGTTGCCCAAAGACCACCTACCAAGCCAAGAAGGTTCTTTGTCCATTGGGAATGGAAGTAGAAAGAATACATGCATGTCCGAACGATTGTATCTCAGATCGTAAAGAGTATGCAGACTTGCATGTATGTCCGTGTGCAAAGCATCCCGATACAAGCGTAAGAATACTACTAAGGTGAAGCAAGGACCTCTGCTAAGGTGTTGTGGTATCGCTCGTGATCCCATGTTTGAAGCGTTTATTTGCGAACCGAAGGAGGCAAGATTGCTGCGTTGGCACTCTGAGGAGCGTAAGAAAGATGGAAAACTAAGACACCCCTTGATTCTCGCAGATGGAGAAACTTCGATCGGACCTTCAAAGAGTTCGGTGCGGAACCGAGGAACATAAGGTTAGGGTTGAGTACAGATGGAATGAATCCTTTCTGGTAACATGAGCAACGGCATAGCACATGGCCCGTGAACCTATGTATGTACAACCTTCCTCCTTGGTGTGTATGAAGCGGAAGTACATTTTGATGTCACTACTTATCCAAGGGCGAAGCAACACGGGAACGATATTGATGTGTACCTAGCACCATTCGGATGATCTTGTGACTTCGTGGAACAAAGGGGTACAAGTATGGGATGCGCATAAACGAGAACTTCTTTACGCGCCATGTTGTTCTGCACTATCAATGATTTTCCCGCCTTGGTAACTCGTCGGGCCTAAGATGCGAAAGGAGCCAAAGCTCTGTCCGCACCGCTTAGATGCTACTGAGAGTGTATGGTCGAACAACTCGCAAAATCGTGTATATGCGCCACCGTAGGTTCCTTCCCGTGAGTCACCCATACCGCAAGATGAAAAACAATTCGACGGAAATAAGGAGGACGATTCACCCAAGGGCTTTTAGAGGAAAGAGGTCTATGATATGGTTAAGGATATCCATGTTGTGCTTGGGAAGGGATGTAAATTAAAACCCGTCGGAAGAACATCCGAAGAAGCGGTCAATTTTTGGGACTTGCCTTATTGGGAGCACTTAGAAGTTCGTCATCGCATCGACGCCATGCACGTGGAGAAGAATGTATGTGAAAGCTTGATTGGTCTCTCATCGAACATTAGTGGCAAAACAAAGGATGGTGTTAACGCATCGACGCGACTTGGTTGATATGAACATAAGGACCGAGTTAGCACCGAAAGAGACCGATAAAGGACGAACATACCTTCCACCGACTTGCTACACTATGTCCAAGGCCGAGAAATGAATTGTGCCAAAGCTTGCATGGTGTCAAAGTCCGTCTCGTTACTCCGCTAACATTAAGAAACTTGTTTCTATGCAAGATTTGAAATTAATTGGTATGAAGTCTCATGATTGTCATGTGCCGATGACACAAATGCTTCATGTTGCAATTAGGGGTATCTTGTCAACAAGGTCCGAGTGGCAATCTTGAGGTCGTGTTATTTCTTCAACTTAATTGCTCGTAAGGTCATCGATCCCGAAGGACTAGATGCTCTACAGCCGAGGTGGTGACGACTCTATGTCAACTTGAGATGTATTTCCCTCCGTTATTTTTCGATATTATGGTCCATCTCATTGTTCATCTTGTGAAAGAGATAAAGATATGTGGTCCTGTGTTCCTACGTCATATGTACCCGCTCGAGAGGTATATGGGAATTCTCAAGTCCTACGACGGAATCGATCTCGACCGAGGGCGGCATCATCGAAGGTTATGCAACCGAAGAGGTCATTGAGTTCGCGTCGACTACATGGCTCGAGTGGAACCGATAGGTGTGCCTCTATCTCGCCATGAGGGAAGGCCGATGGTATCGGGACCATCGGAAGGAAATCAATCACTCCCGACCGATACGCACGCTCAAGCCCATTTCACGGTCTTGCAACACATGACCCAACCGCCCCGTACATCGACGAGCACAAAGACATGGTACGCCAATGTAATCCGCACGGCCGGAGGTTTGATCACGAGAGCACAACCGTCGGCTCAACGAATGGGTAAAGGTGCGAATCATGACTAGGAGGTCATCAAGTGATGATACGCTGCTATGGTTGGCAAAGGGCCACAATTTACAATTGTCACATGGCAAGGATACGACATAAATGGGTACACATTTTATACGGCAGCTTCGGATAGGAAGAGTACAGATCAGAATCTGCGGTGTCCGATAGATGCATTCAGCATCGATGGGTCGAGGAGCTCGTACTATGGGCAAATAGAGGAGATATGGGAGCTCGACTACGTGCTTTTCAAGATCCCCTATTTCGTGCCGTTGGTCCATCTCCCACATGTGAAGGTCGACAGCACGCGGCGTCACTACCGTGGACCTCGATCGTGTCGGATACAAAGACGAACCATTCGCATCAAGCAACCAAGTTGTTCAAGTCTTCTATGTAACCGACCGGCAAATAAGAAGCGCCACGTAGTTCTTCATGGAAAAGAAGGATTGTCGGAGTTGAGAATGTAGTGGACGAGGAAGAATACAATCAATTTGACGAGTTGCCTCCTTTCTGAGACTCGGATCGCTCGAGGAAGAACCCAGCGAGGAAGCTAGCTATATGCGCGCCGATCATCGTGAAGGACTATATTTTAATTAAGAAATTACTCCATTGTAATTAATTTATTCCATAACATCATGTGTTATGAACTTGTAATATGTCGACGATATTTTGATGTCAACGTGGAATTGTAATCGCTCCCGCCCTTGTGGACCGTATATTTTGGTGCATTAAAAATTCATTTCATTTGGAAAATAGTCCACCGCACCACCTTTCTAGAAACCTAAAAACTAAAATTTTATGGCAAATAGTCTAACACCTTTGCAAAGAAACGGTATACTCATGCCTAATCTGCGATCGTCATCGCAGAAGACGACGAGTCGCCCCACCCTTCCACACCGCAGCCAATGCTCGTGCACCGGTGGCCATCCTCCGACAGCGCCACACCCGCCCATGGCCGCCTTCTTCCCCACGCCGCTCGACCATGTCCGCGGCGAGCCTCGCACCGCTCGCACTCCGGCTGGTCTTGGCCGCTCGCACCCGCGCGGTCGGCTCGTCCTCGACTGGCCGATGTAGTGCTTCCCAACGCCGTCGCGCGTCGTCGGTGTAGAGGAGGAGACCGAGCACGAGGTCGCGCCTTGTGGCCGCCATGGCCGCCGCTCAGGAACATGAGGCCGCGCCGCATGTCTTGGGGCGCAAGACAAGCCCGAGGCCGACGATGAAACAAGCCCTCGGTTACGGCGCGCGCCGTGGTTGACGACGGCGAGGTAGCGCTCGTTGTCCGCCACTTCATCGCCTCCTCTCGCTCAGGCGCCACGCGCTCCCACGGCGTGTTCCTTGGACACCTTGTACAAGGCCTTACAACTATACGTACATACATTCAAGATGTTAGAATAAATAGTAGTATGTACGCATTATATTGTAGACATAAAGATGTACGACGTTAATCGTAGGTCGCATAGGTCCTCCATGGGTCGAGAGAGCTCGCGTCACCTACGGCGACGATGTCGACGACGACATCGTGAGAAAGAGCGGCGATCACCGACCTCCTCGCCTTGGTGCCGCCCGATCGCTCTGCATGCTAACCTTGGCGATTGACGACTCAAAACCGTGAGACGAAGAGCGGCGCGAGGAGTTTAATCTTCGTGATTATTCCGCCTTATATCAAGAATTAGAGTAATCGCACGTGAGACGAAGAGACGCATGTATCGTCGGCGTGCGAGACGAAGAGGTTGCAGCGATGGTGAAGAGACACATCGCATGGAGCGGATATCACAGACGGCTCTATATGGGAACCGCTCGATAATAATATCACCGACGGTTATTTAATAGAGCCGTCTGTGATACTAGTATATTACGCATAGCTCAATTGAACCGCCTCGTGATATTTCCTGACAGTTTTATTTCCAAACCGCTCGCGATAAGCGTCCTCATCACAGACGGTTCATGTACCAACCGCTCGTGATACTTCACAGACGGTTGGTAATATGAACCGCTCGTGATATGTCCTCATCACAGACGGTCATATTACGAACCGTGCGTGAAGTATCACAACGGTTGGTATAAGAACCGCTCGTGATGAGGACATATCACAGACGCAGCCTCGACGGTTCCAAAGGGAACCGTCAGAGAAAGTTCAACACGCACGGCCTTTGGAACCGCGTGATGAGGTGTCTGCTATTGCATTTTGTAGTAGTGTATGGCCCACATGGTCATAATAGTGCAAACAGATAGAGAATCAGACACTTGAGTTTTGATTTAGAAACTATCCTTCTTGGCTAGCTCTTGGCCCTCCCTCTTGAGCCTCCATAGACAACACCTACATGCATAGAACCCTGGTCATGCTAAGTAAGCAAAATCAAGCCTACTATGTCAAGACAAATCTAACACTAGATATCTTATATAAAAACGAGCACACAAGAACCGAATACCGTGGTTAGGAACAGGGGCAGCCAAGAATGATTAGGCCGTTGGCGGAGGAGATGGCCGCATCAACGATGGGGTGACAATGAGGAGGCGGCGCATCAAAGCGACGGCAGAGGAGGCGGCCATGCGAGGCGGCGGCGGCTAGGGTTCGAGTGGCGAGGAGCCAGGACGCGAACCGGCTGGTGCGACACTTTTGTGGTGTGGTGCGACCCAGCGGGCTATACGGGCTAGTCTGCTACAAAATGCTAGCAGATAAGTGGATTTTTGCGGCGGATAAATAGACTGATTTTAGGAGCAGGCTAACGGTTTAACTGGACAGACCTGTCTCACTATCCTAGATGCCATCACCAGTAATCTAGGCATCTAGCCCTAACTTAGACCAAGGTACACCCATATCGCCTAGCATAGTACCAGTCCAGCGTGCCCATGTCAATGTCCCAATCGGCAATCATACATGCACCTAGCTCGATCTACACCGGCAAAACAAACCACATAATGTGTGGGCGTAATACATACAATTGACCAGTGCAATTATGAGTACTAATTATCAGTTTTGCATGCATACAACAAACAACACGTACGATGGCAACATTAATGCCGTAGGACGGCTCGATCTGTCACATGGCTGGCTATCTCTATGTCCATCCATCAGGCCCGTACCAAAGCAGAGGCAAAATGCTCAATTGCACAGGCCTCCAAAAGTTGGAGCCTCTAATTTTAATTTAATATTAAGTTACTACTCTTTAATATCTCAAGAAGAAAATTATTACTACTATAGTCAATTTTATGTGAGATAAAGAGTTGATCAAGCATTTTTATTGCCTTCTTACTGTGAGAATCAGACGTCTTTATTGCTCTCTTCATTCCACCTTTATTTTGGTGCTACTATCCCTACCGCTTATTTGCCAGTGAAAATTAACCCCTCCTCTCCTAATCCTTCTCCTCCCAACTAACTCATAATTTCCCTAAAATAATCCTGCCGGTGACGATGAATCAATCTACTCCATTCTCATCAGTATATTGTGGTGTTTTCTGTGAACTTGAACAATTAATTTATGTTCTCGTCTCATTCTCTTGGTCTTCATTTATTGGGTTCTCGTGCTACACCGCTTGATCACCGAAGAGGGCCTTTGATGCTACATCGTGGACTACATAAGCTATATGGACCACATCAATTAGTTTGTTTAGCCACTCGCCATGCCAAACTAGTAGTATAAAACTTTAATTTTGTTACTAAAATTTTAAGACCTACTATTATTGTTCTTTCTTGTATTTGTGCATCGTAGCGTTGCTCTAGCTTTCATCTATCCCTTCTAAAATTAGGAGATTCAAACAAATCTTGTTTTGAAAAGAATTTGGTAAAAAAAAAAAAGAACCCAAGAGCTAAATGTTAAGCCCTAATACTAAATGATTTTTTTCTATTAAATAGACTTTTCTAAAGTGTGATGCCTAATTTTTAATTTAGCACACGACCCCAAATTATAGGTACGGCCCTGCCATCCATCCATCTATGGTCTATCTATGTAGAGGTTGATGCTGAGATGCATGGATGGATGTAGTGCATGGCTCTAGCTAGTGTAGTGCACTGGTGGGTGGCAGTGAACCATCGAGTGATGCATCACCTTTCCGTATGTGTATGTGATGGAGCTATGTGTGCTTTGGCGTCTCTTGGTTGTACCAACGCATGCATGGAGTGTACAATCTTTGATGCAGAAGTGAGAGAGATGTGATGGCTTCTACAGTGTCTGAGCTGGGAATTTTATGAGTAAATACCGGTTGGGATCTTTTTGCACGAACCAATTCCAGATGGAACTAAGTTTTTGCTTATTTAGCTTATTTTTAAAACGAAATAACAAAACTAGCATTTTCACAAACGAAATGATAAAAATACAAATCCCTACCGCGCGAATGTGCCATGGCAAATCGCGGCACATAGCCTACCACACTCTCAGATCGTGGCACGTACATGCACCAGCACGGCAGGTGGCATGCGTACATTCTTGTCGCGGACTAGAAGTATGGCAAGCCACGTGTCGCAATCTGGGAGGCGGCAAGTCAGGTGCCATGGTATGAGATCGCGGTACGTGGCTACTGTGGTAAATTCGCACGATATGAGTGTCATTTTTGTTATTTTATTTGCGAGATGCTAGTTTTGCTATTTTATTTCAAAACTGTGCTATTTTATCTAAAGACTCACTTTCTTCTGCTTTGTAGATTCCTTTTCCAAAATTTCCTCTCAGCATCATCGCGTTGGGGAATTCTTGTGTATGAGTTAGGTGGTCTTGTCGGGGCCAATTGTGTCACTGGACTAGTGCCATGCTTCGGAAGGCTTTCACTTTATGCAACTAGGAAGTTTATACAACCCTCGTAGTATCTGGGCATGCATAGAGCTTTTTTTATTTTTTTTAATATTTTTTTAAAAATTATTTTAAAGATTCTGACTTTTTTTGTCACATCATGACCCGTGACGTGACTAAACTGTGTTATCGCGTTACCAATCGCGGCGTAACCAAACCATACAGTCACGCCACCGACCTCTTTGGACGTGTCCATTTTTTGGTTAAGTCCTGTCGCACCAAAAGAAGTGGTGTGATAGCACAATTTGATCACACCATGGTCGATGGCGTAACAACACAGTTTGGTTACGTCACGGGTCATGACGTGACCAAATGGGTCAGAATTGAAAATAAAGTTAGAAAGATGTTATCTTTAAAATAACTTTTAAAAAAGATTAAATAATAAAAAGAATTCGCATGCATAGTGCGTGGGGCTGATTTGTACGTTAAATATCCACGAGCGTTTTTTCTTCTCGTAGGCGGTGCTAACTAAGTAGATATCGTTTCCCACAAGAATTGAAATTTGGGTTCTCTCTCTCTAGTCTACCTTCATTATTTTGAGTTGTGTGGATCGATGGATCTAACTTTTGAAACTAAGACATGTCTTTTTCACAGATACGTTCCGTTGGCCAAAACTCGTTGATTGGCGATGCTGACCTACCACTAATAAAGTCTTATGTATCTCAGATCTGTTATGATGAAAATGATTTGACATTTGGCCAACAAAACCATCCATGTTAATTATTAATCAACTCCCGCCCTACTCCGATATAAAACTAAAAACCGTACGCACCAAGGTTATACCGAATTACCAATGAAAGAAACCTAAAAAGACTTCGTCTAACGTTACAATATAGGATAGATTCGTCTACACAAGTAGCCCCCACCCCCCACCCCCAATCGAAATAGAGAGGGAGGGATCTACCGGGGTGGCGGTTGGGAGCCATTGTTTGCACCGCCGCATATGTCTTGCCATTCCAGCCAACTAAGTGAGATTCTCCCAAAATAGTCTGCGTCATATCGTGTTCCCAAGCATACTCTTCATTCCCTTTCAACCAATTTGGGTTTGGTCCACATGAGGTAGTGGATTTCGAGGTGATGCTCGAGGCGACAAGCTCGCTACGCCATGGCTTCCTCGTGTCGAGGCGATCCCCGTGTGCATCGCCTCGATCTCTGTCACTAAACCTCGCCAGCCGTCATGTAGGAGCCATGCTCACCAGGTGTTTGTCTTTCACCGCGTCCTCCGCCCATGTGGCAAAACTTCCAAATCATGATGCCAACATGGCAAAACCGTCCACTCATCATTCCACACGGGAAATACCACCTTGCGGAATGGGGTTAGGGGGTTATTTGAACCATATTAGAAAGTTCGGGTGCGAAATAACCAGTTTCATAGTAAGGGGTGTTGGACGGACTTTCGAACAAGGACACGACCAAGGCATGGGCCTGGCAGCCGGCCGGCTCCTTCCCCCAACTGAAACCCACTCGGGTTCGATTGGGCCATGGGTCGGCGGCCCACCTTCTCTCCAAAATTCTAGATTTCTGATAAATAAGTTCTTAATTTCCGATTTGCTAATTCTAGTTCTAGTTAATTAAATGGGATATTACACCTAGATCCCAAAAGAAAAATGCAAATGCAGCCTGCACATTGATATGGTATTACGTTAATGTGCAGCTGTTTAGAATTTGTCAACCAATCTTGGTTATTCATGTTTCATGTGTGTTCACTTTGCATTTATCCCTCTCTAGTATAGTATCCTAATCCATGTAATCCCATGCCAAGAACATCGCCACATATAGCTGTGGTATTTGCCCTCTTGATTTGCCAAAACTAAAACTTTTTGGAACAAGGAAGTTGCACTCCATAATCATTTGCGCCAACCATTTTTTTGTCCTGCTAAGGAGACTTTTTAGGCAGCACTAAGCACTACATGTAAGTGGCCACAACATCTATAGGCTTTCATCTAGGCATGTGGGGGTGCTTTGATCTGGGCATAGACGGGGATGCCCATAAATTTTTGCAGTTGCACCCAATCATTTTGTTTCAAGTAGTACACGCATGCATGCATGCTATCGACAAGCACCTTATGTCTACAGTACGAAGGCCTGCTCATATTGTCGTATGGACTTGCAAGTCCACGATGGCTTGTCCATGTGTAGCATGTGTTGTTCTCTGGGCTTAGATACGTCCTAAATGCATGGCACCTCATCTTTTACTTGGGTGATATGCATGGTTGCATGTATACTTGCAGTATTTGCTGGACAAAGTGTGAACCGTAGCAAGTATATGGCACACTACGTGGTATCAGAGGAAGAGGTCCTGAGTACGATATCTGGCTTACGTAATTTTAAGAGAAAAATAACTACGACGACGGAGGGATCCGGTGGTAAGGCAAAATAGGATAACAAGAGTGGATTAGGTCTCGGCCGTATACGTATAAGTAGATTGCATCTTTCCTCGGTAGGTTAAGCTATTGGATGAATTGGTTAATTAGCACAATAAACATAACAAAAGTAAGATTAAAAAAAATGATCTTTTCGTTTGCACCTCCGATATAATTGTCTCTTTTTGAAGGATGGAAACAAGTGTCACGTGAACATGATTCAATTGATTATGTAGAAATTTGAAATGAAAGAAAACAAATCAAAATCCATATGACAATTGAGTTATTATTGTAAGTAGTAAAACGTTGGAGCTAATCACTTGATGTGGAAATTTTATATACAGAGGCTTAGTTTGTTCCTTTGAGCGTTCTGCTATATATCGTAGAATTGAACTCTCTTTTTATACATGTATATGATGCTTGTTCGCAGGGACTGAGCCTAATTCAGTTGGGTGGGGGTGTGGATGTACAATCCCATCGCCTGGGTTCTAGATTACAATATAGGCCATGTTTGTCCAACCTCTAGCTCTAGTTGTGGACTATAGAAGGTAGCGTTAGATGCCATTTGGCCGAGCTCTAGTTCTAGGCTTCTCCAAACACGCGAGCTCCGAGCCCGGGTTCGCAGGAGTACTCTGACTTCTCCGAGCCGATTTTACATGGGGAGATGGAAATATTGTTTCCCAAACTTCACTGGCTCCAAATGCCCATGTACATCGTTTCTCTTAGAGCCAACTTCAATTGAAACCGAGCTCTAGAGCCATCCGCAACACCGCCCCTCTCCCTCAACTCGGAGCTATGTGACCTCCTCCGCCACTAGCTCGCGCCCTCCCATGACGAGGCACCTGTCCCCGCCCACCAACTCCGCCTCTTCCACTGCCACCGCGACACCCTCCCTGCATGTCTCCGCTTCCCCACCACCACGCCCCCATCGCCTACCCTCCCCTTCCCACCAAGTTCGCATCCAAGGAATACTGCCTCCACCCGCCCTCCTCAACTGCTGGCAAGATGGCACACTGGCGAGATGGTCCACGTCACAGAATTAGGCATTTCAAGTCATGGTAAAATCAAGGAGTTTTCAAGTCATGTTAAAATCACATAGTTAGACATTTTAAGTCATGGTAAAATCACAAAGTTAGTCATCCAAATCATGGTAAAATCATAGGCAGTTTTTAATATGAACTGCCTATGATAATCCGCCCACTGATCTGAGCTCCCGCCATGTCATCAATCCGCGGCATCTTCCCCACGACCCCCATCTCACTCGTTCATTCCCTCAATATCGAATGGTAGGCACCACCTTCCTAACATCCCTCCGCCTTCTGTCTCATCCCCGCCTCTGTAATTCAAATACCTTCTACTTCCTCCCCCTCCCTACCCTCCCGTCTCATCCCCACCTCTTCTCCCCTGCCATCGACCATCCTGGATGCACTGCAGCGAGCTCCCGTCCCCGCCTCTCATCCCATCCCATGGCGTTGCGGCGAGCTTGGCGTGGAGGTCGATCTCCACTCCCCAAGCCCGCACGCCTCGATCGTATCTCCATCCAAGGCCGACCTCGTCGCATCTAGATCGATGCCCTTAAGACCCTGGTGAGCTCATTCCCCCCATTAATCTCTCCATTCCCCTTTCTCCTTGGTTTGATTTCATTGCTACTATTCCTAGGGTTTGGAACGTGTTCCCTTGCTGTGCTTTCGGTCTTCCCGTCAGCCTCTAAGTAGGGGAGAGGTGGTGTGTAACAACCCCAAGTTTATAAACAGTAATAAAATGCTTATGAACAGTAATGAGGTGCTGTTCATAGCATTACTGTTCATTTCTACAATTTGGGCAGTGTGTTACAAATTGAAAACCTTCCTTTTTAGCCAAAATCCAAAAGAACCATTTAAAGTCTTAAAGGAATACAAGATAAAACTTGTATTATGACTAGGAAGTACTTTTATTAAAGCCTAGATAAATTATCTTGGCTAAAAATATTTTTGTTGCATTTTTGGAAATTATTTTGGCTTAAAGCAAAATGATTGTCTTTAAATGAATACTTTCGGGCTAAAATAAATATTTATGTATTTTACAACGTGATCATGTGATTTTAAAATTTATCCGGGAAATATATCATCCCAGTAGCCTCCAAAAAAATTTCATGATTTTATAAATTTATTTGCTATTTTTAAAAGCCTACCAAACCTTAAAGCTTTGAATAGGTTCTGGTCAACTAAACCGGTTTGAATCCAAACCCTAGCACTGTAGCGACTCGAGCCATGTGGTTGAGTCCAACCCTGTGCATGTGGTCCGGCTCTGTCACGTTCGAGCGCGAGCTCAAAACCCCTACGCGATGTGAGCCGTCGATCTTCAATCAAGCGGCGGGCGCGAACGTCACTAGAGCCGCCCACGTGTGCGCTTTGATCTCCGCCGTTGGATCTTAATCTAACGATCGAGATCAGTGTATGCAATCGGACAACTCCGGAGCCCTTCTCGATCTCCACCGTTCATTTCTGATCCAACAGCGCCTCCCTTTTCGTTTTAAACTTAAAGGCGCGCTTTTATCTGAGCCGTCAGATTCAAATCTCACGGCGTCTCTCTTTTCCGCGTGCTATTAAGGCCTGCGTTCCTCTGGGTTGTTAGATCTTCATCGCGTGGTCCGGAGCGGTGTATGCATTCGGACGACTCCGGATCCCCTCACGATCTCCGCCGTCCATTCTTGATCTAACCGCGCCGCTCGTTTCATTTTGAAATAAAAGGCGCGGATCTATCTGGGCCTTTGGATTTAAATCCCACAGTGCTCCTTTTTGACCGAGCGCATTTAAGGCCCAAATCTAGTGGGCCGTTGGATTTTAATCGTAGGGTCCAGGTGAGTGTATGCAATCGGACCATCCGGATCCCGCGTCAATCCTGACCGTAGAAATCTAATCTAACGGTGTCGCGTCATCGCATCAAAAAGGATGGCGTGTATCTTTTGAGCTGGGCCGCTGGATTTCGATCCAACGCCCATATTTGAACTCAAAATCCCGAAATCCTTTTTAGCTCCATTTTAATCTCGATCGACCAATCTAGATCGCACGGTCCATATTAAAGGTTACCGATTAAAACCTTTTAACCTCCCTATTTATCACAGCCGCCCATTTCCAATCGGACGGCTGATATTCTTTTGAGCTTTTAGGAAGCGTGGTGAGGATGACAAAGGGACCCACATGTCATATTTGCCTCCTTCTTCCTTATCTCTGCGTGCACCATTTACGAGCAGAGGAGAGGATTATCCAAAGATTATGCCACAAATTTTTGGATATTTAGCTAAGTAGACACCTCATCAACTCTAGACATTTCCATCTTGCCCGTAGCTCAACATCCATATATAAACCCTAGCTTTTTGTTGTTACCATTGTTGACCACCAAGCTCATCATTTCCATTGTTGTCCAGTGGAGTTTCTTGCTCTGTTCTTTGCTTATCCATCCCAAGAACTGGTTTTACCTTGCACTAAGGTTTTGACATCCTTTGTAGGTTAAAACCGAAGGCTACCTCTCTTGAGCGTAATCAACTTTCTCAATCTTTGGTGTCTTTCCTACTGCAGTAGCTAAAACCCTAGTTTTCGATATCTTGAGCATCTTAAGGACCTTAGAAGCTCCTGTGAATCATTCTTTTGAACATCAAGTAGCTTCAACTTGCTCTAAAGCGAAAAGTGATTATTCTAGCTTTTCACCGGTATGTCATTTTCAAGACCTAGGGTTTCTCCTATCAACTTATCATCCTAGTTAGGTTTCAATTGAACCCTAGTAGCATGATAAGGGTTCTTTAATCATTGTCATCATCTATTTCGTTTGTTGACAAGATCTGCTCTGTTCCCTTTGTCTAGCTTAACAGACAAAAATAAGTTTCTTTTAGTTGATGTAATCTAATCGATTAGGGTTAGACTAAGGTTAGTTTGGGATATTAATTACCCTAAAAGATCATGCTAAGTTTCCTTTCTAAACTTTTGCATGTTCTACTTTCCTTTTTCCGAAAACTGCAATCTGTCCTGTTTCTGTTCTTTTCAAAATTTGAAAACTGAAACTTTGAACTAAACCCTAGTTTCTGCCTTTTGAAAACAGTAGGTTATAAAATGGGTTAGTATCACTATTATGGGTAGTTATGGCTTAAGCATACTGCTAATCATGCATTTCCAGATTGATCATGCATATTTCTTCCATTTTGTACCTATTGTCGATTTTGGCATTTATTGGACCTTATTGCTTCTTTTAGAATCTGGTCTTACTGAAGTGGGTGAATTTATTTCTGAGCAACCTGAACCTGCAACAGAAGTTTATTACTATCAAGGCAAGCATCCTCTTTGCACCATATTGATCCCAAATTTTGTACAATAGCTTTTACAAATCCAGTGATATCTGTGCATGCTATTTTTCTGAAAATACAAAAATGTGATCTGTAGTAGCTAGCTATAACCTAACATGGTGGATTACCTTAATTATAATCATACACTTAACCCTAGCTCAGTACTGTATACTATAACAT
Organism: Ampelocalamus luodianensis; assembly: GCA_036346255.1. Taxonomy (NCBI): domain Eukaryota; kingdom Viridiplantae; phylum Streptophyta; class Magnoliopsida; order Poales; family Poaceae; genus Ampelocalamus; species Ampelocalamus luodianensis. Next base: position 40,693,157 of record CM070637.1, read on the forward strand.
ATATTTTCAGATTTGGCTTAGACATGCAGTCTAGAGATTTTAGAGTTTGACAAGAATATCTTGTCAAACAGGGGAATCACAAATGAACTTGTGTTATTTTGAACTCTTTGTCCAGTTTCTTTAAATCAGACTTGTATTTTAAATTTAAATTGATCTGGACAAGAGGAAGCTAGTGATGGTGCTTTTGTGCACGAGATTGGGTTTTGTGGTGGACTTGTCCGGGTTAGTTAAGGACCGAACTCGACTATTCAATTCAAGTCCCCACGCACTTCCACATGCGATGTATGGGTATTTGCTTGGTTAAGTAAAATGTTAAGACTATTGGGTTGGAAACAGAAAGTAAGAATATGTGTATTGACCTTGTATGGCATAGATGCTTTGGTCTTATGACCGTTGTATGCCATGTGAGCTTGTATGTCAAGATCGGATGTTCTTAGAAGGGTGAGGGCGTATATGTGCTCCGTAGCATATACGCACCTTAATGGTGCCGATTGCATCCTAATATGGGTAGTGAGCCCAATTCGCATTAAATTGTTTGGATCGGCATTCGACGCAACATGTGTGCCCAGTTAGCGGATGCTATCGATCGTTGTTTAAGCGAGATCGGTTCACACATGGGGTCCAACTCAATAGTGTTAGCTTGTTGAAAAATACCAAATCTTAGTTTCCTGGTCGGCATACCAAAGGAAGTATGTCATCATTTGGAGGCATCCAAGGCAACGGCTAGCTAAGTCATGTGGGTAAAGATGTACACCTGCAGGTATAAAGCTGTTCGAATAGCCGTGTCCACGGTCATGGACGATAACTTGTGTTGATGTCACACTGTATAGAAGTTTTGATTTTCAAAATCGTTTCGTTTTGGGTGTGCATGAGGATTCATGCTTTATCGCATTTACAATTATGTCATTTACTTATCTATTTCTAGCTAAACTTTGATTTATTAAATTGCTTTATCAAAATTTAGCATTTGTAGGTTAAGATGTATCGCTTTATGCAAATCTGAACCTTTATACCTTCCTGTTGTAACCTTATGCATGCAAAAAAATTCTACTCCTTTGATTAGGTCCTAATAAACACTTAATTTTATTAGTTTGTGTAAGACTTGCTGAGTACCTTCCGTACTCAAGGTGCTATCACCTATTGTTGCAGGTGAGGACGGTTTTCTTTATGAAGTACCCGTTAGCGCCGATCAGGGTGACGCTAGCGAGTAAAGCTACTTCTTTCCTCCACGCAATTGCCTGCGGGTGGATGAGGCCATTAGTGGACTTTAAGTTTTTATTTTGCTTCCGCCGTTGAACATGTTGTAGTGACCAAGTCACTCAATAATGTAGTATTAAAACCGCAAGTTGTAAACTTATGTTTAATTATGTCAATGTATGACTTGTATGTATTTGATGCAATGTTGTTGAAGGATATATATGCAATGGTCGTTGATCCTGGGAACCATTGTGGTATATATATATCCGGGGAATCCTGTTTATTGGAATTGTCACTTGTTAAATTTATACCTTCAGCATGATCTTTAATAAAGGGACAGTACTGTTCCTTCATTAATAATCGTGCTACAGTAAGAATTTAATTAAGTACATTTCCAATAATCCGGGGCGCCCACATGGTGGTTCGGGTGGAGCCGGGGAGGCTAGCGAGTGGGGAGCTGACGTTGTGGAACACAATGCACACCATGTCGATGGCATCCAGGCTGCAACCGGTGGTAAGGGGGCGCTTCGTGGTGCGTTCGCACCATTTTTTGTCCTGAATATATCCTTCACAGACGGTTCGTAGCAAAAATCGTCTGTGATAGTCTGACTATCACAAACGGTTTTTACTACGAACTGTTTATGATAATTGACTATCATAGACTATTCTGAGTTACGAACCGTCTGTGATAACCTCAGGTTATTACTGACCCATAAAGATAAACGGTTCAGGAAACCGTCTGTGATGATATTTTCGAACCGTTTGTGATGACCTTTTTTGTAGTAGTGCGCCTCGTCAATGGTCTATGTCTACCTCGTTGGCAGCTTCTCCGGATTGGACTTTGGAAAAAGAATTTGGCCTAGGAGCTCCAGCTTTGCCCGGAAGCAGACAGATGGACTCTTCTTCCTCCCTCTCTCCTCACTGTTCCCCATTCGCAACACCGTCACCGCTCCTCTCCCTTACCTCGGAGCGCTGTGACCTCCTCCGCCACCAGCTTGCGCCCTCCCCGGACGAGGCCCCCATCCTCGTCCACCAACTCTACCTCTTCCACTACCACCACGACACCCTCTACCTGCTTCGCTTCCTGTTACCACGCCCCATTGCCTCGCCTCCCTTCCCACCAAGTTCACGTCCAGGAAGACCGCCTCCACCTCCTCTTCAACTGGCGGCACGATGGCGCTACCGGCGAGATGGCCCGTCACCAAGGTGGTGGTGAGCGAGGAGTTGAGGCGTGGCGATGTTGTGCTTTGTCGGTGGTCCGTGTCTACCTCGTTGAGGCTTCCTCGTCTCGCCGCCACCATCACCACCTTGATGGTCTTCTCCGTCGCTAACCAGATGGTGGAGAGGATCGGATCCGACGGATCCCATTGCCAAAGACCACCACGATCGCGCTTCTTCGCACCGCCCTCCTCCGCTCAAGTCGCCGTGCATCAACGCTGCATCGCCACGCCGAGGAGCTCGACCCCGCCTTGCCTCGCCTACGCTCAAGACCCCACTCGCCGCAGAGGAGGTCGCTGAGCTCCGGGGTGAGAGAGTGGAGTGGCGGCGATGTTGCAGCGTTGGCATCAGCGTCGGGCTTGGGAGAGGTTTAGGGCTCAAGAGAAGGGAGCTCCGAAGGAGCGGGTGGAGAGTGCAAAGCGTGGAGACGATGCACAACATGGGTGGCGGCCAACATGGCGCTTCGAGCTCTCGGCTGCCGCGTAGCACCCTGGATTGGGTTCTTTCTTCTGAAGAGTTGAAACGCTCGCGTCATACTTTCACGAAGGGCAAGGGCATTTCCGTCTTTTTGTGTCGCTATAACGGCAAAATACCCTGGATATTATTTAAATAATCAAAGCGGGGTATTTAATCAAGGGTTCAACTAAGCGAGAGGTAAAAAAACAATTACATTAGGAATAAGGGTATATTCTCAAAATGCGTATAAGCGAAGGATAAATAATAAGTTCTCCTTTTTAAAAGAGAAAATTCACGATATGGAAGTGAATAACTACATGATTGATAATATATCACTCAATGTGATACATGTTGGCCTATAGTCCACATGTCAGTAAGACACTGATGATAAATTATAAAAATTTGAAGTTATTCGTATACCGAATCGCCCTTTAAAAGAAAGTACATATAAGAAAGAAACCCTCTCATCTTCCGAAGAAAAGAAGAGAGATCCTCTCCCCAAAATGCCCTCACCTCCACCCCTACCCCACCACTCCTCGGTGGGTCCCACCCCACCCTCTTAACTGCAGCTCCCCTCCTCACTTATTATCGTGGCAGAAATGGGAGGGCGTGCGCGGGGCCCACCTCCCCATGTGCCCCTCTCATGGCCGGCCTCCTCCTACGTTGCCTTGGAAGCCCCATACAAAGCCTCGCCAGCTTCCCACCTCTTCCTCTCCTCTCTCATCTCTTCGCCTCCCAAAGAAACCGAACCGAACCAATCGCCGCCATGGACGTGTCCGAGAGGCGTTGGAGCAGCGCGTCCTCCTCGCAGGAGTTTGAGTTCTGGCCAGTCGACGCCAACCCCGCCACGTCCCCGTCCTGCGCCGACGAGCTCTTCGCTGATGGGGTCCTCCTCCCGCTCCCGATCCAACTCCTCAAGATTGCTCCGGACAGCCATAACTGTACCACCCCGGAGCTGGAGCCGGAGCCGGAGCTGGAGGACGCCACCGTCGCTGCTACATCCGCCGCGATCACCTCCCCGGCGCCACCCGCAGTCGCCGGTGGCTGCAAGCGGTGGACGGACATCTTCGCCAAGAAGCCGGCGGAGGAGAAGGAGAAGCGCAAGGACGGCGCTGGCGGCCGGAAACCGGCCGCGTCCACTGGGGGCGGCGGCGGAGGCGGAGGCTCGGAGCTGAACATAAACATCTGGCCCTTCTCCCGGAGCCGCTCGGCTGGCGGGGGCGGCGGGTCGTCAAAGCCTCGGCCGCCGCCGCGGAAGGCCAGCAGCGCCCCTTGCTCCCGCAGCAACTCCTGCGGCGCAGCGCCACCGCCTCCTCGCCGATGGGCCGCAAGCCCGGCCGTGCCGGCGGCGGCGTGCCAGTCGGCCGGTCCAGCCCCGTCTGGCAGGTCAAGCGCCCGGCGGCCAAACACACCCCAGCAGACCAACCCACCGACAGGCGGGCCCACCAGAAGGACAAGCCCGCCGGCGTCAGCACCGGCAAGAAGGCCGGCGCAGGGGTCGGCGGCATGCGGGGCATCAACCTGAGCGTGAACTCGTGCATCGGGTACCGGCACCAGGTGAGCTGCCGCCGGTTGGACGCCAGCGGCGGCGCCCGGAGCCCTGGCGACGGCGGCGGCGGGCTGTTCGGCATCAAGGGGTTCTTCTCCAAGAAGGTCCATTGAGGCATTGAGCTTTCAGATAGCTTGGGCACTATTGACTCATGTAACTTTTCCTCTCTGTTTTTTTTTTTTTTTTTTTACTTTTTACTATCGGAGCTTTTCAACCTTCTGGTGGTTAAATGGATGGATGATGGTAGGGTGTGCTTGTGATGATGGCTGTCAATTACACGTAATTAGGCAAATAACTGGTTTTTGTAAGGCTGAGTGTGTGGTGATATGTATAGTTTAGCACTTTGGTTATATATTATGTATTAACTATGGTTATATTGCTGAGCATTGTCGGGAGTATAGTTACAGGGATCGCATGTAGATACCGCGTTCTATGTATCGGATTCATCGACCCGGATATAGTTCATGAGACACGGTACACTAATCCTACGAAATTCAGTAAGAAAAGTGATATCCCACGTTCTACAACCCTTTTCCTCGATCTGATCGACCCACTACCACATCCTGCGGCCCTGTTTCTCGGCCCGGTCGACGTTTTTATATACGGGGGATTGGATCATATACTCTCTCTGAATTTCAGGATTTCAGGATTTACCCTTCCACCTCAATGACATGTGGGGTCACTATAGGTCAATAACATGTGGATCAGGAGGATAAATCCTGAATTTCCTTCTAAGGGGAAGGTATATGATCAAATTTTCCTTTATACACATCCTGTGGCCCTGCTTCTCAGCCCGGTTGACGTTCTTATGACTATACTCTGTAGTCTGCATCCTGCACGGATGAGATGGGGAAAGATGCTTTTGATTCTATTTGGAGGTATTCCATGTGGGTATGATTGTGCCACAAATGTTCTTTTTTGTTGCCTTATATTCTTCATTCTTCATGTGTGTGCAGTAGTTTCTTTACTACTTAGTGAAGATGCATTGGGTGATAACTCCGCTGTGAGCCGAATGGATGATGATAATATTAGAGAGCTAGAGCCTTGATGGGAAAGCGAGATTTCTATAAAGCTTTACCTTCAGCCGAGAGTAGAAATTTCGTTCCAAGTATGGGGAGGAATATTGGCACACTATAATTATATATACTGCTAATTTTACATAATCTTCGTCTGGATCTTGAGAATTTTTTTTTCTGATTTCTTTAAGAATTAAATTGTCATTAAACCTTGTAAAATTTATACTTCCAAATGGACCCTTCGCTGCATTTTCCTTTCCATAGACGGTTTACTCTAGCCCCTGCTTGTTGGCAACTTGCGTGAAGATGCCATTGCACACTGATTTCTCCCTAAATGGTGGTAGTCATGGGACTTGATGTAATAGTTCAGATCACTGTAGCCAAAAGAGCCTTCAGCCTTTGGCAACTGTGTCCGGTGCCTTGTGTCTCCTTTTGACGATGCAGGCAAGTATAATTGATCATACGCTTCTCATGTTGCTGTTGTTGCGTATAGAGGTTGTTTGGTTGATAGCCAACGTAACTCAAACCAAAATTTCGGTGTAGTTAAAATCTAGGCAACGTCAAATATTAGAAAAAAAAAATTGTTTGGATAGTGACCAAGCTAAATTTTAGTGTTACTAAAAATTTTGTGAGTGATTTTCCCGTTCTCGAATTATTCATGTATGACATTAGATTTCATTGGCATTACCGAATTTTCATGAGCGCTATCAAAATTTAATAGCAAACCAAACAATTGTTGGTGTTACTAATATTTGGTTTGCTCTCGCCGGTCTTACTACCACGGATTTTAATTGTTGTGTTGTTCACTTGTGCTTTGGCTAGCGAACCATGTAATGTTGCTGTCTACCACAACTACACCAGTCTAGCTATCACATTAACACATCCCTAAGTACACTAAGACTATAATAATGTTGTGCCCCTAAAGTCTTTATAACGTGTGAGACCCACATGGGTGAGAGATTTATTTCTCTTAGAGGAATGTATTGTTGGTATTGCGTAATAAAATCATGCCTAGTTAGTACCAGTACAATGTAGAGTCCATCTCATGATGCGTATATATATAGCACGTTGAAACTACCGCATGCCGGCCAGCTCGATCATGTGATAACAAGTAATGCTTGTTTATGGTGCGTATAAAATCAGACAGTATAACTCTTCCGAGACTGATGCTTGTTTATGGTGTATATAAAATCAGACAGTATCTCTTCCGAGGCTCACATGTCAGCGACACATCTAGCGTACGGAATCTTAACCTATAGTCTTCTTGGTAAACAGAAGTAACTATTAAAGCATTGGTATCTAACTTTTGCAAGCACATCCAGTTGTAGTTGCTTGGCAACAACTCCGGATCACCCCAAGGTGATGGCACCGCTGCATCTCTTTGAGATAGTGGGGAGGCAGTGACAATATTGTAGAAGTTGACTGTTGCTACAGCATGCTGGTTAACAATGGAGTCCACAGTACAACAGCGTCCCTTAATTACTTATTAAACCAATGTGATCGAGCTGGATTTAATTAGCTCGGGAGACGTGGCGGCGAGCGACCACGTGCGCGCGCGCACCGGTTTCGAGGCGCGGTTGAAAATTCAAAGCTCGGAACCACATTCGCTAGCTGATGTTTGAATCTTATTTTAGGGTTCTTCGCTGCTCCTTTTGCACCAAGCTTGCTTTGCTTGTAGTTTAGAAGTCCACTTGCCGAGTTTGGACTTTCGGAGCGTTGAGTCGGTGGCAAGTTTACGAGTTTTTGGCTGACTTTTTTTTCGAACGGAATAGTAAATATAGCCTCATCGTAAACAAAATGGCAAAAAAAAAACTAGTACTCATACTATTAAAAAAAACACCACAACACACCACCTACTGCGCCTCCCGTAGGCGGCAACAGCCAGAATCCCTGTACAGAGGCGCTACAGTGATGGTAATGACGGTGGCACTGTAGCAACAATGTTGGTGTTGATGATGGTACTGCTCACCGTAGGGATAAAGGCCCAGTTCTGGCTGTTGGCACACGGGGCGCGGGCAGTTGGTTTGTCATGGTGTTTTGGCGTGATAGAAGCGTCATTTTTGCTATTTCGTTTGAGGAGATATATTTGTTATTCTGTTCAAAAAAGAGTCTAAATGAGCCAAAAACTCGCAAGTTTACATGTTTGGATCATTCTCATTTGGAGCATTGCTATACGCATGTGTATGTAGTGGGTGAAAACGGGATAGATAATTCACGCCCGATCCGATGCCGTATCCGTGAAAAAATCCACTAGGAGTAACATTTTTTAGTCCCAACACGCATTCGATATTTTCCGTGACGATCTCGAAAAATCTAATGGAATATAGGTTCGGATATAGGAATAGCGATGATTCGATTCAGATTCGTATTTTATAGGATATATGAAAGATATCCGATAAACATCAATATCCTTTAATATCCCATACGGTTTTCTAGTCATTGACTAATATATAATATAAAATTACATTTGATTATGTTTATGTTGTTAAGTATGATAAATAATTCTCTAATAGATAGTATAATTTGACACTTTTGTTGGTGAAGTGTTACATATTTTTTATTTATATGTACACTATTCGTCTAGTTATCTGTGACCGATTTGAATCTGATCCGCTTCCGCCCCGTGCTCGTATCCCGAAAAATCCGTATCCGATTCCAAATCCGAGTAAAAATATATATTAGAATACAGAAAGAGCGATATCTCACCCATTTTCACCCTATGTTTTGTGACCGATTTGAATCTGATCCGCTTCCGTCCCGTGCTCGTATCCCAAAAAATCTGTATCCGACTCTAAATCCAGAGTAAAAATATATATTAGAATACAGAAAAAGCAGTATCTTACCCGTTTTCACCGTATGTTTATGGATCTTCCGTTCCTACGATATCATTAGGAACCGTCACTGACACGCAGGTCCTATGGGAGTGCCATCCGCCCCGGCCTTTTAAAAAAAAAATTCGAAAAAAGAAATGGCTGCTTTGCCGGGTGTCCCTTGGGGGGTGAAACTCAAGCCTGGGGGTTACCGTCCTCCTCCTCTCTTTCCTTGTTTCTTCTTTGGTTTGCTCTGGATGGCCTTTGTGCGATTGCGTCTCTGCCAAAGTGCTGCCGCTGTCTACGAGAAGAGCCGAGTGTAATTAACAAGGTTTTGTGGTACAATTGTACGGGGAGGCCAGCATTTGCTTTGCAAGATCATGATCGCGTGTTGGCTTTGTAGGAGTGAGTTCAGAGCCCACCGTCATCGCTGTGCGTGCTGGCTCTGCAAACTAGGTGCGGTTTCACCTAGACTAGACCAACACAAGCACACTGGATTGGGCCATTGTTGGGCTCGCTCGCATGTACCAACCATGCTTAGCGCTAGGGGTGGTTCTGGCTGATGTTTTGCTCCTAGAATGGTCCACGATAAAATAAAATAAAAAAAACCAATCATGACCCAAGATAAAGCGAGCATAATGGGCATATCTGCATGCAGCCAGAGCAAATTTGGAAGGCAGGAATTTTCTCGGATTTTTTTTTACCAGAATTGAACTATCTCATATGAAATTTCCCGTAAAATTCAGTTTTATGTAATCCAGATCTTCTTTGGGTGTAATTAGCGACAGAAAATACCGACAAAGTGGTAGCTGACAAGATTATAGGCACTTCAAAAAATTACTACAAAGGGGTGGTAGAGTAATTTTCACAAAACTATAGCTTTACTGGATTTGCTATAACTTTAAGCGAGGATCTCATTGCAACTTTAAGAGACCATTTTTCAGATTGCTGCAACTCCGTCACGGTAGATGCTACTTGACAGTCTGGGCCACATGTCATTCTCCCATGTGCTTCCGTCGTCGTTATGTGTTGCCGGCTGGACGCGCCACACGAGCGCCAACATGGCTCAGATCCCACATGCCAAGCTACCCTTTCTCCTCCTCCTCCTCTCTCTCTCCTTGCTCTCCCTCCAACAAAATAGGGGACACTCGACCCTCATCAATGGCGAACTACAACAATGTTCTTGGACTGGGAATGTGAGCATCGTCTAGAACGCGATGAGACAAACCCATTTTAGGCGGTTATAGCCATAGAAGTGGATGGATATGGCCAAAATGGTGAGGCAAAGGTGGAGGTGGGTCGTAGAGATGGGAGGTCATTGGCAACGCAAGGGAAGAAAAATAGAGAAAACGGCAGCGCATGAGCATCTAGGGGATGAGAGGAACTTATCGGTGTGGTCAGTAAAGGAGGAGATAGACTGAGGCGAGCCGACAACGTACGACCGGTGGCGGCAAGGAATCTCCAAATGGCGGTGACATCAAGGAGAGAGCAGGCTCAAATCGATAGTGGGGAAAGAAAGGTGGATGTGAGGGGATGCTCTGGTAGGAAGGGATTGGAGGGAGACGCACCACGCAAAGAATGGCGATGGAGCGGTCAGTTTTGGCCAAAACTAGGGAACAAGGTGTTGGCACGTGTTCCTGTGTTAAAGATCAAAATTGATGGGGGGAATCGATAATATACCCCTCTACTTAGATGGGCTTCGAGTATATACCATCAATCCCGATGTAATTGACAATATACCCTCCACTTAGATAAATTCTTGATTAAATACCCCGTTTGCAATATTTTATTAATATTTTGTGCTTTTTCCTATTTTGGTCACGCGAAATGACCAGGATGCCCTCTCTCTGTTTAGTTGGACCGCTGGCGCCGGAGGTGGAGAAGGCGCATGTCGGGACCCAAATATGCAAATCTAGGCCCGCTGTGTATACTGCACTAGTCCAGCATCACGCTAGTGCACACAGTAGCAACATCAATGAAATATCATTCCATATGCAAAGATAACTAAGAAATAAGCAATTAATAATAATTATCAGAGTGATGATCTTAAGGTTAAAGCTTACAATTAATGTCTCAGAAGGTGAATAACTCAAATAAACTGCAGCAGAAGAAAACAAAATAACTTCAGTGAAGCCTGTCCATATGCCAACAAGCAATCGATTAGGGTAGCGTGACTTAGTTCTCCACGATCCTTGAAGTAGACTTTGTTGACTGATGATGGACTGTTGTAACCTTATCAACTGAACAACATTGTTTTATAGCAAGAATGAGTACATACAGTACTCAGCAAGGTGCACCACAAATTATAGATGATAGCTTACTCCAAAGGATATGGCATCTATGATTCTTTTGCATAAAAGCAACAGTTGCAGTTGAAAATGAATAATAGATCGAAAGTGTAATTTAAAACAAATAACAATAAAAATTTTAACAAGTATTTTCACAAAGCTCACATGACCTAATCAGTTTCTTTTCACACAGCTGCATAAATTTACTCACACAGCTGCCTCTCCTAATTGTTTTATGAAAATCTACACCTCGTGCGAAATCCCTGAGCATGTCCATGGCCGAAGATGCAGCTATTCGAATAGATTATTAATACTCTGCAGAGGTTATACACTTTGCCCACAAGATACAATTAACTCATCATGTCTGTCATAACTCGCCATACAGAAGTATGCGATTGAATAATCATAACAAAACCTTTCAGAAATATCATCTCAACAATTTACTCTCCCGATATGCATACTGCCAACCCTAACCTCTCTCGTTGGTCCGACGCACACCGTTGGACCTGGAAGCGGCGAACCGTCTATAAATGTGACCTACAGAGTAATCCACACCACCACCTATCACTGAGCGTCTAACCTACAACATGAGTAGTCAATGTCGAGACTCCGTAACTTACTAAGTTAGGCATGTCTCATACCAGGCATGTGGTCGTACAATAAGGCTCAGTTCAATGGCGCACAAAGTTAAGTCCTTATTGACAAAGGCGAGACTGCCAAATTCTAACTAAGTAACCACTTTTCCATTTCTCGATCACTGAGCTTCACCATATCACAAATCCTTTCCACTCGCTTCAGTCTAAATCTTTTCTCACTCTGTTGGTTAAGTGCATCATATGCCATCAACGAGTAGCAACATATTACACACAGTTTTTACACAAAGTTGTTTCATAACCACTTAGTCAAATTTAGATTTTGCAACTCAAAATGATATCAATAACCCGTTGTGTGGCTAAGGCACTATTCGTGTCTAACCAATCCACGTTGGTGCTATGATAATACTAACTAATAATTAATGAATCTTTACATTAGTCAAATTAAATAGTTTAAATTTTAGAAATTCCCAATTAAGCTTCGTTAATTCAATGAAAATTAGTGAAATTTTTCAGGGACCTAGACTACTCAAAAGATTTTTGAAAATGCAATTTTTGGGACATTACAGTGTCGACGATGGCGTGGCTCCGGCAGCAGCTGGTGGCGATTATGCAGGGACATGGAGAGGCAGCTCTCCGATGCGGGACTACTGTTCTGCGACGGCATGGAGGAGAGGGAGGCCGCCGTGCCACTATTCGAGAATGGGAGGGTGTTGCCGTTGTCATTGGCAGTGGTGGCGGGAGGTGGGGCAGGGGCAGTGAAGAGGAAGGAGGTGGAGGAGGCATTGGGTGGGAATGGGAGCTGTAGAGGGAAGAGGACGTGGGAGGATGATGGCAGGAGGGAGTCGGCGACAGCGGTGGGAGGCGGGGCGAGCAGAGGCGGGGACGGCGAAGAGGATGGAGCTGGAGAAAGAGGTGTTGGGGGGGGGACAGGAGTGGGAGAGGGGAGAGGGCGTGGGAAGAGGGCGACGGGAGGCGGGGGTGGCGAAGAGGAAGGATGCGTTGGGGAACGAGAACAAGAGAGGGAAGAGAAGGTGGAAGGAGGGCAGCCGGAGGTTGACGAAGGAGGGAAAACAGGGTAGTTAATAAAGAATTCATTCAAGTGGAATTCGCGCAGCTGCTTGGTGGTTGTCGACTGGAACATCAAATTGAGTGAGGGCAATGGAAGGAGGCCTTGGCATCTTGGACCACCTTGGCCAGGATGAACCGGAACACATTGGTTGGGACGAATTGGAGCATCACAAGGTGGAGCACCGGGAGGTGGATGGAAGGTGTTGTAGGCCTCTGGCAGAAGGCCGCCGTCCCCATTGCCCGAGTCCGCGTCGCGTAGGCGGCCTGAGATGGCACGGGCGATGCCAACGTCATGGAGGAGCGCTGTGCGGGATCATCTGCTGTGGTGAGGGAGTATGGGAGCGCGGTGCTAAGGATGGCGGCGAGGGAGTCCACGACAGCCTTGTCACTATGGATGGGCTGCGAGAGCGCGTCAAACAATATAATCGACAATGGCGGTTCATAGAGCAGGAGGCTAGTGTCGTCGACGTGTGGCGTGGCTTCGATGAGGAGAAGGAAGGAAAGGCTACGTGGTAGTCCGAGCTGGCACCCCATAATGCCCAGTTTGAGTAATGAGAGAATGACAGGTGAGCCCGGCTTGTCGGTAGGGCTAGCACGTGACAGAGTTGTGGATTTGTGAGAAATTGTTCTCTGAACGTTGCAGCTCAGTGAAATCCTTACTTAAAGCTGTAGCAAACCGATAGTTTATCCAGTAAAATTGTAGTTTTGTGAAATTTAATCATGTTAGTAATATTACAATGTGTGAAAGATAGAAATGCAGTGGTGGGTGGGTCCCATCTATAGAGAGAAGTGGGTGAAAAAAAGCGAAGGAAACAAAGACAAAATTAGTGCGTGATTGATATGACATGTGTTAGCGTCTATGTGGACGCTATACACCGTAGATACCTTAGCAATGACAATACTCAATGGCGTATCGTTCCGTAAAAAAAAATGAAGAGTTGAACTGTGCTTTTGATTAGAAATTTTGCTCTAAAATATTTGGCACTTTTCTATTGTTCAGGTATATTTTTTCCCCATATTACACCTGCTATCTCCGCCGTTGCTTCCTTGTTATTTCTGCTTGTCATTTTATTGAAGTGTATTTTTTTAATCAATTTATTCAAATATGACAACCTTATTACAAATGATTTAGAAACGAAGGGAAATAACCTATTTCTTCCTATTTTTCAGCCTTACATCAATCAAATCAAACCAAAAGCAAAACTTTTCTGGTTCTCCTCCAGTCCGGGGCTCCAGGCTAACTCCATAAATCGAGGCTTCAGAGGATAAAGCTAAACATGTCTGAGACCAAAAGAACCACCTAAATCCATCGATCTGACGGTGAACTTTGCTGAAAAGAATATGACACTTGAGAGATTGGATGAGCATGCCTGGCAGCAGTTGCGCATGCAGAGGTCACTTGTCTCAGATTCCTCCTTAAATGGGGTGTCTACCAGCATCAATCATGGCCTACCATCCATTGGAGCCGGAACTACATGCATCTCTGTTGCATAATTTGTTGGTATTATTTTTGTAATTTTGATGAAAGAGAAGACTAATTTTGTTAAGACGAATAAAAAGGGTCAAATCAGCCGAACACTCAGTTCTCAGGTCTCGGGGCGGCAGCTAGCAGAGACCCAGTGAGATGAGAGGTCGGTCATCAATCTTACTGGATTCTGAAGCTAGTTACATCACTTCACTTCAGTTGTCTCTGGCTCCCACTTGAATGTGTGGCAGTGCTGATGCCTCTTGTGATCTCTTCCTCGTTTTCACGCGTGAGTGTATGGATGGCTGATCGTCCAATGCCTGTGGTATCTACAAGTCTGCAGCTGATCAGATCCGGCTCAGATCCCTGTGTGAGCAGGTTTTTTTTTCAGAGACAGTACTGCACCGTAGCATTCACCGTGTGAGCAAAAATACATTACCGCAGCGATTTTATTGTACATAAAAGTACAGTAGAAAATACTGGAACATTGGACTGTATTGGCCCTATAGAGCATCTTAATTCCAAAAATAGTCCTTTTAATCCGAAAATTCCAAATTTGACCTCCTGATTGTACGTGCTGCGGTATCCGACGGCATTAGGAGAGGTAATGCGGAGCGAGAGCGCAGCAGAGCTTTCTTTGCCGTCATGTCGGCGACAGAACCGACTTCTTCGCGGCTCGGCAGGCAGCGAGAACTCTTGCTCTTTGCACGCAGCGAGTTGCTCCCCACGCGCCGCCGAAGCGACGCGCGCCTGGCCCGGCCGTACTCTTGCGCTAGCGCTGCTGCTTTGTTGGGCACGGCAGCGAGTTCTTGCCCGCCACGCGCCGAAGCGATGACCCGGCCGGCCGCACGCTTTGCCGCGCGCGCGCGGCTGCTAGGGAGGCAGCGACGGCCCGGCCCGCTCCTTTTGATTTTCGATTGCATGCGGCGCGGTATGACCACCTAGGCCCTCGTGTGTTTTTGGCGTTTCTCTTTCGTTTGCCTCCGCGCATTTGGTCAGGAAGTGCATAAAATGAGTGAAACGCAACGCTATTTTTAGTTAGAAGCAAAGAGAAAGAGAGCCAGAGAGAAAGATCGAAAGAGAGCCAGAGAGGAAGAGAGTTCTCGGAAGAGAGTTCTCGGAAGAGAGAAAGAGAAGGAATAAGCCAACCAGATAGAAGTTGAAGTTACAGAAGTTGTGCATCGTCTTGTGAGCATCAAGAAAAGGTAAGTGTCATTTGCATCCGGCTACAGTTTTAGCTAGTTTTAGCAATGCGATTAGGATGTAATTAGATGAATTGTACTTTCTTTTTGTAGCAACTGAGTAGTTATAGTTGTGTAGTCGGTGTATTTGGATTTAGCGTTCAGACATAAAATTGGAAGACTTAGTGTGATTAGCACGTCATTACGATATAATTAGATGATTTGTAGTTTCTTATTGCAACTAAGTAGTTATAGTTGTGTGTTGGTGTATTTTGACTTAGTGTTTGGACATGAAATTAGAAGACTTAGTGTGAGTTAGCAGTTAGCAATGTGAGTAGGTAGCAATTAGTTGATTTAGCAAACTTATTATTGGTACTGTTGTAAATTAAATATAGTTAGCAATGTACCTTCCGGTGAGAGATAACTCAGTGAGAGAAGCGTTGGAGGAGGAATGGGAAGGAAAGAACGATGGGAATGATGGATGGCGGTAGGATATTTCGGTGGTGAGGAGATAAGGAGAGATAAATGTAATTCTTTGTGATTAGCACGTAATTAGAAGATTTAGTGTCGCTGACGGTCGGGTCCCACCGAACACATGCGTGGTCCATGGACCCTTGACCGGGCATGTTGACCTTTGGTCCATGCAGTATGCCATGGACCGAGTTAATGACAAACGGGCCTCACCTGTCAGTAGGCTTTTAATCGTAAAATTAAATGAAAAGAACACATGCATGGAGATATCGCATGTCGATGGTAGAGGTTAGGTTTAGCTCGAGTATAAAAGTTTTAAATGCATTAGGAATTTGTAAAGTGATTTAGTTTTGCACTGTAAATTCATACAATTTTAAAAAAAATCATAACTATTTGATAGTAACTTCAAATTTAGTGAAACCAATTTTGTTGGTTTCCATTTTTATTGTACTTTAAGTGGATGTCATATGCACATGTGTTAGGTACTTCATGGCGGAGATTCAAGATCTATTCGTATTCCACGGAACGCTCGACGCGACGGACCGTATGGGCGGACTGTCGATTGCGGCCGGACGGTGATCCGGCGCCGTCCTGAAGGACATGAGCCTCTCGGAGCTAAGGCGGTGCGTGCGGTCCGCGTTCGATCGCGCCACTGCAAGGATGAAGTTGCGCATCGAGGCGTTGTATGTCGGTGGTGGGTGATGGAGGAGACCGTTTGGCAACTTATGAAGGTGACAAGTGGCGCTTCATGGGCCAATTACATGGGGTTGTTTGCAACCTGCCGCCGCGATCTTTGCGCCGCCCATGGTATATGTTCGGTTCGTGGAGAGGACGGGGACATCCGATGTGGGTGGTTCCGGTGAGGTTCTTTGGTGAGGAGGAGCTGCGTTGGTCTCCGATGTTGGAGGAGACGTGGGTGAGAAGTGGGCAATGGAGACACGAGGAGGCGTCGCGATAACCCGAGCCCAACGAAGGAGTGGAGAGATGGTGGGCAGCCCGTATTGATTGCCATGAGTACCGGCCGACTGTGGAAGAGATGAAAGCGAGGAAGAGGAGGACGGGAAACAACCATTCGAAGATGAGGAAGACGAGAGAAGGCGCTACGGGGTGTTGTTGGTGGTGTTGTGACCACCGACGCGCTACGCCCTCTAGATTGGACGACGTCGCAACGACATCGCTAGTCTTGCCACAGCCGGAGTTGGCCGACTTGGGGTTCAATGAAGACACCCTGCTCGTAGGGCAGCGCTTCCCTAACAAGAGCGCCGCCCAGCATGCCATTGCCAGATACGCCATTAACATTGGCCGAACGTATCGGGTGCAGAGGTCCAACCCCGACACCTACATCGTTAGGTGTGTTGAAGAATCCTGTATTGGCAAGGTCCGTGCTTGCGGTTCACGGCCGCGCCACGGATTCGGATCACGGTCTTTGAAGGACCACACTTGTGAGCTAGCGAGGCGCTTCATAGGCACCATAGCGTGACATCCTCGTATGTTGCCACTGATAAGCCACCTCGTGGTGAAGATGTTGGCATTTCCCCAAAGCTTCTAATGGCGGAGGTTGCCAATATGGTGGGGTTCAAGTGAGCTACAAGGCGGCATGGCGGGCGAGCGGAAGGTCGTGGAGAGAATGTTCGGCACATTCGAAGAGGCTTATAACCTAGTCCCAAGAATCTGCATCAAATCGCGAATCAAATCCGGGACATACATAAACAAGGTTGACCGGTGCATCCGAGGAGGGCCCAATTGTTTTGTTCTTGACCAGTCTTTTGGGCCTTCCGTCGAGCAATCGAAGGGTTCAAGCACCGCCGTCCCGTGCTAACGATGGACGGTACCTTCCTATCTGGAAGTACAAAGGTACCATCCTCACCGCGGTTGCGTACCGTCGCGAATGACCGATTACTCAGTGGCCTTCGCAATTGTTGAGAACGAGCACCAAAGTTGGCTATGGTTCTGCCCAACGTGAAGCGGCGGTGGTCCAAGACCGCCGGATGTGTGTGTCATCTCGGACCGCAATCTTTGGGTTGTTATCTGCGTTGAGAACGATGCAAAATGGGACGCGGCCGTTGTTCCAGTGGAATGATGTCGAGGCGGCCGGTGCATGAGGCATCTCGCGGCGAACTTCCACACAAGGTTTCAGAGCAAGGACCTGATGAAGATGTTCAAGAAGCTCTGCATGCAGAACCAAAGGCGGAAGTTCAATGCCTTGTGGAGACAGCTCGACGAGGAGACCGAGAAGCATGTAAGGAACTCGGCGGACGCGGAGGCAGGTGCAGCGGCAAGAGGGTCCGCGAGAGTTGGGGAGTTCACACAGTGGGTTAACTCGCACGCACCCGACCTGGAGAAATGGTCCCCGCCGCACGACAATCGATGGTGCAAGGTACGGGATCATGACGACCAACATGTCGGAGGTGTACAACGGTGTCCTGAAGGGTGTCCGATCCCTGCCGATCACTGCGATCGTGGAGGAGAGCTAGAACCGTACTGTCGGCTACTTCGTTAACAGAGCCATGATGGCCAAGAAGCATCTGGAGGATGGCAAACAATTCTCGGAAGTAATGCATGCCTACATGGAGAAGAAGATCAGCAAGGCTCGTTCACACACTGCTCGTACCATGGACGGCGTCAGACAGAAGTTCGAGATACGGCTCAGGGAGAAGTACGTCATGGGCCACACTAGAGGGGATCGGAAGCAGGTCTGCACGATTGGTGACGAAGCATCGTGCACCTGCAACAAGCCGCGACTTCTCCACAAACCATGCTCTCATGTGTACGCGGCGTGCGCGGTGTGGCGCCAGGCCTCGGAGCGTTACATCTCTGAGTACTACGACATCCACCACCTGTATGGCACTTGGAGTGCGGAGTTCCATTCTTATGGGATGGACATGCACTATAGGGACCTCTGGCCAGGGCAGGTGAAGTGGGTGCCCAATGACGCACTGAAGCACCCCCACCGTGGAAGACGCCAGTCACGACGCATCCGGAACGACATGGACGACAGCCAGCGTGGGCAACGTGTTCGCCGCCCCAGATGCAGACTATGCAAGACGGTTGGTCACTCCATCAGTCGCTGCCCAAACAGACCTAGTACAAGCAGCGCACCGTAGCGCCCAAGATACAATTACCAAGTCGTGATGTTACATGCTTATTTTAATGCCCAGTATGAGTTGTATCGTTGTCAATCCATGCCTTTGTGTATGGATGTAATGTAATGTTCTGTGGGTCATGTGCTAACTCATTATGGTCATATCTACTATTATGTTGTACGGGTGTGTATATGGTGTTATTCACTTTGTCTTACATTCTGTTGTCATATGTTTCGATTTCTTTTTGTATGCCATACATTATGTTATATATGTAGACTAACATGTTGTTTATCTCTCGGCAGGAGATGGCGCAGCCTCCAGTTGACGGCCCGCACGAGCCGCCGACGACGCACGGGATGGCGACACCGATGCCTAGCGTGGTCGTCCGGCGTCGGCCCTCCGAGCCTAGTCTTGAGCGCCCCTATAGAGAGGTGGGCTCTTGACGAGCGGTATGTCCCAAGACTGCGGGACACCGGCCTCCTGCCCTTTGCCCGCATGTTGGATGTACCGCACGCAGCGTTTCAGTTTGACGCGGCACTCCTATCTGCGCTCGTCGATCGTTGGAGACCAGAGACTCACACTTTCCACTTTCGGTGGGGTGAGATGACCATAACTCTGGAGGACGTAGCTATGCTTACAGGTGCGCCATCGCACGGTCTTCCAAAGAGTGCCACCTCCGAGGCGAGTGGATGGAAGGTGCGTATGGTCGATGATTCGGTCACCGATTCACGACAACATGTCGGGTGTGCCACATTCCCGCTGCGGAGTACATGACCTGCCAAAGCATGCGATCGTGGAGGCGATTAGGACACACTTCCTTGCGTACCTTTGTTCTGTTCGGGTGGATCTTGTTTCCTCGACTCGGGGTATTCGCGTGTACTCGGGTGTGCGCGATGACCGAGGACGCGAGGACTGCAATGAGGACCATAACTTGTGGCCGCCACAGTGACGTTCACGTACAGCATCGCGGACACCGAGGGCACCCTCCACCCTCCACCCTCGGCACCCCTCGGCACCTCCTCCGCGACGTCCGCCGCACTCTGCGAGTCGTCAGAGCTATGGCCGGTCAGCCTCGACGCGCCTCGGGCCACGTGTATGTCATATGTTCACCGGTTGTCGTCATCAATACTTGTCCAAGCACTCCTTTTTAACATATCTGACATCACCGTTTATTCTTACAGCACTTGCGAGGGGACAACACTCTGCTTCAGCCATCGTTGTCACGGAGGGAGGCACAGCACTTGCGAGGGGACAACACCTTGCTTCAGCCGTCGTCGTCACATAGGGAGGCGCAACATACGACTTCGTCGCAAACGCGACGTTGTTCCACTACAGACATCGACCCTGACTCACCGCAGCGCCAAGACGACGGGTCAGGATCATTGGCGCATGGCATTAAGCCGCAGGGCATTCAGTCGCACGTGCGGGAGCGCGACCAGTGGTTTGCCGAGACGTACCAAGGGTACACCGTGCAGCATTACGGCACAGACTGGCCAGGAGGATCCTCGTCCACACAACAACCTACTCAGGTACGTTTTAACGTAGTTGTAGCAATTTTCGCAATGCATACAACCAATGACTAACTCACCAAGTACCATTCTCTCAGGATGAGCACGTGTGGATCGATAATATGCTCAGCTTTGACCCGAACACCTACACTGAGATCACCGCAGCGACGCCTCCCACGCAACGCCCCTACTACGGCTATGCGAGGCGACGCCGCTCCTCGCGAGTTCACCTTCCACGAGGATCGATTCTGCCGTCCGGCAATCGACGGGGCGATGTACCATAAGTAATGTCATGGTCGTATAATGCATGTTATGTAATATCATTGTGTATTGTGTGTAGCATGTCATGTTATGTGATTTATGTAGTGTCAGTGTGCAGCATGACCTTGTGATATATGTAGTGTCAGTGTGCAGCATGACCTTGTGATTTATGGACACAACATATCTCGCGGTCCGTGGTTGATCCGCTAGGGATCCGACACTACTCGCGGACGCGAATTTCCTTCAACGCCGCCACGATTCCTCCTCGGGCCCGATGCCTCACGTCCGCGATTTTCCTTCCACCCAATTGCAATTCGGCGCTTGCTATATATGGATACTTTGCCGCCATTCACCTCACTCTTCATTTCCTCTTCTCCTTTCTTCCAGTATTAGACGGGATGTCTACGGCCTCATCTAACCTTCGAGTGAGCAGACAATTAGAATCACTGCGGCAGCAGCTTGTTTGCCCTCGTTGCAGGGATCCGGTGAATGTGTTCACCTCGCATACGCCAACGAATCCATCCCGAGTGTTCATGAAGTGTTCAAATCTTACGGTAACTTCTGCCTATTCATCTCGAATGAATTGCATTCGAAACAACATGTTGTTTTATTCACTTCAAGCTGTAATTCTTTTTTAGAGCACAACATGCCGGTTTTGGCAAAGGTGTGAAACTATCCGGTGGTTCAAGATATTGCGATGCAAATTGTTGCCTTACAAGACGACTCTCGTGGTGTTCCTACATTTCGCCTAGTGGCTCGACCCTCCGATCCACCAACGCAGAATGAAGAGAATAGACTTACAAGACTGGATGAAAGAATGGAAAGAGTTGAGAAAATGCTTCAGAAATTAGTTAAGCTGGTTAGTTTTGTGGTTTTTCTTCTATTATTTCTTGTTGTTGCCAAGTAGACGTTCAGTTGTAATGAGATCGTAATCTCCACTCTTTATCTATGCATCGCAGTTCGTCATGAATGAGAATAAAGCAGTAACATTATCTACGAATGGATGAACTGTTGTGTATCCCTGCATTATTTTGTGTGCGAATTCATGAAATCCGAATTTCGGAAACCTCAAATCAAAATTCAGAACACTTAGTTTTCACTACGACAAGCCCACACAACTTCTCTCTGCAAAGCAGGACGTGACCATTTTTTCGAAAGTTAGACGTGAGAACACTCTGCCTCCCCGGGTTTTCAGACCGAAAAGACAACACTCCGCAAAGAAAGACATGACAACACTCTGCCTCGACAGCTTTTCAGACTAAAAAGACAAGACTCTGCAAAGAAAGACGTGACAACAATCTGCCTCGTCAACTTTTCAGACCGATAAGACAGCACTCTGCAAAGAAAGACGTGACAACAATCTGCGTCGTCAGCTTTTCAGACCGATAAGACAGCACTCTGCAAAGAAAGACGTGACAACACTATGCCTCACCAGCTTTTCAGACCGATAAGACAACACTCTGCAAAGAAAGACGTGACAACACTCGCGCTCGGCGACTTTTCGACATAGAAAAGACAAGACTCGCTAAGAAAGACGTGACAACAACCGCCTCGTCGACTTTTGAGACCGATAAGACAAGACTGCAAAGAAAGACGTGACAACAATCGCCTCGCCGACTTTCGGGCCGATAAGACAAAGACTGCAAAGTAAGACGTGACAACACTATGCCTCGCCAGCTTTTCAGATGGACACGACAACACTCTACCTCCTGAGCTTTCCAGAACTAAAAGACGGGACTCTACATGAAATTAACCACACTATGCCAACCATGGAGCTTACAAAAGGGGGTCGAACCAAACCAAACCCAACACTACACAACACTACACAATAGATACCCAACTATGGACTCTTCGGCAAACTTCTACTCGAGGATGTTGCAGAAGCAAAAGTGGCTTAAGCAGAAGAGGAAACACTTACAATACCCAGATTTTTCAATGAAAGATGCTCCAGTACCACCACGTTCACCGATCCCGCAGTGTGTGTGTGGCGAACCAGCAGAGATCATTCAGTCCACACACCCAGCCACTGCCGCCCGGGCGTACTACACGTGCGGGCACCACCTCGTAAGCGTTTCTTTCGCGCGCATCGATTTTCGTCAACGTTGAATTCTTTAAATTTTTAACTTCGTCCCCACGTAATGGCAGCCCGAGATGCGCTGCCACTTCTTCCAGTGGATCGACGGCCCAGAGATGTACGATAGGACATTCATCCAGCAGAAGTACATGCTGAACTACTCGGTGCGGGCTGAGAACTTCGTGCGGTGGAAACCTTACGTACCGGACCCTGCTGAGGAGGCACCGAAGGAGCCCAGTAGTCGCCCGGGCGTAATCCATATCGACGACGTGAGTTACGAAGAATTTACATCCTTATTACGTTTTTCACTGTGCAGTGTACTTACATCATACAATCGCAGGACATGGACGACTTCGACATACCAGCCCGACGTGGACTCTCCGCGACAAGGGCAAGGAAAGGCTCATGCGCCTCAGCTCGGCCGCCGCAGATCCGGACGCCCGGGCGTAATCCGTATCCACGACGTGAGTTATGAACAATTTACATCATTCTTACGATTTTCACTATATGATGCACTTACATCATGGAATCGCAGGACATGGACGACTTCGATATACCAACCGCACGTGGACAGTCCCGCGGTAAGGGCAAGGGAAAGGCTCATACAGCCGAGCCCGGCCGCCACAACGTATCTGGTCACCCGGGCGTATTCCGTATTGACGACGTTAGTTATGAAGAATTTACATCCTTCTTACAATTTTCACTATACGGTGCACTTACATCAATGAATCGCAGGACATGGACGACTTCGATATACCAGCCCGACGTGGACACTCCCGCGACAAGGGGAAGGGGAAGGCTGGCGACGAGTTCAACGCCGAGCTAGCAAGGAAGGGAAAATGGCCCCGGTCCACGCAGTAGGTCGTCATTACGTAGTAGTCCGCCGTCCTACCCCCCATTACTATCCCCTAAAGGCATGCACACTTATATGGTCCGGATGCTTATGTCGCAGTGTACCGTAGTAGTAGCGAGGATGACTAAAGCAATTAGCCGAACCATCATGCCATGTCACTACGTGTAACGTGCTTATGTCCGCGGACTCTAATGTCTCTTCTAAGCCATCAAAGCATATATTGCAAGTATGCCTCTTCTAGTGGAATCTCAGAAACAACCATTCGCACCGACATCGAATCGTCCATGTTTTAGGGTATCTTCATAATGACAACAGGCGTTCACAGCCCCTTTAATCATATTCTGTATAAGCTTCATAAAGTACTTCATCGACTGCCTGCCTATATACGTGTATACGTTCAAACAATGAAACCCTAATTTACAAACCTCGGTGCCCATATTACTTAATGAATGTTTTTTTACAAATATCAGTGCCTGTTGAAACCCTAATTGAAATGACTGAAGAAAAATTTGTATCCCTATCAGCGCTACCCAAACTGAAAACCCTACTTTTTTTTTATTTCTGAAAACCCTAATTGATATGACTGAAGAAAATTGTGCAGTGCATATAGAGTATGGAACCACAACATTTCTGGCCCCCAATTCAATCTACTGTTTTAGGCCATCTTCATAATCACAACGAGCGTTCTCGGCACCTTTAATTGCATTTTGTAGAAGCTCCATAAAGTAATATGCTTTAACTCCGTCATTTTTAACAGACGCATCGTAATATCACTTACCTTCCTACTTACGACTCATTACTATCTTAATCGTCCTCGTAAAATTCCTCAGAAATTTAGCGCACTACAACAATATACGACGATCACAAAATGTTATTGCGAGTCTAACAAATTTTATACCCTTCATATTCTACGAAAATAACAAACAGCCCAACCAACGTTGTCACCATACTTTGATTTTTTTATAAATAACATCATATAATACATACTATTTAAAAAATTAAATAGTATCATTTCTGTAATTTCTAATAAAAATAGATTATTTTAATAAGCATTCGCACCGCAAGATGATTCCTCCATGTTTTAGGGCATCTTCATAATCACAACGAGCGTTCTCGTTTCCTTCACTTGCATTCTGTACAAGCTTCGTAAAGTACTTTGCTTCAACTCCACCATAGAAACGTAATGTGATCAAGAACCGTAGCGACCAAGATATTATTTCTCTTTAGTTTTCCTTTTTTTCAAGAGTCTTTTCAAAGCTTAATTTTTTTTAAAAAAACGATTTCTACTTTACTGTGTCAATTAGAGTTTAATTGAAAATTTCAGAAAATAGAAATTAATTTCCATGAATAAAATAAACTTCAATTCAATTTTTCTATTAAATGTTTTCATGCTCCTTTTTTTAAAAAAATTGTTTATTTTTTCAATTTTTCTATATTTTTTCTCTTTTTTTTCACTATTCTTCTTTCTCTCCCTATTTCCTCTCTCCCTCGGTTTGTGTGCAGCAAGGTCTTTGCCATGGGGTAAAGCAAAGACACCTTCTTCTGCTCTCAAGAAGACGTCGTCGCGCCGCCAGCGGACGGCGAGTAGTACTTGCTGGCCGTGCTGCGAGAGGTGAGATGTCGCCGTCCCGACGGCAAAGACGCGCTAGACGGTGCCAAAAAAGGAATTCTGAAGCTAACGGGGCTACTTTAGGAATTACGAAGCGCTAGAGGGCCAATTGAGTCCAAAATTCAAAATACTGTATCTATTAATTTGAATATTTAATTTTTGATCGAATGGTAAAAATCACCTTCTAATGCAGTATACTTTAGCTCCTCTACCTTTTCTGTTTCAACACAGAGGACCCCAATTCGATCGGATCAAGCTGTGCATGTGGCAATTGTGCATGCAGACATGCAGTTGCTGCAGGTAGGCAAAGTTGGGTCTCGAGAAGCGTGTTGTTTTAAATGGAAATGTTTAGATTCTTTTTGTGCAACATAGTCTTTCATGAAATTATTAAAATTTCAAATTCATTTCTTGGTCCAATGCCAGTTGGAAAGGGGGCAACAAGGCCTTGCAACACCGTGCCTTATACACAAACTTTGTGTTTTCAAGAGACAGTCTATATAACTGTTTTTTAGGCGGTGGCGATTGTGTGAAACAGAGGTGGAGACGGCAATGTTGGAATATTCACTCAGCTCCATCGTTGAGACACTGGTAACTCTCGACCTAACTCGTTTTGGTCTTTGTTTTCTTTTCCCTCGAGAGACGTGATGAATGCACACGGTTTAGTATTTGTATGACTGTGTTTTTTACACGGGATTGTATGAAACCATGAGTTTATTTATGTTAGTATGTATGGTTTATAGTTAGTGGTGAACATTGAGTCAGGTGCGTCTTATCGAGCTTTTCTCGAAATTGACTTAGTTTTATTTAATATTATTTTATTTATAGTTTGAAAGTATTTTTCATTCAAAATTAACTCATTAAATATTTAACCAATTAATAAGTATAATTAAAATAATTTTAAGCCGAGGCAATGAGCTCCATTTCCACCCCTGTTTACGGCCGTGCCGTGCGGTTTGTATGGAGTACAGGCCTTTGCCAAGGGAAATGAACGCAGCTGGGCTTTCATGGGTGGCAGGAGCCCATCATCAACCGCTTTGGTTGGGTTGGAATCGGGAATGGATGCATGGTCTGCATGAATCAATTGATCCCCACACGCGCGGAAGCAAATCCTCTTACATAGCAAATGTCATGGTGAATAGTATTATGATATTATTTTACAGTCTTCATCGGAAATCGACGGTTGAGATCTAGATTTGCACTATAGTAGAGGTACTATTTATAAGCACTGTAACAGATCTGTAGCAATCAATCTCAACCGTTGATTCCCGATCTGACAACTCAGATCTTAATAATATCATAGTACTGTTCACCCGTAACATTCGATGAAAATACCAGAGGACGCCGATCCCACACGCGCACGGCCTCTCCCTTCCTCCCTCCCTCCGCCGGCATCGCGGAATCCGACCATCCCCCCTTTCGAATTCGAATCCCGTCTCTCTCTCTCTGCCTCCGGAGGACTACACCGGGGTAGCCGATCGATCGAGGGTGGGGGGATGCAGGAGGAGGTGGCCGAGGCGACGAAGGCGGCGGGGCTAGGGTTCTGGGCGGCAGCTCGCCCGAGATGATGACCCCTTCTTCGCTGCCGGCGACATGGAGCGCGAGCTTCTCGCCAAGCACGTACGTACGCCTCCTCCCCCTCCCCTCCTGCTCTGTAGTGATACGATTTCTGGGAATGTTTCGTGGAATGCTGGAAATGCGCTTCTTGTTTTTAGTGCACCGTACGGTGAGCAGAATCCCAATTCAAACCGATTTGTAGCTGAAGATCGGTGCTTGATCCGTGGTAGCATGAGCAGTCAACCCACCACAGCTGCTTTCCTACTGGAATCATGCTCTCTGATGTTTCTCGAATCTGGAGTGGGAAATCGCTTGTGCTACGCGGGTCGATTTTACCGGAATTTAGGTGCTCAATTGGCGAGGAGGGGAATGATCTGCCAAACCTGTTTCAGTAATTTCTCGCGCGAGTCATGATCGATTATCTTATGTACCATGATATAGCCAAGTCTCTTAGGTAGCGCGTGTTGTTACTCAGCATGTTCCTTCTTGTTTAGGTTGCTCTGGATCTCTCGGAAGATGACCGGTACCAGCTTGAGAAGATGGAAGTGGCGAGTGCAAAGTAAGCAATGATATCCTTTTGTTGAGATTGATGATTATAGCTCTGTATCATGCTGTTTTATTTGTATCTGCTGATGTTAACGTGCTGTTCGCCTGTTCCTTTCGCATCTCCTTTATGCCACATATCCCTGAGCTAGCAAAGGAAAGATTTGGTGCTGCATTAAGTTGAAATTTCCGCTTGCCAGTGTTTTGCATATGTTCCTGAACTTGGCAAGAACAATAGGGACCTGACAGGTCTGAGTGATAGCTTTGTGTAAATCTCATATGCATTGCAAGAAATTTACATTGCAACAAATCTAAGAAACAGAGTAATTTAGTAAACCGACATGCTAAAATACCTTGTCATGATTCGATGATAAAAGAGAGAAGCTAGACATTAACATAATCAGTCATACTTGACTATGCCTTGTAACATTGACATAATCAGTCATACTTGACTATGCCTCGTAATTCTCGATGCAGTGCGTGTCTTACTGTCGTATGTTTATACATATTTGCATTGGATGAATAAATTGGTGGTCTGCAATCACTGATTGTTTGTTTGTTTTTGTTTTGTTTTGTTTTTTTTGAAAATTGGACCTCTACGAACCACATCCTTATATAAGGGTTTGTGTTTTCTGGAGTTTATACTTTACAATGATTGGTGAGCATTCCAGCCTGACACCTGCTAACACATGTCGTAACTCGTACGGGAGTTCTATGTTCGCTGTGCGTTTTATCTACTGCAGTGAATATTTTGGTCTCATTCCGTTGTTCTATTGATTTGATCATGTGTCTAAAACTCTTGCAGCACTTTGTTTTGCCCAATTGCTGGTTGTGGTGCCCATCTAGATTGCTTGGAGAACTTTGAGGGCCACTATAGCACTCAGCATACTGCCTCATGCTCCGTGTGTTCAAGAGTGTATCCAACTTCAAGGTTGCTGAGCATTCATATTTCGGAGGCACATGATTCGTTCTTTCAAGCAAAAGTTGCCCGTGGTTTTCCAATAGTAATAACCATTTAACCATTTACCTCTTCCGTAAATATTCTTTTACACGCTGATTCTTTCGATTGCACAACAGCCAATTTTACACAAACTTAGAATTTCCAGTATAGTGTCTTTTTAGGCTGATCAGCTTAGAACTATTCCTAGTAGTCAGCAGCCACATCAGTTAGCATGAACATATTTTCCTGATCCTGCTAATGAAGATTTCCATATGTGATTGTTCCACATGTAATTGGCATTTGACTCTTGCACAAATCTGCAGAAGTAATACTTGTATATTCCCTTTAACTTTCGTAACCATTCACACACTGATGTATGCAATTTCGGAAACAGTATTAGTGTTTGGTGGAGAGTTGTGGGGTGAAATTGAAGAGCTACAGAAATCGGCAACAGCACCTTGTTGATAAGCATCAATTTCCCAAGTCATTTGAATTCTTTAAAAGGGCACACGCCTCCCAGCGCCAGCGTCAGAAGTACCATCGGAAGAAAACTGCTTACAAGGGAGAAGATAAAAGGGATACTTCGATGGATGTTTGATGGAAAGAGTCCAAGGCAAACGAATTGAAGTTATCGATCAAGCAACACCATCACAGTAAGGAGGCGAAGGAGAACGAAATGGAGGTTGAACAGAAGATTGACGAGCTCACCTCAGCTGTATCGAGATTGAGCACAGCGGACTCGACGCCTTCAAACATAACCTTTGGCCATCGTCGTTCTCGTGGCCTCACTTTTGTTCCAAGGTCAATTCGTCAGAACAAGCAGGTCTCCCAGCCAGAAGCAAAATGACAACACTGGCCGTCATTCTCTATTGATTATGACAATCTTTTGTTTGTACCTGGGCGTTCAAAGTTTCCACTAATATACTTTCTTGTATCACTAGACATGTTTTCTTGGCTCTCCGAGCTGCTAATATCTTTGCTTATGGATGTAACTAAGTTTGCTGTTACTGCCATGTAGAACAAATGTTCTGGAGCTGCAAATGAGGTGGTTGTTTCAGTTTGTCAAGTCCAGTGCAGTGTCCTATAGAATTCTCCTAACCCTGCTAATCTAACCAACTCTTTGCATGTATCAATGAGTTTTTTTCTGCGGATATTTTTAAAATTCTTTTTTTTTTGGCTTGCATGTTGCAACGAGACATCTTCACCGTCTCTGGAGGAAACTGTCTGGAAATAAAATTGTGTGTTTGGTTGGTGACTAGAATTGTCGTGAGCTTGCCATGAGCTTGGTCGGTGGAGTAGGTGTAATAATCAAATCCATTTCGGTACCGGTCGGAATGGTCAGAATATGTCATACCAGTACCTAAAACGGTACATAATAGTCTCAATCTTGTACTACCCTCAAAACGGCATACAGTCGGAATTGAAGTGATATTCTAAGTGAAATTATGTGTGCATAATTACATATATATATTTGTAAATAAATATATATTATTATATTAAAATCTAGAATGGTACGAAGAAATGAATCAATACTGATGCATTCTATGTCAATAGCCAAACCGAAATAGCCTCATGAGTGGGATTGACAGATGGTAAGAATCGCTCGAAGGCTGGTCGATTTGCCCTCTCGGGGGCAGAAGCTGCAAGCGCCGCGGGGGCACGCGACGTGTGCGGATCTGCCGCGCCGACCTGACGCCTTTTTTTTATGTCTCTCCCCGAGGCGTCGCGGTGCGCAGCGCGCTGCTTCGCTCGACGTCCGCGCCCGCCTAGCCCAACGCGACATTGGCAGGAAGAACGAGAATGAAACTCCTCTCATTAGCCGTGAGTTCCAAGTGCCACCCGGATTGGACTATTTAATTGCGAGCTAGCTTTACCTTTCCATCCACAGCTTTAGAGTTTAGAGCACAAGTACTCGGTGTCGTAACCGAGACATACCATAGTGGTCGGTGATAGGGATACAATTTTATAGTCCTCGTACTAGTATTCCTCATACGGTCCTCGTCCCTGTCACTCGTCTATATCTGGACTCGTACATAAGAGATTCTTAAGATTTATCAATCCTATTTTCGTACATAAGATGTAACAAATTGGTTGGGAGTCAGGTTATTTGGAATGCATGAATTTCATGAAAAACAATTTAATTTTCGTTCGATTAAAAAATGTTCTCAAGAAAAAAGAAAAATACCTCTTGATCCGAGTATTGAAGATACTATCTAGTGGCAGGTGTCGCAATCAGGCCAATACTCTACTTCTTCGGCGTACAACCGTCTCTTTTTCATGGCTAAAACAAAATATGCATGCGGCAAGACCATCTGGAAAGCTGCAGCGCCGGGTCGTTGCCAAAATTTCATGTGGTTGGCAGTGAAGGGTCGCTGCTTGACAGCCGATAATCTCCAAAAGCATGGGTGGCCTCACTCGCCGTCATGCACCATGTCTTCAGCGGCTCAGGAAACATGCCCTCATATTTTCATCCACTACGCCTATACCCAGCAGGTTTGGGACCTTGTTCGTGATTGGATCAACGTCCTGTTCCGGTTATCCACGGTGAATGAACTTGATTCGGAGTCATAGTGGTGCACAGTGAGGAAGAGCTTTGCTAAACAGTTCCGCAAGGCTTTTGATTCCCTTTTTATTCTTGTGCATTAGATCATTTGGAACAAAAGAAATGCGAGGATCTTCTGTTCTAAGCAAAACACGCCGAGGGAACTTCTATGGCTGATCAAAGAAGAGCTGTGGGCTTGATAGTCTGCCGGTTTCTTCAAGAGGACACACCGAAGTGAGAACACGTGGCAGTTTCCATAGCACACTGAGAACTAAAGAGGGTTGTGTGGTGGGGTGGCTCTCAAGAGCGTTGTTTTTTTTTGAAGGACGGGTTCTTGCTCTTTCTAATGTTGCGTTGTTGTGAGGTTCATTAATTCAGTGGTTGTGTGTGTTGATAGCTTTCCTGTCAATATCTTGTATTTCTCTCTTTCCTCAACTTTAGTAAAATTTGGTCGACAATCTTGGCTGGTCTATGTAAAAAAACAAAAAAAACCTATGAGGTTAAAGGTATGATCAAAAGTGGAAGCATCATGTGGAAATTTTTTGGAGAAATTTTACGGCACATTCTACTATTAGTATATAGTGGTAGTATAAATTAAATATGACCATTGATTTGTTAAGAGCAGAATAGATTTTCTTTGTATTTATAATTTTTTTCATGAGGGTATTATGGATTTTTCCAACTAAGGTTGAAAATATTATTCTTGTGTCATGCAATCCCCACATAGGCAATTGTAAATCTCCACATAGGCAATTACAATTCTACCCCCATCGAGATTCTACTATTCATATTGCCAGGTGTAGTATAATTAAATCCTAACTAATTTGAACCGTTAGATAAAAAAATGACAGACCTATATTGAATTGAGTGTGACGTAAAATAGCTCTAATTTTGGTATCAAACATAACAGCCCCAAATCCTGGTCATCTTCGGATGCAGTATACCATTTATTTATCCTCCAAATAATAAATTGCCCGAAGGAATCTGCCTTTTGAGTTTTGACCCATTGCCATGTCCTAGATCTCTCATTAATCCAAACTTGGAAAAAAAAAATCCAAAATTCAACTAAGTACCTGACCTGGTCGGTCTTGTACCAAGTTACCATGTCCTAGATCTCTTTTTCATGGCTAAAACAAAATATGCATAAGGCAAGACCATCTGGAAAGCTGCAGCATCAGGTCGCTGCAAAATTTTCATATGGTTGGCAGTAAATGGTTGTTGCTTGACAGTCGATAATCTCTAAAAGCGTGGGTGGCCTCACTCGCCATCATGCACCATGTGTTCAGCGGCCCAGGAAACTTTTCATCCACCGTGCCTATACCGGTTTGGACCTTGTTCACGATTAGATCAACGTTCTGTTCTGGTTATCGATGGTGAATGAACTTGATTCGGAGTCATGGTGGTGCACAGTGAGGAAGAGCTTTGCTAAACAGTTCTGTAAGGCTTTTGATTCCCTTATTATTCTTGTGCATTGGATCATTTGGAACAAAAGAAATGCAAGGATCTTCTGTTCTGAGCAAAACACGCCGAGGGTACTTCTGTGACTGATCAAAGAAGAGCTATGGCTTGGCAGTCTGCCGGTTTCTTCAAGAGGACACACCGAAGTGAGAACGCGTGGCAGTTTCCATAGCACGTTGAGAACTAAAGGTGGTTGCGTGGTGGGGCGGTTCTCAAGCGCACTGTTTTTTGAAGGACGGGTTCTTGTTCTTTCTAATTTTGCGTTGTTGTGAGGTTCATTTGTTCCGTGGTTGTGTGTTGACAGCCTTGCTGCCAATATCTTATATTTCTCTCTTTCCTCAACCCTAATAAAATTTGGTGGGCAATCTTGGCCGACCTAGCAAAAAAAAACAGAAAAAAAACCTTTGAGGTTAAAGGTTTGATCATAAGTGGAAGCATTTGGTGGAAAAACTTTAGAGAAATTTTACGGTACATTCTACTAGTACTATATAGGTAGTATAAATTAAATCTGATCATTGATTTGTTAAAAACAGAATAGATTTTCTTTGTATTTATAATTTTTCATAAGGGTATTATGGATTTTTTCAACTAAAGTTGAAAATATTATTCTTGTGTCATGCAATCTCTACATAAACAATTACAATTTTACCCTATCGAGATTCTACTACTCATATTGCCAAGTGTAATATAACTAAATTCTAACTAATGTAAACCGTTAGATGAAAAAAATGGCCGATCTATATTGGATTGAGTGTGACGTAAAAGAGCTCTAATTTTGTACCAAACATAACAGCTCAAAATCCTGGTCATCTTCGGACGCAGTATACCATTTATTTATCCTCCAAATAATAAATGGCCCGAAGGATCTGCCTTTTGAGTTTTGACCCCATTGCCATGTCCTAGATCTCTCATTAATCCAAACTTGGAAAAAAAAATCCAAAATTCAACAAAGTACCTGACCTGGTCGGTGCTGTACCAAGTTGCCACGTGCGCAAGTCCACTTCTAATCTCCATCAAGCAGAGACAAAAAGAAACTCCCTTCCAATGGCACTGAGCCAAGTGTCCTCCATCTTAGTCACACTGTTGCTTCCCTTATAAAACCTTAGCTCCCCCTTCCCTGAAACAACATCCAAACAAAGAAACTACAGCTCACTGATCTGTCCATCAATTCCACTGAAAGTTGCAAGTGACAGCGCAACCAAACACCAACAAGAGCCTCTCATCAAGGAGAGATTTGTAGAAAATGGGCAAGCTTTGGACAATCCTCACTCACCTTCACTCCCTTGCAGGGTATGTAAAAATCATCTTATCTCTTTGCTTTTCTTCAGTTCTTGTACAGTTTTATACCTCTCTTTTAGCTGTCAGTTCAGCTCAACTGAAGTGTGCAAATATTTGTTCTTTCTTTGTTGTTGCAGGCCTACCGTCATGCTCCTATACCCCTTGTAAGTTCCCAAGAATTTCTACTTTTTGATTGGTGCTTCTTTGTTTTTTTTTGACTTGGGAAATCATGGACTCATCATTTTGTCATTTTTCTCTGCAGGTATGCGTCGGTTCAGGCGATGGAGAGCCCGTCGAAGCTGGACGACGAGCAGTGGCTGGCCTACTGGATCCTCTACTCATTCATCACCCTCATGGAGATGGTTCTCGAGTCCCTCATCTACTGGTAATCAATCAACTGATAAGTTCTTGTTCAAGAACTGAAGTCAAAGCTTAAATATTTAACGGCACTTATTCTAAAACGACATCTATTAAGAACAATATTAAGTCTATTTTGTTAGTGTTTTACTTATAAAAAGTATGGATATTTAGGATACCGATTTGGTATGAGCTGAAGCTGCTGTTCATCGCGTGGCTAGTGCTCCCGAACTTCAGGGGAGCAGCCTTCATCTACGACAAGTTCGTGAGGGAGCAGCTCAGAAAGCATGGCCTCACCACCGCTGGCTCCGGCAGCATCGGCAAGAAGGAGAACGGCAAGGACAAGTCGCCTTCGCCTTCTCCCAAGGACAAGGAGAAGACCAAGAGCAAGTTCCTCTCCTTTGTCACTCCCAAGAAGGTGAGCTTCTCATCTGTTTCAGTTTGAGATCTACAGATCACAAATTTATAACATATTTTTTTTACTGAGAATGTGATTGATTGATGTCTTTGTTTGTGCATGCCAGGATCATGAATCATACTGAGCCAGGAAGCAGGGATCACATCCCTGCAGCATCTAGTGTTCAAGTAGTGTTTAGTTCTTCTGTTTGTTCCTTTTTTTCACACAAGGCAGTTCCATGTATGGCCTTGGCCATTATCGTGTATGTGTGAAATTCATTGGAGTGAGAGGAAAGAGCTTACCTGTTGAGTAGTGGTTTGGGTTGATCTAGCTTGTAAATGCATTTCAGAACCTCTGACGAATGAGATTCAAAGAGACCAGATAATAAATATTACAGTGTTCTGGGAGTTCCTTTTCAGTTAGAATAGCTCCTCTGCTTTCTTCTTTGGAACATAAATATTGGTCTTATCCACTATCCAGTAACCTCTCAATGCTATTATTCTGGAGCAGTGGTGTGACAAAGAATAACTTCATTTCTCAACCTCCCAAACAAATAACAGAACAAATTACATAGGACTGCAATGTTTATACAGAGATTATAAGATTATACAATGGTTTATAATCCTAGTAAGAGAAACCGGAGTTAGGCAACAATCCGATCTGATTTGTAATCCTAGTAAGAGAAACTATACTATGTGGCTGTTGTTGCAAGTTTACAGCGTGCCATTGGCTGTTGGGGGCAGAGTTTTCATTGTACTTTTGGCTAGCAAGTCTTGGATGTTTCATCAGCCATGTACCATGCATCTATCTGTCCACAACTTGATGCTAATTTGGCCGGCAGAGGGAGAGGGTCCTTGTCATCATCCAAACAACACACATAGGCCACACCGTCCATTAATCCACTAGCTTGCACAAAAGTGGCTAAACAAGAAGCTAAGGAAAATTAACCCCACTGCAAATGGGCAAGCTATGGACAATCCTAACTCATCTCCACTCCTTAGCCGGGTATGTTCAGTTAAAATTGTGCAGTGATACCACATTGGACTTATTATGTGCTTCAGATTATAAGTGTCTTGCTTTTGCTCTTTCTTTGTTCGAAATTATATATGTTGTTATACGTACAGTGAAGTAGTGAACCTCAATCATTTTCATTCTAGTTCTGCCCTGCCCTAATCTACTGGTAAAATTGATGATTTCATCATTATCTTGAAGCTTCTTTCTCTACGCAAGTCACCTGCATAGTCGATGCTCATCTGTAGATTAACGGCTTAGAAATAGTTCCCACGTGATCGAATTCCTTCTGCCCAATCCCTTATTTTTTCTGACGAAACCTTCTGTGTCAAGTATGAACAATTTTCGTAAGATGGGTTTAAGCTTTAGCTGGGCTGGTTTTAGATGGGTCAAGCTTGGGTTGGGTTGAGCCGGGCTTGGGTTAAGTTGGGCTTGAACCGTGTTTGCGCCGAGATGTATTCTCTTAATAATACTTACAATTCCTTTTAAAAAATAATAATAGCACATTGAATTCTTTTTTATTTTATTTATCTAGACAATAATAGTTTTGTATATCAGTTCACACCTTCTCAGGCAGCAGAAAGAAAAAACAAAGGACAAAATTTACTAACTTTTGCAATGCACGGGCTTAATTCTAGTAGAATTTTTAAAGCAAAGTACAAGTGGAATTTTTCACACCAGGACCTGTGGAGTTTTCGGCTGGAGTTTCTTCAAACTCTGTCCTTTGATTTCTTCAAACTCTGTCCTTTGATTTCCAAGTCAACACTCAGGATTCATGAGTACAGTTACTCCCTACATTTCACTGTATTTGTTCATGCCCTACTATGTTCACACACCAAGGAACTGAAACACTAAATTTAAGAAAAAAATTAATGAGAAGTGACCATACAAGTCCTTATTAAATGACATACGATAATCACTTAATCTCTTTCAAAGCACTTAAAAAGGGGTAGAGAGTGAAGCACTGCAGTAATTACTCTTGATTTCGTCGATAGACAAATATTTTGAAACGGAGACTCGCGAGGCCATGAACAAACATCGTGAAATGGAAGGGATATTTCTATTATATAAGCTAATTTCATTCAGAACTTTAGCTAAGACTCTCAAAATCTTATTTTTCACCACAAAAGCACCATATTCTGCAGCAGGGGCTCCTGTCGTCTGAATAAGATTCAAAGGCTTAGAATAACTTCATCAATACTTAATGCAATAATAGACACTAAGCATGCCGTTGCAAGCAGTAATGGGCTAATGGCTACAGTAGTTACTTTATTCCAGGGGATCCATATCCCTCCACCGGATGGACTTTCCCTCATATGTACAATCTATTTGTTTGTCTATCTGTATTAATTAGAGGCTTCTTCGGAAGGCTCCACGTTAATTATGAGAGAAACCTAGAAATTACCATATTAATCAGAAAAAACCCTAGAAAATCCCACATTAATTGTAGAAAAGATAAAATCTTGGCCGTCTAGTGTTAGTATATGTATATATGTATATGTATATGCATACATACATACATACATACATACATACATACATACATACACATATATATCTCCTGGTTTAGACGTAAGAGACCCTAAAATAGCTTATTTTGCGCGTGGGCCGTGGCCTGGGCCGCGCTGCGTGCAGTGCGCTAGCCCACGCTTCCCCGCGTCTCCCGCTCGAAATTGGCAGTAAAACTCTCGCGTGCGCATCAAAACGACAGTAAAAAAAGCCCACTCGCCAGCACCCGCGCGCCTCGCGCTCGAGACTAGTAGTAAAACATATGCGCGCGCATCACACGTCGCTAAAAAAAGTTTGGGTACTGTTCTAAATAGGTAGTAAAAGCGTCACAACACGCATGAAAAGTATATGAAAAATTTGATGGTATAAAATGATCGTGGCGTAACAAATCGTTTTACTGCCGTTTCGGCGATAAAAGGTGCGAACGTAATATTCGGGATGCTATCATTCAGTAAATGTTGATAGCAAAAGCACATCGTGTTTCTGATCCAGTAAATGTTGTCTTGGATTCGGTGATTATTTACCGTAAATGATGCCTAAATTACTTAGAGGCACAATGTGTTGCTCGTAAACACGCTTGCATTTTTTGGTTGTTATTGTAAGCGTGGTAATGTTTTACCGTTGTTCAAACATGATATTACTACTATGCCCACGAAACTTATCTTTACTATTTGTTACACAATTTCTTCCACAATCATAAGTTTTACTATAAAGCTAATCTCATGTTACTATCAATTACAAAAAAGCTACCGAATCTTACAAGTTAACAAAAAAAAACTACTTTGGCTTGTTGTGCGGCCTGAACTTCTTTATTGCATTGGGGAGAGGCTTGACGCTGTTGACCTTGTGGTACAACAGATAGAACATCAACTCGACCCTGTACTCCTTCCCCTTTTCCTATATACACATGATAAAAGGGGTCACGTGTTAAAATGATGTACATCTGAAATACTGCCTTGTTACGAGTGGTTGGGAGTTCGTACTAGCTCTATCCGTGTGACCAGTGTCAAGCTTACGCCATCCTAGAACTCCAAGCACTTCATTACGAAGAAGGCACAATCATTCTCTAGGACCTGCTTCGTCGTCCCCATTGTGTGCACCCTCTAATTCACCACGATCGGGAATTTACTACTGGTCACTGTCTGCAGGGCTGCACATAGACAAGGAATAATTGTTTTCCTCGCCGGGTCATGATGATCCTACACTTTTGTGCCCTTCTACTTGTAATCGTTTGAGTCCAGCACTTCTGCATGCTTCTACGCTATGTTGAAGCGATGAAGCGAATCGATCTTGATTGTAGAAGCGGGAGGAAGAGCGCAAAGGGATAAAACCCGTAAAAGTATGATATTTACTATAATGAAATATATAATTTACTAGATCATGAACGATATTTCTTTGGATGCACGTTGGATTTACTGGAAAAGTATGATATTTACTGTAATGAAACATATAATTTACTGGATTATGAATGATATTTATTGGATGCGCGTCGGATAGACGTAAATTACTTACCAGCTTTACGTGTGTGATGTCTACTATCGCCATATGCTCCTTCAAAGATGCTCACGGCTGTTCACGCTATACTCTCGTTTTAACGTACTCATCTACGTTTAACAATTTTTATCGATGGACAAAACACAGTAGTTTAAAACTTATCGAGGGTGACAATAGGATTTATTGCTACATGAGTAAACATTTACTGTAAAAAAGGCTTTTGCGAAAAAACAAATTACCGATAGTTCAATGGGAAGGAACGCCATGTACGCATTGCTTTGAGGCCTTAGGTCGGTGTTGTCTTTGTGCAAGCACTCGATGAACTGAGAGATGAACATGTCTTCAGTTATCTGTTCATCCTTGAACAACTCTGCCATGTCTTTTCAAGTGGCCGCTATGATTCTGTCGATGGATTGGAGCAGACCAAGGCTACAGTAAAAAAACCGTTCGTGTTAGCAGTAAAACATAAGTGAACCCTCGGTAAAAAACAAAAATGGGTGCGATAAAAATGTTTTTTGATCCAGTAATATCTATACTGACAGATCAGTAAAACAACATTTATGTATCAATAAAAATAAGTGTGTCGATATTAACATACCTTTTGAGGTTCTTATCAATGCATATAAGCTCTCTCACCTCCATGGCCGTGGTGACGGGCACTTTCTGCCGCCTTATGTACAGCTTGAATGGCGACACCAGCTTGCTGGGAGCTTTTATCAGCCTCTTCCCAAATGTACCAGCATTGCCGGTGCCCCTCTAGGCTAGGGGAGGAACTCTCTTCCCAACAGTGGTCTTGTCCACGGGTGTCACCTTTTTTGTCGCCGCTATGCCTAGGGCTGGAAATGGTGAGCCAGAGCTAGCTCGGCCGTGCTCGCTCAAGCTCGGTGAAACATTAGCTCGGCTTGACTCATTTCAGAACAAGCCGAAACATAGCTCGGTTTGGCGGTGAGGCTCAAGGCGGCTCATGAGCCAACCTTGTTTCTAGCGGGCCCACTTGTCATTGAGGCAAAAATAGAGGAGGCTCGAGGGAGGCTACTGGCGGTGAACGACGGCAAGTTTTGCCCTGTCATTTCACAGGAAAGAAATAGGGAGTGAAGGGGAGCCTAGGGGAGTGGTTGACGATGGTGTGGGATGACCGGAGTTTGTCGACAGCGTGAGTAGAGCGGCAGCGGCCATGGCGAATGACGGAGGGGGAGAAGCAGTTGTGCGCTTGGGAAATTGGTGGAGGGAAAAGCATTTATGGGTAAAGAGGAACCTATTTTTGGGGATTTCGTCATAGGAGATTCACCGGGGTGGGCTAGCATTAGAGGCTTGAGGCTGTGGAGGAGGTCGTACGTGGCGGCGGTGCTCGAGTGAAGCAGCACTGAAATTGAGGAGGAGAACATGTTCAAGGGGTGGTTAGGATTCTATGGGTGTGAGTAATCAAAGAATGGCTCACTAGTGATGGCCTTTGGCTTCGACGGGGGCTCGACTGTGGCTGAGGAAGATGAAGGCATCTCAGTGGTGTTGCGAAAGAAGCGGCAGGGCTGAGGAAGGAGTAGCGGGGTGGTGGCGGAGGGGGCAGCATAGGGTGGGCGAGGGGAAGGAGGATAGGGATGGCAGTGGCGCCTACTCGATCTGGGTGAGGGGGAGGAGAAAGGCTCTGGCTGGTGGCGGAAGGAGGTGGGCAAGGGGAAGGAGGATGGCGGTGGTGCCCGCTCGATCTAGCCAAGGGGGAGAAGAAAGGTGGAGGAGTGAGATGGATGTGTCCTGTGTATGGTGTGCCTGTGTCTAGTTGGCGACGGAAGGAGCGAGATGGATGTTTCTAGGGTTCACACGATGGGCCTCGCCCTCGATGTTTGTATGGGTTGGCTTGGCAGCCTCGAGCCAAACGAGCCTACTGAGCTACTCGCGAGCGTCTCGAGTTCAGCTTGAAAATGACGTGAGCTAGGAATGAGGCTTGGCTTGGCTTGTGTACGTCATGAGCCTGAGCCGAGCTAGCTTGCGAGCCTTGAGCAATTTTCTAGCCCTACCTGTGCCCATCACCTTTGCCTGCCTGGGATCGGCGAGTTTTATTTTGAGATTTTGTTTGCCGGCGGCGTCCTTCAGAAAAAATACCCGTGAATCATGTTTTACTATCATACTATGTTTCATTTTACTATAAAAATCATGATAAGTTACTCTCTATGTAACACCCTATACCTTTACCACGCTAGGTCTACTTGGTGGGTCTTTATGCGCTTTGCTGGATGCCTTCACTGCCTCCTTTGCTGGGGGAGGCACCTCGGGTGCATCCGTTGCTCCCTGTTTCACTGTATCTTGTGGTGAAAAATAGTAACAACAATTTTACTGCAATGTGTCCAACACATTACTGTATGTGTTGTCACATAAATATTGCCACTTGCCAAGGTATGTACCTTTGGTGCGCTGACGCTAGCTACTTGTGCCTCCTTGACTTTGCTCACGGTGGTGGAAGCCTCCCCTACTTCCTTTACTGGTGGAGGACCCTCTGGAGCGACTGTTTTAGTATCCTTCACTAACGTCTGCAAAAAATAAAGGATCGAATTACTGTCTATAGTAAGTAAAATTACTTATTTTCCTCTCATGTGTTACTATGACATTACCGCCGTGTGCTTCTTTATTGTCAGGGGCTCTAACGGAACATCATTGGAACCCTCATTTACTGTCTCCTGTTATGAAAAATGAATCAAATATGTATTATTGTAAAAAGTAAAAAACATTACTTTATCATACGTAAGCGTTTTACTACATTCAATACCTCGCTTTGCTCCGTGATGGTTGTGAGTAACCTGTGACCCACCGCAATCATCGGCTCTATTGCACCTATGTAGCGAATTTGCCTGGGTGTATCCCCAGTATCGCATTGGTTTCAATCGAGTCTACGATGTTGTCAATGCCTGACTCGACATAACCTGCACGAGAACATTTCACCACACCAACACAAAAATTATTATGAGTTGCTTTCATGTTTACTGTTTTGATAATACATAATTACTGCATGCACTTTACTCGCTCTGTTTTTATTTCTTTAGCAGTTTACTGTGTTTCCTGTCATTTTACTATGTATAATGTGCCCATTTACTGCTCATATTACATTTGTTTACCATGATGCGGTGGCATACCTTGGGATTCGTTGCCCTCCACCTCTTATTGGGTTGGAGGGAATAGTGACGATGCTGGGACATAGCGAGAACCTCCTGGACACCGCAGGGGAAGCAGCGATGCTGGTGCCAACGCCGTTGCAGCCGGGGTGGCAGACTCAACTAGCGTTTGGATTGCAAGTGATTCTCGATCTTTGGAGTGGGGCACGCCATCTCCAAAACCACACAACAGCGTCTTTGTCGCTGGGACGGACGATGTCGATGGCGTGGGGCATCATCTCCACGACCAACAATGGTGATGCCGCGCGCCGATATTGCGGTCTCCTCTGCGCGGCCAGACCAAGAGTCCGGAGCACCTGTCTCGACTTTTTGATGACACTAGCTACCTTCGTCTGCTATTATCCGAACTTTCGATGCACCTTTGTACCTACCCCACGCCTTCTCCGCATGCCTCATCGCGCCAGCCTCATCGTCAAACTTCTCCAACGCTCCATTGCTTGATGCCACTTCCCTTGCCTAACGATCCCACAACATCACCGCAACATGCAAATTTTGTGAGTTTCAAAACCCTATTGAGTAGTTTAGTCCCACGAAAAAATTCACCAATTTCTTTTGAATTTAATAAAGCTTAAATGAAACTTTCAAATGTCAAAACAATTTAATATGATTAATCTGAACATCCCAAAACTATGTAATTTGAGTTCTTTGTTCTTGGAAATATTTTCTAAATTTTTATGGAATTTTTAGAGTTAATTTGCTATTTTTAATTTGCCATTTGGATTTTTTGGTATTTCTAAAATGAAAAAGCTATTTAAAATCATAGGGAAATCTTCGGGCTCAAATCCTATTCCTGGCCCAGTCCACTGTCGAAGCCCAACCCAACTCCGCCAGCCCATTTCTGCGCGTAGCCCACCCTCTCTCTCTCGCCCGCTCGCCCACGCTGGTCCCACCTGTCGCCCGCACACGTGTCATGCGCGACGCCAACTCACCCTGGCCACAGACACTGACATGTGGGCCAGTGGTTGCATCACTGTTTATTGTCCTCAACATGCATGCCTCGGACTCCACCGCTGCGCATATTTTGGACACTCCCTTAGCCCCACTGCTACAGGCTATAAAAGCCCTTGACGTGCATGTCAAAATGACTGCCTCAACCCTAGCCACCAATCCTCTAAAGCCTAGAGCCCTAGATCACTGCTGTCACGTCGGAATTGCAGATCTAGCTGTAGTGCCGCTGTCTCAGTATTTCATCAATTCCATCACCGCCGGTAATCCACTGTTGTCATCGTCTAAATTGTCGGGTTCGCCTCCTTGTGATCTACTGGGTGTGCACCTTCTCGTCGCTGGAGGATCACTGTAGCGTTGTAGCACCGTTGAGATCGCGTCACCGCTCTGGTTCACCGTCGCCACTGCGTTCCTATCGTTGCCGACGACCATTGGTCCTCGTGCATGACTTGGTCGCATCACCTTGTCCTTGTGATTCTTTTGCGCATGTCCAAAACCCCACCGGAGCCCTTCGCCGCCGATTAGCCATTGACCCGAGCCTTCGCCGTCGTCCTCATCGCCGTTGAGCCTCTTGCCAACCCCTCGATGATGCCCTCCTTTCACCGTCAGTCGCCGCCGTTCGTCGTTGACATCGTCTAACCGTCGTTACCGTCGATATTGTCGACGTGGCCGCTTACGTGCCAGCCTCGTCACTACCTCCGTGTCACCACGTGTGTGCCACGTGTGCGCCTCATCACTGCCTCCGGGTCGCCCGTACCAAAAACCCTAACCCTAAACCTAGCTAAACCTAGTCTACCATGAGCTGTGTCTCTGACATGTAAGCCCCACATGTCAGGTCCACTATCCCATGCACACGTGAGCCATAGACCCGTAGACCAGAGCCATGGACCAGGTTCATAGACCGCGGGTCCTACCTGTCAACCTCTATTCCCTATTTTTTGGATTTTCTTTTTATTCTGATATTCATTGTTGACATCATGCTGATGCAATATTTTGGAATTTCCTTTAGAAAGAAAATTTTGAAAATTCAAAATAGTGTTTTGTTTTGTCTTTTTCTTAGATTTAAATCTTCAGAGAGCCCGTTCTTCCTCATACGAACTCCGATTGAACCCATTCAAGTTTCTAAATTCATGTAAATTCAAGCCCTACCTTCCTGACATTTATATTTAATTTTTGGAGTTTATTTGATGCTCAATTTTGTATTTATTTGATTTTTGCTTTCATTTGCGAGTAGACATTGATATTTCGGAGCTACAGCGCCTACGAGACACTGCAGCTTGTAGAGGAGAGGATTGTAAAGCTAGGGAAGTTTTGTATGCCCGGGAGCCACTTGTGCGTCTACGAGGAGCTTGAGGTGCCACGACTAGTCGTACTGCACCTAAGCCACCTATTCTGTTGCGCCAGATTCCAGTCATCAAGATTAGTTCGCAAGGATGTAAGCTCGTCTGCCAGCTTACAGCAGGGAAGAGCACCGTCGTGGTTGTGGAGGTTACTTCAGTGAGTGAGGTAGCCGAGAGTTAGGGTTAGTTAGTTGAGGCTCAGTGTGTGAGAGCCGCGTTAGCTTAAGATTAGTAGTGTCGTCCTTTAGACAGTAGATTGTGTGTTAGGTTCATTTATCATTTTTCTCTTGTGCAGTATGAGCTGCAAGAGCCCTTAGGCACTTGTTGTAGCCATGCTAAGATCCTTAATTATATAGTTGTGCTTGCTACCTTATCTAATCCCTTGGATCTTCCTCTAGATGGTTCAGACTTGAAATGCCACTACCAGTCGATCAGGAACCAATGGAGCCAAAGGAGCAGACGGAACTGAACAGACCCCTGCAGGAGTAGTTCCACCTAGAGCACCGCCGATAGATTTGCAGAATTT
Organism: Ampelocalamus luodianensis; assembly: GCA_036346255.1. Taxonomy (NCBI): domain Eukaryota; kingdom Viridiplantae; phylum Streptophyta; class Magnoliopsida; order Poales; family Poaceae; genus Ampelocalamus; species Ampelocalamus luodianensis. The sequence continues at coordinate 40,736,915 of CM070637.1, forward strand.
TGGAGCATTCATGACCGCCCAGACTCAGATGATGTATACAATGATGAATCAAATAGAGAATCCAGAGCTTAGTCAAGTGCGTGGTATGTGAATATTCCAACATGTTTCTAGATGAATTGCTGAGAATGCCCGTCTTGCTGTTCGTGAAGAAGAAAGACGACAGTCTGTAGATGTGCGTCGACTACCGTTCTTTAAATGAAGTCACCATCAATAACAAATATCCTCTCCCGAGGATTGATGATTTGTTTGATCAAATGAATGGTGCTTGTGTCTTCTCCAAGATTGATCTGAGGCTTGGTTATTTCAAACTGAAAATCGGCCGGAAGGCATCTCAAAGTCTGCATTCACCACTGTTATGGCTTGTATGAGTACATCGTAATGTCGTTCGGACTCACCAATGCTCCATAAGTTTCATGAACCTTATGAACAAGATTTTTATGGAGTATCTGGATCAGTTCATGGTGATCTTCATCGATGACATTCTTATCTATTCCAAGAATGCAGAAGAACATGAGCAACACTTGCGTATGGTGCTCGACAAACTGCGCGGACATCAATCGTATGTAAAATTCAGCAAGTGTGAATTTTGGCTAAAAGAAGCTGACTTCCTAGGCCATGTTCTATCTAAAGGAGGTGTAGCCATAGACTCGAGTAGAGTACAAGATGTCCTAGCTTGGGAACAACCCAGACCATTATGAAAATCCAAAGCTTTCTCGGTCTTGCTTGGGTATTATCATTTGGTTCATCGAGAACTTCTCTAAGATCGCAAAACCAATGGCCCAACTTCTTAAAAGGAGAAGAAATTTGAATGGTCGGTGGCTTGTGAAAAAGCTTTCAAGAACTAAAGAAAAGGCTCACGTCGACTCAGTGCTCACCCCGCTCGACATACACAAAAACTTCGTTGTGTATTGTGAAGCATCCCGCCACGGCCTCGGTTGTGTGCTGATGCAGGAAGGCAACATGGTGGCCTATGCCTCACATTAGTTGCGGCCTCATGAGGCTAATTATCCAACTCATGAGTTGGAATTGGTAGCTGTGGCTCATGCTCTCAAGATCTGGAGGCATCAACTCATTGGCAATCTGTGCGAAATTTGCACTTTGCTCACAAGAGTCCAAGTATTTCTTCACGCAACAGACTGAACCTAAGACAACGAAGATGGCTCGAGTTGATCAAAGACTACAATCTTGACATTCATTACCACCCTAGTAAAGCCAATGTTGTAGCCGATGCTCTTAGTTAGAAGCTTCACTACGTAAACATGTCAATTGAAGCCAATCAACCGGCGTTGCATGAAGAGTTTCAGAAGCTTAATTTATAATTGGTTGAGGAAGGTTATGTTGCTACACTAGTGCTACAACCTACCCTTGAATCTAAAATCCAAGCCACTCAACTCAAAGATCCAGCAGTCGCCGAAATCAAGCACAACTTGTAGGACAATAGGAAATAAAAATTCATCGAGAACCTGAGTGGATTAGTTATGCATGGATAGCAGTTGTATGTATTAGATAATCACAATATCAAAGAGCTGATCCTCAGAGAAGCTGATGATTCACCACTCTCCATTCACCCCGAGAGTACAAAGATGTATCGGGACCTCTGAATGAAATTCTGGTGGCCCGGTATGAAGCGGGACACCACCGCACATGTTTCCATGTGCGACGTTTGTCAACATGTTAAGGTGGAACATCAGCGACCAGCGGGGTTACTCCAACCTCTGAAGGTTATTGAATGGAAAATTGGCTTACCGAGGACACGAAATAGGCATGAGTCAATACGGGTTACCGTCGACAGCCTGACCAAAGTGACTCACTTCATTGCCTATGAGGGCGCTAAACTCACGGAACTCTACTTGAACAACATTGGCCACATAATCGGTGTGCCCAAGACAATAACTTTTGATCGAGATCCTCAGTTCACCTGATGATTTTGGGATAGCTTGCATGAGCTATTGGGGACCAAGCTATTCTTTAGCACGACATTCCACCCACAAGCGGGGGTTCAAACAAAGAGGATGAATCAAAATTTGGAAGGTATGTTGTGTAATATCTTGTTTAAAAATAAAATAAATAAGTGATTAGTACTGGAATTAAATAGAATTAGAAAGAAAAAATTCAGAATTTAGGAGGAGTGTTAGAACTCGAGCCTTGACCCATAGCACTTTGGCCCAAGTAGGAACCGGCTAAGAGGGTGGGGAAGCCAAACCCTATCCACCTAGTTCTTGTAGCACCTCCTTCTCTTGTAGCACTACCTCCCTTGTATCCTTGCGCCACCCCTCTCCTGCTGGCGCTACCCTCCACTGTTGCTGGCCATAAGGAGAAAGAGGAAGAGGGAAGATGATGAGGACATCACTTCGACTGATATGAACACTCCTCTTGCTACTACCATGAATGATGTCCAAGGTCCAATTACTCGGGCACGTGCTCGTCAATTAATTATCAGGTAAATTTGTTTCTAGGGCTGGGTGTATCACTTTAGAACTCTATGATGCTGCCTAATGGAGATGATTTGCTTGTGCTTAGGAATCTAGAACGGGACAACAAGGAGTTGATGATATGCATCAAGGAAGGAGAAAGTAATAACAATGGCCAAAGGAGATGAATAATTTGTGACCTCCAACTCAGAGCTTTGGCCACCCTTTACTTGGTGCTGCATCACCTTTTCTTTAGCCTACAAGGCTTGTATCCGAGTTCTATGGGCTGACTCGGCCCATATGGCCCATATGTGGAACAGCCACCCCCGGGGCCTGTTACTGTTCACATGAACAGTACATGACCGCATAAATAGTACCTCACCACCACTACACGCCCTGCCCGCCTGTGCCACGCTGCACCTATGCCTGTGCTGTGCATGCTCCCGCCACCCACGTCACACAGCCTATGCCAGCTGCGCCGCTCACCATCACTGCCCATCACTATGCATTCAAGCCCCATCATTCCCGCGCATGTTCAATACCTTAGACATTCAATTGAATTATCATTTCATTCATTTCCACATTCATGTCAGTAACATCACCGCATTGGCCTTTCGTGTTCTGTCATTTGAGTTCTTGACTGAGCCTATAAAAGGGAGCCCTAGCACATCTTCCACCCCTTGCTACTCCCAAAGTCTCTGGAGCTTCATCGCCATCTGAATCGTCATCTTCCTAAGCACCGGCCACAACACCAAAATCTCATTCCCATCATTCCAGTAAGTTTCTTGATGTCCTAACCGCGTCATGTCATGTACCCAAGCCTAGTGATCGTTTCCCCATCAATTTTATGTTTGCTGCGGAACATCGCCGGAATTTCACTGTCGTCTTCCTTTAGACCAAAATCACCATCATCGTTCAATCTTCTTCTTCGGTGAGTTTTTCATCGATTGGACAGCGTCACCACGTGTTCCCGAACACCCTCTTCCTATTTCCCCACTTAATTCGGTCTCTCTGTCACCGTGGAGCGCCACCATAGCCTTTGTTTTCTCACCACCGCCCCTGTCATGCCACCTCCTAGAGTCCTCAGGCCTCCCCATTTAGCCCTACACCATCCTCGTTCCCATGCGCTACCCGTGTGCACATCCTCGCCCTTCCGTCGCCTTGGCGCCACCGCCACCTCTAGCGCCGCCATACCGCCACCGGGCCCCTTCGGTGCCATTGCCACCACCCGTGGGACTACCCTCCCCACGGGGTTCCATTTTTCCCTTCAACCGGTCGCCCCGCACCGCCCCTTGTCGATGTCGTCGTCACTCCTGAAAAAGCCTAGATCTCCTTTGCTCTGCTCTCTTTCTTCTTTCTTTGATTCTTGCCTCTCTTTATGACCCCTTGGTCCCATTTATCATTGGCCTTTTATCTTCTTTCATTCTCTCTTTCTTTCTCTAGCAAGTGGTCCGAAAGTATCATACACTCAATTGCTTTGCATGTTAAAATTTCAGAACAGAATATTCCCTCCTTTCCAATTCTATCATTTTATGTGAATTTCTATCTTCCGAGAGCCCGTTCTTCTTCGTTCGAGCTCCAATTCAAGGGATTCAAAGTTCTAAACTCATATAAATTCAATATCTATCTTCCGAAACCTAAATTATTTAATTTGGGGTTTATTTTTATTTTATTTAAAATTTACCTTATTTTCGTGTATAGATTTCGACGACTTCGGAGTGTCAGCTTTCGACGCCGTTTCAAAACAACAATTAATTGAGCAAGGCAAGTTACATCCTTTCATCATATTTGATCCCAATATTTCAAATTATTTAAATTTTGTTTTAAATTATTACTACATGCTTATTTATATCCAAGTTAATTTAAATTCATGTTTTAAAATTATAGTTAGTCCCATTACCATTGTATAGCCAACTGTGACATTGAAATAAACATACCTTGACACCTTAGATCAAAATCTAGTTTATGCAATAGTATGAACTAGAACACTTTGGGAAAAATATATGCCTACTGATGCTTAGATAAAAATATTCTATTTAGGGAATTTTAGCCAAAGATTCAACTATAGATTTAAAATGTGTCTATGTCATTATTATGCCATAGAAATTTACAAATGATTTCAAAAGCAAAATAAAAATTGGTTTGGACTTGGGCGAAAATGGATAGTTGGTGGTGCAAGTTTGTGCACGGGATCGATTCAATGAATGTTCGAGGCCCAGGGTTTCTTTTTGGAAATTGCCCAATTAACTAAGGACCGGTCTGAGAGCCGCATATTGCAAAGCTCCACCGTACTACCACAAGTGTGGAATGGGATAGACTAGGCTAATTATTTTGCAATGTTCCCTTGTTAGTTGCGCCATCCGGATGTGTGGGTGTCAGAATGATCTACTTTTTATTATCCCACATGGTGCAAGAGGGGACTTCTATTTGGCATGAAATCTTACGGTAGTGAAACCTTAGCGGGCATAACTACTTTAGGATGGAGCATTGTAAAGGCCTTATGATAATCACTTGGTCGCACACCTACGAAAGTGTGATAAGAAGACATTATAAGTCGATTATCTCTTGTGGGTAAAATTGTACAACCTCTGCAGAGTGTAGAACTATTCGAATAGCCGTGTCCACGGTGATGGACGTGCTGAACAAAGCCATTCAAAGTTAGACTTTGGTTTTGATTTCAGAAGATTTTGTCAAATGTTTTTAGATAGTTTATCCAATTGGGGAAATATGGGCCAAAAGCCTTGGTGTAAGGGGGTTAGTCCTTCACCAGAAGTGTATGGAGGTTTCTCCTGCACTAACTTGACATTGAAAATCAAATTCAAATTTAGATATAATTTAAACTGCTTTTGAACTTAGTAAATATATTTAAAATGCCAAACATTGCTTTTTCACAAATAACCATAATAGCTTTCCTTTGATATATCCTTGCATGCATTATAATCTATTATTAGGTTTAACTTGTGGAGTATATTTTTGTACTCACCCTTGTTTAATTAAATATTATTCAGAAGAGAAGGACTTTGCTACCGGTGTGGATCTCGACGACTAGGCTGCTACCGCAGCCGATTGCCTATGGCAGATTAGTTGGGTTCTACTACTTATTTTCATCTTCTCATTGTGTTCTTTATTGTTGGCGCAAGCATTTCTTGTAATAAACTCTCATATTTAATAAAATTATGCGAATTATGGATGTTACCATATTTGTTTACTGTGTGTACTAGCTACTGTTCCAAGGACTAGTGTAGAATACCCTGAGGATTTGGGGGTGTTACTTCTGGGTCCAACACAACAACGCCTCTCTGGTGAGTTCTTGGCCCCACTGAGGTCAAATTCTCCATCTATGAGTCCCCTTGTAACTATGCATGCACTTCATTTCAGCTGATTTCCACCAGGATGGTCTGTCACCGTGAAGCTTGTTGCCGCCATCGCTGACCTTCACCGTCAAGCTATCTTAGCCCTGCTCTGACCTCGTTATCCTCTTTCTCGTACTCATGGTAAAATGCTAGAGCTTCAGTCCCCATTAATTTGAGTAGTTTTGGGCATGTACACCATAATCGCTAGTTGAACCTATGGTGCCGCTGAGGGATGCCACCGTCGGCTTGCCATAGGCGACCCTAGGGTCCTGAGCCATGCTAATAGCTTTGAAATAGCACCCTAAGCTGATTTGAGCTTCAAGCTGGCCTAGTCTTTTCCCCTAGCACGAATGTCGTGTTCACCCGAGAGTTTCCACTGCCTCTCGCCGTCGCACCGCCAACTCCGTCCATCTCTTTGGCCACCTTTGCCTCCCCTAGCATCACATTGACCCCCTCTTCCCATTTTCGGGCTCCCCCGAACCTTTACGCGCATGCCTTGCCACCGGCGAGCTTCTCCTCCTCTCAACCATGCGCAGCTCTGCTGCTTTTTCTCTCCCTCCCTCTCTGCCAAGTAGGGACCCATGTCATTAAAGATTAATTAGCATTAAGTATCAGTGGTTAAGTGTAATAAGTGTATGATAGGTGGGATGAGCCGAAAATATTAACAGAAATATAATTCCAAATGTTTTTAGTAAATGTGTCACAAACATGTGGGACTCTGCACTATTCTTGATTTAAAAAAACGTTTTAAAACCCGAGAGACTGACATGTGGACCCCAATCATCAGATAATTAAAATAAAAAATAGGTTTAATCATTTAGTTAATTATAATGAGTCTATGACAAGTGGGACCCCTTTGTTTTATAAATAAAATCAAGAAAACGAAAATATGAGTCACTAACAAGTAGGCCCTGCATGTAAGTTAATAAAAATAAAAAAATATGAGAAAAGCCACTTTCAGTTCAGAGGAGAATAAGCTTTCTCTATTGGAAAATGTAAACATCAGTAGAACTCGGAGAAAAATACGCTTTCTCTGTTGGAAAGCGTAAACCTCAGAAAATACGCTTTCGACGTCATCGTTTTCTTAATTTCTAGAATTTTCAAACCGAAGCAAATTAAAATGTTAATAACTTTTGCATACGAACTCCAAATTGAATGAATCTTTTTTCTAAATTCATATGAAATCACGATTTATATGGATATTCAAAAATATTTGGGTTTTGTTGTATTGAAATTATTTTTCTGTATTTAATTTTCTTTCGGCTCTTTTGATTAGACATTGATTCTTCGAGCGAAATTTACAATGGTCATCCGTCCTCTTATTTAGAGCAACCAGAGCAAGGCAAGCTCCTTCTTTGACTATGTTGATCATAATATTTTAATTATTGTACCTCTTTTTTCAAAATCTATTATGCATGCATGTATGTTTGCTTAAAATTGCTATATTTTGGGATAATGACAGTTATATTCCTATTCAATGCTTGATCCTCATTGAAATATTGATATCATTATTGTTGTAGACATTAGGGTATGGTTTAGATAATGAATGATGTCGAATTGGGTTTTTCGAAGGCAAATATCACATAAATGCTTAGCCGGACTTTAGTCTTTACTAAAATTGAAAAAAATGGATGACATGTTGAATATGAGTTTGGGAGATTTTTAAATGATGGTTCAGAGGGGCTTACCTCTGTTATTTTCTATAAAAATAAATGTGAAAAACTTAGTTTATGACGTGGGTGAGTTATATTATAATAGTAGGAGTGTGAGAGGTGTATCTCACAAGTAGATAGGGGGAGATCCTCGCCCGGGTCAATTAAGGATTAAACACCAGTATATCTGACCTAAGTATAAGCGTACAACCACATATGTCGATATGGGACGGTCTTAGCTAATTAAGTCATCGAAAACTAGCCTTGCATGTTGGTAGACCGTAGTAGTGCGAGCATGTGTGAGGACCTCCCTCGGGTTGCCCCAGGAGAGATCTCCTAGGACCTCCCAGGGGGTTCGTTAGGACCACCTGGAGGTCTGGGAGGTCCTCCAAGATCACCCGAGGAGGTCTCCTAGGACCACCTGGAGGTCTCCAGGACCTCCCCAGGAGGACTCAAAGGTCCACTTGGAGGTCCTCCAAGACCACCCGAGGAGTCCCAGATCCTGTGCTCACTGAACTAGTCCCAGGATCAGATTGGTTAGCTCGCACAGACTCAACATCAGTGTGATCAAATACATACAACAAGCTCAAAGATAAGCAATAGACAACATAACACATATATTAGCAAAAGACCTTATGGTCAAGGTTTTTACAAGGTTGCCACACAGGGCTTACAACCCAAAAGAGAACCTGCAGCAGAAACCAAAAACCAGTGAAGGCCACTCAGCAAGCCCACATGCTACTGAGTGGAGGACGTCTCCTATGCGCAAGGTCTTCAAAAGAGCTCCCCTTCGAAGGGCACTACATTCCCTGGATCTCCCCCTTTGCTGATTAAAATAGAGGGTACAAGCCATGAGTACTTTGAATGTACTCAGCAAAGCCGTGGGGAAAATGTATGCAAATAATATTTATGCACGACTTGACAATGGAGAGCTGCAAGGTTAGTTTGCAGAAAGCAATATTTGACAGTGAAATGGCATAAATAGATTTCAAAGCTCAAGTTAAAAGAGATACATAAATACATTTGTTTTTAAAGGAGGTCGTAAGTACCAACTCACTCCCAAGACCACTCCCAAAACAGCTCAGGCTGCCCCAACAGCCAGGACCACCCACCAGACCACTCTAGAGCTCCAAGACCTCCTTTGGGCACCAACCCTGGAGCATCCAGGACCACTTTAGAGCTGCTGAAGACCAGCCCTTGGACTTCTTCGCGAGCCAGCCACGACCTCTCTGGAGCCGGCCAAGGTCTCTTCAAGACAAAGCCATGGCCTCACACAGAAGCGTCCAGGAACACCATTTTTACAAAAGTCTACCCCTCATTTGAAATCTCCGGGCATGTCCATAACCGAGGACGCGTCTATTTGAATAGATTTACACTCTGCAGAGGTTGTACAGCTTTACCCACAAGAGATAATCATCTTGTAATGTCCGCTCACACAATTCCAAGGTGTGCGACTAAGAGATTATCACAAGGCCTTTACAAGGCTCCATTTCAGCTTAGTTCTGCCCGCTAAGGTTTCGCCATACATGCCCCCTCTTACGCCATTCCCAGCCATAACAGAACCGAACTAAAACTTCACCAATTAGTTGACTAGGTCCACCCCATCCTGGACTTGTGGTTGCACGGTATGGCCCAGGTCAATAGCTCACAAGGTGAAGTCCTTAGCTGCTGCTGAGGCGAGACCTTCCACCACCCAAGATGCACACAACACCCACACTAAACACCTTCCACTCGCCCAAGCATAAAATATTTCTGGGTTAACCCGGCCAGAGGACCACCCAGGTCCCGGCGCAACAAAATTTTAGTAAGGGTGGCAACACATACCGTGACTCACATAGGGCCACACTTCTTTTTAATTAGCACACTGGCTGTTGCTACACGAGCCACAAACCAGTGCACTGGGGTAAGCTATCATAGATGAATTATGGTGAGACCGACGTTCCCAGGTTGGCAAACGAAAAGATCCAACACGAAGCACCCATCCTAGGGATGTCCAAAGATTACATGTCAACATACCTTTTTCTCAAATAATCAAGGAGTCCTACTAGCAAGTGGGTAAGCAACTACTCCCAAACCATTTGTACAAATAGCCATGCAGGTTATAACAAAACATATATTTTTTGTAAAATGGGTTCAAGATGATCAAAGGTCCACGACTTACCTTTGGCGACAAACAGCTGGTCTTCTGAGAAGGTTGCTGGATCCTCGAGCTCCTCAGCAAAATTGCAATCTACACGTTTGCAAAGAAACCAAGTAAATAAAGCAAACTCCAAGAAACCAAAAAGAACTTAACTTAGAACCGAAGGAGAGGAGGTCCACTGAGAGGGAGGTCCGAGAGGGAGGTCCAAGGGAAAAGGGAGATCTCGTCCCAAGGAGATCCAAACCAGTGGAGCTTGGAAAGCTCACCAGGATAGGGAGAAACCAGAGGAGAGGTTGGAGTGAAGAACAAAGAGGAAGTGGGTGCCCCCTTGGTGCACTAAATACAGGCAAAAGGGAGAATAGGAATACTACAAAAGGTAGTGACCAGATTCAATGGTAGTGTGGGAAAAGCACACTGCCAGTTGGCACAAAAAGGATTAGAATAGGTGAAGGAGGGGACAAGGGAAAGACTGACAACATAAAAAGGGCATAGACTTTTGTAATAGAAATGACGTGACAAGAGGTAGAAAAATTACTGACAGAGCTGACAGAGGGGATAGGTCAGGACTAACAAAGAGGCCAGTCAAACTAGGGTGAACAGACCAGTCAAAAGGGGTGGTCTCAACCCGCGAAGGTGGTCTTTACAAAAAGACCAGAGGTCTTGACCATGAGGTGGTCTCAACCACAAAGGTGGTCTTTACAAAAAGACCAAAGGGTGGTCTTGGCAAAAAGACCAAAAGTCATGACCACATAGGGTAGTCGTGACAAAAGAGGGTGGTCTTTGCAAAAAGACCACACGGAGGTCCTGCGGACAAGGAGGTCCTGACAGGAGGTCCTAAAGACAAAGAGGAGGTCTTAACCCAAAGGGGGAAGTCCTGACCACAAGGGATGATCTGGACCAGGAGGGTGGTCTTTACAAAAAAACCAGCAAAGACCAAGAAGGTGGTCCTTACAAAACAACCAGGAGGAGGTCCTTCAGAGGAAAAGGATCCAACGGAGGGGATCCAAAGAGGTCTGAGCCAAAGGGGGAGGTCCTGACGGTCAGATCCACAAGGGGAGGTCCTGGCAGTCAAGATCTACAAAGGGGAGGTCCAACGAAAAGAAGGAGAGTAGGTCAAACAGAGGAGGGGGTCTAGAGAGAGGAAAAACCAACCCAAACTTGACACTCAGGAATCAAAGAGGTTTGAAACACAAACTTGAGCTGGTGTAAAACCAAGAAAAGGGAGGTCTTAGATCTACAAAGGGGTCTAGACAAGGGGAGGTCCAGCACAGGTCTAAACACAAAGGAGGTCTGGACCGAGAGAGAGAGGTCTAGACACAGAAGAGGTCCTGGAAAGAAGAAACCAAGCCTAGAGGCACACAGAGCAAACTAAGGAGGAAAACTAAAGCCAAAGAACACCAGGGAACTCCAGTAAGCAAAGAGCACCAAACAATTGGACTTTAGTTGAAGTCTAGTGTGAGACCCCGGTTTATTAAACTTGTAATACTTAACCTTCCTCTGGTTCTAGTATCACAAATAGAATAATCCGCGTCTCGATGAATATGTGCCTCCCAGAACAAGCAGCACACATACATCATATCAAAGCATGCATCAATTCCATAAAACTGAATATAACAAGTCTACCAAAAGACATACATAATATAAGTTATTACAACACACCGACCAGGCCAAATGACATAAGTAGCAAATAAGTAATGCAATGGAAGCAAAGTTCCATAAGATGGCTTAAACCAAAAGACGACCGGTTAGCCACATAACACCACAGGGCAACCGACCGCCGCCAAGCTAATCGCCCCTTAAAGCGCATAAAGCACAACTCACAAAAGTGAGGCCCATCGGACTCACTATCATCCTCTGCACAACACAAGCAATGCAGGTGAGTACAAAAATGTACTCGCAAGACTTACGAGTAACAAGCCTATATATAGCTACATGAAAGCTGTATTCAAAGGAATGTGGTTATATGGTTCTTTGACGCACAAGGCAAGTTTTATTTGCAATATGTAATAGATTGAGCAATGATTTGCAAGATCTGTTTTTAAGCATTTAAATAACAGCGAGTAAACATAAGTAGCAAGTATCCACCTAGAAGTGACTTTCCCTAAAACCACCACAACATAGCACGAATCCCTGATTCGTACCACCATCAAGTTTTAATTATAAAAAGGTTGTAGTCTAACTCTTGAAAGACTTCCCAAGCGTGTCCATAACCTAGGACGAGGCTATTCGAATAGTTTTAATCCTGCAGGTGTACCAATGTACCCACACTTGGATCGCCTTTTTGCCAAGCTATTAAGCACACTTCCTTTGGTATGCCAACACGGCTAAGTCCTACGAACCCTTTCCAATGGAATATGCTAATCAACAGACGCACGTATGGGGGTTAATCCTTAGTGATCTGCCGACGAAATATGGATCACAAGGACCCATACGTGGAGCAAGATACACCGGCCTCGGCGGGTGTTCCTCTCCTACAGCGTGTCCATGTTGCATATAATCAAATATGCAACCCACCACGCGACTCATTAATTAACACAGCCCAAAGTACTCAGCTAAGAGAGGTCCCATATCCCTCTAGTGTGGTTAGCACGCACAAATGCTTGGTTTGGTGTAACAAATAGCTCGGTCCTTAATTGACCCGGGCACCATTTCATTCACACCCAAAAGATCACACCATCTTACCATTGTGCCCAAGTCTAAATTGTTTTTCATTTTTAGTTTTAGTTTTGCAATTTAGACAAAGCACAAGGCTGAAATATACATATCATAACAGTTTGTGTGATCAAGGTTATCGACAAGTCGATAACCGCCCATTACTACCGATAACTAAGCATGGCTAAGCATAATGACACGTAATCTACTAAGTGACAAGGGTCCATCCAGCGAACCCAAAGTCACAGCAAGTAACCTAGGCTTCAGTGGTAGAGGAATAAACATTTCCTACTGATTATGCATCTACTGGGCCAACTATCGACAATAGTTTAAAACAACATAGCAATGCATACATAGAATTTGCAAACAATATATTAGACTTTCGAAAATAGTAGGAACAATATGATCAAATGAATGCTACATCTGCTTGCCTTGCTGGAGTGCAGGATCTGATGGCTGCTGTGGCTCAATATCAGCAATAAAATTATCTTCGGAACCTAACGCGAAAAGGCGATAAGCAAATAAGAACGAAGAACACCAAATAAACTCCAACAGCAAAACACATCCAAATCTAATAAAATTTACACAACAACTAGGGAATGATCTAAGACAATGATAGGAACAAGAATTATGCAATTTGGACTTAACATGCAAAAGATATGGACAAAATGCTCTTTCTCAGCCTTACAACAACCTAATTAGTAATTAGCACTGTTCATGGCAAAATTTTCTAGAATGATCTAAGGTCTGAAATTTTTATAGTAGGTAGATTATGACATCCTAATAACAGCAAAGTTTGATTTACTAAATTTGGAGTTATACACATTTACTTATGATTTTTCTAAGTTGTAAATCTAATGCAAGTCATTTTACAGAATTATGAACATGCTCAAATCTTATTCCACATGAAAGTATACTAACAGATGAATTTAACAAAATTGATTTTGCACAAATTGGATTTATACAGAAAAAGATATGCATTTTACAAGGTTAAATCCATTTTTGGAATATTCAGAGTGACAGAAATCAGGTTATTTCTAGTTATACAATTTTCTGCTACTGGAATATGCTTAAATCCATTTTTATAATAAACTTAAGTGATAACACAATTTATTACAGTTGGACATACCTAAAAAGCAGCTAAAATGAATTAGTTATGAGTTTCTAAAGTTTTTATATCATTTTCAGTCGTTAAATAAATACTTACCGAAAAACAGACAAGCTCCAATAATAGAATAAGACGTGGACGCTCGACAACCCTCGATCTAAAATCCTACGGCTCACGCGCGCCGAAAACAGCGCACACGCGCGAAACCTAATCGGAGCCCACCGTTGGATCACGATCCAACGACGCACACAAGTGTAGGCATTCGGACGGTGCGGTTGCTTAGGCCAATCCCAGCCGCAGATCGGCAGATGGACGGTCTAGAGCGCACCAATGGTCGGAAGGTCCGATTGCATACATGATCTCAGCCGTTTATCTCAAGATCGATGGTTGAGAATGATCAAGGCATCCGGAGGGTCCGAATGCATACAACGATCTGGGCCGCAGATCTAAAAACGGACGGTGGCTAAAGATCGAAGTTCAAATAGAGATGCTGACACGTGGGGCACGCATGTCAGTGACCTTGAGTCAGAACCGCGAACGTTTAACCCACGTGCATAGTGCACTGGGCCCACATGTCAGCGACTAAAAGTGGCGGTTTAGGACAGAATTAATGCTTCTAATGATTACCATTAAATAGACGCTAATGACTTCTAAAATTTGATTTTAACCCCTCGGGCCCACAAGTCAGCGACCCAAAGGTGAATTCCGACCGTGATTAAATGCCGACACATTACTTAGCCAAAGATTAGGTATTAATGATGTCGGAACAGCGAGGGATTGCGCCAGCGGGCGATTTAAGGATGTTGGGCCCACTGGTCAACGACAAGGATTAAGACACAATTAATTAACTAATGATTAACAATCACTGTGCAATTAATATGTCCTAATCAAAAGACGAAAACGGGAGTTCTGTGCCGGCAAAATCCCGAGCGACTTTCACGGCTAATCGCCGGCGACACTGGCCGCGGCGGCGCCGAACAAGAACCAAAATGGAATCGCAATAGCACTACAAACCTAATGGTGGCATTTTCGCCGGCGGTGAGGGACTAGAACACCGGCTAGCCGGAAAACAAAAAAGGGAGCTTTTACTGCTAAGTGCGAAAATAGCGAAAAGCTCAGCTGCAGCCCAAGGAAGCTAGTGCCATGGCCTCTAGGGACTAATAAGAAGCTACCTTGGTGAAGAGAAGCTTCAGAGATGGCCGGAGAAGCTTGATCACGGAGGAAGCTCGCCGGACTTGGAGAAGAAAGATTGAAAATGACACCCTGAGCCAAATGAGTGATACCAAAGCATCAATATAGCTTCATTAAGGTCCACAGAAGCTACATGAGCAAGTAATTAGAAAATGGAGCACTCACCTGAGCTGAGGAAGAAGATGACCAATTTCGGCCGAATTTGAACAAACCCCAAATTGGACAATTCCTGAGAATCAAATCCAAAATTAAGTGAGGGGAAATGTTCAAGATAGTAAAGAGATAAGGATAGGGCAAAGAAACATGAAGGAGAACCACTGGAACACCAAGAACACCAATGGAGCTTTTCGGGTCAACAATGGCGACTTGCCATTTTTGAGGTGTTAAGCTCCAATACTGTGAATGGAGCTTGATGGTGGTCTAAAGAAACTCCAGGAGGTGATTTGGGTGCTTATAAGGCCTTGGAGGCATTAGGGTTTGCACCACAAGTTTTTCGGGCGGCAAAGCACAGAGCACAAGGTGCGGCCGACAAGGATAAAGGATGGTAGACGTGCAATAGGGCATGGCATGGCCGAAGGTGTCTCCCACGACCCTCACTATTGACTAGGGTGGCTGTAGGAAGCACGATTTGACACTGCCATCACCCTCCCTACTGTTCATGCACGACTAGAGGTTGAAGATGACCAGAGGAAAGGCTCGGGCGTTCCAGAGCCCTACGATTCAAATCGGACGGCTGAGATAGCGCCACGCCACTGCAGTTTAAAACACAACGAAAAGGTCACGAGCCCTAGGATTAAGAATGAACGGCTCAGATTGCCCCACGTCGCAAACGCGATTTACAACAGAGGAACAGGCCGGCGTTGGATCTTAATCCAACGGCTCTGATTCAAACCAACAACCGGAGGGTCCGAAAGTTTCGGAGGATCTCGACGGTTGGATGGAGATCTAACGGTCGACATTCATTTAAGCAACCGGAAGGTCCGAAAGGTTACACGCGCGCGGGCCGCGCGATCGAGATCTAACGGTTGAGATCCAACGCGCGTTTTTAAAGAGAGGCTCGGTGCAGTTAGTTGACTGGACCGAGTCAATTGGCTCGAGCCCGAGTCTGACTCGAACCCAAGGCACAGTGAAGCCAGGTTTGATTTCGAAATTAGAACTGAGACTTTGAAGGATTTATTTGAGGTAGCAAAATAACTCCAAAAATTATGAAATTTTTACAGGAGTTTGCTAACCCAGATATTAAGCTTGTGTAAAATTTTCAGAGGTTTTTATACTGTGAATAAATCTCCAAAAATTTTGCAAGGCTCTGTTTTGCGGTTTGACTAAAAGTCAAACAGGTTTGACTGCCTCTAAAAATATTCAAACAATTTCTAAAAATTGTGAAATTTTTCAGAGGGGCTACAAACCATCCCAAGAACTTAGGAAAAATATTTCCAGAGGATGATCACAAAATTTGACAAGATTGTTTTTGGAATATCAAAGTTTGGATCAAATAGACTTGTGACATTGTATTTCCATAATCCCTTGTACAAGAATTGTTTGGCACAACAGGAAATACATGATGTAAGAAAAAGTTTTAATTTCTACTGATTTTCTTACATTTGAAACACAAGCCCAAAGTTGGGATGTTACAAAACCTCCCCCCCTTACAAGAATCTCGCCCCGAGATTCTGTTTACTCGAAGAAGAAGGATGGGTAATCTGCACGAAGACGATCTTCGCGCTCCCAAGTTGCCTCATCTTCAGAATGGTTTGACCACTGAACCTTAAGGAACTTGATGACACGGTTCCTTGTCATTCGTTCCGATTCTTCGAGAATACGAACAGGATGCTCATGATAGGTCAAATTCTCCTGCACATCGAGATTTTCCAACGGAGTTTCCTCAACTGGAACACGGAGGCACTTCTTCAAGTGTGACACATGAAACACGTCGTGCACACCCTCAAGTGAAGCCGCAACTCCAATCAGTATGCAACGGCTCCAATCCTCTCGATGATGCGATAAGGCCCAACATATCGAGGAGCTAACGCCCTTGATGCCAAAAAGCTGATGGCCCTTCAAGGGTGAGACCTTGAGATACACAAAGTCATTGGGCTCAAGCTCAACTCTCGGCGACAACGATCCGCATAGCTCTTTTGCTCGGATGGGCCACGCGCAGATGCTCACGAATCGGTGAACACGGCTTCGGCCTCATTGATGGAATCGCCCAAGGCCGACGCTCACGATTTCGACCAGTTCAAAGGAGTTCTACATCTCCTCCCATACAAAGCCTCAAGCGATTGCCATGCCAAGACTAGCTTGGAAACTGTTGTTGTAGGAGAACTCTGCAAACGACAAGCACTTCTCCCACTTCTTCCCATAGGAAAGAACACAGGCACGGAGCATATCTTCCGACACTTGGTTGACTCTCTCCGTCTGACCATCAGTTTGAGGATGATAAGCTGAACTGAAAGAAAGACGTGTACCCATCGCCTCTTGCAGACTATGCCAAAAGCGAGAGGTGAAGAGAGAACCACGATCTGACACAATCGTTCGTGGCATACCATGCAAACTCACAATCCTTGAGACATAAAGCTCGGCCAAGGGCTTCACACGGAGCTGGGTCTTGACAGGAAGAAAATGTGCCACCTTAGTCAGCCTATCAATCACGACCCAAATGGCATCGTTCCCTTTGGGTGAGCGGGGCAATCCGGTGATGAAATCCATACCAACGGAATCCCACTTCCACTCAGGTACTGGCAAAGGCTGAAGAAGGCCTGCTGGACGGGCGATGTTCACCTTGACGCGACAAAGACACGTCGCTTCAAAGAACGAACACGGCAATCTCGCGCTTCATGCGAGTCCACGAATCTCTCGCCGAAGATCTTGATACATCTTGGTAGCTCGGGATGGATAGACAAAGGAGTTATGGGCCTCGCGGAGAATCAACTCCGCAATTCCATGACCTTTGGAACCACAAGGCGCCGTCCAAACCACACAACGCCGTGCTCATCCTCGTAAAAGCACTTAGCTGTCCCATTCTTGATGTTACGCTGATTTGGATCACACCAACATCATGTCACTGGGCAGCCTTGATTTGCTCCACCAAAGTCGGTTGCACAACCAAGGTAGCAAGAGAACCATGCTCAATCAATCCCAAATTAAGCCGCTGAAATTCTTCAAGGAGGGTAGGTTGTTGCTCTTGAAGTGACAAGGTATTGCAATACACCTTGCATGAGTGCATCCGCAACAACATTAGCCTTGCCGGATGGTGCTTGAATGCCCATATCATAGTCCTTGATCAATTCCGACCATCTCTCTGCTGAGGTTCAGATCGTTGGGTGAACAAATATTTCAAGCTCTTGTGATCGAATACACCTCACAGCGGTTACCAATAAGGTAATGCCGTCAAATCTTGAGTGCATTGTCGAACCAGGAGCGAAGGATCCCGAATTCTCGTGTTCAAACACGGTCGGATTTCCAGTGTACAGTCTCACAAAAATGAATATCACATTCATATCATAAAGCGTAAATGGCATTAAATAAATAAGCTTTTAATACAAATGAGTCGAATAATAATATCAAATGTCAAATGATAAACACAGTGGAAATAACATAATAGTGGGAGCCACACGATGCGCCACAGCAATCGTTTGGGTCCGGAAGGCCTACTCGTCCGGGTCCTCACCGTCAATATAGCAGTTCTTCTCTGAATAAGATTTATTCACAAGAGTGAGCACTACTACCGTGCTGCAAGTCACACAATATTGAATTTAAATGCATGCATAAGAAAACAAGTGAGTATGGCAGAGTTGTTTTGCATAAACAAACATTTTCAGTTTGAATAAGCATAGTAGTTTCTAAGGCAATTTTTATACTATAGATAAAATCATATTTTGAAATAGCAATGATATAATGTGGATAACCTCCAATGATAAAGTGAAGGATCCTCCTAACACTTGGCTTCCCTAAATTTTCATAAGGATTAACCATCCTCAACATTTATTAAAGCATTTTAAAACAAAAACAATACTAACTTTAAGTGGCCTGCTAGCATGTCCATGACCATGACGCGCTATTCGAATAGTTTCTACTGCAGAGTTGGTACAACTTTACCCACACGAGGTGACATGCTCGTTATGTCGCCAATTCACGCTTCAAGGCGTGTGGTGAGCAATTACCATGAGGCCTTTACAATGTTTTATCCTAGTACATTCATGCCCGCTAAGGTTTCGCCCCTTTGGGTGGACGTCCTCGGAAGCCCCTCTTGCGCCAAGTGGGAATAAAACGTCTAACCGACACCCACAAAATCACATGACATAAATATACTAGGACATCACAAATTAGTTAGCCAAATCCTGCCCATACAGGACATGTGGTGGTACGTTATGGCATAGCAATAAGCGGCTCAAAGACCGGTCCTCAATTGACTTGGGCGTCATTCCTACAATCCATGGGCCTTGATCTTAACCAGATCAAACCCGTGCATAAACCTGCACCCACCATTCCGACCATTTCGCCCAAGTCCAAACCCAGTTTGGTTTTATTTTGAATAAAAACTTCATTTATAAACTCATGTGGTAAAACAATACCACAATATCAAGTGTGAAAACAATTTGTAGAGATCTGGTGTAAACCCTCCCAAATTCTGTAAATGTGGACTAAGCTTGGCTAAGCATATATTTGAATTTTGGTAATATCTTGCCTATGGTATCGAGGTAGTCAGATACAACATTCAAATTTGGCCATACAATAACATATGGAATTAACTATATGTAAAACAGGATATTAAAATATTTATAACAACATATGCATGCAATAAGGAATTTAAAAACTGAAAATAACTTAAAATAATAGGGGCAATATGGTCAATGGTATAACTTGCCTTGGTCGATGTCTTGAAATTCTAAATCTTGATTGATCGAACTCTCGGAGTCGTCGAAGTCTATCTGTAAAATCGACAATTCAATATTCAAATTCAAATAAATTCAAAACATAGTTCAAATCAACTCCAAACTGAAATATTTTGGTTTAGTTAGCTAGATTATAATTTTATATAAATTTTGCAATTTGAATCACCCAATTTGAGTTCATATGCAAAAGTTATGAATTTTGAAGTTTATAACTAAATCTGAAATTTCATTGAATTTCCGAATTATTTTCCTCATCGAAAATCCATTTATTGCGCAATGATTACATCAGCTCTGATTTCGGGATTAAAAGATTTAAAATTGAATTCGGCAGGTGGGCCCCATGAGTCGATGACTTCGGCCCATGTGGACCAAGTCCAGAGCACGGGAAGGATGGTGCGGTGGACTGGCCACGTGTGTGTGTGTGTGGCGCTGACTGGAACGCCGCGTGTGCGCCACGCAAGCAGAAAGGTGATGTGGCGCCTAGGTGGCAAAGCCACGTCGGCGTGCACGGCGGCGACGTTTTCGGACGCGGCCGACAACGACGATCGGCGGCTCTCCGGCGAGGGTGAGTGGTCGCAACTTGTAGAGGGGGATAAGGCGAACACGATGGTACCGTTTTGGACGCGAATGGTCGCCGGAGTTGACCGGCGGCGAGCTTTTGGCGGCGGAGAGGTTCGGGTGTTGACGACAACGGAGTTCCGGTGGCGCTCCGAAGTGATGAAGGGGTCCCCGAGGTGGCTCCGGTGTCGGTGAAGACGATGGTGCGCACCACGGCGGCTTGGCGGCGTTGGCGGCGCGGCTTCGGAGTTTTCGCGCGGCGAAAAACCCTAAACTCACGACACGGTGGCGGTAGAGCTCAGCGGAAATGAGAATTGAGGAGATGAGATGAGAGCGTAAGTGCGCTCCCGGTGGTGCCTTTTATAGGGGCTAGGTGGCTCTGTGGCGGCGTGGGGGAGGTGGGGGTCGTGCGGCGCGGGTTGCGGCGTTGAGGGCGAAACCGTCCCGAGAAGAGGGGAGAACATGGAAATGCGGCGGTGGTGGATGCGGTCTCGCACGCATTACGCGCGAATATCGGAGCGGTTGGGATTGAGCCGTTAGCGGCTTCGGGCGTGGGTGTCCATGGCGGCGGTTGCGGCGGCGGAGAAGAAGAAGGCGAGAAGACGACGACTCGAGTGGTCGTCCGATTTTCAACGTCACGGTCGAGATTAGATTCGAAGCGTAAGTGACTTTCGGCGCGGCCGTTGGATTAAGATCAATGGTTGAGATTAGACCGAGCGAAGCGGTAAGTGCGTTTTGGCGCGGCCGTTGGATTAAAATCGTGCGGCTCACGTTGATGATGGCATTCGGACCGTGCGGTTCCTGTGACAGATCTTGACCGTCGGTGCATGATCCAACGGTGGAGAAAAGAAAAGATACGCGAAGAAATGGTAGCCGTTCGATTTTGATCGGACGGTGGGAGGCGAGAGGCGGGTGCGGCGATTGCGGGCCGGTGGGCTGCGCGCGTTTGTGAGATTTGGGCCGGAGCCGGTGGGTTTCGGCCCAAAGTCATTTTTGATTTTCTTTTGGGTTTCTCAATTGTTTTAATTCTGTTAATTCATTTAGGCTTTAGAAAATAGCAAAATACTTCCAAAAATTATGGAAAAATTCACAGAAATTCCCATATTCATTCTGGACTTAATAAAATTATTTCCAACTATTTGTTGGCTTTTAATTTTGCAAATAAATTTGTTTTAGCTTTAAAATATTTATAAAAAGCTTTTGTAAATTCAGGAAAATCCACAAACATAAGTAAACTTTTAAATTTTACTGAAATTTGAAAATTGGGCTGTTACACATGAACCACTACAGCTAACTCCAAATCATGAGTAGGATAGTTGAGTTCATGAGGCCGCAATCGCCTCGATGCATAGGCCACTACCTTGCCTTCTTGCATAAGAACACAAGGAGTCCCTGAGAGGCATCACAATAGATATCAAGCTCTTATGCACATCGGGAGAACAAGCACTTTGGGCCGAAGTCAACCGCCTTTGAGTTCTTGAAAACTCAAATCACAAGCAGATGACCACACGAATTTCTTTTCTTTCTTGAGCAATTCGGTCATGGGCTTGGCAATTTTGGAGAAGTTCTCGATAAAGCGGCGGTAGTAGCCCGCTAAACCAAGGAAACTCCTCACATCGGTGACTGACTTGGGCTGCCCCCAAGATAGGACATCGCTGACCTTGCTAGGATCTACTGCTACACCACCTGCTGAAAGAACATGGCCCAAGAATGCCACTTCCTTCAAACAGAACTCGCACTTGCTGAACTTGGCATACAGCTGATGCTCACATAGCTTGCCCAAAACAATCTGCAGGTGCTCAGCATGCTCCTCTTCACTCTTGGAGTAGATAAGAATGTCATCAATGAAAACCACAACAAACTTATCCAAATACTCCATGAACACCGAGTCATAAGATTCATGAACAAAGCTGGAGCATTGGTCAAGCCAAAAGACATGACGGTGTACTCGTAGAGGCCATAACGAGTAGTGAACGCCGTCTTTGGAATATCCTCAGCCCTGATCCGGACTTGATGATACCCCAATCTCAAGTCAATCTTGGAGAACACACAAGCTCGATCAAGCGGTCAAAGAGATCATCAATACGAGGCAAAGGATATTTGTTCTTCACCGTCACTTCATTAAGCGGACGGTAATCAACACACATCTGTGTGGTCTTGTCCTTCTTCTTCACAAAATGACTGGACAACCCCAAGGAGATGAGCTAGACGGATGAAACCTTTGCTTGAAGCTCACCCAAGCGCTTCTTGACTCCTCCAACTCATTAGGAGGCATTCGATACGGCGCCTTAGAAATTGGAGCGGTACCGGGTAGCAACTCAATCACAAACTCTAAGTCTCGAACTGGAGGCATACCAGGAAAATCTTCATGGAAGACATCCACAAAGTCACAGACTGTGGGCACATCCTGAATCTCCATGGTGGCTTAGCTTCAAGGGCACAAAGATGTGGCCCCTGCAGTGCGGTGAAATCCCAACTTGCTCGCTTTGAGGACTAGTGAGGAAAACCATCTTCCCGCACAATCGATTTGCCCCAAGTGTTGGGACAACCAATCCATGCCAAGAATTACATCCAGCACGCCGAATCAAGTAAGATGAGATTCGCCAAAATTCCACTCCTTCAATATTAATAGAACGCCCGACATTCTTGATCGCTCTCATTTCCGCTCCCGGAGAGCGAATAAGCAAAGAATCCCAAAGGAACAAAGTGAAGCTCACAATCAGACAAATGATCTCGAAATAAAGGAATGCGATGCTCGAGTCAAACAATACTGCAGCGGGGACGATAACTAACAAGGAACGCACCCAACACAACGTCGGTGCCTCACGAGCCTCTCACCGAGATGTGGTTGACTCGACCACTCTCGACACTCTGGTCTTCGGATCACCTTACGGTCGGTGTGTGACCATTCCGCGTCCTCCATTAGGACGAGGGCTGCTCGATCCTCACGAGGGCAAGCGCTAGCATAGTGGCCCTTCTTGTTGCAGCGAGCGGTAACATCGCGGTGGGTTGCGGAGCGCAACTCGCCGCCGAGTCGCAGTGCACGTGGCTGAAACACGGCTGCGGGGACGAGCGGATCGCGCCGACGGCCTCGGCGGTGGTGAAGCCAAAGCACGAGCCCTCGGGCGGGCCCAACACGGGACGAGTGAGGCCGGCTGTGCGCACCGATGGGCCTCCCACTTGCGCTATGCGGGACTCACCAGCGCCGCCTTGTGCTCGGCGGCGATGGCCTTGTCAACCAAGGCACGGAAGTCGACAAAGTCCACTATAGATAGCTTGTCCTGCAGCTCCTCGGACAAACCATCCATGAACTTCTCCTGTTTGACCTCATCAGAGGCCACCTCTCCTGGAGCATAACGAGCCAAGTGGTTAAACTCGTAAAGATACTCTGATACAGACTTGCGCCCCTGTTTAAGCGCAAGAAACTCCTTTTTCTTGAGCTTCATCAAGCCATCGGGAATGTGGGCCCGACGGAAAGCAGATCTGAACTCATCCCACGAGACAACGTGGCCTGCGGGCTGCATGGCGAGAAAGTTCTCCCACCAAGAGAGTGCTGCACCCTCGGTGATGGGATGCAAAGAGTGCCGCTCCTGCTCCACGGCGGCGATATTGAGCTTCGCTCAACAAGACGCAACCAATCATCGCGCCCAAAGGGTCCTCGAGCCGAGAGAAAGTAGGCGGCCGTGTACGGAGAAACTCCGCAAGCCCACCACGAGACTGGTGGCCACCACCTCCAGACCCTGAAGCACCAGCAGGAGTGGAGGTGTTCCTCGCAATGATCTCCAAGATCCGGGTCTGGTCCATGCGATTCCGCTCGATCGAGCCGAACCTCGACCATGGTCGGAGGAGGAAGCTCCTCATCGGAACCGGTGGTGGATTAGCGGGTGGTTCTTGCCATCTGTTCCACAAAAATAGGTTAAACACAACTCCGGAACAGGAGACAAAGAAAACAGCTAACCACTAAACAAAACAATCTTTAAAAGCTCAAGTAACAACATAAAACTGCAGCAAGATCACAAAGATAATATCCATCTTCCCATTATAATATCCATCTTCCCATTATGACCAACTCGTATTACAGAACGAGTAATCAATTTTTCAGGAAGGCAATTCTCAGGTTGTTAACTTCGGTTTGAAAACAGCTAGGAAACAGGGTGAGAGATTTACTAAAGAATGGTTAGACACTTAGCTATCCCATATCACTTCTTACCCTTTTATTCCCACAAATTTTAGTTGACTTAACCTCTCATTTCAGCACCTTTTACTACTCAAATGCTAGCTGTCCAGAAATTCCTGCTTGCTGTCCAGATTTTCTTTTTCACACCTCTGGCCGAAATTTTGTAGCTTCAGGAGCTCCTAACCTTCACAAGACAGCCACACTTTCATTTTATAACTCTCATTATTTACCCAAAACCAATCTACTCGATTAACAACTATCTTTTGAAGGAAGATGAGAGGAAAACTCAGCTTTTAAATTCAGTTCAGAATAAGGCGAGATAAGCAAGCTAAGATAGATAAGGAGTAAAATCTGACAACTTACTTAAGATTTTCAGAAAAACACTTGATATTTGGAAAGTAAGT
The DNA here is from genome assembly GCA_036346255.1 of Ampelocalamus luodianensis. NCBI lineage: Eukaryota > Viridiplantae > Streptophyta > Magnoliopsida > Poales > Poaceae > Ampelocalamus > Ampelocalamus luodianensis. Next base: position 40,761,453 of record CM070637.1, read on the forward strand.
TTTCAAAATATACTAGGGACGACCAAGCTAAGGGTTTCTACGGTCAGTATGGCTCTGATACCAAACTCTGTGAGACCCCGGTTTATTAAACTTGTAATACTTAACCTTCCTCTGGTTTTAGTATCACAAATAGAATAATCCGCGTCTCGATGAATATGTGCCTCCCAGAACAAGAAGCACACATACATCATATCAAAGCATGCATCAATTCCATAAAACAGAATATAACAAGTCTACCAAAAGACATACATAATATAAGTTATTACAACACAGCCGACCGGCCAAATGACATAAGTAGCAAATAAGTAACAATGAAGCAAAAGTTGCCATAAGATGGCTTAAACCAAAAGACGACCGGTTAGCCACATAACACCACAGTGGCAACCGACAGGGCCGCCAAGCTAATCGCCTTAAAGCGCCACAAAGACAACTCACAAAAGTGGGGCCCATCGGACTCACTATCATCCTCTGCACAACACAAGCAATGCAGGTGAGTACAAAAATGTACTCGCAAGACTTACGAGTAACAAGCCTATATATAGCTACATGAAAGCTGTATTCAAAGGAATGTGGTTATATGGTTCTTTGACGCACAAGGCAAGTTTTATTTGCAATATGTAATAGATTGAACAACAGTTTGCAAGATCTGTTTTTAAGCATTTAAATAACAGCGAGTAAACATAAGTAGCAAGTATCCACCTAGAAGTGACTTTCCCTAAAACCACCACAACATAGCACGAATCTCTGATTCGTACCACCATCAAGTTTTAATTATAAAAAGGTTGTAGTCTAACTCTTGAAAGACTTCCTAAGCGTGTCCATAACCTAGGGCGAGGCTATTCGAATAGTTTTAATCCTGCAGGTGTACCAATGTACCCACACTTGGACCGCCTTTTTGCCAAGCTATTAAGCACACTTCCTTTGGTATGCCAAGCACGGCTAAGTCCTACGAACCCTTTCCAATGGAATATGCTAATCATGAGCGCACGTATGGGGTTAATCCTTAGTGATCTGCTGACGAAATATGGATCACAAGGACCCATACGTGGAGCAAGATACACCGCCTGCTGGTGTTCCTCTCCTACAAGCGTGTCCATGTTGCATATAATCAAATATGCAACCCACCACGCGACTCATTAATTAACACACCCAAAGTACTCAACTAAGAGAGGTCCCATATCCTCTAGTGTGGTTAGCACGCACAAATGCTTGGTTTGGTGTAACAAATAGCTCGGTCCTTAATTGACCCGGGCACCATTTCATTCACACCCAAAAGATCACACCATCTTACCATTGTGCCCAAGTCTAAATTGTTTTTCATTTTCAGCTTTAGTTTTGCAATTTAGACAAAGCACAAGGTGAAATATACATATCATAACAGTTTGTGTGATCAAGGTTATCGACAAGTCGATAACCGCCCATTACTACCGATAACTAAGCATGGCTAAGCATAATGACACGTAATCTACTAAGTGACAAGGGTCCATCCAATGAACCCAAAGTCACGACAAGTAACCTAGGCTTGATGGTAGAGGAATAAACATTTCCCTCGATTATGCATCTATGGGCCAACTATCGACAATAGTTTAAAACAACATAGCAATGCATACATAGAATTTGCAAACAATATATTAGACTTTCGAAAATAGTAGGAACAATATGATCAAATGAATGCTACATCCGCTTGCCTTCTTTGAGTGCAGGATCGATGGTGCGTGGCTCAATATCAACAATAAAATTATCTTCGAACCCTAACGCGAAAAGGCGATAAGCAAATAAGAGCGAAGAACACCAAATAAACTCCAACAACAAAACACATCCAAATCTAATAAAATTTACACAACAGCTAGGAATGATCTAAGACAATGATAGGAACAAGAATTATGCAATTTGGACTTAACATGCAAAAGATATGGACAAAATGCTCTTTCTCGACCTTACAACAACCTAATTAGTAATTAGCACTGCTCATGGCGAAATTTTCTAGAATGATCTAAGGTCTGAAATTTTTATAGTAGGTAGATTATGACATCCTAATAACAGACAAAGTTGGATTTACTAAATTTGGAGTTATACACATTTACTTATGATTTTCTAAGTTGTAAATCTAATGCAAGTCATTTACAGAATTATGAACATGCTCAAATCTTATTCCACATGAAAGTATACTAACAGATGAATTTAACAAAATTGATTTTGCACAAATTGGATTTATACAGAAAAGATATGCATTTTACAAGGTTAAATCCATTTTGGAATATTCAGAGTGATGTAAATCAAGTTATTTCTAGTTATACAATTTTACTCACTTGGAATATGCTTAAATCCATTTTATAATAAACTTAAGTGATAACACAATTTATTACTGATTGGACATACCTAAAAGCGGCTAAAATGAATTAGTTATGAGTTTCTAAAGTTTTATATCATTTTCAGTCGTTAAATAAATACTTACCGAAAAACAGACAAGCTCCAATAATAGAATAAGACGTGGACGCTCGACAACCCTCGATCTAAAATCCTACGGCTCACGCGCGAAACAAAGACACGCACAAACCTGTCGGAGCCACCGTTGGATCACGATCCAACGGCGCACACAAGTGTAGGCATTCGGACGGTGCGGTTGCTTGGGCCAATCCCAGCCGCAGATCGGCAGATGGATGGTCCAGAGCGCACCAACGGTCGGAAGGTCCGATTGCATACATGATCTCAGCCGTTGATCTCAACATTTTGACGTTTTAATAACATCGGCAACATACACTAGTACCAAGAATCATCAAACTTTATTACTTCATCCTAAAACTTCCCAAAGGGAACACAAACCACAAGGTTGAAACAAATTTATTATAACAAGATTATGCTAAGCAATAACAATATCACAAGGCACGATAGCAAAGACTACTTACGAAATTCATTTACTCAACTATTGGTGTTGCTCAACACCTTCTTCAGCGCTCATTAACAATTGATGATTGTATTAATCATGTGTGTACATACGGTACTAATTCCATTTGCAATCACATAACCATATATAAACATAGATTCACATTTCACCTTTGTTCAGAAATTATTTCAAAACATGATTAAAGATTCACTAACATAATTTTCTATCAATAAGGTTTCACGAATCGATACACCAGCACCCATCTGGTCCTTTATGCAAGTTTCAACAATTTTAGCATACCAGGAAATAGATAAATCTAGCTCTTACGTAAAATGTATAGGTTCTGAATGGATATGGACAGTCTTTATTTAACATATACCATGTATCAAATACAAGGACATTTCAAATTAATCAATTTCACTTTCATGGATGGTAGTTAAGAATAATTGATTTGCACCATGCTAATAACACAACTTGGTAACTCATATCGTAACAATTTATTCGTTTAGTTATAACTTCTCATTTTAAGTATGGCAAGACTTCACAAAAGGATTCTAACACCTTACTTCAGCAAAAGAGAGACTTCAAACCTCAACGCTCGAAGTAATCCAAAAGAAACACATAAAGCCAAAGCTTTCCCTTGCAAACGAACTTACAGCGGAAAACTCTCACTAACCAATCTATCAAACGAGTAAATGAGTCATTCTTTTTCAATGAGAAAGAAGGAGCAACCATGAAAACATCAATCTTGCCAATTGACAACGACCACAAGTAGTAAAAGCAACTCAACAGTCGAAAAGCAATAATTGTTTCAGAGAACCAAGAGGATCTATTGAAAACCATAAACTATCATGAACCACAAACCCGTGAGAAATTCATCAACCACCACATGACAAGAATTGGCAAATTCTAAATCAAGAAAGAGAACAACTTTCTAAAGCAACTCACGCTAACACCGAAACTATGGTACTGGGTAACTACTCCTCTAACCACGCATCGCGAGCGGTGGTGTAACACAGTGAATCGCAGAGTAACAACCACGACCTCCACTTCTTATCATCCGTTAACAACACGCTTCACCAAAATACTCAATTATGAATATACAGGATCATCTCATGACAATCATAGTATTAGTTCATATTAACAACAAGAACGATAGTACAGAAGCAATTCAAGAACAGTTCAACATGATGAAACACACCACTAGAAATACGAATCGATGGATTACCCAAACCCCACCCATCGTACAGTGTGTCATTTAATAACTTAATTACCACGCACCTAAAGCCGCTCGATACCAACTGTAACACCCTGGCTATTCGGAAGCCAAGATGTCACCTAATTCATCTAACATACATCCATAATGCGGAAGAATTTTAATAATATCAACTAATGATATAAAGAAAATCATGATTTAATAGAACCATGGCATGACAAGAGTCTGAATTCAAGCAGGTGTAACGAAGGATGATCGAAGATCACAAGCAATACATAATCAATCATAACATGGAGAAGGTATCCTTCCTTCACCATCTAAATTTATTTAGTACAGTTCATCACTTAACGAATGAGAGATAGAAGCTAAATCATATTGTTGAACTTGAATATGGTGAATTGCATGATTAGTGCGTGTCTACTCCCTCCCGATAGAGCCAGCATCAATGATCACCTAAAATAAAACAAACAAAGCAAGAATGAGTCCGTGACTCAGCAAGTACAGTGAATAAATGAACATACCACAAATACGAATAAGACCTCATCATTAAAGAATGCGAACATACCCCGAATGAGTATATGGATGAATAGAATGAATGAATCTAATGAAAAGAATGGACTGCACACATGCTTATACCGGTATAGCTAGTGACACACCCGTCGGTGTGCACTTAAGCCCGTATTTAACCAAAATACGAGGATCCCAATCCCGTATGAAGAACGTTTCATACCGGTGTCCAAAACTGTCCACATTGGACTGGTGGGTCTTACATGCCCATACTGGAATTGATGGGTCTTATAATTCACTCCCGTGGAAGGCACATGAAACAGGATGCATGAACTGAAGAATGAATTATGAACGACATCATATATATACTCATGTATATAACACATAAGAAAAGGACATAAACTTTGAATATTCTCGTGGATATCAGAAAAACACAATACAATCATCAAGCATGCATCATACTCCAAACATATGAACATCAAAGTACTTGCCTTCCGCAAAGCGCTACGGTAGTAGCTAAAGAAGATGTCCCTAAACCGAAGCCTCTCTACCTACAGAAGTAAGTACTCGAAATAAATACAACATATAACAGAGCGCTTCCAATAACGTTCTACAACGCCTTCCCGATAACCCACAATTAACTAGTTAGCTCCAATATGAAAACAGACTACTCAGGCACAACCCGAAACTGGACAGCAGAACGGTAAAAATCATATCTATTGGTCTGGAACTCGGAATGAGGTGAGACCAATTTCTATGGACTCTTATCTGACATATCTACAATACTCTAGTTGACAAGGTAACCCAATTCGGCCAATTTAATTTACTGACAGATAACTGAAACAGCAGAACAGAATCTGTCTACATAAATAAGACAGCAGTAAGAAAACGATTATAACTTTTAATCTACAACTCAGAATTGAGCGTTCTTTAACAATATAAAAAGCTAAGACCAAGGCCTACAATAAACTAGTTGGGTGAAAGCCATGAATGTTCCATTAACACCCTCATATTTTAGAAGACAACTTGACAGATTATTCTCGTCAGGATTCTGGACAACAGAGACGAAAACTAACATAACTTTTTATCCGTACGTCGGAATTCAGTGTTCTTGGCGGCCACCAAAAGCTAAGAACAAGACCTAACTAACTCTAGGAGGTCAACTCTTCGGATTCGGACTCTAAGTCATCGAAACAGTGCGCGCAAGAAACAGGATAGAACTGAACGAAGAACGTAAGCGATCGAACCAATCGGTCTAATCGCAAACGCATCTAATGACTTACTAACATCACAAGAAACCCATCGTTACCCTTGGAACACCCGGAAGACGACAATGATACCTTGAAGAAGATCCTCTCCTTCTTGAATAGCAGCCCCGCAAAACCCTTCTCCTTCCTTTGCAAAACCGGTGGCGGGGCGATTCGGCTCCACGAGGAAAATGGCTCCAAGGGGTAGGAAGATGCAGCACCAATGGGGGAAAGGCGCCAAGGGGAGGAGGAGGCAGGGCGCAAGGGAGAGGGGGAGGTAGGGGCGGCGGCCATATTAGGGAGGGGGTGGGGAAAGTGGGAGAGGTGGGGGTGCTAGGGTTTGAGGCCCCCCCTTTGGCCGGCCACAAAATGGGCCTTTGGCCCCCCCTCTAGTGCGGCTGCCCCCCTCATGGGCCCCACGGCTGCCCCTTCAGCCCACAAGGCCCTTTCTTGGGTCTGCTGGCCAAAGGCCCAGGCCCAAAACTGGAAGAACAGACGAAACGCCGGAAATTTCTCCTTTTAAATTCGAGATTGAACCAAAAGCACTCTAATCGAAAACGAGGTATTACAACTTCGCAAGTAAAGGGGACCTCAAGTCCACACTCCACAAGTGTGGGGACCTAAAGACCGTCATATACATGATGAGGATCTCAACAAATGCTTGGTCACCACATGACCAAGTCTTCATTTTGTCAACAAGATGCATATGCACAAATCATGAATCATCATAATCATACCTCCTCAGCAACATCACTTATGAATTTAACTCATTCATACTTCTATCATTCATATCATAAGCATTTACCATCTTTAAACAAAATATCACACTATCAACCAAGCATAGCTAATATGTATCAAAATATAGCACTCACTGTCAAACAATTCATAATTACTCTATCAAACAGAGTACTTGCCTTAAGCGTGCAGGACGAAAGACGCCAAGAGAGCGCTGCCCTCGAACCAATCCCTCACCTGAATATAAATATAAAGCATGCTAAGACAACCATACTGAACCAAAACTTAGCCAAAAGCACAACCGCACTCGCTACACTCTCAAGCGATTCCCAATTCCAACTCCTAAAGTTTGATTTGTCCCCTTTGTGGACAACCATAATCTAAAATTCATATATTTTTGTACAGGAGTCCAAATGAGGTGTTCTTGGACTTCATTGAAATCTTATCAATTTTCCCAACTAAACCTAGTTGGTGGGCCTTCCTGATTCGGCCATCTAATACCCCTATCATACTAATTAACAGAACATCGATTTCATGTCAGGTTCTCTAGACAGTACATTAAAACTATCATAACTTTCAGCTTGTTTGTCCAAAATTCACGTTCTTGGGCTTCCCTAAAAGCTACGACAATTATCTACAACTTTCGTTATACTGAGCTCCTCTAATTTTCCATTTAACTGATCACTCAAGTTAGATTACTAAAACCTGTCAAAATACCGACGGATTTGCAGAACAGTCACACTAATAAATTCATAACTTCTTCTACAGAGGTCAGAATAATGGGATCTTGTGCTTCATCGAAAGCTAACGACGTACTATACAATTCTCTAGGAGACATCCAGAACTGAATCTGCCCGTATCTACAACAAAACATCGATCTAACACGAACCGTCCCCGAGCGGGCCCGACACCGACATTGCTACAACGATTAAAGGTGCATCTATTCGGGGGAAAATAGGGGTTACCCTTGACGAACCGATTGCTGGGCACGAAGAGCACCCACCAGCGATCTCTCCCCACGAAGATGGTCTTCTCCTCTTCTTCTACCAAATATGTGCTCGAAGAGGAAGCTTCCAGTACCTCAACCTCAACCTACTGGAGTCCTGCAGCGACGCTAGGGTCTCGCTCGAGGTCAAGGAGGATAGCAAGCACCCAAGCTAGTGCAAGGCTTTGGACATGGCCATCTGAACCACACAACTGCTGAGGAGGCTGATGCTTTGCCAGATGTGGTGACGGGTACCATTCTCGTTTACTCCATACCTAAAATGGTATTATTTAATTCTAGAGCTTCTCATTCATTCATCTCTAAAAATTTTGTCATGCAATACCATCTAAAGGCTGCATCTTTAGAAAGCATCATGATAGTCTACTCATCCGGTTCCGTCCTGAAGGCGAAACTTAGTAGTTTAGACGTTCAAATTGAAATAAATGGGGTAGGATTCAAAGCCAACTTCATCATTATAGACACACCTGGGTTAGACATGATTCTTGGAATGGACTGGCTAGCCAAATACCAAGGAGTGTCGATTGCAAAGCGAGCTATTTCTCTTGTCAACCTTGACGGAGGACGCATCGTTTTTACCTCCACTTTTGCCCCTCCATCGCAGCAGCCCAAGCTCAAATCCATCTCAATCCCAGAGCTTAGTCAAGTGCCCGTGATATGTGAATATCCTAACATGTTTCCGAATGAATTGCCAGGAATGCCGCCGGATCGGGATATAGAATTTGTCATCGATCTAATACCCAAGACAACACCTATGTCCAAGCGACCCTATCAAATGTCATATGGTGAATTGGTCAAATTAAAGAAACAACTCAAAGAGCAGTTGGACAAGGGATTCATTTGCCCTAGCTCATCTCCATGGGGAAGCCCCACATTGTTTGTAACGAAGAAAGATGATAGTCTACGGATGTGCATCGACTATCGTTCTCTAAACGAAGTCACCATCAAGAACAAATATCCTCTCCCGAGGATTGATGATTTGTTCGATCAAATGAATGGCACATGTATCTTCTCCAAGATTTACTTGAGGCTCAGATACTTTCAACTCAAGGTTAGACCCGAGGACATTCCAAAGATTGTGTTTATGTCGGAACCCAAAAATGCAATTCTGGACCCTCTGTATATAATGCACTAGTCCAGGATCACGCTAGTGTACACAGTGCCAACATAGATGAATATCGATCCACACAAGTGATTAATAGCATAAACGAGTAATTTGAATAACAAATAATAGTTTTGACGTTATGGTCGAGTTTACACTTATTATGCCACGCAGGACTAACAGAGAATAAAATAGCAGCGGAACAAAGTAACTTCAGAGGAGATCTCATCAATTCACCACAAGCAACCAACTAGGATCAAGGCCCTAACGTTCAGCACCTTCAACGAACTCCTCCTCGAAGGCAGGCGATGACTCCTTCCCTTGTGTAGATTTGTTTGCAGCAAGCATGAGTAACCGTACTCACAAGACATACAACAGAATACAATTTATAGATGCAGGCTTATTCCAAAGGAAATGGCTTCTGTGGTTCTTTTGCATAAAAGTAATATTTGCAATTGAATACAAATAATAGATTGAAAGCATAATTCAAAACAAATAAACAATAATAATTTAACAGTTTGTTTTCACAAAGGACACAAAGCTAATCAGTTTAATTCACACAACCATATGACTTATATCACACATCTGTCCCTTCCCAAAGTTTTATAAAAATCTACCCCTCGTGTGAAATCCCCGAGCATGTCCATGACCGCAGACGCGGCTATTCGAATAGATTGATTAACACTCTGTAGAGGTTGTACACTTTATCCACACGATACGTTCAGTGTTGCAAGCACCAATCATAACAAAAAATTTTCGAAACTTCATCTCAACATTGACACTCCTAGTGTGCTTTCCCGTAATACCAACCCAAACACAGAGGTTTAGCATCACACACACCGTTGGACAGGGAAGCGGTGAACCGTTCCACGATGCAATACCTGGTAGTCCACACCTCCACGCTTACACAGAGCCTAACCTACAGTTTGGGTAATCAATGGCAAGAATCCATAACTTACTAAGTTAGGTCCATCCCATACCAGGCATGTGGTCATACAGTAAGGCTTAGTTCAATGGCACACAAAGTTAAGTCCTTAACTGACCAAGGCATGACTTTCAAATTCTAACTATGACATACAGATTAATATTCCCATTCACACAGTTCCACCTTAGCACACAGTTCACCCACTTTTGCCTCAGTTCAAATCCTTTCCCACCCTGTTGGTTAAGTGTAACATACGCCATCAACGAGTAATAGTACATAGTACACACAGTTTTATCACACAGTTCCATAATCACTTAGTCAGGTTTATTATTGCAACTCACATGCGATGATGACTCGTGGCATGGCTAAGCAAACTAATCGTATCTAACCAACCCACGTTGCTGCTATGATAATACCAACTAAATAGTGAACCAATCTAGGGTGACAAAAGATTATGACATAACGATAGACAATGTGGATATAACAAATTGGATTAATAACTAAACCCAAAAGCATTTAAATAAATACTTAAAGTAAATGCAGTAGTTTGAATCGAAGTATTTTGAAAACTGGGTTCAATATGGTCAAAGGTATGACTTGCTTGGAAAAGATCTAGGTACTGGTCATGATCTTGAGGCACTCCTTCAAAGTTCCCCGAAGTATCAACATCTACTTGCAAACGAAGCAAATAAATAAAACAAATAAATAATAGAGGCAAAACAAACTCCAAAAATTAAATAAAAATCTCAAATAAATAGATCTCAAATTTAGATGGATTTAGAAATTTGAATGGACTCAATCAGAGTTCGAATGCAAAAGATATGGGCTTTGGAAGTTCAAATCTAAAGAAAATAACCTAAATAGGATTTTCTGGAATTTCTGAAGTATTTCTCAACAGAAAAAACGGATTATTGTGCATTGATGATGTCAGCAGAAGATTTTTGGGAATAAAAGAAATAAAAGAAAAATCTTGACATGTGGGACCCACACGTCAGTGACTTGGTTCACAGTAGACCAAGTCCACCGAACCTTGGAACCTGTGGTTTAGGAAATCGCCACGTCAGATCCGAACTAGATCAATCGTAACGCGACATGTCAGTAGAGACACTGATCTGGCTGGTTGACTCAGATGCATACGCATGTGCTGACAAGGCCGCCATGCAAGCACATGCACCGACGTGGACGTTGAGGTGGCTGTGAACGTGGCGTGACACGTCAGATCGGTGGCGGTGGCACTCGGGAACCAATGATCCGGCAAATGGTGGTGACTCGCCAGCAATGGGTGGTACCAACGTGTAGTCGAGATTATTGCACACCTATGGATGCACTCCTGAGTGGCACGAGGAGGCGTATGGGCAGTGGGGTTCTAAAGAGTCCGAAATGAACTCGCGAATGTTTCAAGGATAGAAAGGAAAGCAAGATTTGATTCTGACAGAGATAAGATTTGGTGCGCCTTGTAGACAGACTTTTGTTGGAAAGATTACACTGTCGAACAGAGCTTCGAAGAGTTCCAATGGCGGACACGACCTAGATGCTCGTGAGGACGAAGCAGAGGTGGACGATGATGGCGGGGCCCACCTGTCAGCGAGACGGAGACGCGAGCGCGGGCGAGCTGACGCGGAAGGAACAAGGCCATGTGGGCTGGGCCAGTGGAAGGGATAGATGGGCCAGATGGATTGGGTTTCGGCCCAAAGCCAATTCTGATATTTTAAGTAGTTTTTCTATTTTGGAAAATACTAGAAATTCAAATAACCGATAGAAATAGCAAATGAACTCAGAAAAATTCTAGAAAAATCTAGAAAATATATCTGAGCACATATAACCCAAATAAAATAGTTTTGACAATAGTTCATGTTGGAATTATTCACATTAAATGTTCTGATACTAAAAGTCCATATTAAGCTTTTGAATTAAATTCAAATAAAAACCAAATGGTGATTTTTCTCCCTACTAACTATTTAAAAGATTTTTAAGGTTTAGAAAATTGGGATGTTATAGTTTACCACCCGTTACGGTCTGTACGAGCACACAGTAATATCTTTCGGACTCACCAATGCTCCTACAAATTTCATGAACCTTATGAATAAGATTTTTATGGAGTATTTAGATCAGTTCGTGGTGGTATTAATCGGTGATATCCTCATCTACTCTAGGACAGCAGAAGAGCACGAGCAACACTTACGATTGGTGCTCGATAAGCTGCACGAACATCAGTTGTATGCCAAATTCAGCGAGTGCAAATTTTAGCCAAGGGAAGTTGGCTTCCTAGGCCATGTTCTATCCGAAGGAGGTGTGGTAGTGGACCCAAGCAAGATACAAAATGTCCTAGCTTGGAAACAGCCCTGCACCATTCCTGAAGTCCAAAGTTTCCTCGGTCTGGTGGGATATTACTATTGATTCATCGACAACTTCTCCAAGATTATGAGACCAATGACTCAACTCTTGAAGAAGGAGAAGAAGTTTGAATGGTCAGTAGCATGTGACGAGAGCTTCCACGAATTAAGGAAAAGGCTCTCAATGGCCCTAGTGCCTACTCTGCTGGACATACACAAGGATTTCACTATGTATTGCGATGCATCCCGCCACGGCCTCAGTTGTGTGCTGATGCAGGAAGGCAAGGTAGTGGCCTATGCCTCACATTAATTACGACCACATGAAGCTAATAATCGAACCCATGACATAGAGTTAGTAGCTGTGGTTCATGCTCTCAAGATCTGGAGGCATTACCTAATAGGCAATTGATGAAATTGACATGGATTTCATAACAGGGTTACCAAAGACCCGAAATGGGCATGACTCCATATGGGTTATCGTGGATCGCCTAACCAAGGCAGCTCACTTTATTTCGGTTAGCACCACCTACAATGGAGCCAAGCTTGCAAAGCTTTATATGGATAATATCATCCATCCGTATGGCGTGCCAAAGATCATAATCTCTGATCGAGGATCTCAATTCACTTCTAGATTCTAGGATAGTGTACACAAACTGTTGGGAACCGAGCTATTCTTTAGCACGGCCTTCCACCCCACAAAAAGGAGGTCAAATAGAGAGGACTAATCAAATTTTGTAAGATATGTTGCAAGCATGTGTGCTATTCTATAGCACGAATCGGGAGAAATGCTTAGTGTTTGCCGAGTTTTCCTACAACAATAGCTTCTAGTCCAGTCTTCAGATGTCCCCGTTTGAAGCATTTGTGGGAGAAAGTGCAGAACACCCTTGTTCTAGTCTGAAGTCAGTGAACGATAGTTCTTTGGACCTACTGTTATCCAAGAGGCACAAGAGCAAGTCGATGCGATAAAGAGACGCCTGAAAGAAGTGCAATTATGATAGAAGAGTTATGCCAACCATCGTCACCGTGAGCTAAGCTTTGAAGTAAATGATTTTATTTATGTCAAGGTTTCACCACTGCGAGGTATCCGCCATTTCCAAGTCCATGGAAAACTGGCACCTATGTATATCAGTCCATACCGAATTCCCACAAGGAAAGGAGAGGTAGCCTACCAGCTAGAGCTACCACCTCAACTTTCAGATGTGCATGTCATCTTCCACATATCACAGCTCAAGAAATGTCTCTAGACTCCCACAGAACTCACTCAGTTGGAGAACACTAATCTCCAACCGAATATTTCTAATCAGGACCATCTGATTTGAATTCTAGACGAAGCCACATGTCACACATGTAGCCATGCCACCAAGATGTTGAAAATCTAGTGGAGCAAGCACACTAAAGACGAAGCTACGTGGAACGAGAAGACCGCCTTAGAGCCAAATTCCCCTATTTCTTTACCGAGTTCTCTAAATCTCGGGGACGAGATTCTTTGCAAGGGGGTAGGTCTGTAACATTCCAAAATATGGATTTGGTAATATGAATTATAAATGCACTAAAAAAATACTTTGATCATTTTGAATAGGAAGAAGTCCATTTTACCCCCTCAAGTATCGACATGCGGACACCTAACCCCCTAAACTAAAAAATCGGCCTTTTGACACCCTAAAGTTGCAAAACCGGACAATTTACCCCCTCCGGCTGTTTCGTGCGGTGGTTTTGTTGATGTGGCGTCCGATCAGACCGGTTTCGCCAGATCGGCTAGGTGAGCTGGCTTTTTTAGCCCTTGGGTCCATCTGTAAGTGAGACCAAAGCAAATAGAGGCTTCTCTCTCTCCTTTATCCATTCACTGTCGACACAGCTCCCCATTGCTTTGCTTCTTCTTCCTCACTTCCTTCTTTGCTTTTTCTCCATTCCTTCCTCTAAATCTTGCTCCTAGCACTTGCTCCGGTTGAAATGTGCCCATGGCACCATCTCTGGCCGACCAGCGTCCCCGCTCGCTCGCGCGCTTCGCCACCACCGGCTTGGCCCGGCCCGGCCCGGCTGCTCCCTCTGCTCGGCCCGGCCCATGGACTCGGCCCGGCCCCAAAGGCGCCGTCGGTGCTGGTGCCACCTCTCGACTTGCCCATTAGTGCCGCTCGGCTCCCTCGATCCTCCCTTGGTTCGCGCCTCCCTCCTCCTGGGCACTTGGCCCCGTGCCGCCTTGTCGTGGCCCACTGGTGCTTGGTCGCCGGTGCCCGGCCCTCCCGTGCGCCGATGTGGTCCAACTCGGCTCCCCCCTTTTCTATTCTTTCCTGCTATTTTGCTTTACTACTGTGATTTCGGTTTTAAAGCTTAGCTTGATTTCTTCCTGATGTGTTGGTGATGCTGCCCATGCATGAAAATGATGGAGGTGGGCTTCTGGATGCTTGGTGAAGGCGCTACCGCCGGGCTACTGAGGAAGAAGAAGGCGTAGCGGCGGCGGCAACGCTGGTGGGGCTGGCCGGAGGCAGCGCTCGAAGGAGATGTGGCCAGGGAGCAAAGCTCTAGTGGGAGAAAAATGGAGAAATGGAGAGAGGAAGGTGATGAGGAAGAGAAGAAATGGAGAAGGCACCAGGAAGGCTTCGGCCAAGAGGAAATCACCTAGAGAAGTTCGCGTGCAAATGTAGGCAGGGGAGAAATGGCGATGCGTGCTACGGAGGTAGTTCGCGGCGAGGCGGGTCAGCTCCGTGTTGGGCGCATCCTCCAGCGCGTGTTGCATCACCACGTCCTCCGGCCGGAGCACGTTGGCCAATGTGCTCTTGAAGTCGTAGCTGTGAATGTGGATGGGGTGGTTCTCCCCTGCGGTAGCCGGAGGTAGTTCACGGCGAGGCGGCGCCATGAATTCCTTTGGCCAAGGCAAAGAACCAAGAAAGAAGGAGAAATGGGGGATAGAAGAGGAGAAGCAAAGCCACAGGGAGTTTGGCCAGGAGCAAGAATGAAGAGAAAAGAGGAATGAAGAAGAAAGCTTAAGGAAGAAGCAAGAATGAGCCAAGGACTCTCTTGGCCGAACGTGTGAATGAATGAGAAGAGAGAGAAGAGGAGATGAGGGATTAAAGAAAAGGAAGAGAAACGCCACATCAGCTCCCCTCCTGGCAAAACCAGGCCACGCGGATGCCACATCAGCAATACTACCTTACGAAACAGCCAGAGGGGTAGGTTGTCTGGTTTTGCAACTTAGGGGTGTCAAAGGGCCGATTTTTTAGTTCAGGGGGTTAGGTCTCCGCATGTCAATACTTGAGGGGGTAGAATGGACTTCTTCCTTTTGAATATGAAAATATACACATGTTTGAATTTTGACTTTTGTATAAAAAGCAAATTATGAAATACAAACAAACATGTACTAAAAAGAATTAGATTAAATAAAGTAAAAATATTAACTGAGAGAACTATTTTGGTTATAATATCCTAGCAACAATTCACCAAAACATTTAGGTGAAAACTTGTTAAGAAAAAAAAATACAAAAACATAAGAATAGAAACTTGCACAAATTTTAGAGAAATTCACAAAAGAGATAAACTATTGAGAAAATTACCAAAGGTAACGCATTTAGTTAGAAGACCTCGCAGAAAATTTCATTAAATTTCCATGTCGTTTGTATGGTAATTAAAATCAGCAAACAAATCAGCCAAAAATACAAAATCCCTAAACCTAACTCTCCTCTCACCTCTCGATAGTGGGCCCCTGCACGTGGACATTCGTCCACCTCGCGCCCGAAGCCAGCTGCGAGCACACCTGCAAACTCTCCACCATGCCCACAATTTTGCTCCACTATCCCCAGTTTTTCCCACCGGACAACCGCCCTAGTCGCTTCGCCGTCACCTCCGCACTAATCCCCGGCCCTAGTCGCTTCGCCGTCACCTCCGCACCCATCCCATGTGCCAGCCGTGGCCCATGCCTACCCGTACACCCAAAGGCTCCGTCGCTATTGCCCGCGGTCACCCGAGCTCCTCCTCGCTCTACTCTACCCCTCAGCCTATAAAAAGCCACCCTAAGCTTCATTATCTCTTTTACCTCATCGATGCGCACCTCCCCTCTCCTTTTCTCCTCCTTACCCGAGCTCAACCACCGTAGAGCTCGAGCTCCATTCTCGACCGTGCGCTACCACTGCCATTCCCAATGCCTTGAAGGGTTTCTCTTCACTCTTCTCGTGTCATCCCGTGTTCAAAAGGACCATGAAGCTTTCCCCTCACTTGTTTTCACCTTTGATCCACAGGAGCTGCCGAATTGGTGCTTCTTCCTCGTCTCTGATCATTTTCGCCGTCGTAGTGCCACTGGAGTTTCACTAACCCTTAGCCGATTGGCTACACCAGGAGCATCGCCAGGACATCTCTGAGCTTCTCCAGCCTTCCCCAATCCTCCCCATCGTCTCTACTGACTCCTCCATGTGAAGCTCACTGCCAACACCTCGGTTCACCATTGACAAGCCACCTCCGGCCATCTCCTTCACTCTGTGTCATCCTGGTGAGCTCCTAGGGTCATGTAGATACTAAAGTACACATTGTTTAGTTGGAAGCATCGCCCGTTTGCGCATTGGCTCGTTGCCATAGCAACACCACCGCTGAACTCCATTGTGCCGTCGTGTCGAGCCACCCCAGGCCTCGCTGTCGGTGCCATCAGGTGCACAAGTGCTCAGGGAACCCATTTTGGACATTCCTTGGCACTACCGAGTGTCACCACGCTGGCGATGAGCGCCATCGCGTGGCTCTGCTTTGTCTAAAGGAGACAACTATTGTAGCTCGGCCATTAAGCATGTAATCACGGTCATTAAGACAAATCCAGGTTTAAATGATTGGTTATTTATTACGTAAGTCACTGACATGTGGGACCGTAAACAGTTAACGAAAATTATTTAAACACCTGGTTTCACTAATGACACTAACATGCGGGCCCCACAGACTTTAAGTACACAATGCACCATCTCGTGAACCCATGCATTGTGCATAAAGACCTTTGGTCCATGCACTGTTACGTCAACCGAGCCACTAACAAGTGGACCTCACTTGTTATGATAATAAAGAAAATCAAACGAAAATGGAAAATACGCTTTTAGTTATGAGGAGAATACGTTTTCCTTGCTGGAAAGCGTAAACCTTAATAGTACATCCGCAAGAATATGCTTTCTCTGTTAGAAACCATATTTCTCATTTTCTTTGGATTTTCCAAACCAAACAGAATTCAAACCTTAATAACTTTCATATAAAAACTCCAAATTAAATGATTTTTGTTTCTAAAGTCATATAAAATCATGAACTACCATAATATGTAAAAATATTTGATTTCGATCACTGTTGAATTTATTGGTATTATTTAATTCGTTTTCAGCTCCTTTCGAATTAGACATTGATTACTCGAGTGATTATTTCGATGACCAACCAACCATATCTTCATAATAACAAGAGCAAGGCAAGC
Organism: Ampelocalamus luodianensis; assembly: GCA_036346255.1. NCBI lineage: Eukaryota > Viridiplantae > Streptophyta > Magnoliopsida > Poales > Poaceae > Ampelocalamus > Ampelocalamus luodianensis. The sequence continues at coordinate 40,778,830 of CM070637.1, forward strand.
ACCTCCTTTGATCAAGTTGATCCTAGTGTTTTACTTTTTGTAATTCGTTTTGTAAAATCTATTATGCATACGTGTATGTTTTGTGTGAAAATGATATGAGAAATTGGTAGTTGTAATCCTAATTGCTGCATATATCTCCTTATGTTAGAGAAGCTTCGTCAACATCAACTTTATGCCAAATTCAGCAAGTGCGAGTTTTGGCTTCATGAAGTTAGTTTCTTGAGTCATGTCCTATCCAAGGGTAGTATCGCTGTTGATCCTAGCAAAGTGCATGTGAGGACCCCCAATTTATTTGGCTTGTAATGCTTAACCAACCACCTGGTCCTAGCATCACAAATCAAATAAACCAAGCCTCGAGATATGTATACTTCCCAGAAAGCAGTATACACACCTCACCACAAAATTATGCATCAACTCCATTCCAAACATAGAGTCCAAACATTACACTACTAAGCAGAAGGTAAACAACAGAAGATTATTACAGACCAGGGCCGACCGGCCAAAAGATACACAAATAACAGAAGATAGACAACGGAAGCAAAAGTGCCATAAGATGGCTATAAACAAAGCCAATTAGCGTGCCTTCAACCCACAAGGCATCTGACCGGACCGCCAAGCCTAGTCGTCATACACGAAGCGGCAGCACAACTCACAGAAGTGAGGCCCTTGGGGCTCACCTTCTTCCTCTGCAATAAAAACATTAAGCAAAGCATCTGAGTACAAAAATTGTTTTTGTACTCGCAAGACTGACGTGTGGACTAGCAGACCTATACATATGCTACATGCAGGCTTATCTGGTGGAGGCCATATGTTTCATTTGCATAAAGCCAACTTTATTTGCAATAATGTAATACAGTTTAAAGGCAAGTTTGCAATTCATTTTCTTGTTGAAATAATGCGAAATAAAGATAGATACAAGTAACCACCTGGAAGTGACTATCCCAATAGTCACCACAACATAGCACTAATCCCATTCGCACTCACCTACAAGTTTTAATTTTTAAAAGGTTGTAGTCTAACTCTTGAAAATCTTACCCAAGCGTGTCCATCACCTAGGACGAGGCTATTCGAATAGTTTTAACCTGCAGGTGTACCACTGCACCCACACTTGCATCGCCTTTAAGCCAAAGCACACTCCAAGGTATGTCGACACAGCTAAGTCCTACGAGACTTTTTCCAATATTGTGTATTAACTACGAGCCGCTCGTATGGATAGAAATCCATACGCTTACATGGTAAAGCCGAAAAGACAACTACCCACTCGTGGTAAAGCTTTTGGACAACTACCATGCTCCCAACACCATCCTCTTGCGACCTCCTGCGACCGAGCCAATACACGCCAAAGTACTAGGTCAAGAGAGGTCCCATATACTCTAGTGTGGTTAGCACGCACGAAATGCTGGATAAAAATTCACTCACAAGATGTTCGGTCCTTAATTGACCCGGCACCATTCGATCACACCCAAGAATCATACCATCTTACCATTGTGCCCGCGTCTAAATCGTTTTGTTTTCAGTTTTAATTTTGTAATTAACATAACATAAGCGAAACATAAGAACAATAATAAATTTATGTGATCAAGATCATCGACTAAGTCGATGATCGCCCAAATCTGGAAGCTAAGCATGGCTAAGCAATGAACTCGTAATCTACTAAGTGATAAGAGCTCATCCAACTAACTCTAATCACAAGATATAACCTAGGCTCAGGTAGTAGAGATCAATATTTCACCTACAGGATATGCAGCTACGGATTTAACTAATCAATTTAACACAAATTAAGCAATGCATACATCCAGCTGAAACAAAATATTAGACTTTAAAATACTGGGATTAACATGATCAAACTGCTTGCCTGGCGTTTGTTGCTCAATATCTTCCGAGGATCACTCTCGAGAATACTGTAATCGTCGCAATCTATCGATCGAGCAAAAACAACGAATAAGAACAAAAATAACACCGACAACAATACAACATTCAACAACAACAAAACATACCAAAATTTACACAGCAGCTAAAGCATGATCTAACAAATTTCTAGAAACAAAAAACAACTCATTTTAATTTGTTATGAATTTTCTAGGAATTTTCTAAGCTAACAATACACATAAAGCATCATTAATTATTTAACAAAATTTATGAACAGAAACATATCTAAAACCTATCCTGATAATTAGTACACTAAAAATGAAAATTTACAAAATTGGATTTACTAGATTTGGACAAATATTGAGATAGATATGAATTTTCTAATTTGGAAAATACATAATACACCATTTAATCAATAACCAGATTTTTGCTAACAGAGACATGGGTGAAACCAATTTTAGTAAATAATACATTTAAAATGAAAAATAACAGAACTGGTTTCATGTGATTTGGAGAAAAATTGAATTAGTTATGAATTTTCTAAGTTTAATTGAATTAAAGGCAACTGCGAAACACATTTCGAAATACTAAAGCATTTAAACCTTTTCCTACCGACGTCTGACTAGCCACAACATCGGCGATGGGCCCAATGAGAGTGTTGACCAGACAGCCCGCTTCACGAAGGTGACGTTGAAGGCGTATTCAAAGAATACGTCTTCGGCTTAGCAGAACGTAATCCTAACATACACGCAGAGAGGACTACGCTTCCGACGGAGAAAACGATTACGAGCTACACAACTCCTAACCGACGACATGGGCCCACAAGACACGATTCGAGAATTAAAACGATTAGATTTGAATCCTTAAACATGCTTAATACAGGGAGGGCCCACATGCCAGAGATACAAACTAAAAGATGATTAGAACTTAAGAAGGGGATTAGACCTTAACCACCGGCGGCTCGACGGAGTTCCGCGCGCGGCCGCGATGGCGAGGTGGGGGATCTGGAGAATGGCTGAGGCTCGAGCTCGGGATGGCACGACGGTGCACCGCAGCTCCACGAACTTGATGACGATGACGCGGAGCCCAATGGTCGCCGGAGTCGAGCTCGCGACGGCCGGAGGCGGAGAAGAAGCTACGGCTCGCGGAGAAGATGCTACGGACTTCGAGAAGCTTCGGGAAGGTGCGCCACGGAATCGCCTCGGCTCCAGGAGCAATAAGCACAAGATAACGTCGAAGAAGAAGGTCCGAGGCGGCCGGAATCGACGCGGCGGCGGAAAACCGAGCTCGGAGAAGAATCGCCGCACACCTCCACGATGCACCAAAACGAAAATGAACCCACCGTGAGCATCGGGAGCATTGCGATCAAGTGGGACCAAACGCCGAGGCTTGAGACTCACCGTAACACCTACACGACTTCGAGGGCGAAAGCTTCGAGGCGGAGACGACGGTCGCCCCGGCGATCTGATGCACGCCGATGATCCGGGCTGGGCAAAATGGAGGCGGCGTTGAGCAAGGATCACGATGGTGCGGTCGCGGGCTCGAGAGCGGGTCCGATACGGCGGTGCTACGCTCGGGTTCTTCTCCGGCCGAGGAGGAACTTGGGCGGAGAAAGCACGAATGGACGCGGCGAGAATGGATGACCTCGGGGTAGATGGACTCTGGCGATTCTCCGAGGCGAACACGCGTCCACGACGTGGCGGCGAGCGTGCGTGGCACGCATGCTTGTGGCGCCGCGAGCTCGGTGAGACGCGGAGAAGACGAGGAAGATGCTGACAAGGAGGGTCCACTCGTCAGTGATAGCAGCGAAGCGGCGCGAGCCGGAGTCTGGCGCGGTGCGATTAGGTGGTTTGACTCGACCAAGACTATGCCGACCGTTCGATCAAAAATGGACGGCCGAGATCTGTGTATGCATTCGGACAGGTCGACGAGATGAGCAGTGTGGACCGTGCGATCCACATCGGACGGCTGATAGCCATCGGGCTCGCGCGGTACAGCTAGGCGGTGCGACTGAACCCAGTGGCGCGGTCGGACTCGAGCCAGAGTTGGGTTCGGCCCGAGGAACAGTGATTCCAGAGTTTGAATTCAAAAGGCTGAGCAGGTTTGGGGAATTTTTAGAGATAGCTCCCGAGCTCCAAAAATTCTAAAATTTTTATGGAAGCTTACTGGGACAGAGGACAACCTTGTGTAATATTTCCAGGAATTTTCATGCACTAGATTTCTCCCAAGAAAATTCACAAACTGCTGTCCCAAGGTTTGACCAGATTTCTAAACTGGTTTGACTTGGCCATTTGAAATAGCAACCAACATCTAAAAATTGTGAAATTTTTCAGAGAGGTAGCTAGGATGGTCAAGATGATAGGAAATATATTTGCAAAGGATGATCACAAGTTTAAGGTCAAGAATTTTGTTGACAACAACTTCCATTCACAAGAATAAATTCTAGAAAATGGAAATTGTTTAGGGAAAATTTAGAAAACTTCCAAATGTTTTCATGAGGCATCAAAAGTTTTTATTTCTCCTCATAATTTTACATTTGAAATACAAACCTTAACTTCAGGCTGTTACAGTGCAAGATGTACTGAACTGGAGACAACCCAAGAGCATCACTAGCATCCACAGTTTTCTCGGACTTGCGGGTTATTACCGCATGTTCATCAAGAACTTCTCCAAAATTACAAGGCCAATGACCCAGCTTCTGAAGAAAGAAAAGAAGTTTGAATGGTTGGCAGAATGTGAGGAAAGCTTTCATATCTTAAAAGAATATCTGACCAAAGCTCCATTACTCATTTTGCCTGATGTTCACAAAAGCTTCGATGTGTACTGTGATGCATCTTGCCATGGGCTCGGTTGTGTACTTATGCAAGAGGGTCGAGTTGTGGCGTATGCATCGACGCAATTGAGGCCTCATGAAGCTAATTACCTAACGCATGACTTGGAGTTGCAGTTGTAGTTCATGCTCTGAAGATTTGGCGATATTACCTCATTGGTAATCATTATGAGATCTACACCGACCACAAGAGTCTCAAATATATTTTCACTCAAGCTGATCTGAACTTGAGGCAAAGAAGATGGCTCGAGTTGATCAAGGATTATGATTTGGGACCCTATTATCATCCAGGGAAAGAAAATGGGGTAGCTGATGCTTTGAGCAGAAAATCTCAATGCAATTGTTTATCAATAACTCCCATTTCAGCAGGCTTGTGTGCCTCAATGCAACGTCTGCACCTGGAGATAATTGAAGAAGGGTCTCTTGCTGCCCTTAGTGTTAATTTCACACTTGAGGACCAGATTAAAGAAGCCTAGAAGATTGATATGGAAGTAGCTCAAATTCAGAGAAATTGAAGCAAGGCAAAGCCAAATGTTTCACCGAAGATGCACAAAGCACCCTATGGTTTGGAAACCGTTTGGTGGTGCCATTTGATCGCAACTTGAGAGAGTTAATCCTCAAGGAGGCTCACAACTCTCAATTCTTCATTCACCCGGGAAGCACCAAGATGTATCAAGACCTGAAAAAGAGGTTATGGTGGAGTCAAATGAAGAAGCAGATCGTGCAGTATGTTGCTGAGTGCGATGTATGCCAAAGAGTCAAGGCTGATCATTTGAGACCAGCGGGTACTCTCCAACCTTTGCCTATTCTAAAGTGGAAATGGGAGGAAGTCAGTATGGACTTCATCACCGGACCCCCGAAGACTCAAACTGGGTTAGATTCTATATGGGTGATTATTGATCGTCTGACGAAAGTCGCCCATTTCATTCCTATTAAGACCACCTACACCGAGGTAAAGCTAGCAGAGCTTTATATCTCAAGGATCGTCTGTCTACACGGTGTGCTAAAGGTGATAGTCTCAAATAGAGGTCCTCAGTTCACATCTCACTTCTGAAAGTGCTTGCATCAAACAATGAGTACCAACCTATCTTTTAGTTCCGCTTACCACCCGCAAACGGATGAACAGACCGAGAGGTTGAATCAAATCTTGGAAGACCTTCTCCGAGCATGTGTGCTGTCCTATAGCAAGAATTGGGAGAAGTGCTTACCGTTTGCGGAGTTCTCCTACAACAATAGCTTTCATTCAAGCATACAAATGTCACCCTTCGAGGCGCTGTATGAGAGAGCTTGTAGGACACCCTTGAACTGGTCCAAAGACGGGGAGAGACCATTCTATGATCCAACCTTGGTGGAGGATGCTGAAGAACAAGTTCGTGTCATCCGTGAGCGACTTCAGACGGCTAAATCTCGTTAGAAGTCGTATGCCGACCATTATCGTCGCGAGTTGAGTTTTGAGGTGGATGATCTTGTTTACCTTAAAGTCTCTCCGATGAAAGGAACACATCATTTCCAAGTCAAAGGCAAATTGGCCCCTCGCTACGTCGGACCATTCTGAATTCTAGCAAAACTGGGATCGGTAGTCTATCAACTGGAGTTGCCACCATCACTTTCAGATGTGCATGATGTGTTCCATGTTTCACAACTGAAGAAGTGCTTTCGTATCCCAGCCGAAGCAACCGAGTTAGAAGAACTCGACTTGCAACCCGATCTTTCTTATCAGGAGCACCCGATTCACATTCTTGAAGAAGCAGAGTGCAAGACGAGGAATCATAACATCAAGTTCATCAAAGTTAAGTGGAGCAACCATACTGAAGATGAAGCAACTTGGGAGCGTGAAGATCAAATGCGAGCCGAATATCCCGATCTTTTTCCTTCTACTTGAAGTGCCCTCGAATCAAGAAAAAAAGGTTAAACAAAGCAATGGAAAGAAAAATATAGTAGCCATTCCTTGTAACCTTATTAGGGTATCTTAGCACTACCTTTGAAGGAAATCAAGACAACAAATGTTGTATCTTCTTTTAGAACCTTCCTATCCATCTTCCGACCTACCGAGATCTCGGGGTCGAGATATTTTGTAAGGGGGAAGTTTTGTCACATCCCTAGATTAATAAATGAGAATTAGTATGCATCTCATTAGCATGTATCATGTTTTGAAGCATTTGCATAAATTATTGCACTTGGAAAAATCTCAAACAAATATTAAACTTGCACTTCAACTTTGAACTCTCACTAAAAATAGTAACAAAAACTTATGATCATCATCTGGAACCAATTTATTCAAATACTATATTGATTATCATGAAGTAATATATTTTTTCCCAGATTTATGGGACTAGATACAACCCTTAGAAAATTCTAACACAATTAAATGAGCTATCCTAAGTTGGGATTTATAATATACAAAATATATTATGAAAAGTATGGTTTAATAATTTTTATGAACACTGAGCCTTCCCAGGAACCCCTCCTAATTATTTCAGATTTTTATGAAATTTATTACTATCTATAAGACCATGGTCAAAGTAGAGAAGTTATTTTAAACCTCAGTCAAACCTTACACTGTTCATCGGGCTCAAACCTAACCCCGACCCGAGCCACCTGACTTGGCTAAACCTCCTAGCTGCACCGCACTAAACCCAACACGCACAAACTGTCTGATTTGAAATCAACCGTCAGATTTGAGCGTGAACGTTCAGACCGCCGAACAGCTCTCGCGATCTGGACCGTTAAGATTCAATCGGATCGACCTAAATGTTTCAGAACGTTCAGACCGGCGAACGTCCCTTTTGATCTTAGCCGTCCAATCCAGATACAATGGCTCACACCGATCCACTTAACTAGACTCTCGCGCGCATGTGTGTGTTTCGCTGATGAAGCGGGCCCGCCCTGTCAGGGCCTTCTTCTTCCTCCTCTCGCTGATGCGCTCACAAAGCTCCTTTGCCATGCGCCCGTTGCATGCTGCGAAGCTTCGTCGATGTTGTGAACCACCGCACAAATTGACCACTCCTGGAGCTTAGTTACTTCACGCCGCTCCTTTTGTCATCATCTTCTCTGAGTTAAAACCCCTCCGAACCCTAGCTTCTCCTCACTTATCCTCTTTTCGGTCGAGGAGAAGGAGGCTCACATTCGCTCATTTCTTCGGTAAAATCCTCGTCACTTTGTCCCTTAGTTTCTACCTTCAATGTCGTTTCCATTTTAGCTAATCGCAGCCTCTGTCCTTGCTTGTAGCACCCGGACCATCTTCGTGCTCTCTCAAACTCTAGGGCACACACCGAGGACACCACTTTGTCTTCTTCATCTCTCGTGAGGTTCTTGGTCTTTCTTTCGCGTCATATCGTGCCATCTAACATGGCATTGAAAACCTAAACCTATTAAGACAATGCATGTCAGGATTTCACGAATTTGGAAGGATTGTATTTTCGACCGAAGAACAGTCCTTTCATCTCCCACTTTGATTCGATAAGTCATTGTCCAATTCATTGTTTCCTTAGCATCCTCATAGGATCTTTGAGCTATCCCAAGCATTCACTTGTCTTAGTTTTGCTCAGATCGACCTCTCCATGATTGAGTCGTGCCACCATCGTTATCCTCTCCGGCGCTGACGCTGCTCCAGTCATCTCCAAGCTTCCCCGAGCACCTCCGTCGCTCAGGTAGCTTCTTGGTAGTCTTAGAGGCACAAGCACCTACTTGAATGGACATTGTGGAGCTCTTTATCGCATTTGCATTTTGGCCGAAGCTTTAGCTCCGCCCATCTCTGGCTAGCCGCTGGTGTAGTCCACCTCAGCCTTCGCCACCACTCCCAACAGTTGTGCGGTACTATTAGGAACCCGTACATATTCTTGGTTCACATCGGCGTGGAGCACATCGCTCGGCGGTGAGCATGAGAAGGAACTTGGGTGTATTTGTCGGTTTTTTCGACAGCTACTGTAGCTGGTAGTTACAGCAAATCACCACATTTAAGCGTTAATGATTGCTTAGCATTTAATAGCTGTCTTAGCTGCACTAATAAGCCGCTTACATGTGGGCCTGAGCCCTTAAGCGTCACGCGCTATGCATGTGCGCCGGTGAACTTGGTTCACCAGTTTGTCTCTAAGACATGAGGGCCCCACATGTCAGTACGCGTTTTAAATCTGAGTTAAATGAAAAACGAACTGTTCTTAGGGCCCACCTGTCAGCTTTGAGTCTTGGCAATGTTCTCACCATGTCCAAACGTAACCCCTCACCTAGACCGTCCGATTTCGTTTCAACAGCCTGGATTGGTTGGGACGTTCGGACCATCCGAACGCAGCCCCTCGCTTGGACCGTCCGATTAGATCTGAACGGTCTAGACGTTTTAGCCCAGGAAAGCTTTAGAAAATCTCGAGATGATTTATTTGCATACTTAAAATTACATTTAACTTCAAAAATATATAACTAATTCATTTCAACTCCAAATCCAGTTAAACAAATTTTGCTAATTTCCATTTCAACTAAACTTTATTCTAAAATAAGTTTCAACTATGTCCTGTCTCAGAAAATATATTTTATGGAAACTGAGCCAAAACTGAATTAGTTTTGAACCAGAAAATGCTATTAACTTTAAAAATTCATAACTAATTCTTATAAACTCCAAATGGGATGAACCAAATTATTTTGAGCTTATATTAATATTCTCTATCCATCCATATAACCCTTTGCCTCATCACTACTATACAAATTTTGGCCAAATAATTAAATTGGTTGAATAGTATCAAATTAAAATTTCTAGAAAACTAAAATTCAAACCATCATAACTAGGAAAGCTTTAGAAAATCCCAAGATGATTTATTTGCACACTAAAAATTACATTTAACTTCAAAAATACATAACTAATTCATTTCAACTCCAAATCCAATGAAACAAATTTTTCTAATTTCCATTTCAATTGAACGTTATTCTAAAATAGGTTTCAACTATGTTCCTATCTTAGAAAATATATTTTATGGAAACTGAGCCAAAACTGAATTAGTTTTGAACTAGAAAATGATATTAAATTTAGAAATTCATAACTAATTCTTATAAACTCCAAATGGGATGAACCAAATTATTTTGAGCTTATATTAATATTCTCTATCCATCCATATAACCCTTTGCCTCATCACTACTCTACTAATTGTGGCCAAATAATTAAATTGGATGAATAGTATCAAATTACAATTTCTAGAAAACTGAAATTCAGACCATCATAACTCTCACATACTAAATCCAAATGGAATAATTCTTTCATCTAAAATCATGACTTAGCCATTGTAGAAAAATCATGTATTTTTAAGCAATTTGATTTTTGTGGTATTTCTCGGTGTTTATCGGTATTTTTATTCTTTAGATTTCGAAGCAATTGATATTGACTCGTACGCCACTAAGAGCGAGCAATTACACTACTAGCAAGGCAAGCATCATTTGAACTTTCTTTTGCATCATATTTGATCCCAGTTTTGTTAAGTTAGTGCAATGATAATTGCTTGCATGCTATTTTGATAATGTCGCTTTTTGTGATGTGTAGATTAGTTATCTCCTATTCATTGAGGTTATCCTTGAATTATTCTAGAACCATATGCTTAAGTTAGGTTGAGTGAAATATATTGTTGGGGACTGCTTAGCCATGCAAGTCTAGATGCGGTAATTGATTGTCGGGAATAACCCGACAATTATGGGACACAAATTTTATTATCTTATTTTAATTCCAGATCTTCGTATCTATTTCTTAAGTTAACTTTTGTCATTTTAAAAGAGTTTTGAGGTTTGGACAAGTGGTTGCTAGTGAGGGTGCCTTCATGCACGAGATTGGGTATGTGGTGGACTTGTCTAGACCAACAAGGACCAAACTTTAGTAACGTTGTTGATTCAAGTAAAACTCATGCTACCACACGTGGGATATGGGTACCGCTTGGTCAAGTAGGGGGAAGATTTTATTGGTTTATACCGCAGGTGGTGTGAGAACATAAAGACCGTGAAATCCTATGTTCCTTAGGAATCCAGTGCTTAATGAGCACGATTACTTATGTTGGTTTCGCCCAACATACTAACTACCTTACACTGGCCCCTCCGACACAACGTGCGTGCCCGCTTAGCATTTGCTATATGCTTGTGTCTAAGTTGGGATTCATCTCGTATAGGTGGTCTATCTCAATAGGATTTTCTTGCCAAAAAATACCTAATCTCGATTTCCCTGGCCGACACACTATAGGAAGTGTGTTAATTCCAGTGGCTTACGGGCTAGTCAGTCGTGTGGGTAAAGTAGTACACCTCTGCAGAGATAAATCTATTCGAATAGCCGTGTTCGCAGTTATGGACGACTTTGTTGTTTATTTGATTCATTTGTCATTCAATTTATTACTTGATCACATGCTTTACTTCTACTTCAAATCTGATTTCAAAATGGCAAATGAAATACTAGTATGTGTAGGTTGTAAATTGTTGCGTCTTTTCGCAAAACTAAGGCAATATGAGCCACCCTTTGAATGACCTTATGCATAACTAATTTTTATTTGTGTAAGACTTGCGAGTACCTTTGTACTCGATCGGTTTGTTCATCAAGCTTTTGGTGAGGAAGACCTCGAGCCCGTTGAGCTCGTTAGCGTCGATTTAGGTGACGCTAACGAGTAGTGGTATTATCTAACTCCCAGTCGGTTGCCGATGGGTTATTGGCATACCATGCTAAACTTTTGGTTATTTACCTTGCTTCCACTGCCACTTTAAGTGTTTCATTGAATTTGGCCGGTCGGCCCTTTTGTAATAGTTGCAGACTTGGACTATTATGATGTATGTCTTTTAAACTATTAATGTATGAATGTTGTACGGATATGATCAATGTTGAATGTGAGTGTGAGGCATGTTGGTTGCTAATCTTGGGAGCCAACATGGTCTCATGCTCGATGTTTGTGGCTTCCAATTTAACTCACTAAGTGTAGTGCTTGGATCGTTGGAGAACTGATTATCATGTAGTGCTCGCAGTGGAGCAGCACGCATGATCGTCGGGGCTCTAGTTATTGGTCAAGCCTCTCGCTTAGATGGAGTTAAGTTGGAATGCATTCACGGGAGACCCAGAGTTATCTCCATAAGACCGGGAATGCCTTGGTCTTTCGAAAATAACCCAGGGGTCCCCACACTCTTCGACACAATTCACGTAGTTAGTGAGCATGATCTCAAGTACAAGGTTGGCCCACCGGACATCGGAGACCAAACCATTGGTCCGAACGAGGAGGAGTGCAGCCCACAGATAATCAGAGACACGATATCTGGGAGACACTAGGGGTAGATGGGAGGAGGTTGTGGACTGCATAATGGTTCGCAGCATTGCTCAAGCTTCGGCCAGACAAGAGATCGTATACAAGGGCGAGGTAGGCCAGAACTATCGTGGGCAGGGAAGAGGAAGAAGAGTTCGAAGGCATTTTTTACTGGCTTGTGGAAATCATATGGGGCTTGCATTTTTTGGTAAGCGGATGTCCATCCTTATAAGTCATAGTGAGGGAGATGAAGAGACGCATCAGGGAGTCTGACTAGCAGTGGTAAAGTTTTTATAAAAAAAAACGATGAATGGGTTGACATGGTATCGTTTTTCATTTTTTCACATGCAAACATACAAAAAAACAAAAATAGCGCGGCGATATTACAGTAAACTGTAAGGCACAATACAATAAAATTATGTTACACATGAGTAACTCCAAAAAAATAGAAGCCCGATAATTTCATGTGCATCCTATAGTAAAATAGCTCTCACATATCATCTTACAGTACATGACCAGCTCTAGAATTGTTCTGCACTAGTAAATGTTCAACGAGTACTACAACGGAAGTTAGTGAAGTTAGTGTGATAGTAAAGCGCATACAAGAAGCGGTAAAATGGTCAGTACAAAAGTAGTAAATGTGTATTTTTCTTTTTTTTTTGCGTTATTTTCAATTATACTATATTCACTAACGGACTCAGGCACTTTGCCGAGTGCCTCAGGCACTAGGCAAAGGCTCCTTTGCACTCGGCAAAGGCTTTGCCGAGTGCGACACTCGGCAAAGGGCACTCGGAAAAAAATTAATCGGCAAAGCAGCCTTTGTCGAGTGTATTTTTTCGGGCACTCGGCAAAGTCTTTACCGAGTGCCGAGTCAAGACTCGGCAAAGAAAAGGACGATTCTGGCCGGCCCCGTTGACGCCGCTTGCCGAGTGCCAACCCGGCGCACTCAACAACGATTTTTTTGAAATGTCTTTGCCGAGTGTCGAACGACGACACTCGCAAAGGTTTAAAAATTTGAAAATTCTTTGCCGAGCCGCAGGCTCCGCACTCGGCAAAGTTTTAATTTTTTAAAAAAATTTTTGCCGAGTGCCATGGTCATGACACTTGGCAAAGTTTTAATTTTTTAAAAAAATTCTTTGCGGTCATGGCACTCGGCAAAGCCGAAAACCGGGATTTTCAGTGCCTACATTCCAGCTTTTTGCCGAGTGCCATGACCATGGCACTCGGCAAGGACCTATTTGCCGTGTGTTGCACTCGGCAAAGTGATAAAACTGCGTTTTTATTTGTTTTTACATTCCATCACGACAAACAAATCCATCCAAACATATATCGATCCATCACATATATATCACGCCCATCACATATATATCTCATCCATCACATATATATCACATCCATCACATATATATCTCATCCATCACATATTTATCACATCCATCACATATATAACAATAATCGCTCAAGTCCATCCAAACAAATCCACAAGTTCATCACGATGACAAGTGCATCATAAGTATATCACAAGTCCATCACCAAGTGAACAACAAATGAAAATACAACTACCATTCATCTCAAGGTGGCCATCGCGATCGTGGTGAAGGAAAAGCTCCATCATTGGAGGCGCATGAGGTGGATTATTCGAACCCGCCGATTGAGGTTGCACAAAGGAGAAGAGATTGCATGTGAGACAAGATTACATTAGATACCTAATCTAGGAAGGTAGAGGTCATACAAGTAAAGCACAAGTTTAAAGCAAATAACTTTCATACTCACAGGAGTAGCTGCATTGCAGGACGCGAGGCGGAGGTTGAGCGAACAGCCCACCGGCATAGCGAAGCCCGTATGTTGCCCAAGACCTTGTAGGAACTCCATCATGTCCGCCACTGCGTCTGGGCTGCCGCTCGCCCGCTCGGCCTCCGGTGGCCGACATCCTCTCGCTCGGCCTCCGGCTCCCGACGTTGCCTCATTTCTTGTTCGGTACCGTGCTCGCAATATTTTACTCCAATGTTTGAGAATGCAAAGCTAATAAAGGTGTGTAAAGATCAATGTACGACGAGTAAAACAGAATAACCTCGAAAAGTGCGCCGACCGGTCTTGTGCGTGATGCTGCGTCACGTGGCGTATGGTCGGAGCTCTCGCCGTGCTCGTGCTCGGATCCGGAGAGAGATGGAGTAGAGGTGTCGATGAGGCCGCCGCCAAGCCGAACCGCCCATGCTTCTTGCCTTGTCCCACCCTCATGACGATCTCTCCATCAAAGTCCGGGTGCTCGGATCATGGTCCGCCCATGGACCGACCTTGCCGCCGATGTACTCACCGATGCGGGTGTGGACGCCGGGTTCGTGGTACGCCTCGGCGGGTCCTCCAGTTGAAGGAGACATCGGACGCCGCCTTGCCCTTGTGGGCCATACACCATGCCCGAAGTCCGAGCAAGGCCGGGCACTATGTGACGCCGATCGCGAAAGACAAAGAAGATAATTAGAAATCGTGCGACTGAGCGTCACAATAGATAAATGAATTCGTGTACCCATGCTTGTTTGTATGCGGAGAGGCTGCGGCTGCCTTGATGGTGTGGTGGACCTTGCATCATCAAACGACGGTCGGGCATCATGTGCATCCGAGATACTCCTCGTGAACCACTTGTCCACGATCATCGCCAAAGACTCGGGATACGATTGGCACCACCAGGAATCATCTACACGCCATCAAGTATTTGACATATAAGAAGATCAAATTAAACGTACTTAATCTCAAAACGAATCAATATTAATGTTCTTCATCTACCTCAAGGTATCGCTCCGGTCGTCGTCATGTTTCTTGCGTCTTTCTTGGTGACCTTCTCTCCAAGCTTCGACCCGTGGTAGCTTACGATGGCTGGATGCGCACTCGTGATGCATGTCGGTGATGAGTTTTACTGAGCTTTGGTAGCCACCGTCCGCCTTGGCCTCAAATCCTCATCGATCTCAAATAAGTCCGCATACAAACGCGATGTATCCATTCATTATTTCAAGAAAAGTCCAATGAATGCGATGTATTGAGCAATGTTGTGCGAGGAGACTTACCCAAAACTCGCCTTCACCCGCGCGCTTGTTGGGGTACTCCGCATCGGGGCGACGACGTAGTGGTCAAACGAGTAGGCGGCTCCGCCTTCTCGGTGTACGTGACAATGCCGGGGTAGTGTTGCCTGCACAGAAGACCCAGGATGCCATTGGGAGCGTGCGCCACCACTCGACACAACCACCCGGTTCTGCACAAGTGATTAAGAAAATTATTAGTTTCTCTTTTTCAACATATCATATGAAGTAGTGGTGACAACATCTAAAGTTACTTACTTTTGCCCTTCGGGCGAATCATCAAGGTCGGTGAGGATGCGGAACTCGAGGAGGCTCGCGGGACCTCGCAAGTAGACACCAAGAGGCAGAGGAGGAAGCGGAACCGTGCCTACCGCCTCGTCGCCGCCCCGCCCGCCTCCTCCTCGCCCGTCTCACAACCGCGCCTCGCCCAACTCGCCCACGGCGCCACCTCCTCCTCCTCCTCCGGCACCTCCTCACGCGGCGTGGGAGGAGACGGCCCCTCCCGCGCCGGCGGTCCTCTTCCTCCTCCTCTGTCCGACCCTCCGCCTCCTCCGCTGGCGTGGTCTCAGTAAAGCGAGGACACGCACTGACGGTTCCCGCCATCTTTGTTCACTCACCGCAATTAAAAGAATAAGCAAGACGTAATTAGAAATAGATGCAAAATGAACATAACATAATTACAAAAAACATAGTAATACATGTATTAGAAATAGATGCAAAATGAACAAAACATAATTACAAAAAACACATTATTACATGTATTAGAAATAATCTTCATGATTGGGATTAGCTGGATCATAGGTCTCGTCATCACTATCAACATTGTCCAAATAATCAACACTATCCGAAGGAGGAATGTTGTCTTCATTGTCATTGCCTAAACGTAATCGCTCAAGCATTTGTAAGTCCTTCACATTTTGCACCTCGTCTCCAGCGTCCTCGTCATCAACCCTTTCATTGTCTACTTCCATTCCTATCGCTTCGGTTAAGTCTATCTCAAACCTCCCTTGTAGCCCCTCTTCTTGAAAGAACTCTCCATCATATGTGTTTGGGTTGAAGTTGCAATCTTCATCGTTTGGGACAGGTAGTTTACCGTGTGGCGATACCTTGTGCACAATAGCCCAACCCTTAAGATGCTCTTTGTCTTGGCACGCGTATGGCGTATAATAAACCTGGACGGCCTGTTGAGCCACAATGTAGACATCTTTTCTCGATAGGCGGAATCTGCCGAATCTCGACTAGCCCAAGATTAGGGGTTCGCCTCGTTACTCGAGGATCAAACCAAAGAAGATTTGAATATGACAGGATTAAGAGGTTTGGAACCATAGAATGGAAGTTCGTAGATTTCTTCAATTCTTCCATAATAGTCGAGGCCATCAGTGCCGGGCGTAAAAACTCCGCTGTTTGTGGTTTTTCGATTGGGCCGACTCTACCGTAGCTTGTCTTGGTGAAAACGATATCCATTCACGTCATAACAGTAAATGACTTGACCCTAACGACACGTACCGCTTGCAACTGTCTCAACTCGTCACTTATAGACGCATCGGTTTGGGCCTACAAGCTCAAGCAGGATAGATTGTTATATTATTCGAACGTACGATCAACTTGGAATGTCGAACTAAGTACGAGCTAAATTGGACAGTACCTTCTGTTTGAACCAAGAAATGAAATCGGGGCTCCCTGGTCCCGCACCCTATGAAAGAAGGGTATCAGTTTCCTGCGGGGTAGGATCCCTTGATTCATGCCAGGATTGACGAAGAAATTCCCTGTACCAACGAGAAACAAGGGGGTTGGACGAAGAAACAAGGAGTGACGGCGTATTGAAACAAGTTCGTTGAGAACTTACGCAATGAATGGCTGCACCTCGACAAGGTTGGTCAACACATATAGCATGATACTGCGCCACTCTTCATTTTTCAATTGCTTAGTGGTCGATGCACTTGCGCTTCCGAGTTGCCCTTGGAAAAGGCTGAGGTTCGATTCATTTTCGCCAGCATTGTAACGAGGGGGTGGATTATGAACGCTAGGAAGGTTCTCAGTGTAGTATTTCTCTGTGAAGTTTGACACCTCCTCCGAATGTATGCCTCGCAATGGAAGCCTCAATTTTGGCTTTATTTCTACATTTTTGCGAAGATTCTTCGACATCTCTCGATTGGATAGCACCAACGGTTCGCACGGCCCCCATACGTGCCTCATACGGGAGGTGCACAATCAAATGCCGATCGCCAAGAAAAAGCGGGTGGAAAGATCTTCTCCAACTTACAGAGCAACACGGTGCCACTTTTCCAAGTCATCAATGACGGTCCGAGATAGCTCCTTGGCACAAAGTGGCGGAAGAAATAGCTCAACTCGCCAAAGACTTGCCGGACATGCTCGTGGACATAGCCTCGAACCATCGCGGTAGAAGCCGCTCAATCCATATGTGGTAGTCATGACTCTTCATCCCGTTGATTCGCAGAGTGCCTAAGTTCACTCCCCTTTGATTATTGCATACCCATCGGGAACATTAGCGTCTGGATCCATTCAAGTACTTCCCTCCTTTGGTCCTTTTTCAAGACGAAATCGCCTTAGGCCTTCTCCATGTCTTGCCGCGACTAGGAGGTCTGCATCTCTTGATTTGGTCTATCGCATAACGTTGCCAGGTCCACTCTAGCCTTAGGGTTGTCCTTAGACTTTTCAGTGTCCATGAGTGTTGCTCAAAGTGCCTCGGCGACATTCTTTTCAGTGTGCATTACATCAATGTTATGTGGCAGAAGAAGGTCGAAATAGGGGAGCCTCGTCAAGCCCGACTTATGAGTCCACATATGTTGCTCACCATATCCCACAAAACCACCTTCTTGATTGGGCACGAGCATCTATGTGAGCATGAACTCGGAACCTACCATAATCCGCGATCTGTGGTCGTCACTACGACACCTTTCGTAAAGTTCTTGATGTCTTGTCCGAATGGATGGTCAAGAGGAGGAATTGACGATGTCTGTCGAACGATGAGTACTTGCCACCCTTGTGCAACCAATGGAACCTCACACCTTCCTTGCATACTGGGCATGGGAACTTCCCGTGAACACACCAGGCGCAGAATAACCCATACGCCGGGAAGTCATGCAGAGAGTAGTGGTACCAAACGTGCATTTTGAAGCTTGTCTTTGTAGCTCGGTCGTATGTCCATACCCCTTCGTCCCAAGCACGGACCAATTCATCAAACACGGGCTCCATGAACACACCCATATTACTCCCCGGGTGTCCAGGAATTATCAACGACAAGAATACGTTATGTCGTTGAAAGGAGACACCGGGGGGAGATTGAGGGGGATAACGAACACGGCCAACATGTGTATGGGGCACCATCGGTCCATAAGGATTGAACCCATCCATTTGCCGTGGCGACACGCATATGCGAGCCTCATCCGCTTTCTCACGATGTTGGTCATCAAAGCGGGTCCATGCTTCACCATCGATGGATGTACCATCTTGTCGAGGATTGTACCGTTTGCCATTTTTGTGCCATGTCATCTGCTTCGCAGATTCCTCGGTCTTGTATAGTCGTTGGATCCTCGGTAGGAACGGAAGGTACCGTAGGATTTTCACGGATCGTAGTCGCCTCTTCCGCCATCACTGAGTCTACCTCGGTACGGAGGATTTACACTCGGACAATACTTTGCATCCTTGTGTTCTTTCCTAAATAGGACGCACCCCTTAGAACAAGCATGTATCCGCTCATACGGCATCTTAAGTGCACGAAGGAGTTTCGTGACTCGTACATGCTCTTTGGCGAATGTGGCCCTCCGAAGGTGGTGCCAATCACGGTCAACATCTTATCGAAGCCTTCTCGACTCAGTTTAACTCGGACTTCAACCCCATTAAGCGCCCAATGGCATCCACTTGAGACACCGTTGACCGATCGTGAAGGGGTTTCGTGCGAGTCCATCATGTCGTAGAACGCTGTGTGCGGTGCCTCCATCTCCTCCTTCTCACGCCCTCATCGAATCGTCCTTGGTAAAGTCATCTAACATGTCTCGCTACCCCAGCATCGGCATCATAAGCCTCGACGCGTGGTCTCACCACCTCCTCTCTCATACGATGGGCTTCACCATGGTGGACCCACCGGGTGTAGTCCGGCGTAAATCCATTCTTCAAAAGATGTTTACCCATGTCCACCTTGTTTACCCTTCTCCTGTTTCCACATTTGCTGCAGGGACACAAAACTAGACAATGTCCTTTAGCAGCCTTGCCAAATGCACGGTTCAAGAAAGCATCGGTCTTGCTCATCCATTCTGTGGTGTAATCACTTTGACTTCTCCGACCCGTGTACATCCAATGACGGTCATCCATCCTCTAACATATGTATCAGCGAGTAATGTAACCATCAATTGCATCTACGTGATCTACGACCATGATACGAAAAGAGGGGTTATACCTAGGGTGGCAGTGGAGTCAGGCAAACAATCATTTGTATGCAATAATATATATCCAGAAAGGAAGAAATATAGAATATACAATGCTGCATATATACTTGTAAATTAATTTGAAAGAAAGAGCAAAATATAACCAAATATGATGAACTTCACCTGACTTAAGGTGCAATCCACTGGTTCTTTAATCAAATTAAGTTTAAAGATTAGGTTAGTCTTCGAGCTTTCCTTTGTGTTAAGTTTGGAGATTACGGTTGTAGTACTAGAAATTTCATTTGTGTGTTGAAATCGATGCACATCAAAATTGATACTGTTCATATGTGACCATTACACAACAGCTTAAAAATCTCGACATATAGATCGAAATCAATGGCTAGGCCACATACTATTGCAGTGTATACATCTTTTCTTTTGAAAATCAATGTCTACTTCTTTTCACACTAAAGCTTTTGTGAGATTTACTAAAGCAGACTCTGAGATAGTTTACTAAAAATTAGAAGCTAATATAGCTTAAAGATAGAGCACATTCACAATATATGGTTGAGTGTTATATATCCTTAATTATATGTCCAAATGCATCACCATACACGAAGATAACATCTTATTATTTGACACTAATGAAGGATCACACAATTTTATCATCTTTTTTTAAAAAAGATTACACAATTTTGTCATCTAATACTACTTAAATACCTCTCCAAATATAACATTGTCCTACTTGTAAGATTTTCACTTACATATACCAAGTTAGTGGTGTAAATTGACACTTAAGCACTATAATAAGGTCTAAAACCACATGTCCATGTGTGTTTCTATCCTGACCTCTAGAAGTATTATATTAATTCTCAAATAACCTATATGTAGCTAGTTTATCTAATACGCACATTTCAGATTCAAATGAACATCATATTTTGCATTGTGCTAGGACAACTTGATGAACTAATCACTTGCCTTCTGCGTAGTGCATGCCAAATTGTAGCTCTATAAAGCTCTATAGTTTTCCTCATTAATGGGTTGAAGTGGTCTAAGATTAATTATACTCATGCATATAACACTTCATCGTGCATTTTTTACAAATGGGATGTTGACAGTGTTGGTGTAAGGTTAGATACGTCAAGTGTCAACTAAATCTTGTAAAGTTGGCATATGAGCAGTGTTCAGATCTGCTGTCCTAAAATGTGCTATATATGCAGATTGTAAAATAGCTGCAACTTCTAATTAATAGTTAATTAGTAGAAAATTAGCCCTTTGTTACCCCAATCTATTTAGATATATCCAATTTCATTAGAAATGTATAGAATGATTTGCACAATGGTGAAAATGTTTGAATTATTTCTTAAGCAGAAGAAATAAAAGATTCTTGAGTTCGTTCATGCTATGCCTAGATTATCCATGCTCATGCAAAATGTGTATACATCATGTGCTGCATGACTATCAAAAGATGTCAGTGCTATACTTATCCAGATTAAGACGAGAGTAAACTTACTGATCATTACTAACAAGAAGGAACTGAAACACAATTAACAATAGATATAAAATTCAAGCACAAAGGAACTATGATGGATTAAATAGATATAAATTAGAGTATTCGTCGACCTATTATGTTTTGATAATGTCATTGATTGTTGTCACTACTGCCCACTATGTTGCGAACTCGCAACAACTCTTGATCATGTCTTATACTGAGAATCAAACTTAAGTTAATTAGCTGATTAAGTAACGCGAAGAAATTAATCTATCGACGCAAAGTAGGTCATTCTTTCTATAAGATTTCAAATGTCTTAGCTTGCAATACACATAACAAATTTGATCCTGCTTCTTGGACCAAAGATATGGCACCAAATTATTATCTGTTGTGTCTTCACTACATATTCTAAAAACAAATTATCCCTTAGATTGTCTGCCAAACCAACATAAGGCCATTTTTGTCACCCTCAACTCTCAAATTAAAACCCATCGGTTTGTTCCAAAAATAATAATTAAGATGGCATAAGTCATCGTGACGACACCAAGGGCGGCGCGGCGTGGCGCAGGGGCGGGCGCGCGGCGCGGCGGCGGCAGCGGCGCGGGGGCGGCGCGGGCGGCGGCGGCGGCGGCAGGGGCGGCGGCGGCGGCGGCAGCGGGGCGCAGCGGCGGCGGCAGCGGCGGCGCGGCGCGGCGCGGCGCGCGCGCGGTGGCGGCGGCGGAAGCGCGCGGCGGCGCACGCGGCGGCGGGCGTGTGTGTGCGTGCGTCGTGTGTGCGGGTGTGTGCGTGCAGCAAGAGCAGCAAATAATAACAGTGTGGAAGGTTTGCCGAGTGCGCGATCCGCACTCGCAAACATTTTTTTATTTTTATTTTCTTAATTTCTTTGCCGAGTGCGAGATCCGCACTCGGCAAAGTGGATTTTTAAAAACTTTTTTTAATTTTTTGCCTCCAAATTTTTACAAACTTTGCGAAGAGTAAATCTGCGTGGCACTCGGCAAAGACCCTTTGCCGAGTCATGTGTGTCGGCACTTTCAAAAGAATTTTTTATTTTGGCCTCAAATTTTTTTGCAGCCTACTACTGATGTCAGTACTCTATGTTATGATTTGGTACATTTTTGTGGCTTTTTGTTATACTTAGTTAATTTATTTCATTTACTATAATTATTTGAAAAATGCAAATTTGAATCTGACGTGCATCGAATAATGGAATTTAATGATTCAAAATGATAGTCATGTTATTGAGTGTAGTGTGAGGTCGTATCGAGAACGGACCGAAATTTGGACATCTTGTTGTGAAACATGACCGTGAACTTCTGTGGCTAAGTGTTTTAAATTCTATAAAAAGCAAACAAAGTCCAAAATTATGAAACTTGTGGAGATGTCATGATATCATATGTGGAGGCTGTGATAAAATTTTGAGAAGGTTTCGTGCATGTTGTCACGCACGATGCTTTCAAACAAGGACATCTCTACATGTGATACTTATATCCCGGTGGAGATGTCACGGTTTGAAAGCATCAGACGTGACAACGCACGAAACCTTCTCAAAATTTTATCACAGCCTCCACATATGATATCATGACATCTCCACAAGTTTCATAATTTTCGGACTTTGTTTGCTTTTATAGAATTTAAAACACTTCGCGAAGTTCACGATCATGTTTCGTCAACAAGATGTCCAAATTTCGGTCCGTCTCGATACGACTCACACTACACTCAATAACATGACTATCATTTTTGAATCATTAAATTCTATTATTCGATGTGCGCGCAGCTCAAATTTGCATTTTTTGAAATAATTATAGTAAATGAAATAAATTAACTAAGTATAACAAAAGCCACAAAAATGTACCAAATCATAACATAGAGTACCGACATCGAGTAGGCTGC
Source organism: Ampelocalamus luodianensis (assembly GCA_036346255.1). Classification (NCBI taxonomy): domain Eukaryota; kingdom Viridiplantae; phylum Streptophyta; class Magnoliopsida; order Poales; family Poaceae; genus Ampelocalamus; species Ampelocalamus luodianensis. The sequence continues at coordinate 40,801,611 of CM070637.1, forward strand.
AAAAAATTTGAGGCCAAAATAAATAAAAATCTTTGCCGAGTGCGGGGCGCGACTCGGCAAATGGGTCTTTGCCGAGTGCCACGCAGACGACACTCGCAAAGATTTATTTTGCCGAGTGCCAAACGGCGGCGCCGGCAAAATTTGACGTCGCGCAACCGCTACCTCGAGCCGCTTTGCCGAGTGTCCCTTTGCCGAGTGCCGCACTCGGCAAAGGTTGAATGTACCGAGTGTTAAGATTTGCCGAGTGCATGGCACTCGGCAAAGAGGGATTTGTCGAGTGTTGTTCGTTGTCGAGTGTCGCACTCGGCAAAATATCTCTTTATCGAGTGCCCGATATTTGGCACTCGGCAAAGATTTTTGCACTCGGCAAAGGGGCTGTGTCCGGTAGTGATTCATTTATTTGCTTAGGCAAACGAAGCATACATTGCAGTAATTTTATATGTACATGACAGTAACAACTGAAGATGAAACTTACTAAATATATATCGAGGGTTTGGCTAAATAGCGTGGTCGGTCACATTTTTTTTACCGCCTCAGTAGTTTTGTTACCACCATACTAGTGTTTTTCGAGACTAATTTTACTGTCGACCACCATCCAATTAGCGGCGTAACAGTGATTTGCAAGTTTTACCGTCGATTCCAGGAGTAACAGATCTTTTTACTGCCAATGTGGGTGACGCTTGATCTTTTTTACTATCGTTTTTGTCGCTAATCGTGTGATATGGGGTTTTTATTACCAGATTGGAGATATCAAGACTTTTATTGCCGATCACAACGCGCGTGTGTGTTTTACCACCGATCCCACGTGGGAAGCGCGTAGTACGAGTGAGCGTGGGCTGGTGTGTCGCGTGTAGCGTGGCCCATGCACATAATAGCTATACATACATACATATATATATATATATATATATATATATATATATATATATATATAGGATGCCCGTTTCGTACTTTTCTAGGAGTATGTACTACCACTTCCAATATACCACTTAAATGAACATATTATACTTCTTTATCAATTTCAGTATACTTAAACACCAATTATAAGATACTCTAATGTGACTTGATTGAAAATTTTCTACTGGAGCACTTTATTTTTGTTATATACCCCTTTTCATATATAAAAGAAGTATATACACAAATTTTATCACAGACTATTACAGTTAAAAACCGTCGGTGAAGTCTACACAGATGGTTTGTGTTTAGAACCGTCTATAAAGTCTACAATTATCACAGACGGTTCATGTTAAGAACTATTTGTGATACTTCACAGATAGTTTTCAATATGACGCGTCTGTGATAGTACATCTTTACAGACGGTTTTTAGCGCAACCAGTAACGCAGACGATCTCTAAACCAAAATCGTATATGATTGCATGTAATACAGACAGTTTTGGTCAACCGTCTGTGACGAGACGTCCAGTATTAGCCTTTTTGTAGTAGTGAGTATGTACTACCAGGAGTACCATAGCATTTTCATATATATATATATATATATATATATATATATATATATATATATATATATATATGAAAATGCTATGGTATATATATATATATATATACACACACATATATACATTTATATATTACATACAGATACACATATATATACATATACACATACACACATATATATATCCTGTACATAAAAATCCAAAAATGAAGAAATTTTAAAATACTATTTCATGTTAAAAATTCCCAAACATAGAATTATCCAGGGTTTTTTTTTCTCTAAATTGACTTTTAAAAACTAAATTATGTAATTGTCAAAATATACAACGTTTTAAAATAAACCTTTTTGTAACAAACATGATGTTAATTGGAAAAAAAAATCAAAAATTATTAACAGTAGAAAACATTGTTCAATAAAATATAGCCCGTGCATCAAAACATTGTTCAATAAAATATAGGCTGTACGGATGTATGGGTTGATGACTAGTACTATTAATCTCCTGTTGGCCACCAAACGCATGGCAGGTAAATTCAAGCAGTGAAATTCAACACGGCTTTTGTACACAGTCGCACTTAATATAAGCCATACATTTGGACTGGTACCTTGTTGTGCTACCGCAACTTCTAGGGCGTTGAATCCGTCACACCCAAAATCTTTTGCCGTTTCCACTCCTGTGACATCCAATCTTGTATATATCATTCCAAGACGTAAACAAAGGACATGTCGATCTTTTACACTTAAGTAATAGTAAGTTACAATTACCCTTCAAATCTACTATTTTAAGTAATAGTAAGTTACAATTACCCTTTCCACTGCTCATGTGACATATCCAATCTACTATTTTATGAATGCTAGAAACATTAATTTTTTAATTACCGTTCATTATTATTTTTTTGTTGCGAATCGAAGAGGATTCATTTTTGGAGTCACAAGCTAGCAACATACCAATATTAGAGATGGAGTACAGGAATCAAATTGGAATTGTGCCCGCTTTTCTTGGAGAGATGAATTCATGTAACAGTTATATAGTGTAAGACATACAAGACAATTCAATGAGGACAATGGTTCAACTAGAGCACTAGCTAAAGCTCGGGACCATACGAAACCACACCTTTATTTGCCATCTATGATAAGCTAGGAAAACAGTACAAGGCATATCAAAGACCGAGATATATCTCTCACATGCTCTGGGTTACTAGGAGGTTGCTCGGGTCAGAGTTTATTTTACCGGCCGAAAATTGGTAATATCGGTCTTACCAGACCTGGTAAGACTTCAAACCGGCCATAATTAGGGCAAAAAAATTGAATTTACTTGAATTTGATCTCTTTTTTTCATTGGAAATCCGAAATTTTAAAAAATATTTGGAAAATTTGAGCCAAATTTTTCTGATTTTCAGCCAAACCGGTTCTACTGCCCCTGCTTTTGTAACAAACAAGATATTAATTGGAAATCAATACTTTCAAAAATTGTTAACACTAAAAAACATTATTCAATAAAATATAGTCTGTGCGGATGCACATGTTGACTTGTACAATTAGTGTCGTGTCCGCCACCAAACGCATCGCAGGTATATTCAACCAGTGAAATTAAACACGACTTTTGTACACAGTCGCACTTAATCTGTCTCTCATGGAAGATTAGACTACGTTTGTATGAACCTTAAGTACTGGTTAATCGAGTGACAAGTCACAAGAAATGTAGCCATATATTTGGACTGGTACCTTGTCATTCTACCGCAACTTCTAGGTCGTTGAATCCGTCACACCCGAAATCTTTTGCCCTTTCCACTCCTCCTGTGTCGTCCAATCTTGTATATATCATTCCAAGACAAACAAAAAAAAGTCATGTCGATCTTTACACCTAGGTAATAGTGAGTTACAATTACCCTTCAAATCTACTATTTTTATGAATACTTGTTTAGTTTGTCCATGCCTCATTATCCTAGAAAGTAGTTAGCTCTGCAGGAAGCGTAGACGTGCGTATCATCCCATAATAGCAATGGAGGCGCTCTTGTCTTCAGTTGTGGGCGAGCTGTTTAGCAGGTTCATGTCCTCGATGATTAGGCGGTGCACCGAGCAGATGACCGCCGGCGAGAAGCTGGAGCGGCTGAGGAGTGCGCTTCTGCGAGCTCACACGGTCGTCGAGGAGGCTTCCGCGCGGCACCTGACGAACGACGCGATGCTCCTGCAGCTCTCCATCCTCATGGAGGCCATGTACCGGGGCCACTACGTGCTCGACACCTTCAAGTACGGTGGCATCCTCGCCGGGGCAACATGGGCGGATCAAGAAATGCTGGTCCTGTCGACATTTGGCACCACCACCGGGAAGCGGCGGCGGCGTTCAGTGCTCGGTTCAGAAGCCATGGACGAGCTAAGATCCGTCCTTGGAAGGTTAGAGACCTCCATTGCTGACATGCAGGAGTTTGTCGTGTTCTTGGTTAACTACCCTCGCATGTTCTGCCAGCCGTACAGCACGTACATGTTTGTCGACAACTGCATGTTTGGGCGCCAAGCGGAGCTGCACCGCATCATCGCCTTCCTGCTGCCTAAGGAGCCGGAGAGATCGTCGGCGGCAGGTCTGGACGTCCTGCCGTTGATTGGCCGGCGGGGAGCCGGGAAGAGAACCCTAGTCGAGCATGTTTGCAAGGACGAGAGGGTGCGGTGTTCCTACCCTGTCATCATACGCATTTGCGCAGATGACCTAGATGGCACTCCAATGGCAATCGAGCATCAAAAGAATTTCCAAGATGGAAGAAGCTGTAAAACCCTTTTTATCGTCGAAGTCGACGACGATGTCGGTGAGGCGGCGTGGAGAAGGTTCTATGATTTTTGCTCGTCCACATCGTGGATAGGAAATGGCAGCAAAATCGTAATCACAAGTGCAACGGACGCCGCCGTCGCGAGGTTGGCGACGACCGTCCCGGTAAGGCTTCACTACCTGCCACCAGAGGAATACTGGTACTTCTTCAAGGCTCGCGCCTTCGGCGCCGCCGACCCCGACGACCACCCAGTGCTGGCCGCCGTGGCCATGGCCGGTGCGGCGGAGCTCAGATGTTCGTTCATGTACGCCAACATGTACGGCGGCCTGATGCGCGCCAACATGGACGCCCGTTTCTGGCGCGGGCTGCTGCGCGGCCTGAGAGGTCACATGCGTCGGCACCTCTCGATCTGCGGCGAGAATCCCATGGACCTCATCGGCAATAACCGCCCGTCGTACGTGCACCCGATGGCCGCCGGCAAGGGCAGCGCCGGCGAGGTGTACCTCCTCTACAACTACCGGTCGACGTCGGTGGAGCAGGTGGGAACCCTCCCCCGCGTGAGCATGCAAGACCTGATCGTCGGACAAGACGTTCCCGCCGACGACAGGTTTGAGGTGCTCGGGTGGAGGTCTCACATACCGCCGTACTACTGCTACTTGGCGACGTGCGAGAAGCGGAGGACGATGCGGCGTGGGTCGCCGGTGATGAGGACGACGAAGTGTGAGCGCTGATGTAGGGTACGTGCCTTGTAGTAAGAATTGGCGCCTCGTTGACTTGTATCGTTGGTTGTTGGAAATTTTCTTTCTTTGCTTTGTCCTTGCGCTGGTATTGTTTCGTCCCGAGGAAACAGAGAAGCGCTTGGTTTCGGGCCGTGGGTGTGGGAAAAGACTCTGGATCACAAGCTCACACGACGCTTCACCAACTCCTGACAAAGACAACCCTCTAGCCATCGCCCATCGGTACTAGGTTCACCAACTCCTGATAAAGACAACCCTCTAGCCATAAACTTTCAGTTCTGGTCTCTCGTGAAGGTTTGTCCACTGCTCTGATATCAATTATTGAAAATTTTCTTGTATGCACTGTTACTGTTTCGTCAAGAGGAAACAAAGAAGAGCTTGGTACTTTTGCCGTTTTGCGTGGATACACTCGACTACGGGCCGTGGGACCTGCTGCTCACTGTTGCTTCGACGTGACCTGCTCGGTTACTGTGCGTGAGGGACACACGACGTGCAGCGTCTTTGCTCCTGCTCTCGTCTTCTCATGTTTGTAGCTCCTGGAAACTATACGCAAAGGACAAGCACAAGAGCAGACCTCTCTTCTAGTCTTCACTTGATAACAAAAACAGCAAAACAGCACCTATGCCTTCGGTTGTCTTCACCAAGACAATCGAACTATAGATAACACCAAATTATTTCTTTCAGGAGCACTACTCTCTTTTTGTTTTTTCTATTATTGCTTCTCAACCCATTACAGGACTACTGCCTCCACTGCTAATATACTCAAACATGACTAAGACACGAAAATGGAATAGACTTCGTATCTAACTCGGATTCCTACCAAAACTAGCAAATCTAAACCGAAAACTAATAAAAAAAAAATACCAAAACAAGGTTAGTTTCATCAATCACCCCCTTAATCTTGTTTCTTCACTTTGATCACGTCAATCTTCTCTCTCATTTCCAAAAAAAAACTTGATCCGTCGTGAACGCACATCATGCTTTGACATCTGATGTTTTCTTCTTCGTTCGTCATCTTTTTTTTTATCTCATGTCGTCTTCTCCTCGATTCATCAGCTGATAACTCCTTCCCTCTTCTCTTGCTCCCTCTTCCTCTTGTTTGCATTCTCCGCCACCTTGTCACTAGAGTCCTTAGGGATGGCAATCGGATGCGGCGAGCACGGGTTGTGCTCGCCCATACCCATACCCGTGATCCCAATTTCTCCCCACAGGCATGCCCGCGAAAGATGACGCACTACTACAGAAACAGCCATCACAGACGGTTCGGAACCGTCATCACAGACTGTTTTCGAACCGTCTTGAAAAGTTGGTCTCTGATAACAGGTGGTTATCACAGACGGTCTACAAACCGTCTGTGATATGAATATCACGAGCGGTTCTTGTTAAGAACCGTCAGGATAATCTACTATCGAGCACGGTTCTACTTCCAACCGCTCGCGATAGTATATTTTCACAGACGGTTCTTGTTAAGAACCGTCTGTGATAGTTTTTTCAACTGCAAAAAAAAAACTAAATGTATAGCTTGCAAGTGGCCACAGCGGCCTTCCCCTTGGCCGTCCGTCTCTTCGTTACCTCCACTGCCTTGGCCGAGCTCCCGGTGTTGCACTCCTCAATATAGGAGATGGTGGAGTTGATGAGGAGGAGCACGATGATGCTGACGGAGTGCTGCAAGTCCGACGGGCGGTGGTCGTCGTTGGCCATCACGATGGCCATGACTGCTGCCACCTCCATTACCCCAAGAACTTGAGGATCTCGCTCTCCTGTGCACACACACAAGCACCATGCCACCATTGTTACAACATTACGCAAAAGAAAAGCTCACAGCTAATCTAATTAGTCAAAACTCACTACTAACCTTCTTTTCTTCAAGCTTGTTGGGGCCGAAGACGGCAATGCGCGCCTGGGAGGACCGGCATGGGGGAGGAGGCTAGTGCAGAGGGAGGACGCCGACACAGGGAGGAGGAGGACTAGAGGAGGAGGAGGAGGACTGCGGGAGGTTGGAGGACCGGCTATATATAAGGACTCCTGCTACTCCCGCGCACGCGTTCAAAATTTTCGAACTCCCGCCTTGTGAATTACATATCACAGACGGTTCGTATCACCAACCGTGTGTGATGAGGTACTTATCACGAGCGGTTCGTGATCTGAACCGCTTTGTGATACTATCATAGACGGTTCTATTAAAAACCGTTTATGATACTGGAGATTATCATAGACGGTTTTTTAATAGAACCGTCTGTGATACTATCACAGACGGTTCTTTAATAGAATCGTCTATGATATTGGAGATTATCATAGATGGTTTGTTAATAGAACCGTCTATGATACTATCAGAGACGGTTCTTTAATAGAACCGTCTGTGATACTGAGTATCACAGACGGTTTGTATTACAAACCGTCTGCGATAGGCCCGACAGACCCAACATAGACGGTTCTATTTTAACCGTCTGTGATAAGACATCTTCTATAGCTTGTTTTGTAGTAGTGACGGGTGAAGAATCTCGCCCATGCCCGTCGCCCGCGGCATGCCCGTATACCCGTCGCAGATGGGGCCGGAGAGGATGGGGCGGAAGTCCCAGATGCGAAGGATGCGGTCGTTGGAGGTGAAGCAAAGGACGGGGAGAGCAGCGCAAGTGTGAAAATTCTACAAGAAACCATTGATCGATCAATATAGAGTCATTTCATCTAAGCCACAGCCAACAAACACTACAATTCCATATGGAGCTATCGATGCAATCAAACAAGATCCAAATTTCTAGTTTGTTTCCAACGCCTTATCAAACCATTCGATGAAATGCCTCCCGAATATAAGGTGATTAGGTGAACAAATCAATAAACACACGCCATCAGACATATATCCTACAAAGCGATTAAATTTGCCAACGAACTAACAAAGGCTAAGAACTAGATGCTGCTAAGACCCCTAAGAGAGCGTCCGAAGCCGCTCCCCAACTGCTTGACGGAATGCTCGAGGACGGCGAGGGAGCCAACCAACCTGGGAGTCAAGCCCGATCCAGGAATTGAAGAAGGAATCCCGCGCGGCGCCACCACCACCAGCCAACGAATGCGGGAGCTTGGCAGGCCCATGGTGCACGTAGACAGCGAGCATCAAGCGGGATGGGAGCGCACCGAGCCAGCGAGGCGGAGCCGCGGAGGTAGAGTTCTTGCTAAGGAAAGCAAGGGGAGGGAAGGGAGTGCGTGACTGTGGAGGACCGAGGAAGTGAGGAATTGGGGACGGGGCTGGCGGCTGTGAGCCTGTGACTGAGTAAGACTAGGGTTTCAATAAGGGTGTGGTCCACCTGTTAGTTGCGGGTAAACGGGCGAGACAGGTACGGGTGGAGCTTACCCATGCCCGTGCCCGTTTACTCGATGGGCAGAGAGTTTCCCCCAAATTTATGCCCGTGGGTAAAGAAAATAGCCCATACCCAGCTCTATTTGGGTATTTACCCACGGACACGCAGGTAATCAGACACAATTGCCATCCTAAGAGTCCTTCTTTTGATCCGAAGCTTCTCTTCCTCTCGAGCTTCTTGATACTTGGCTGTCAGAACATCATCCATGGCTTCCAGCTCCTTAGGTTGTAGGGTGACATCCACTTCATCTTGCCTTTTGACTTTGTAGCAGCACCTTGGAAGATGCACCTTTGTTCTCTCCATCCTTTTTAAATTTCTGCTCCTTGATCTCACGAAGAACGGTTTCTCCAACAGCATCACGGACCACCTCCAACTTCTTAGCCTTTTTCTCATGAAACATTATGCCCATACCAGGTGGGCCCAGATCATGGGAACTGGCACCATCAACTCCTGGCGATTTCACGTGCTGTCGATGGGACATGCCTCCTGTCGAGCCACAATTTCCTATGGAGTCGCTGCTTCCTGTGCCTAGTGTATGCGCCAGTGTGTTTTGCTTGTAACCCCCTACATCAATTGCATGCGTATGGGGCTGCTGTCTTGCATGCATGTGGGGACCACCCCGTGTGCCTCCGAAGGTGCCATCTTCAGCTCCTTGCGCGTTGCCTGCACGTTGACCAGCCAAGCCTGCTCCTTGGCCTCTTGTCCGATGGTAGAGATAGGTTCGTCGAGAGAACTATATGCGTCTACACTTTTACCTAAGACACAAAAAAGAAATACACTTTACTTGTCTTGTTACATACCTGGTTTCATACCCTAGTTTCACTTTAGCTCCTTCAAGCTGTCGTTCAGACAAACTAGCTTACAAGTTTTTTGGAAAACATTATACAACCTGTTCGGGGATTTTTTTTTCCACCTTCGTCAACAAATCTTTGATTTTTGTCATAGACACGTAGGACCTCATTGATGGATCCAGACCCGCCATTATATGTTAATGGAGTATTTTGATGATTAATGACAAATGCACTTGTGAGACTAACACTCTTATTATTATATCATGATTAGTCTCAGGTTAGATATATAAGCAAAAATCCAAACAGTCTCAACTTTGATATAAAAGGAAAAATTCGAACAGATATGCTTTCATAATGATAAATATTTTTATGAGACTAACTCTTTTACTGCTATATCTCATGTTTAGTTTCAGTTGGATTTAAAGAATCAAAGAGGTATGCATTCGACATCATATTCCTATATAATGTTGTATTCTTCGGATCCAAAATATAGGTTAAACTCCACCAAAAGGGTTAACTTGGATATATGCATATGTTTCCATTACACATTTGTGTATGCACACATTTAGGGGAGTTCATTCTATATTTTATGTTTCATTAGTATTGATCCATATTCTTTTCCCACATATATTAAAGATCTTTACTTTGAGATATACCCTTGAATATATTTAACTTGTGTAGTTAATATATTCATAAGAGTATATGAGAGAATATGATACTTGTGTAGTGCATAGTTGCTCACATATCCTTGAATATATCTAACTTGTGCAGTTAATATATTAATATGAGTATATACAATTTGTGTAGTTCGTATAAACTCATATTTAGTATATACAACTTGTAGTTCGTATATACTCATGGTATATATAACTTGTGTAGTTTATATATACTCATGTTTATCTCTATTCAATTATTTTTTATTGAAGTGATTATCATCAATTACCAAAGAGGGAAAGATTGTAGTATATTGTCCTAACCATTATAAGTTAATGGTATGTTGTGGAACTAACGTTTCTCCTCGAGTTAGATGAATAGGTTGAGTTCCATGGTATCGAAGACTTTGGATGACATCATGTGTTGATTGTCATCAAGTCAAGGTTCGGGATGAAGGATGTTATCATGTGTTGATAATATTAAAGAAAAGGAAATCATCGTGTCTCGCTGATATTCAAGATGAGGAAATGATCATGTGTTCATCATCAAGTCAAGAGAAAACCCATCATGTGTTAATGAAGGTAAAATAAAGAGTGCATCATGTGTTGATGCATATCAAGTCAACAACTCGGACTTGAAGTGAGGATGTGTGTCATCAAGCTTCAAGTGGTTGCTCAAGGCAATTGTGTGACTAACTAGGGCTAAGGATGTGTTCCTAGTCTTTTACCGATCTTGGTGTTTGATTGGAAGACCGGATTGCTAGTATAGGTTGCCGTACTATTAAGAGGGGTCTTGACTAGTAGCTTGAGTTAGTCATGTGTTGATAGCACATTGTGTTTGCTCTAGCTCATCTTGGCATGATGTTATTTGTTTGCAAATATGTTTTGCAAATAGTTGAGGCTCATGCTCAAATCCTTGTAGCATGGGACTGTAGTTTGCAAATGTGTTTTGCAAATAGTTTAAGTCCATATACCTTATTCCTTGTAGTATTGGTTGTAAGAGTTTACAAATATGTTTTGCAACTTGTTGAGAATCTTGCCTTTAACCCTTGGTTGAATCAATCTACAAATATGTTTTGCACTTTGAGTGGAAGATTCTGATAAGACTGTTTGTTTTCAAAAACATCGGTAGTACCGACGTTGATTTGGGCGGAACTACCGCAGTTCCCTTCGCGGAACTACCGAAGTGCATTTAGGACTTGGTATTCTCTAGTCGCTCTTGTGCTTACGATAGTACCAGTGCTTTTGTGGCGGAATTACCGCGTAGTGGTAGCACTAGTTTTCCTTTGGAGAAACTACCGCACCTTGGATGTACCGGCCTTTGTGGCGGTACATGTTTTCCAGAGAGGCATTTGTTGTTCTCTTGTAAGGACGGTAATACCGGCACTGTATGCGCGGTAGTACCGCACCTCGGATGTACCGATTTCTGTACGGTATGGAAATTCCAGTAACGTTGCTTTTTGAACTTGGTTTGCTCCGAGGTGGCGCAGTAGTACCGACGATTTGTGCGCGGTATGACCGGCTCGCGGAACTACCGTTCTTATGGTGGCGGTACGTAAATTCCAGAATGTGTGCATTTTGGTCTTTAACCGCGATTTGAGCATATGTTGCTCTCTCGGTATTGCGGTAGTACCGTATTGTGTTGAGCGGAACTACCGATTACCGGAAGTACCACGTATTAGTTGGTGGTAGTACCGCACCCCTCTCCAATGACTAGTTTTGTAGCCGTTGTTGTGCTGATTCTTTGCTTCCAACGGCCAGTTTGTGTGTATGGACAATATATACCCACCTTGGCTGTATAAGGGAGCATTGCTGGTGCCATTATACATTCTCCAGAGCTAAGAGCAAGCCTTCTCTAGCATTTGTGCATGTGTTGCACTTAGTGTGGCTAGAGAGCAAACCCTAAGTGCATATGTTGCCTTAGGTAGTGGATTGAGTATCCACTTGGGCTTAGACACTTGATTGGTTCAAGTGAAAGTTGTAGACTTGTTACTCTTGGTGTTTGCCGACACCTAGACGGCGTGGAAACGTCGTGGTCCGGTGATCTTCTCAAGTGAAGCTTGTGAGAAGGCCCGGTGTTTGTAAATGGCTTGGTGCTCGCTATCTCCAGAGTGGAATAAGAGCAACCCTAGTGGAGCGAGGTATTGATACCTCGGAGGAAGGCTTAATTCGTGGAGCCGGCCCAACTAGTTTGGGTTTCCCTCAACGTGGATTAGGGGAGACCGGCAAGTCTCCGATCACCATGGTAAAACATCACCGTGTCTTCTGTGGTTTGCATTCTATTGCTTTACATTGTGCAATTTATATTTCTTGTATTAAATTGCTTATTCATTGTGTATGAATGATTGCCATGCTTTGTGCTATTTACATTGCTAGAATTGAATAGCTTACAAGTCTTTGCTTAATTGCAATATTCATCAATTAACTTGTATTGTTGATGCACTTAGTTGAACCTAGTTGATTTAGGTTTTAATTGTACAAAACCGTATTGTTATAAGCTTCCGCATTAGAAATCGGTTTTAGCGTATAGAAGTTTTAAAACGCCTATTCACCCCCCTCTAGTCGCCCTCCTCTATCTTACAAGTGGTATCAGAGCTTGGTCTCTTATTTATTAGAGTTAACCGTCTAGAGAGTAAAGGATGGCGACTAGTGATATAGTGCAACTCGGTGAGACACCTCTATTTGATAGCACAATGTATGCTCATTGGAAAATCCGCATGTCATGTTATTTTAAGGCCATGGGCCTAAATATATGACGGATTGTAGATGTAGGCTTTTCTCCTCTATTGGATCATCTTGCTCCAATAATTGAGGAAGATAAATGCTTACATGGCGACGCTCAAGCAACTAACGCTTTATTTAGTGCTTTGAGTGTAGAGGTGTTCAATGAAGTATGCGATCTCAAGAATGTTCATGAGATGTGGACACAATTACAATATCATTATGAAATGTCCACTTCAACAAGTGATGATTGCATACAAGAAAGAATGTCGGGAGAAGAATGCTCAATCTCAAACTTCGACAATGAAGAATGGAAGTCGGAAGAAGAATGCTCAACTTCTAGCTCCGACAATAATGAATTATCAACTCCATCAACATCGCCTCATTGCCTCATGGCGAAAGGTAACCAGAAAGTAAACAATGATTATGAGCCTACATATGATGAGTTGATGGACATGCTTGAAGAATTGAATGAATATTTTGGAAAGGAAAAAATCAAAATTTAAAAAGGAATATGATTTGCTTCAAAATAATTATGATGTTATAAAAGATGAACATGAAATCCTTATCCTAAATGAGCTTAAAAAATTTAAAGTGGATATAGGAATATCTGGTGATTTATTGGATGATTTGCCTTGCAAAGCTCCTAGTCCTTGCATTTCATCTAAAGTTAATATATCCGCTTCATGTGATGATTTAATTGATATACCTTGTTGCTTAAAAAATGAATGCACCAATTTTCTCTATGCTTGTTGAAACTAACCTTGTAGAGGAAAATAAAATGCTCAAGGCACAAGTCACAAAATTGAAGAATAACTTGGAAAGAAACTACAAAGAGAAGGCCACTCTCAATGATATATTGAGTAAGCAAATATGCTTACAAGATAAGAGTGGAATCGGCTTCACTCCCACGAAGAAAAAGAAAAATAGCAAGACAAGGCACAATCAAATACATACAAAGATCAAAAGGTGTTTGGTTGCAATATGAAGAGTCACCTTGCCTCCATGTGCTCTAACAAGAAAATTGACAAGGGAGAAATTGGTTTCACCGCCAAGAAAAAGGTGAAGAGCATCCCAAAGCAAAGTGGAAAACAATTCAACAATATCAAGTGCTTTAGATGCAAGAAAAATGGTCACATTGCCTCGGTGTGCCCAAATCAAATGGATGACAAGTCAATGTTATCAAAGAAGAGGCACGTCGGCAATGAGCAAGAAAAGAAGACATCAAGGGGAAGCAAACGTCCCACTTGTTACAATTGCTGGGAGAAATGATATTTTAGTAAGAAATATCCTAAAGGTATCACTCCTAAGCCCACTATATATAGTGATGATTATTTGCTTAGGAAGGATAGAAATGGTAATATGTTTGCTAGATGTGTTAGTTCTCATGAAACTAATGCTAGGGCCATTTGGGTACCCAAATCTCTTATGACTAAATTCATGGACCCTACCAAATATTGGGTACCAAATGCGCTTAAATGCTTAACAGGTACTTGGAGATGCATTGGAGGTTTGGCTCACACATGAAGAGGTGTAATTCGCCATATGCAAAATTGGAGCTAAGCTTAAGAATGATCAAGTCATATCATAAGTCAATGCCATTTCGGTAACAAATACTTATATTGAAGTATCTAGACCCTTTACCTTGTGTAGATTGCATTTCATGAAAATCTTAAAAGGGTTGTTCTTGCTTTTGTGCTAAATCTTGATTATTGAAATCTTGAGCAAGATAGTGGTGGCACATTAAGGGGGAGTGCTAAGTCATAATCATGTATATCACATCCCTAAGTGTACCCAAATTAATTAAGTGCTAGTATTGATTTTTAAAATTGAACCTTTTAGCCAAAAGTCAAAATTTCATAACTATTAGTAATTCTTTGAAAAACTAGTTACAAAATGTATACAAATGATATTCAAAGGTTTACCAAAGGTTTTGGTTCAAGAAAATTCTATTTCAAATACAAATGAGTTTCTAACCAAAATTCTAGATTATAGTATCTTGTTTTTGACCTAAACTAGATTTTTGTGTAAAATCTATTCTAAACGAATTTGACATTTGTCCCAAAAGGAAAAACCTAGAGTTGGCTATTCTAAAACCTTTTTGATATTCAAATGATTTCCAAAAGGCCAACCTAGCAAAAGTTATAATTGTCGTAGCTTTTCGGGAAGCCCAAGAACGTGAAATTTGGACAAACGAGCTGAAAGTTATGATAGTTTTAGTGTACTGTCTAGAGAACTTGACGTGAAATCGATGTTCTGTTAATTAGTATGATAGGGGTATTAGATGACTGAATCAGGAAGGCCCACCCACTAGGTTTAGTTGGGGAAATTGATAACCTTTCAATGAAGTCCAAGAACACCTCATTTGGACTCCTGTACAAAAAGATATGAATTTTAGATTATGGCTGTTCACAGAGGGGACAGATCGAATTTTAGGAGTTGGAATTGGGAATGCGCTTGAGAGTGTAGCGAGTGCGGTTGTACTTTTGGCTAAGTTTTGGTTCAGTATGGTTGTCTTAGCATGCTTTATATTTATATACATGTGAGGGGTTGGTTCCAGGGGCAGCACCCCCTCCACGTCTTTCGTCCCTGCACGGTTAAGGCAAGTACTTGTTTGCTAGTATTGTGAACAAATGTGATATCTATGGATGCTAGAGTGTTATAGATGTTGTTGACCATGATTATTAATTTTGTGAAAATATGTATTATGCATGGTTGCTTGATTGTATGAATGTCTATGAACATGAATGATAGAAGTATGAATGAGTTAAATTCATAAGTGATGTCGCTGAGGAGGTATGATTATGATGATTCAAGATTTGTGCATATGCATCATGTTGACATAATGAAGACTTGGTCACGTGGTGACTAAGAATTTGTTGAGATCCCCGTCATGTATATGACGGGCTTGAGGTCCCCACACTTGTGGAGTGTGGGCTCGAGGTCCCCTTTACTTGCGGAGTATTTGGGCAATTGGTCCCTGTGCTTGCGAGCACAGGCATGGTATCTTGGCGACGATCGATATCTCAGACACGGTGAAATGCGAAAAAGTGGAAGAGAAAGAAAAGATGCATTGCATATTTGCATTCATACATCATGTGATATGTTTTTCGAGTAAAGCTTTGGAATGGAGCGTTGATGTTGTAATTGTGAGTTTAATGTTTCATTATTGGTACTTACTGAGTCTTTGGGTTCACCCTTACTTTTGTTGTGTTTTAGGTACCTTTTGCAAGAACGGCATGCATGGGAGGGAGTATACTTGAGTTGGAGTCACATACTGTCACGCTTCTTTAAAAGTTGATTAATCTTCTTAGAGTGTCCATTAATAATTAAGTGAACTGCTTAAGAAATGATCATGGTTGGGCCTCATGTATCGAGGTTATTTGTAATAATGATGAGTAATGTACTTTGGTTAACTTTGAATATGTTCTAGCTGAGTAGCATGTTTTTAATGTTTAGTGATGATATTGGATGTTGGAAATATTTAGTTATGATCTACTTTCTATCTTTTGGGAACCTCCGTATAGTAACTATACAAAAGAGGTTCTGCCGAAATTTAGTAGACTGTCCTAGTTTTGCTTTGTTTAATATTTCCTTGATAGCATTCTAGGCTCACGTTAATGGGTTATTCTGATTGGTATCAGAGCAGGCTGTAGGTCCGTGGTGACTAGATTAATTAAAAATTTGCGATTAGCTAATCAACTTAAAAGTTTGACACACTGGTGCACAGTAGGTGGGGTTGGGTTATTGCATTGCATGCATGGTTCTGTTATATCGCATTGATGATTGTTGATATGAATATAGTAAGATTGCTTATTAACTGATTATATGATTGTTATGTGTGAGAATAATAGATGTTGAGAGGTTGAGGTTGTGGTTGTGGCCCTGGGCTTTACCAGGTTACACCACTGTTCGTAGTAAGAGATTAGTGAAGTGGTTACCTTGGATATCTTAGTACTGGCGTGATAGTAAGTATCTTTAGAGAAGTTGTTCTCTTCCTTGAATTTAAATTTGGTTAACTCTTGTCCAGTTGGGCTTGATGAATTTCTCTTGGGGTTAGTAGTTCTTATTCCACTCGATGTGTTTCCATTTATTTAATTTGACCCTTAAAGCGAACATTGTTTTTTTCCAACCGTTGAGCCGCTTGCAGTTGATGGTCTTTGGATAGTGGTTGCAATGCAGTCGATGGGTTTCAATTGGTTTGTTGTTTTACAGAGCAAATATTATCTTTTCTGACTCTTGAGCTATTCTTGCTACTTGTAAACGTTGTCATTGGCAATATTGTTCCTCTTCAAGAGAGTTCTACCTTCTTGTTGGCAAACTTGAACCATTTATTTGCTTGGTGTTTTTATGATGGAAGATATCATTTACCAACTCTATTGAAGTACGTTTCGACTTTATGCACTTCTTTTGGAGTAGTTGGAACATTGAAATTTTGTGCATCCTTTTTTAGAAAGAAAATATCAAAAACTATTTTGAAATGTTTTGTTGTGTTATGTGAGAGGTTCCACCCATAAAAGATAAATTGATAATGTATGAGTTATCAAGTTGGGTCTATAGTTTGATCATGTCGATCTTAACCAAGATCCTTGGAAGTGAAGTGAAAGATTTGATGTTGTCATGGAGTAGTTACATGATGAACTTGTTTAATGGTATGACTATACATACTAGGAATCCACAATTATATTAAGAAGTGTGAGATATTGATGATTTGGTCTGATCATTAGGATTGTGGAATTTGGTAAATTTATTGGATAATTTGGAGTAATGTGTTCCAATTGATTAATCTACCTATTAGTGATGGTTATGTTTAAGGATGTGATTAAACAATGACTTACAGGATATCAATCTAGTAATTTTCATAAGCTGACAACTTGATGATTATACTTAATTGCTAGATCGAAATATGTATATCGGATTAGATGAATGTTGAGGTAGTACCTTGCGAAACCCGGTGTTTAAAGGAGATGATGTTATTAAATCCTTAATTAAACTCTGAGCATAAAGTGGAATGTTGACTCTGTGTTTATAAATGGATATATGACTATAAATAGTAGTAGGACTCTATTTGTATACGTGATAGAGACAATTGTCAATTGTCAATGATAGTTGAAGGGTGTTTCCTTTGGAGAGATTTATGATGGGATAAGAGGCTACGATGATTCTCGCTATGAGTGTATTATTTCATTGTTAGTGAGATTGTCAGTAAGGGATTATGATGATACTATTGAATGTTTGGTATAAGGGAGTTGGATTGTGAGGACCCCAGTTTATTTGGTTTGTAATGCTTAACCAACCACCTGGTCCTAGCATCACGAATCAAATAAACTGATCCTCGAGATATGTATACTTCCCAGAAAGCAGTATACACACCCCGGTACAAAATTAGACATCAACTCCATTCCACAAATAGAGTCCAAACACCACACTTCCAAACGGAAGATAAACAAATAGTAACAATATTACAGACAATGGCCGACTGGCCACAAGATACACAAATAACAACAAAAAGACAGCGGAAGCAAAAGTGCTATAAGATGGCTATAAACAAAGCCAATCAGTGTGCCTTCAACCCACAAGGCATCTGACCGGACCGCCAAGCCTAGTCGTCCAAGAAACGGCAACACAGCTCACAGAAGTGAGGACCCTGAGGCTCACCTTCTTCCTCTGCAACAAAAACATTAAGCAAAGCATCTGAGTACAAAGATTGTCTTTGTACCCGCAAGACTGACGTGTGGACTAGCAGACCTGTTCATATGCTACATGCAGGCTTGTCTGGTGGAGGCCATATGTTTCATTTGCATAAAGCCAATTTTCATTTGCAATAAGGTAATACAGTTTTAAAGGCAAGTTTGCAATTCATTTTTAAGATAGAAATAACGATGAAGGATAGTAATAACAAAAGCGAAAGATAAACAACCTAGAAGTGACTATCCCAATAGTCACCACAACAATAGCACGAATCCCAGTTCGTACCACCCATCAAGTTTTAATTTAAATGTTGTAGTCTAGTTCTTACAGGCGTATCCGGCGTGTCCATAACCTAGGACGAGGCTATTCGAATAGTTTTAACCTGCAGGTGTACCAATGTACCCACACTTGGACCGCCTTTAAGCCAAAGCACACTTCCGAAGGTATGCGCGCCTGACTAAGTCCTACGAGACTGTTTCCAATATTGTGTATCAACCCGAGCCGCTCGTATGGGTAGAAACACCATACGCTTACATGGTAAAGCCGAAAGACAACTACCCACTCGGGATAAAGCTTTTGGACAACTACCATGCTCCCACCTCCATCCCTCCTGCGACCTCCTGCGACCCGGGCCAATACACGCCAAAGTACTAGGTCAAGAGAGGTCCCATATACTCTAGTGTGGTTAGTACGCAAAATGCTCGATGCGGTGGCGCAAGTAACTCGGTCCTTAATTGACTCGGGCACCTTTCGGTCACACCCAACAGATCACAGTCTTACCATTGTGCCCAAGTCTAAACCATTTTGTTTTCATTTTTAGTTTTGCAGATAAACATAGCGAAATGCTAAAACATAAAGTTATAGTAAATTTTGTGTGATCAAGGTTACCGACTAAAGTCGATAACCGCTTGATTCTACCGATAGCTAAGCATGTCTAAGCAAGTTGACCCGAATCTACTAAGTGACAAGAGATCATCCAATGATCTCTAATCACGATAAATAACTTAGGCTCGGTAGTAGAGATCCATATTTTGTCTACGGGATATGCAATACGGATTTAACTAACCATTTTAACACAAATTAAGCGATGCATACATACAATTGAAACAAAATATTAAACTTTAAAATCTGGGATTAATCATGATCAAACTGCTTTTTCGTTGTTGTTGCTCAATATGGTGCGGAGGATCGTCCTCGTGGTTGCCGCAAATATCGAATCCTAACGATTTGAACAAAGCAGTGAATAAGAGCGAATAACACCGCAAAACTCAAACATCACATACAAACACCAATATATACACCAAGGCTAGACTATCACAAAGAATGACAAACAATTGCTACAGAGACCCATCCACCTTTGCTAGGTTAACCACAAAATCAAACTTCTAACACGCTTTAAACTTTGGACGGGCTTTGATGGTGATTGTGTGCACATCTATTATTTAATCATCAAGTTAATAAATCAACATGACTAGGTTCTCTAACTCAACCATTACAAGCTGATATTACAGAACCTACAAAAGCTATTGACAAAACTGACTAGGCAATTATCCAACTATGAGGTGCTAAACAAAATTCTAATTATGGTTGGCCTTAATAAAATTTCAGGTACTAACACACCTAAGCATTACACCAACATATAGGAAGTTTAACAATTCTGACATGCTATCACTACAAGACCTTACTACACTGTAATGAGGGAAAGACAATTACAGAGACAAACCACTAGATTCATTAACGACTTCTTTAGATCACTTATGCCAACAAGGGTTTAAAAATCGAATCACGAACCGATGTAATTCCATACCAAACACTATTTCCTAAGGAACTCATCAAGACCTAAATAGCAAGCATGAAACCAATTTTCAGATTACTGACAACAGAAAACGACAACAGGGAAATATACAGAGAACTAGAACTAAAATGCTTTCAAACCTCTAATACCAATATTGATCAAGCATGAGAGTGAACTAAAGAACAATCATAATCATGATTAGCAGCTAACTAATTGGTTTTGAAGGAGTGGGCCCCACTGTCAGACAGACAGAGAGGGGAATAACAGAAGAAGAACAGAGGATCTCGGGCGGCTCTGGACCTGGATTCGCCGCCGGTGATGGAGTGGCGCGCGGCACGTGCGACGGGCAAATGGGTCGCTTGAGGACCACCGAAGGCGGCGATGGTCGCGGGTTCGCGGAGAAGCACGGTGGCGGCGCTGCGACGCGGAGCTTAGCGGCGGCGTTGGGGTGACAAGGCGCGATCGCACTAGAGAGGAAAACAATGAAATTTAGCGCGCATGGGCATCGATGAGTTACGAGAACTCACCGGCGTGCTGGCGGCAGCGAGAGGCACCGGAGTGGCCGCGGCGAGAGCCCACGGCGGCGCAAGGCGGTGCGGCGAGGCACAGGGTGAACGAGAGGGCGAGTGAGAGAGTGGAGAAGAAAGGTGGAGTCAGTGGTGCTCACCGAGCGAAGAATTGAGTGGAGCTCACCGGAGAAGACGCGCGGTGGAAAAAGCGGTTTCGGCGGACTTGGAGAAGAAAGGCCACGCAGCTCCACAAGCGATGAAACCCAAATTCCTTGAGGGGTTTACTTCCCGTGGATGTGGAACACGCCGTGACGCGGTCTTCCGTGCTCGGAGATCACCGGAGCAGCGAGAGCGCTCGGGCGTCGCGGCGGCGCCACGGCTCTGGGCTCGGTGGAGAAGAACGGCAATGGAGACGCAGCGAGGTAGGGAAAGCCCGGAGGTTTTGTAGGAGCGGCGAGGCGGCGAGGTGAGGCGGTGGGCGGTGAAAAGACCGGTGAGTGAGGTGGCAAGACGCATGTAGGCGGCGTGGCGGCGAGAGCGCGGCGGCGGTGCGGCTGGAGCATGGCGAAGTGGCGTGGCGGAAACAACTGCGAGTGGGACCGCCTCGTCGGCCGACGAAGCGGTGCGAACGGTGGTTTGACTCGATCTGAATCGCTCCGAGCCGTTGGATCGAGATGGACGGTCGAGATTGATGTATGCATTCGGACAGGTCGGTTGCGCACGCAACGTGGATCGTTCGATTTGCATCGGACGGTCACGATCGATTGGACTCACGCGCGGTGCAGCTAGTTGACGCGACCGAGTCAAGTGGCGCGGTCGGACTCGAGCCAGAGGTTGGGTTCGGGCCCGAGGAACAGTACTTTTAGAATTTGATTTAAAAGACAGAGAAGGTTTGGGAATTTTAGAGGTAGCTCCTGAGCTCCAAAATTTCAGAAATTTTTATGGTAGCTACTAGAGACAGAGAACAACCTTGTATAATTTTTCCAGAACTTTTTATGCACTGCATTGTTCTAGAGAAAATTCACAAGCTGCTGTACAGGGAGTTTGACCAGATTTCAAACAGAGTTGACTTGGCCATTTGAAATAGCAAACAAAATCTAAAAATTGTGAAATAATTCAGGGAGGTAGATAGGATGATCAAGATGACAGGAAAAATATTCCTAGGGGATGATCACAAGCTTGAAGGCTAAGAATGTGCTGACAACAATTTCCATTCACAAGAATTTAATTCTAGAAAATGGAAATTGCTAGGGAAAAATGTAGAAACTTTCAAATGATTTTGAAGAGGCAACAAAAGTTTTTATTTCTCCTCAAAATTCTACATTTGAAATACAAACCCTAAGTTAGGGCTGTTACAAATCTCCCCCCCTTACAGGAATCTCGCCCCGAGATTCTGATTACTGGGAGAAGAAGGATGGGTAATCTGCCGAGACGATCTTCCGCTCCCAAGTGGCTTCATCCTCGAGTGGTTCGACCACTGAACTTTGAGGAACTTGATCACACGGTTCCTCGTTCTGCGTTCAGCTTCTTGAGGATCTGAGCGGATGCTCGCGATAAGGCAGATCTTCTGCACATCGATATTTTCCAATGGTGTTTCCTCAGCTGGAACACGGAGGCACTTCTTCAATTGTGACACATGGAAAACATCGTGCACTCCTTCAAGTGTAGCTGGCAATTCTAGTTTGTATGCAACAGCTCCCACTTTATCGATGACGCGATATGGTCCAACATACCGAGGAGCCAACGCCCTTGACGGAAAGCGGCGATGTCCTTTCAAAGGTGAGACTTTGAGATACACAAAGTCATTGGGCTGGAAACTCAACTCACGGCGACGCCGATCTGCATAGCTCTTCTGCCTGGATTGAGCTACGCGCAAGTGCTCACGAATCAACTGCACTTGACTTTCAGCCTCATTGATGGAATCCGGGCCAAAGAACTGCCTTTCACGGTCTCCACCGGTTCAACGGTGTTACTGCAGCCGCCGTCCATACAAAGCCTCAAGCGGTGCCATACCAAGACTAGCACGAAAGTCGTTGTTGTAGGAGAACTTCGGCAAGCGGTAGGCACTTCTCCCAATTCTTTCCATAGGAGAGAACACAAGCACGAGCATGTCTTCAAGAACTTGGTTGATTCGCTCCGTCGACCATCGATCCGAGGATGATAGGTGAAATGAAAGAAAGCGGTCCCCATGGCTTCTGCGGACTATGCCAAAACCGAGAGGTGAGCAGAGAACCACGATCGACACAATTGTTCGTGGCACACCATGCGAGACTCTGTCAACACGGATATGTAAAGATCCGCTAAGCGATTCACATCAATCTTCGTTCGCCTTTGGAAGGAAATGAGCCACCTTCGTCAATCGATCAATGATAACCCATAATGCATCCTTCCCTGCAGGTGCACGGCGGACCGGTGATAAAATCCATGCCTCTGAATCCACTTCCATTACGGTATAGGTAAGGGTGAAGAAGACCAGGACGCCGATGCTCGGCCTTGACACGACAACATATGTCACATCGGCCACGAACACGGCAATCTCGCTTCATGCGAGTCCACGAATCTGCCGCAGATCTTGGTACATCTTGGTAGCCGGGATGGATGGACAAAGGCGAATCATGGGCTTCTTGAAGGATCAAATCCGCAACTCGGGGATCTTTGGGACCACGAGACGCTGCCCAAACCATACAACACCGTGCTCATCCTCTGTGAAACACTTGGCTGATCCATTCCTGATGTTTTGCTTGATTTTACCCACACCATCATCTGATTGCTGTGCTGCCTTGATTTGATCCACCAAGGTTGGTTGCACAACCAAGGCAGCAAGGGAACCATGTTCAACCAAACCCAAGTTGAGACGCTGAAACTCTGCAAGCCGTGCCGGTTCGCTGCTCTTGGATCATCAAAGTATTGCAATACACCTTTCGACTAAGTGCATCAGCAACCACATTGGCCTTGCCAGGGTGATACTGAATACCCATGTCATAATCTTTGATCAATTCTAGCCATCTCCTCTGCCTGAGGTTCAGATCTGGCTGAGTGAACAAGTATTTCAAACTCTTGTGGTCGGAATACACCTCACGAGTTTAGATCAAATAATGCCGCCAAATCTTGAGTGCATGAACTACTGCAGCAAGCTCTAAATCATGGGTGGGATAATTGAGCTCATGAGGCCTCAGCTGCCTAGATGCATAGGCAACTGCCTTGCCTTCCTGCATAAGAACACATCCGAGTCCCCGACGAGAGGCATCGCAATAAATATCGAAGCTCTTGTGGATATCAGGAAGAGTAAGGGCTGAGTGAAGTCAACCATTGCTTGAGCTCTGAAAGCTCTCATCACAAGCAGAGGACCATACAAACTTCTTGTCCTTCTTAAGCAATTCAGTCATCGGCTTTGCGATCTTGGAGAAGTTCTCGATAAAGCGGCGATAATAGCCCGCTAAACCAAGAAAACTCCGCACATCGGTGACTGACTTGGGCTGTCCCCAAGATAGAACATCGCTGACCTTGCTGGGATCCACAGCTATGCCTCCAGCTGAAAGAACATGGCCCAAAAATGCCACTTCCTTCAACCAGAACTCACATTTCTTGAACTTTGCA
This sequence comes from Ampelocalamus luodianensis, assembly GCA_036346255.1. NCBI lineage: Eukaryota > Viridiplantae > Streptophyta > Magnoliopsida > Poales > Poaceae > Ampelocalamus > Ampelocalamus luodianensis. The sequence goes on from CM070637.1 coordinate 40,825,673, forward strand.
TCTGGTGATGCTCCGCAACTTGCCCAAAACAATCTTCAGATGCTCAGCATGCTCTGCTTCAGTCTTGGAATAGATAAGAATGTCATCAATAAAAACCACCACAAATTTGTCCAAATACTCCATGAATACGGAATTCATAAGGTTCATGAACAACGCTGGAGCATTGGTCAAACCGAAAGACATGACGGTGTACTCGTACAGGCCATAACGAGTAGTGAAAGCCGTCTTCGGAATATCCTCAGCCCTGATCCGGACTTGATGATAGCCCGACCTCAGATCAATCTTGGAGAACACTTGAGCTCCAGACAACTGGTCAAAAAGATCATCAATGCGGGGCAGAGGATATTTGTTCTTCACCGTCACCTCATTGAGAGGACGGTAATCAACACACATGCGCAAAGTCTTGTCCTTCTTCTTCACAAAGATCACGGACAACCCCAAGGAGATGGCGGGACGGATGAAACCCTTTGCTTGGAGCTCGCCAAGCTGCTTCTTCAATTCTTCTAGCTCATTGGGAGGCATCCGATCTGGCGCCTTGAAATCGGGCGATGCAGGGCAGCAACTTCGATGACAAACTCTGGTCTCGAACCGAGGCATCGAGCAAATCTTCAGGAAAGACATCCACAAAGTCAGATACTATGGGAACATCTTGAATTCGCAAGGCTGGCTTTGCTTCTAATGCACATAGACACGGGCCCTGAAGCTGTGGCGAAAACCCGGCTTGCTCACCCGAAGGGCTGGTAAGATAGACAATCTTCTGGCACTGTCGATTTGCCCCAAGTGTTGGGACAACCAATCCATGCCAAGAATCACATCCAGACTCGCTGAACTGAGCAGAATGAGATTTGCCAAAAATCCCACTCCTTCAACTATGATAGGAACATCCCGACACTGTAAATCAGCTCTCATTTCCGACCCGGAGGCGGATGAGCAAAGGAACTTCAAAGGAACACGGTGAAGACCACTAACAGCAGCAAATGATCTTGAAATAAAGAATGCGATGCTCGAATCAAATATCTGCAGCGGGGCGAGAATTAACAAGAAGTGTACCCATCAAGACATCAGCGCCTCCCGAGCCTCCTCGGTGAAAGGTGGTTCACTCGACCGCTGCTCGCACCTCAGGTCTTGAATAATCTTACAGTCGGGCGGTGACCGCTCCTGCCGCGTCCTCCATTAGGGCGAGGCTCGCTGCAACACTACGAGGCGAGCATTCGCATAATGGCCCTTGTTGTGGCGGCGAAAACAAGTCACCTCGGCGCGGATTGCGGAGACCGCTCTCTTCTTGGATCGCAGCGCACGTGGTCAAACACGGCCTGCGGTGGGCGAGGAGCTGGTGCGAGATGGTCTCGGCGCGGTGGAGCAAAAGAACGGGCCTGGTCTTTGGCCCGGCCAGAAGACGAACGAGGCTGGTGTGAGTAGGCGATGCGCCTCCCATTTGCGCTGCGGGACTCGCCAGCGCCTTTGCCTTATGCTCGCAACGATGGCCTTATCTACCAAGGCACGAAAGTCCGAGAAGTCCACAATAGATAGCTTGTCCTGCGGCTCCTCGGACAAGCCATCCATAAACTTCTCTGCTTAGCCTCATCTCGAGGCCACCTCACCGGAGCATAACGAGCGGATGATTAAACTCGTAAGGTACTCCGTCACAGTTTGCGCCCTTGCTTGAGCGCGAGGAACTCCTTTTCTTGACTTCATCGGGCCATCGGGATGTGGGCCCGACAAAGTGGCCGGAACTCCTCCCACGCGACCACATGGCCCGCGGGCTGCATGGCGAGATAGTTCTCCCACCATGAGAGTGCCGCGCCCTCAAGCTGGTGGGACGCGAAGAGCGCCTTGTCCTGCGCCTGGCACTGAGCTATGTTGAGCTTTCGCTCAACCATGCGCAGCCAATCGTCCGCATCGAGAGGGTCCTCAGAGCGGGAGAAAGTCGGCGGTTGTGTACGGAGGAACTCTGCAAGTCCCCCGCGAGTCTGGTGGCCGCCACCACCGGCAGGAGTGGAGGTATTCCTAGCAATAACCTCCAAGATGCGCGTCTGGTCCATGCGGTTTCGCTCGATCTGAGCGAGAACCTCAGCCATGGTCGGAGGAGGAAGCTCCTCATCATGACCACCTGTTGGCGCCACGCGTTCTCCGGCCATCTGTTTTACTAAGACAAGTTAGCAACAAATTTAAGAGCAAGAAAGCCAAAATTCATGAAAGCGATCGAAACAAACACAAGGCGGGATAAAGTTCGACCAAAGAAAATCGGACACATAACTACTCCTTTACATCTTACCCTATTATCCCCACAAGTTTTAGTTGGATTAAACTTCATGGTTCTCCCAAACTAATTCCACCGTAGTAACTATCTTTTGAAAGGTGAAGAGAGAAACCAAGTTTTAAACTCAAATTAGAGTAAGATAAGAGTAGAAGGCTAAGATAGGTAAGGAGTAAAATCGAGAATCGCTAGGTTTTCATAAACCTTTTATGATTTGAAGATAAGACTTTCAAAATATCCTAAGGACGACTATGCTTGGGTTACTACGGTCGAATGGCTCGATACCAACTTTGTGAGGACCCAGTTTATTTGGTTTGTAATGCTTAACCAACCACCGGTCCTAGCATCACGAATCAAATAAATCGATCCTCGAGATATGTATACTTCTAAAGCAAGATACACACCCGGTACAAATTAGACATCAACTCCATTCCACACATAGAGTCCAAACACCACACTTCCAAGCGGAAGATAAACAAATAGTAACAATATTATGGACAATGGCCGATCGCCACAAGATACACAAATAACAACAAAAGACAGCGGAAGCAAAAGTGCCATAAGATGGCTATAAACAAAGCCAATCAGTGTGCCTTCAACCCACAAGGCATCTGACCGGACCGCCAAGCCTAGTCGTCCAAGAAACGGCAACACAGCTCACAGAAGTGAGGACCCTGAGGCTCACCTTCTTCCTCTGTAACAAAAACATTAAGCAAAGCATCTGAGTACAAAGATTGTCTTTGTACCCGCAAGACTGGCGTGTGGACTAGCGGACTGTTCATATGCTACATGCGGGCTTGTCCAGTGGAGGCCATATGTTTCATTTGCATAAAGCCAATTTTCATTTGCAATAAGTATCTGATTTTAAAGGCAAGTTTGCAATTCATTTTTAAGATAGAAATAACGATAAGGATAGTAATAACAAAAGCGAAAGATAAACAACCTAGAAGTGACTATCCCAATAGTCACCACAACAATAGCACGAATCCCGCATTCGTACCACCCATCAAGTTTTAATTTAAATGTTGTAGTCTAGTTCTTACGGGCGTATCCGAGCGTGTCCATAACCTAGGGCGAGGCTATTCGAATAGTTTTAACCTGCGAGGTGTACCAATGTACCCACACTTCGGACCGCCTTTAAGCCAAAGCACACTTCCAGAAGGTATGCCGCCTGACTAAGTCCTACGAGAGTATTTCCAATATTGTGTATCAACCCGAGCCGCTCGTATGGGTAGAAACACCATACGCTTACATGGTAAAGCCGAAAGACAACTACCCACTCGGGATAAAGCTTTTGGACAACTACCATGCTCCCACCTCCATCCCTCCTGCGACCTCCTGCGACCGGAGCCAATACACGCCAAAGTACTAGGTCAAGAGAGGTCCCATATACTCTAGTGTGGTTAGCACGCAAAATGCTCGAAGACGGTGGCGCAAGTAACTCGGTCCTTAATTGACTCGGGCACCTTTCAGTCACACCCAACAGATCACACCAGTCTTACCATTGTGCCCAAGTCTAAACCATTTTGTTTTCATTTTTAGTTTTGCAGATAAACATAGCGAAATGCTAAAACATAAAGTTATAGTAAATTTTGTGTGATCAAGGTTACCGACTAAAGTCGATAACCTTGATTCTACCGATAGCTAAGCATGTCTAAGCAAGTTGACCGAATCTACTAAGTGACAAGAGATCATCCCGATCTCTAATCACGCAAATAACTTAGGCTCAGGTAGTAGAGATCCATATTTTGTCTACAGGATATGCAGCTACGGATTTAACTAACCATTTTAACACAAATTAAGCGATGCATACATACAAATTGAAACAAAATATTAAACTTTAAAATCTGGGATTAATCATGATCAAACTGCTTGCACAGTTGTCGTTGCTCAATATGGTGCGGAGGATCGTCCTCGGGTTGCCGCAAATATCGAATCCTAACGATTTGAACAAAGCAGCGAATAAGAGCGAATAACACCAGCAAAACTCAAACATCACATACAAACACCAATATATACACCAAGGCTAGACTATCACAAGAATGACAAACAATTACTCTGAGAGACCCATCCACCTTTGCTAGGTTAACCACAAAATCAAACTTCTAACACGCTTTAAACTTTGGGCAGGCTTTGATGGTGATTGTGTGCACATCTATTATTTAATCATCAAGTTAATAAATCAACAATGACTAGGTTCTCTAACTCAACCATTACAAGTGATATTACGAGAACCTACAAAGCTATTGACAAAACCGACTAGGCAATTATCCAACTATGAGGTGCTAAACAAAATTCTAATTATGGTTGGCCTTAATAAAATTTCAGGTACTAACACACCTAAGCATTACACCAACATATAGGAAGTTTAACAATTACTGACATGCTATCACTACAAGACCTTACTACTGTGTAATTGGGAAAGACAATTACAGAGACAAACCACTAGATTCATTATGACTTCTTTAGATCACTTATGCCAACAAGGGTTTAAAAATCCGAATCACGAACCGGCTGAAATTCCATACCAAACACTATTTCCTAAGGAACTCATCAAGACCTAAATAGCAAGCATGAAACCAATTTTGATCACGACAACGTAAAACGACAACGAGGAAATATACAGAGAACTAGAACTAAAATGCTTTCAAACCTCTAATACCAATATTGATCAAGCATGAGTGAACTAAAGAACAATCATAATCATGATTAGCGGACTAACTAATTGGTTTTGAAGGTGGGCCCCACCGCCGAATGAGACAGAGAGAGGGAATAACGAGAAGAAGAACAGAGGATCTCGGCGGCTCTGGACTGGATCGCCGCCGGTGATGGAGTGGCGGCGCGGCTTTGCGCGACGGCAAAATGGGTCGGCGAGGACCACGAAGGCGGCGATGGTCGCGGTTGCCGGAGAAGCGCGGTGGCGGCTGCGCGGAGCTTAGCGGCCGTGATGGGGTGACAAGCGCGGCGCACTGAGAGGAAAACAATGAAATTTAGCGCGCATGGGCATCGATGAGTTACGAGAACTCACGGCGTGCTGGCGGCGGCAGAGAGGCACCGAGTGGCGGCGGCGACGAGCCACAGCGGCGCAAAGCGATTGCGGCGCAGGCACGGGGTGAGCGAGAGGACGAGTGAGAGAGTGGAGAAGAAAGGTGGAGTCGGTGGTGCTCACCGAGCGAAGAAGTGGCCGAGCTCACCGGAGAAAACGCAGCGGTGGAAAAGGCGGTTTCGGCCGGACTTGGAGAAGAAAGGCCACGCGCAGCTCCACAAGCGATGAAACCGAAATTCCTTGAGGTTTACTTCCCGAGGATGTGGAACACGCCGTGTGCGGTCTTCCGTGCTCGGAGATCACGAGCAGCGAGAGCGCTTCGGGCGTCGCGGCGGCGCTCACGGCTCTGGGCTCGGTGGAGAAGAACGGCAATGGAGGCAGCGAGGTAGGGAAAGCCTTGGAGGGTTTTGTAGGAGCGGCGAGGCGGCGAGGTGAGGCGGTGGCGGTGAAAAGACCGGTGGTGAGGTGGCGACACGCATGTGGCGGCGGCGGCGAGGCCAGTGAGCGGCGGTCTGTTGGAGCATGGCGAAGTGGCGTGGCGGAAACAACTGCGGTGGGACCGCCACATCGATCCGGCGAAGCAGTGCGAACCGGTGGTTTGACTCGATCTGAATCGCTCGGCCGTTGGATCCGAGATGGGCGGTCGAGATTGATGTATGCATTCGGACGGTCGGTTGCGCCGCGCAACGTGGATCGTTCGATTTGCATCGGACGGTCACGATCGATTGGACTCACGCGCGCGCAGCTAGTTGACTGACCGAGTCAAGTGGCGTGGTCGGACTCGAGCGAGAGGTTGGGTTGGGCGAGGAACAGTACTTTAGAATTTGATTTAAAAGACAGAGAAGGTTTGGGAATTTTAGAGTAGCTCCTGAGCTCCAAAAATTTCGAAATTTTTAATGGTAGCTACTAGAGACAGAGAACAACCTTGTATAATTTTTCCAGAACTTTTTATGCACTGCATTGTTCTAGAGAAAATTCACAAGCTGCTGTACAGGGAGTTTGACCAGATTTCAAACAGAGTTGACTTGGCCATTTGAAATAGCAAACAAAATCTAAAAATTGTGAAATAATTCAGGGAGGTAGATAGGATGATCAAGATGACAGGAAAAATATTCCTAGGGGATGATCACAAGCTTGAAGGCTAAGAATGTGCTGACAACAATTTCCATTCACAAGAATTTAATTCTAGAAAATGGAAATTGCTAGGGAAAAATGTAGAAACTTTCAAATGATTTTGAAGAGGCAACAAAAGTTTTTATTTCTCCTCAAAATTCTACATTTGAAATACAAACCCTAAGTTAGGGCTGTTACATGGATCGCTCGCCTGACATTGATAAAATGAAAATGCTTCTAGTCACGCATTTGTAATCTTTCAGACCTCATGTTGATGTGGTAGCTGAAATTGTTTTGAGCAAAGTGACGTGTTGAGAGGTTTTATCGGTTCCTAAGTAGTTTATGTGTTGTGGTCTTGAAATCTCTTCTTGTTGGTGTTGGCATGGTGATGCTGTAACCAACGGAAGTTGTTTTCTTTGTTAAAGGAAAGAGTGAAGTAGGAGTATTTCAGTTTGAAGTCAAGCTTTGTAACTTGCAGTTTATCGATTTTTGCCTAAGCTTTTTGCTTGCCCAACAGAGTTTCCTGAATCCCAAAACCAATGTTTTATTCTCGTTTGAGGTTTGATACACTCTACTTGTGGAACGTGTGCCTTCAACTATGATCAGCTCTTTTGTTTTCTGAGATTTTTGCTATTTGATTGTTTCTCTCGAACTTGTAACTATTGTAAGTGGTAACGTTTTTTCTATGTGTTGAAAATGGTTTCTGTTTGCCTCTTTTTCTAAGAAAGGGTTAACCGAACTGTATTGCAAAGTCCCTTCGGTTGTGAATTGGCAACTAGATAGTGGTGGTCTAGTAGATGATTTTGTGAACCTTTATGTGTCCAGTTGTTTGAGAGGCATTGAGTAAATTGATTTATTAGATTAATCCTTGGAGAGGGTTCGATTTAAATAGAATGTTTGTCTTTGGAGCTAACTGATTACGTGTCGCAACTAGTAGAACCTATAAAGAGATGTGGTCCAAGATCTTTTGTTCATTTTGACAGAACATTAGAATTAGAAAGTATGAAAATCTTGACCAAATTTATTAGAGTATCGCAATTGGGTACTCGATAAGATTGTGTAGAAGAATTATGATGGTGTAGCTTAATGAGAGTAGCAGTGTGGAAAAAAAATCATCGTGTTAATTAATGGGATAGCAGGGATTGCTGAGCTATTGTCAAGCATGACTCGGCCTCAATGAGTAACCCTATGGGAGTTAGATTATCTCTAAGGATATCTTGGTCAAATAATATTTATTTATTTATTGACGTTAGTGATTGAGTATGTTTGAATCTTGGTCAATTAGTGAGGGTATTGCGAATGGGTATATTGTGGTCATGTAGCTGAAAATTGATTGGTGTGGTTTAGTGAAGGTCCAAGATTGGTGAAATAAAACGCCTTGGGCGGTTACTTGGTTAGTGAGGAACATTGCTATTAATGACTGAGGTTATTGTTGAGCTGTGTGAAAAGTTAGTAAAAGAATTTGAGGATTTCCTATCAATCATACTAGAAATTCATTATATGAGACTTGGAGGTTAAATTTGGGCTTTGCCTTTCTATGCTAGGACCTCGGCGGCCCAATATTATGTGTAGAAGAAGAAGAACAAAAGTGGATTCCGAATAGTGTTGATTAATGATAGAATCCTTCGGGTGTAGTAAATGAGTATGTGCGCTGAGAATTTCAAGTTGATTATCTTTAACAGAATGAGGTGATGTGATTGCGGGTGAAAAATCTTTATTGAGGTGTTGGGAACCAGTTGTCAAAAAATAATTCCTTTGGTATAGGAATGGACTAGAGAATCCTTGTGTGGATTAATAGAGTCCCTCTAGATAAGTGTGGTTGTTCTTTCGGTTTGAGGATCATTTTGGGGTTGTCGGTTAAGAGGAAGGAGTAAGTTTGATGATTTGGAAATCCAAGATTTTTGAGAATGTTTATTTCTTAAAAGGACATTTGAGAAAAAAAATATTTTCTCAGTAGAGAAGTGTTCTATTGGTTCTTGTTGGAGTTGGGTTTTTATGTGGAGAACACTTACAATTTGAGTTGACTCTATGTCGGCAAGGCGGTTCCTTAGGTTCAGAAAATAAATGAAGTGTTTGATTTGGGCATTGAATGATTTCTCTTTTGACTTATGTGGTGTTTATTTGCAAGCGCCTAGTTGGAATGTGAAAAGATTTTCATGATGAATCTTCAATTTTGGATTTGAGTGTTTTTAGAGGAAAGTTGGTTAAGAGTGGGTGGCATTGTGAATCTTTTGTTTCTGTGAGCTCACGATTATTAAAGTTTGTTTAAAATAAGTTGTGTTTACGCGTCCACCTTAACAAAGGTTCTCCTTATTAGAATGAAGAGGTCATTGAGAGATGAAACAAGAGTTACATATGTTTATGTTGAAGTTACGTGGTTTGGTCTCCAAAGGGAATGATAGCCTAGAGTATATTTGGTTTGTTGGAAGTTGCGGGGATTTTGGAAGATAGCAATTCGCTAGAATTGTCTCGAGTCTGAGCGCGGTATATAACGTTTTGTATGACCAGTGTTGATATAATGCTTGAGGTATTTGGAGTGTGAGGTTTTATAAGAGCCGTTGACGTGAGTAATACCACATCTTGAGTCATGTCCGTTGAGTGGTTACGGTTGGGTCGGTACAAGTGATGAGGTATAATACATTAGTTGCAACAAGGTGCGGTAGTCCCATAAGTCAGAGGAAACGACTTGGGAATTGAAGTCTCGCATATCGAGCAATATCGAAATTATTCACAGTGTGTGTGGTATTGTTGGTAAATTCTAGTTGTGATTGTTCTTTGGTGTAGGCGTGGTTAGAATTAGAGGTCGAATGCCATTTAAGGGGGTAGAATGTAATACCCCAAATATTTATTTAAGTGAGAAGAAAGATTGTAGGGAGGAGAATTGAATAGAAGGAGTGGTTTTATGAAGTTTAGGGGATTTTTCGTAATTGAAAAACTTGGGTTTGTGGTGAAAGCCCACAACATCTTGGCCCATTAGGGCAACCATCCAAGTAGAGGGGCAGCTATGCTCTTGTAGCACATCTTGTAGCGCGCCAGCTATGTGACCCATCCTCCCCATTGCTTCTCGACCTCCTTTCCCCTCATGCGTCTCCACCTCCCTCTCCTTCGTGGCCGGCCAAGAAGAAGAAAGAAGAAGAAGAAGAGAGAAGGGAGAGGAAGAGGGGTCACGTGGTGTTCATCATGTTCAGCGGCGGTTCTTCAAGGGTAAGACCTGATCCCCTTTCAATTGGTGGGTTAATTGATCTTTAGCAATGCTCGGTATTTAGGTCCGACTAGAGCGGATCGGGTTAGGCGACGTTTTGAGTTAATTATCAGTGAATCTGATCAGGGCGCCTCTAGATAATTGTAGCGACGTCGATACATTTCTTTAAAGTACAATATCGCATTGTTTGGATGAGCGGTTCAAAAGTTGTAATTTCGACCATTCACATTACGCAAATCATGCCGGTGATACGATAGGTTTTAGTAATCTGACTTGAAAGATCAGTTAAAGGAAACAATTAGAGGATCTCAGTATAACAAAAGTTGTAGATAATTGTCGTAGCTTTCAGGGAAGCCCAAGAACGCGAAATGTGGACAAACGAGCTGAAAGTTATGATAGTTTTAGTGTACTGTCCAGAGAACTTGACGTGAAATCGATATTCTGTTAATTAGTATGATAGGGGTATTAGATGGCCGAATCAGGAAGGCCCACCAACTAGGTTTAGTTGTAGAAATTGATAAACTTTCAATGAAGTCCAAGAACACCTCATTTGGACTCCTGTACAAAAAGATATGAATTTTAAATTATGACTGTCCACAGAGGGGACAGATCGAACTTTAAGAGTTGGAATTGGGAATACGCTTGAGAGTGTAGCGAGTGCGGTTGTACTTTTTGCTAAGTTTTGGTTCGGTATGGTTGTCTTAGCATGCTTTATATTTATATTCAGGTGAGGGATTGGTTCCAGGGGCAGCGCCTTCTCCGCGTCTTTCGTCCCTGCACGGTTAAGGCAAGTACTTGTTTGCTAGTATTATGAATAAATGTGATATCTATGGATGCTAGAGTGTTATAGATGTTGTTGATCATGATTATTAATGTTGTGAAAATATGTATTATGCATGGTTTCTTGAGTGTATGAATGTCTATAAACATGAATGAGTTAAATTCATAAGTGATGTCGCTGAGGAGGTATGATTATGATGATTCAAGATTTGTGCATATGCATCATGTTGACATAATGAAGACTTGGTCACGTGGTGACTAAGCATTTGTTGAGATCCCCGTCATGTATATTACGGGCTTGAGGTCCCCACACTTGTGGAGTGTGGGCTTGAGGTCCCTTTACTTGCGAGTATTGGGCAATTGGTCCACGTGCTTGTGAGCACGAGGCATGGTATCTTGGCGACATCGCATATTTTACATACCGGTGAAATGCGAAAAAGTGGAAGAGAAAAAAAGATGCATTGCATATTTGCATTCGTACATCATGTAATATGTTTTTTGAGTAAAGCTTTGGAATGGAGTGTTGATGTTGTAATTGTGAGTTTAATGTTTCATTATTGGTACTTCTTGAGTCTTTGGGCTCACCCTTACTTTTGTTGTGTTTTAGGTACCTTTTGCAAAGCGGCATGCATGGGAGGGAGTATACTTGAGTTGGAGTCACATACTGTCACGCTTCTTTAAAAGTTGATTAATCTTCTTAGAGTGTCCATTAATAATTAAGCGAACTGTTTAAGAAATGATCATAGTTAGGCCTCATGCATCGAGGTTATTTGTAATAATGATGAGTAACGTACTTTGGTTAATTTTGAATATGTTCTAGCTGAGTAGCATGTTTTTAATGTTTAGTGATGATATTGGATGTTGGAAATATTTAGTTATGATCTACTTTCTATCTTTTGGGAACCTCCGTATAGTAACTATACAAAAGAGGTTCTACCGAAATTTAGTAGAATGTCATAGTTTAGCTTTGTTAATGTTTCCTTCAGTAGCATTCTAGGCCCACGTTGGGCTGGGGTGTTACAGTTCTCCTCGTTCAACATCACCATGACCAGTGCCTCTTTGACACATAAGGAGAGAAGAGGTGTCGGCTCATTGTCTTCACCAGCTCGAGTGAGGTTTACTTTCTCGTTCTTCTTCTTGTTTCGGCAATCCGAAGCGTAGTGCCCATACTTGTCGCACTTGAAGCACTTTTTGTGGCTACGACATTTCGACACATAGTGACCGAATTTTTCACATTCGAAACACTTGACATGTGACTTATCACGTGATCTATCACCACCTTGCCTTGCCCTGCCTTGTCTCCTTTGTTGTATCTTTGGTGATTACTCGGCCAACTCCCTGCGAGGACCCCTGTGTTATTTTCGTAAGACCGAAGCCTTCCCGGTCTTAGGAAAATAACTCTGGGCCTCAAGGGATCGAAATCCAATTTAACTCCATCTAAGTGAGAGGACCCGGCTGAGTTAGAGCCATGGTGACCATGCATACCACTCCTCTGTGGGTGCTACATTGTAGCCGGTTCCCAAATAGCCCAAGTCCACACTTAAACAAGTTAAAAGGAATTTCAAAACAGCTGGTATGTGTCCGTGTTGGCTCCCAAGATCATCGACCAACACGCACATACCCTTATCAACGTCATTCAAAGTCATACAAAGGGCATACATTGATATATCAAGTGACATACAACATAATACATAAGTCTACAACTATTACAAAAGCAGCCGACCAGCCAAATTCAATGTTTAACATCAAGTAGCAGCAGAAGCAAGGTAAATAATCCAAAAGGTCTAGCAAGGTGTGCCCAAAACCCAAGGCAACCGACTTGGTGTTAGAAACAATATCTATTCATTAGCGTTACTGATATCGGTGCTAACGAATTGATTGAGCGTAAAGGCTTCCTCACCTGAACAAACGGACATTCTGGTTAAGTACAAAATTGTACTCGCAAGTCTTACGCAAAATAAAAATTATACATGCTAGAGGCTATACAAATGATAAGGCATTAGTGGCTTAGTTTTGCAGAAACGCAACCATTTTCATGCTACACATACTAGTTTGGAAATTGCCATTTGGAAAATAGAATTTTAGTAAGAGAAGTACATATAACAGTGATAGATATATATTTCAAACAATACCAAAGTGGCAGTCCACTTTGATAAACTAAAATGCATGAATACCCATTCATGCCGATACCAAGTTGTTTCCCACATCAAATCTTAATTAGAGTCTAATGATGATGTCATTCAATACCAAACGGTCATCCGTAATGATGGACACGGCTATTCGACTAGATTAATCCCTGTAGGGGAGTACTACTTTACCCACACGATTCGATTAGCCCGTAAGCCTCCAAATAATGACACACTTCCTAAGGTATGCTGGCTGGGGAAATTGAGATTTGGTACTGATGAGGATATCCCACTACTTATGAGGTTATTCGTGAAGCAGGAGCTAAACTTCTCAAACAACAGATGCACTTGATGCTTCTTTTTATGCCAATGTAACCCTTGTTGCCATGTCACCATATGTCTTTCTTGACCGCGCATTTGTTTCTTAATGAATTTCCTCATAAGTAGTAGGGATATCCTCATCAGGTACTTTTTAGCAAGATGACCCCATTGAGATGAATCACCCTTGCGAGATAAAACTCCAACTTAGTGCAAGCTATTTATAGAACATGCTAAGCAGGCTTGCAAGTTATGTTGGAGAATGCTAGTGTAAGGTAGTTAGTATGTGGGTAATCCACAACATAAGAAAATAGTGCTCATGATACGGGGGAGGCCCGATCTTCTCAGTGAGGAACCGTGGATAGTTGATGCGAAGTAGACGATGTCGCTAGCTGAACACTCGCGCTAATGCACGAACCCTCAACTCTTGGAATCGCCCAAAACACACCGGGTAGTTGTTCGTCGCGAGACCACGAGCGACGAGCGCCAAGTCCCAATTCCCAATGGAGCAGCGGCTTGACCACGAGTTGCGAGAACAAACAATGGATCGCCTAATTCTCTCTCAAAGTCCTCGCATGAACTCGGTGTCGAAAGAACAAGCAATAGCTATGTTTCAATCTTATGCATAAACTGGTCTACCTCTGTAGTGCGGCCATGGGGTTTTATATAGCCTCCCACGCAAGCACAAAACTCGGATGAGCGATGGCAAGGTGCTCTGATAATCCGAGTTCAACAACATTCCTTCGCTCACGATATCCGAGTCGATTACTTGTTCACGGAGCGATAATCCGATTCAAAAAACGTCCTACTTTAATTTGGAAATTTAAACTAGTCTCCTCTCGGTTTCCCTTGTATTGTGAGCTTTCCTTCTCTTAGCTTGCGAATTTGTTCGATGCACTTGATGCTTCTTTTATGCCAATGTAACCCTTGTTGCCATGTCACCATATGTCTTTCTTGACCGCTTGCATGTGTTAGGGTTTTATCACGAGACACGTTCCCTCTCGTTGGCCACATGGGTTTCTTCTCCTTGTTGGTGCATGTGTTTCTCCTCCATGAATTTGTTCGGCCTCCCTCTCGGTTCCAAAGTCTTTAAATTTGTCAAACTGAGAATGCACCAAGTATTGCTTTAGGTAGTAACCAATTCTCATTGGCAACAAAGGAAATTCATTATGAAACAAATGCACTGTTGTTTGAGAAGTTTAGCTCCTGCTTCACGAATAACCTCATAAGTAGTAGGGATATCCTCATCATCCTCCTTTCTTCAAAAAAGCCGTCCTCGGCTTTTGATAACTGAAGATGTGCTAGACAAAAAATACAACGTATATGCATGGTATATATATTTGTCATCAAACTCCTTTAGCTTAGCACATGATGATTTCTTTGAAAGTGTAATAAACAAAAGAACAACGTATATACGTGGTATATGTATGCATCAATTGTTGTGACATTCTCGTTGTTGCGCACAAAATAATTAGGATCATAGCAGCCATAGGATGTATTTGATATATACATTGCGATACTTTCAGTCACATCATTCTCCCTCCCATGAGAAAAAATCGTCCTCGACTTTGGTAAGTACATGGACAAGATATAAGAGGGACCCACTAGATCAAGTTGTTCAAATATTGGAGAGAAAAATTTTAGTTTCTTCCATGCTTCAACTCGACTCGTTGTTTACATGTATAGGAGAAACAAGTAGGCATCATATTGCGTTCTAAACAATAGGCACTTGTATTAAAATCCATCTCAAAATGATCATGATATTTCTCAATAGATGGTTTGCAAAACATGCAAGTTTAAATCAGCAAGATTATCACAGGTAATGCATATTCGATAAACATAGAACTTGTCATCTACACCATAATCTCCAATCAAATTGAATGTATATGTGTAGGCATAAGTACTAACAGTGATTTTAAACATGAAACTTTGAAATGATTCTCAATCACACTAGATAGCTCTCTATGAACATCGAACATGATATAGTATAAAAGATCATCCAAAGATATTTTAGTAAGAACGTCCTTATGGGTAATCAATTCCACATTATGTAAATTGAGCGTACAAATTTCAGAACATGGAATATTCAAAGGAACACTAGAGATCGAACTCAAATGCATTACCTCTTCTTGATGAGTATGCAATTCAACACCATTCTTTATTACCTTTACCATCCTCCTCGGTTGTTGTAGGTGTTGTAGATATCAAATCATCATCATGAAACCATTGGATCGTAAGCACTCTATCCCCCCGTGGTTATCTCCTCGTCTTTTACGTCCAACGGTCTTAGGTTGTTCAACTTTCAACTCATTTTCTTTAATATCAACTGCACAATGTGAGAAACAACACTAGAAGTAGAAAATAAATCGTGAATTTCAGTAGTAACCTCACTTTGACTATCATCTACTTCTCTCTTTTACTGTTGGTGCATCTTTCTCACACTCAATAGAGATGCTCTCAACCTCACATATAGTGGAATCACACAGCTCACTCTCTTTATCATTCTCACTCAATTTGGCTATGTGGCACTCATTCTCATATGGGTTTGGATACATCCCGTCCCCCAAAGATTGTGGGTCGACAATTGAGCAATTACGATAACCACAAACTCTTCATGAAACAATGGGGCAGCACTACACGAAACATGTGCCGAAGGGAATGTCCCATGCTCGATCGCCTTCACATGTGATATACTAGCGGCATTTAAACCTTTTCGTGGACAAGTCAACTTGTCAAGTAGAGAACGCTTGTAGTGGCGAGGTACAAAAGCGTGCCCGAAATCTTTGCTTCATCTGCTCCCACGTGATGTCGGCAATTCATGGCGCTCCATGCGCTACGAATAAAGCTGCTCCCACCAATGTGTGGCATAATCAGCCAAGCCACTAGAGCGCAAGTAAAGCTTCCTCTCATTGGTATAGTTGTGCATCCGAAATAGAGTATCAATTTCTAGCTCCCAAGTGAGATATTCTTGTACATCCGCATGCGACGGAAAATATAGGGATAGAAAATTTGGGCTTATCGTGAAAATCCTTACGATGCACGTTTGGTTGATTGAACATGGTGTGCGGCTCCAAGAAGTTGTTGTTGATGTCCGTGCGTAGTTGCGTAACCTCCTCTCCGATGTTGTTCAATCGATCCGAATGGACCCGAGCTCATCGTGCACACCATTATCACGATCATGAAGTTGCTTTTGTAGCGTCCACACAACGTGTATACTCAGTCCACGTGAATCGGTGGATTCTCGATGACGACATGGATACAACTCACAAATAGCAAGCGAAATTATATCGGGTTAGTAAAAAAAACTTGCTCTCTCACGCTCGCAACTCAACATCACGAACACAAGACAAGCTTACCGTTCCAAAGTGAATCAGGGCGACAAATCGCGATTGTGACAATGGCGACCTTAACCGTAATGTATGAGCGTAACCAAGAGCAAGGGAGTACACAAGCGGGTGTAGGTGGAGCTCGGACAGGTATGTGTATATCCTATGCAATCGATATTCAAGGTATTGTAAAGCTAAGTAATGATCCAAGCTAGAGTATTTTGCCTATGTGTGATCCAAAGGTTTAAGCGAAGTGTATGAGCGCACAAACAAAGATAAATGTGACTTAATGCAAACAAAGGAATGAGCTAGTGAGAGACAAACTGAAATTGAGATGAAAACTAGCTCGTTTTTGCACCAAGTACTATGAGAGACGCTAGCCAATTGCAAAGATATCAATGTTAGGGCACAAGATTGCTCAAATAGATTAAATACACAATCTGAAATTGTGGACTAAGGTTTACTCTTCCCAATTTCGCCAGCCCCTTTTGTTTGTTTGTTTTTTTCTCAAAACCGCATGAACAAAGCTCTTGCGCCTTCGGCTATTAAGGAAACCGAAAGGAAAAAATTTGGTCTTCGTATTTGCGGGTTTGATCTTTTTTTTTTAATACCTTTTCAAGCCGTGGCTTTTCTTGTAACCAGACGCCTTTTCCTCTTTTCTTATTGCAATGGCCGAAATAGGGTTTGCTCCTCTTGATTGCACAAGTCTCACAATTCAACAACGTGTAAATAAACCAAAAACGAGCCCTAGTGCAATGTACAAAAGCTAGTCTCAGGATGAAAGGATATAAGTGAAGCTCAAGAAACCCAAAGTGTTTGGTCACTATCTCTTTTAGGGTGCTAATTGAGGAGTTCAATCAGCAATTTAGTACGGTTTATGTGAACACAACGATTAAGCAACGCAAAAAGGAACACATGGATCAGCACTAAAAACAAAAACTCTAATGGATGAAAACTTAACTAAACGCACAAGAAATAACAGATTAAACTACGGTTTTGGTATTGCAATTTTCGGTTTATTGGGCGATAGGATAGAAAACGAATCTAACTACGGGTAAAGAAATTCTCTTTGAGTAAACCTAGAATCGATACCATATGATACTGGGAGGCCCGATCTTCTCGGTGAGGAACCGTGGATAGTTGATGCGAAGTAGGCGATGTCGCTAGTGAACACTCGCGCCAATGCACGAACCCTCAACTCTTGAATCGCCCAAAACACACGGGTAGTTGTTCGTCGCGAGACCACGAGCAGCGAGCACGCCAAGTCCCAATTCCCAATGGAGCAGCGGCTTGACCACGAGTTGTAGAACAAACAATGGATCGCCTAATTCTCTCTCAAAGTCCTCGCATGAACTGCGGTGTCGAAAGAACAAGCAATAGCTATGTTTCAATCTTATGCATAAACTGGTCTACCTCTATGGTGCGGCCATGGGGGTTTATATAGCCTCCCACGCAAGCACAAAACTCGGATGAGCGATGGCAAGGTGCTACTGATAATCCGAGTTCAACACTGCATTCCTTTGCAAGATGTCGAGTCCGATTCTTCACGGAACGATAATCCGATTCAAAAACGTCCTACTTTAATTTGGAAATTTAAACTAGTCTCCTCTCGGTTTCCCTTGTATTGTGAGCTTTCCTTCTCTTAGCTTGCCGAATTTGTTCGATGCACTTGATGCTTCTTTTATGCCAATGTAACCCTTGTTGCCATGTCACGGATGTCCTTCTTGACCGCTTGCATGTGCTAGGGTTTTATCCTGAGAGCACGTTCCTCTCTTTGGCCACATGGGTTTCTTCTCCCTTGTTGGGCGCATGTGTTTCTCCTCCATGAATTTGTTCCGGCCTCCCTCTCCTCCTCTTGGTTCCAAAGTCTTTAAATTTGTCAAACACGAGAATGCACCAAGTATTGCTTTAGGTAGTAACCAATTCTCATTGGCAACAAAAGGAAATTCATTAAGAAACAAATGCACCTGTTGTTTGAGAAGTTTAGCTCCTGCTTCACGAATAACCTCATAAGTAGTAGGGATATCCTCATCAGCTCACCTACACATTATAGTATTACACTGGACTCCTACAAGCATAAGATCACAATAAATTATACCCTCACACCACCCGTGATCCAACCCAACAAGACCCTCCCCTTACTTGACCAAGCTGGCTCCCAACCCGGTGTGTGGTTGTACGAGTGGTACTTGGAATTGATAGCCCAAAGTTCGGTCCTTAGTGGTCCGGACAAGAATACCACAATACCCGAGTCCCGTGCACGAAGGCACCCACACTACTATCCACTTGTCCAAACCCAAATCATTTTTTATTTGACAAATATAAACTTCACAACCATATGCGAAGATCTGGACCAAAATCATAAAAGATAAGTGAGTTGTTTCCACGATCGACGGGATAACCCGTCAATAGGACTACAGTAACTCTTTGGACTTGCATCGCTAAGCAAAATATGAATAATAGATACATCATCACACCATCTAACTTAAGCATATTTGTAATGAGAATATCGAGGATAACCAGCAAGAGTAGGACATAGCTAACTACAACTCACAAAAATGTCGATATACCAAAATAGCATGCAAGCGTCGTCATTGCAATTCAAAATACTAACTTAACAAAATCTAGGATCAATATGATGCAAAACAAAGTACAAATGATGCTTTCCTTGCTAGAATTTCAATTGCTCGCTCTCGGATCGTATTTCTTCACGTCAGCACTTGAAATCTAGAAATACGATATCGAATAAACACCAAGAAAGGCCAAAATTCAAAATGCTAAAAATGCATGAAAGTTAGATGACTTTATGTGGAATAATTATTTCAATTGGAGTTAGTATGTGAAAGTTATATTAGTTTGAAAATCAACAATTGAGAAAATGCTGGGAAATCATGGTTTGGTTACTGTTCATCCTAATTTAATTGTTTCGTGAAAATTTGTAGAACAGTGGTGAGGATAAGCTTTACATGGAATGAAAGAAAATAAAAAGTTATGATCAATAAAAATTGAATCACTCCATTTGGAGTTCAAAAGAATTTTCTATGAAATTTTGAAGTTAATTCAATTTTTAGTATAAAAATAACTCTTCACCGAATTTAATTCCAATTCTGAAAATTTCTGTGGCAGTAACATATTTCAAAATTATGCCATGAGGAAGTACATTAAAAATGAAAACCAACAAAATTGGTTTCACTCAATTTGGAGTTAAAATGAATTAGTTATGAATTTTTTTGAAGTTATTTGAATTTATAGTGCAAAAATAAATCACTTTGGTAATTCTAAAAGCATTTAATAATTTTCATACCTAAGCTAACCTTGTCTCTATCACTAACATGTGGGGTCTGCTGAAAAGTGTTCATTTTCATTTAATTTCCAAATTAAATACCCTACTAACGGGTGGGGCCCTTGTCATTGACTCAGTCCATTCAAATAGTGCATGGACCGAAGGTCCACGAGCTTGGTCCACATGGTGCACCGTTTAGTGCACGGTTTACTTAAGGTGCGGGACGCGTGTCATTGACTCTAAGGAAATCGGTTTAATTTCTTTAATTCCCTAGTTCTTTTTTCATGGGGGCCCACATGTAATAGACTCATCCACGCATTAAGACATCCATTTAATACCCTAAGCAATCATTAGTTCTAATCCCAATGAGATTTGCCCTAATCCTCTTGCTACAGTGTCGGTCCAAAATAGGGCACTCACGACCGTGAGTTTGCTCGGCAACTGGCGTTGTGGTCCTCGCTGGTGTGAACCAAGGCTAGGAATCGATTCCTTGTGGCCTTGCGCTTCTAATGGTACCAATGGCTAGTGCTAGGATGGCCACCGTGGCAACACGACGGCGATGGGTGGCGGTGAGCTACGGCTTTATGTGTATGCGACGCTATGGCTACACATTAAGCAAATTTGAGTACGCATGAGCATCCAAGGGTCACAGGGGACCTACCGGAGGATGGAGAAGGCAAGAGGAGCTCGGTGCTTGCTTGTCGATAGTGATGGTGACGACGGCATCACAGCTTCACGAGGGGAGGACACTCTTGAAGAATCTAGACCAGTCATTATGAGTTAATGAAATATTTTGGTGATTAATGACAAATCTATATGTGAGACTAACACTTTTATTGATATACATTTTGTGTAGTCTTATTTGGATGAAAAGGTGAAAGTCAAAGAGGTATGCATTCGACATCATATTCCTATATCTTGTTGTATTCCTCGGATCCAAAATATAGGTTGAATTCCACTAGAAGTCTAACTTGAATATGTGCATATGTTCTTATTACACATTCGTGTATGCACATATTTAGAGAGAGTTTACTCTATATTTTGTGGTTTCATTAGTATTAATCCATATCTCTTTATCCATATATATTAGGGATCTCTACTTTGAAACATATCTTTTGGGTATATAAAACTTGTGTAGTTCATATATACTCATATTGCTTTATATTCAATTATTTGCAATTGTGTTATGGGACTAATGTGTATGCTAAGATGTTTTCAAGACTTAGTCCCAGAGTTTGAATGGTGACATGAAAAGGAAATACAAAGGTGATAAGAGATCAACATGGCTCAAGACAAAGGAGTCATGCATTGTATTTCGAAAAGCTTCTGCAAGAACTTCAGTGGAAATCGGTACAACCGCATTTGGTAAGCGCATACTCTGGTACTGCGGTAGTACCAGTTTGAATGGCGGTATGTTTATTCTAGAGAGCTTGTTTTTGGTGTTCGGTTTTTCTTAGTTGTTTCGGTAGTACTAGTGTGTACTCAGCGGAACTACCGCTCAATGGTAGTACCGCAGTTCCTTTGGCGGAACTACCGGTGAACGTTCAGACCGTCTAAACGTTCTACCGATCGTGTGGTCAAGAGACGTGGTCCGAACATTCAAATGAATCTGAGCCATCCACGTGGCCAGTCTGATCGAGTGAGCTGGTTTGGTCATTTCTGTGTTAGCGGTAGTACCAGCGTTCCTTGAGCGGAACTACCGCACACCGGTTGTACCGAACCTTTGTGGCGGTACGTGTTTTCTAGAGAGGCATTTGTTGCTCTTTTGGAAGAGTGGTAGTACCGTTGTTGTTTGAGCAGAACTACCGCACACCGGAAGTTCCGATTCTTCGTGCGGTACGTATTTTTCAGAGAGACACCTTTTACTCTTTTGGAAGTGCGGTAGTACCAGCGTTGTCTTTGCAAAACTACCAGAGAGCGAAACTACCGCATGATCAACGGCAGTAGTACCGCACCTGAAAGAATGGCTTGTTTAGAAGCATTTATTGCATGTATATCTTAGTAATTAATGTTAATCATTGTGGGACTAACATTTTCCATGAGTTAGATGAATAGGTTATGTTTTAGGGTGATGAAGAATTTGGATGAAATCATGAGTTGATTGTCATCAAGTCAAGGTTCAAGAAGAGGATGTATCATGTGTTGATGAAGGTCAAGTAAAGGATGCATCATAGGATGATGCATATCAAGACGATGATCTAGACTTGAAGTGAAGATGTGTGTCATCAAGCTTCAAGAAGATGCTCAAGGTAAAGGTATGACTAGCTAGGGTTAAAGATGTGTTTCTAGTCTTTTACCGGTCTTAGTGTTTGGTTGGAAGACCAGATTGCTAGTATAGGTTACCATACTATTAAGAGGGGTCTTGTCTAGTAGCTTCAGTCTCATCATGTGTTGATAGCTCAATCTCGCTTGCTCTAGCTCACCGTGGCATGATGCTATTATTTGCGAATGTGTGTCTTGCAAATAGTCGAGGCTCATACGTTTGATCCTTGTAGCATGTGACTATACTTTGCAAATGTGTTTTGCAAATGGTTGAAGTCCATGTTCCTACTCCTTGTTGCATGATCTAAGTTTGCAAATGTGTTTTGCAAATTGTTGGGATTTATGTGTGTTCCCTTGACATGGTCTAAGATTGATTGTTGTTATTTCCTTGGACTTAAACCATGGTTGTGACTCTCTAGAGTTCGTTTGCTTTTTGCATTGATCTAATGTGTTTGAGATCATGAAATCAGGTGAGTTGTGTAGCCCTCTAAATAAGCTTTCCATAGAGTCCAAGATCACTCAATTCCGATATCGAGTCAAAAGTTATGGTATTTTTACCGAATGTAAATGCGTGCTGAAAATAGGCTGCGGAACTACATCGCTCCTATAAGAGAGGTACTACTGCATAAAGGTAGTACCACAGTTTGCACTACGATAGTACCGCACCAAGTTTGTAACGACTAGTTTTGGGGTTGTTTCGTCTCCAATAGCTAGTTTTTGTTATGAGGGCTATAAATACCTCCTTGGCCGGTTAAGAGATAATTTTTGGCACTTTATTTCACTCTCTTGAGCTAGTGTGAGCCTCTCCTCTCAATTGTGCATGTATTGCACCTTGTGAGCAAGGAGAGAGGTCTCTAGTTGCATGTGTTGCATCTAGAGTTGGATTTCTTATCCATTTGAGCTTGTGCATTCGTTGCACGTGGTGAGAGTCAAGCAAGGAGCTTAACTTATTACTCTTGGTGTTTGCCGACACCTAGACGCGTCTCGGGCGTCGTGTCAGGTGATCTTCTCAAGAAGCTTGTGAGAAGGCCCGACGATTGTGAGTGGTTTGGTGCTCGCCATCTCCGGAGTGGAGGAAGAGCAACCTCGAGTGGATTTGAGGTGTTTGGTTTAATTCGTGGAGCCAGTCTAATTGGTTTGAGCTTACCTCAATGTGGATTAGGGGAGACCAGCAAGTCTCCGAACACCACGGTAAAATATTATTGTGTCATTGTGCTTTGCTCTCTTGCGATTTACTTTGTACTATTTACATTCCTATAATTAAATTGCTTACATGTCTTTGTATGTTTGCTATAATTGTCAATAAACTTATATTGTTGGTGTACTTAGTAAAGACTAGTTGATTTAGGATTTAATTGTGCAAAACTGAATTGATTTATAATTCTGTATAAAACTCGGTTTTAGCCGAAAGATTTTAAAACCGCCTATTCACCCCCTTCCTCTAGTCGGCCCTCAATCTTACAACTCTGCAAAACGAAGGGTAATGAAGGTGCGGAAAGCATAAAGAAGCTAAGGAGATGGTGTCATTGCATGGAATCGGGTAATGCCTTACCAGAACGACGTCGGGGAAGAAAGAGTGAACTTTGGTCGAAAATGGAGCAACTTCAAAATTCACGAGCTCCTAAGAAACATTGGGGGAGTGAGTCGAGGGGAAATCATCCTCATGTCCAAGAACACGTTATGACGCGCAAAGACGGGGTAAGATGCTCACCGAGATAGAAAATGGCATGGTGGTTCTTTCGGTGCCCGCCTCGAAGCTGATGAGGACTCGATTGTGTTTCGGGAGCTACAAGCCATGGCAAGGTTCGACATTAGCAAAGATGAACACGGCGAAGAGAGTAGAAGAGCTTAAAGCTTACCAAGAGTAGAGCATGAACGAGCTTCCCTCTCCTTGGCTAACAAGAGGAGAAGTGAGGGATAAAGGAGGTATGGAGGGGGGTTTTAGCTCATGCAATGGACGGAAACGGAGGCGGTGTTTTGTGAAGCTCGGAGTGGTGGATATGGCGGCGGATCCACGGTGTCAATCGGGCGGTGCGAGCATCACGGTGCATGGTGCGTGGCGCTGCGTGCGATGCCGTGGAAGGCCGACAGTGGGTCCACCTCGTTAACGGCTTCAAGCATGGCATGGGTCGAGTGTGGCTTGGTCGGTTCGATTAGTTGGTTGGGTTGAGTTGGGTCAAAGTAAGCCCAAGATTGACTGAAATTCAATTCAAACCTTCCATTTTGATGATGATTAAAAATAGCAAATAAATTCCTAAAATTTCAAATTTGTCAAAGAGGTTCCTGGGATGACCTAGTACACACATAAATTTTCTAAACTCAATGTTCATGTTTTATTTTATTATTTTTAATTCTTTCACAGGAAAGGCTTGTGAATTGAGTTTGAATTTTCTCAGGGTTGACTTAGGGTCTAAAAATTTGGGAAAATTTATATTTATTCAGGATAAATATTATAAGATTTAAATAAATTATTTTCCAGAGATGATCATAAGTATTTATTTCTGATTTTATTTGGAGCTTCTATTTGAGTTGTGTGTTTAACTTTGATTTGAAGATTTTCAATTGCAATAATTTGTTCAAGTGCTCCATGAACCAAATGCATGCTCATGAGATGCATAATAATTCAATTAATAGAGTTGGGGCTGTGACACTCCCCTTCTTGGCAGTACTATTAAAAGTATCACCTGTCTTTTTGCTTTGTGTTGATAGTGCCTCCCATTGAGAACAAGATAGCATTAACTGCTCCCCATCTTTTGTTTCACCAAAACTGCTGCATACTCTTTCATCATACACCTTATACCAGCCAACCAAGTCTTCGACGGAGAGAGTTTTCAAATCAACACATTACTCAATTGAAATTACTAGTTGCATGTACCTTGCCAGAGCTGCTCAGAGAAAGCGTCGGACGATTTCAATTTCTTCCAACGTCTTATCTCCGAGTTCACATATGCCACATACCAATGATGAAAATCGGTTAGCAAATGCATCTACAGTCTCGTCTTCATGCATCTTCAAGCTCTCAAAGTCTCTTTGGAGAGTTTGTAATCTTGCCTCTCGGATATGTCTGTGTCCTAGGTTAGCTATCTCAATTTCTTTCCACGCTAGCTTTGCCGAATCTTTTCCAGCGAGAGTCAACATGAGAGTCTCTGGAATTGCTTGATAGATCGTTGTTAGAGCCATACGATCTTTTCGGTACTTAGCATTGTCTTTCTTGAATGCATCACCACCTGGTTCAACAGCATCCTAGACCTCCAATGCTTGTAGCACAACTCGCATTTTTATAGCCCAGATTGTATAATTGTCGTTCGTGAGCGGATATGCCATTGGTACTAGGCTGCCTTTCTTCGCCTCCGATGCTTCTCCACCTCTTGATGAAGACAACCCTTCACCCATGACCTTTTAGTACTGGTCCCTCATGAAGATTTGTCAGCAGCTCTGATACCAATTATTGAAAATTTCCTTGCGCTGGTACTGTTTTATCCAGAGGAAACAGAGAAGCGCTTGATCCTTTTGCATGGATGCACTCGGCTTCGGGCCGTGGGACCGCGCTGCTCACTGTTGCTTCGACGTGACCCGCTCGGTTCCTATGCGCAAGGGACACACGACATGTAGCGTCTTCGCTCCTGCTCTCTGTTGGATTTTTATGTGGCTTTCAATATTTATTTTGCTTGTTACCTGTTTTAACTCAATGTGGAATATTGATATATGTGATAGGGAATTATTTGATGCGGAATCTAACTCGAGGATTTTAATACTCGAGGTGCTGAGGACGGCTGTGCTGGAAAAGGTAGACATGTTTATTGAGATCGAGTCTACTGGAATTTAATATGCATGCATGTGATTAATCCGGATACAACACAGGGCGGAATAGCTGGGTTTGTTTTGCAGGATCAGATCTGCAGGCTGTTGACCCACATGATCAGATTGGAATTGATCTCGTAAACAATCTGATCATGGCACATGACTCACACATGTGTACTAGGGACTAATATATTTTAGACTCATTAAACTGGCCTGTCTGATCGTGGTTGGTGACATGGTTCAGGAGTCTCACGGTGTACCAGAAACAGGTGGGTCAATTATAACACCTGGAAGTGGAGTCTATATATAGGTCCCTACCCTCTAGCCTCATGATGCAATTGTGAGCGGCACCACGGAAAAGGCAGAGGAATAGAGGGTAGACCGAATAGACACCACAAAATCAATCTAGGGTTTGCCTCAAAACCCAACATTGGTATCAGAGCGATAGCAGATCCAATCGCGCCGCCGCCTCGCTCGTCTGCGTCTTTCGTCGCCCGTCGCTCCCGAGGGCAAAGCTCTTGTTCACCGCGTGCTCGCGTCGGCGTCGCATTCGGTCCTCTGTCCAGGTGCGCGTCATCTGCAGCGCGGTTTTTCTTCGGTGCGTCGTCATCAGGAGCCAAGCCGACAGCGCGCGTGGATTTTCTTCGTCCGTGGACTCGCTCGTCCGATCGGCGCCATGCACTTCTACGCCATCATCGCTTGTCGCCGGTCCAAGTGATGTCCATTGTCTCACGACGGTCCAAGGAGCAATGACCAAGCCATAAAGAAACAACCTCCAACGCTTAGTGGTGATTGGAATTGACATTATTTGATTATTTTATTCACTAATTGATTCATTGGTCTGGAGCAAGGCATACATCAATTCTTTTGATTGGTCTGTTGTTTGATTGTGTTGACTCGTGAGAGGCAAAAGCAATAAAGGAAGGAGACATCGCTTATTCAATTCACGTAAAGACAACATATTCATCGCCGTGCGCCAAAGGAGTCGACAAGAATTTCTTTGTTTTCGAGACTCTTCGATTCTGTATCCTCTCGCAATGGCAACCAACAGCGCTTTTTCGAATCGCTAGATCTTGCAAATTGGATGGCTCAAATTTCACGGTTTGAAGAGAAAAATCATGTTTTTGTCACAAAAACATTGATTATGTTATAGACAAAACGAACCTAAGAACCGAAAAAAATGCCACTGTTGAGGAAAAAGAGAATTATGTAGAAGAATATGAAATTTGGACAAGAGATAATAAAAGGGCACGCATTTTTATGTTGGGATCAATGACTGATTCTTTAGCTGCTGAGTATGAAGGTGAACGGAATGCGCGGAAGATAATGCGTAATCTGGAACAAGATTTTGGTGAGGTGTCTCTTATTAAAGTGCTTAATCTTGTTAATCATTTTCTCTCCACCAAGATGTATGATGGTACTTCAATTAATGAGCATCTCAATAAACTCTGTACTTTAGCAGAGGAATTAAAAAATGCTGGTTATCTTTTTTCTGAAGAAGTGCAGGTCATGGTTGTTCTAAACTCTTTGCCAAATTCATGGGAACAATTTAAGATATCTTTCTGTCATTCTGAAAGGATACTCAATATGCGCACTCTGAGGCATCATTTGATTATGGAAGAAGATAGAAAACTATCTCAGGGAAAAGAAAGAAACACTCACAATTCTGAGTTACACCTTGGAGAGGAAAAAGGTACTAATAAAAGGAATTGGCAAAAGAGGAAGTCTAATAGTGATTTGAGGGAAAAGCTTAACAAGAAACGCGATCGAGGATGATCGTGGAAATTATAACTCGGTTCAGAGGAATGATAAGTACAAGAATTTCAAGTGTCATAACTGTGGTCAATATGGGCATTTCAGAGCTGATTGCAGGAAAAAGAAGAAACAAAACGAGCAAAAGAATCAAAACAAGGAACCTGTTGAGCGTAAAGGCAATTCATCACCTAACGGTATGTCTAATATTTTTGTATGCACTGAATCTTTATTTACTACTACTTTTCCAAATAGTTGGGTTGTTGATTCTGGTGCTACATCTCACATTACTAAAGATAATAGAGCTTTTACTTCTATGCGAACAATTCCAAGGGAAAATAGATATATCTTTTTGGACACTGATGCCAAAACTGATGTACTTGGAATTGGAAATTATGTCCTGGAACTCCCCAATAGAGAAAAATTATTATTACAGGATACTTTATATTCACCTAGCATGAGAAGGAATTTAATCTCTGTTGCTCAGTTAGAATCTGTTGGTTATGATATACTGTTTGGAAAAGGAAAAGTTAAAATATTGCTTAATGGGAAATTAGTGCATACTGGAACTCGTCATGAAGGTCTTTATTTTCTTGATGAGCTATCAAATGATGACAATATTGATTGTTTTGTTGGTGAAAATAACTCTATAGTGAGGAATATTAATGATAGGAACATATGCTCAGAATCTTATTTATGGCATTTACGACTTGGTCACATATCTAAAAACAGAATTAAGAGACTTATTAATTCTGGAATTCTGCACTTTAAGTGGGAGGATTTTGGTATTTGTGAGGCATGTATAATGGGTAAGATGACCCGTGCGCCTTTTCCAAAGGCGGAAAGATCAAATGAACCTCTTGCCATTATTCATTCTGATATTTGTGGTGAGATGTCCACTCCCACTAGAGGATAAAAGATTTATTTTATCACATTCATTGATGATTATTCAAGATTTGGTTATGTGTATCTTCTTAAACATAAGTCGGAAGGATTTGATGTATTCAAGATATTTGAAACTGAAGTGGAAAATCAATTGAATAGAAAGATCAAAGTTTTGAGAACTCATCGTGGAGGAGAATACACTTCAGGAATATTAAATGATTTTTGTAAAGAGCATGGAATTATTCATCATTATACCATACCTTACACTCCGCAACAAAATGGTGTGGCTGAGCGGAGGAATAGAACACTTATGGATATGGTTAGATCTATGATGGCTTATTCGATCTTCCTTTATCTTTTGGGGTGAAGCTTTGCATCTCGCTGTTTATTTATTGAATCATTCGCCATCTAAAGTTGTAACAGTCACTCCTTATGAGTTGTGGACTGGAAGAAAACCCCCGCTTCGCCACTTAGCTGTTTGGGGTTGTAATGCACAAATTAGAGTGCCAAATCAAAATCGTACAAAATTACAACCTAAAAGCATGCCAGGAATTTTTATTGGTTATTCTTTGGAATCAAAAGAGTACAGGTTTTATGACCAGGAAAATGATAAACTGGTGGAAAGTAGGGATGCAATATTTTTAGATCAAAACACACCTCGCCGTGCTAAGCGGGTGTGAGACCCCGATTTATTAAACTTGTAATACTTAACCTTCCACTGGTTCTAGTATCACAAATAGAATAATCTGCTGCCTCGATGAACATGTGCCTCCCGAACAAGCAAAGACACATACATCAAATCAAAGCATGCATCATTTCCATACAAATGAATATAACAAGTCTACCAAAAGACATACATAATATAAGTTATTATAGAACAACCCGACCGCCAAATGACATAAGTACCAAATAAGTAGCAATGAAGCAAAAGTTGCCATAAGATGGCTTAAACCAAAAGACGACCGGTTAGCCACATAACACCACAGGCAACCGACCGGCCGCCAAGCTAATCGCCCTTAAACCGCCACAAAGACAACTCACAAAAGTGAGGTCCATCGGACTCACTATCATCCTCTGCACAACACAAGCAATGCAGTGAGTACAAGAATGTACTCGCAAGACTTACGAGTAACAAGCCTATACATAGCTACATGAAAGTCAGATTCAAAGGAATGTGGTTATATAGTTCTTTGGACGATAAAGCAAGTTTCATTTGCAATATTGTAATAGATTGAACAACAGTTTGTAAAATCTGTTTTAAGCATTTAGATAACAAATGAGTAAACATAAGTAACAAGTATCCACCTAGAAGTGACTTTCCCAAAAGCCACCACAACATAGCATGAATCCCTGATTCATACCACCATCAAGTTTTAATTATAAAAAGGTTGTAGTCTAACTCTTGAAAGACTTCCCCAAGCGTGTCCATAACCTAGGACGAGGCTATTCGAATAGTTTTAATCCCTGCAGGGGTGTACCAATGTACCCACACTTGACCGCCTTTTGCCAAGCTATTAAGCACACTTCCTTTGGTATGCTTGCACGGCTAAGTCCTACGAACCCTTTCCAATGGAATATGCTAATCAAGAGACACACGTATGGGGTTAATCTTAGTGATCTGCCGACTAAATATGGATCACAAGGACCCATACGTGGAGCAGACACACCGGCCTCGCGGTGTTCCCCCTACAACGTGTCCATGTTGCATATAATCAAATATGCAACCCACCACGCGACTCATTAATTAACACAGCCCAAAGTACTCAACTAAGAGAGGTCCCATATCCCTCTAGTGTGGTTAGCACGCACAAATGCTTGGTTTGGTGTAACAAGTAGCTCGGTCCTTAATTGACCGGGCACCATTCCATTCACACCCAAAAGATCACACCATCATACCATTGTGCCCAAGTCTAAATTGTTTTCATTTTCAGTTTTAGTTTTGCAATTTAGACAAAGCACAAGGCTGAAATATACATATCATAACAGTTAGGTGGATCAAAGTTATCGACAAGTCGATAACCGCCTATTTCTACCGATAACTAAGCATGGCTAAGCATAATGACACGTAAACTACTAAGTGACAAGGGTTCATCCAAATAACCCAAAATCACAACAAGTAATCCTAGGCTCGTGGTAGAGGATTAAACATTTCCTCATCGATAATGCATCTAGTAGGCCAACTATCGACAATAATTTAAAACAACATAGCAATGCATACATAGAATTTGCAAACGATATATTAGAATTTGAAAATAGTAGGAACAATATGATCAAATGAATGCTACATCCGCTGCCTTCTGTGGAGTGCGAGGATCGATGGTCTGCGTGGCTCAATATCGCAATAAAATTATCTTCTGAACCTAACGCTAAAAGGCGATAAGCAAATAAGAACGAAGAACACCAAATAAACTCCAACGACAAATCACATCCAAATCTAATAAAATTTACACAACAGCTAGGGAATGATCTAAGACAATGACAGAACAAGAATCATGCAATTTGGACTAAGCATGCAAAAGATATGAACAAAATGCTCTTTCTCAAAGATTACAACAACCTAATTAATAATTAGCACTGCTCATGGCGAAATTTTCTAGAATGACCTAAGGTCCAAATTTTCACAACAGTAGATTATAACATCCTAATAAAAACAAAGTTGAATTTACTAACTTTGGAGTTATACACATTTACTTATGATTTTTCTAAGGTGTAAATCTAATGCAAGTCATTTTACAGAATTGTGAACATGCTCGAATCTTATTCCATATGAAAGTATACTAACAGATGAATTTAACAAAATTGATTTTGCACGAAATGGATTTATACAGAAAAAGATATGCATTTTCCAAGGTTAAAACTATTTTTGGAATATTCAAAGTGACAAAAATCAAGTTATTTCTAGTTATACAATTTTCTGCCACTGGAATATGCTTAAATCCATTTTTATAATAAACTTAAGTGACAACAAAATTTATTACATTGGAATTATCTAAAAGGCTAAAATGAATTAGTTATGA
The DNA here is from genome assembly GCA_036346255.1 of Ampelocalamus luodianensis. NCBI lineage: Eukaryota > Viridiplantae > Streptophyta > Magnoliopsida > Poales > Poaceae > Ampelocalamus > Ampelocalamus luodianensis. The sequence continues at coordinate 40,856,841 of CM070637.1, forward strand.
GTTTCTAAAGTTTTTATATCATTTTCATTGTTAAATAACTACTTACCAAATACGCATAAACTCAAATAATAGAATAAGACGTGGACACTTATCCACCTCGATCTAAAATCCTCACGCTCACGCCGCGAAACAAAGCAGACGCGCGCGAAACCTAATCGGAGCCCACCGTTGGATCACGATCCAACGGCTCACGAAGGTGTATGCATCCGGACGGTGCGGTTGCTTGGGCCAATCCCAGCCGCAGATCTGCAGATGGACGGTCCAGAGCGCACCAACGGTCGGAAGGTCCGATTGCATACACGATCTCAGCCGTTGATCGCAAGATCGACGGTCGAGAATGATCAAGTCATCCGGAGGGTCCGAATGCACTCACGATCTGGGCCGTTGATCAAGGGATCGACGGTGACTAAGGATTGAAGTTTAAAAAGAGATGCCGACACGTGGGACCGCATGTCAGTGACTTAGGGTCACGACCGCAACGTTTTAACCCACGTGCACAGTGCACTGGGCCCACATGTCAACGACTAAGAGTGGCGGTTTAGACAGAATTAATGCCATTAATGATTAACATTAAATAGACACTAATGACTTCTGAAATTTGATTTTAACCCCTCGGGCCCACAAGTCAGCGACCCAGAGGTGATTTCCGACAGTGATTAAATGCCGACACATTAATTAATCAATGATTAAGCCTTAATGATGTCGGAACAATATGAACGCCGCCAATGGTGATTTAAGAAGGTTGGGCCCACTGTGTCGCTGGTCCAACGACAACGGTTAAGACACAATTAACGAACTAATGATTGGCAATCATCGTGTAATTAATGTGTCCTAAACAAATGACTAAAACGGAGTTCGTGTAAGCAAAACCCGAGCGATTTCAACGGCTTGTCGCCGCGACACACGGCGCATGCGCATGAACAAGAACCAAAATGGAATCGCAATAGTGCTATGAACCTAATGGTGGCATCCTCACGCGGTGAGGACTAGAACACCGCCAGCCGAAAATGAAAATGGGAGCTTTTGCGCTAAGAGCGAAAATAAAAGCTCACCGCAAATCCAAGGAAGCGGGTGCCAAAGCTTCTAAGGACTAATAAGAAGCTACCTTGATGAAGAGAAGCTTCAAAGATGGCCGGAGATGCTAGATCACTGAGGAAGCTCACTGGACTTGGAGAAGAAAGATCAAAAAGACACCTCGAGCCAAACGAGTGATTCCAAAGCATCAATATAGCTTCATTATGGTCCATGGCTACATGAGCAAGTAATTAGAAAATAGAGCACTCACCTGAGTGAGGAAGAAGATGATCAATTTTACCGAATTTGAACAAACCCCAAATTGGACAATTCCTGAGAATCAAATCCAAAATTAAGTGAGGGGAAATGTTCAAGATAGTAAATGGATAAGGATAGGGCAAAGAAACATGAAGGAGAACCACTGGAACACTAAGAACACCAATGGAGTTTCGGTCAACAATGGCAACTTGCCATTCTTGAGGTGTCAAGCTCCAATACTGAGAATGGGGCTTGATGGTGGTCTAAAGAAACTCCAGGAGGTGATTTGGGTGCTTATAAGGTACTGGAGGTATTAGGGTTTGCACCACAAACTTTTCGGGCGGCAAAACACAGAGCACAAGGTGCGGCCGACAAGGAAAAAGATAGTAGATGGTGCAATAGGGTATGGCATGGCCGAAGGTGTCTCCCACGACCCACACTATTGACTAGGGTGGCTGTAGGAAGCATGACAAGACACTGCCATCACCCCTACTGTGCTCGCACGGCTAGAGGTTGAAGATGACTAGCGAGAAAGGCTAGGGCGTTCCAGAGCCCCACGATTTAAATCGGATGGCCAAGATAGCGCCACGCCTCAGGGCTTTAAAACACAACGAAAAGATCACGAGCCCTAGGATTAGAAATGAACGGCTCAGATTGCCCCACGTCGCAAACGCGGTTTACAACGGAGGAACAGGCGGGCGTTGGATCTTAATCCAACGGCTCTGATTCAAACCAACAACCGGAGGGTCCGAAGGTTTTGGAGGATCTCGACGGTTGGATGGAGATCTAACGGTCGACATTCATTTAAGCAACCTAAGGTCCGAAAGGTTACACGCGCTGGTGGTGCGATTTAGATCTAACGTTGAGATCCAAGGCGTTTTTAAAGAGAGGCTCGGTGCGCTTAGTTGGATCGACCGAGTCAATTGGCTCGAGCCCAGTCCGACTCAACCCAAGGCACAGTGAAACCAGGTTTGATTTCGAAATTAGAACAGAGACTTTGAAGGATTTATTTGGGGTAGCAAAATAACTCCAAAAATTATGAAATTTTTACAGGAGCTTGCTAACCCAGATATTAACCTTGTGTAAAATTTTCAGAGGTTTTTATACTGTGAATAAATCTCTAAAAATTCTGCAAGGCTCTGTTTTAATGTTTGACTGAGAGTCAAACAGTTTGATCCTCTAAAAATATTCAAACAGTTTCTAAAAATTGTGAAATTTTTCAGAGGGCTAAAACCATCCCAAGAACTTAGGAAAATATTTCCAGAGGATGATCACAAAATTTGACAAGATTGTTTTTGGAATGTCAAAGTTTGGATCAAATAGACTTGTGACATTGTATTTTCATAATCCCTTGTACAAGAATTGTTTGGCACAACAGGAAATACATGATGTAAGAAAAAGTTTTAATTTCTACTGATTTTCTTACATTTGAAACACAAGCCCAAAATTGGGACGTTACAGCGGGCGAGGGTGGAATTACTGGCAACTCCACTTGAAACACACATGGATACATCTGGTATTGATTCTCGCACTGAGGGAGGTTCAGCTCTTGAAGAAAATGCAAACCAATCTCCTAATACTAACATGCTTAGGAGAAGTAAGAGGAATTTTAGTATACCTCAATATCTAGATGATTATTATTTGTTCTTGGGGGAAGTTCACTCTAAAATTTCAGATTTAGAGGAAGAACCAAAGACTTATAAAGAAGCAATAAGCTGCTCTCAATCAAAACTATGGATGGAAGCAATGCGGGAAGAATTAAACTTGATGAAAAGGAATAGAGTTTGGGAACTTGTTGATCTACCAAACAACCGTAAACCCATAGGTTGTAAATGGATTTTTAAAAGGAAATTGAATGCAGCGGGTTTAGTGGAAAAATATAAGGCTAGGCTTGTTGCTAAAGGCTTTACACAAAAGGAAGGTATTGACTTTGTGGAAACTTTTTCTCCTATTGCAAAATTTACTTCAATACGTATTATTAGTGCTTTGACAGCTTATTATGATCTTAAACTCCACCAAATGGATGTTAAAACTGTTTTCTTAATGGTCTTTTGGAGGAAGAAATATATATGATACAGTCGGAAGGTTTTGGAGAAAAAGAAAATGAAAATAAGGTTTGCAAGTTAAATAGATCAATTTATGGTCTTAAATAAGCTTCCCGTCAATGGTATATTCTTTTTGATAATGCTATCACGTCATATGGTTTTTCAATGACGGAAGGTGATCATTGCATATATACAAAAGTTATGGGTAATTGTTTTGTCTTACTGTCTTTATATGTTGATGATATTCTCATTGCTTCTAATGATAAAAATACATTGATGGAAGTGAAAGCTTGGTTGTCTTCTAAATTTGATATGAAAGATATGGGAGAAGCTTCCTATGTTTTGGGAGTTGAAATACATAGAGATCGGAATAGAAGGATTCTTGGGTTGTCCCAGAAGGCATACCTTAGAAGTGTTTTAAAATGATTTTCTATGGAAAACAAGAAACTCATAATGTACCTATTGTAAAGGGAACTAAACTCAGTGAGGAATTATGTCCAAAAACTCCTGAGGAAAAAGCTAGAATGAATGGTATTCCTTATTCTTCAGCTTTGGGATGTCTTATGTATGCTATGTTATTTACACGATCTGACCTTAGCCATGCTATTGGAATTCTTAGTAGATATCAAAAAAAAAATCCTGGGGAAGAGCACTGGAAACAAATCAAATATGTACTGCGTTATATCAAAGGAACTATGGATTATTCATTATGTTTTAATGGTCATAATATTCACCGCAGGTTATACGATCTTTGATTGGCAAGGGGATCCGGATGACCGAAAATCAACTTCTGGTTATATATTTACTTTGGCAGGAGGTGCTATTTCTTGCTGCAGCAGGAAACAGGATTCCGTTGCTCTTTCCTCTATGGAAGCTGAATACATTGTTGCATCTGAAGCAACAAAGGAAGGTGTATGGCTGAGGGAATTTCTTGCATCACTTAAGGTCGTGGGAAGTGCATCACAACCTGTCACTATTTTCTCGTGATAATCGCAAACATCAAGGTCTCAAAGGATCCCAAATTTCATAGTAAAAGTAAACACATTGAAGGAAGATATCATTATATTCGTGATGTAATAAATAGACTCAAATCTATTCGTTTGGTTTATTTGCCTAGCATTGATATGGTTGCAGATCCACTGACTAAGCCAGTTAGTCAGAAATTATTTTCTAAGCATGTTAAAGACATGGGACTTCAGTTTATTGATTGAAATGTTTTTAGCCAAGTAGGAGATGTTGGATTTTTATGTGGCTTTCAACATTTATTTTGCTTGTTACCTGTTTTAACTCAATGTGGAATATTGATATATGTGATAGGGAATTATTTGATGCGAATATAACTCGAGGATTTTAATACTCGAGGTGCCGAGAGCACTGTCTTTGGAAAAGGTAGACATGTTTATTGAGATCGAGTCTCATGGAATTTAATATGCATGCATGTGATTAATCCGATACAACACGAGTAGAATAGTTGGGTTTGTTTTGCAGATCACTCTGCAGTCGTTGACCCACATGATCAGTTGGAATTGATCTCGTAAACAATCGATCATGGCACATGACTCACATGTGTACTAGGGACTAATATATTTTAGACTCATTAAACTGGCCTGTCTGATCGTGGTTGGTGACATGGTTCAGGAGTCTCACGGTGTACCGGAAACATGTGGGTCAATTATAACACCTGGAAGTGGAGTCTATATATAGGTCCCTACCCTCTAACCTCATGATGCAATTGTGAGCGGCACCACGAAAAAAGCAGAGGAATAGAGGATAGACCGAATAAACACCATAAAATCAATCTAGGGTTTGCCTCAAAACCCAACACTCTCGTCTTCTTGTGATGCAGCTCCTGGAAACTACACGCAAAGGACAAGCACAAAAGCAGACCTCTCTTCTAGTCTTCACGTGATAGCAAAAACAACACCTATGCCTTCGGTTGTCTTCACGTGAGCTGCGTACCGTAGCACAGCCTCGGTCTTCGGCTTTCTGCTGAAAAGAAGAATCAGCACTTGCAATCGAACTCCAAGGACACCAAATGATTTCTTTCAGGAGCAATGCTCCTTTTTTTTTATTATTATTATTGCTTCTCAACTCATTATAGAACTACTGCCTCCACTGTTTATATAGTCAAACATGACTGACTAAGACAAGGAAATGGAATAGACTTCGTATCTAACTTGGATTTCTACCAAAACTAGCAAATCTAAAACGGAAACTAATATTTTTTTTACCAAAACAAGATTAATTCTGTCATTGGTATTTCACTTTGTTGTCATTGTTGGTCAAAGCGTGCGTAGCTGATTAATTAGCTGGGCATTGTATAAGAAAGTGTACAATAACAAGAAGTTTTTGTTTGATTAGAAATTCACGGGATGTTCACCTAATGAATTAGTGGCAAGCTAGCGCCAATCTCACAGATTGACTTGAAGAAACTGGGGTTCTCCTCCTTTAATGTGGGCTCGCCTTACAAGTAAAGGATGATTTATGACATCCATTGGTAACTATTCTAAGAAAAGTTAACGCTATCCATTTCTAGTAGTTAGGTTGGCTGAGTTGGATTGGTTGGGTTAAGTAGATGTGATACAGTCGTCTTCATGATTGCCTAGTTTGTTTGAGGGGTTAACTGAGCTGTAGCCAGAGTGCCAGACCCGTGCTTGTCACACGCTAGACGAGCCGACTTTTTAGTACTAGCGTAGAGATTCTTTTGGATCGCAATCACTCTCAGAAAGGCACAGAACAAACGTATATAGTATATCATAATAAAAGCCCAATTATTTTATATAAGGCCCATGTCTTGTTTTACAATGTAAGGGTCCCTTGATTAAAAGTACTTTACAGATGGGCTACAATTGGGCCAATTCAAGTATTAAAGTAAGCATTTTTCACGGCATTGTTCAGAGAGATGGGGAGTACTCTTGCAAAAAAAAAAAACATTTAGTCCTCTCCCGTTGAGTTCATAAATCACAGGGTAAATCCTTGCAAAAATAGAAATAGAAATAAATCCTAGAGTAAATTAGATGTGGTTTTAAGTTAGGCGTAGTTCCATTTGACACTGGGCTGTGTTATTCGGACGGACCAATATTTCCATGGGATTTTCGCATGAAACCCTTCACTTTGCGTTCCAAATGGACCTAAACCACTTCATCAAGGTGATAAACAATTGATATGTGACCAACAAAAGAAGCTTACTCGAGAAGAGTGATCTGGTGTGCCACACAACAATTAAAACAAAACGTTATTGGTTACAATTAGTTTCAATTTGAAGGACGGGACGTTGATCTGGTGGTAGGAGTGAAGGTGTTATTTTTCATCAGTGTTGATACGATGTGCTTTATTTAATTAGAGTATATACACGTGTGCGTTCGTTGACAAAGCCCCTGCTCGCACTCCACTACAATTTTTTAAAAAAAGTCACGTAGAGGCACTTCCCTTGTGACTGCCATATCATACTCTAAAGACACTTTCTTCCGGCGCTTTAGAAGATGTCGTAAATATAGAGACATTATTTGGGACATTTTGCATAAATAACATGGAATGTGGACTTTAGAGGCGTTTTTTTAATGAATTTTGAATAAATTACATGGAATATGGATTGTAGAGGTATTTTTAAGGCATTATGTAAATGGTCAAAACAAAAATTCATGCAGAGACAATTTTTGAGACACTTATTACATCAACCTTATCTTGTGGAGATGTTATTTGAGACACTTTGGATTATTTGAGTACGAGCAAGTTGTGATGTGAGGTTGGGTTGGATAGTGGGACTACCTATATTTCCACAAGGTCCCGGTTTCAACATATTTTTAGAATATATTTTTTCATTCGGCTAGAGGGTGCTAGTGAGTATAGAGACAAAGTGTAGTGCCTTTACAAAATATCTTTATGAATGTAAAGACACCATTGTGACATTTTAAAATATGTCTTTAAAATTATATAGAGACTAAAAAGTATATCTCTACTATACAATAAAAACACCTTTACCGGATGCTTTTCCTGTAGTGCTAGCATGGCTATGGATCCTTTGTAAAATTCCAAATGTGTGTAGTGGACACGTACACGTAAGTATGATGTGAGTCATCCTTGGACTCTTTTAAAAAAATAGTTCCATTTTTACTCAGCCTACAATTACCATCAATGGGAAAATTTAGGTTGGGTTTGTCACCCATTGTCTCATTGACATGTTGCTTCTGGACCTACACGTCAATGAGACATCGAGTGAAAATTCCTGAAGTCCCCAACGAATGGAGCGGTAAATCATGGATCCCCTGTTAATTAATTTGACGTAAAATTAACAACCATTACTATTTTTTCATTTGCTTTATAATTCTGAAGTTTAATTCCTCCTCCAAAAGGCATAAGTGTACTTTAGAAAAGTATAAATGTATAAATGCCATTTATTATATTTGGAGTAATCTGTGGACTTTTTGGTACCGCAAGTATCTACAGACGCAGGAAATAGAGGTTACAAGAATAAATCCTAGAAGTCCTAATAGGATTTTGAGCCATTAGCGATCCCCAGGAGTTGCTTAATTTCACAGAAATTCTCTTGTTCTAAACGCTATCAGCCTAAGCTACCACATTATCCCTGCAAAAATGCTCACTCTACAGTGCAGACTGCACTTGATAGGAACAAAGCATTTGTTGATCGAATCACGAGTGAAGTTACGCGGTTGCTACTGCAGACTCAATAATGCCTGAACTGTATTACGGTTGCAGGTCACACCAGCTTGTAGCAAGAACTCTGTTCGAGCAAGGGAGGTGCCCAGTACCTAACTTGGCCAGAACTTTTTTATTAATTATTATTTTTTCAAATTTAATTTTAAAGTTAACCTCCGCCGTATTTTATTTCTAATTCTGACCCCTTTGATCATGCCACCACCCATGACGTGACAAAACAATATTGTCACGTCATAGAATAAATCTGCAAAAACGTTTTTTTTTGTCACGCCACCATCCGCAAAAACGTATTTTTTGTCACGCCACTTGTGGTAGTGTGACCAAACAACACTGTCACGCCATCACCCGTGGCGTGACAAGAGTTAGCCCAGAAACGGGCTCACGTGACAGTGTTATTTGATCACGCCATAGATGGTGGCGTGACCAAAAAGGTCAGAATTAGAAATAAAGTACTCTGAGGTTAACTTTAAAATTAAATTTGAAAAAAGATTAATTAATATAAAAAATTCACTTGGCCATTGTGGTGCTAGGATACTGCAAATTAATTCTTGACCACAATGGGCATGTGAAATGACATGAAATGGACAGCACAAATTCATTCAATGCATTTTGCCATTATTTTTATGTATACGAAGTTAATGATCATGTGCAAACCTGGTTATTTCGAGTGGATAAAGTGACATGCCTGTGTGCACCTTTTCTTAAGAAAGTGAAGGACTTGCGGGTGATCACAGCTTTGTGTTAGGGTTATGCATGCCCTCTGTGTTAGTGATATATACTAAGACTCTAAGAGATAATAATGGAGATAATTGTATCACATCTATATTTATGAGTTATAGAATAAATGTTATTATGTTCCTTAGATTAATTATCATTTATAAAGATTAGCAAATATATGATTTATTGGTGAAGCTCTTTATTTATTGTATGATATCATTCTAAAGGATTTCTGGTCGGATGTCACTAGTTGGGACACTAGTGACTTATAGATCAACACATGTATTGATTGATGGTCATGTCTCACTGGTCATAGATATAGAGATATTGAATCAATAGTGTGAGTATATGTTAGAGAACACAGTGTTAGATTGACTCACCTTGAGACACTATTGAGATTGTTATGCTTCTATTGTCATCAATTGGTTTTAAGTAATTATTATGTATAAATCCTTAGACCTAATATCTGTATGATTTTCTATATGTGTAATAGTACATTTAAGGGTTATCAAATGGTACTTCGTAACTAGACAGTTATAAATGTAGCATTCAGATATACTATAAAATATATGAAGAGATGTGACTAATCAGATATGATATTTGTCGCTGCCAGCGTAACACCAGCTTGTAGCAGGAACTCTGTTTCCTTCGAGCAAGGATATGCACGGGACCTAATTTGGCCATTGTGGCCATAGGATACTGCAAATTAATTCTTGACCACAACGGGCATGTGAAATGACGTGAAATGGACAGAAATGACATGCCTGGGTGCATCTTTTCTGCAGAAAGTGAAGAACTTGCTAGTGATCACAACTGTGTTAAATGGACAGCACAAATTCATTCAATGCATTTTGTCATTTTTTTTTATGTATACGAAGTTAATGATCATGTGCAAACCCGGTTATTTCGAGTGGATAAGTGACATGCCTGGGTGCATCTTTTCTGCAGAAAGTGAAGAACTTGCTAGTATTCACAACTTTGTGTTAGGGTTATGCATGTGCTCTGTAGAGCTATATGGTGCTGATTTGTCAGCTCAAAGTTAGTTTTCTTTTGTTGGGAAATAAAATATATTTGTGGTTGCTCAAACGATATTAGTTTGGTGGTGGTGTGTACAAATTAGTTTGTTGAATGTTAAACAATATATAAAGGGACCATTTACATAACTTGAAGATATCGAGCGACATGTCAACATTGGTCCTCACATAACACACACACACACACATATATATATATATATATATATATATATATATATATATATATATATATATATATATATATACATGTACATATATATACATATATTCTAAGCTCCATCCGTCCTCTACACAAACAACCATAAAACCGCAGGGCCTCACGCAACCGATAGTAAAACTGTACGTGCCCCACGTAACATCGCTGTGTCTTTTACTATATCATTACAAGAGATTTGCTGTCACGCTGAGTGTAGAGGGGCGGGTGGGGAGAGATAAATGTGGGTTAATTGCAAACTTTAAACGATAATATCTCTTAAACCATTTATCTTATTTACAATCCGTTTGAAGCGTTTTACAAGAGAAAAATGTGCTTAACAAAAAGAGATAAATGATGAGTATGTTTTAACGTTGTAAAATTTTTATTGCACCAAAAGTTCGGATTTATTGTACCTAAGTCAATCAATTACTGCATTGTATGAGCGCGGTGCAACTGACCGTAAAACCATGCACACGCCCTCAATCCACCAACCTACCCCCCCCCCTCTTCCGACACCCTCTTTTACTGCAACACTATAAGAGATTTAATATGACCTCATTCTAACTCTTACTGCAACACTACAAAAATTTACTACGACCTTGTTGTGTCTTTACTGCAGCCTCTTTGTGTTTTTTTTTTGCAACACTATAAAAAGCGATTTACTACGACCGCATTATGCCTTGTACTGCAACACTACAAGAGATTTTACTGCGATCTCGTTGTGCCTTTTACTGTGACCACGCTAAGCGCAGAGGACACCGTACATTGATCTGAGGAATAAAAGTTCGCTTAGGTGTGATGGAGCGGTAAAAAAAGGTATCACAATTACTTTTCTCACCATTGCAAGCGAATCGTGGGACCGTACTCCGAAAAAAGCAGTACACTATGAGATAGTCCGACAGTAAAAATGGTATTAGAATTACTGTCACATACACTATCTATTACTATTGATATACGTTGCGGTGGGGTGGCCGGGTTCTTGGCCCATAATTGTTCGGATTGGACCGCTCGGACTAGGTGGGCTAACTGGTGCATATAATAGCTATTCTACGCTTAGCTATAAAATATTGCATCTATCTCTCTCATATATATATATATATATATATATATATATATATATATATATATATATATATTAGAGAAATAAATGTTAGTTTAATACTCACACTAAAAATATCAATATTAGTTATGCAATCTTTAGACTTTATGTTACTTTTAATTCAAACTATATGAAATTCTTGTTAACATATCAAAACATGTTTTTACAATATGTGCAACAGACTAGGATGTATCAATGAGAACAACTGAGAATTAAGCTTACAAGTCTTTTGAAAGTTCCCAAAATATTTTGGATGTAGGGAGAGGAATATTACATGACCGTGCAAACTTTCATGACCAAACTCGATTGCAGCTGAGAGAAACCAAAAAGAAAAGCATTTAGAAAAGAATAGTAAGAAACACTAGAAATCATTATGCATACCTAAACTTGTCTCTCTCTTTTTCTCTCCATGATGTAAGTGAGTTTGATCATGAAATTTAGCGGATATTTTGAAGAATTTGAAATAGCTTGAAGACAGTTTTCATGGGTTTACACCTTGGAATGCATGATTCTCACTAGATACGCTCTCTATCTTCGACATCTATTTTGAGTTACCGCAACATTTTTTCAATAATATTATAAGATGACACATAAGTTTAGTAGGAGCTGAAAATTTCTTTAGCATCATCTACTATGTCACAGAGATTGACATGCATGAAAATGATTGCAGTATGGTAGGTACATCACCAAGTAGCTCTCTGTGCTTAATTAGATATGGATTCACCATGTCACTATTCCTAAATGGATTAGTCAATACTAGATCACGGCTTTTGTAAACGAGTAAGTTTTTGTGGTTGCTAAACTCAATGATAAGAAAAGCGATGTCTAAACTTATTAATTGTGAGTCACCAACTGGCAGATGCAACTGTTTGGCCTTGAAGAACTTGGACCACCGAGGAACCTTAGCTTATTGTTGGTTTCATATTGCAGCCGTACTGATCGACTAAGACAACTTAATTGTAGGTATATATCATGGGCAAGTGAGTGACACCGAGTAAACTATATTGCTATTATCTGTTGGCCCAGATCTTCTCCTCTGGAGAGAATTCACACGTGTCGCCGGACTGAGCTGAGTCTCCTGTTTGACCGGGCTTCACGGCACCTATACTTAACTAACTCCCTGCATACAGCTACAGGCAGCAATTAACTCCTAATCTCAGCGCACACACGAACTAATTAAGGAGGCTTATTAGCTCAGTACACACACACGTACACAGCATACGCAAGACTTGGTACAACCAAATTAACTAAACAACAAGTAATCAAGATTATTTCCAACATTATCATGCATGATTTATTAAGAGGAGTAGCTAGAGAAGAAATAGCTACAAATGTTGTTGTAAATAACAGGCTAAATCTACCTCATGATAGGATAAACACTATCACCTAGTTATTAAGGGACCAAGGAAATTTTTTGACGGAAAGGGGGCCAAGGAAATTAAAACATATACCACAGATGGTTATTTTTACTAAACGTCTATGATATGTCTCCAATCACAGACGGTTGTTGGTAGAAGCCGTATGTGATAGTAGGCCTTCACAGACGGCTTCCACCTAAAAACCGTATGTGTTATGATTTATCAAAGATAGCTCATAAACCGTCTGTGATAACCGTCTGTTATCACAGACACATAAAGTCAGACGATTCAAAAATTATCTATGATGATGGTTTAGAACCGTCTGTAATAACCCTTTGTGTAGTAGTGACCTAACCATGGCAAAGTGTGGCATACCACACTTCTTGTGGCTAAGAAAATAGCCACAACAGCATAGTCATATTTTGTCAAGAAAATGAGTGTACGACAGGTGAAGAAAGCGTGACATGCTAAAACTATGGCAAGGAACGAAACACATGCCATGAAAAATTAAACTCGGCTAACTTGAGTGTGGCAAACTGCGGCAATGAACCAAACACACCCATAGAATTACTGCTGTAACTAACAAGTGTTTAATTCGTACAATACCCATCCTAGCTAGTGATGCATGCTCGAGTTCGCTGATAAGTCGCCAATTGGCAGCTCATCCGACAGTTGTGCATTGAAGAACATGGGCTTATAGGGATAGATCATATATGGATAGCCTTGATAGGGTTGAACGATCTTGCATCTGTCTAGACCAAGACAGATTAAACCAAGCATATCATGAGCAACGATATCAAGACAGATTAAACCTTGCATATCTGTAGTCAGCTGTACTGCATTAAATACTACGCATACTAATACTAACCATACTGACTCTTATGCGCATATATACTCATTACATTCAGGTAGCTAGCCGAAGTGGCATGTCTAGGAATAACGGAACATGCTCTTTTTTCCCTTATAGGCTACTCGATCATATATATTTTTCTTTTTAAACATCTAAATATCTTATATAAATTTCAAATAATTAGAGTTGTCTGGTGAGCTCATATTGTATTTTGCACCACTTGTAGTCACAAAGGGTTAATTCGGATAGATTAACAAAATGAGGTTATAATTTATTAAACCCATTAGATATATATTTGTTAGGAAATAGGATTTAATTGATATATGCCACTACAAAGATGATGTCTCACAAATGTGCCACTCGAAAGTTTTTTCTTCTAAGAATGCCACTGCATAGTGTGTGATTTTTAGAGCAAAACACTAGCAGGTGGTAGATTTGGATCAATGAAACGAGCAGTGACATATTAGAAAATTTCCCCAGGAAATAAGGTCGGGGACTATTCATGCATTGGCAAGTGTTCATCTCATCCACGAGAGGGAACAAAGCCACAGGTGTAGGGCAGCGTCAGCATTGATCAATAGGACCATTCAAAAAGTAGGGCAAGTTTATGTGACATGCAAGCTGCAGCTAGGACCTTTTAAATGGGTGGGTGGATATATACTTTGATCTTGCAGTTCATCATTCAAAATCAGTGCTGCTAATCCTCCCATTCTCCAACTGTGAGACGTGCAGAATGTGGTCCAATTGCCATCCGATCGATTAGGTTCTTTTTTTGGTTCTCTTTAGGCCAGTGCTGTGTCATCTAAGTAGTTTTACAGAGTAATTCTGAGATATACATGGCCTACAAATTAAGTTGACTATTTTTTTTTGAAACGTGTAGTAGGAGGATTGCTTACGGATTTGATTAAGAAGGCGACGGTTCGGTACAGTTATATACAAATTATAAACAAAAGATGAGTCGAAAGGTCATAAGCCTATGCTCCTAGTATGATGGACGCTAGACATGTCGCATGCTTTTGCCTTATCTTTTGTCTTGAATAGGAGGGTTGGCGGCATGGTGCATTTGTTTTTAAAGACTTTCATTGTGCTCTTTCTATATTTCTCATGTAACTAGGATGAGCAAACTTGATATGGCCTTCTTCTATGCCCCTTGTGCATTAGTCACTTTTTCCCACCATCTCTGACTTGTGGATGCCGGCGGCCATTGGGACAGTTGTAGGCCCGCTAGGCTTAGCCAAGTGGAGATCATATATCCCAAACACGTACGGAATACCTGCATGTGGGAAAGATGTGCGCCGCTGTTTCTGGGTGGAGGCAGCATAGGGCACATTGGCCATTATTTGGCCAACTTCGGCGTTATAGCCGATCTGATGTCCAAAGCCTATTTTGGATGGCAAGCCACGCGAAGTGTTTGCATTTTGGCGGTACCCAAGTTTTCCAGATTATGTATTGAAAGTTTGTGCTTGTTGAGTTGAAGGATTGGGCCTTGTAGGCTGAACTTGCCATGTAATTGTCGTTCGCCATGAATTTCTAAGCGATTTGATCCTCAATTTCAGGGTCTAGCACCACATCGTTCACCTATTCCCAAAGAGATATAAAATCTTGGAGTGTTGCACCGTTATTTGTTCATGGATATTGATGTCTTTTATCGAGTAGTTATCCTATAGGGCTTTGTGGACCGTATTATTTTTCTTTCTTGAAATGTCATATATGGTGGTAGCGATGTCTCACGGACTCTTTCTATTCAACCAAGGTGTGGTCCAAAAACAAGCTTTGCGACCATTCCTAGAGTGGTGAGGGTGCAAGCATTTACTAGTGCACAATCCATTTTGTCACAAGGGGTCTGCATTCCTACCCAAGGTTGCACCCAAAGCCATCGAAGCCTAAGAGCCTGTGCGAACTTTTGCAAGTGGAGGATCATGAGGCTTCCTAGGAACTTTGGTCTACAAACATGCTCCCAATTGACCTTACATTTCCCTCTCAAAGCCGATTATGTTCCCGACCAAAGGAAGGTCCTTCTCTTTTTGTCTAGCCTTTTGAGAGCTCTTTTCGGAGCCTTGATGGATGTTAGAAAATATACTACCTGGGAAGTGAGGACAGATTTAGCTAAGGTCGTCCATCCCTCTAGGGTAAGTAACTTGCCTTGCCAGGCCGCTAGCTTGGTCGCTGCTTTATCCTCGAGTTGTTGGAAGTCCATGTAGCACAGTTCTTTAGAAAGCGACAGTCCTAGGTACTTCATAGGGAAATTTGTTTGAGAAGTCAAAAAAATTTGCAAGATGTTTTGCAAATCTATTGTGTCACATCTAATTCCCACCACAGAACTTTTGTGAAGGTTTGTAAGTAGGACGGACACGTGACCTAAATTGTGAAGGATCATAGATAGAGCATCAAGGTCTTGTTTGACCAATGCTATGAAGATCACAGCGTTGTCGGCATAAAGAGAGGTTCAAATTTTTGCAGTGCATCATTTTAATTTATTTAGGGCGCCCCGTTCGGTTGCCAGGTCCAAAAGTCGCTACAGCGAGTCAACTGCCAAAATGAAGAGGAGCAGGGAGAGGGGGTCCCCTTGTCGGAGTCCTCTCTGTGCTTGATAGGGACACCAGAGATTCCATTTAGAAGGACTCGTGTGGATGAATTTGAGAGTAGGGTCGTGATCCAGTTCCTCCATCTATTTGAGAAACCTCTTTTTTGAAGAAGGCCAAGAAGGTAATCTCGTCTTATCAAGTCGAAGGACTTTGCAATGTCGAGACGTGCCTGAGGCCACAAAGTGGAGATACGCCGGCGATGCGCGAAGTTGAGGTGCGCCTGGTGTTGCGTCGATGCTTGAGGCTAAGGCGCAACGATGACGCTTGAAACCAAAGTATGCCGATGCACGAGATGGAGATCCGTAGACATCGCGTGAAACTGGCATGTGCTTTGGGTCATCAAAACGTGGTCGTGGCCATGAACTCGAGATGTGTCAGCTATGCGCTAAGTCGAGATGCGCCTATGGTCGTGTTGACGCTTGAAGCCGAGGCGCGTCGATGACGCGTAAAGGCGATGTGCGCCAGGGGTTGTGTCGACGCTTGAGATTGAGACATGTCGATGACGCGTGAAGCCAAGGTGCACCTATGGTCACGTCGATGCTTGAGGCTGAGACATGTAGATGACGTGTGAAGCCGTGGTGCACCTATGGTCGCGTTGACGCTTGAGGCCGAGATGCGTCGACGCGCGAGGCCAAAGTGGCGCCCGTGGTTGCGTTGATGACACTCGAAGCCGAAGTGGCGCGGGATCACATCGATGCTTGAGGCTGAGGCATGTTGACGACACTCGAAGCCTAAGTGGCACCTAGGGTTGCGTCGATGCTTGAGGATGAGGTGCGTCGACGTCACTCGAAGCAGAAGTGCGCTTGTGGTTGCGTTGACGCTTGAGGCCGAGGCACGTAGATGATGCACAAGGTCGAGGTGCACCTAGGGTCACGTCAATGCTTGAGATTGAGTTGCGTCGATGACACTCTAAGCTGAAGTGGCGCCTAGGTCATGTCAACGCTTGAGACCAAGGCGAGTCGATGACACTCTAAGCCGATGTGGTGCCCATGGTTGCGTTAATGCTCGAGGCTGAGGTGCATCGATGACACTCTTAAGCTGAAGCGGTGTCTAGGGTCGCATCGATCGTTGAGACCATAGAGCATCGACGACACTCTAAGACGAAGTGGTACCTAGGGTCGCATCAATGCTTGAGGCTGAGACATGTCGAGGACGTGCGATGTCGTGGTACACTAACGCGCGAGGTCACGATGTGCCGACGACGCAGGAGTCCCTTATTCTTGAGACTACATGGAGGAGCCATAATGAGAAATGTAAGTACGATAGAAGTGGGGAGTGCAAAGTGTATACAAAGAGGTTAAGATGCACTGATGGTGACGAGGCCGAGGAACATTCGTGGTCATCAAGATATGCCCAAGGCCGTAGAGATATGTTGATGATGCGTGATGCCGGAATGCACGCGGGATCGACGACATCGATGTCGTGTAAAGCTTTGATGTTCTTGGGGCCACCAAGACACACCTGAGGCCACAAAGTCGAGAGGTGTCGTGGTGCGATGACGACGTCGAGGTGGGCCGATGCTTAAGGTCGCGATGATGCCCTTGCCAAACACGTAGGTTATGTCCTCGTCTTCCTCTAAAGTGGCATGGCTTCTTGCTCAGTCCCCACGGACAGTGCCATCTATCGTAGATACGCGTCTAGACAGTAGATTTGTGGTACCCTCGGTCGGCTACATTGACCTCTGAGAATGCACGAATGGGGAACGAAGTGTAAACGAAGCAATGATCTCCCTTCAATTGTATTGCTCAAGAGTGAATGATGTACAGTGGCCTCCCCCCTCATGCTATAATGGGGTCCTATTTGTAGGATGGGAGGGGGTAGAATGTGAGTTTACATAAATGACCCTACTTTTAGGGAAACCCTAGGGGTAGCTCTATCTTTTTTAGTCGAGTGGATCACATTTCACATTGTCGTCGCCTCGCATAACTACCGTGTCGTGCTACTAGTTTTTTGTTGACATTGGTTAGACCGATGTAGGTGTTCAATTGGGGGGACGCGGGGGACCCCCCCCCCAACACATATAAAGAACAAAACCCGTCCAAGGGTCACAATATAAACATTAAATGTGACACATTAAGCATAAGGATCAAAATATTAAAGTGTCATACTAAATAATGGACAAATAAATAATAAGCAGTCCATAGCAAGTCCATTGAACATGTAAAGCAAGTCCCAAACCATTCGTCTAGAATTTAACAAGCCTAAGGAATCTTAAGGAAATATCATCACACTAGATTTAGCAAGTTCATGACAATGTGAATCAAATAATTGTGGTGGTCGCATGTGACCATGTGAGCTACCCCCTCCCATGCGAGATGTCATCAATTTCCACCTATACACAACAATAGAGCAAGAGTGAGTCCACGACTCAGCAAGTACAAGATACAATGGTAAATACACAGGTTCATTAAACATTTAAAACATTGTAATTATTCTCATTCTCCCCATTCTCAAATCTCATCAATATTTTTCTCAAGAATGAAAATGCCATGATGCACTACTTTCAGCTGATACCGATATAGTGAAGTGTTCACCATCGGCGACACACTTTTCTCCCCCACCTTCTTGAGGATGGGGTCCCTACCTTTATAGAATTTTAACATAGGGCACATCGGACTAGCCATAATCATGGTAGTACTCACTGTCCTATCCCTTATGTAAGTGAATGATACAATTGTTCAATAATCACTATTAACTTTACCATATCATCCCCATGGTAATTGCATCCCCAATACAATCTCATTCGAATCATCAATATTACCATGAAAAGTAAATAAACTTACAAAAGCATAATTAAATCACATGGTAATAAATCAACACGACAATGGCAACCACCCGTTGTTCACCATTTTACCATGCACTTGCCTTTTTAACTTATAGGAACCGAGTGATGTAATGGCGGCATGGTGCTTGAGGCAACACACCCTGGACAAGCAATTAAAACACACTCAAAACATACCACCATAGTATCAAAACATTGAACAAATCATCATCGCACCTATATTCAAAATCGACGCCTTTAACTTAACTTTACCAGATGCACTACTCGCTGTCCCAATGATAAAACAACCCTAACTCCCATCTCTGAACTCCAACCATAGTGAAATATATATTTTCTAGAAACCCCACAAACTTATCTACAACATTCTAGTTATGCAAAACCTCTGAATTCACCATTTTAGCTTCCCATTTCCAACCCCGAAGATTAAACCAAAATATGTCAAAACAGTTTACTTCACATTTTATAGCTATTTTTCTATAACTTGAAAAGTAGCAAAAAATGGTAGTTTTGGAATATACTAATAAATATATAGTTTATTCAAGTTGTGACCATAATTAAATTATTCCATCTATACTATATGTAATTAGTCTATCTACGCAATAGCTGCCATTGACGACCGATTTTTGGACAACGACCTTCCTAAGGCCATAACTTTTCTCTCACAACTCCAAACTTACTAATATAAACCTTCATGGAAAGATAGTGAAATTATCCACAACCTTTCTAATTAGCCTAAACCTTAAATCTGAACATAAATACCCTTAATTACACTTGCAAGGTTCTACAGCGTAGTTCGATGAACTAGGGTTTCCCAAAGGCTATACTTTCCATGATCAAAATGATCTAAAATCTAAACAAAAAATATACTAGGTTCAAACTAAAGACTACTAGGTCATTACCCCTGATGAAAACGACAATGAATAGGACACTCGAGTTCTTCCTTCCTTCTTCCCCTTCTCTTCCCTTCTCTTCCCTCTTGCTGGCCCCTTTTCCTCTCTTTCTTCTTATGGTCGGTCTATTATGGACCTTCTCCTATCCTTCTCTGGCCGACAGCAATGGCAACCACCGATGTGAGGCAATAGGGTGCGGCCAAGGCAGGGTGATAGGGAGGGTGGCGATAGGGAGGGGTACTGGCCAGGGGGAGGCGCCAGAAGCGGGGGTGCACACCAAGGGGTGGCGGTAGCAGGGGAGGGGTGGCTAGGGTTGGCATGCCGCCCCTTCCGCCCTTGCTCTTATGGCTGGCCGACCCCCCTTGGGCCAAGGGATGTGGGCTGAAGGCCCATTCCCTTTTTCCCCTCTTTGGAAATTCTAAAATTCCGCTATTTAATTCTATTTAATTTATTTTTAATTCATTTAGTTCTCCAAAGTTAAATATGTTATCACACTCACCTACTGCTCCCCTCTTCGACCACATCCACACCACCTGGTTTGCTTGTCCAATGCGCGAAGATGATGTGGAGGAGCCCAGTGCACCATCAGTATGGATGCATGTTTGATGAAATGCTCTAGTGGCTCTCTCTCTCTCTCTCTCTCTCTCTCTCCTCGACCTCCACCTTGCGGCCCACCTCTTCCTCTCTCCCAACTTCCCCTTTCAATGCCTAGCTCATGTTTGATAAAATTTCTAGCTCGGTTTAGTCCTGTCCATTGTGTCGATGGATGATGCTTTACTAAGGCATCATGGCTGGATTCAGGTCATCAATGTGCATTGACAACAAGGCATGGTTGTAGCAATGCACGAGGGAAATGGTGAAAGGCAACGGGCTTAGATAAATGATGTCGGGGGTTCCTCCTCCATCTTTGCAATTGTGTTGCCTTCAGTAATTCTAATTTGTGGTTGTGAGATACAAGTATTGGTATGAGCAAGATGAGGAAGTGGTGCGCCCATACCATTGCTTGCTTTGCCACCTACGTACACTAAGGTATTGTAGTCAACCTTAGTTGTTTAAATTTGGCCAACAAATCTATACTTGGACCAATCAATCATGGAGGAAAAACATAGAAATGCTTGTTGATTTGATGGTGCTCATAAATTTATAATGCACCCAGCCACCCACTAATTCTTATTTCTTGTTGTACTCCATTGTTACTTGAGTTGCTTGCCTGGCTCAGATGGTTCTGTTTAATTGTGTTGTTAGTCATTGTGTAGGAGCATATAAGTTAACTCTGTGTTTTCCTTCGTGAAAATTGAAGGCAGCTTTTAAATGATAACCGGAAAACACATGGAATTCTTCTTGCCATATTCAAACTAGATGAATATTGTCAAAGTGCATATCATTTGTTTAGGGTGGTGAACAATAAGCATGATGAGCACTCCGCACGCCTACTTCCTTGATTCAACGCTCTAAAAATTATTTCCAACGGGATCATGGTAAGTTTTTTAAAATTTTCTTTCATTTAGTCTCTATCTATGTTCCAAATAGAGCTGTATGCAAATCCTGATTGAACTGTTACTTCTGTCTATATGTATACTCAACATTGTTTTCAAGGGCAAGTGAAGTGCTTATAGGCAATTTGGCATATATGGCTTTGAAGCTCATTCTGATGGCATTCTGTAAAATCAATTATTGCTCACATGGCAACACTAAAACTTGTACATGGCCTCAGTCAGAGCTTTCCCTTCTTTCTTAAAGCATACATGATTTCTATTTTATAGTTTTGACTTATGATTGCTATCTTTTTGCAGAGCATATGTTTTGTTCATGCTTTCTTTATCGATTTCGTAGTGAAATATAGTTAGAAATTATTCCCAAGCCTTTGTAGTTAAGCACTTTTGTTATTGAAGCCAAAGATAGTTAGATTGTTTGAGTCAAATATTACATTTCCATTCATTTCTTGAGGGTTTTCATGTCACAACATAAAACTTTGTCTAGATTGTTAGTTTCTTATTTTTATTGGGATTTGAGTAACCTGCAATTGTTATTGTTGTGGTCGGTGTCTTTCCTATACGTAGAAAACTTGGTTGTACACCGAAGCTCTCTTATGTTTTTCTGCTTTTGGTGCATTGATCAGTGGAAGCTACTGACCACGTAAAAATGCATGAATGCATTGTGCATTTAATTTAGACTGGCATGTTTACGCTCCCAGAGGGGCCTACTAATATGAAAATGTTAGTGGTGCTTGTTATCTACTACTGTATTTTCTAGAGCCTTATTAGTTTATCCGGAGATAAGGTGTGCCCCGTGGCCCTAGGGACTAACAAAATGCATAAATGTGTTTGCTAGCATCTTTTGCCTTGATTAACAATGTAATTGTATTTTTTTTGTGCCATTCTCATTCAGTGTGGATAATGAGGTGTATAAGTTCGTGAAGATTGAAGGGCACTTTGAATGATCACCTTCGTAGTGATAAATGCACAGGTACCACTATTTTCTTTTCTTAGATGCATTCCATATCGATTTTCACTATGGTTTTGTAGCGTCACATTATTACTGAGTTTGCCGATGATTGGATTAACTGTTGCCCTTAGTTTTGTAATCTTAATTAATCCCAGCACTTGCCCATTAAAGCCTTGGATACACGGAATGTATATCTCTCCAACACGTAGCTGCAGGAACTGTTGGCCATTGATTGAAGAGAATGCGGGCAAACGGAGAATCGGAGCTAGCTAGATTCTCCATGAGACCTAGCTTCGCGGTGACAAAGACAACTGATTAATTGTACATCATGGGCAACTATGTGTCTGCATCGATCAAATGGACAACGCAGACCAATTAATTATGGGATTTGTCCTTAGTTTTCATTCCATGAATTAATTAGTGATCCTCAAATAAAAGTTTTAAAATAACCTCTCTGAAATAGTATGATTCACGCGCTTACTCGAGTAACCCTATCTTTGATCTACACTCACTACCTCGAACCCATGCTTAAGTAACTTATCCATCTATTTTTGAGAGTTAATTTGTATATAATTTTATTGTGCACATTGGCGTCCTTTTCTTGCTTTTCACCGATAATAAGCTCTGGAAATGCTTCGCATTTATATTGTACATGCTTACGACGCACGTGTCCTTAGCTGGAGATGGCCACCAGGCGGAATGCGGTCAGAGGAGGAATCACGCAGCCGAAGGAGCAGTGAGGTGAGTGAAGACACGGCGGCTCTGCTCGTGAGCAGGCGCGGCCTCAAGAAACAGAGAACCATTGTGGTCGGAGGCAACGCCACATCCAAGCAGATCGAGCTCAATGTGGCTATGTATGACGACGGCGAGTCAGTCGACGAGCTCAGATCAGGTCGCCGCCGACAAGGTCGAGCTCGAGGAGGATGGATCCAGCGATGGCAAACCAACCGGCATATGGGTTAGGCTAAGAACATAAAGAGAGAATCTTTTGATTTTACCAGCAAGGATCCACCTGTAAAGATTTCATGCATGCGTGTTAATCATATCTATTTTTATGCGTTAATTTGTATATAATTTTATTGTGCATATGGGTGTCCTTTTCTTGCATTTCGCCAATAATATCATATAAACTCTATCGAAAGGGAAAGGGCACTTGTACAGACTAGGATAAGAACATAACGAGAGAATCTTATGATTTTACAAACGAGGATACACTTGTAACAATTTCACAATTCCCTTTGAAACTGCCAAAGAATTTATATAGCCGGCAGAAAACATGGTTCTAAATTACAAATTCAGAGTCTGTTTGTAAACAACAAATTACAAATTCACTACCTAAGATATATCTGTGATACTTCATCCACATTCAGCCAAGAGCCAACCCCTAACAAAACAGATCGGTGAAGAAAGAAAAAGCATCTCGTCCTCCGCTCCCTATCCACTCTCTACAGTACAATCGTCTTCGTCAGATTATAGCTTAGTTTGTTTCTTCTTCTTTGGTTTGTATATGGCTGGAGAAGCCTGCTCGCCGCAGTCCACTGCCATGGAGGGCAAAATTTGATATATGCCATTAAGAATCTTGCCACTTCGAGATATACCATTGAGTATATTTAAATTTGAAATATGTCACTCCAGTTTCCTTTTCCATTGAAATTTGCCATTCTCACATCTGTTCTCTAATTTCCCATCAATTTGAGATATGATAAACCCATTTTGCCCCTCTCCCAAATGAATCCATCCTCTCTGCTAGTCTGCCCGTGAGATTCACATGTGTAGATGGCCGGAATGCGGACGACGGCGATCCACCGCACTTGGAGAAGAAGGATTCGACGCCCTCAAAACAACACCAAAATCTAAAATAGTTTCGCCTAAGAGCCCAGTGGAACGCTACGATCATAAAGGACAAGACGATTCAACGAATAACTCACCGGAGCTCCTATGCACTATGTAGCCATGACCACCGGCCGCGGGGACGAAGACATCGCGCTCAGCGATTCCGTGCACGTGAGGGACCCGGATCAGCAAAAATGGGTGCGGCACGGTGAATGGAGTACGGTGATGGTCTTGCGAGCTCACAAAAGGCTTCCAAGCGGCAGCGCTCGCCTTGGATTCCTCCCCGGCCAAGACAAAGAAATGGCCGGTGAGCTCGAAAGAGAAGGAGAGGGGGAAAATGAGTTAGCCTAGGAGATTTATGATGTCCGGGTTGCGAGGGTGACAGGTGGCACAGGTGATCTCGGTGGCGAACATGCAAGGCGCCAGCGCACGCGGGCGAGCGGCGGGACAACGGAGAAGACGATAACCAGCGCTCGGATGTGGGGCCCGCCCGTCAGAGGGAGAATGGAAACGACACGTTTGGGTTTGGGTGCGTGCGAGCGTATCGAGTCACACTCGTGTCTGAGTCGGAACAGTGTTTCCTCGGTCGGTCCGAACGGCACTGATGATATGAACCATGCGATCAACAATGAACGGTCTCTATACTAGTGATCTTCCTCCTCTCCAGCGTTGCGAAGCAAGACTTCCTCCGCCCCGAATAAAGAGTTTGCCCAAGTGGAATTGGTGTGTATCACCTTCCCCTCCGCCTCCATGCAGTTGCCACCGCCGCGCCGTTGAGGCCGGGATCTGGTGGATTTGCAGCCGGATCGGAAGATACACTTCTCGGCTCTCTGGATCTGGTATGTTCTTCCTCCCAATCATTCTCTACCAATTCTTGTTTCCTTTTCCGCGGTCGGCTTTCTTCGCGGCGGCTTTTGTCGCCGATGTGGATCTCACCCGGCCTCGGTCTCCCTCAACCTCCATTGCGGTGGCTGACAGGCGGGCCTTTTTGGTCGACGCCACCCACCCTATTCGATTGATTTCGAGATTTCTTCAATCCACGGAGATCGCACAACGGGAATTGTACACTGGTAGTACTACTAGCATTAACCATCGTACAGAACAGCTTGAGACATGTTTGGAGCCAAGGACCAAATTGCACATTCGACTTTGCATCTTAACAATTGGAAGCATTGATTATGATTAACCAACTGATTAAGAACAAATTGTAAGTATTCAACCACCCATTTAATTTATAGTGGTCTTGCACAAATCAGGTTGACATGACATTATGTCATTATCCAATGGAGTGTAATATTTGTTCTTGCAATCCCCAAGTTTCCTTGAACGAACACGTACAACGCTACATAACATGGTTTTTTTTTGCCCCCCTTTATAGGTATTGCAACACAGATATCTTTGTCTATATCGTTTAAAGTATGTACAGTCGTACTTTTAAAATTTGTTAGATTTGTTATAAATAAATGATATTACTCACACCTGTCTAATTTACTCATCTTTTTAGCTCCATGCACATTGAACAGAGAAGTTAACCTATGTCTTAGTTCCTGACATAGTCTGTCCATATAATTTAATACTTGTCGCTCTTAACACTAATACTAACGAGCAATCAATGGGGACGTTCGGTGAAAAAGTTGCTCGAAGACCAAAACGAAAAGTTGCTCGATTGAGTCAAATTTTCTTAAAAGGGTTATGAGGCAGTACCTTGTTTTGGAGGTTTCTACTTTTATGTTGAAGTATATATTTCACGTGGTCTACGTTCGTTACTGAAAACTGCAAACTGGTGTCAAATTTTCTTTTGTTTTTTTTAATAATCTTCTTTTCTTTTGTTAATTGGGGCCCTGAATCTTCAACTATGTTTGCTTACTCTAATTTGCTCCGATGAAAATTGAGGGCTGAACAGGGTGAGAGAAATGTGGTTGCTATAGAATACCGTGAGGTAAGCATGCATGTACCCTAAATGCCCATTTTTTTAATTAAAAAAAACACAAATATTTTTCTACTTGTACTTCAAGAGAAAATGAAACAGACACTTGAAATTGACCCCCTTTTTTCATTTAAAATTTTCAAATATTGATCTGCCCCCATCGGAAAGCTACTTACACAACTGACTACCCCAGTATTTAAAAATCTGGCACTGCCACTGCAATATAGATTCTAATAGCTAAAACAGTAAAACCTACCCATACTACTAGTCCATATAATGGTGTAAACGAAACATGAACAACAATGTGAATTCAGACTAAAAACAAAATTCGAAAAGCAAGCGAAGAAATGCAAGCATCAGCCTATACCACTGTGTGTAGTTCCGACCGGCGTGAAAGGCGTAGCGATCGTAGCACTGTGGATGACAGAAGCTCCATGAAGTGAACATGCTTGTGAAGACACGGACTAACCAGAGCATACGATTGTTGGAAGAACAATGCTCGAGCAGAGGGGAGATGGAGAAGAGAGATGCTTTGAGCAAGACAGTAGGCAGAGTACTGTTCCTTCGTGTGCTTTAAAAGGGCTTTAAGAGGGTTTTAAAGGATGGGAGTTAAGGAGGGAACCCCTGTGAGCTTCATTTCTCGCCTACATTTTTTGGTGCATGACAAGGAGATCTAGACCCCTCCTTGGTCCATCCTCTTCACAAGGCAATTACCATCAACTATGGATCATTCAGTATAGTACAAGTGTATTTAGTTAGGGAAAATTGACTACAGCGCACTGCAAATTTACGTCATTTGCCATTTGACATCCAAAAAACGTGGTTTCACAAAAAAAACACTAACATTTTGTGGTATTTTGTTGTAGGACACTGACCCCATTAAAATATTATTTTCGGACTAAAGAGGAGAGAGAAAAGCAGTGAAAAGTCTATTTTACCCTCCATCTTCTTCCTTCACTTGCTTTCTTCCCTAATCTCATCTCATTCCTAGGTTCTCACTCTCTCCCTCATAAACTCCCTCCTGGCGCCACCACCGCTGCTCGCCTGGCTCGGCTCCTGGCGACACCACCGCCGCTCGCCTGGCCCGCCGCCAGCGCCGCCTCCGGCGCCTCTCTCTCTTCCCCCAAGGTCTCCCCGCGGCGCCGCCCTCTCCTCTGGGATCCTACGCCATGCCCGTTGTCACCTGCGTCGCCTCCGGCTCCTCCCTAGCCCCGTGCGCTAGTGTGCCCGTGCGCAGTTCGGCTCGGCTCGACTGTGCTCTTGCCCTGGGCCTCAGCCTGCCCCATGCAGCTGCCGCCCACCACCACTTGCACCTGCAGAACAAGCCCTCGCCGCGTCGACCCTGTCACCACGTGCCCCCGACGCCAAGGAGCTCATCCCCTAAAACTGATTTGGTTTTGGTCCACCGCAGGTGCCGCATTTTGCGTTCTTCTCCGCCTTCGGCTACTTCCTTCTCTACTACCATTCTCCGGCCACTGTCCCTCCCCGGTCCCCACTCTTGTCCCTGTAAGTTCGCCTCCTCAAGCTCCACCTTGTGCTCACCTTCCCCGGTTCAATGCACCGCCGGAGCTCCTATTCCGCCGTAATCGTGCCGCCGCCGCCTTTTCCTCGCCACGCTACCGCTCCGGTGAGCCGCCGGCCGTGCCACCGCCACCATCAGCTCCGCTTCGCCGTGAGCATCTCGTTTTGGTCCTTGATGGCCGCCACTGAGCCTCCCTTCGCCGGCGGCGAGCTCAGGTCACAATCACTCGAGAGCTTGGAACGTTCGGACCAACGTCACGATCACGATGCCGTTCGGACCACCGCTCGGTTCCACTGTCGTGTGGGCCTGAGTGCACAGTTGAACCTGACCGAGCTAGTGCATTGAGGATATTTTACAACGTTTCTCTCACCTAATCACTCGGATATAATATTTTAATGGGAAGAGTGTCTAACAGCAAAATACCACAAAATGTTAGTGTCTTTAGGCGAAACCACGTTTTTTGAATGTCCATTGGCAAAGGACACAAATTTGCAGTGCCCAATTTTCCCATTTAGTTATGAGATGCCAAAACTTGGTCACACTGATCTCTTTCTTGTTGAGAATGTCAACACTTATCTCTTTCTTTGAAGGAGTTTGTTCAGATAAAAACAATCTCTTCTCTCTACCTAATGTTCTCTCTAACTAAAGAGCTTACTCATCACAACTTAACGACTCGTCTCTTCCAGCCTGACAAAATCAAGAGTTAACCTACACTATGTTTTATTAATTGTAGGGATTTTTAATAATGCGCTACTCCAAAGATTGTCAACGAAATGCCGTCCAAAATACGGTTGTAGTCCTGTTTTGCCACTCCTGTAATAATTCAGGGAAAATTGCATAGACACTCCAATGGACATTTTGTGGCATTTACACCCCACCAATTCCCTCGGTTTGCAAATCCCCCTGCCATTAATTTTTGTATTGATTATAATGTACAACTGCTGGGACTCAGATTTGCAACCAGAACCCTATGTGTATTCAGCACTAGTCTCTAGATCAGTAGCTAGTGCACTCAGTTACATCATTGAATATTAAACACATATATTGTAAATATAAAACTATTGCATAATATTAAACAATACGTAAATAGACCATACAGACACGACTTACACATGGGCCGATCAGGCCAAATACCTTAAATAACTGGAACGGAAACGGAATCATTCACACAATAGGTGTGACCGTCATGATATGCCTACGGGCAATCGATTGGGGTTTGCAACCTAGTTCTTGGCCTACTTGATTTTCAGTCTTGTCGAACACAATTAAGCACCCATGGAGCTTTTCTATTTTGCACTTACTGAATGATAATATTGAATGAGTTTGAGTACACAGCTATACTCCATGAGCCAACACATAGAATGTCATTATAGTATACGCATGGCAGATCAAAGAAATGGTTTGTGATTCTTTTATTTGCATAAAGCCACTATTGAAATAGATTAAGTAGTAGACAAGTCTTGAGACTTAGCATTTTGACTAAACCATTTTTTAATGAAATTTACTAGTGTTGTATAATAGTAGCGAATGTTCCATCCACCTGCTAGCGTAGAATAGTTCTCGAAGGTTCCGTCCATTCATGAGTAGATAACAGTTCCATCCACCTCATGCTATATCATTTTCAGGGCAGCATCCACCCGGCGATTCCAAGGCTGCAACCACTTGGCAATTTTGGGCTGCAACCACCTGACAACTCAGGTCGCATCCACTCACGAATTCTATGCCGCATCTGCCCGCCAATTCTAGGCCGCATCCACCCACCAATCCCATGGTTGCATCCACCCAATGTTATGTTTTTCTCGAGCTATAATCCACACTTTCCACTAGCTACAACCAGGACATCAAATCCTTGGGCTACAACCCGACATTTGATCCCACCCACCTGTCAAGACCCAAATATTCAAGTTCTCACGCATCACCTGTTAAAACCCACAGATGCAAATCTAGACCCTCTCTGTATACTGCACTAGTCCAGAAGCACGCTAGTGTACACAGTGTCTACATAAGGCAAATATAAGAATAAACGACTATCTTAATTAATAAATAACAGTTTGGACCTTATGGTCGAGTTTTACACTTATTAAGCCACGTAGGGCTAAGCACTAAGTAAAGAAACATCAACAGAATAGAAGCCACTCTAGTGGGAACCCATTGACTTGCGACAGGTAACCAACTGTAATCAAGACCTAGCAATCAACCTCCTCTTGAAACTTCTCATCAAAATCAGGCGAAGACTCCTCCACTTCAGCTGAATGATTGCAACAAGAATGACTACTCCGAGTACTCAACAAGTTGTATCACAGAATGCAATTCTAGATGATAGCTTATTTCAAAGGAAATGGTTTCTATGGTTATTTTGAGAAAAAAAAACACTTGCATTTGAATACAAATAATAGATTAAAAGTGTAATTTAAAACAAATAAATAATAATAATTTAACAAGTATTTTTACAAAGCTCACGAAGCCTAATCAATTTATTTCACATAGCAACATAAGTTAATTCACATAGTTGTCCCTTCCTAATTGTTTTTATGAAAATCAATCCCTCGTGTGAAATCCCTGAGCATGTCCATGACCGTGGACGCAGCTATTCGGATAGATTGATTAACATTCTGCAGAGGCTGTACACTTTATCCACAAGATATAACCAGTGTAGCTAGTATTAATCATAACAAAACCTTTCTAGAACTTCATCTCGACAATTTACCTTCCCGATGTGCATACTGTCATCCCTAATCTCTCTCGTTGGTTTGACGCACACCATTGGACCTGGAGACGACGAACCGCTCATAAATGTGACCCACACAGTGGTACACACCTCTACCCTAGCATATAGTCTAACGTACTACCCGAGTAGTTAATGCTGAGACTCCGTAACATACTAAGTTAAGTCTATTCCATACCAGGCACATGGTCGTACAAGTATGGCTCAGTTCAATGGTGCGTAAAAGTTAAGTCCTTAATTGACCAAAGCGGGACTGCCCAATTTCTAACCAAATTACCAAGATTCATGTTTTCCAAGCACACAGTCTACCTTATCACAATTCTTTCCACTTGTCTCAGTCTAAATATTTTCCCATCCTGTTGGTTATGTAAAACACATTCCATCAACAAGTTGACAACATACAACACACGGTCTTTCCACAAAGATGTTCCATAGTGACTTAGTTAAGTTTAGATTTGCAACTCAAAATGATATCGATGACCTGTTGCATAGCTAAGCGGACTAATCGTATCTAACAAACCCACATTGGTGCTATGATAATACCAACTAATAATTAACTAAGCTAGGGTGACAAAAGATCATGGTAATACAATGAGCAAGATGGATATAAACAATTAGGTGTATAGCTAATCCCAAAGCATTTAAGAATTAAATAATTGAAATAGCATGTAATAGTTTGAATCAAAGTACTTTTTTAAAAACAAGGTTCAACATGGTCAAAGGTACAACTTGCCTTGAAAACAAATCTTGACACTGGTCGTGAGCTTGATCAACTCCTCCTTCCTCACAAGCTCCCAAAGTATCAATGTCTACTCGCAAACGAAAGAGAAAACACAAATAAATACCCAACAAATTCTTCAAGTGAACTCCAAAAATTAAATAAAAATCTCAGGAAGGTAGAGATTGAATTTAAATAAATTTAGACACTTGAGTGGGCTCAATCAAAGTTTGTATGAGGAAGAACGGGCTCTCGGAAGGTTTAGGGTTTAGGTGCGGTGGCGTTGAGCTCGCAACAGTTTGCACACGTGGCGCGCACGTGTTAGACACTTAGACATGATGGGGTGACACGTAGGACAAAGATGCTGACGCGGCTACAACACGAGGTGAGGCTAATGCGGCACACGATGGCACTAACGTGGCACATGTGACAGCATGGTGGCAAACACGTGAGTAGCCATGTCGACTGAAATCGATGGCTACCACGGCTCGACAACGGCGATAACGAACGGCGGTGACCGGTGGCGAAAGGAGGTCATCGCCGGCATGCTTATGCTCCGGCGAAGTCATCCCTTGACTTAGATATGACGATAGAGATCGGCGAAGAGGTCAACAGTGGCGATGGTAATGGTGGTGACTCAGGTCGATGGCTAGACGACGGCAAAGGGCTCCAGCGAGAGAATTGACACGCACACTGGGTTCTTGAGGCTCAGGTGACGCTAATGGGTGGCGCATGGGACCCAATGGTCACTGACGACGACTGGAACACGTCATGGACGGTGAAACAGACCAATGGCACAGGCTCAACGACACGATGGTGCTACAGGCTTCCTCCGACGAAGATGGTGCGCGCACGGGGTAGAATACGCCATGGCGATTCCAGCAGTGTAGACAACAACGATAGGAGCTCACCAGCGGTGGAATCAAAGAAATTCTGAGATGGCGGTGCTAGGGTTTGATCTCCAAATATGGCGCAACGGTGTCGATCTAGAGATCAAGGCATCAGGGGATTGGCGGCGAGGTCTGAGGCGATGGGTTTGATGCTGACGTCGAGGGCTTTTATAGCCTAGAGCGCGGGGAGGGGGGAGGGGTGGCAGGAGTGTCCATGTGTGAGACGATGGTAGAGTCCAGTTCATGCCCGAGATGGAGATGATGAACAGTGCTCAAGGCGGGTCCACATGTCTGCGGCAGTGGCTTGGGAGAGTTCGCGTTGCTTATGGTGTCAGTACGGCTAGAAGGTGGGACCGGGGGTGCACACACGGGAGAGAGAGATATGGGCTGAGGCGGAAACAAGCCGAAAGCGAGGGAATGGGTCGGGGAAAAGTAATCCGGCCCATTTGGAATTTCCTGGATTTTTAATAGTTTTTTCTATTTTAGAAATTACAGAAAATCCAAATGGCAAATTAAAAATAGCAAATGAACTCGGAAAAATCGTAAACAAATCTGGAAAATACTTCCAAGCCAAAAGAACTCAAATAAAATAATTCTAGAATTAATTGATATTCACATTAATCACATTAAATTGTTTTGACTTTAAAAGTCATATTTAAGCTTTATTAACTTCAAATAAAATTTGGTGAGATTTTCCAAGGGGCTAAACTACTCAAAAGGTTTTGAAATCCAAAAATTGGGATGTTACATCACCCATGACCATAGGCACAACTATCTGGACAATTTTCACTCTGCAGAGGTCACACAACTTTACCCACAAGAGACGATCGTCTTATAATGTCATCACGCTACCGTAGGAGTGAGACCAAGAAAATAATCACAAGGCCTTTACAATACCCCACCCCAATGCAGCTCCATTCACTAAGATTTCATCTGTCGTGGGCCACTACCCTCTGGAGCTTCCCTCTTACACCGTGTAGTTTACCTGTGGCTCTAACCACACCACATTCTGCTGGATAGTGAAGCTAATGCTGAGACAAAGTAAATTAATTAGCCAGGTCATACCCTTATAGACTTGTGGTAGTACCATTAGTGCCCGTGAGGTCATCACAAGATTCGGTTATTAATTGACTTGGGGTGGTGCTTTCACATTACCAACTCTCGTGCTCTTATCCACACCTGCCTAACTTACTATCTGCCCAAGTCTAAAATAGTTTTGTATTTTTGTTTTGAAAATCATTCCTCAGTTCAACATATTAGCTAGGCTCTAACCTTGGTTTCTCAAATCTAGTTTTGAAGTTTGAATGATATCAGGGCAAATTAATGCCCACATGTCAATGTACTAAGCAAAGCTAAGCATGATACTTAGATACAAACTTAATAAATAATTTAGTATACCAATATTTCTTGGGCGACAAAAGGTGGTATCCAAGGTCAAGGGATGAAATTTCATAGAATAGTTAACATTTTGGTATTAACTAAGAGCTAATACAATATACTTGTAATAAAGCATAGCAATGCAATTTCATAATTTAAAATAATATAATTTGTATTGAAAATGTACGTACAAAATGATCAAAGTGTTGACTCACCTTGCTCAATATTTTGATGATCTTGGTCTTGCTCTTGCTCGAATTGTTGCTCTTTCAGGGCTTCGAATTCTAATTACGCGAAATACATTCAAATCCAAGATCGCCTAAAGACAACCAAATGAAACCCAAATAAATCTAAAGGTATTCGAATAAATTTGAAAGAATCCAAACCAACTCGATTGAATCCCAAAACTCGTATATTTGGCATAAAGGTATAGATTTTGAATTTAGATGAATTTATGATTTGGGATCATTTGATTCGGAGCTTGGACAAGAGAGATTGGGCTCTCAGAACATTTGTCGGTGCAGAACTTATGGAAGAAAAAAAGATCCCAAACCAAAACAAACCCAAATAAATATAAAGGTATTCGAATAAATTCAAAAGAATCCAAACCAACTCGATTAAATCCCAAAACTCATACATTTGGCATGAAGGTATAGATTTTGAATTTAGATGAATTTATGATTTGGGATCATTTGATTCGGAGCTTGGACATGAGAGATTGGGCTCTCGGAACATTTGTCGGTGCAGAACTTATGGAAGAAAAAAGAGAGAGAATATTATCAGGAATACTCCCCTTAGGTTATTCAGATGGGAGAGATTACGTTAATTGGTAGGATCTACGGATCTTTATTCGTTATACGAATTATTCTTCAATTGGGAGCGGATAGTGGTAGGTGATAGATGGACAAAACTTAATTCTGATTTGTTGTTGAATTACTATTGTTTCATTGAAACACCTCACCACGACTCGCTTGGGAGGCCTAGTTTATTAAATGATTTCTTTTGTTATTATTTTATATTTAGCAAGAAAGTTCCATGAAAGTTACGTGAGACCTATGAGTATTAACTAGATACCATCCTTACACTTTAATAAGTGATCCTAGGTGTTAGTGACACACTATCGAGTTAATTTTCTAACTAACATAATTACTTATGTGGTCGTGCATACATATGCCTATATAATTATATTTTAACAGAGTTCCTAATATGTTTGCACTTTTAAAAACAACTACTAATGACAGACTAATTATTTTTAGTTGACTAGCTAACTACTCATTTCACTATATAGGGCCTCTGTATTATTGGCTGCTGATTCTTATTTAGCAAGTAATTACTGTAACCAACTTGATTATCATTTAACTAATAAAATGTCATTTATGGTAATAACTATCGCTGACTTTTATGTCAGCATAATAGTAATAATGGGAGGAACTCACATGGCATGGACTCATAGCTTAGCTTCTATTTTCAATTAAAACCTAATTATATGTGGAGCATATTTGTCGTATTATTGTCTAATTAATATTGCACTTATCGCAATAAATTAGTTTTCAACTAGACAATTGCTAACACCTAGGGTTCAATGATCATTTAGACATTTATATATACATAGCTATATTTTATCAAAGGTGCAAACTTATAGTTTAACATAATCTCTAGTTGAATTTCTAATTTAGTTTAAATATTAATGATACATTAACTAGCTTTAATTCACGTTTATCACTACTACATTCTGATTAGCATTTTAAACCAATTAACCTAGATATTGATGGACCTTGAGCCTACTGCTTATTAGTGAAGCATTAATCTAATTAACTCAATGATCTTAATTGAATTTTAATGAAGTGGGCCCCACTACCATATGTATATACGTAACTAAATGGTAACGTTACCTGAATAGTATAAGAAAGGGAGCCACTAAGGCTCGTACGTCCGATCCGAGTATTTGGATCGGACGCCGGTTGCACCTGCCTCCTTTTGTGGGAATTAAAATGAAGAGTGCCCTCTAAGTTGCGTACGCTGCTTTGCTTTCATTTTGTCTTTGCATTTACTGCATGCCATGCCGCCGAGTTTCATTAGGCCACATTAAGTGCCAGTCAACTCTCACCAACTCGCATTGAGTGTGAGTGCTACTGCAAGCCGATAATCAACGTGTTGGTATTCGGTGCCATAAACACAAATCAATAAAAATCAAAATAAAGCATATGAAAAAAACACGTTGAAAAAATCTTGCAACATCACAGTGAACAGTATGTAAACATTTTTTCAACGGGGCGCAACATTTTTTACGCCGCTGCATGCAACATCTCCCAGACACGGTTGCAACATCCTCGAACAACGATTGCAACATCCTAGGACAATGGTTGCAACATCCTCGGACAACGGTTGTAACATCCTAGGATAACAGTTGAAACATCCCCGGAAAACACTTGCAATATTCTCGGACAATGGTTGCAACATACTAAGATAATGGTTGCAACATCCCTGGACAATGGTTGCAACATCCTCGGACAATGGTTGCAACATCACAAATCAAAACAAAGCATCTGAAAAAAAAACGTGTTGAAAAAAATTGCAACATCGTCGTAAACCGTATGCAATATTTTTTCCTATAGATGTAACATTTTTTCTATAGATGCAACACTTGTAACATCCTCGGATAACGGTTGCAACATCATAGAACAAGGGTTGCAACATCTCCGGATAACAGTTATAGCATCCTGTACAACGGTTGCAATATCATAGGACAATAGTAATCATATTGTACTTACATCCAGACTGTCCGGACACTTTCCTCTCACATGTACCAACAGAAGCTTCACGATTAGTATGCCCTCCACGGCGGCAAGCCGGGCGGCAATGGGCCGGAGGTCGACCACAGCGGGTAGAAGAGCAGGGAGTGCATGAGCGCGGCGACCAACATGCTCGGAGCGATCGTGGTCGTGGGCAAGCACACAGCAAGCCACGTCGTCATGGGCTACCTACGGGCAAGCGGGTGTTTGGAGCCGTGGCAACCGTGGACGTGTAATGCAAATATGCAATCTAAGAGGTGTTCATGAACTCAGCGTTGCTTTTTGCATGCTTGGAGCCGTGGCAACCGTGGAACCGTGGAAAGCGTAGCTATCACGAGTGGATATGGAAGCGTACAACACGGGAGATTAAAATCGGACGTCCTCACGGTATCGTTTCCCTATAAGAAATAACATGACGCTTGCATACCTGTAGCATATTAATTCTAATTTAACTTCTTACAAATTCTTATTAGCCACTAATTATCCTAATCGGCTTAATTATCATCTAACCCCAATTAACCTGTAATTACACCTTAAGTATGGCCTCCTTGAACTCGGTTCCTTCCTATGGAACCCGAGGAGGCGGGGAAGAGAGGGGGAAATGAAGAGGAGAGGAAGGCGAGGTCGGATGCGGCTTAAGTAGGTCGAGGCGAGGTGTGATTTCTCGCGTGAAGGTCAGGGCATGACGGGAGAGCGGCTTCTGTGTATGACGATGGTGGCATGGCTCGAGTGAGCGATGGGGTGGGTGGCTGGGCGTAGCTGATGCACAACACAAGGGTAGCGGCATAGCTACAACGGCCGGCAGCGTGCGGGCTTAGCGACAGCGACACGTGTGCAACGGGAGGAAGAAAGAGGCTGGGTGGGCCAGTTGACGTTGGGCCAAAGGAGGGGAGAAAGAGGTGGACCAGCCCGGGAAGAAATTAAAGGAAAAGAAAAAGGGGAAGTGGGTTGGACAGCTGGTTCAGCCCAAAGGCCCACACTAATTTTGGGGTTTCAAAATCATTTTTTCCTTTGCATTTAAATTTAAATTCGTATTTCTTATCTGGTGTTTCAAATTTAATTTAATTTTAGATTTATTGTCTTTAGCCAATATGCATCTTGCTAATTGATTTTGCGAAGTTCAAAATACGACAAAGTTTCAAATAAAATCCAGGAAAACTCGAGTGTCAATAAAGTGCATCAAAAGGTTTTAAAAATTCAATATTTTAATGCATTTGAAATGCAAACAAATTTCGGGATGTTACAAATTAAGAAGAACTGTGAAGTAATAAGGGTCGACGTAGATACCATTTACTCAAATGCAGATGAGGTAGACGAAAGTGAGAGCAATGAGATATAATATAATTGGAAGAGAAGAAACTATATTTTAAATTGAAATCACTTATCACATCATGTATGCGCGCATTTTAATAACTTCTTAAAAAAAAACTTCCATGTTTTTCCATTAAAAACAGCGAAGAAATTTGATAGTGCGATTGTGCAAACTAGAATAACTTACGGGGCATGTAACTGCCTGAAAAAATTGTGCGGATAGGTGAAGACGCTGTGGAAGGTAGAGTTTGATGCCCTGTCTCCCAATAAATTTCATCCCCTCTACTTCTTGTCGTGGAGCAGCTGAGCTCTTCTGTTGTCACTGCACCTCCCTCGTATAGCATTAATTAATTAAAATATAATTTAAAATATTTTATAGTATACTTCAGTATTAATATGATATGATATTACATTAGTTCTTGCCCCGAGTCTGAGTCTGCCGAATCGAGAATCGAATATTCATTTTGCGAACGAAAATACGTCACTACATATAGATAGACGCGTACTTCCTGGTCAAAGCAGTTGGGGGAATTAGATTTTGCCGTTATCGCAACCATGCATGGGACCAGGCGCTGCCCGCAACATCGATCAAGGATTTCCTTTCGTGTACTTACCTAATGACACTGCCACCGAATCCGTCTCCCCTCGTCATCCCTCGCAACGCTGGTGCTAGATCCGGGTGTCCCGTTGCCATCGCCACCGGATCTGCCTCACCGGAACCCGACCCCACCAGCGCCACCAGATGTCGACGGCACAGGTGTCCACCGTTCACCGGCACCGCCGATGTTTTTTTTTTTGCTCTTTTGTGTTCTTTAATCGATTTTTTTGGTTGTTTTATAGATCATGGTTGATATGTACCGAAAAATTTGGATCCACCTCATCCTATCGCTTCTTACGAATTTTTGTTCCAATTTGTTTTTCGAAATCTAATAAAGAGTGGATTCATATCGGGCTCTAATTTTCTCTTGTGTTTTTTCGGAACAAGAAAAACCGAAACCAGAAGGAAAAAATGTCTTGTACCGCAATTTTCTTGTAAAATAATCGGTGAATTTCATGCAATTTGCTGGATACGAAAATGTATTACAGGAGATGAATTTGATCCAAATCTTGAAAATGAAATTTAAAAAGAGCCGAGATTTTTTGTTTGTGCAATTTGATCCGAGAGGAGAGAGAGGTGAGAGGGTCGATGGGGTGACAGGAGAGAGATACATATTTCACAATTTTTTTGGACTGTATTTTGTCTTCCCATATGCACCTATTTTAAAGTAAACTATAGGGTGCTCGTGCGTTGCAACGAAACTATAAAAGAGAGTGATATATATCAGCAGGCGGAATCCTAAACCATATAATAAATATTAATTTTCTTTCACACGCATACAAATAGAAATATTAACTCCATCTATTGCATCACCTGCTACATCTACTACCTAAAAATTAAAATTTTGACATCATAGATTGTTTACCTTTGAAAGTTGGAGTTGATGCCACTTTCCTCTCCGACACGCTGTCCATTTCCAGCCATCGTCGGTCAGAAAGGAAGAGGGCTACACGTCGACGACCACCTTTTTCCACCCTGAACCCAAGCCGTGACTCGTTTCTTACGGCCATTGGCCTCTACAGCCCTCGCCAGGCATGTCACGACGAGGAGGTGGAAGGCTAGGTGTCAGGATCCAAATATACAAATCTGGACCATCTGTGTATAATGCACTAGTCTAGGATCACGCTAGTGCACATAGTGTTAATATAGATGAATATCATTCCACACTAGACGAATATAAGAATAAATGACTAATTTGATTAATAAATAACTGTTGTGACCTTATGGTCAAGTTTACACTTATTAAACCATGTAGGGCTAACACTAAATAAAGAGACGACATCGGAACGGAAACAACTATAGTGGGAACCCATCAACTTGCCACAGGCAACCGACTGGGATCAAGACCAAGCGATCACTCTCCTCGTAAAACTCATCCTCGAAAGTAGGCGAAGACTCGTCTACTTCAGCTAAATGATTCCAACAAAAATGAGTACTCTAAGTACTCAACAAGTTGTACCATAGAATACAATTATA
Organism: Ampelocalamus luodianensis; assembly: GCA_036346255.1. Classification (NCBI taxonomy): domain Eukaryota; kingdom Viridiplantae; phylum Streptophyta; class Magnoliopsida; order Poales; family Poaceae; genus Ampelocalamus; species Ampelocalamus luodianensis. The sequence goes on from CM070637.1 coordinate 40,895,963, forward strand.
GATGATGGCTTATTCTAAATGAAATAGCTTCTAAGGTTATTTTTGCAAAAAAAAACAACATTTGTAATTGAATACAAATAATAGATTGAAAACAAAATTTAAAACAATAAACAATAGTAGTTTAACAATTATTTTCACAAAAAAACGCAAAGCCTAATCAGTTTCTTTTACATAGCCATATGAGTTTAACCATACAGTTGTCCCTTCCCAAGTGTTTTTTTTTTTGAAAATCTACCAATTGTGCAAAATCCCCGAGCATGTATATGACAGTGGATATGGCTATTCGAATAGATTGAGTAACACTCTACAGAGGTTTATACACTTTACGCACAAGATATAACTAGTGTAGCTAGCACCAATTAGAACAAAACATTTTCGAAACGTCATCTTGACAATTGACCCTCCCGTTGTGCATATTGATAGCACCAAACTCCCACACAGGTTGTTGGCCCATCGCACATTGTTGGATCTGGACATGGCGAACTGCTTATAAATATGAATCATTGCACAGACATAATCACATCTCCACCCTGGCACACAGCTTATCCTATCTGCATGAGTAGTCAATGTTAAGACTCTATAGCTTACTAAATTAGGCATGTCCTATACTAGCCATGTGGTCGTACAATTATTGCTTAGTTAATTAGCGCACAAAGTTAAGTTCTTAATTGACCAAGCGAGACTGTCAATTACTACCAACTATCATATTCGTATTTTTCCAAGCACACACAGCTCCACCATATCACAATTCCATCCACTTGTCTCGGTCTAAATCTTTCCCACCCTATTGGTTAAGTGCAACACATACCATCAACGAGTAATAACATACTACACATAATTTTTCACAAAGTATTCCATATTCACTTAGTCAAGTTTAGTTTTACAACTCAAAATGATATCAATAACTCGTTGCATGGCTAAGTAGACTATTTGTGTCTAACAAACACATGTTAGTGCTATGATAATACTAACTATTAATTATCCAACTAGGGTGATAAAAGATCAGGGTAGTTCAATAAGCAAGGTAGATATAATCAAATATGTGTATAGCTAATCCCAAAGCATTTAAAGAATTAAATACTTGAAATAACATGCAATAGTTTGAATCAAAGGAATTTTGGAAAACTATATTTAACATGGTCAAAAGTACAACTTGCCTTGGAACAAGTCTGAAGGCCACAGAAGAGAGGCTGAAGGCCGCAGAGGAGGAGCTAGCTCTCTACAAGGCAGGCAAAGCTAGCACCAACAACTCCCCGGATTACACTCCTGAAACCCCATAGATTATGCCTTTAGTACTTCCATTAGATGCGAATTGTGAGTTGCTAATACCCTTTGTGACAGCCACAATAGTTTAATAAAATAAATAAAGTGAGAATTATTTTGAAAATTTGCTCTGTTTTCCCTGTGTTTATTTGGTTCTTGGGTTGTTCTGGAAATATCCTCCTTAGTTTCTCCTTCTCTTTCCTAAGTCCTTGAACTTACGACAGATGGTCACTACTCGTACCGGAAGCGGTAGCGCTAGCGGACAGGGAAACGAGAACACTGACTACCAAGAGAATCCAGTTCAGCAACCACCACCACCTCCAAGCGAAGCCCCTGATTGGCGTCAGATGATGTCCAACAAGTCACATCTTATTGATCTGTTAGCCTAGTCCCTCAACAACAACCAAAATGCTCAAGTAGCAGCAACAGTGTCTCATGCTCCTCCACCACACCCACCACCTCAAAGGGCCAACATGTCCTAGTTTATGAGGATGCGTCTACGAACCTTCTCAAGCAGCACAGAGCCTATGGACTCTGATGATTGGCTTTGGGCCACTAGAAAGAAGCTGGATATTGCTCAGTGCACAGACCGCGAGAGGGTGTTGTTTGGCTCTCATCAGCTTTCAGTGCAGTCTAGCCAACGACGATGACCAGTCCATCACTTGGTCTGAGTTTGTGCAAGCTTTTAGGCGTGCTCACATTCCTGCTGGCATGATGACCTTAAAGAAGAAGAAATTTTGCTCGCTTCGCCAAGGCAACCGCTCGATGAGCGAGTATTTACACAAGTTTAATCAGCTTGCTCGCTATGCACTAGAAGATGTGGTCAAGGATGAAGACAAGCAAGAACGATTCCTGGAAGGAATGAATGATGAACTCTCCGTCTATTTGATCTCTCAGGACTTCACTGACTTTCAGCGGTTGGTGAACAAAGCTATTCGCCAAGAGGGCAAACATCAGGAGATGGAGAACCGCAGGCAGAGGATAGCAGCTCAGAAAATCAATTCTATATGTCTCCGAAGCCCCACATTACTTTAGTTCAGCCACCGCAGCGTGGCAAATTTCAGTCTTCTTCCTCTTCAAGGATGCCTACCTCTGCACCCCATCAGGAGTTCCGCAGCTCGTCTGCAGGAGGCCAGTTTCAGAAGGATACATCAGAAGTTACCTACTATCATTGCTAGGAGAAGGGCACTTTACCAATAAGTGTCCTAAGAAGCATCTTCCACCTGCACCCAAGACAGGAGTTCAAACTGCTGCCAATACCTCTGCTGCTAAGAAGCCGTATCAGTTCATGAAGGGCAGAGTGAACCACATCACCGCTAAAGAAGCTCAGTCTGCACCAGATGTTGTTCTTGGTATGTTTCTTGTCGATTCAGTACCAGCATTAGTTCTATTCGATTCAAGAGCTTCACATTCGTTTGTTTCAAGCAAATTTGTGGGAAAATATGGGTTATCTACCTCTCCCTTAGTTAACCCTATGTCAATTCAGTTCTCAGGCTTAGAAATGAGGACTAGTTCTCTATGCCCAAACCTCACTTTGAAGATATCCGGAGTAACTTTCCTGGCTGATTTAATAGTCTTACATTCCCAAGGATTAGATGTGATCCTAGGAATATATTGACTAGCCAAGAACCGAGGGCAGATAGATTGTGCCAATAGGTCTATCACCATGACCAACAACAAAGAGATTAAAGTGGAATTCAAGCCTAAGATTCCTACCAGAGGAAGTTCCATTCTTACTAGTCTTAAGGAGGTAAAGCTAGAAGAAATTCTAGTGGTACATGAATACCCGGATGTGTTTCCTGAAGAATTACCCGACATGCCACCAGATCGGGACATCATGTTTCTGATTGACTTAGTCCTAGGGACGACACCTATTTCGAAGAGACCCTACAGAATGCCTACGAATGAGTTAGCAGAACTGAAGAAACAAGGGATACATCTAGCCCAGTTCATCACCATGGAGAGCTCTAGTGCTCTTTGTTAAAAAGAATGATAATAGTATGAGAATGTGTGTGGATTATATATCGCTCAATAAAGTCACAATCAAGAATAAATATCTGTTACCCACGATCGATGATATCTTTGATCAGTTGAAAGGAGAAAGTGTCTTCTCAAAGATCGACCTGAGATCTAGCTATCATCAGCTGAAGATCAGACCATAAGACATTTTCAAGACAACTTTCACCACCAGATATGAACTGTATGAGTTTACAGCGATGTCATTTGGATTGACAAATGCCCCGACTTATTTCATGAAATAATGAATAAAGTGTTCATGGAATTCTTGGACAAGTTCGTGGTAGTTTTCATCGATGACATTCTCATCTATTCAAAGGATGAGATAGAGCATAAGACGCATCTCAGGAAAGTGCTGGAAAAGCTTAGAGAACATCAGTTGTACGCCAAGTTCAGCAAAAGTGAATTTTGGCTTGTAGCATTCCTCGAGCATATTGTGTCAGCCGAAGGAGTTGCAGTGGATCCTACCAAGGTCAAGGCCGTAATGGATTGGAAGCGACCCAAATCCGTCACAGAAGTAATGAGTTTTCTTGGATTAGCGGATATTACCGCAGATTCATCGAAGGTTTCTCCAAGACAGCTATACAATGATACAACTTTTGAAGAAGGAGAAAAAGTTTGAATGGATAGATGCTTGTGAATGAAGCTTTCAAGAATTGAAGCAAATACTAGTTTCTGCCCCAGTCCTAGTTTTGCTTGACATCCATAAGGACTTCGAGGTCTTCTGTGATGCCTCTCGTTAGGGTCTTGGATGTGTGCTCATGCAGGAAGGCAAAGTCGTAGCCTATGCATCCCGATAGTGAGACCACATGAAGGGAATTACCCGATACATGACTTGGAATTAGCAGTAATTGTGCATGCACTGAAGATCTGGCGACATTACCTCATTGGTAATCGCTACGAGATTTTCACAGACCATAAGAGTTTGAAATACATCTTTACACAGTTAGAACTCAATTTGAGGCAAAGAAAATGGTTAGAATTGATAAAAGATTATGACTTTGGAATCCATTATCATCCCGGGAAAGCAAACGTAGTTGCAGATGCCCTGAGTAGAAAATGGTATTGCAATACTATGTTAGTACAAGAAAGCCAGCCAAAACTATACGAAGAGTTGAAGCATCTGAACCTAGAAATTGTCAGTCAAGGTTGTGTGAACGCTCTAGAAGTTCAACCGATTATTCAAGTCCAGATTAGGGAAAAGCAAAAGAAGACAAAGACATCAAGGAAATCAAGAAGAATATAAGAAGAGGCAAAGCATCAGGATTTTCTAAAGATGAGCAAGGAACAGTCTGGTTTGGGGACCGCATCTGTGTACCTAACCATCAGGAGACAAAACAGTTGATTCTGGAGGAAGCCCATGAATCCTTGTACTCCATTCATCCCGAAAGTACCAAGATGTACCAGGATTTGAAGGAAAAATATTGGTGGGTCAGCATGAAGCGAGAAATTGCTGAGTCTGTGGCACATTGTGATGTATGCCAAAGAGTCAAGGTAGAGCATCAAAGACCCGCAGGACTATTGCAACCTTTACCTGTTCTAGAATGGAAATGGGAAGAAGTCAATATGGACTTTATCATCAGGCTGCCTAGGACCCAATCGGGACATGATTCCATCTAGGTTGTGATTGACCGTTTTACTAAAGTAGCACATTTCATTTCGGTCAAGACCAAGTATGGAGGCAACAAGCTAGCAGAGCTATACATGGCTAGGATCGCTTGTCTGCATGGAGTACCTAAGAAGATAGTGTTTGATAGAGGTTCCCAATTCACATCAAGGTTTTGGAAGAGTCTACATGAAGCCTTTGGAACGTGGCTCAATTTCAGTACAGCCTGTCATCCTCAAACAGATGGCCAGATTAAACGAGTGAACCAGATTCTAGAAAATATGTTGCGAGCTTGTGCTTTGGATTATGGGAAGAGTAGGGATCACAACCTCCCATATGCAGAATTTTCGTACAATAACAACTATCAAGCCAGTTTACAGATGTCACTATTTGAGGCACTATATGGCAGGAAGTGTAGAACCCCACTTTCTTGGGATCAAGTCGGTGAACGTCAATTCTTTGGACCCGACTTAATCAAGGATGCTGAAGACAAGGTAAAAGCGATAAGAGAAAAGTTAAGAATAGCTCAATCCCGACAGAAGAGTTATGCTGATAATCGTTGAAGGGATTTGGCATTTGAAGCCGGAGATTTTGTTTACCTTAGAGTAACCCCACTCAGAGGAGTTAAAAGATTTTGGACCAAAGGAAAGCTTGCACCAAGGTTTGTGGGACCATACAAGATTTTGGGAAGAAGTGGTAAAGTTGCTTACCAGTTAGAGCTACCAGCATCTTTGTCTGTAGTTCATGATGTCTTCCATGTCTTCCAATTGAAGAAATGTCTTCTAGTTCTGACCGAGCAAACACCGCTGGAAATCATAGACCTTCAGAAAGATCTCACTTACGTGGAGCATCCCATCAAGATCCTCGATGTCGCAGAACGCATTACCAGAAGCAACGTCATCTGTTTCTGCAAAGTTTAGTGGAGCAATCACTCGGAAGAGGAAGTTACCTGGGAGAAAGAAGAAGAATTGAAAGCCGAGTACGACCACAACCTCTTTGCTAGCCAGTCTGAATCTCGGGGTAGAGATTCCCTTTGAGGGGGGTAGGTTTGTAACATCCCAAATTTCATTTTCTGGCTAAAAATAAAAATTAATTATTTTCCTTGAGTTTTTCTGAATTTTCTAGAATTTTTAAAGCTTTTTCTAATTAAATTCAAAAGAAAAATAATTTATTTTTGAAATTTAATACCAATATTAAGTTGGAATTATTTTATTTAAGTCCTAAATGACTTTGGTAATTTCTATGAAATTTTCCATTATTTATGGACTTAATCTGCTATTTTCTAAAAGCCTAAATCAATTAATCTAATTTCTAAATTGGAAAACCTATTTAAAACCTCAACTAAAGCCTTGGGCTGAATCTCAGCCCATTCGGCCCATTTCTTCCTCAGCCCAACCCACTTCTCTCTCAAGCGTGGCCCGCACAGCCCTCTCCCGCGTGCTCTCGCTTTCATCATCTGAGGACTATCCGATCAAATGCGGACGACTCGATCTAGATTGGACGTTCGACGATCTGAACGTTCCAAGCAATGTGGATCATCTGATCTAATTTGGATGGCCTGATCTTGATGGAACTTTCGAACGGTCCGAACGTTCCCAATCGTTGTGGACCGTCTGATCTTAATCCAACGGCCCAAGCGACACCCTTCATTTCTTAGCCCAGTCCGAACGTTTCTCGCTCCCACTAACTTGTGGGCCCGCCTTGTTAGAGTCATCTCCTACCTCCAGCTTTGTCTCTGCTGAGACGCCCAATTTTTCCGCATCTGGAATCTTCGCCCGCGTCACTCTTATCCTCCCTAGATTCCCGTGTACATGCGTTTAACGTCTCCGCAACAACTGCCTCGACCCCCACTCTCACCCCCACCTTCGCGTCCGGTACGCCCACGATCACCCCCACTCACCGCCAAACTCATGATCTCATCTTGCCGCCCCGGTAAACCCCGGCCCCTATAAAATGCAGCCTCAAGTGCCCCTTTCTCACCTCATCCCAAAACCCCAAACCATTGCCCTCCTAAAGCTTTAGCGCCGCCGCAATTCTAGTTTTAGGGTTTGCTGCCGTCGCCAGTTTTTTGTCGATTAATTTCACTACCGCCGTCGGCGCCCTGCCTCCGTGGAGTTCATCTTCGGCATACCCATAGCAAGAGCTACCTTAAGAGCCCCTTCGTTGCTCTGGAGCATCGCCGAAGCCCTCGTCCGACAATGACCAAACGTCTCCACAGCCAAAAGCTCGCCGCTGGCCAACTTCGACGACCTCTTGTGCCCAAACCGGTACCAGTATGTGCGCATTATCCCCCTCTATCTAATGCGATCATTCACTCACGACGGCAAGCCGTAGTTCGTCGTTGTCGTGCGCAACCGAGCCTCGTCGCCGTCAAGATGACATGGTAGCCGAGTCAACATTCGACTCAGTGGCCACATCAGCATGCATGCGTGCGTGTCGCTTGCGTGGCACCACATCAGTCGCCACGTACACGCCCCCATGCCCGCTAGATTCAAACCCCAGATCTTTTCGCCTAAACCACTGACATATGGGTCCCACATGTCAGAGTCCCCTGATATTTCTTTCTTTTAATCCTGAAAAACTCAACACTGACGTCACCATGCATCGTAATTTGACTTTTCAGTAGAGAATTAATTCGGATTAATCAGTTAAATCCTTTTTAGGGTTTTTTTCCCCTTAGTTTCAAACTTCTAAATTCCATATCTTTTGCATTCTAACTCCGTTTGAGCTCATTCAAATTTCTAAATTTGTCTAAAATCAAGATGTAGCCAGCTAAACTAAAATTTTATGATTTGGAGTTCTTTTGATTCTCATTTGAATTTATTTGAATTTGGATGGTTTTTCGCGTATAGATTTGGACGACTCCGAAGAGCGTGATCCTTTAGAAGATTTAGATTACCTGGACCTTCAACAAGGCAAGTTATGCCTTTGACCATATTGATCCTATTATTTCAAATTATTAAATTCAGTTTTAAATTATTATTGCATGTATAATTCAATAGAGTTATTTTAAATTCCTGGTTAATCTATTTCCTTTGTATGACCAATATTGATGTTTGGATTGTCATTTCCTTGTCACCTTAGTAAAATAAATTAGAAAATTATGCTTAGTCAATGCTTAGACCAAAATATATGTTGATTCTGAGGAATTTAGCCAAAATACAAAGTTGATTTAAAATTGAGACTATGGTATTGTCTTTACCATAGAATGTTTTGACATAAAAAACAAATAAAAATGGTTTATACTTGGGTGAATTGGACCGTTGGTGGGTGCAAGTTTATGTACGGGCTTAATTCAGCGAATGTTCGAGGCCTAAGGATAGTTTTGGCAGTCACCCAGTCATGTAAGGACCGGTCTGCGAGCTGCGGATTGTTAAGCTAAACTCGTACCACCACAAGTCTGGAGTGGGACAGACTTGGCCAAATAAGCTATACTATTTCATCATGACTGTGTCAAAGAAAGATGTGGGTGTCGTGAAGACTTATTGTTAATACTCACATGGCGCAAGAGGGGGTTATCGTTTGGTGCGAAGCCTACGATGATGAAACCTTAGCGGCATAGTTATGTTGAAATAATGTAGTGTAAAGGCCTCGTGATAGTTGCTTAGTCACACGCCTTCAGAAGCGTCTATTGACCGACATGTTAAGCAAACTATCTCTTGTGGAGAAAGCTGTACCAACTCTGTAGAGTAAATCTTGGTTTTGTTTTTAAAATAATTTCAAACTCAAATGTTTTGGATATTTTCATCCAATTAGGAAATTCGGGAAGAATGTTTGGTGCAAGGGGGTTTGTCCTTCACCCTTTGTGTTTGGAGGTTTATCCAACACTTGAGATTGTCAAATTAAAATAAAAGTTTGATTTTAACTATAGATTAAAAATTGCTTTGAAACTTAGTAATGATATTTAAAACTTGAAAATGCTGCTTTATGCAAATAAACCCTATCAGCCTCACTAGTATTACCATGCATGCATTATATTTTGTTATTTGGGTGTAACTTGTGAGCACGATAGTTGTGCTTACTCTTGTTGAATAAACTTTATTCAGGTGAAGACTTCTATCCATACGGTGAGGACTTGGAGGACTAGGCTGCGCCCCTAGACGATTGCCTGTGGCCGATCGTGTGGCCTACTACTTATTTATGCTTTTCGCTGTATCTTTTATTTGGCCTCATGCCCTATTTTGTATTAAACTCTGATCTATGTTAATTAAATGCATGATATGAATTTGTTATTATTTTTGTTTGACTGTGTACACTAGCTTTTCCTGTACTAATGTATGAAATACAGAGAATTCGAGATCCTTCATTCCCGGGTTCGACATAGGGATGGAAATGGATCGAATAGTCTCAAATACGGATATGAATCCATATTTTTAAAACGAAAACGTATTCGAATTTGAACATTCTCGAATACGAATCGGATGTTGTAACGAATTCGAATTGAATATGTACTCAATTCGGTCGAATGCGAATATCCTACAACTTTTGTGACAAATCTCGGTAGAACACTCAACAGCCACAGATTCGGCACCGAATCAAGACCCCGTCGAAATAGAAATGCTCCGAAAAAAAAGAATAGTATTCATATTCGGAAAAATGGATAATATTTGTATTCGTTTTTTCTAGATATTATCACTTTTTTTCCTGATAGGAATAACACCGAATGCAAATACGGATACTATATATTTTCCCGGATAGTACCGGATACGAATAACACCGAATACAGATATGAATACTATCCATTTTTCTCGGATAGTACTCGTTTTTCATTCGGATGCGGATTTTACTTATCATATTTGCATTTTCTCGAATACGAATATTGGATAAAATAGATTATCTTTTACCATTTTCTATCCCTATCGCTGGATCTCAATCCAAACATACCAGCACGGCGTGGCCACCTCTGCACCTCGGGAGACCTCTCCCATTACCAGTACATCACTGCTCCTTAGTCCCGAGAGTTTGAAGGGCATTCACTTCACCCATCAAGCTCGTGGGCTCCGGACATCATAAGGCCCTCGTGGGCGCCTTGTCCCGAGACCCTTGCTCATTCCCAATTACTCCTGTTTTTCTGCACATGCCGAACGCGGAACGCTCGTAAGAGTGATGGAGATCAGGTGCAATGCAAACGTCTCATTGCAAAACATGTGAACACGGCTACTTGTGCCTGATCTCACCGTCTCACCGATCAATATGAGAATAGCAAGTGTATTTTTTTATTTGCATCACGGGTTCTTGAAACAATGGAGCGTCCTTTCATTTATGGGTGATATTGTATTGTATGAATCCCTATTCCGTTATCTTGATATCATATTGAAATATGAGTAAATTACCCATCTCGGTTAAACTTTTTGGCGAACTAATTGATTCATGAAACTTAATATTGTACGAGAGGTAAGATGTTCCTAATTGGTTAGCTGATGAAAGTTTAAGAAAAGTATGACCCATGTCCACGAGAGTATGACTACTTTGCTCACTCTTTCCCGATAACTTAAGTTTTTAAGTGATATGGTTGATGCATGAAATTCAATAATACCAATCAATAACCATTTGGTGGTGAGACTATCATAGTTACAGTATTGTGGATTACATGTTCTACAACGAAATGGCTTGATGCTAAAATGATAAAAAGCCTAACATCTCTTACTGGTATTTTAGCTTGCATAAAACTTACGCCCGTTTGGATTGCATGATTTTTTTCTAATTCGTGTGAAAATTGAACTGTTTTCAACGAATTTCCTGTGAAATTTCTTCTTTCCAAACATGCCCCTTATCCTCCCCGGGTGTTTGGTTTCTAATATTTTCATCGTTTCTCAAAAATATGTTTTCAAATGTTCTTGGCAGTTGTTAATTAATCATTAAGTACTCCGGAACTTTCTCAGTGACTACTAGTGTTATTATCAGCGCAATACCATGACAAACAGTCTTGCCCTCAAGTATAGCCTGGATTATGCACGAGCGAGTCATCTAAATGCCAAACTTCTCGAGACGTTTCGCTGTATGTATGGGCAAAGCTACGACTTCATCCTGACCTGCATGTCAAAGTCAAATAAACTCTCTTTCGGTGTGCTTTATGTTCTTATCCTGACATATCTTGCCAGTTTTTGCATGAGTAGGACATAACATATGACCGGATAAACGGAATCAGTAGCTGAGCTAGACTAAATTTTGAGTGGATCAACTCTCAAATATGTATGTTATTTTTGGTCAGTTTCTTCAAGCTTTTTACACTTTTCTTGAACTTCTATGCACTTTTCTATAGAACATAGGGTGTTACGCAAAGGTTTTGTGGCTCGCCCAATTGACCTAAAGTCCTAAACCTAACAACATGGCTCCGACACTGATTGGAGTAGTGTAGAAACAGTAGTTCTCCTATTTGCCAGAGCAGTGCTATGCATGTTAAGGGTTTCATTTGCGCAAATCTCTAGGAACATTTGCAAGATAGTAGAACCCACCAAGCGGCGACAGCGGATCCATATCCAACTAGTGGGTCCATAGGACTGAAATTTAGAATTCGCAAAATGTTATACGTGTTTTTTTTAAGAGACTATACAGTATCCTATCTGTTTTTGCTATATTTATTCATGTCCTTGGGGATATCTATTTTAATATATTTATTCATCAAGTAAATCTAGAGTGTTGTTATTGTAAATTTTTCACTCTTTACCTCACTTATATGCTTTAGAAGAGATTTGGTAGGTGTGTCACGTCATTTAACAATGGTATGTATAGTTATTTCTTATTAACTGGAGTATTTCTTAGATTTAATATTTCTTGGTCTTGGTTTGTACGCATTGGGTTGGAGGAGGAATTATTGGTACCCAGAGCAACTTAAGTTAATTTGTACTGGATCGCATCACTTCACTTTGGGGTAGTTAGCTGCAGTAAGAGCACTCCAAATAATTTGATACTAAACCTTGATACTAAATGAGAGAAAGATTTGTTATGTCGAATTTTAGAAACAATTAATCATTTAAGATTAATATTTGTTACATAGATCTCTCATAAATCGATACTACAAGGACTCACAAATTTAGTAACAAGCTTCCTAATGCATAAATGCTGGATATTAAAATCTTTGTTTGCTAAAAATCTTCACACTCACATGAGCATCAAACTTATTATCTCTTCTCACTCTTTAGCCTCACAAAAAGTTGACATGTGGTGGGCCATGTATCAATCAAATTTGCTTTTTGGGACCGTCGCTAGCCGGTTAAAATAGGTGGTAGTGGGTAATAAGTGGGCAGTGGTCAAGGGTCAAAGTTTATGTCGCGCGCAGCTTCCGTGCGCCTGTGCTCTGCTGCGATGCCATCCCCATTGCATTCAAGTCGCCACCTTCAGGAGCTAGAAAGCAGGAGCACTCAACCCCATCCCATTGGAATGCGGTGCCGCAGTGTATATCGATCCATCGATGAAGATGCATACCAACTGTTCTATTTAATTTGTTCAGCTAATTCGTCTAGCAGCCTCTCACCAACCCCAACCTCCTAAAAAAAGTTGTTGATAAAATATGCGATCAAGATCATGTTCAGAGGAGGGAATTGGGGGAAACACTGATGTTTCAGTTTAAGTGAAAAGCAAAAATTGTGAAGCACATCGATTGTATAATTTGCAAGCGTCTAGCCAACAGTTACTAACCATATGTCCTCAAGGTTCATGAAAATTTAGTTTTAGAGATGCATATAAACACTACTCTTTATATTCTTGCACGTTCTCCTTTTGTGGGGGCAAACCTCACTCTGAGATTTAGAAGCGAAATGTTGTTTCGCTTATATGAAGGTGGTTACAGGAAATGAGTTGAATCTTCTGTCATTACAGCGTATCGTTGGCCTGTTAGGGACTTGACCTGTTTGGGACGTATAAATTACGAATGCCGGAATTGTTGGTATGTTTGGGACGTATAAATTATAGACGCCGGAATTATTTTATATTACGCAAATTCCAGTGCTCTAAATGAGAAGTTAAGGGTAGACAGGAATTCAAGTTAAATTAGGAAAGCTGGCTAAAATGAATGTATATATTTTAGCAAATAGAGTTAAGATGATGTGGGATATAAATAATGGAAAATAAAGCAAAGAAAAGGAAAAGGTATATGTAATTTTCCCATTAATAAATTTGCATAGGTGCATACGCGGCACAGTCCATTATTATTTGATTTGTTTTTTGCGATGCCATAGTCCATGGTTTTAGATTCGGATGGTTTCCGTTCGGGTGATAGTTACAGCAACCAACCATTAATTGATGAATCCAACCGATGGGACATCACTCTGCAACTAGAACAAAAGGCCGTATCACAGTGGAAAGGGCTCAGCATGAATCTCGAACCATACATGATATGACGTGTGTACTACTACCTCTATAAAGCTTTAAGCTTAGATAAGTTACCCTCGCATTTCTTTTCATGGTCATCTGCCACATGCAATCGATCCTTAATTTTCTCCATCCTCCCAACTACCTGCTGAAATTAATCTATGATGATGATACGATCTTGACACTGCTTCAATTTAACTAGTAGTATCATGGTACGAAACAACTAGTAGAAGCTGTAAGTACCCACAGTTGTTTGGTAGATGAAGCTGTCAAAATTATCACATGATTTTGGTGCGGCAATGATGTGCTTCGCTTCGATGGGAAGTCTAGTTAGTTAAACGAATCTTCGTGAATTATGTGAGCAAAACTTTCTATTACGGGTCCAAATTAAATAGAGGTTATATAATTACTCGACAGGTACTCCCCTATGATAGACATGTCCAAGTTACCGACATCACCATCATCTACGATTCTACGTGATGGAAGTCACTAACATTAACCCACCATGTCTCTGTCTTATTGAGCTAGGAAGAATCAAAGGAAGCCCCAAATTTGCTCTCTTCCAAAATGGTTAAATTTTGTAAGTAGCTTGTCACAGGCATAATTAGTCCAACGAGCAATCAGCAATGCCTAGGCGATGAGAGCAACAAGTAACACATGTGCTCAAGGTTGAATTAATTTTACGGTACGACGAAAACAACTAATTAAGCAAGTTGTCTACTAGTAAAGCTGTGATACAGGTAATCTCAGAGCTAGGTAGACTTGGGTTTGTCTTGGAAGGGATCGATGGCCATGGCTGGTGACAAGACGAGCGGTATTAACTCCGGTCATCTCTCCACCTGTCGGCCGCCTAGCTAGCTCCCTGGTCTCAACATTACACCAATCTGGACAGTGTCATGTTGCTGGAACCATGGAGGCTCTGGATGTCTCCAACCACAAGCCAACCAGTGCACAACACTGCACACCTCTCATCACTGCAACATAAATCGATACTACAAATATATTAATTCCATACAGTGTCATCTAATGTATTATATTATTATTATTTTATTCCTACATTGGTGCAGCGACCGCCACCTACCCATGACCCATCAATTCCCCCTCCACCCCTACACGCTCCCATAAATACCACCACAGGCTCTGAGCTTTTCCAGTGCCTCTGCTTCCTTCACCTGAGCTAGCAGCCAGCCAGCTTTTTTTTTCTGCTTCTAGGAGGAGCAAGCGAGCTAGGGCCTAGGGGAGCAGCCATTGACGATCGGCATGGCCATCCAGATCTTGGTGAATGGCCTCCTCAGCTGCTTCATGCACGTAGGGCTGGTGCTGGTGCTCGCCGTCTACCTCCCGGCGTCCTTCGTCTGCCGGCTCGTCGCCAGGCTGCTGGTGCGCCCCTTCGTCGCCGGCGAGGACCTCCGCGGCAAGGTCGTGCTCGTCACCGGCGCCTCCTCCGGCATCGGCGAGGTCAGTGCTAGCCGCCGCCTACTACGTATGTACCTACGTGCATGTACAGTGTATATGAATCGGAACGCGTACGAATCTGTGGCGATGGCTACTGCTAGGTGGGCCCTACCTACTACCGGTGCATTGCGTTGCGTGCGCCATGGTGGGTCCTCTCTCGCTCGGGAGAGTTTTGTACGGGTTTTCACAAGGGAAACACGTTCGTACACGTAACGTTTGTCTTCGATGCATATACGTACGTCACATACGCGTACATCTTTGACGGTTTAATTAGACCTGTGTTGGCACTTACCTCTCTAAGTAAACTATTTTTTTAGAAAAAAAAAACGTGAGCACAGTTATTTCACGAGTTATATATATAATCTTGTTGGGGCATATGGAACGGTGCTTTTGTCCATGGTGGTTGCGCTGGACTACAAGAATGCATTACGTTGGTCTCGCAGACAGAACCACACAAATTAAAGGCGCATGGATGAGGAGCATATATGTTCATAATTTAAATGGGTTTGGTTGGCTTTTTGTTGGTATGATTTGGATATTTAAAGCCTGTGGAAGCTAAAAAGCAAAAGTTGGGGACATCATTAGTGAGTGGGGGCATAATATATACACGAACTTAATTTTGCATCTGTGTCGACCCTGACATGCATCGAATCATCAAAACTAACATCATCTTCACGTGTTGCCATCAAGTAAAAAAATTTTCTCATTTGGGTTTGGTGAATTGCAGCTTTACCTTATCCATTTTCTTTTGACAAAGTGATTTGATGATAGGTTTTGTTCTCCATGCATTTAGATTCGACATGTTTCTCAGAAATGTTAAATCAAACATGCATGGTCAATTTTTCTTAGGGTGGAAATGACGCATGCTAAATCTTGACTTGTGAAAATACTTCACAGGGGAAACAGCTCAACAAAATTGTTGCATAGGCTAAACATTCATTTAGAAAGTTGCCCCTAAAAAGGAGTACGTACACTGGGAAGATCACGCCAAGACAAAAGTAATATCGTTGCCGTCATATAAATAGTGTTTCTCTTTCCTACAGTTTCTCTAATTAAATTCCGCGCTCAATAATAGTTTTCTGTTTCGGGATAGGGATCTTTCATCATCATTTTCGTAACAGCTATATAGTTTACAACTTTTACAAAAGAAATATCTCCTTCAAGCGCAACTAATTTTTTTTAGCATCAACGTACTCTAATGACTCTAGAAATTATTATTATTATTATTGCTGCTGCTGCTGCTATTGTTAAGAGCGCACAACTGATTCAACACGACCGTACACACATAAAAAATATCAGAAAAACTATATGTGCATATTTTTTTATTGAAATACGGTGTTTTCACTTTCATTTTTCAGGTTTGCGCTCCACCGCCGTAGTAACTTCTTCTTTTGTAAAAGCTTTTCGAAATATCAATCAAATGATACAAAGATGAGATATAGATGCCCACAAAATTATATAAATTAAGACAAAATACGAGGATTATTGATGATACAATATCACTTCCCACTAGAAGGTTCCATATATACTAGTAAGTACATAAAAGTTTATCCGTGAAGTATAGTAACCGTGAAAGGGTTGAAACAACGTAGTAATAAATTCGCACCGGCTATCTCATCAATCCTGTGGGCTTGCAATTGCTTGTAGCTGTACGCCTGTACCTGCCTTGAAGTGAAGCATCTCTCATGCATCCTGCAGCCATTTTGCTGCCATAGCTGTGCTCCAGCTGCATGTGCTTCTACAGTCACCGAAGTAAATACCATTAATTCATGATCTGAATCCAACCATCAATAATACTCCTATGCTAGTAGTCTTCAATTCTTGACGTGAAGGAATCGACGGTGTATAGTGGCACAGTGCACATCAGAGAGTACCTACTGGGGGGTCTCGTACGAGGACAAAGGAAGAAACAGTAACATGTACTCTTAGCATCCTGTCAAATACTCCACAGGAAATAAACGTAACTCAATTTTCTTTTAGGTTGCGAAAGAGTTTAGAAGTTGAATATCAGAGTTATTAGAGAAACAATGAAAGAGATAATAAAAAAATTTAAAAATGATAGAAGCATACGAATTTCTGAAACAAAAAGTAACGCTATTATTTTTGGCAAAACCATTTCATCTAAATTAATTGCTGCCACGCCACTATATATGACACTGCAAAAAATAGTGAAACCCTGTTATTTATTCTGTTGTTTCTCTTTATTGCCCACTTTTGTACCAGCCGAAAAACCGTTGCAAAATAATTAAACCCTATTATTTATTCCTTTTTTATGCATCTCCCAATTTTTTGTAGCTAAAAAAACTGTTGCGAAGTAATTAATTGTTCTATTTTTTTCCTTACAGCATCTGGTGTATGAGTACGCCAAGAAGGGCGCCTGCGTGGCACTGGTCGCGAGGACGGAGTTAGCCCTACGCGCCGTCGCAAAGGCGGCGCGCGAACTCGGCGCGGCGGACACGCTCGTCGTGCCGGCGGACATCACCAAGGTGGAGGAGGCCAAGCGGGTCGTCGAGGAGACCGTCGCCCACTTCGGCAAATGTGAGTAGTAGTCGTTTTGGCATGCGTTAACTCGCCTGTTCTCTCTTCTGCTACTTCAATTTGCACGAGTGACCGTCTGCTTTCGAGGTTTGACGGTTTGTTGTGACACTTTGAGCTAAAAGGTATGAATGATTGACTGCTCGGGTTGATCGCTAGTGACGTTTTTAACGTTGTTTTGCACGAGCGCGACTATACGTACGTTGCCATTCTGTTAACGAAATCTTATTTAAAGTGTATACAAAATTATTTGGGAAAGTACGTCACTATCATGCAGGTCTCATCGACTCGTCGAAGTGACCTAGCTGTTTGCTATGGACTGCTGGGGCTAGCTGCATAATTAAGTACACGTAGTTAGGTTCTCAAATATTCTCTTAAAAAAACAAATGGCCCCAAAAAATCAAATTTATATATCCCCATAATCCCAAATTACCAATTGAATTTTGAAATATGGATTAATTGACAAATGAAAAAGGAATGCAACTAATCTTATTAGTTTTACTATTAAAAACCAGTCTCAACTCACAGCTACTTTTGTTTGTACTGAGTGGTACACCAACTTGTCAATTTGGTGTTTGATCCGGACTTAATTATGTCTAGTAATCCTGAGGGTATAGTACATTTCGAGGATGTAAAACAAGAATGATATACATACAAATAGGATATATATATATATATATATATATATAAAATCCCCTTTTCTTCAGAGTGCAGACTTGTACATAAGAAATAGTGCTGGTCCAGCTAATCAAATTATTTTATTCATGTTTTTTTAAAAAAGATATGTTCAGTTTATTTTAGAATAGTCGTTCTTTTAAATAAAATTATTCAGAAGTAATTGAATTGGAATACTGATTTTGCTCTAATCTCTGCAGTGAATCACCTGGTGGCCAACGCAGGAATCTGGTCCAGCTGCTTCTTCGAAGAAATCACCAACATAACCGCCTTCCATAACGTGCTTGTACGCCACTCGACACAAATCAACTACTTCTATGGTTTCATGAGAAAACAGTTATATCTTCATTATGTTATACATTGTCAATATAATAAATCGGTCCTCGAAAAAAAAAGAGCGGGAAATATTAAGACTTTCGACAAGAATTTTCATTGTTCCAATAATTATGTTATTCGTTGTCAACAATATAATAAATCGGTCCTCGCAAAAAAAGTGCGGGAAATATTAAGACTTTTCGACAAGAAATTTTCAGTGTTCCAATAAGGGAATAAGTCCTAATTTCGTTGCAGTCACCTTGTTGACACCTCATACGTAACTAAGATATTCCCCTCAAATGGTCCAGTGTAGTGGTTACCACATTGCAGCCAATAATCTAAACCCAAACTAACCTATATCATCTCTTGTCAATTTGGTCAATCGTTCTCATATATATATATATATATATATATATATATATATATATATATATATATATATATATATATATATATATATATATATATATATATATAACTTATTTCTTATTTCCAACTTTTTTCCCTGCAGGATCTTAACTTTTGGGGTGCCGTGTACCCAACCTACTTCGCGCTGCCCTACCTGAAAGCCAGCCGTGGCAACATCGTCGTGACGTCGTCGGTGGCCGGCAGAGTTCCGACGGCGAGAATGAGCTTCTACAACGTACGTAATTAAGCAAAGCGAAATATACTAGTACCGAATAGCGAGAATAAATTCTGCTCACCAAACCTCTTATAGGTGCACCAATGCACCAACGCGTACGATGGATGCATCTGGCAAAACTAAATACACACAGCCTGGCTCTGACATGCATGCTAGAACCCTAGCATGTTCTTGGGCTCACAGCACTACATGTGTGATGTGTCAGCCAGGCTGCTGGTAAATTTGTTCCTCAGGCTCATTAATTCATGGACAGAATTGCTAGTAGGGTTATATATGTTAATCTCGAAAATTTATTGCACTCCCTAATGTACTTGCAGGCGAGCAAAGGTGCGATCATACGGTTCTACGAAACCCTAAGGGCGGAGTTGGGGTCTCATGTCCGTGTCACCATCCTCATGCCGGGATATGTGGTGTCCAACCTCACCATGGGCAAGGGCATCCAAAAGGACGGCAATGTCGGCATCGACGAGGAGGCTCGCGATGTGCATCCCTAAACCAACTATTCTTTTTGAGTCCGGTCGTTTTTCGTATAACAACAAACGGTCTTGGTTGCTGAACTGTGTAATTTTGGACCATAGATAAATGTCGGACCGCTGCCGGTGGGGAAGACGGAGTCACTGGCGAAGGTGGTGGTGGCGAGCGTGCGGCGGGGCGACTACTACGTGACGTGGCCCGGGTGGTACTGGCCGTTCCACATGGTGATGTGCGCCGCGCCGGAGCTCGTCGACTGGTTCTCCAGGGCGTTCTACGTGTCCAAGTCCAGCGACCAGGACGGCGACGCCCTGAGCAAAAAGATCCTCGAGGCCGTCGGCGGCAAGAAGTTCCTCTACCCCAAAACCATCCGTTCCCAAACAATCACCGCTAACTGATGCTAGCAATTGGCTATATATGGATGCATGGTTTGTTAATTTAGCACGAAAGTAAAAGGCCCGGGAAATGGGGTGCATGAATAGTGTATTTGTTCTTCCCTTTCTTTTGGTTTTTTTTTTTCTTTACAAGTGATCACTGTGATGTGAATCGATACGAATGTTTAATTTGTTTATTGGTGCTGCACCCAGTGATAAACCGGTGTGTGGTTGCACATCGTGTATCTAAATGAAACTATTAATTTGTTGCTCAGAAGCAGAGCTAAAAGAAATTAGATCTGAAAAATCTCAAGACTAACTTGCTTTGGCAGAAATTATATATAGGTTGGTGAAAAGTTTTATTTTTTGCGAGGAAGGTTGGTCAATAATATCAATCATAAAGAATGCTAGAATGGCTTTTTCTCTCATGCATCGAGAAGTTGAACTCCCTGAATTAATTAGGGTCTGTTTTATCAGAAGGAATTTCAAAGGAAAAACAAAGGAATCTCATTCCTGTAGGATCTTTGTACTGTAGCCATGTTTGAAAACGTAGAATAAGTCGATGAAATTCCTTAGGTGCACTGTAGCATCCCGCACAAAGCCACATGAATTTCAAAGGAATCTAAACGTCCAATCCTACCTCACTCCTTAGGTCTACTGTAGCGTTCCCACGCAAACTCACATGAATTTCAAAGGAATCTAAACGTTCACCCCTACCTCAATCCTTTGTTTACTGTAGCATCCCCAAGCTGAATTTCAAGCAATCTAAACGTTCACTCCTACCTCCTTTGTTTACTGTAGCATCCCCACGCAAAGTCATTAGAATTGTAACGTCTCAAAAAGCCTAATTTTGGAAAAGTATAATGAAAATAAGTGGGAGTATGGTTTCGAGCATTCGAGTATGTTTTGTGTGGAAAACTATTTTAGCATGATATGTGCACTTTTGTATAAATTAAATAGTGAAATTATATGCAAAGAGCAACTTTTAAGAATTTTTGAGAAAATCACAGAATAGATAAAATCAATTAAAATTTACACAAGAATATATACTGTGTCAGGAGCCTCCAACAAAAATTTCATAAATTTTGGAGCCTGTTTGATAGTTTTAAATTTTTGGCAAAGTCTTAGTCTTTTTTTGGAAATTCCAAATTCCATTTGAATTTCCCGCGCGCCGATGGGTCGAATCTGCCTGGCCCAATTCGCTAGCCTCGCTCTCACCCTCTCACTGACGTGCTGGCCCCGCTTTCTAGAGGTTGTCTTCCACCTCTTGCTTGCGTGCGCCAGCACACCAGCGCATCGTCTGCTCCGCCGCTCACCCGTGGTTCGCGACTGGCACCCACAGAATCGAGTCTCAGCTACCTCCATCACCTCTGCCAGCCCTTGCCCATGCTATCCATCCCATTGATGCGCTATTTCCCCACGCGGACAGAGGAACCCGAGAGCGTCCGCGAGTTTCTCGTGCGACCGCCAGCGTCTCGTCGTTATTCTCGCACAATTATCCTAGGTACTTAAGAAATAGAGCACACATTGTCTTCATCAGCTTGCCTATGTTCCATTTAAAGCAAACCCGAGCTTTATCGCTCCTCGATTTCACCGGAACACGTGCGTCATCTCCAACATCGGTGAGCGCGCCTTCTCAGCTCCGCCACTCTGGTGAGCTTCCTTACCCACGACACTCGCGTAATTATGATCCTTACCCATCACTCACTCTTTTCCTTTACTCAATGTACCACCAGGAGTCTTGTTGCACGATCATGCTCACCTTCGTCCTCGACTCCGGCACGCACCAAATCTTCGCCCACATGTTCCCGTTGCTCCAGTGAGTTCGAGTTTAACCCGAGCGTGTCAAAACATGTTCCATACCCCATTGATGCTATTTCTTCCTCACTCAATGCAGGCAAACTCGCCACAAATCCGAGCTTCACCACTATCTTTCTCTCTCATGGCCGCCACCGTCGCCATTTTCATTCTCCTTCGAAGCCCAATGAGCCTCAGACCGATTCCTTGCGTCTACACTATCTCTAGCACCTCTGTAACCTCACGTGACACTCCTTGTAGCTTCTCCGTTGCTGTGGAGAACTATCATCGTCAACCTCCTTCGCGCCACTGCTGCTCGGCATCGACAAGTCGTCTCAACCCTTCCCCGGCCTTATCTTCTTCACCCTTGTGGTCGTGGTGAGTTAGTGGTCCTCATGCGCGCATCATTTTCCCACGGGCAAATCCCTAGCGCCCGTTCCTTCTTAGCCACCTATGGCGCCACTGCGGTTGCATGCCACCGGCTCACCTCTGGTAACCTTAGGTCCCCATGCCCGGTCCATTAACATCGCTTGGACTCGCTGAGTCCAGTGCGCCACTACTTTAGCCTGGGGGATGCCTCCTACGCGAAGTATGTCGTGCATCCAAGGAGTTCCACCGCTCCTCACCGTCGTAATGCCATCTCTGGCCATCTCCGTCGCCGCCACCACCACCCATTGCTCCGCCTTGCTCCCCTCTTTCCATCCCTCCACTCAATGTCGCTGCCCATCGTGCCGTTTGCCGCCAGCAAGCGTGCCAAGCCTTTGGCTGCAAGTAGCTCCGCTCTCCTTTCCTCTCTCTCTGATCGGTGGGACCCACTCGCGTTTAGGATTTAGTTAATACTAAATGATAGTGGTTAAGTGTAATAATTGTATGACAGGTGGGACCAACCGAAAAGAAAAATAGAAATCTAATTTCAAATGTTTTTAGTAAATGTGTCACTAACATGTGGGACCACGCACTATTCTCGCTTTTAAAATACATTTTAACATCGAGAAATTGACATGTGACCCCAGTCTTCAGATAATTAAAATCAAATATAGGTTTAATCATTTAGTTAATAAATAATGAGTCTATGACATGTGGGACCGCCTCTCATTTATAAATAAAAATCCAAAAAAGAAAACTATGAGAGATTGACAACTAGGCCCCACATGTAAGTTAATAAAATTTAAAAAACATGAGAAAATCTGCTTTCAGTTTAGAAGAAAATATGCTTTCTCTATTGGAAAGTGTAAACCTCAGAGAATACGCTTTCGACGTCACCCTTTTATTAATTTTTGGAATTTCAAAACTGAAGCAAATTGAAATGCTAATAACTTTCACATATGAACTCCAAATAAAATGGATGTTTTTCCTAAATTCATCTAAAATCAAGTTCTATCAGAATATAGAAAAATATTGTAATTTTGTTGCTATTGAAATTATTTTCTATATTTAATTTGCTATCGGCTCTTTTTGAATAGACGTCGATACCTCGAACAAAATTTACGAAGATCCTTTGTCCTCTCATTCAGAGCAACCAGAGTAAGGACATCATCTCCTTTAACAATTTGATCCTACTATTTTAATTATTGTACTTCTTTTTGTAAAATCTATTATGTATGCGTGTATGTTTGCTTAAAATTGCTATTTTTGGGGATAACGATAGTTATATTCCTATTCAATGCATGATCCTCCTTGAAATATTGGTATCCCTACTGTTGTATCCAATAGGTTATGGTTTACGCAATAGATGACGTCGATTTGGGTATTTCAAGTGCGAATATCGCACAAATGCTTAGTCGGGCTCTAGATTTACTAAAATTGAAAAATGGATGAAATGTTGAACATGAATTTGGCATATTTTGAAATGATGGTCTAGAAGGGTAATATTATATTTTTGATATGGGTGAGTTATATTATATTCTGATAAGTGTGAGAGGTGTATCTCACAAGTAGATAGGGAGAGATCCTCGTCCGGGTCAATTAAGGACCGAATGCCAGTGCCACCAATGAAAGCCTAAGCGTATAGCCATATGTGCCGGTATGGGACAGCCTTAGCTAATTAAGTCATTGAAAACTAACTTTGCATGCTAGTAGGTCGTGGTAGTGCGAGCATGACTGGTGTAGGCATGTTCAAAGGGGCTCCCTTCATGGAGGCATTGGGAACAAAGCCTTCCGATACAACGGTGAATGCCTCACTGAGACGGGGGTGTGTCCGGGTGAAGTGAGGGTGTTCATTCATTGGGCTAGTGCAAGGTTAGGACTAGGTGATGTAAATGTTTCGATATGTGCTCTAGACTGCTTACCAAAGGATAGTGAACGGTGGTATAGACGGATGCCAAACAAACTAGAGAATTTGTATACTATGGGTAAAGTTGTACACCTCTGCAGACTATAAATTTATTTAAATATCCATGCTCGCGGTCGTGAGCATGCTTAGTGCAGTCACATCGGGTATAGTCTTCGTTTTTGGAAAAAAAAAACGGCTCTTGTTGGAAAACGAGGGAAATGTTTTGTTGTTGATATTTGAGTTGAGTGCCATGTCTATGGCTAAAAGTAAGATGTTGATTGTAGTTAGGGAGGGTTGCAATTTATTATTTATCAAGTACTTACTTGTTGATTTCTTGAATTACTTAACTGCTCTTTAAGTTCTGTTGCAAATTACTATGTATCGATATGGCAAATGAAACTTGCTTAATGCTGAAAATAACTTATAGCATAGAGCCTCATCCCTTGTTAGCCATGAATGTATATAAAGTTTTCGATACACTACAAGTATTGCTGAATACGCAATGTACTCAATCTTACTTAAATTGTTGTTCAGAGATAGAGAATGAGCCTATGTCGGACGACATGTTCTTTGCACCTGGTACCAGAGGGTTCGGTGATGGGTATTTCTAGGTCTTATTCCTTGTCAGTTGTCTAAGGGTTTGGATGGGCATGCCGTTGGAATTTTACATCTAAGTTAATATATTTTCGCTGCAACTTTTGATACTTGTGCTTTTATTTGGCCGGTCAGCCCTTGTGATGTAAACTTTGTAATCGCTTAAGTTATGTACCATATTTGTTTTATGTTGTATGTATGTATGGATTGATGTGTATGCTAATGTTGTGGATGTGTGTACTAGCCATTAATCAGGGACTAGTACGGTACACACATGAGGATTTCGGGTATTCAAAGCCCGGTGTCCGATAGCGTTGGTATTAGAGCCATACTGATTGTAGGATAAGCCTTGATTAGAATGGCTGTTAGATTAGGATTTGGTTTTTTAAAACACAACTTATTTAAATTATGGGAATAATTGTGAAAAAGTAGGAGGTTTTGCTAATCTTACCTCTCCTAGCATTCTCCTCTGACCTAAGTCATTCTTTTGCTATCTCCTCTCATCTACCTTCAAAATTATCATAGTTTCGGAGATGTGCTCTTTGAAAATAAATGTTTTTATCCATATTTAAAGCATTAAAACAGAGCCAAAATGTTTTTGTAAAAGTCCCTAAAACATCCTACATGAAGGTCTTTTGAAAACCCATTCTAGATGGCTCTTTACAAAAATTTTAGAGCCTAGTTATATTCTGAAAATGATGTGATGTACTATTCTTTAACCCCTCATACCTTCATTTGGTGTTAAATTGATTAGGTACTATAGAGGTCTATTTATACATAAAGACCAAGGGGTGGTATGACCTAAAAATAAACTGTAGGTGTTAGTTCAATGTTGTAAAGAATGAATAAAAATTTGTGCTATAATTCTTTTCTTGTCTTAGTGTCATTTCTTATCTATGCTTCTCACTACAAGTAGAAATGATCAGTAACTTTTCTTTTTCTCAAATTGTAGATGACCACCCTGTGGGAACCACCACTACTATAGAAAAGGTCATCATAGACGTTTCTGAACAAGAACCGTCTGTGATAATTGACTATCACAGACAATTATTGTTCAGAACCGTCTATGATAACTTTTTTTATATATGGTTCAAAAAACCATCTGTGATGACCTCATATTATCAAAGACCCACAAAGTCAGACGGTTCAGAAAACCGTTTGTGATGACAATTTTGAACCGTCTGTGATGACCTTTTCTATAGTAGCGTCATATGCTGTTATACACCATCTTTAGCACACCCTCCAATGCGGCATCCACTGAGTACCTTACCCAGGTTCTCATTCTGGAATGACACTTTAGAGATCTCTCTTTCTACTACTACAGACAGGGCTCCTGTGCCCTAATGTCACTTTACGATGTGGCTTACGTAGCCATCGTACGCCTGTGACATGAGTTACCCGAGCTGGAAGACATGTTCTTCTACTTCCCGTACGGACAGTGGATAGAGAGGAGCATACCTACCTGGTGGAGGGTATACCATTCATCACTTCACATCTGCACCTCGCCGGTCTCGTGAGATCACTCAATGGATATCTCTGTCACATGACCTGTGAGCTGTTGGAGGCTCGCCGAAAAATCTCAACACTAGAGGATATCATTGCTCTGATGGTGGCCCAGCGGCTCTTTTCAAGGGAGCTATTGTATGGGTAGGATATCGTACTAGCACCTACAGAGTTGTTACCAGAGCCCACCATCCGCATCTGATTAGGTACCCGACGTCCCCGTATGTCGGCTGCCGATTACTACCGTCGCGTGATGGCCATATACTCTAACACGGAGGAGCCACCGTGAGTAGTGCAACAACATCGTCTTCCCCACGACAAGCATGAGGAGATTGAGTTCATTGGCCCTTCATTCTCTGCTGCCCCGGAGTCTTCACACGCTGCTCGACGCGACCACGACATCTAGATCTAGATGACCACGACATGTAGGGTATTAGCGTGAGAACTTTTTGGTATTTTGGTATGTTAAAATATGTAAGGTTCTGGTGTGTGATGATTGTAACTTGCTACTTATGATGATTTAGTTGCTTATTTTGTAATGTTTGAGCAACGGGCATGCGAACCATGTAAAACTTAACTAGAGTAATAAAGTTACATGAGTGTTATCCTTATGGTTTTAAAAACATGCATATTTCTATTTTAGATGAGTTATTTTAGTATGGGATGAGGTTACTTGTCGACCCACTTAACTTGTGCTTATTCCCCCTCATCATGTGCACATTTGTTAACCTGCATGTTGTATGAACAGGATGCTGGTAACACGCTCTGTTAACCAACTCATGGCTTAGGGAGCTACCTTCGGATCACGACAACCGAAAGGCGAAGTCCCCAATCCTCCACAACCTAACCCGTTGCATCCATCTACTCCAGAGTATCGACACGCCGTTGAGGAAGTGGAAGTGTTGCCTCCACCGCCCACAATGGCGTAAGTGCTCACTATGATCGAGCAAGGGCGGTAGACGAATGCTTTGCTGCTACAATAGTTGGTACAAAACACCGCTAACATGGGCACTGCAGCCACTGGAGGCGAAGCTACCGCCACACCACAGTCGAGGATGGGTAAGTTCCTGCGAAACTCAGCCACTGACCTTCTCATCTGCGGTAGATCCTCTCGACGTCGACGAATGGCTCCGCTCTGTTGAGAGCAAGTTGGTCATTGCCCAATACAATGATGAGAAGAAGGTGCTATATGCATCCTATCAGCTACTTGGTGGGAAAACCATCAGGCCATTTTTCGAGAAGGCCAGACCCTCACTTGGGCCGCCTTCAAGAAGGCGTTCCGTGACGCCCACATTCCAGCCGGTCTTATGGACATCAAGAAGCGGGAGTTCTATGAACTCAGGTAGGGGAACATGACCATGATGGAGTTCCTCCATCGCTTCAGCTACCTTGCCTGGTATGCTACTTCCAAAATACCGAACGAGGGGAAGAAGGTTGCTCTATTTTGAGAGTGCCTCAATAATGAGATAAAATGGTCACTCACTGCCCACAACATTTCCATCTTCTAGACCTTGATCAACAAGGCAATCTAGGTTGAAGATAACACTTGGACAGTCGTGGAAAGCCGCAAGCGTGAGTGGTTAGCGTAGAAATCAGCAAGCAGCGGCATACCGAGACTGCAAGTTTGGCAACCATCGAACGCACGTACTTCGGCACCACCACCTCCGAGGTTTTAAGCACAAGGTCCCGCCTGCAGCAAGTCATGGTTCAGCAATATAACTGTGGAGGGCAGACATCCGAGACACAAAACCGAGCAACAATCGTCACCTGCTACAACTGCGACGAACGCAAGCACTTCGTGAATGAATGCCCAAAGAAGAAGTTTCCAGCGCCTCACCCTCAACCCCTTGGTATCTAGCAGCGACTCTAGGGCCTTGCACAAGGTCAAGGAGGAAAGCAAGCCCCCAAATCGGCGCAAGGCTTCGGACACAGTCATTTGAACCACACGACAGCCAAAGAGGCCAATGTAGCACCCGACGTGGTGATGGGTACGATTCTCATTCACTCAGTACCTACATTAGTGTTATTTGATTCAGGAGCTTCTCACTCATTCACATCTAAGAAATTTGCCATACAACGAAATATAAAAACTACACATCTAGAAAACAACATAGTAGTTTATTCCCTCGGGTCAGTCATGAGAGCGAAACTCGGTTGTTTTGTGCTCCAGATGGAAATTAATGGGGTAGAATTCGAAGCAAATTTCATTATAATATGCAGAACGAGTTGTTTCTCTTGTCAAATCCAACGGGGAACGAGTCATTTTCTCCTCCATATATGCCGCTCCATCGCAGCAGCCCACACTAAACTCTATTTCAATTCTAGAGCTTAGTCAAGTGCCTGTGGTACGTGAATATCCCGACGTGTTTCCGGATGAATTACCAAGGATGCTGTCGGACTGTGACATGGATTTTGTCATCGATTTGCTAACCGAGACAATAGCAATATCCAAGCGACCTTATCGAATGGCATCTGATGAGTTGGTCGAATTGAAGCAACAACTCAAAGAGAAATTGGACAAAGGATTCATCTATCCTATCTCGTTACCATGGGGAAGCCCCGTGCTATTCATGAAGAAGAAAGATGACAATATGAGGATGTGTACCGAGTACCATTCTTTAAATGAAGTCACCTTGAAGAACAAGTATCCTCTCATGAGAATTAATGATTTGTTTGATCAAATGAATGGTTTTTGTGTCTTCTCCAAGGTTGATCTAAGGCTCGGTTATTTCCAACTCAAGATTAGGCCGGGAGACATTCCAAAGTTTGGTTCATCACCCATTGCGGCTTGTACGAGTACACCGTAATATCTTTTGGACTCACCAATGCTCCCGAAAGATTTATGAATTTTATGAATAAGATTTTTATGGAGTATTTGGATCAGTTCGTGGTAGTCTTCATTGAAGATATTCTTATCTATTCCAAGAATGCACAAGAACAAGAGCTACACTTGCGTATGGTACTCGACAAGCTACGCGAACATCGATCAATTGTACGTAAAATTCAGCAAGTGTGGATTTTGGCTAAAAGAAGTTGACTTCCTAGGCCATGTTCTATCTGAAGGAGGTGTAGCCGTAGACCCGAGCAAAGTACAAGATATCCTAGCTTGGGAACAGCCCCACACCATCCCAGAAGTCCGAAGCTTTCTTGGTCTAGCCAGATATTATCACCTATTCATCGAGAACTTCTCTACGATCGCAAAACCAATGACCCAACTTCTTAAAAAGGAGACGAAATTTGAATGGTCAGCAGCTTGTGAAGAAAGCTTTCGAGAACTAATGAAAAGGCTCATGTCAGGTCTAGTGCTCACTTTGCCCGACGTACACAAAAACTTTGTTGTGTATTGTGATCCATCACGGCATGGCTTCGGTTGTATGCTGATGCAAGAAGGCAAAGTGGTGGCCTATGCCTCACGTCAGTTGTGGCCTCATGAGGCTAATTATCCAACTCATGACAACAGTGAACGCCTCACTGAGATGGGGGTGTACCCGGGTGAAGTGAGGGTGTTCATTCATTGAGCTAGTGCAAGGTTGGGACTAGGTGCAGTAAAGGCTTCGATACGTGCTGTAGACTGCTTACCAAAGAATAGTAAGCGGTGGTATCTAAGGATACCAAATAAATTAGAGAATTCGTATGCTGCAGGTAAAGTTATACACCTCAGCAAGTGTAAAACTATTTAAATAGCCGTGCTTGCTGTCATGAGCATGCTTAGTGCAGTCACATCGGGTATAGTCTTGGTTTTTGCAAAACAGTTCTTGTTGGAAAACAAGGGAAGGGTTTCGTTGTTGATATTTGAGTTGAGTGTCATGTATACGGCTGAAAGTAAGATGTTGATCACAGCCGAGGAGGGTTGTGATTTATTATTTATCAAGTACCTACTTGTTGATTTCTTCAATTACTTAACTGCTCTTTAAATTCTGTTGCAAATTACTATGTATCGATATGGCAAATAAAACTTGCTTAATGCTGAGAATAACTTGTAGCATAGAGCCTCATCCCTGGTTAGGCATGCATATATATATAAAGTTTGCGATACACTACAAGTCTTGCTGAGTACGCAATGTACTCAATCTTGCTTAAATTGTTGTTTAGAGATAGATGATAAGTCCATGCCGAACGTCACGTTCTTTGCACCCGGTATCAGAGGATTCGATGACGGATCTTTCTAGGCCTTATTCCTTGTCAGTTTCCTAAGGGTTTGGATGGGATGCTGCTGGACTTTTACATCTAAGTTATTATATTTCCGCTACTACTTCTAATACTTGAGCTTTTATTTGGCCGGTCGGCCCTTACAGTGTAAACTTTGTAATCGCTTAAGTTATGTACCATATTTGTTTCATGTTGTATGTATGTATGTATAGATGGATGGATTTGTATGCCAATGTTGTGGATGTGTATACCAATGTTGTAGATGTGTGTACTACCCACTG
This sequence comes from Ampelocalamus luodianensis, assembly GCA_036346255.1. NCBI lineage: Eukaryota > Viridiplantae > Streptophyta > Magnoliopsida > Poales > Poaceae > Ampelocalamus > Ampelocalamus luodianensis. Next base: position 40,926,222 of record CM070637.1, read on the forward strand.
ATCATAGGACTAATATAGAACACACGAGGATTTCGAGTATTCAAAGCTCGGGATCCGACATGAATTTCAAAGGAATCTGAACATCTTCTTCTAGTCCTACCTCACTCCAAAGGTTCCTGTGTTTTTCATTCAACCCATTGAAACATTCGTTCCTACAAACACCAATTTAGGGAATTTTGGACACTTTTGGCCCCATAGACAACCATAATTCCAAATATAGCCTTCCTACCATCGAAATTCCATTTCTGGCCCTCTGAGCCCGCTTGCTGCGCCCTCGGACGGCGACAAGTCGCCTCTTCTTGCCGCACCGCAGGTCGCTCGCTACACTTCCCGATCGCGGCGAGTCGCTGTTGCCCTCCCCAGCAGCAGTTCCGTGGTAATCAGTGAGCCTTTGTAGCGTGTAGGAGGTTTTTCTCAAAAATCCATTTAAGAATATTTTTTGGAGGAATTTTTAAATATAGAAAATGATGTCAAAAAATTATGATTTTTTTGGGGAGCCTCGTGGCACAGTGTAATTGCTTGTGTAATTTTTTCAAAATTTTATCTGTTCTGATTTTTACTAAAAAATTCATTTAAGTATACTGATTGTAGGAATTTTCTAATATAGAAAATTAGGTCCAAACATTATGATTTTTTTTCAGGTTTCTCATTATGAATTTTTTTCAGGTTTCTCATTATGATTTTTTTTCAGGTTTCTTACACCGTGGCTATGGCTATGGCTATGGCGCTGCGGAAACTGGTTGTAGACATCATTGCATAGATGATACATATGATATTCTTTATTAATTTATCGGTTCAATGTGGATGACATTGGTACAATACAATATTAAAGAATATCATCCACTTTAACACTGTGTTGTACCACAGGCAAGATAGGCTTGTACATGACCAACTGAGGGTAATGCGTGGCATGCAGATCATATAACAATGTACCGTAGCCTTCGAAACGCACACGAGTCAAAGGTTGCGGTATGATCTGCATGCCACATATTTCCCTCAGTTTGTTCATGTACAATCTTATCTATCATGTGGTACCATACAATGTTAAAGTGAATGATATTCTTTAATACTGTATTGTATCATAGGTTAGATAAGCTTGTATATGAACCAACAGAAAGAAATACGTGGCATACAGATCGTATAACAACATACCGTAGCCTACCCATTGTTATATCATCTACATGCCAAACATTTCCCTAAGTTGGTTCATGCACATGCTTATCTAGTCTGTGGTACAATATAGTATTAAAGAATATCATCCAAATAAACTGATACATTAACAAAGAGTGTCCCGATTGCAATAAACCCGCGCGTGTATCATGTAATGCTTGTAATGCTTCAAGTGTCGTCAATTTTATGTATGAACACGTACACTGCAACTCCATTGGAAACCCTAATTTTTGAAACCCTAATTCTGTTATGAGTACGTTGTGTGGAAATTCATGAAACCCTAATTTCCAAAAATACCACATGAAGAATTAGGTGATGGGGCCATAGCAAGTTGGCAACAAATCTTTCATTCTCTATTATTGTTAATTTTCTTCTCTTCCCAGCAGTACACTTGCAGTAGTTATGTGGTACTAAACTTCCCACATTCCAAGTCACATGAAATCATGATCACAACGAGCGTTCTCAGCCCCTTCAATTGCATTTTGTAGAAGCTCCATGAAGTACTTTACTCTAACTTCACCATAGTGTAGTAACGCGATCAAGAACCTTGACGTTAATGTCGTTTTGGGTTGATTCACAACTACAGAGAGGGTCATCATAGATGGTTCGGAACTGTCATCACAGACGGTTTTTGAACCGTTTGAATAAGTTGGTCTTTGATAACAGGTGGTTATCACAGACGGTCTAGAAACAGTCTATGATACGAATATCACAGACGGTTTTTGTAATAAAACCGTCTGTGAAGGCCAGTATCATAGACGGTTCTATATACGAACCATCTGTGAAGTCAGCGTATCACAAACGGTTCTATTAACGAACCGTTAGTGATACGCTGACTTCACAGACGGTTTGTGTACAGAACCGTCTATTATACTGCCTTCACAAACGGTTTTAATACAAAAACCGTCTGTGATAATTCATTACACTAACTACATTTTTACTGATTTTTGTCTAGCCTTAGGAATTGCTAGCTATGCCCTCTGAAAACAAGCATGTAGAAAAACATATACATCAGAGATAATCAATTGTTGACAAACTCAATCTGATCATTACTCAAAATAAATTACAAAAGATCACATTTGTTCAAGTATTGTTACAAAATAAATTGGATTACAATTGAGTCAATTGTTTGCAGGTGGTTGAGAAGTGTCGGCGGGGTGATGCGCTGGGTAGGCAATGGAGTGAATTTCTCCAGTGTCCTTAATTATCTCTGATATGATAAAGTTGCAGAGCTTCCTCGAATGTTCTTGATCTCATTCGCAAAGAGTCCATCTAAATCTATATTCAAGGGTTGTCGCTAGCAAGAGTAAAGTGTTAAGCATATATATTTAAATTTATAATTAGGAAATAATTATTTCGAGATTCACAAACCTCGGGATCCTTCTTCCTAGCTCTAATGATTTGCTCCATATGATGGCAAACGTAGATTGCACATAACTCATCATTTTTTTTGCTGGCGGCACTGCAAAAATAGAATTACATATATCAGTTCGAGACGCGTTATTATGAAGTATGATATAGGATTATCGTGTTGTAGCGCATACCGGAAATTTTGTCCTGTGTGTTTGTAACACCCTGGCTATTCGGAAGCCAAGATGTCACCTAAAACATCTAACATACATCCATAATGCAGAAGAATTTGAACTAAGTATTTCAACTAAAGACAGCATTAAATTAAACAGACATGGTGAAGGTATCATTCCTTCACCTTCTAAGTTATTTAATACCGATCATCAATAAAGAAGGTTCACACGCGATAATAAATCAACATCCATGTGGAGAAGGTATCCTTCCTTCACCAATTATAATTTAATTATTACAGTTCATCATTAACGAATGTAAGATAGAACTAAATTTAATCTTGAACATGAATAGGATGATGTGAACGAGTAGTGCGTGTCTACCCTCCCAAGTGAGCTAACATCGGGGTTACCTAAAATAAACAAACAACGCAAGAGTGAGTCCATGACTCAGCAAGTACAAATGAAAGAAAAGAACACATATACAAACAGGACATCACCATTTAAGAATGCGAACCTTGCATCGAGTGAGCACTTATGAAAACATGAAATGAATGAATGTAATCAAGGATGGACTGCACACATGCATATACTCGGTATAGTGAGTGACACACCGTCGGTGTTCACTTAAGCCCGCACCTTAACAAAAGTGCGAGGATCCAAGTCCTATATGAAGAACGTTTCATATAGGTGTCCAAAGCGCCCCATCTGGAATTGATGGGTCTTACGTGCCCATACTGGAATTGATGGGTCTTTCAATCCACTCCGTGGACGGGACATGACAATGTCCAAATTTGCCCACATTGGAATGGTGGGACTTACAATCCACTCCCGTGGACATAACATGAATAAAAGGATGCATGATATGAACATGAACAGTGATAATACCATCTCTCGTTATATACTCCACATAATGAAAGAACATAACCAATTCCGCATCTCGGGTAACACAATATGTCACACTATATTCATGAAAACATTCACAATCACAAAGACTCAAAAGCAACAAAGTACTTGCCTTCGGCGTTGCGTGCGTTAGCGAGCAACGATGGCGCTCCCAAACCCGTAGCCTCGTGGCCTAAACAATTAAATAACCGAAATAAGAACAACATAGAATCCAACCGAATTAATAGTCTACAATACCCCTTGAACTCCCAAGGAATCGCCATAAAACCTAATCTGAAAAACAGGCTGCAACCCAAAACGTGTCGGGACAGCAGCACGAAAATGACAGTAGTTAATGACGTGGGACTCGAAATGAGATGAGTCCAGATCCTACCTCATCTTAACGAACATATCTATAACATTCAAGTTGATGAGATTTCCCAATTCGGCCAATAAACTTCTCTAATAAAGAAAACAAAACAGCAGCACAGCTTCTGTCGAACAAACAGGACAGCAATACTAAAACAACCATAACTTTTAATCTACAACTCCGAATTGAGCGTTCTTTAACAATCTGAAAAGGTTATGAAATTACCTACAATAAACTAGTTGGCACGACATTCAAATTTTGCATTTAACAAAAAGTGGCACACGGGTCAAAACTAAAGATAGAAACGACATACAATCTGGACAGACTGATCTACAATCTGGACAGTCACAAAGAAAAGTGCATAACTTTTGATCTATAAATCCAAATGAGGTGTTCTTTATCAATCCTGAAAGCTAGTGATATCACCTTCAAAATTTGTTATGGGCAAGACCTCTGAATCACCCTCTAACTAGGCCATATATCAACCTAAACAGAGACTGCTAATTCTCGTCAGGATTCTGGACAGCAGATATTAAATCTATCATAACTTTTGACTCGAAAGTCGGAATTAGGTGATCTTGGCGGCCACCAAAGCTAAGAACAAGACCTACATATCTCTAGGAGATGGGAAACTCAGATTCGGCCTCTAACATCACGAAAAAGTCCACGCAACAATCTGGACAGAATCGAATTTCTACCCGCAGCAAATCGATATAATCAAAATTGAACCAAAACACATCTACCACTAATCAAACGATGAGGATCGGCACTCGTTACCCTTGTAGCAACCAGGACGTAGGTGGGAGAACCTTGGAGAAGATGATCTTCCTCCTCCTTTCTCCATCTCCCTTCTTCTCCTTCCACCATGGCGGCGGCACCTGAGCTTCTTCCTCATCTTGGTAGAGCAGCACGGAGGGGGCTGCTACAGTACAGCGTGCTACAGTGCGCGGCGGTACTGTAGCAGAGGGTAGGGTTTTGGGAAGGAGACCCCTTCTTGACTCCACTACAAGGCCGCCCACTTGGCTAGGACACCTTGGGCTAAAAGCCGAAGGTCCAATCCTCTCTCAAATCCTGAATTTTCTTTCAATTTTCCTCTAAACTTTAATGCATTCAAATTTGAATAAATTTCTCTTCCGAATAATATGTTCTCTCTATTTGATATTCGAGGTATTACATTCTACCCCCTTAACGAATTCGACCTCGAATTCTAACCGTCGAAATAAACGAAAGAATAATTGCCACTAAAAGAAACATCTATTAACATATGCCCGAGCAAACATATGCGGATAAAACTCACAAGATGCGAGACTCAGTCCCAAATGACCTATCTCTCGGTCGACAAGACCACAAGACATTGACGTAAACTACATCGACCTAACACTCAATCCGACATTGCCAAGTACACTCATCGAAGAGATTCAAAGGTAAGATCCTACTCGATGGTCAATGGCGTTAACGAATATTCAAACTCTAGTTCTCACGGTACTCACTCGGCACCAAACATGCTAAATGTAGTACACCACATATGGACCGAGACGGTCCTTGCGATACGCCAACTTCCAATTCCGTAGCTAATGAAAACAACCCAAAGTACCTTGGCTAACCTTCCAATTGATCTTGAACCACACAACATGCACATAGAACACGAACTCTTGTTCCACCTCTCAATTGAACTCTTCACTAAAATAAGGATCACCTCCTTTAACGAAACACACAATGAGCTCTCCTTAAGCAAACTCTTTTACCGACAAAACCCATCGAAAAAGAAAGATTCACATCGCATCTATGCGTTACATTTCAAGACTAAAGAGCCAAACACGAAATCGGAATTTCATCACGAAAAACCTTTCCACGTTCCAAGTGGCAGTTTGCGAATAAACGTCACGAAATCCAAAGGAGAAATCACTTGAATGCCCAAAAAAAATCATTTATTCCGTCTGAACTGGAAAGAATCACACATATCAACATAAATGTCGAGCTCAACTTGCGAAAGACATCTGTCAAAACACATAGCTCAAACAAGAATCAAGAAAACGTGTCTCTACTTCAGAAGCATCAATTTCTCGTTTCTCTTTCAGAATAAAACTTCTCTCAAACTTTGGAATTCCAATTCATCGCATAACACCCTAACTCATCTCTCTTAACTTGACATTCTCAACGCTATGCTCAAGTCGAAATACATCATCCACACCTCGGTATAGAGGCTCTATCGACTAAACTGAAACTTTCTCTCAACAACTCCTCTACCGCAAATTAATTTGTGGATGACTTCCAATGCATCTCAAAATAGATATCACATGCAATCACATCACCTCAATGTTTTAAGAATAAACAACTCGAAATTCCCAGCACACACATTCATATACTTCCTCAAAAGGGTTCTATCAATGACCATCCCATTGTTTGAATCCACCCTTATTCTACTTTCTCTACACATAATCATTGGGAGACTCAAGGTCCTAGCAAAAGAATGTGAAGTCCAAAATTAAACTCCAAGACTCCTACCATGAACTTCTCATATAGAAGATAGGGGAAGCCTCAAATTAAATCCTAAAATTCTCACAATCCAAACATACTCGCGCATTGACATCAACACAAAAACATTTCTTGATCCAATTATCTTTATCAAGATTCTAATTCTTAGAGAGTTACTTACTACGTCCAAGTCATTCATGGCAATAATCCAACAATCTCGGCTATCTCTTTAATCTCTTTAACGATCGATCACTTTGCTAATATTACTCCCATTACAACACCATCATATTTCATCTACACAACCACGCAAGGTACTCAACCGCGACACTCTAATACATTGATCAAGATTTTCATACTTTGGATAATTCTATGTTCCATTGAAATGAACAAAAGAACTTGGACTACGTCTCGCTATAGATTCTACTAGTTGTAACCATGCAATCAGTTTAACCTCAAAAGGCAACCTTCTAATGAGATAAACTCCTCTTAAATAACTATATTACGAAATTATTTCATCCTCCATTGCTCATCGAATAATTTCCAACCCAAAGTTTCACAACTACAATCATTAAACACCTCAAAAGACTCCGGTGAAACGAATAGATTGATTCTTTCTCAAAAGGAAGAGCGAATGAAATCAATTTTCTTCAACTAGGAAAACATGTGCCACCCACAGTGAACAAAGGATCAAGAAAAATATAGTCACTTAGGCAAAGTACTCGGAAAACATAAGGGAAAATCAATAGTCGAGGGCTCAAGCCCTATTGAAAGCAAATACCAAACCACAAATGAGAAGAAGGTAATGCCCTTTGAAAATTTGATAAACTCTTATGGAACAAATGCATAAGGTTTAAGCACACCCAAATAAAGCGCAAGTGGCTAAACGCGACTTAAATCTCAAATACTTTTACTTCACTCCTTCCTTTAACCGGAAAGTTATTTTCGTGATTACTACATCACTTTGCCGGCTTAAACAAGATAAGCTCTTAAGACCAAATCATAAGAACCACTTAAGAACCAATAAAATCTTTCAACCCGTCTCTTTGCTCGAAAAGCAGACAAAGTTACCACATAACTCATGAGGTCCAAAGATAACAAACATAAAACTCAAACACTTTCACTAAAGCAAATTATCATGCAAATGATTTTTTTAGTTGAACATTATCATCACAACCACGATCGACAATCACACTAATCAACGAAATAATATGCTATTGGCGAGAATCATCAAATCTCTTAACACTCCATGAACTTTTGAAAAGAATCACAATGAACTACTTCATCATGTCTCTAAAATCTAAATAAGGTTACATATACTTGATCTAGGGAAAACCTAGTGCAAAAACCTTATAATTGAAACAAACTCTTTCAACAAGATGATAATAGAACATGACAATCTCACCAATGTACACCAATGAAATCTCGATTAGCTTTCATCCATTTAACTCTTAGTGACACTCGATGCCAAGATAGTACACACTAAATGCTCTCTAGCCACACATGGCACAAACATGATCCTACTCTGTTTGCAACCTCAACAACGATTAAGAGGATATAATCGAGCATTCTAACTTATGATCAGCAATTAGAATAAAATGTCCTTAACTTCAATAATATAGGACACATAAGTCAAGGTTTCACAAGGCGATACATCATCGTTCATCTAGTCATTTAAACATGTTTCAATAATTTTTAGCATGGCAAGAATCAAGTAAAGCTATCATTTAAATAAGATCATCAAGATCCAAATAGAAGACAAATTCAAGATTAATATTTATCAAGACAACATTCGAACACATCCTTAACTTAACCATCACTAGCGGTTAGAATAAGCGAAAGAGGACCTAGATTTCAACTTATCTAACAAATTTATCGATTATCCGATCGTAAAGATCAACCCGATACATCCACATTTTTTCCACAATTCTTAACAACAATAGCTTCTTGAACAAATATGAACAACCTCTTATCTAAAACTCATCCTGTACCAAATACAACGACATTTCACTTTAAGCAATTCACTTCCACGGATACTAGTTAAGAATAGACTGTTTGCACAAAGCTAATAACCCAAATCTGATAACTCATACCATAATAATTAATTCATTTAATTAACACCTCGTACTTAAGCATGTCAAGACATCACTTAAAGATTTTAACCTAATCTTTCAGAAAAAGAGGCATTACATTCCAACACTGGAACTAATCCAAAAGAAATACATAAAGTCAAAGCTTTCACATGTTAAAGAATTTGCAACAGAAAACTTTCAGTACCCAGAATACTCAGCGAATAAATGATTCACATTCTCCAATAAGAAGGGCAGAACTCCCAAGAAAAGATAAGTTTTTTTTTTTTGCCGATATCCAACGATCCCAAGAACAACTTTAGACCAGCAGTCAGGAGAACAAGTAGTCGACTTATGGAACCAAGAAAGTCCAATGAGAACTCATCAGAAGAAATGTAAAACACTAACTCAAGAAAACTTCATCAAACGCAACTATTACCAGAACTGGCCACATACAGAACCAAGGAAGAGAATAATATTTTCTAAAGAATCTCACCCTCAACACTCCACTATGGTATTCGGGGTAGATACTACTCTATTCTGCTACCACAAATACTGGTGCAATCGACAAAGTCGGGGCCACAACCACGGCCTCCACTTCTTAACCTCCATCATCGACACGTTTAAATAATATAATCAATTATGATTATACATGATCATATCATGACAATCATAGAATAGATTCATAGATATGGAATATCATAACATATCATAGATTAACAACAAGAAAGATAATACAAAAGCAATTCAACAATTGCTCAACGAATGAAACATAACAATAGAAATACGAAACAATGGATTTCCCAACCCCACCTACTGTGTACGATGTGTCAATTTAATATTCAATTACCACGGACCTAAAGCCGCTCGATACCAATGTAACACCACGGCTATTCGGAAGCCAAGATGTCACCTAAAACATCTAACATACATCCATAATGCGTAAGAATTTGAACTAAGTATTTCAACTAAAGAGATGATTAAATTAAACAGGACATGGTGAAGGTATCATTCCTTCACCTTCTAAGTTATTTAATATCGATCATCAATAAAGAAGGTTCACACGCAGTAATAAATCAACATCCATGTGGAGAAGGTATCCTTCCTTCACCAATTATAATTTAATTATTACAGTTCATCATTAACGAATGTAAGATAGAACTAAATTTAATCTTGAACATGAATAGGATGATGTGAGCGAGTAGTGCGTGTCTACTCCTCCCAAGTGAGCCAACATCGGGGTTACCTAAAATAAACAAACAACGCAAGAGTGAGTCCATGACTCGGCAAGTACGATGAAAGAAAAAGAACACATATACAAACAGACATCACCATTTAAGAATGCGAACCTTGCATCGAGTGAGCACTTATGAAAACATGAAATGAATGAATGTAATCAAGGATGGACTGCACACATGCATATCTGGGTATAGTGAGTGACACACCGTCGGTGTTCACTTAAGCCCGCACCTTAACAAAAGTGCGGGATCCAAGTCCTATATGAAGAACGTTTCATATAGGTGTCCAAAGCTGCCCATATCTTTGGAATTGATGGGTCTTACGTGCCCATCTTTGGAATTGATGGGTCTTTCAATCCACTCCGTGGGCGGACATGACAATGTCCAAATTTGCCCACATTGGAATGGTGGGACTTACAATCCACTCCGTGGACATAACATGAATAAAAGGATGCATGATATGAACATGAGCAGTGATAATACCATCTCTCAAGATATACTCCACATAATGAAAGAACATAACCAATTCCGCATCTCGGGTAACACAATATGTCACACTATATTCATGAAAACATTCACAATCACAAAGCACTCAAAGCAACAAAGTACTTGCCTTCAAGGCGTTGCGGCGTTAGCGAGCAACGATGGCGCTCCCAAACCCGTAGCCTCGTGGCCTAAACAATTAAATAACCGAAATAAGAACAACATAGAATCCAACCCGAATTAATAGTCTACAATACCCCCTTGAACTCCCAAGGAATCGCCATAAAACCTAATCTGAAAAACAGGCTGCAACCCAAAAACGTGTCGGGACAGCAGCACGAAAATGACAGTAGTTAATGACGTGGGACTCGAAATGAGATGAGTCCAGATCCTACCTCATCTTAACGAACATATCTATAACATTCAAGTTGATGAGATTTCCCAATTCGGCCAATAAACTTCTCTAATAAAGAAAACAAAACAGCAGCACAGCTTCTGTCTGAACAAACAGGACAGCAATACTAAAACAACCATAACTTTTAATCTACAACTCCGAATTGAGCGTTCTTTAACAATCTGAAAAGGTTATGAAATTACCTACAATAAACTAGTTGGCACGACATTCAAATTTTTGCATTTAACAAAAAGTGGCACACGGGTCAAAACTAAAGATAGAAACTGACATACAATCTGGACAGACTGATCTACAATCTGGACAGTCACAAAGAAAAGTGCATAACTTTTGATCTATAAATCCAAATGAGGTGTTCTTTATCAATCCTGAAAGCTAGTGATATCACCTTCAAAATTTGTTATGGGCAAGACCTCTGAATCACCCTCTAACTAGGCCATATATCAACCTAAACAGAGACTGCTAATTCTCGTCAGGATTCTGGACAGCAGATATTAAATCTATCATAACTTTTGACTCGAAAGTCGGAATTAGGTGATCTTGGCGGCCACCGAAAGCTAAGAACAAGACCTACATATCTCTAGGAGATGGGAAACTCAGATTCGGCCTCTAACATCACGAAAAAGTCCACGCAACAATCTGGACAGAATCGAATTTCTACCCGCAGCAAATCGATATAATCAAAATTGAACCAAAACACATCTACCACTAATCAAGCGATGAGGATCGGCACTCGTTACCCTTGTAGCAACCAGGACGTAGGTGGGAGAACCTTGGAGAAGATGATCTTCCTCCTCCTTTCTCCATCTCCTTCTTCTCCTTCCATCATGGCGGCGGCACCTGAGCTTCTTCCTCATCTTGGTAGAGCAGCACGGAGGGGGCTGCTACAGTACCGCGTGCTACAGTGCGGCGCGGTACTGTAGCAGAGGGTAGGGTTTTGGGAAGGAGACCCCTTCTTGACTCCACTACAAGGCCGGCCCACTTGGCTAGGACACCTTGGGCTAAAAGCCGAAGGTCCAATCCTCTCTCAAATCCTGAATTTTCTTTCAATTTTCCTCTAAACTTTAATGCATTCAAATTTGAATAAATTTCTCTTCCGAATAATATGTTCTCTCTATTTGATATTCGAGGTATTACAGTGTTAGTTCGGCGCTCTTTCCATCGTATATTTCTTTGTTGGCAACATAGTCGATGAACGACCTACATAATTTCAAAAAGTTATCCTCGACCATTTCAAACTAATGAAGACTAAAATAGAGTTATGTATGAAGGAAATGAGCATACCTGTCGAGTATTCCTCTCAGAATGATGAACTTGTGGTTGCTGTGGATTAGGAAATCAAGGTATATTACATGGTTCCTCCTTGGTATAATGACTAAAAGGATCCAGTGGTACCTACTCATGTATGTCGCTATATTCATTAAACCTAAGTTCGTGCTACGTATAAAGTACAAATGAAATTTGTAGAGCAAGTAGTGACACTTACCCCTCGTTGTAGGGCACCACTATGTACTTCATGTTTTGCTGACGAAGCAATGCCTGCGTTATGTATTTCTCGACGAAGGACAAGTATGCTTGGATGGTTTGCAACGATACCACATGTGGGTCGAGGAAACCCACCGGTTCTTTCCATTCCCAGACATTTTTCATCATGCATCTATACATAAGAAATGAGTTGTGATATTTATCGGTATTACGTGAATGTAGAACTTGATTGTACGCACATATAGTGTCCAACATCATAGAAGCGAGGCGTCGGGGCCAACGAGGTTGAATAGGTCATATAAGTCGTCGAAGCCCACGATGAAGTGGTTCGTCCTATTGAAGAAATGCTTATGTTCGTATCTGACGGTGATTCCAGTATTGCACCCCTCCTTTTGGGTCTTCTCCAAGTACCAGGCATGCAAATCCTGACAAGCATATCCAGCACGCCCTAATACTACGTCGGAGCACAACGGTTTTCCGATGATGTACTTCCCGGATATTTCGGACTTGCCGGACTTGAGAGGTGCCTTAACGTTCGTCAATTTTGATTTGGTCTTCAGGATTGGCAGCGTCTTCCTGCGAGACGACTCGGGACCCGATATGGCGACACGCTTTTCTTGTTCCTTCGGCGTCTTCTCCACGGGAACCGATAAGGTGGACTTTTGATGTGAAATATGAGGTAGAGTCATCGAGGGTCCCATTGGAGACGAATGTTCGTGTTGAGATCGCAGCACTGCTGGGTCTAGGATGATGTCCTTCTTGGGCCACTGAATAAAACTGTGCACGGCATCCCCTAGTGTGGTGATCTCTACGTTCGGGCGAATCTCCAGCGGGACGGCCATGAAATGTTCATGTACCATGTCCACCTCCACCCTGGCGTAACCCTGCGCCACCTGGACACCGTGCTGCACTGCCCCTTCCTGGTATGGATGCACCATCCCCCACCTAGCTGTGAGGACCCCAATTTATTTGGCTTGTAATGCTTAACCAACCACCTGGCCCTAGCATCACAAATCAAATAAACCGAGCCTCGAGATATGTATACTTCCCAGAATGCAGTATACACACCTCGCCACAAAATTATGCATCAACTCCATTCCAGACATAGAGTCCAAACATTACACTACAAAGCAGAAGGTAAACAACAGTAGATTATTACAGACCAGGGCCGACCGGCCAAAAGATACACAAATATCAGAAGATAGACAGCGGAAACAAAAGTGCTATAAGATGGCTATAAACAAAGCCAATCAGCGTGCCTTCAACCCACAAGGCATCTGACCAGACCGCCAAGCCTAGTCGTCAAACACGAAGCGGCAGCACAACTCACAGAAGTGAGGCCCTTGGGGCTCACCTTCTTCCTTTGCAACAAAAACATTAAGCAAAGCAGCTGAGTACAAAAATTGTTTTTGTACTCGCAAGACTGACGTGTGAACTAGCAGACCTGTTCATAAGCTACATGCAGGCTTATTTGGTGGAGGCCATATGTTTCATTTGCACAAAACCAAATTTATTTGCAATAATGTAATCTGATTTGAAGGCAAATTTGCGGTTCATTTTAGTTGAAATAATAGAAAGGATAATAATAACAAAAGAGTAAAGATAAACAACCTAGAAGTGACTATCCCAATAGTCACCACAACAATAGCACGAATCCCAGATTCGTACCACCCATCAAGTTTTAATTTAAAAGGTTGTAGTCTAACTCTTGGAAGACCTTGCCAAGCGTGTCCATAACCTAGGACGAGGCTATTCGAATAGTTTTAACCTGCGGGGTGTACCACTGCATCCACACTTGGATCGCCTTTAAGCCAAAGCACACTTCCGAAGGTATGCTGCACTGACTAAGTTCTACGAGACTTTTTCCAATATTGTGTATTAACTACGAGCCGCTCGTATGGATAGAAATCCATACGCTTACATGGTAAAGCCGAAAAGACAACTACCCACTCAGGATAAAGCTTTTCGGACAACTACCATGCTCCCAACACCATCCCTCCTGCGACCTCCTGCGACCCGGAGCCAATACACGCCAAAGTACTAGGTCAAGAGAGGTCCCATACCCTCTAGTGTGGTTAGCACGCTAAAATGCTTGGTTTAGTGTAACAAGATGTTCGGTCCTTGTTGACTCGGGCACCTTTCCAATCACACCCAACAGATCACACCAAAACTTACCATTGTGCCCAAGTCTAAATCGTTTTGTTTTCATTTTTAGTTTTTGCAATTAGACATAGCACAAGCTGGAACAAGAACAATAATACTTTTATGTGATCAAGATCATCGACTAAGTCGATGATCGCCCAATTCTACCGGAAGCTAAGCATGGCTAAGCAACTGAACTCGTAACCTACTAAGTGATAAGAGTTCATCCAACGAACTCTAATCACAGCAAGTAACCTAGGCTCAGGTAGTAGAGATCAATATTTTACCTACAGGATATGCAGCTACGGATTTAACTAATCATTTTAACACAAATTAAGCAATGCATACATACAGCTGAAAACAAAGTATTAAACTTTAAAATACTGGGATAAGCATGATCAAACTGCTTGCCTGGCTGCTGCTGCTCAACCGGCTCAACCTGTTGCAGAGGGTCACTCTCGATAAAACCAGAACCGTCGCAATCTATCGATCGAGCAAAAGCAAAAATAAGAACCAATAACACCGACAAAACTCAAAATTTCAAAAACAACCACAAATCTAAAACACAGAAGCTAGACCATTACAATAGGAACAACAATTTAGCTGCTTCGGAGATGAATTAAATTAGACATGTTTTCATGGGATTGATCTACCCAAACTCACTTACTTACCAAGCTAACCACAAAGCCAAAAACAATCCTCTCATAAGTTCTAATCTTTTGGCAGACTTTAATGGTGATTGTGTGCACATCTATTAATTAGCATCAAATTACCACATCTTAATTAACTAGCTATTCTATGCACCTTCAAAGATAAGATCGTTAGACCTACAAGAAGCTATTGAAACACTAACTAGTTAATTAGCCAACTATTAGATGCTAACAAATTTCTAACTAAGTTTGGGCTCGAATAAAATTCAGCTATTAACACTGATAAGCACCACACCATAATATCAAGGCTAACAAATTTCAGCATGCCACCACCCCAAAGCCTCACTACACAGCAAAAGCAAACCAAGAGTTTACTTCAAAACAACCTGATCATCTAACATCTTCTTTGATCAACCATGCCAACAAGAGCTTTGAAATCTAGAGTCACTAACTAACATAATTTCTTGCTAAACACTACTTCTTAAGGGATTTATCAAGTCTAACAAGACCAAATTAGCATAAGCATGATACCAATTTCAGTTTACTGACAACAGAGAAAAACGACAACAAAGAAAAGCTACAGGGAACTTGTGACTAATTTTCTTCCAAACCTCAATTCCATCTTGGCTAAAGCATGAAAGTGAACTAATAGATATTCATAAGATTAATTAGCAGCTAATGAATTTGCTCAAAGGGAGTGGGCCCCACTGTCAGTGAAACAGAGGGAGACACAGCCGAAGAACAGAGGGGGCTCGGGTTGGCTCTGGACCTGGATTCGACGCTGGCGAAGGAGTGGTGGCGCGGTAGAGGTGACAGCTAAAATGGGTTGCTGGTGAACTGCTGAAGCTGAAGGTGGTCTCGAGGCAGCCGGAGATGCACTGTGGCGGCGTGGCGACGGAGCGCGGCGGCCGGCCGTGGAGGTGACAAGGGGCGACTGCGCCAGAGAAGAAGAGGGTGTAAACTAGCGCGCGCATGAGCATCAGTGAGACTCCAGGAACTCACCGGAATGACGCGGAGCTAAGGTGGCTGCCGGAGATGGCCCGGGGACGAGAGCCTGCGGCGGCGCGAGGTGGTCACCGAGGAGGGGGTCCCTGTGGAGCACGAGAGAGCGAGTGAGTGGTTGGGGAAGGAAGATGGAGTCCAGGCGATGCTCACCGAGAGAAGAATTGAGCTGGAACTCGCCAGAAAAGACGTGGCGGCGGTGGAGGCGGATTCGGCCGGAGATGGAGAAGAAAGCCCGAGCGCAGCTCCTCGGTGATGAAAACTTCGAATTGATGGAGGGGTTGAGCTCCACGTGGTGCAAGGCACGCCGTGACGCGGTCGAGGTTGGCCGGAGACCACCGGAGTAGCCGGAGCGCTCGGAGGCGGCGCGGCGACGCTCTCGGCTCCAAGAGCTCAATGGAGAAGAAAGGCAGCGGAGGAGAAAGAAACCGGGGTAGGTGGAGCCCTCGACGGCTTAAGAAGAGGAGGGCGGAGGCAGCGAGGTGGAGGCAGTAGGGCGGAGAGGTGACCGGCGAGGCGACGTGGCGGCACGCATGCGCCGGGGCGGTGAAGAGCGGCGCGCGAGAGAGAGGGCGCGCGGGCGAGCTGGCGCGGGCGCGCGCTGCGTGGAGAGAGGGTGCTGCTAGTGGGACCGGGCTGTCAGCGAGAGAGAGAGAGAGAGCGACTCGGGCGATCTGGCGCAGTCGGACCAGAAACGAAAAGGGTCCGGTCGGAGTTTGACTCGGGCTCGGGTTCGAACCCGATGAATAGTGTTTACAGATTGGATTTTTAAAAGGCTGAGAGAATTTGGGGAATTTTTAGAGGTAGTTCCAGAGCTCCCAAAATTCCGAAATTTTTATGGAAGCTTACTGGGACAGAGGACAACCTTGTGTAATTTTCCAGGAATTTTCATGCACTAGATTTCTCCCAAGAAAATTCACAAGCTGCTGTCCTAAGGTTTGACCAGACTTTTGAACTAGTTTGACTTGGCCTTTTGAATTAGCAAACAAAATCTAAAAATTGTGAAATTTTTCAGAGAGGTAACTAGGATGATCAAGATGATAGGAAAAATATTCCTAGAGGAAGATCACAAGTTTGAGGTTGATAATTTTGTTGACAACAACTATCATTCATAAGAACATGAATAAAGAAAAGGTTAATTGCTAGGGAAAAATTTGGGAACTTTCAAATGATCAAAAGTTTTTATTTCTCCTCAATTTTACATTTGAAATACAAACCCTAACTTAGGGATGTTACAAATCTCCCCCCTTACAGGAATCTCGCCCCGAGATTCTGATCACTGGGAAAAGAAGGACGGGTAATTTGCACGGAGACGATCTTCCCGCTCCCAAGTGGCTTCGTCCTCGGAGTGATTCGACCACTGAACTTTAAGGAACTTGATCACACGGTTCCTCGTTCTGCGTTCAGCTTCTTCGAGGATACGAACGGGGCGCTCACGATAGGACAGATCCTCCTGCACATCGATATTTTCCAATGGCGTTTCCTCAACCGGAACACGGAGGCACTTCTTCAATTGCGACACATGGAAAACATCATGCACTCCTTCGAGTGTAGCTGGTAATTCTAACTTGTATGCAACAGTTCCCACTTTCTTGATGATGCGATACGGCCCGACATATCGAGGAGCCAGTTTGCCCTTGATACCGAAACGACGATGTCCCTTCAAAGGTGAGACTTTGAGATACACAAAGTCATTGGGCTGGAAACTCAGCTCACGGCGACGCCGATCTGCATAGCTCTTCTGCCTGGACTGAGCTACGCGCAAGTGCTCATGAATCAACTGCACTTGACTTTCATCCTCATTAATTGAGTCTGGGCCAAACAACTGTCTCTCCCCAGTTTCTGACCAGTTCAATGGGGTTCTGCATCGCCTCCCATACAAGGCCTCAAATGGTGCCATACCGAGACTAGCCTGGAAGCTGTTGTTGTAGGAGAACTCGGCAAGCGGTAGGCACTTCTCCCAATTCTTCCCATAGGAAAGAACACAAGCACGAAGCATATCTTCAAGCACCTGGTTGATGCGTTCTGTCTGACCATCAGTCTGAGGATGATAGGCCGTGCTGAAGGTAAGACGAGTTCCCATGGCCTCTTGCAGACTATGCCAAAACCGAGAGGTAAACAGCGCCCCACGGTCAGACACAATCGTCTTGGGCACACCATGCAAGCTCACAATCCTTGATACATAGAGTTCGGCCAGAGGTTCCACACGGAGCTGAGTCTTGACCGGAAGGAAATGCGCCACTTTAGTTAGCCTGTCAATGACAACCCAAATGGCGTCATTTCCCTTGGATGAGCGGGGCAATCCGGTGATGAAATCCATGCCCACAGAATCCCACTTCCACTCTGGTATAGGTAAGGGCTGAAGAAGTCCTGTTGGACGCTGATGCTCGGCCTTGACACGACAACATACGTCGCATCTGACAACGAACCTGGCAATCTCGCGCTTCATGCGAGTCCACCAGAATCTCTGACGCAGATCTTAGTACATTTTGGTGGCCCCAGGCTGAATAGACAAGGGGGAATCATGGGCCTCATGGAGAATCAAATCCCGCAATTCTGGGACCTTTGGGACCACGAGACGCTGCCCAAATCGCACAACACCATGCTCATCTTCTGAGAAACACCGCTATCCCATCCTTGATATTCTCTTGTCTGGTTCACACCGTCATCGATTCTTTGTCTTTGCCTTGACTTGATCCACCAAGGTTGGTTGCACAACCAAGGCGACAAGGAACCATGCTCAACCAAACCCAAGTTGAGGCGCTGAAAGTGCAAGAAGTGCGGTTCTTTGCTCTTGGATCATCAAAGTATTGCAATACACCTTTCGGCTAAGTGCATCAGCAACCACATTGGCCTTGCCAGGATGATATTGAATACCCATGTCATAATCTTTGATCAATTCCAGCCATCTCCTCTGCCTGAGGTTTAGATCTGGCTGGGTGAACAAATATTTCAAACTCTTGTGATCGGAATACACCTCACAGCGGTTACCGATCAAATAATGCTGCCAAATCTTGAGTGCATGAACCACAGCAGCAAGCTCTAAATCATGGGTGGGATAGTTGAGCTCATGAGGTCTCAACTGCCTGGATGCATAGGCAACTGCCTTGCCTTCTTGCATAAGAACACACCCGAGTCCCTGACGAGAGGCATCGCAATAAATATCGAAGCTCTTGTGGACATCGGGAAGAGTAAGAACTGGAGCTTAAGTCAAACGCCGCTTGAGCTCCTGAAAGCTCTCGTCACAAGCAGAGGACCACACGAACTTCTTGTCCTTCTTGAGCAATTCAGTCATCGGCTTTGCGATCTTGGAGAAGTTCTCGATAAAGTGGCGATAGTAGCCCGCTAAACCGAGAAAACTCCGCACATCGATGATCGACTTGGTGACCCAAGATAGAACATCACCGACCTTGCTTGGGATCCACACTACACCTCCGGTGAAAGAACATGGCCCAAGAATGCCACTTCCTTCAACGAACTCGCATTTCTTGAACTTCGCATATAGTGGTGCTCCCGCAACTTGCCCAAAACAATCTTGGATGCTCAAAGATGCTCTTCTTGATCTTGGAATAGATAAGAATGTCGTCAATAAACACCACCACGAACTTATCCAAATATTCCATAAATACCGAGTTCATGAGGTTCATGAAATAAGCTGGAGCATTGGTTAAGCCGAAAGACATGACGGTATACTCGTAAAGGCCATAACGAGTAATGAAAGCCGTCTTCGGAATATCCTCAGCCCTGATCCGGACTTGATGATATCCCAACCTCAGATCAATCTTGGAGAACACACGAGCCCGGACAAACCGGTCAAAAGATCATCAATGCGGGGCAGAGGATATTTGTTCTTCACCGTCACCTCATTGAGCGGACAGTAATCAACACACATGCGCAAAGTCTTGTCCTTCTTCTTCACAAAGATCACCGGACAACCCCAAGGAGATGAATTGGGACGGATGAAACCCTTTGCTTGGAGCTCACCAAGCTACTTCTTCAATTCTTCTAGCTCATTGGGAGGCATCCGATACGGCGCCTTCGAGATAGGGGCGGTGCGGGTAGCAACTCAATGACAAACTCTAGATCTCGAACCGGAGGCATCCCAGGTAAATCATCAGGAAAAACATCCTCAAAATCACAAGCGGTGGGAACCTCCGAATCTTCAAAGTGGCTTTGCTACAAGTGCACAAAGGTGTGACCCTTGCAACATGGGGAAAAGCCAACCTGTTCACGGAAAGGTTGGTGAGAAAACCATCTTCTTGGCACAATCGATCTGTCCCATGTGTTGGGACAACCAATCCATGCCAAGAATTACATCCAGGCTCACTGAGTTGAGCAGGATGAGATTTGCCAAGAATCCCACTCCTTTGACTTCGATAGGAACATCCCGACATTCTAAATCAGCTCTCATTTCCGACCCTGGAGAGCGAATGAGCAAAGGAACTCCCAAAGGAACACAGTGAAGACCGCTAGCAGCAGCAAATGATCTTGAAATAAAAGAATGCGATGCTCCAGAATCAAATAATACTGCAGCAGGACGATAATTGACAAGAAGTGTACCCATCACGACATCTGGCGCCTCCTGAGCCTCCTCAGCTGAAAGATGGTTGACTCGACCACTGCTCGCACTCAGGTTTTTGGATCATCTTCCGTCGGTGGGTGACCACTCCTGCCGCGTCCTCCATTAGGACGAGGGGTGCTGCAACATTCTGAGGGCCGGTATTTGCATAGTGGCCCTTGTTGTGGCAGCGAAAACAAGTAACCTCGGCATTGGATTGCGGAGGCCAATCTCTTTCTTTGAATCGCGGCGCGCGTGGGTCAAAACACGGCTGCGGTGGGCGAGGAGTTGGCGCCGATGGCCTCGGCTGGTGGAGCAAAAGAACGGGCCCCGTGCGGTCAGAGGACGAGTGAGGCGGCTGTGCGGTCGATGGGCCTCCCATTTGCGCTTACGGGACTCACCCAGCGCCTTTGCCTTGTGCTCAGCAACAATGGCCTTATCAACCAAGGCCTGAAAGTCGGGGAAGTCCACAATAGACAGCTTGTCCTGCAGCTCCTCGGACAAGCCATCCATAAACTTCTCCTGCTTAGCCTCATCTGAGGCCACCTCCCCCGGAGCATAACAAGCCAAATGATTAAACTCGTAAAGGTACTCCGTCACAGATTTGCGCCCTTGCTTGAGCGCGATGAATTCTTTCTTCTTCAGCTTCATCAGGCCATCGGGGATGTGGGCCCGACGAAAAGCAGACCTGAACTCCTCCCATGCGACCACATGGTCAGCGGGCTGCATGGCGAGATAGTTCTCCCACCATGAGAGTGCCGCGCCCTCAAGCTGGTGGGACGCGAAGAGTGCCTTCTCCTGGGTCTGGCACTGAGCGATGTTGAGCTTCCGCTCAACCATGCGCAGCCAATCATCCGCATCGAGAGGGTCCTCAGAGCGGGAGAAAGTCGGCGGCTGCGTACGGAGGAACTCTGCAAGTCCCCCGCGAGTCTGATGTCCGCCACCTCTAGATCCGGAGGCACCAGCAGGAGTGGAGGTATTCCTAGTAATAACCTCCAAAATGCGCGTCTGATCCATGCGGTTTCGCTCGATCTGAGCGAGAACCTCAGCCATGGTCGGGGGAGGGGGAAGCTCCTCATCATGACCAGCCGGCTGACTGCCATGCGTCCTCCCAGCCATCCTGTTGCTAAGATAGGTTAGTGATAGACTGAGAGCAAGAAATCAATAAATCACCGAAACAGTTTAAAAACAGCACGAAATAAATGCAAAACTTCAAGTCACAAAGCCAACTGACCAAATTTAGACACTTAGCAGACTTACAACACATTTTACCCTTATGTTCCCATAAGTTTTAGTTAGATTAATCTCTCATGGTTCTCCCAAAACTAATCCCACCGGATACATAACTATCTTTTGAAAGGAAAGAGAGAAACCAAGTTTTAAAACTCAAATTAGAGTAAGATGAGGGTAGAAAGCTAAGATAGATAAGGAGTAAAACCTGAGAATCTGCCTAGGTTTTCATAAACCTTTTTATACTTTGAAAATAAGCCTTTCAAAAATATCCTAAGGACGACTATGCTTGGGTTACTACGGTCAGAATGGCTCTGATACCAACTTTGTGAGGACCCCAATTTATTTGGCTTGTAATGCTTAACCAACCACCTGGCCCTAGCATCACAAATCAAATAAACCGAGCCTCGAGATATGTATACTTACGAATGCGGTATACACACTCGCCACAAATTATGCATCAACTCCATTCGGACATGGAGTCCAAACATTACACTACTAAGCGAAGGTAAACAACGATGAGATTATTACGGACCGGGCCGACCGGCCAAAAGATACACAAATATCGAGAAGATAGACAATGAAACAAAGTGCCACAAGATGGCTATAAACAAAGCCAATCGCGTGCCTTCAACCCACAAGGCATCTAAGGACCGCCAAGCCTAGTCGTCAAACACGGCGGCACAACTCACGAAGTGAGGCCCTTAGGGCTCACCTTCTTCCTCTGCAACAAAACATTAAGCAAAGCGGTGAGTACAAAAATTATTTTTGTACTACGCAAGTAACGCTTGAACTAGCGGACACTGCTCATAAGCTACATGCGAGCTTATTTGGTGGAGGCCATATGTTTCATTTGCACAAAGCCAAATTTATTTGCAATAATGTAATACTGATTTGAAGGCAAATTTGCAGTTCATTTTAGTTGAAATAACGAAGGATAATAATAAAAAAGAGTAAAGATAAACAACCTAGAAGTGACTATCCCAATAGTCACCACAATAATAGCACGAATCCCATTCGTACCACCCATCAAGTTTTAATTTAAAAGGTTGTAGTCTAACTCTTGGAAGACCTTGCCAAGCGTGTCCATAACCTAGGGCGAGGCTATTCGAATAGTTTTAACCTTGCGGGTGTACCACTGTACCCACACTTGCACCGCCTTTAAGCCAAAGCACACTTAGAAGGTATGCAGCACTGACTAAGTCCTACGAGACTTTTCCAATATTGTGTATTAACTACGAGTCGCTCGTATGGATAGAAATCCATACGCTTACATGGTAAAGCCGAAAAGACAACTACCCACTCAGGATAAAGCTTTTCGGACAACTACCATGCTCCCAACACCATCCCTCCTGCGACCTCCTGCGACCCGGAGCCAATACACGCCAAGGTACTAGGTCAAGAGAGGTCCCATACCCTCTAGTGTGGTTAGCACGCTAAAATGCTTGGTTTAGTGTAACAAGATGTTCGGTCCTTGTTGACTCGGGCACCTTTCCAATCACACCCAACAGATCACACCAAAACTTACCATTGTGCCCAAGTCTAAATCGTTTTTGTTTTCATTTTTAGTTTTTGCAATTAGACATAGCACAAGCTGGAACAAGAACAATAATACTTTTATGTGATCAAGATCATCGACTAAGTCGATGATCGCCCAATTCTACCGGAAGCTAAGCATGGCTAAGCAACTGAACTCGTAACCTACTAAGTGATAAGAGTTCATCCAACGAACTCTAATCACAGCAAGTAACCTAGGCTCAGGTAGTAGAGATCAATATTTTACCTACAGGATATGCAGCTACGGATTTAACTAATCATTTTAACACAAATTAAGCAATGCATACATACAGCTGAAAACAAAGTATTAAACTTTAAAATACTGGGATAAGCATGATCAAACTGCTTGCCTGGCTGCTGCTGCTCAACCGGCTCAACCTTTTGCAGAGGGTCACTCTCGATAAAACCAGAACCGTCGCAATCTATCGATCGAGCAAAAGCAAAAATAAGAACCAATAACACCGACAAAACTCAAAATTTCAAAAACAACCACAAATCTAAAACACAGAAGCTAGACCATTACAATAGGAACAACAATTTAGCTGCTTCGGAGATGAATTAAATTAGACATGTTTTCATGGGATTGATCTACCCAAACTCACTTACTTACCAAGCTAACCACAAAGCCAAAAACAATCCTCTCATAAGTTCTAATCTTTTGGCAGACTTTAATGGTGATTGTGTGCACATCTATTAATTAGCATCAAATTACCACATCTTAATTAACTAGCTATTCTATGCACCTTCAAAGATAAGATCAGTTAGACCTACAAGAAGCTATTGAAACACTAACTAGTTAATTAGCCAACTATTAGATGCTAACAAATTTCTAACTAAGTTTGGGCTCGAATAAAATTCAGCTATTAACACTGATAAGCACCACACCATAATATCAAGGCTAACAAATTTCAGCATGCCACCACCCCAAAGCCTCACTACACAACAAAAGCAAACCAAGAGTTTACTTCAAAACAACCTGATCATCTAACATCTTCTTTGATCAACCATGCCAACAAGAGCTTTGAAATCTAGAGTCACTAACTAACATAATTTCTTGCTAAACACTACTTCTTAAGGGATTTATCAAGTCTAACAAGACCAAATTAGCATAAGCATGATACCAATTTTAGTTTACTGACAACAGAGAAAAACGACAACAAAGAAAAGCTACAGGGAACTTGTGACTAATTTTCTTCCAAACCTCAATTCCATCTTGGCTAAAGCATGAAAGTGAACTAATAGATATTCATAAGATTAATTAGCAGCTAATGAATTTGCTCAAAGGGAGTGGGCCCCACTGTCAGTGAAACAGAGGGAGACACAGCCGAAGAACAGAGGGGGCTCGGGTTGGCTCTGGACCTGGATTCGACGCCGGCGAAGGAGTGGTGGCGCGGTAGAGGTGACAGCTAAAATGGGTTGCTGGTGAACTGCTGAAGCTGAAGGTGGTCTCGAGGCAGCCGGAGATGCACTGTGGCGGCGTGGCGACGGAGTGCGGCGGCCGGCCGTGGAGGTGACAAGGGGCGACTGCGCCAGAGAAGAAGAGGGTGTAAACTAGCGCGCGCATGAGCATCAGTGAGACTCCAGGAACTCACCGGAATGACGCGGAGCTAAGGTGGCTGCCGGAGATGGCCCGGGGACGAGAGCCTGCGGCGCCGCGAGGTGGTCACCGAGGAGGGGTCCCTGTGGAGCACGAGAGAGCGAGTGAGTGGTTGGGGAAGGAAGATGGAGTCCAGGAGATGCTCACCGAGAGAAGAATTGAGCTGGAACTCGCCGGAAAAGACGTGGCGGCGGTGGAGGCGGATTCGGCCGGAGATGGAGAAGAAAGCCCGAGCGCAGCTCCTCGGTGATGAAAACTCCGAATTGATGGAGGGGTTGAGCTCCACGTGGTGCAAGGCACGCCGTGACGCGATCGAGGTTGGCCGAGACCACCGGACTAGCCGGGCGCTTCGGAGGCGCGCGCGGCGCTCGGCTCCAAGAGCTCGATGGAGAAGAAAGCGGTGGAGGAGAAAGAAGCCGGGTAGGTGGAGCCCTCGGCGGCTTAAGAAGAGGAGGCGGAGGCAGCGAGGTGGAGGCGGTAGGCGGCGAGGTGGCCGCGGCGGCGTGGCGGCACGCATGCGCCGGGCGGTGAAGAGCGCGCAGCGAGAGAAGCGGTAGCGCGCGCGCGCCGCGTGGAGAGAGGGTGCTGCCAGTGGGACCGGGCTGTCAGCGAGAGAGAGAGAGAGAGCGACTCGGGCGAGCTGGCGCGGTCGGACCAGAAACAAAAAGGGTCCGGTCGGAGTTTGACTCGGGCTCGGGTTTGAACCCGATGAATAGTGTTTACAGATTGGATTTTTAAAAGGCTGAGAGAATTTGGGGAATTTTTAGAGGTAGTTCCAGAGCTCCAAAAATTCCGAAATTTTTATGGAAGCTTACTGGGACAGAGGACAACCTTGTGTAATTGTTCCAGGAATTTTCATGCACTAGATTTCTCCCAAGAAAATTCACAAGCTGCTGTCCTAAGGTTTGACCAGACTTTTGAACTAGTTTGACTTGGCCTTTTGAATTAGCAAAAAAAATCGAAAAATTGTGAAATTTTTCAGAGAGGTAACTAGGATGATCAAGATGATAGGAAAAATATTCCTAGAGGAAGATCACAAGTTTGAGGTTGATAATTTTGTTGACAACAACTACCATTCATAAGAACATGAATAAAGAAAAGGTTAATTGCTAGGGAAAAATGTAGGAAACTTTCAAATGATCAAAAGTTTTTATTTCTCCTCATAACTTTACATTTGAAATACAAACCCTAACTTAGGGCTGTTACACTAGCCTCAATAGAAATGGACCCAGCTAACCTCACTTGGAGCTTGCAGGCCGTCGGCTCCTACAAAACGATACGCAATTAGCTAAGGCGTCCTATAGGTCTATCTTTGGTGCATTCCATAGATGTATATTACCTTGATGTCGTCTATCGGTAATTGGACGTCGTCATGTTCAGAATTATGCGTGGACGCGACGCTACTCCGATGTCGAACAGGACTGGCTCCCAAATTAACAGGGGTGGTTTGCGACTGCGTCTGGCTCAGGAGTTGATTCATTTGATCCTGCAATGCTGCCAGCTTTCCTTCAAACTTTCCAGTAATCAACTGTACCAACTGGTCCTCGTGCTTAGATCTCTTCCTACTCCTATACGTGTAGTAGTCGTCTGTGAATCCATGACTCCAAGGTACGTTAACCCCAAGGCCTCACGTGCGACCCAGGTGCTCCTTGTTTCCCAGGGCCGTAGAGAGTATATCCTTCTCCCTGTCTGCTTGGAAGGAGCCTTGGGAAGTTTGGGCACAATTCATGCTGCAAGAGGTTATCATGTTATTATAGATACTATGAAGTTATGGACTTATTAACAACTAGGTAGTTTGACATACTTACCACACGTTGGGACACTTCTTGGTCTGCCGGGTTTGTGAAAGAGATGCTGCCCGAAGACAAGACTTTTGCCCTCGCTTTTAACCAGGCTAGGGAATGCGGGTCTGTGACATCAGGAAACACATTCTCCTCCTCCGCCGCCCATTCGTCCTATTTACCCACGTACCCAGCGGTGCCGAGTCTGTGCGGATGAGTGTTTCGTGTCTGGAGAGCTTTGTGCGCCGCACTTTCCTCGTTAAATTCGGGCGTCGTCTTCATAGCCACAAAGGCGTCCCATGTTTCCTGCGTCAAGAATCCGTGATTGCGCAGAGGCGTCGACCGTGTTCACGTACTTCGTGACAAGAATGCTCTTGAAGGTCCTCCACGATTTATCGACCGTGAGCATCGCCGTCCGTTCGACGCGTGCCATGTCTGCTTCTGGGATAGTGAACTTTTGTAAATTTCTGTCCACAGCGCGCCTCTCGCTTCTTTCGTCAGATCCTTCCACCTTGGTGTGGTGATGGGGACCCGTTTCCTTGAGAGTATCTCGCACATGGTCCGAAATCTCGCCGCTGAGCTCTTGGGACGCAAAGGGACCCCAAACTCACTGACCTCCGTGATGACCAGTCGGCCCACAGGCATCTTCGATTCTCCTTTGCCATCTCGCTTGCGTATCATTATCGTCAACGGATTAGGCAACGAAGACGGCACCTCTGTCATCTGCGGTGTCGGCGACGGTGGCGAAGACGGTGCCTCTGCCATCTGTGGCATTGGCGACGGCGGCGAAGACGATGCCTCTGCCATCTCGCTTACTTGCTATCTATATAATTTACATATGCATAAATATGAAACAATAATTAATTCTGTCGGTGTTTTAGAACCGATCTTACGTAAAGATTGTTTGATTCGGGGGGTCTCCACAATTGATCACACAGACGAAGAAGACACGGGGATTTTTATACAGGTTCGGGCCTTCTCCGGTGAGAATAACAAACCTACTCCTGTGTATCTTGTATTTGCTCTTTGGATTACAATCGAATAAGTATTTTCCTAACTGTTCTCCAAAGAAGGCTCTATTTCTTCTTTCCCAAAAGCCTCTCCCTCTATCTCTAACAGATACCTATTTATACTAAGCAATAGTGGACGTTGTCCTTCCAGGCTAATTAGTCGCTCATTATTATGTAATAATGAGAGTAATTACCGGAGTAGTAACCTCCCATCTTGTCAATCGATTACGATCGAGAGATAGTGGGAATTATCTGATTATGTCGAGATAACTGCGTATTTTGATTGCTTAGATTCTCACTGTTTAATGGGCCGTCAAACGGGTGGGTCCAGTAAGTCGTGAGGAACCTGTAGCAGGCCCCGATCGTAGAAAAACTTACGACTAGACATACTCGTAACGATCATACCATAGTCGTAGAAGAGCTTACGACTAGGTACTAGTCGTAACGATTATACCATGGTCGTAGAAGAGCTTACGACCAGGGGGTTGTCGTAGGTATTATACCGTGGTCGTAGAAGAGCTTACGACCAGGGGGTAGTCGTAGGGTAGCCTACGACTTCCTGACTAGTTCTTCCCTTTTGATATTTAAGGGGTATGTCTTATGACGTCATATTTCTTGATTATGGTGTAAATAAATGTGGATTATTTAGATCCTCGTCATGTAGCCCCCCCAGCTTCAAGTGAAAATAACTTACTTGAGTGAAGGGTCATAGACGATCCTTTGACCACTAAGGGGTCGTTAGGAAAACGTTGAAGGAAAAACTCTTCAACCCTTGTTTCTCTCGACCAGGAATATGCTTGACCAAGGTAATTGGTTTAAGGTTGTCACGACTACGAGATGTCTTATGACTTCGAAGCCGTCGTAGCCTTAAAACCGGAAATAAGGTTTTCCCAGTTGGTCTTTCACTTGACCCGGGGGTCAAGATGGTAATTTCACTTGAGGTGTGAAAAGGTGTCTTGGGACTTTCCATAGGCGTAAAAAGCCCATCCATTGAAGCGATTCAAGCGGTGGCGCATGTTGGGATTTGCGACGTTTCATCTCAACTGTGCGGTTATAAAATGGGCCGCAGGGGAAGAACTTAGGGTTCTTACCTTTTTACCCAATGATCTATTGCTTTTTGTTTCTTCGCGCCGGTGACTCCGTACATTTTCATGAAGCTTTCCCAACTTTAAATATTCTCGTTCTTGAGAGAAAAAATGGCCAGGATTGTCTCTGAATGGGCCGAGTCGGAGATGGACGATGCAAAAATGACTGCTTTGGTCGCCGTCGAGAAGATCCCCGAGGGTCTTCTCGTGACTTGGATTGCGGCGAATGGGCAGCATTGGCCTTCGGGAGAGGTAGGCCAAATTCCCGTCTTCCAAACTTACTGTGAGTGTGGCCTTCGATTGCCTGCTCACCCTTTCCTCACGCTCGTACTCGAGCACTTTAGGGTGGAATTAGTGAACCTTGGTTCTAATTCCATCACAATGTTAAGTGTATTCGTGTACTTGTGTGAGGCCTACCTAGGGATTCTGGCGGACCTCGAGCTGTTCCAGTATTATTATGGAATGGCTCGTCAAGCCGGGATCGCTGGTAGCTGTGGTCTGAAGCTCCATGACAACAAGTCGAAGGAGTATATTCAGATGTTTACCCGGTCGTCCTGGCCGGGTTGGAAGAAGAGGTGGTTCTACTAGGAGGTTACCCAGGAAGATAGCCTCTCGTTCGTTGGATAGGCCGCCGAGCGATCTTCTTCCTGGGACTCGACTCCCAGTAATCTCGACCGGATAGCCCCCTATATTCAAGCTATCAAAGACTTGAAGTCGGAGGGGCTCACCTGTTGGCACGTGGTGAAGGACTTCATCACGCGCCGGATTAGTCCTTTGAAGACAAGGGTCCCTCCCATGTGGAGGTACTCAGGAAAGGACGACCCAACCAGGGACTACAAGGACGGTGAGTAGAAAGACTTACTCTTTTGGTTTTATCCTTGGTTAACCCTGATTTAGTATGTTTAATCGTATTGTCCATATTCCCAAATCTTTCGCACGCGGAGGTTGACGCACGTGTCCGGCTCATCTGCGAGAAGCATCCGGCGAATATGGCGGCCCCTCAAATCCTCGCGGTTTTGACCACAGAGGAGAAAGAAAGGCGCTAAAGGTAATCAAGCGACTACGCCTTTAGGTGTTTTATTGTCGTAGAATAGTATACGACTAGCTGATTTGTCGTGAAAAACTTACGATTTGAGTGCGATCATAGAAAAACTTACGGCCGGATGTAATCGTAGAATAACTTACGATTAGACAATGTCGAGAAAAACTTACGACTTAACGTAATCGTAGAATGACTTACGATTAGATAATATCGTAGAAATACTTATAATTTTGAGTGATCATACGGACCACTTTTCTCCTTCTTCAACGAAAGTTGGCATGGAGAACCACCGAGACGACGAGGAAGTCGAGTGGTGGTTGTAGAGGCGACTACGTGAGACGAGTCCGAAGTTCCCTCCATCTAGAAGCGCCGATGGTAAAAGTCGGCGACAAGAGGTTCGAGTTCGCTCCTCCTGCTCCTTTTGCTAAGTTTGCCGCAGATCTAGCGCGGCAAGAAAGAGAGCGTAAGAAGAGGCTCTTGCCCTAAGCGCAAGGTCCCCAAAGTTAAGGTACCTTTCTACTACGATGACAAGTCCTTCGCATTTACGCTTCTCGCGGCTTTGTAAGACAAGCGTAAAAGGAGAAGCGGAAGGAGTTCATGTCTTTTGTGAAGGAAACCGCTCGGTGGAATCGAAGGGAAGCAAGCATTCTCGTGGTGGTCGAGGCGATCTCGTCCACGGGAAGTCGGGAGGAGATGACTCTGTTGCCCGAGTGCATCTCAACCAATGGTGGTTGAGAAGAAGTCGAAGAAATCTTCCGTTGGGAAGGTTGCTCCCAAATTTGGGTTAGGTCAGTATATGTAGGTATGTAAAATAAAACACATAAGTGTAATGACTACTTCTTGTTTTATTTGTTGACTTATTGTTGCGCTGCGATTCTCGGCCGGCGTCTTGACCCGAGGAACTCTCATAGAGGATCTCGTTATCACCCCTTCAACCGAAGGAGTGCGACAACGACGATGGCGAAGATCTAGCTACCGCCCCCGCCAGAGAAGAGGCCGCGATTCTTTGAAGTCGCTACGAAGGCCAATGATGTTGAAGTTGCTACGACATCTGGAGCTGTCGTAGAGACTGTGATGGAGGCCACACAAGCCTCGAGGAGGCACCGAGAGCAGAGCGGCGCCGAGCGCGACCGCCGTGCCGGCAAGGAGGTCGTTGAGGATGTTCCCTCCGGCCCTCCAGGTGGAGTTCACGTCACAGAGTCAGAGGAAGAGGAGTATTTCAACTTTTGCTCTGACTTCTTTGGCCCTGTCTCCATCATAGGATCTTCTGCCTACCGCTCCCGCGATCGAGTTCCCCACCCCAGTAGCATTGTCAATTGCGGAGACGTATTTGACAATGAGCGACTTGAAGGGGTATGGTGGAAGCGAGTCGAGGAGATGGATGGTGAAGGATCCATCACGAATAGTCTCCATGTTTGCTTGGTCAAACATGAACGTAAGTATTTATCGATACTCACTTAGGGTTTTATCTCTTTATCTTATCGTTTCTCTCTTTTTCAGAGAGCCGTTGAGCAAGTCGCTACGATTTACGAGTACAATCGGCAACTTGTCAAGCTTCGACAAGAAAAGGCAACACTCTGCGAACAAGCAGAGAGGTGGTGAGTGACACTCGTAACCAGTTGTCGTAGAAAAGCTTATGACTTATACTAGTCGTAGAAAAAACTTACGACTAGGGGGTGGTCGTAGAATAACTTACGACTACCCATTGGTCATAGAAATGCTTATGACCACTTGTTTTCATGTCTGCTCTTTTATCTTTACAGGTTTAAGAGCGACGAAAAGACCTTGGCTGATTCGCTCGACTTTGAAAAAGCCGAGTCAAAGAAGCTAAGGGACAAAGTCACTGACCTCCTGAAGAAGCTTCAGGAGGCTAACTCTGCAGCTAAACAGTTGCAGGAAAAAATAAATAGTACGTATTACGATCGCTTCGATCTTGGTTTCTGCATCCCTTTGCTTTTTGACCTCTTATTCTTTTGTAGAAAAAGAAGTCGAAAATAAGACCCTTCAGTCCAATATGGGGGCTCTCCGGACTGAGGTTAATGAGAAGACCTCCGTTGTCCGCGAAATCTCCCGGATCGCGAAGGAGAAAGACCAAGAGATTGAGAACTTGGGTTCTCAATTAGCTGGTAAGTAGAACTTTTACCTGCTATTTATTCATTCTATCTTCTCATAGAATCGTTTTTCTTATTCAATCCTCGCTCTTATCAGACCGATTGACTAAAATAAAGCGACTCCATGAGGCTTCGACTTATTCCCAGGAGGAGACAAAATCAATGAAGATCAATCTTCAAGATAATATCTCACTTCTGAACAATGTACTCGATGGGCTTCGTGCCGGGAGAGTTGTTCCTCGTGACGACACGATGGCCGCTCATAGGAGTGCCATTGGGGAACAAGTCGGTACTATGAATGAGATGATATCTACTCTGAAGGCCAATCAGAACGATTCAATAAGGGAAGCGGTCAACGGAGTTGTGAGTTTTATTTTAGCAAAACTCAAGGCCCGCGATCCTAACCTTAATCTTCGTTCTGTTGAAGCCGACTTCGACTGCACCGAATCTGAAGCCGAGAAGCTGATCGAAGAGATGCAGTCGGTTGGCGAGAAGGTCGCGGAGGAGATGCAGATAGAATCTCCCTAGACAGAGTAGTCTTGTAATATATTCTTGTATAAACAAGTCTTTTTTGGTGGTAACGCCTAAATATATAATCCTTTTTCCTGCAAATTATCTTGTAGAGTAAATAGTAACTCGTAAGATAAAAGAAGAAATAGTTAGACCAGATATGAGTGATTCCTCCTTCCTTAGTATCTTTCTGCGAATCATCTCATAGAGTAGTTAGTAACTCGTAGGATGATATCTTTAGAAAAAATTAGACTAAGAAATGAAGTCATGTTTATAACTTTATCCTAGCCCCCGGCTACTTACTTAGTTTATTTTTAATAAACTAGGTAAGTAGTAAAGAAAGGGTTCTGAAAAAACAGAGAGGTTTGTTCGTCTTAGAGTTGTCAAATATCGACTTGTTTGCACTAGTCGAAAGAGTAGAAACAGATCGACGCTAGGAAGTTCCCTCAAGTGGGCAGGACCACGTGTAGAGAAAAAAGGCTTCGACTAGGTGATGTTACCATCTCCGACCAGATTAATTAACTTGATAATGACGATTAGAGCGAAACAAGCTTCTCGAGTACCTTAAGGATTCATTCGGCTACATTCATCTTTCCGGACTTAGTTGTTACGCGCGGTAGGAAAGCGAGCGACATTAGGAAGTTCCGTCTAGTGGGCGTAACCACGTGCGATGTGAGAGGCTTCGACTAAGTGTGTTTCTTCCTTCGACCAGTAAAACTAATCAAGTTATTTGAAAAGGTAGCCGAATGCATCTCAAAGAAAAGGTTACTCTTCTCAGTTTATTTTTCGAAATAAGCTAAGGTGAT
Source organism: Ampelocalamus luodianensis (assembly GCA_036346255.1). Taxonomy (NCBI): domain Eukaryota; kingdom Viridiplantae; phylum Streptophyta; class Magnoliopsida; order Poales; family Poaceae; genus Ampelocalamus; species Ampelocalamus luodianensis. Next base: position 40,959,407 of record CM070637.1, read on the forward strand.
ATGAATTCGCTTAACAACTTTCGACCATTTTTCTGAGCTCAATAAGCTTTGTACTGATTGTTTAAGAACGAAGTGATATTAGGAAGCTCCTTCCAGCGGGCAGAACCACATGCAGAGAGGAGAGACTTCGACTAAATGTATCGTCCTTTTGCTAACCATTGTACAGGAAGGATGATGTAACATCCCATTTTGGCTTGTGTTTCAAATGTAATAAAATGAGGGTAAATTAAAACTTTTCCTTCATCCTTTTACTCTTGAAACTTTTCTGAAATTCTTGTAAAGGAATTTTGGGAAATTCAAAATCAAAATCCTCATTTGTCTCAAGTCAAAACCTTCTGGGTGAAATATTGTGTCAAACCCTTGGAAATAATTTTCCTGGGTTCTAAGGTTGCCTTGTGACACCTCTGAATTATTTCATAATTTTTGGAAATTATTTGAAATATGTTAGAGGCAAGTCAAACCTTAGTCAAACCTTTGAAATAACTTTCTGGAATTTCTTGAGAAAATCCCAGTGCACAAAAATCTCTAAAAATTTTATGGAAGGTTAACCCTAAGGTCAGGAAGCTCCAGTTAAAATTTCATAAATTTTGGAGTTGATTTGATGCCCCAATTAAATCCCCAAAGTTTCAGTTCAAAAATCAAACCCTAACTGGTTTGCACTGTTCCTCGGGTGCGAGTCAGACTCGGGCTCGAGCCAACTGACTCGACCGAGCCAACTAATTGCACCCGGCGCGGTCGAGCGAGCGCGCGCGTCATCAGCCGTTGGATCTCCATCGAACGGCTCTCATTCGTGTAAGCATTCGGACAACTCCGGTTGCCTCTGATTCTCAGCCGTTGGATCCCCATCGGACGGTGGACGATTGTGCGCGGCCGTTTCAACTCGATCGCACAGGAGCCGCTGGATGCAAATCGGACGGCTGGCCATCGTCGTCCTCCTCTCGCTCGCGCGGCGCTGAGCCATGGCGGAGCCGAGCGTGGGTGCGTAGTGCCCTGTCACCTCCGTCTTCGTCAACGGCTCTCTGCAGGCGCATTAAATGCCCGTCACTCCACCGCCCCGTTTAGTCGTCGTCTCAACTGCTCCCGTCGCTCACGGCGACCGCAGCGGCAGCGGGAACCCGAGGCGGAGCAACGGTGCTCTCTTGCTCCTCAGGCCTACTTAAGCCCCCCTTGTCCTCCTTTATCCTCCTTTACACACCCCTTGAGCTCTCCCGTGCACCCACTGCCCTTGTGGAGCTCCCGAGCGCTCGAAATCTCCTCGCCGCCATTGTTGCCCGCGGAGCTTCTCGGTGAACCCAGTGCTCCAGTGGTTCCCTGGCTCCCTCCTTGCTCCTGCACCTTCCTCTCACCTCGGTGGTGCTTAACAACCGCTCCATTTCAGGTTGCTTCAACGGGAGCAGCGGGATTTTGGATTTCCCCCAAATCGGCCGCGAGCGCCTCTTTTCGTCTCCAGCGCCGGTAAGACCTTCATTTCTCTATTGCTCTCGGCTGGACCTCCTCTGGGGTGTTGAGAAGCTATTGGCATCACCCACTCTTCTTTGTTTGATCCAGATTTCTCCTCGCGTGAAGCCTCGCGCTCTCTCTCCTCCTCCGCGACGGCACTCCTCGGCGATTTATTTTCACCGCGACCTCCGGTGAGTCTCGCACCTCCAGAGCTAGCGCGCGAGATAGTGGGGCTTAGCCTCAGCGCTCGCGGTTGTCGTTTACCGCGGATCGTCTCGCCCCTCTTTGCCGCGCCGGCGGTGTAGGTCATCTCCGGCGGTGTTTTTGGTGAGGGCGTGTACGCAGGGGTATTGCGCTCCCATTTTGCCACTTAGCCCGCGCCGCCGCAGCCCAGATCGCCGGCGTCGCGCGAGCAAGCGGCGGTGTCGCGGTTACGTTGTCGGACGACAACGCTGCGGAGCGACGTGGTGGTCTTCGCCGTTGGATCCGCAGATCAACGACCACGAGCCTCCACGCCGCCCTACGTTACTGCGCGTGAGGAGTGTGTTGGCCTGGTTCAATGTCGTCCGTTGGATCTGAGATCGACGGCTCTCAATCGCCCACGCCTCGGGTGTTAGGAAAATCCCGAAAATGCTAAGTCCAAAACTGAAGAACTTTAGGGTCTTGTCATTTTTGTATCTCTGTAACCATAGATCCAAATTAGATGATTCCAATTTTGTTAGCTTCCTTATACCTTGAACTTAAATAGAAAAATAATTGTAGACCATGATCAAATCTGGAAAACCATTTTCAAAAATAGTAAACAAGTGAACTTAATACTGTTTTTCAGAACTTTTAGCAAACTTGTAAAATGCATAACTTTTAATCTATAGCTGATTTTTGTATGAATCCAATTGGATTAGCTTCCACTGATAGTGTATTTGCTAGGAAAACTAGTTTCACAAATTTTACTATTTTGAAAAATCATAAGGATCATATTTTAGTGTAATACCCTAAAACAATTTAGACAAATCGTAACTCTTTCAATATAACCCCAAATGACCTGAAATGTTATATGGCTTATCACTATACCAGTAGGTAGCTACCATAAAAGTTTCAGCTTCAAAATCTTTCTAGAAAATATTTTGCTACAGTACCTAATTATGGCCGAAAATAGGTTTTTAAGGAATATCTTTTGCACCACAAATCCAAATTAGGTTTTTCCAGTTTCTATGACTAGGTATATTCATATTTTACCTTGTGTATAAATTTCGTCGCATTTGGATAATTTTTGCTTGCTCTTTTGTTTAAGTGTTGCTCGTCTTATTGGTTGTTTTCGCTCTTTCGCTTAGGCTTCGACATTTGCGGTAACCCCGAGAATGATCCTCCGCAACAGCTTGAGCAACAGCAAGTAGGCAAGCAGTTTGATCATTTCCCATTTGATCCCATAACTTTTAAAGTCTAATATTTTGTTTAACTTCTATGTATGCATTGCTATTTTGTTGTTAAATTGATTAGTTAATCCTCTAGTTGCATAATCTGTAGGTAAATGATTATCCTCTACTACCTGAGCCTAGGTTATTTGCTGTGATTAGAGTTCGTTGGATGAGTTCTTGTCACTTAGTAGATTTCGAATAAATATTGCTTAGCCATGCCTAGTATCGGTAGTATTGGGCGATCATCGACTTAGTCGGTGATCTTGATCACACAAATGCTATTATTATTCCATTATGTCCAACCCTTGTGTTTTACCAATTTGCAAATCAAAAACTGAAACAAAAATTACATCTTGGCTTGGGCACAATGGTATGTTGGCGTGATCTGTTGGGTGTGATTGGAATGGTGCCTAAGTCCCTAAGGACCGAGTTACTTGTGCCATTGATCCAAGAAATTGTTGCGTGCTAACCACGCGAGGGGGATATGGAACCTCTCTTGACTAAGTACTTTGGGAGGTGTTAATTATGAGCTGGTTGGTGGGTGTGTTCTTGTGTGTGTGTGTGTTTGTGGTGTTGGAGGGGAGCATTAGAAGACCGGTTAGGCTGTCTAATGTGTCCTTCTCCCGTGGGTTGCGGCTCTTAATTAGCATCGTCCATTGGAAAGCGTCTTGTTAGACTTAGCCATGTCTGCATACCAAAGGAAGTGTGCTAACCGTGGCTGGTGGAAAGGTGGTCTATCGTGTGGGTACATTGGTACACCCCTGCAGGGTTAAAACTATTCGAATAGCCTCGTCCTAGGTTATGGACACGCTTGGTTATTTCCCACAAGAACTAGACTACAACCTTTTAAAAACTTAAACTTGACATGGGTGGTATGAAGGGGTACTTCATGCTATTGTTGTGGTGACTATGGGTTAGTCACTTCTAGGTTGGTGTTGTCATCTATCTATTGTTATAATTGTCTCTCTTTTATTTGAACAATAAAAGTTAATTGCAAACTTGCTTTGAATCTATTACCTTATTGCAAATGAAAACTTGCTTTATGTGAAAATAAGTCCGAGCCTCATACACTTAAATAAAGCTTGCATGTAGTTAATTATAGTTCTATTATCTCACACGTCAGTCTTGCAGTACAAAAACAAGTTTTGTACTCATCCGCTTGCTTAATATTAATTGTTGCAGAGGAAGAAGGTGAGCCCCAAGGGCCTCACTTTTGTGAGTATGTTCTTGTGCTGTTTGGGACGATTAGCTTGGCGGTCCGGTTGGTTGCCTTGTGGGTAAAGGCACACCGATTGGCTTTTGTTTATCGCCATCTTATGGCCATTTTGCTTCATTGTTTAAATTAGTTACTTATATGTTATTTGGCAGTCGGTCTCTCTTTTGTAATAACTCTCTTTATATTATCTATGTCTTTCGATTGTTGCTTTTGCTTCGCTCTATGTGTATGAATGGGATTGATGCATGATTTTGTAACAGGTGTGTATACTGCAATTCGGGAAGTATACATATCTCGAGGCTTGGTTTATTTGATTTGTCTTTGTTAGGACCAAGTGGATGGTTAAACAGTACATGCCGAATAAACCGGGTCCTCAGATGAGAAGAAAAAATGGTCGAAAGAATAAAAGCGAGATTCAAAATAGACAAAAAGATAGGAGAACTTGTTGCTTTATTGCCGTTGAAGTTTGTTACACATAAAATTTGCGTGAATCGTCAATGTTCCAAGAATTTGAGAGAACACGGCCGTCTTCCATTGCAAGTCGCATCGATCCGGACGCGCATTTCGACCACGGTGTAAGGACCTTCCCACTTGGGGAAAGTTTGTTCCGATTAGACCGGGATTGGATAAGTCTCAATACCAAATCACTGCAATGAGGCGCGAGGTTGGACCTACGATCATAGTATCTGCGCAGGCTTGTTGGTAGACCGCGAACGGAATAAAGCTTTGTTCCTCTGTTCTTGAGCAAAGTTGATGTCGCTCGCTCGAAGATGTTCTTGAGACGAGTCGTGAAACTTGTCGACACTTTTCGACTGATCTTAATTTACGGAGGAAGCATGGCTTGGCACCAAAAACTAGAAAGAAAGGTGTTTCTCCGTAGCTCGGCTAGTCGTCGCATTTAATTGCCCATATCTTGAAGGTAATTCTCGTACCCAAGCCCCGAGCGCTTTACCGGTGATCAAGACTCGGTCTTGATTCCCTTCATTATCGGCGTTCGCTCTCTCGATCGCTCCGTTGCTTTGGGGTGTGCGACGAGGCGTAACACAAACGAGTTCCCAACTCGCCGCAAAATTCTGAAATTTTGCGCTTGTAAATTGTTTACCGTTATCGTGATAATTCGACTTGGTACTCGAATCGAGTGATCACGCATCTCATCATGAACTGTTTTTTTGTTGCTTCCGTTGTTATCCCAGTCACAGGTTCGCTTCTATCCATTTTGTGAACGTATCAATAGCCACAAACAGGAACTCGAAACCTCCTGGAGCTCTGGGTAACGGTCCTAGGATATCGAGACCCCAAGTTGCAAAAGGCCATGACAGAGGAATTGTTTGCAACGCTGAGTGGTTGGTGTATTTGCGGCTATGAAACCGACATCGCATACATCTTTTAACCATCTCCTTGGCATCGTAGAGGGTCATGGCCAATAAAAACCTTGTTTAAAAGCTTTACCAACCGGTGTGTACAGTAGGAAGCATGAGTTCCACAGATCCTCCGTGTATGTCGTGAAGGAGTTTTAATCCTTCGCTTATGGAATACATCGCATGAGCACCCCTTGGGTTCCTCTTTTATAAAGAACACCTTCGACCAAAGTATACATTTTGGCTTTTGGGATAATCGATCGATTCTAGATCGTCATCTGATAAGAACCCTCTTGAAGATACTCATAAATGGGCGCCATCCATGTATCTTCGTACTCTAGAGAGGTCGTTTCTATAGAAGGTGTCTCGGTTAAATGCGACTATGGGCGGTTTCAAGTCGTTCGAGAACACCCTTTCGGTACTACGGATTGGGAGGAAGCTAGGCGAGCCGGTTGGTGCGAGGAAATTATCCTTCGAGGATAAATTGTACCTCAAAGCCCAAAAGTGCTTTTCTAACTTTCGCATTCGATAGGTACCGGGACATGGTCGAATTGGAGCACGGTACTCCTTTCCGACTTGATTCACGACTAGCCGAGAGTCTCCTCTTATGAGCAATCGTCGAATCGAGTGCTTCGCAACTCGTATGCCGGCTAGCAAACCTTCGCTCGCCACGTTATTAGTGGCACGAAAGTTTAATTGTATGGCCTACTTTAAGGCTTCTTCAGAGGAGATTCGGGACCACCCTCACCCGAGCCACTTATCGTAAGTGACCGTCAAAGTACATCATCCAGCGATCGTGGGAATCGATCGGGATCTGAGCAGTTCAGATTTGTCCATTCGGCGACAAAGTCCGCCAAGATCCGATTTAACGGCCGTTCGGGACACGAAATGGATGTCGAATGCCCCAAGTTCGATCGACCATTTTGCCATGCGCCCCATTGTTTCCTAATTCGGAGGATCGCTCCCAAGGGAAACTCGGGCGGCACACTAGTTTGTGCGTCTCGAAAATAATGCCGCATTTCCTCGAAGACATGAGGAGGGCATAAAGAAGTTTTGAACTCGAGGGTAACGCTCCTTAGGTCGTGCAAAACCTCACTCACGTAGTATACCGGTCGTTGTATGTTCTCACGTTCTACGACCAAACCTTGCGCTCTCGCTCGTGGCGTGGCAGCTAGGTAAATTAAGAGCGTCTCCTAGTTTCGGGAAACTAGAACAGAGCACTCGTAAGATACCTCTTGACTTCCTCGAAGGCTAAGTTAGCTCTCTTCGACCATTGAAACCTTCATGTTTCCTTAGAAGTTTGAAGAAAGGCGGTCCTTTTTCTCCCGGTCGTGCTATGAAACGACTTAACGCCGCCATGCACCCCGTGAGTTTTGGACTTCTTTTTCGTGGTCGGGGCGATCGAGTGATGGCTTTGATCTTTTCAGATTTGCTTCGATTCCCGTTCGAAACCAGAATCCAAGCAATTTTCTCAAGAGACCCCAACACACACTTCTCGGGATTTAGTTTTAATTGGTGTTTTTCGAGGTTGTTGAAAGTCTCCGCAAGTCCGTGATATGTTCGAAGTCGTTTGGTGCTTTTACGACTAGGTCATCAACATAGGCTTCCAAATTTCGGCCTAGTTGAGGAGCGAAAGTCGTTTGCATGAAACGTTGAAAAGAAGCTCCAGCATTTTTTAGGCCGAATGACATTTTGACATAGCAAAATACTCCAAACGGTGTAATAAATGCGGTCTTTTCTTCATCTTCTCGATGCATACTGATCTAATGATAACCAGAGTATGCATCTCGAAAACTCAACATTTCACATCCTGCAGTAGAGTCAACCAGCTGATCGATGCGAGGTAAAGGGAAATCATCTTTTGGACAAGCTTTATTAAGATCAGTAAAGTCTTCGCACATACGCCATTTGCCGTTAGACTTTTTAACCATTACAGGGTTGGCCAACCACTCTGGGTGGTTGACTTCTCTTATAAAGCCTGCTTTAAGCAACTTGTCCAATTCTGACCTAATTGCATCTCGTCGACCAGGGGCAAATCTCCGTAACTTTTGTTTTACGGGTAGTTTATCAGGCCGTAAGGCTAGCCTATGCTCGATCGCATTCCTTGGGACTCCGGGCATGTCGGATGCTTGCCACGCAAAGACATCAGCGTTTGCCTGGAGGAAGGTGATGAGGGCGTCTTCCTATTTAGGGTCGGAAGAATCCCCAATGCGAACAGTCTTCGAGAGCTCCTCTGCGTCCAGAGGAACCTCTTTGACCTGGTCGTTCGGCTTAGGTGCAGCTTTAGGCTTCGACTTGCTAATCGAAGGCTGACTTTCGTCTCGAGTTGGTAGTTGTCCAACCATCTCAAGGGAACGACGGTCGCAGGAATGAGCCATCTTCTTATCACAATATATTGTGATCACTCCTTTGGGACCTGGCATCTTAAGATATTGGTACCCATAGTGAGTAGCTACCAGAAATTTTGCCAGAGTAGGTCGTCCGAGTATGGCGTTATATGCCGTATCAAAATCGACTACATCAAAGGAGACTTTCTCTGTCCTGAAATTACTTGGTGATCCAAACGTTAAAGGAAGAGAAACTTGGCCAATGGGTTTGGCCGAAGACCCCGGTACGATTCCATGAAATGAATATCGTACCGGTCTTACATTTGTCCTGGGTACTTGCATCTCGTCCAGGGTACTCGTAAACAGTATATTTAACGAGCTTCCACCATCAACTAAAACTCGATTGACTCGACAATTGTTGATGGTGGGTTCGACTACTATCGGAAATCGACCTGGTCTAGTCGAAGGTATCGGACAATCACCTTCTCAAAGCAAGGGTGATTTCCACCACTTCGTAATTTATTGACAAGAGGAGAGTCGATTGTGTTTACCTCACGTTCGATCGCCACCGTCTTCGTGATTCGTATGCTGAAGCCCCCCCATAGATGTGATCAATGGTGTGCTGCGGGTCCTGGAATGGCATCTCCTCATCGTCCGACTCCTTTTGTCCACTGGTTTGGCCCAATTGCTCAAGAATAGGAAGTGGCCCTTTGCCGTAATAATAGTCCTCGAAGTTTCGTAAGAAAACTTGGCGCTTATGAAGGTCATGCCCTTCTTTTTTATGAAAAGGACACCACCTAGGTTTGTCGTTTCTTCGATCTTGGTGTTTACCTTTACTTCGATCGGGATTTTGCTTGGGGTTGTGTGGCTCCTTATCGCTTACGGCTAGGACCTCCTTAGAATTGGCATCCGAGACTTTTGACTTTTCGCTTGTTCTTAGATTTTCTAGCCTTTTATCCTTTTTCTTACCACTTTACTTTGCTTCCGAGGGATGCCATCTTTGAGATCGATGGTATTGTTCCATTCGACCGCTTCAAAGCGATCGATATCTATCACCATCTCAAAGAGCTCAATGACGGTGGCGGTGGATGTAAGGCGATGTCCTCTGTTATTCTTCTCGCTACGGACTCCTCGCTTGAAAGCCCCGATCACGATGAGTCGAAACTTCCGAATAGAGTTTCAACCCGATCAAGCGCTGATGAATTGTCGTAGCGTTTCATGGTTGTTCGTCTTATCCGAAGGCAGTCATCCTCCTTTCCCGGCGATTGTAAGTTCCTCGAAATTAGCCAGATAGATCACGAGGTGTTGCCACGAGTAGATCGACTCAAATGGTTGGTTTAGAAGCCATGATCGCGCCGATCCTTCGAGCACGATCGGAAGGTAATTCGCCATGACATGCTCTCTCCTCCTGCGGCTCGGATAGTCAGAGTGTAGATTTGGAGGAACTCGATGGGGTTTTGAGTTCCATCAATTTCTCCATATTCGCTCGGTCGAAATCGAGGCGACCAACGAATCGCTCAAGGTCGGCGAAGCGCCCGACATCCCGAGATAACCTCTTGTCTTCTTTTTGCGAAATGAAGGGTTAATGTCGCGAGGCGATCGAACTCGTCGATACCCGACCATGGGGACTAGGCCTATAATAGGCCTCGACCTTTACGGGAAATACTCCTCGTGCCCGCTTGCCGCCGTGCGTGCAGTCGTTGAAGTGGTGAAAGATCACCCTCCCGTTGGCTTGTGGCATTTTCTCATGTCGAGAGAATGACATGAGGGAGAGTCGTGCCGCCTTCCATGCGACGAGTTTCTGAACGGTGGCGTAAGAAGTAGCCGCACTATTACGACTTCGTGGTTGTGGTCGACCTGCGTCGCCGAGTTTGGCCATCATGTCACGAAGTCTTTGCGCGATCTCCTCGGCAAAAGATTATAACACGTGCTCGAGCGAGTTCTTGGGCGGGTTCTCCAAAGAAATCAATGATGTGCCGGAGTTCTTGAGCTTCCTTCGATCGAAATAAGCGCCGGGGAGGTTCTTTCGAGCCACTATTTTCTTCCGTCGAATTGCCTCGTAATGGTCTATTTCGCACCTTGAACTTGTTTTAATGGAGCGCGAGAATGTTGAGGATGTCCCGCACGTTCATCAAAGTGTTCGTTTCGTTCGCCAGCTGTGGTGTCTTTGTCATTACGACGAGGTGGTGTAGAGTATGCTCGGCGGGAAGCATGTCCAATCCTTCTTCTGGGAGAACGATCCTGATCAGAGGGAAGGACGAAGACCTCCCGTTGATGACTTCCACTTGCGCTCGAGATCTCCTCACTGGAGGAGTGGTCGAGCGACACCATCTGGCGACTTGGAGTAAACCCCTCCAGGTAGGGGAACTCCGGGTTATAACCGTCTCGATCGCAGTGGCTCTGCGTCGGGGCGGTTGAATTTGGATGAACAAAGATGTTCGATCCTCTTCCTGCGGAAATGCTCGGAGAGAGAGGACCATCAGATGTCGATGGAGCTCCGGGATAATGGCTTCCAGAACTTGTCTTGCCAACTCGAACTGTCTTGGGGGGACTCGAACACTTAAAGGAAAAGCTCTCATCGTGTTGCGAGTTTTCCCTGAGACAACAGCTGGTCGAGTTGACCCTTGCCTTTCGAGGAAATTAATCCCTCGGCTGGGCGTACTGTAACACCCCGGCCCGACATGAGCCTAGAATGCTACTAAACAAACTCTAATGATACTCACTATCACGCCTGTACTAAGATATCCGAGGTAACCACTTCACTAATCTCTTACTACAAATAGTGGTGTAACCTGGTAAAACCCAGGGCCACAACCACAACCTCTCAACATCTATTATCCTCACATATAACAATCATATAATCAGTTAATAAGCAATCTTACTATATTCATATCAACAATTATCAATGCGATATAATAGAACCATAGATGCAATGCAATAACCCAACCCCACCCATCAGGCACCAAAGGTGTCAAACTTTTAAGTTGATTAGCCATTCGCAAATTTTTAATTAATCTAGTCACCACGGACCTACAGCCCGCTCTGATACCAACTGTAACACCCCGGCCCGACATGAGCCTAGAATGCTACTAAACAAACTCTAATAATTCTAAACTAGACAATCTTAATAAATTTTCAGAACCTCCCTTGTAAAGTTAATTACACGAAGGTTCCAACACACGATTATTCAAATATTAACTAAAACTTTCATCCAAAGACATCAAAAGATAATCAAAGATATGCTAAATATCTAACATAACTAGAGAGATATGAAGTTCCACTACTCATCATTATTACATTTAATCCATTGCATGAGACAAAACATAATAATCTTTGCATTTACTAAAATCAATCACGCTCAAGATCATTCAACTTTATTTAGTTCATGTGGCAAGTGTGTGACTAGTAGTCTACTTTCCCCATGCATGTCGTTCTTGGCTCGGTACCTAAAACAACAATAAAAGCAAGAGTGAGTCCATAGACTCAGCAAGTACATAAAGAAACTATAACATCAGCATCCATGTAAAGGAGATCAACAATAGAATATCTCATATGCAAATGCAATGCTCAAGGATCCTTTATCTTTAACTTTCTGTGTGCATTACACTCGTAATGCAGAGTAAGCAACCGTCGCTGCATACCCATGCCTGTGCGCGCACGCACAGGGACCAATTGCCCGTTACTCCGCAAGTAACGGGGACCTCAAGCCCACACTCCACGAGTGAGGGGATCTCGGGCCCGTCACATTCATGACGGGGATCTCAAAGGGAAACAAGCTTGGTCACCGCGTGACCAAGCCTCAACATGTTCTCAATATGCATATGCTCATCTCTTATTCATCATCAATCTTACCAAAAGACAAACATTGTACCACAGTAAAGCATAAGCATAATTTGAGCAATCACCATACTTAAACAACCATCAAGTAAGCCATCTTGCTATGCAACCATATATCAAAAAACACACAAACATAGCCAATCAATCACACACATTTAACAAACAATGCACTTGCCTTAACCGTGTGAGACTAGAGGACGTGAAGATGGTGCTGCCCCCGGTACCAATCCCCCACCTAAACATTAAGAATATAACTAAGACCACAGTAACGAAAAACATGAATTGAATATACTAGCACAACAAGTAGCAGATTGCAACGCAATCTCGACCCCAAATTCTTAAGTGCTGCACTGCCCTCTGAACACAGTTAAGTTCTAAAATTCATAACTTTTTGTACAGTGGTCCAAATTAGGTGTTCTTGGACTTCATTGAAATGTTATCAAATTTCCCAACTAAACCTAGTTGGTGAGCTCCCCTGATTCGGTCATCTAAAATCACTTTTAAGCCGATTAACAAGACATCGATTTCACGTCAGACTTTCTGGACAGAGCACTAAAACTATCATAACTTTCAGCTCGTTTATCCAAATTTCGCGTTCTTGTGCTTCCCTGAAAGCTACGACAATTATCTACAACTTTTGTTATACTGGGGTTCTCAGATTTCCACTTTAACCATCAGTTTTAATCGGTTTTCTACAAACTGCCTAAATGCTGACAGATCAGCGGAACAACAATCTTAAAAAAATCATAACTCACTAACCGTTAATCGGATTTGGGTGATCTTGACGGCCACTGAAAGCTAAGACCAAAACCCAACTTTTCCTAGGAGATAAGAATCCCAGATTCTGCTTCTAACCTCACGAAAAATGACCCCCAACCTTCTGGATAGAACGCCTCCTAGCAGGAGACGAAAATCGATCTACCAAAACGGACGCGAATGCAACTACGGTACCAAACCAGCGAGGACCAAGCGACGTTACCCTTGTAGAGCCGCGGCGAGAAGAAGAACCCACTGCACGAAGACGAACTCCTTCCTCCTCTTCTTCTTCTTCCTTCTTCTTGGCCAGCCACAAAGGGGAGGGGAGGTGGAGACGCAAGGGGAGGGGAAAAGAGGTGGAGACGCAATGGGGAGGGGAGGGACTGCTACAGTGGCGGCACTACAGTGCATGCTACAGTACATGGCTGCCCCCCTCTACTTGGATGGTTGCCCTAATGGGCCAAGGTGTTGTGGGCTTTCAGCCCACAGCCCAAGTTTTCCGAATTACGCAAAAATCCCTCTGAACTTCTGTTAAAACCACTCCCTCTATTCAATTCTCCTCCCTACAATCTTTCTTCTCATTTAAATAAATATTTGGAGTGTTACACGTACTGTCGTGGGGGATAAGGATCCCTCCTCGACTCTGGTGGTAATGCAGTCTCCGAGATCTGATAGAAGATCTCCAGAGGTGGCAATACCGTCAGAAGATTCGATACTCGGTTCGTATTCGAGATCGGCATCCTTGTCGATGTCTGCTTAATTGGCCAAGTCGAACCAATTCTCCTCATTCCATTCTCCTGGCATGGTAGCATAAAAGAGAAAAGGAAGAACTGTTGACAAGGAATTACCAGAGGCTCCCCACGGACGGCGCCAACTGTCGGTGTTTTAGAACCGATCTTACGTAAAGATTGTTTGATTCGGGGGGTCTCCACAATTGATCACACAAACGAAGAAGACACGGGGATTTTTATACAGGTTCGGGCCTTCTCCGGTGAGAATAACAACCCTACTCCTGTGTATCTTGTATTTTCTCTTTGGATTACAATCGAATAAGTATTTTCCTAACTGTTCTCCAAAGAAGGCTCTATTTCTTCTTTCCCAAAAGCCTCTCCCTCTATCTCTAACAGATACCTATTTATACTAAGCAATAGTGGACGTTGTCCTTCCAGGCTAATTAGTCGCTCATTATTATGTAATAATGAGAGTAATTACCGAGTAGTAACCTCCCATGTTGTCAATCGCCACAATGAGATAGTGGGAATTATCTACGCTATGTCGAGATAATCGCGTATTTTGACCGCTTAGATTCTCACTGTTTAATGGGCGTCAAACGGGTGGGTCCAAGAAGTCGTGAGGAACCCGTAGTGTGCCCCGATCGTGAAAAACTTACGACCGGACATACCGTAACGATCATACCATAGTCGTAGAAGAGCTTACGACTAGGTAGTAGTCGTAACGATTATACCATGGTCGAGAAGAGTTACGACTGGGGATAGTCGTAGGATTATACCGTGGTCGAGAAGAGCTATACGATCGTGGGGTAGTCGTAGGGTAGCCTACGACTTCCTGACTAGTTCTTCCCTTTTGATATTTAAGGGGTATGTCTTATGACGTCATATTTCTTGATTATGGAGTAAATAAATGTGGATTATTTAGATCCTCGTCAAATTCCAACATAGATAATTATGAATATAGCATAGTTCCCTAACCAATTAAATGACACAATAGTCATAAGACTAAGAAAATCACTTAAGTCATTTAAAAGGAACAATATGCACATCACATATATATATGTATATGCAAAGAGACAGTGCACGATATGTTGAATAAATCCTTTATACTGCAAAGAGACAGTGCACGATGTAGGCTTTAAATCCTTACTATAAGATGTTATATTAACTTTACTTAACTCCTTACATAGTCACATCCATTGCTACTCTGTTTCCTTTTACTTCCTTTTTGCTGTGATGCATATAATCATTTGGGCGCTGTCTCCTTATTGTAACATCTTTATGGCTACTATACCATTTTATTTTTCCAATTGTAGCTTTGCCCTAAATACGCTTCTCCAAACACAACCCTTTTGGATAATATATCTGTATTGAGAAATGGTTACTTTATTATGAAATTTTGGTTGTTGAGAGGTAAGATTGGTGGTTTTGATCTCTTGGGCATCTACCCTCCTAGGTTCACATGTATGCATGTCAAGTAAATAACAGCCTCAATTGGTTGATAGAATCCCCCCCATTTATACTGAATCTTGTGTACTGCAAAAGCATGCACATCTTGCTGTCTTGCCTAACTCTGCAGAATATGAGAACGACTTATAATATGTTTCATTATAATAGTTTTTCTTCTGTATGATTTTGCTATATATAATATGTTTCATTATAATAGTTTTTCTTCTGTATGATTTTGCTATATATAAGCATTGTTGATCATATCAATTGTCTTTTGACCCCCTTAGTGTAATTGTAAATAGTTTTTGGGCATTTTATGCTATATGGCCCATGCTAGTAATGTCAGAGGCTTTTGTTCCTCCCTATGACATACATACACTTCAGAACGTTCTTTATGTTTTCCATGCAAAGGAAATTGTGTGCTGCAGCTGTTTTCCCCCCTCTGACAATTTTTTAGCTCTCTTCTTTGCATTATGCAGTTTGTAGAAAATGTATCTATAAGAAGCTTATTGGTGAGGAGTTAGACTACTGCCCAGTTGAGAAGCTTAGGTAATCTTCTCATGGCCTTATTTTTTGGGGGAGAAATTAATGTGAGCAATTATATTTTTCTTCAACTACAAATTGTTTGCCTGTTAAATGTTCTTGTACTTTTCTTACTGCCAAAATATGTGTTTATGGGCACTACTTTGACTTCACAGCTAAGCTTCATGGATTTCTTACTACTAGCATCTATTTCTGTTCAATAGCAAGATATCAGAACTTAAACTTTGAGCATAAACCATAATAGATAGTTGCAATGAACTACAGGTGGTACAAAGAACAGAAGCATATAAAATTAGAAACTTTGCAGTATAAAGGACTTATTCAGCATATACATTCAGGGGCGTCGAGGTCGGGGGCGTCGATGTCGGTGTTGGGGGCGGCGAGGTCGGGGGCACCGAGGTCGGGGGCGCCGGTGTCGGGGATGCCAAGGTCAGGAGCGGCGGCGCCGAGGTCGGGGGCGGCGGTGTTGAGGTCGGAGGCGGCGGTGAACGGGCAAGCCCTAGAGGAGGCGAAAGAGCGCGCGAGAGCCTAAGGGGTGCGGGAGAGGATGTGACGAATAAGAGAAAAACCCTAGTAGTTCCCACCTTATAAAGAGGCTATCACAGACGGTTATTTAATAGAACCGTCTGTGATAAGGAATCACAGACGGTTCTCCATAATAACCGTCTGTGATACGTTCCATATCACAGACGGTTGTAGTACGAAACTGTCTGTGATATGTCACAGATGGTTCTATTATAAAATTGTCTGTGATAAGTCATATCACAGACGGTTCTATTATAGAACCGTCTGTGATAAACTCATATCACAGATTGCCAATAGGTTTTGTCAGGATATCACAGACGGTTCTGTAATATAACTGTATGAGATAAACTCATATTACAGACGGTTATATCTCAGAACCGTCTGTGATTCATTATCACAGACGGTTCTATAATAGAACTGTCTGTGATATCCTGACAAAACCTATTGACAATCTGTGGTATCCTGACAAAACCTGGTGACAAGTATGATGACAAGCTCATAACACATTTGACTTCAAAAATTCATATCTAATTCAACTCAACTCCAAATCAAGTGAAACCAATTTTGATACTCCACATTACAATGAACGTCCATATTGACATCAATATCAAAGATGGCAGGTTCGTTACATATTAACACATGACAATTACACGTTGACATCAAAATATATGAGAGATTACAAGTCCATAACACATGATGTTATGGAATAAATTAATTACAATGGAGTAAATTCTTAATTAAAATATAGCCCTTCATGATGATCAGCGCGCATATAGGTAGCTTCCTCACTGGGTTCTTCATCGAACCTGATGCCGTCTCCGAAAGGAGGCAACTCGTCAAATTGATTGTATTCTTCCTCGTCCACTACATTCTCAACTCCGACAATCCTCCTTTTTCCATGAAAAACTATGTGGCGCTTCTTATTTGCCGCTCGGTTACATAGAAGACTTGAACAACTTGATTAGCCAGTATGAATGGTTCGTCTTTGTATCCGACACGTTCGAGGTCCACGGTTCTGACGCCATACTTGTCAACCTTCACCTGTGGGAGATGGACCCAACGGCACCGAAATAGGGGGATATTGAAAAGCACGTAGTCGATCTCCCATATCTCCTCTATTTGACCATAGTAGGAGCTCCTCAGCCCATCGGTACTGAATGCATCTATGCAGATACCGTCGTTCTGGACTGTGCTCTTCCTTTCCTGAGCTACCGTATAAAATGTGTACCCATTTATATTGTATCCTTGCCATGTGACAATTGTAAATTGTGGCCCTTGTGCCAACCATAGCAGCGTATCATCACTTGATGACCTCCCAGTGATTCGCACCTTTAACCATTCGTTGAACCGACGGTTGTGCTCTCTCATGATCCAAACCTCCGACCGGTTTGGATTCTGTTGGCGTATATGAACACCCCTTTACCAATGCATATATGCGTTGGTAAAAATTCAAATAAGTGTTGGTACGGTTTATACCAACACATTTACAATGCGTTGCCATTGAGGCCATTGCGAGAGTCTATTACAACAGATAAATAAACGTTGGTAATAGATATGAAAAAGCGTTGCGAATTAGTAGCAACGGATATAGTCATGTTGTAACTACACTTGTATGCGTTGGTACTTACCATGCATGGATGACTTTTACTATTTTAACAATGAATATAATTATATTGTCACAACGCATAGAAGCATTGGTACTTGCCATACAGATGAGTTTTGCTATTTTGGCAACAGATATAATTAGGTTGCTTCAACGATTATAAGTGTGTAGAAGACAAAGTAAAAAAAAATCATTATCGGTCGTAGCATGGTTAAAAAAACACTCATATATTAAAAACAAATTCTTGCATTACATAGAGAACCATCCACATAAGACATAATATAAATATTTTAGTTGAACTTCATTTCCTAACATAATAAAATCTAAACGTAATGAAGATCATCTGCCTATGTCACCATTCTCCACCTTGCATTCATCATGTCATCCATAGCATCATCCATTTATCTTATCAACCTACAATGAAAATTTTGAGTCCAATAATGCATCATTAGCAAGAAACAAAATCACAATATTTTTGTCCTAAATAGATACTCAGCTCTGCAGTATTTTTTCCAAAAATCTTTTTCTGACATCTTTATATATATATATAATTACATCAGAGGATGAAGGAAAAAAGAAAGCAAAATGAGAAATCAACATCCACTTTACATGATACAGCAATAGTATAAAATTAGCACCATCTTAAGCCCAAACTTCCTAAAGGATATGCTAAGACACAGCATAATAGTATAATGCAGGTAGGCAATATCTTACCTTTTTTGGAACAAAATCTAAAAATGCTCGATGAACGGCTGGCTTTTCGGCAAAAAACTGCAAAACATCAAAGAATACAACTGATTTGTTCAATAATTTTAAGTCATTACCTCATTCCAACATCCAAATATACAATTGCATGAAGTAAAAATGGCTTAATGAGGGATCATGCCATTGTGCATGCCAGGTATTAAAAAAATAGGTGAGGTGTAGGGCCTGAAAGGTTGAAACACGATGTGATAGGTATCAAATAGTTGGTCAATTGAAACCCTTTAAACAACAGTTGTTTGGCAATTCCATCACGACATCACCCGCAAAGTAGATATAGTTTTTTTTCTTATAACATAGCACAACACCTATGACAGTTGAGAAAATAGCAAAATGATGCTACCATGCAGACCTGCATCTAGATGATGATTCATGACAAACAATCATCAAAGTAGAAAGAATGTACCTGATGGATTATCTCAGTAGTGAGATTGAAAGTAACCTTGTTTGTCTGTGAAATGCGCAAAAAGTAGAAATAAGTAAACTAACATCATCAGCTATCACCATGGTCAATGTCTGACATGATAGAATATAACAGAAACCATCATAATATAACACATATTGTGATGAGGACATCAACCCTAAGGATGCAACCACTACTACTTCGACCCGCTGTACTGCATCCTCTACTTCTACGAGACTTCCATATTTCCCAGTTGGACCGTTGAGCTTCGTCTACATGCCATGGTGCTATGTCTACATGCCATGGTGCTGCATCTACATGTCATGGTGCTGCGTCATCAATTATTGGCCCATGGGTTATGTAATGCATTGGGCGACGACTTGGCCCATCTAGCGGACGATCTGGCCCATCTAGTGACCAGCCACCCCTAGGCCTGTACTGTTCATGTGGGCACTATTCACATGTGAACAGTACCATGAACAGTACTCGCGCCCTAGGGTTTCCCCCTCCTGGCCGCCCTCCTCATATAGGAGCCGCCGCCCTTTAGTTTTGCTTGGGTTTTTCTTAGATAATATTCTGCTTTGCAGTTTTCGCCGTTCATCAATTTGAGGAACCCCAACTTGTGTGCTTCAATTATTATTCGCAATACAGATTGCATCTTCTACTCTCTTGCTTGTGTTCTCGATTTGCTTGCAGGAGATAGCCTTCTTGGCGAGGTCAACCGCGTTCGGCACGGTTGATAACCAACGAAGCAGTGGTGTAGTAATTGCGAGGGGATCGATCTGTTCGGGTCGGAGCCTTCGGATCATCAACGTCGTGTTCTCCACAATCGACGTATCAATACCTATCGGAAGATCGGGCCACACTCTTCATCATATTGGTATAGAATTATGGGCCTGCAACTACAGAAGATCAATAACACACCCGACCATCGGCTGATGGCCTAACATGAGCTAGCATGGCACTTTTGAAACTTGGCCTTTGTTTTGATGCTTTATTTGCTTCATCATCAAGTAAATTCTGCAAAAGGCTGTAAATAAATAATGATTTCAAGTAAATGGTATTTGTGCACAGTGGGTTTTACCTTTCTTGTTACCCAAAATTCATATTCTTGCAAAATATTGCTAACAAAATTCTTATGTAACTTCTGCAATTCACTGTAGAGAGAAACAAACTTAGCAAGTCTACAACATAAGTGTGTTTTGTCTTTTGTTGGGTACATGGGTATGATAGTTTGCAGACCTGTGTGCATCATTCTCTCTTAACACAACATATGAATATAAAAATTCATCAGTATGCTTAATTAACATAGAAGCATGACCATGCTCCTGAAATGAACTAATGATGGGCAAAGTGTTCAAAATTAATCTTGTGATATAGACAACCAGAAACAGTATCTGAATTACATTCCATATAAAAAATGGATAGATGAAAACATTTGCACTTTATTTCATCTCTTTAAAAGGTGTACAGCAATACAACATATATCATTTCAAATCTGGCAGCTATGCTACTTTTGTCGCTCCATATTAAAATTGGTGGATTAACTGAAGACAATGATTTATCACAACTGGTTATTGTATGGAACTTGTGATCCAACACTTACATTGCCCAATCAGAAAGTTGCATATTGTGGCAAATCCCTCTTTGTCACCATTTGCCTTGTCAAACTATTCAACATCTCCTAACCAATCAAAGGGAGGGAAATATATGACCTACAAAAGAACTCCCCCATTAACAAAAGTAGAATGTCCTCAATGATAAGATTATAAGAACATGAATGGAAAAGGGCCCTTCAATTTTTTGTGTGCACCTACTGAAGAGCAAGTCCACCAAACATGTCAAGAAAATTATACAGTCAACTGATTTTAATTTTTAATAGCAAACGCAACAAAGAGCTGGACGGTTACAGCACCCGCTATCATAAACTAGATAAATAAAAGAAACTTTCTTTGTGCTTGACAACTCAAATTAGTCAGAATACAAGAATGATGCAAAATAAAAACGGCTGAAGGGTGGTGCACTCTTGACGCTCTGACAGTCTCACTTGCAAAGGGTCACATAAAATGTCATTATCTTGCATAAGTTAAAAGAGATGCTGAAACAAAAAGAATGCTCTGGCAGACATGGGAGTCCAAGCAAGCGACGGTACTACGAAAGATGATCTGTATCAATGTATCTTGTATCATCAGTCAAGTATCAATGTATCAATGTATGGGCTACTTAACATCTGTATCAATGTATCATCATTCATTAGTCAAGTGAAAATGCAAAATTCAACAAGATGATCTTTGGTTGCATTCAGTAAAAACATATATAGTATAAATGCATATCAAAATGCAACTGAAACTAGCTACTTAACATCTATATCAATGTATCATCATTCATCAGTCAAGTGAAAATGCAAAATTCAACACAATTTTTACTGTAACATGGTATGAGTCTTTAGAAATGGTAATGTCAGGAAGTTATGAGCTGCGATTCTGCAGGTGATTCAGTCAACATGTAAAAACTAGGCTTGTTGCTCATTCATTGTCATCGATGCAACTTGGAGAGGGATTTTGTCACAATTGGACCACCATCACGCCACGCGCCGCGACATTGCTACCGGGAGAGTCAAGCCGATTCAGATTTGGGCGTCGCCAAACCGTTTCAGATTCAAGCGACGTTGCCGAGTTGGAAGCAGTGCTAGGGGGAGCAGGAAGAGAGGGGAGGGCGGGCGGCGCGAGGGTGGAGCAGAGAAGGGAAGGGGGCATCGGAGGAGGGGAGGGCGGCGGCGCGGGAGAACTGAGAAGAGAGGGGAGTGGGGAAGGCAGCGGCGCGGGAGGGAGAACAGGGAGTGGAGCATCGCATGGGAGGGCGACAACGCGGGAGGGGGGACCAGAGAGGAGCGAGAGGGGAGAGGGGAGGTCGGCGGTGGGGGAGCAGAGGGAAGACGAGTACGGCGTACCTCAATTCGATGGCGGGACGACCGCGTTTTGGAGGCGGCGAGCTCGATTCGGTGGCGGAGATGGCAGAGCGAGCTCGATTCAACGGCGGCGAGCTCCAATCAGTGACGCAAGATGGCCGGAACCGGGGCGAGCTCGACTCGGCGGCGGGGGAGGCCGAACCCTAGCGCGCCACAACGTGGTCGGGGCGTCGACGCTGTTCTCCTTTTATCTACCGCCTCGGCGCCCGCCTCGCTTAGTGTCGTCGAGAGCCGCGGAGGACCGCCCTGGACCACCTTGCTTCGTCTCGGTGCCCGGCGTGCCTAGCTCAGCGCCTTTGTGGAAATCGTCGTGGGAGGGAGCCGAGTAGCGCCTAGTCGGCGCCTAGTCTCTGGGCAGTGGCGGCGAGGGAGGGGAAGGGAGGCGGCGGCGAGGGAGGGGAAGGGAGGCGACGGCAGCGAGTGAGGGGAAGAGAGGCGGCGACGGTGAGGGTTAGGGTAGAGAGGCTGGGGCGGTGAGAGGAGGGAGAGGCTGAGATGGGGAGAGACGCCGAGAGGAGAGGAGATGAGCAGGCGGTGCAGGATGATTAGGGCGTGGAAGGAAGAATCGCTGACCTGTGGGAGGGAGGAGTTAGCATGTCACTGCAGCCAGTTGCTTTGAAATGTTCTTGCGAGGGAGGCGTGGAGGCGTGGATGGGGAAGAAAGAAAAAACCCACGATTTATGTGGAGGCATGAGCAGATTTTTAGGACGGTGAGGAGATTTTACCTTGCTGAAGATTCTAAGAGAGGGAAAACGGTGGGATAAAAAATACACAAGAAAAAATGGAGGGAGATGAAAATAGTTTTGGGAGTTGAAAACAGAAGGGAGATTGGAATATAGCGGGGAAGGGGACGCTGGAACGGAAAAAAAAATCGAGGGGATTTGCATTTGTATTTAATGATATTTTGTGGGTAATTTCAGCGAACTTCAGTGGCAAACGATTTTATTCTGTAAAATTTTTAGCAAAAAGAAAAATAAAAAACTAGGCATTTCAAATGTTTCAAAAGAATAAGGTTGCAACACATGTTATCTGTAGCCATCCACATGATTTATGACGAATAGGTTTTGCAACACATATTATGCGTAGCCATAATATTACTTCGCAACGTATGCATAGAGCGTTGCGACATATGCGTTGGTAAAGGGGTGTTCATGTTGTACTGGTACCATGTCTTTGTGGTCGTTGATGTACGGGGACACTTCGGTCATGTGTTGCAAGACCGTGAAATGGGCTTGAGCGTATGTATCCAGATCGGGAGTGATTGATTTCCTTCTGATGGTCCCGATACCATCCAGTCTCCCCTCATGATGAGATAGAGGCACACCTAACGGATCCACCTGAGCCATGTAGTCGACGCAGAACTCAATGAACTCTTCTGTTGCATAACCTTCGATGATGCTGCCCTCTAGTCGAGATCGATTCCGAATGTAGGACTTGAGAATTCCCATGTACTTCTTGAATGGGTACATATGACGTAGGAACACAGGGCCGCATATCTTTGTCTCTTTCACAAGGTGAACAATGAGATGGACCATGATATCGAAAAATGATAGAGGGAAATACATCTCAAGATGACATAGAGTCGTCACCTCGGCCTGCAGAGCATCTAGTCCTTGGGGATCGATGACCTTTTGAGCAATTGAGTTGAAGAAATAACATAGCCTCAAGATTTCCACTCGGACCTTGTTCGGCAAGATACTCCTAATTGCAACAAGAAGCATTTGTGTCATCAGCACATGACAATCATGCGACTTCATACCAATTAATTTCAAATCTTGCATAGAAACAAGTTTCTTAATGTTAGCAGAGTAACTAGACGGGACTTTCATACCATGCAAGCTCTGACACTATTAATTTCTCTCAGCCTTGGACAGAGTGTAGCAAGCTGGGGGAAGGTACGTTCGTCCTGTATCGGTCTCTTGCGGTGCTAACTTGGTCCTTATGTTCATATCGACCAAGTCACGCCGTGCGTTAACACCATCCTTTGTTTTGCCACTAATGTTCAGTAAGAGACCAATCAAGCTATCAAATACATTCTTCTCCACATGCATGATGTCGATGCAGTGGCGAACTTCTAAGTGCTCCCAATAAGGCAAGTCCCAAAAAATTGACCGCTTCTTCTAGATGTTCTTCTGACGGGTTCTTAATTGATGTCCCTTCCCAAGCACAACATCGATATCCTTAACCATATCATAGACCTCCTTCCCTCTAAAAGCCCTTGAAGCTCAACCGTCCTCCTTATTTCCGTCGAATTGTTTCTTCATCTTGCGGTATGGGTGACTCCTGGGAAGAAACTGTGAGGACCCCGGTTTATTCGGCTTGTACTGTTTAACCATCCACTTGGTCCTAACAGTACAAATCAAATAAACCAAGCCTCGAGATATGTATACTTCCCAGAATTACAGTATACATACCCCGTTACAAAATCATGCATCAATTCCATTCATACACATAGAGCCGAAGCAAAAGCAACAATTGAAAGACATACATAATATAAAGAGAGTTATTACAAAAGAGAGGCCGACCGGCCAAAAGTCAAACAAATAAGTAAATACACAGCGGAAGCAAAATGGCCATAAGATGGCGATAAACAAAAGACAATCGGTGTGCCTTTACCCACAAGGCAACCAACCGGACCGCCAAGCTAATCGTCCCGCAGCACAGCGCGCAACACAACTCACAAAAGTGAGGCCCTTGGGGCTCACCTTCTTCCTCTCGCAACAATTAATATTAAGCAAAGCAGATGAGTACAAAACTTGTTTTTGTACACGCAAGACCGACGTGTGAGATAATGTAACTATAATTAACTACATGCAAGCTTTATTTAAGTGGATGAGGCTCGACTTATTTTTAGCATAAAGCAAGTTTCCATTTGCAATAAGTTAATAGATTCAAAGCAAGTTTGCAATTAACTTTTATGGTTCAAATAAAAGAGAGACAATTATAACAATAGATAGATGACAAAACCAACCTAGAAGTGACTAACCCATAGTCACCACAACAATAGCATGAAGTACCCTTCATACCACCCATGTCAAGTTTAAGTTTTTAAAAGGTTGTAGTCTAGTTCTTGCACGACCTTACCAAGCATGTCCATAACCTAGACGAGGCTATTCGAATAGTTTTAACCTCGCAGGGTGTACCAATGTACCCACACGATAGACCGCCTTTCCACCACCACGGTTAGCACACTTCCTTTGGTATGCGTGCATGGCTAAGTCTAACAAGACGCTTTCCAATGGACGATGCTAATTAAGAGCCGCAACCCACGGGAGAAGGACACATTAGCCACCTAACCGGCCGCTAATGCTCCTCCAAAACACACACACAAGAACACACCCACCGACCAGCTCATAATTAACACCTCCCAAAGTACTTAGTCAAGAGAGGTTCCATATCCCCTCGTGTGGTTAGCACGCAATAAGCGCTGGCTTAGTGACACAAGTAACTCGGTCCTGGGGACTTAGGCACCATTCCACACACCCAACAGATCACATCAACATACCATTGTGTCCAAGTCAAGATATAGTTTTGTTTTCAGTTTTTGATTTGTAAATCAATAAAACACAAGGGTTGGACATAATGGAGTAGTATAAGTAGTTGTGTGATCAAGATCATCGACTAAGTCGATGATCGCCCATTACTACCGATACTAGGCATGGCTAAGCAATATTTATCCGAAATCTACTAAGTGACAAGAGTTCATCCATCGAACTCTAACCACAGCAAATAACCTAGGCTCAGGTAGTAGAGGATAACCATTTACCTACAGATTATGCAACTAGAGGTCTAACTAATCAATTTAACAACAAAATAGCAATGCATACATAGAAGTTAAACAAAATATTAGACTTTAAAAGTAATGGGATTAATGGGAAATGATCAAACTGCTTGCCTGCTTGTTGTGGCTCAAATTGTTGCGGAGGGTCGTTCTCGGGGTTACCGCAAATATCGAATCCTAAGCGAAAGAGCGAAAACAACCAATAAGACGAGCAACACTTAAATAAAAAAAAACAAGCAAAAATTATCCAAATGCGATGAAATTTATACACAAGGTAGAATATGGATATACTTAGACATAGGAACTGGAAAAACCTAATTTGGATTTGTGGTGCAAAAGATATTCTCTAAAAACTTATTTTCGGCCAAAATGCTACACTTAAATAGCACTGTAGCAAAAATATTTTCTAGAAAGATTTTGAAGCTGAAATTTTTATGGTAGCTACCTACTGGTATAGGGATAACCCATATAAAATTTCAGGTCATTTGGAGTTATAATGAAAGAGTTATGATTTGTCTAAATTGTTTAGGGTATTAAACTAAAATATGATCCTTATGATTTCTAAAAACAGTGAAATTTGTGAAACCAATTTTCCTAGCAAATACACTATCAGTGGAAGCTAATCCAATTGGATTCATACAAAAATGAGCTATAGACTAAAAGTTATGCATTTTACAAGTTTGCTAAAAGTTCTGAAAACAGTATTAAGTTCACTTGTTTATTATTTTTGAAAATGGTTTTCCAGATTTGATCATGGTCTACAATTACTTTTCTATTTAAGTGCAAGTTATAAGGAAGCTAACAAAACTGGAATCATCTAATTTGGATCTAAGATGACAAAGATATGAAAATGATAAGACCCTAATGTGACACTGATTTCTGGACTTAGCACTTTCGGGACTTCACTAACACCTAGCGACGTGGACGAATGAGAGCCATCGATCTCAGATCTAACGGACGACATTGAACCAGATCAGTCCACTTCTCCCGCGCGCGGAACAGAGGGCCGACGTGGAGAGCGATGGTCGAGATCTCTAGATCGGACGACCGCATGAGCCACGCCGCCTCGACTTGGAGCTCGCCGACAACAGAGGAGTTTTCCGGCCGCGAGTTTGCTCGGCGTGTCGCCGGCGAGGATCGCCATGGCGACGCTGGGCAAGGGCTAAAATGGAATCCTAGCACTATTGCGCACCTGATGGCACCAGCGGCGAGGCCAATGGTGACCTGACGCGGCGGCGCGGCGGCGAGAGGCGGAGGGAGTGCTACACCAAAACGAAACGATGACAAGGCTAAGCTACGCGCAAATGGACGGGTGCAAAGCTATGACGGGTCCTATGGACTTAACGCGACCAACCGAGCCCAAATCAGTAGTCGCGGCGAGCCAAGGCTAACGGCGGCGCGGCGAGACCAAACAGGAACCATGACCACGGTGCAAAGCAAAAGCTAAACGGATAGCCAAGCTCACCGGGGTTCATCAAGATGATGACGGGTTGGGGTGGACGGAGGATGATCAGAGCAGCCCGGCGACGAAGTCCAGCGGCGATGCGAAGAGCTTCACCGTGGAGGGGTCAACCTGAGCAAAGCCAGCCACGCCGGGTCATCATCATAGCACCAGCACACCCCAAGGGTGCTCCCAGAGCAAGGAATCGAGGGATGGGGGACTTACCGGAGCTGGGGACGAAAGGGGGTAGTTGCGGCCGATTTGGGGGAAATCTGAAATTTCGGCGCTCCCGTTGAAGCAACCTGAAATGGAGTGGTTGTTAAGCACCACCGAGGTGAGGAGAAACAACAGGAGCAAGGAGGGAGCCAGGGAACCACTGTGATACCGCCTTCACCGTGAGCTTGAAGCTCGGCAATGGCGGCCGAAGCGGTTTCGGGGTTTTAGAGCTCAAACACACATAGAGAGTACTAGCTCGAGTTGCGCAAAGGTGAAAGGGAGGTCAAGGAGGGAGCAAGGGGGGCTTAAGTAGCCGAGGGGAAGCAAGGGGCACCGTTGGCCGCCTCGGATGCCAACGCCTTTCACGGTCGTGACGAGCGACGGAGCAGTTGAGCCATGGACTTGCGAGGGCGGTGCACTGGCGCGCATTAAATGCACTGCAGAGACCCGTTGCGAGGTGACCCGGCGCTGCGCTCCAACCACCGCCATGGCGCTGCTGACGCGAGCTCTGGCGCTGCGCCGCGCGAGCGAGAGGAAGGCGACGACAGCCAGCCGTCCGATTCGCATCCAACGGCTATCACGCGATCGCGTTGAAACGGCCGCGCACAAACGTCCACCGTCCGATGGAAATCCAACGGTTGAGCATCAAAGGGCAACCGGAGTTGTCCGAATGCATACACGAACGCGAGCCGTCCGATTGAGATCCAACGGCTGATGACGCGCGCGCTCGCTCGACCGCGCCGGTACAGTTAGTTGACTCGACCGAGTCTGACTCGAGTCCAATGAACAGTGCAAACCCATTAGAATTTGATTTTTGAGCTGAAACTTTTGGGGATTTAATTGAGGCATCAAATCAACTCCAAAATTTATGAAATTTTAACTGGAGCTTGCTTACCTTGGGGTTAACCTTCCATAAAATTTCCAGAGATTTTTGTGCACTGAAATTTTCTCAAGAAATTCCAGAAGGTGATTTCAGTGGTTTGACCAAGGTTTGACTTGCCTCTAAAATATTTCAAATAATTTCCAAAAATTATGAAATAATTCAGAGGTGTTACAACAACCCTGGAACCAGGAAAATTATTTCCAAGGGTTTGACAAAAGATTTGACCAAGGAGGTTGTTGACTTGATAAATGAGGCCTTTGATTTTTTTAATTTTCCAAAATTCTTTTACAGAATTTCAGAAAAGTTTCAAAAGTAAAAGGATGAAGGAAAAGTTTTAATTTACCCTCATTTTATTACATTTGAAACACAAGCCAAAATTTGGGATGTTACAAACCTCCCCCCTTACAAAAATCTCGTCCCGAGATTTGGTTCACTCGGAAAAGAAAGAGGGGTAGTCTGTACGGAGACGATCTTCTCGCTCCCATGTAGCTTCATCCTCGGAATGGTTTGACCACTGAACTTTGAGGAACTTGATGGTCTTGTTCCTCGTTCTTCGCTCAGCCTCTTCGAGGATGCGAACAGGGTGCTCGCGATAGGTCAAATCTTCCTGAACATCAAGAGTTTCCAACGGAGTTTCCTCGGTTGGAACACGGAGGCACTTCTTTAGCTGGGACACATGGAAAACATCATGTACCCCCGCAAGTGCAGCAGGTAACTCCAACTTGTAGGCAACGGCTCCCTTCTTCTCGATAATACGGTATGGACCGACATATCGAGGAGCTAACTTGCCTCTGACACCAAAACGCTGGTGACCCTTCAGAGGAGAAACCTTGAGATAAACGAAGTCATTGGGCTCAAAGCTCAACTCACGACGACGGCGATCCGCATAGCTCTTTTGCCTGGATTGAGCTGTGCGTAAGCGATCACGAATGAGCTGGACTTGACCCTCGGCCTCATTAATTGAGTCCGGGCCAAAGAAAGGTCTTTCACCGGTCTCAGACCAGTTCAACAGGGTCCTACACTTTCTCCCGTATAAGGCCTCAAATGGTGCCATGCCGAGACTGGCTTGGAAGCTGTTGTTATAAGAAAACTCGGCGAATGGCAAGCACTTCTCCCAATGCTTCCCATAGGAAAGGACACAAGCTCGAAGCATGTCCTCCAAAACTTGGTTGACCCTCTCGGTCCGACCATCCGCTTGGGGGTGAAATGTCGAAGTAAAGAGAGGCGAGTTCCCATAGCCTCTTGCAAGCTATGCCAAAATCGAGACGTGAACAGCGAACCACGATCTGACACAATCGTCTTTGGCACACCATGCAAACTCACGATGCGGGCTATGTAGAGTTCCGCCAGAAGACCCACTCGAAGGTCAGTCTTGACAGGAAGAAAATGAGCCACCTTAGTCAATCGATCGATGACGACCCAGATGGCATCATTCTTCTTTGGGGACCGGGGTAGACCAGTGATAAAGTCCATCCCGACCGAATCCCACTTCCACTCCGGAATTGGTAAGGGCTGAAGCAGTCCGGCCGGACGCTGATGTTCGGCCTTGACACGACGACACATGTCGCACTCGGCAACGAACCTTGCGATCTCCCTCTTCATTCGGGTCCACCAAAATCTCTGTCGGAGATCATGATACATCTTCGTGGCCCCGGGGTGAATGGACAAGGGAGAATCATGGGCTTCGCGGAGGATCAAATCCCCAACTCCATGTCCTTTGGAACCACGAGGCGTTGCCCGAACCTCACGACACCAAGCTCATCTACGGAGAAGCACTTGGCTGTTCCATTCTTGACATTTTCCTTGATGCGGTTCACTCCAACATCCGACTGCTAAGTAGACCTGATTCGATCCACCAAGCTTGGTTGTACAACCAAGGCAGCGAGGGAACCATGCTCAACCAAACCCAAGTTGAGACGCTGGAACTCCTCCAGAAGGGTGGGCTGAGGCTCCTTGAGCCGCAATGCATTGCAATGCGCCTTGCGACTAAGCGCATCCGCAACGACATTGGCCTTGCCCGGATGGTAGTGAATACCCATGTCATAGTCCTTGATCAGCTCCAACCATCTCCTTTGCCTGAGGTTCAGATCTGGTTGGGTGAACAAATACTTTAAGCTTTTGTGATCCGAATACACTTCGCAACGATTACCGATTAGGTAATGTCGCCAAATCTTGAGTGCATGGATCACAGCGGCCAACTCCAAGTCATGGGTAGGGTAGTTGAGTTCATGAGGTCTCAATTGCCTTGATGCATAGGCCACTACCTTGCCTTCTTGCATAAGGACACAACCGAGGCCTCGACGAAGCGCCACAAAAGATATCAAGCTTCGACGGACATCGGGAGAACAAGAACGGAGCGGTGGTCAATCGCTTCTAAGCGCTTGGAAACTTTCTCGCAATCAGCGGACCACGAGAACTTCTTGTCCTTCTTGAGCAACTCCGTCATCGGCCGCTATCTTGGAGAAGTTCCGATAAAGCGACGATAATATCCCGCTAAACCAAGAAAACTCCGAACTTCGGTGACCAAGTAGGTCGACTCGAGAAAGCACGTCGCGATCTTGCTAGGATCCACGCCTACGCCTCCGCCGAAAGAATATGGCCTAAGAAGGCTACTTCCTTCAACGTAACGCGCACTTGCTGAACTTCGATACGGTGGTGCTCGCGGCTTGCCCAACACAAGCCTCAAATGCTCGGTGTGTTCTTCATCGCTCTTGGAGTAGATAAGGATATCATCGATGAAGAACACAACAAACCTATCCAAATACTCCATGAATACCGAATTCATGAGGTTCATGAACAAGGCCGAGCATTGGTTAAGCCGAAGACATGACGGTATACTCTCGCAAGCCATAACGAGTAGAAAACCGTCTTTGGAATATCCTCGGTCGAATCCGAACACGGTGATATCCCACTCTCGATCAATCTTGAGAAAACTCGAGCTCCAGTTAATTGATCGAAGAGGTCATCGATACGGGCAAAGGGTACTTGTTCTTTACCGTTACTTCATTAAGTGGACGGTAATCAACGCACATGCGCAGCGTCTTGTCCTTTTTCGGGACAAAGATTGCTGAGCATCCCCAAGGAGATGAGCTAGGGCGGATGAAACCCTTCTCTTGAAGCTCACTCAGCTGCTTCTTCAACTCCACCAACTCAATTGGGTCCATTCGGTAAGGCCTCTTTGAAATCGGGGCGGTACCGGGAACCAACTCGATGACAAACTCGAGGTCTCGAACCGGTGGCATCCCTGGAAGGTCGTCGGGGAAAACATCAACAAAGTCACATACCACAGGGACTTCACTAATATCTAGAGCTGGCTTCGCTTCGAGCGCGAAGAGATGCGGATCCTGCAGCTTCGGCGAAAAGCTAACCTCGCCGCCGTAAGGATCGTGAGGTAGATGAGCCTCCTAGCGCAATCAATTTGTCCCATGTGCTGAGACAACCAATCCATGCCTAGGATTACATCTAAGCTCGCCGATCGAAGGAGGATAAGGTTTGCCAAGAATCCTACTCCTTCTATCTCAACAGGGACATCCTACACTCAGACTCAGCTCTCAATTCCGAACCGGGAGAGCGAATGAGCAGCGGGACCAACAATGGAGTAAAAAGAAGACCTCCCACAGTAGCAAAAGACTCAGAAACAAATGAATGAGATGCGCCTGAATCAAACAAAACTGTAGCAGGGAAAGAGTTAACCGAAAGGGTACCCAACACGACGTCGGGTGCCTCCTGTGCCTCCTCCGCGGAGATGAGGTTGACGCGGCCACTACCCACGCCTTGGGTAGCGGGGACAACCTTCTGATCCTGGGAAGGACCACCTCCCTGCCCGCGTCCTCCATTAGGACGAGGGGCTGCTCCAGTCTTGTTAGGGCAACTATTGGCATAATGCCCCTTCTGGTTGCATGAAAAGCAAGTGACCCCGGCAGCCGGATTGCGGGGGCCACCCTGCTGGTTCGCAGGCGCACGTGACTGGGGCACGGCCTGCGGAGGGCGAGGAGCTGGTGCTGGCGGCCTCGGTGGTAGTGAAGCCACAGAACGGGCCCCTGGAGTAGGCCCGACACGAGGATGGGAGAGGGCGGCCTGTGCAGACCGCTGGGCCTCCCACTTGCGCTTGCGGGACTCGCCCAGCGCCGCCGCCTTGTGCTCGTGAACAATGGCCTTGTCCACCAAAGCACGAAAGTCGCAAAGTCCACAATGGAGAGCCTGTCTTGCGGCTCCTCGCACAAGCCCTCCATGAACTTCTCTCGCTTGGCCTCATCGGTGGCCACCTCGGATGGAGCATAACGAGCCAAGTGGTTGAACTCGTGCAGTACTCCATCACCGACTTACGCCCTTGCTTGAGCGCGAAACTCCTTCTTCTTGCCTTCATCAAGCCGGCAGGATGTGAGCTCGACTAACGCCGTCCGAACTCATCCTAAGAGACGAGTGTGGCGGGCGGCTGCATGGCCAAGAAGTTCTCCCACCAGAGAGTGCTGCCCTGAAGGCCGATGGGAGGCAAAGAGTGCCTGTCTGGTCCAGCATCGAGCAACGCCGAGCTTACGCTCAACTCGACGCAGCCGGTCATCTGCGCCCAAAGGGTCCTCGGACTGGAGAACGTGGGGTTGAGTGCGAGAAACTCACCAAACCCCACGAGATCGATGTCCACCCGCCGCCTGGATCACGAGGCACCGGCAAGGGCGGAGGTGTTGCGCGCAATAACATCCAGCAGACCCTCCCGTCCTCCGAGCAGTTGCGCCGATCGAAGAAGGACCTCACCATGGTCGGAGGAGGCGGAAGCTCCTCATCCAAACCAGGCTGCTGACCACGACCGCTGCGAGTACCTCCAGCCATCCTGGTTCAAGAATTTTAGGTTAGAAACCAAAACACTTATACTAGAAGTTGATGAAAGCGAAAAGCTACGATTAGGGGAATGAGACATCACCCTAACCGAAAGCCAAAAACAGCAAGTAACAACTTTAAATGTTTCCAAAGAAGCTCCAAAACAGCAAGAAAACTCCAAACCAAGCTCAATTTCTCAATGCCATTAACCCGTATTGAATGGACGAGCAATGGTTTGAGAAAATAAGAATTTCAGCACCCTACCATAAATCTAACACTACTTAAGAGCAAGGTTAAACCAGCGAAATAAGCGTTAGGTACTTAGCTAACTAGTATCACATCTTACCCTTTTATTCCCACAAGTTTTTAGTTGATTAACCTCTCATTTTCTACCCTAGTTAGAACCTTTGAGCCTGCTGTCCGGAAATTGAATGCTCGCTGTCCAGATTTCGCATCCAAGCTCCTAATTGAAATCTTCAACTTCGGAAGCTTCAAAACCTTGTAGAGGGCAGCTAACACTTCAATTTGCCAAACTCATTGGTTCCCAAAACCCAATTTAAACGATAATGACTATCTTTTGAGAGAAGGAAAGGAGAACAACTTTTTAAAACTCAAATTAGAGCAAGATGAGATAGAAAGCTAAGATAGGTAAGGAATAAAATCGGAGAACTTACTTAAGCTTTCATAAATCATTTGATACTCTGAAATTAAGGTTTTCCAAAATATCCTAAAGATGACCAAGCTTGGGTTACTACGGTCGGAATGGCTCTGATACCAACTTTGTGAGGACCCCGGTTTATTCGGCTTGTACTGTTTAACCATCCACTTGGTCCTAACAGTACAAATCAAATAAACCAAGCCTCGAGATATGTATACTTCCTGCACTGCAGTATACACACCCGTTACAAAATCATGCATCAATTCCATTCATACACATAGAGCCGAAGCAAAAGCAACAATTGAAAGACATACATAATATAAAGAGAGTTATTACAAAGAGAGGCCGATAGGCCAAAAGTCAAACAAATAAGTAAATACACAATGAAGCAAAATGGCCATAAGATGGCGATAAACAAAAGCCAATCGGTGTGCCTTTACCCACAAGGCAACCAACCGGACCGCCAAGCTAATCGCCCTGCACGGCGCGCAACACAACTCACAAAAGTGAGGCCCTTGGGGCTCACCTTCTTCCTCTGCAACAATTAATATTAAGAAAGCGGATGAGTACAAAACTTGTTTTTGTACTCGCAAGACTGACGTGTGAGATAACGAACTATAATTAACTACATGCAAGCTTTATTTAAGTGGATGAGGCTCGACTTATTTTTAGCATAAAGCAAGTTTCCATTTGCAATAAGTTAATAGATTCAAAGCAAGTTTGCAATTAACTTTTATGGTTCAAATAAAAGAGAGACAATTATAACAATAGATAGATGACAAAACCAACCTAGAAGTGACTAACCCATAGTCACCACAACAATAGCATGAAGTACCCCTTCATACCACCCATGTCAAGTTTAAGTTTTTAAAAGGTTGTAGTCTAGTTCTTGCACGACCTTACCAAGCATGTCCATAACCTAGGACGAGGCTATTCGAATAGTTTTAAACCGCAGGGTGTACCAATGTACCCACACGATAGACCGCCTTTCCACCAGCCACGGTTAGCACACTTCCTTTGGTATGCAGGCATGGCTAAGTCTAACAAGACGCTTTCCAATGGACGATGCTAATTAAGAGCCGCAACCCACGGGAGAAGGACACATTAGCCAGCCTAACCGGTCTGCTAATGCTCCCCTCCAAAACACACACACAAGAACACACCCACCGACCAGCTCATAATTAACACCTCCCAAAGTACTTAGTCAAGAGAGGTTCCATATCCCCCTCGTGTGGTTAGCACGCAATAAGCGCTTGGCTTAGTGACACAAGTAACTCGGTCCTTGGGGACTTAGGCACCATTCCACACACCCAACAGATCACATCAACATACCATTGTGCCCAAGTCAAGATATAGTTTTGTTTTCAGTTTTTGATTTGTAAATCAATAAAACACAAGGGTTGGACATAATGGAGTAGTATAAGTAGTTGTGTGATCAAGATCATCGACTAAGTCGATGATCGCCCATTACTACCGATACTAGGCATGGCTAAGCAATATTTATCCGAAATCTACTAAGTGACAAGAGTTCATCCATCGAACTCTAACCACAGCAAATAACCTAGGCTCAGGTAGTAGAGGATAACCATTTACCTACAGATTATGCAACTAGAGGTCTAACTAATCAATTTAACAACAAAATAGCAATGCATACATAGAAGTTAAACAAAATATTAGACTTTAAAAGTAATGGGATTAATGGGAAATGATCAAACTTCTTGCCTGCTTGTTGTGGCTCAAATTGTTGCGGAGGGTCGTTCTCGGGGTTACCGCAAATATCGAATCCTAAGCGAAAGAGCGAAAACAACCAATAAGACGAGCAACACTTAAATAAAAAAAAACAAGAAAAAATTATCCAAATGTGATGAAATTTATACACAAGGTAGAATATGGATATACTTAGACATAGGAACTGGAAAAACCTAATTTGGATTTGTGGTGCAAAAGATATTCTCTAAAAACCTATTTTCGGCCAAAATGCTACACTTAAATAGCACTGTAGCAAAAATATTTTCTAGAAAGATTTTGAAGCTGAAATTTTTATGGTAGCTACCTACTGGTATAGGGATAAACCATATAAAATTTCAGGTCATTTGGAGTTATAATGAAAGAGTTATGATTTGTCTAAATTGTTTAGGGTATTAAACTAAAATATGATCCTTATGATTTCTAAAAACAGTGAAATTTGTGAAACCAATTTTCCTAGCAAATACACTATCAGTGGAAGCTAATCCAATTGGATTCATACAAAAATGAGCTATAGACTAAAAGTTATGCATTTTACAAGTTTGCTAAAAGTTCTGAAAACAGTATTAAGTTCACTTGTTTATTATTTTTGAAAATGGTTTTCCAGATTTGATCATGGTCTACAATTACTTTTCTATTTAAGTGCAAGTTATAAGGAAGCTAACAAAACTGGAATCATCTAATTTGGATCTAAGATGACAAAGATATGAAAATGATAAGACCCTAATGTGACACTGACTTCTGGACTTAGCACTTTCGGGACTTCACTAACACCTAGCGACGTGGACGAATGAGAGCCATCGATCTCAGATCTAACGGACGACATTGAACCAGATCAGTCCACTTCTCCCGCGCGCGGAACAGAGGGCCGACGTGGAGAGCTGATGGCCGTAGATCTCTAGATCGGACGACCAGTAATGAGCCACGTCGCCCCTGACTTGGAGCTCCGCCCGACAACAGAGGAGTTTTCCGGCCGCGAGTTTGCTCGGCGTGTCGCCGGCGAGGATCGCCATGGCGACGCCGGGCAAGGGCTAAAATGGAATCCTAGCACTATTGCGCACCTGATGGCACCAGCGGCGAGGCCAATGGTGACTGACGCGCGCGCGCGCGCGAGGCGAGGGAGTGCACTACCAAAACGAAACGATGACAAGGCTAAGCTACGCGCAAATGGACGGGTGCAAAAGCTATGACGGGGTCCTATGGACTTAACGCGACCAACCGGAGCCCAAACTGTAGTCGGCGGCGAGCCGAAGGCTAACGGCGGCGGCGGCGAGACCGAAACAGGGAACCATGACCACGGTGCAGCAAAAGCTAAACGGGGGATAGCTGAAGCTCACCAGGGGTTCACTGAAGATGATGACGGGGTTGGGGTGGACGGAGGATGATCAGAGCAGCCCGGCGACGAAGTCCAGCGGCGATGCGAAGAGCTTCACCGTGGAGGGGTCAACCTGAGCAAAGCCAGCCACGCCGGGTCATCATCATAGCACCAGCACACCCCAAGGGTGCTCCCAGAGCAAGGAATCGAGGGATGGGGGACTTACCGGAGCTGGGGACGAAAGGGGGTAGTTGCGCCGATTTGGGGAAATCTGAAATTTCGGCGCTCCTTTGAAGCAACCGAAATGGAGTGGTTGTTAAGCACCACCGAGGTGAGGAGAAACAACAGAGCAAGGAGGAGCCAGGAACCATCGTGATACCGCCTTCACCGTGAGCTTGAAGCTCGGCAATGGCGCCAAGCGGTTTCGGGTTTTAGAGCTCAAACACACACAGAGAGTACTAGCTCGAGTTGCGCAAAGGTGAAAGGGAGGTCAAGGAGGAGCAAGGGGCTTAAGTAGCCGAGGGAAGCAAGGGGCACCGTTGGCCGCCTCGGATGCCAACGCCTTTCACGGTCGTGACGAGCGATGGGCAGCGATTGAGCCATGGACTTGCGAGGCGGTGCATCGGCGCGCATTAAATGCACCGCGAGACCGTTGCGAGGTGACCCAGCCGCGCGCTCCAACCACCGCCATGGCGCCGACGCGAGCTCGCGCTGCGCGCGAGAGAGAGGAAGGCGACGACACCACCGTCCGATTCGCATCCAACGGCTATCACGCGATCGCGTTGAAACGGCCGCAAGACAAACGTCCACCGTCCGATGGAAATCCAACGGTTGAGCATCAAAGGGCAACCGAGTTGTCCGAATGCATACATTTAACGCGAGCCGTCCGATTGAGATCCAACGGCCGATGACGCGCGCGCTCGATCGCACGCAGATAGTTAGTTGACTCGATCGAAGTCGGTTGGCTCGAGCCCGAGTCCGACTCGAGTCCAATGAACAAATGCAAACCCATTAGAATTTGATTTTTGAGCTGAAACTTTTGGGGATTTAATTGAGGCATCAAATCAACTCCAAAATTTATGAAATTTTAACTGGAGCTTGCTTACCTTGGGGTTAACCTTCCATAAAATTTCCAGAGATTTTTGTGCACTGAAATTTTCTCAAGAAATTCCAGAAGGTGATTTCAGTGGTTTGACCAAGGTTTGACTTGCCTCTAAAATATTTCAACTAATTTCCAAAAATTATGAAATAATTCAGAGGTGTTACCAAGCAACCCTGGAACCAGGGAAAATTATTTCCAAGGGTTTGACAAAAGATTTGACCAAGGAGGTTGTTGACTTGATAAATGAGGCCTTTGATTTTTTTAATTTTCCAAAATTCTTTTACAGGAATTTCAGAAAAGTTTCAAAAGTAAAAGGATGAAGGAAAAGTTTTAATTTACCCTCATTTTATTACATTTGAAACACAAGCCAAAATTTGGGATGTTACAGAAACCTACCGTGACGCAAATACACAGTTTTGCGCGAGTTATTTAGCCATACACTCTTCGTAGCATCTAAGCAACGCGGACAAGCTTTGGCTCCTTTTGTACTGAAGCCTGTCAGGTTACCAAGGGCAGGAAAATCATTGATGGTGCAGAACAACATGGCGTGTAAAGTGAAGTTCTCTCGTTTGTACGCATCCCATGCCTGCATTCTTCGCTCCACAAAGTGTCACAAGATCTTCCAGCAATGTTGCTAGGTACACATCAATATCATTCACAGGTTGTTTCGGCCCTTGGATAAGTAGTGACATCAAAATGTACTTCCGCTTCATACACAACCAAGGAGGAAGGTTGTACATGCATAGATTTACGGGCTAGGTGCTATGTCGGCTGCTCATGTTACCGAAAGGATTCATTCCATCTATACTCAACCCTAACCTTATGTTCCTCGGTTTTGCACGGAACTCTTCGAAGCTCCGATCGAAGTTTCTCCACTAGGCAAAATCGGCAGGGTGTCTTAGCTTTCCATCTTTCTTACGGTCCTCCGAGTGCCAACACACCAATCTTACCTCCTTTGGGTTCGCAAATAAATACTTCAAACGTGGGATCACAGGCAGACACCACAACATCTTAGCCGGAGGTCCCTGCTTCAACCTAGTAGTATTCTGACGCTTGTATCGGGATGCTTTGCACACGGGACATACATGCATATCTACATACTCTTTACGGTAGAGGATACAATCGTTCAAATATGCATGTATTTTTTCTACTTCCATTCCCAATGGACAAAGAACCTTCTTTGCTTGGTAGGTAGTGTTGGGAAACACGTTTCCCTCCAGAAGAATGTCCGCTAGGAGACCTAACAACGCCGTGAAACTCTTATCGGACCAACCATTGCTTGCCTTCAATTTAAGTAGTTCAATCATAGTTGACAACCTTGTGTATTCCAGCTTGCAGCAGGGAACAAAGGTCTCACCGAGTCCTCCATTAAGCGCTTGAATTTACAAAACTCTCTCTCACTGTAGTTCTCTTCTGCATCGCGTAGTATCTGATCCAGATTTTCATCGTGCGACCTATCCTCATCAAAAGCACAGTCTACATCCGGCATATCGTTGACTTCCTCGGCAATGTCGTCATTACTAACTTCTTGTGTAATCTGCTCTTCACCGTGACTGGTCCAACATGTATACCCTTTTTTGAAACCCCTTCGAATCAAGTGCGCTTCTATCAGCGCCGGGTTGTTAAACATCTTCAGATTACCGCAATCAATGCGTGGACAGTACATAAATTTTATCCCCTTCTTCAACATATCTTGCTCGGCGGCTCTTCTAAAAGCAACCACACCATTAATGTACTCTTGACTCACACGGTTCACACCATACATCCAGTTTCGATCTATCTACGCTACACATGTAACAAAATAGTGTCAAATTAGATTAATAAAATCTCTCTCAACCGCTCTCTCTCTCCATTTCCTTCCCCATCACAGAACTTAATTCATATGCTAACCACCCAATGAAAAATATTATTCTATTCACTTGCATCCGGATACAAAAGTTTGCATCGGTTGCTAGAGTTTTGCTTCGAAATAGGCAGCTTCCACGTGTGGAATCGGTTCCTAGCATCAAATCTAGCCATTTGAACCGGCTAATTAAGCACATAAATTGCAGATGCTCTAAAGGGTTATAGATTGTTACCCTCGGAGCTCATGACGAAAATACCAAATCTCTTGAGATTTATCTCCTTCTCCTCCCTTTCTCCTTTCCTTCTCCTCCCCTCCCTCTTTGTCGGCGGCGTAGTGGGTGTTTACCTGGGTGGCGGCTCAAATGGGAATGGGCAGGGGGTAGTCCAGGTATTTATAGCACGAGGATATCATAGACGATTCTTATTATGAACTGTCTGTGATATACAACTATCACCGACGGTTTTTCAATAGAACCGTCTGTGATACTGGAGATTATCACAGACGGTTTACTAATATAACCGTCTGTGATAGTTCACGGACGGTTCTATTAGTAAATCGTCTGTGATATGCGAGATTATCACTGACAGTTTTTTAAAAGAACTGTATGTGATATTTCACATGAACCGTCTGTGATATATGCCTATCACAGACGGTTACTAATAAGAACTGTCTGTGATAGGCCGACAGTGCAAATGCCTCGTCCTAATAGACCCAACACAGACGGTTCCAAATGAACTGTCTGTGATGGAGCGTCTACTATAGCCTATTTTATAGTAGTGATTGTTGAGGAAAAAATGTAATGATTTAATATGTTCGGTTTAACATCAGTGTGGTGCCGCGAAGCGTCACACAACACCCTTGTCAATGGAGGCGTGCGGGCGCATCAATCGGGAGTCGGGTCTAGAGATTCGGCACGTCATAAAAGCGAGCATGCGCAGCAAGGGGGACAGAATGACGGGCGGCGGATGTGCGGAGGAGGGAGTGCCTCTTGCCTACAGTAGTCATGTGGTACTAAACTTACCACATTCCAAGTCACATGAAATCATGAAACCCTAATTTTCGAAACCTTTCGTCCAAATTTTCGAGATATAAACCCTTAATTTGTTGAGATAATTTCAGAGCATATAAAATTCTATAAAAATTACACAATAAAGTCCACGGTGTAAGGAACCTGAAAAAAATTCATAATGTTTGGACCTAATTTTCTATATTAGAAAATTCCTACAATCGGTATACTTAAATGAATTTTCTAGTAAAAATCAGAATGGATAAAATTTTGAAAAAATTACACAAGCAAGTACACTGTTCCAGGAGGCTCCCCAAAAAAATCATAATTTTTTGAGGTCATTTTCTATATTTAAAAATTCCTCCAAAAAATATTCTTAAATGGATTTTTTAGAAAAACCTGCTACACGCTACAGTGCTACAGTACCATGGTCCTGCTGCAGCTGGAGAGGGCAGCAGCTTGCTACTGCGGCTAGGAAGCGCAGCAGGTGGCTACTGCGGTGCGACGGCAAGATGGCGGCTTGTCGCCGCCGGGCGTAGCAGCGGGCTCGAGGGCGTAAATGGAATTTTGTGGTAGGAAGGCTATATTTGGTATTGTGGTTGTTTATGGGGCCAAAAGTGTCCAAAATTCCGATTTAGGCGACCTCCACGCAACGACAGCCCAGATAAGACAATTGCGTTGGACACCTAGAGGTCACGTTACCGTAATTCGGGCCACCTCACCAAGACCACTGCACCATGACTGCCTGCTGCTCGCCACCGCCCACCCTGACCACAAAGACCTATTAGCCGTGGTGGCCATATCTGAGCGCCACCGGCTTAGATCCGCCAGATCTTGGTGCCGGTGGCTCGGTGGTGGCGGAGACATGGAGGAGAGGGGAGGTGGCAGCGGTGGATGAAGAGACAAGCATAGGGGGAAGAGAGCGCTAGTGGGAGAAGAGGGGAGGAGGTCTCCGGTGAGATAGTGGTGGCGGCGGTAGCGGCGCTGTGGTTGTCCATGAAAGACGATCTGGTGTTGGGTGTGGAGCCGGAGGATGAGAAGATGGTTTGGCGAGAGAAAAAAACCGAGAGGAGAGGTAAGGATAAGAATGACAAGTGGGGTTAGTGGGATGAGTGATTAAAAATAATTGTGTGATTCTGTGCTAAGAAACAGATGATTGGAGTGGTTTTATCTCATAGAATTTTGTTAGATATATGATGTGGAGTTCTTTAGATATATATGGCTTTAGATACGATGCATTATGTGGATTCTCTTAATCATCCATGTGGTGTGAACGGAGGTTTGCATACATAGCTGTACATGTTTGGTTAAATTTCAATCATATTGCCGCTTTTAGTCTAGTAGTACGCAAAGAAGTACTCCTTTAGTCACAAAATAATGTCGTTTTCGACATGGATATGCTCAAAATGCAACTTTGATTACTAATTTTTATTGTAATAGAATTATAAAACCTAATAAAATTATACTTTTATGAATGTTTTTTTTCATATGAAAACTATACATACCATTTTCATGTATTCAATCTAAATACTAGAAAAGATATAGATAGCCAAAGTTTAGAAAGCTTGACTGCATGTATCCGAAAATAACATTTTTTTAGAGGGAGTAACTACATCTAGGTTTTCAAAACGGTTTTAAGTAAGGTTAAAAATCCTATACTAGAGATCTAGGTACCTACAGGTAGGTTTAAAAAACAGTCATATAATTATATTATTAGTCCCAACTTGTGATGTAAAGTTTGGAGGGCAGCATGATGTAAATGTAGATCTAAAGATGCTGATACAATCAGTCCAATCGTATCAAAGCATAGACAAGGCGACCATTAAATAATTAAGGCTATTACTACTTTCTTTTTGACACTCATAATCAAGTCTACTTAATTTCGACGGGATTAGTGTTTTCTCAAACTACAGCCTCTACTTCTTTTTTTTTTTTGCCAACTTTCATATCTGACCAATTACATTAGTAAGAAATATTGTAGGTCTATTATACCAAAACAAACAATTCAACGGGTTCCGTTTTATGGATGGTCAATACTTTTGAGCAATTCGTGAACGTATTACACTTTGCCGGAGTTGACTTGGACTGCTGCAAAAAAAAAAAATCCATGTCATGTGTGTTACTTTTCCAGAGTTTATGATGTCTTGTTAGTCTTGAAAAGAAAAAAAGATGTCTTCTCCTAGCAAGAACAAGCCATGGTCGGTGTGGCCCATGGCCCATATAATACCGATATTCTAGTGTCAATCACAGCCGGCCCAGGTTAGCATATGACAGAAGGCAGAGGCGCCCCCAAGTAATCTGGAATGTTTTATTGCAATTTTGTATTCTGCAGAAGCTGACAATAATCATCATATTTAATTACCAGTTTTTAAGGCTTAGTAGCTAAGTAGTTACACGATTAAATTATAGAAGATCCACAGATAAACCCACGCAATGTAATTGCAGGCTTAGTAGCTAAGTAGTTACACGATTAAATTATAGAAGATCCACAGATAAACCCACGCAATGTATTGCAGGAACGGTTCAAAAAACCGGGCCGAAAATCCGTTTTACTGGTCAACCGGCCTCGGTAGAAATCCAAACCCGCAAAAAAAAAAAAATCGGTTTTGAGTGACTTTTGCTCAATATAAAAGAAATTTGAAATTAACTATGTCTAAGCACATGTGTGCATGCAGCCTAGTGGTAATGTTCTTAGCCTAAAAGAAGGATGTCTTGGGTTCAAAACCACACTATTTTTTAGTTTTTTTTTTTTGCGTTTTATCTTCAAAAATTCAAATTTTGATTTTTGATGAAATATTTCTAATTTTTGATCCTACCGGCCCTACAGGCCCCCCGTTAAAAGTTCAAACTGATTTTCAAAACCGTGATAGCGGGTGGGACTCAAACAGTAACCATTAGCCATAACATAATTGGTGGTGATATGTGTTTATTTGATTATGACGAATACACTACTACTAC
Organism: Ampelocalamus luodianensis; assembly: GCA_036346255.1. Classification (NCBI taxonomy): domain Eukaryota; kingdom Viridiplantae; phylum Streptophyta; class Magnoliopsida; order Poales; family Poaceae; genus Ampelocalamus; species Ampelocalamus luodianensis. Next base: position 41,002,507 of record CM070637.1, read on the forward strand.
CAATACAAATTTCTTTAATCTAGATTTAAAAAAAGAGTTTTGATAAGAACTAGTTAAAGTCCAAATCTGCGTGAATATGAAGAAATCAGAGCATATTAGAAGACTCTGGTCTGGATGGATTGTATTCGCATGCCTGAGAAAAGTTATATTAGTGACCATTTCAGATATCCGTGATCTGTGTTTATGTCAGCAAGATATAAGCATTAATTGCACTCAATCAGCACGTTCTCTTGAATCTTTACTGAAAGAAAGATCTTGGTACAAATTAAAACATAAATCTGTGTGTATCTGACAAGAATGGTACTAGCAAGTTCATTTCCTTGAGAAGTCTTGTTTCACCATGTATGTTCAATGAGGGAGGAAATCAAGAATGTAGTATTGTTGCAATTCTTCATTATTTGTCCCTACTTTATTTCTGTAAAAGATGTTGAGTTGTTATCATGGTTTGGGTTACCATTTTCGGCCAAAAATCAGCCAGGTCGATCTTACTGGAACCGGTAAGATTTCAAACCGGCCAAAATCAGCCCGAAAAATTTGAATTTACTTGAATTTTACAGGAATTCGATCTTTTTTAATTTAATATAAAAATTTTGGGGCAAAATTGGACGAAATCTTCCGATTTTTGGCCAAACCGGTCCCTGGTAAAAATTTGAAACCGATTTCGAAAACCCTTGTTGTTATAGCGTGTCATTTAAAATTGTGGAAGTGCATTTCCAGATAGGATGAATTCGTGGCATGATGCATCCTCATGAGCCTTTGTTTACAAATACGGCCACCGTAGACTCTTCACATAACAAGCATAGCAAAATCACAACATTCAAATCTGATCGAGGTGCCAGATTAAAATAATTTTGAATTGGCCCATATAATTGGTCCTCCAACGTTTCCTAATTCTAATTAAGAGAGGATACTGTACCGTAATAGACTCTTTCGAGAGAGGCAAGTAACGTTGTTAGCTGATCTTAATCACTTATTTGTGAAAGAATACGAGTAGGCTACACTAGCGCAGATTAAAAATTTCTATCGCGTAAACCAGGAAGCCATGTGAGTAAGAGATTATAGATCGTTACCATTAGACGTGCAGTGCAGCGGAGGTAGAGTTGAAGTGGCTGGTTCAACATAGCGCGTGTTGGTGTAGTGGAAGTCATCAATCGTCCTTTGGCTGACTGTCTCCTCCTTGCGATCGACCCGATCAGCGCCGCAGTTGCAGTAGCGCCTCTACCGAAGTCTACATGTCCAGGGATGGAACGCCGTGCGTCGGTGTGCTAGCACCAGCGTGCACGACAACGGCTTTGAGAGGTGACGGCTAGGATTTCGATAGGTGTGTCTTGTATACCTCCTTCAGCCCTGCGTCTATCTTTATATAGCCTCCAATCAAATCCTTATCCGATACGAGTAGAGATTGTATCTCACTCGGAGACTATCATCCGGACTATTAAGTGTGTGAGTATAGGTTCATGTATATTCGGCCATGGGCCGTAAACTCCTTTTCTGTCCATTAGTCAGTAACGGTCCCTAGCAGGACATAACGACTCCCAAATATGCATAAAGATCATATCGGACGAACCTATATAGTACTTATATACCGATCACTACTGCACAAAGGGTCATCACAGATGGTTCGGAACCATCGTCACAGACGGTTTTTGAACCATCTGAATTTATATATCTGTGATAGCAGGCGGTTATCATAGACGGTTTTCAAACCGTTTGTGAAAAAGCCTAACATAGACGGTTCTGAACAAGATCCATCTGTGATAGTCTATTTTTACAGACGGTTCTGAACAAGAACCGTCTGTGATTGTTTTTTCTATTACAAAAAAAAATTCATATTTTGAATGTTTCATAGTTGGTACCATCACAGTTCCTAATATAGAACTTGAACCTAGAAGATAAAATATAAGGTGTCTTGGACTGAACAAGATACTAAATGTATATGTGAGCTTTCCATCTTTGAGACTCTTGAAAATATATGAAAAGGCATAACTCCCATACATAAACCTTCCTAACCTCCCCTTGCGGCTGTGAGCACCCGATCTCGCCCATCTTGACCATGGCGTTTGCGAAGTCCTATCAGAAGTAGGGCCCGAAGAGGGTGCTGAGGAGGCCCGAGTAGGAGTTGACGACGTCGATGGTGGATGTGTTGTTGTAGAGCACGACATCGGAGGCGATGACGGCGAAGCCGTTTTGGATGTTGCAGAGGATGGAGGTGTCGAAGGCGCACTCACTGTTGTGGTCGAGGAGGATGAAGAAGCACGCCATCGTGCCCACCGTGTGAACCGCTGCACCCATTTACTATTTACGTACATGCACCCATAGGTGAGCTACCATGATCGATTGAGTCATCGAGGAAGAAGAAGTTTGTTTGCTTACAACTGAGGAGGACGAGGTCCTTGTCGTCGAGGCCTACGGCGGCGAACTTGGACCGGAGCACGTCGACATAGTTGTGCACGTCCAGAAAAATGTTGGCATCCCGCATGTTCGACACCCTTCCCGTAGCGTCTGCCTCGACTTTGCTATAATATATAAGGACAATGCCAAAATATTTTGCCTCCCACGTACATGTTCAAATTTTTTTGAACTCCCGCGCTGCAAATCACAGACAGTTTCATACAAAATCATCTGTGATGACATATCACAAACAGTTCATATCACGAACCATCTGTGATACTTCACAGATGGTTTTTGATATGAACCGTCTGTGATAAGTATCTCATCACATACAGTTTGTATTAAAAAACCGTTTGTGACTTGCAGTTTACTTTACTCTCTGATTTTACCATGGCTCCCAATTTTTCTTACTCTTTGATTTTACCAAGGCTCCCAATGATTTTACCATGGCATAAAACTACTCGTGATTTTACTATAGTTTAGAATTTTCCTTACTCTCAGGGTACAACCGGCTCCTCTGACTCTTTAGGCTCCTCTAACTCTTACGAGTCTTCCTCCAGGTCTTCCTCTGGCTCTTCGGGTTCTTCGGGCTTCTCTGGCTTCTACTGCCTATAGAGAGCTTCTTCCAGCGATACGATCCTCTCCTTTGCCACCTGTAGGGTCTCGTAGATGCACTCTCGCTCCGTGCCGATCAAGGATTCCTCCTAGGCGGCTGCAAACTGGGCAAGGTGCACTACGGTGGCGTTGTGCTCACCATCTTTAGACTGGTAGTGAGGAGGGGTGTAACATCCCCATTTTCAACTTGTGTTTCAAATGTAAGAAAATGGGTAGAAATTAAAACTTTTTCTTATATCATGTATTTCCTGTATGTACTAAACAATTATTGTACAAGAGTATGGAAATACAAAGTCACAAGTCTGTTGATCCAAATCTTGATCCTCCAAAAACAATCTTGTCCAATATTGTGATCCTTCTCGGGAAATATTTTTCCTAAGTTCTTGGGATGGTTGGTGACCCCTCTGAAAAAAATTTCACAATTTTTAGAAATTGTTCGAATATTTTTAAGGGTCAGTCAAACTTGTTTGACTTGAAGTCAAACCCTAGCCCAAAGCATTGTATAATTTCTGGAGAAAAATGTTCAGCACAAAAACCTCTATAAATTTTATACCAGGTCCAGCTCAAGGTTAGCAAGCTACTGTAAAAATTTCATAGAATTGGGTGCTAGTTTGCTAGCTCTAAAAGTCCCTTCAAGATCCAGTTCAAATTAAACCCTAAGCCTGGTCCGAGTCGGACTTGGACTCGCACTCTCAGTCTTGGTCACACCGAGCCGCTTAGCCGTGTCGGCCTTGGTCAAAGTTGGGCGCAGTGGTGCGGGCCGTTGGATTTAAATCCGGCGCTCAAAGACCTCCTCGGGTCTTTGTAAAGGACCTCCCACCCCACGACCTCCTCCTGTTCTTTTACGAAGACAACCCTCGAGGACCTCCCCTAGGACCTCCTTTGCACCTTTTGCAAAGACCACCCTAGGGCGACCTCCTCAGCCCTCCACGACCACCCCTAGCACTTGGGTGATCGTGGGCCGTCCATCTTGAGATCCGTGGCTCAGACCTCCCCTAAGTGTTAGGACCTCTAACACATAATTCTAAATCTGAGCCCTTAGATTTCAATCCAATAGCTCACGACCTCCCTAGTGGGAGCTCTGTGCGGATTTTAGCCGTTGAGCTCTTTGACCTGGTCCTCTCAGCATCGGGTGGGCACGAGCATTATCAATTTTGTGCATGGCAAGAGAGCGGTGCCTTGTCAACTCTACTACGACAAGCGGCTATGTGCTGCCAACATTAAATGTCCGCAACCCCTTTTGCTCAAAGTCTCTCGACAACCTACTCCCATCACTTCATGTGTACTATAGCTCAATGCACCCATAAGCTTGGCCCCGGTTCATTTTGGCGCTCGGCTATATATGGATCCCGGGCTTCTCCCTTAAGCTTCTTTGGATCCATTCTTGCACCCCTAGTTTCTTTCTCTGCTCTTGTGCTCAAGTCACCCGCAAGTCTCTGCCACCATTGCTAGACCTTGGAGCTCTCCGGCGACCCTTGAGCTCCAGTGGTTCAATATTGCAATTTTGGCTATCCTTTTGTTCTTTTGGTCACCTCAAGCCTCCCTAACTTGTTTTTGTTTAAACCTTCACAGAGGTTGACAAATTGGGAGCTTCTTTGTTTGTGGCGTGGTGGTCGTCTCCTTCGTCTCCGTGAGCACCCCATCACCGAGCTCTTGCGGCCATCCTCGACCTCCTTCACTTCGTGTTGGTACACTAGTGCTGAAAACCTTGTTCTATTAGACCGCGTTAGTTCTTCGTTTTGTCACGTTTTGCCTCCGCGATCACCTCCGACTAGCCGCGGTGGTGCGCTTAGCCCTAGCTGTTGGCACCTTTAGGTCCTCCTCCCTATTTGGAACTCATCCGTGCCTTTGGTTTCCGCCGACGAGGTCCACATCGCCGGCGGCAAGCTGATGAACTCGCTCGGGTTTTGCCAGTTCGCAAATCCCGTTTTCGTCGTGTTCTTCGGACCACATTAATGCTCAAATCATTGCTTATCATTGGTGCATTAATTGTGTCCTAATTTGTGCCGTGGAGTCACTGACGTACGGGCCAGGACCTTAGTATTAAAGTCCAGAAGTCATTAAGTGTTCTGTTAGATTCATTTATTGTCAATCATTAGATGCATTAAATTGTCTTAGCCGCCATATCGGGGTCTCGCGCCATTAAAACCACCCGGGACCTCCTCGGGCTAATCTTAGCTGTCCCGACCTCTCCAAGTTCAGATCTCGAGCCTTAGGATCTTTTCCAAAAATCCTAAGTCTCACGGACCTCCCCTAATCGTATCACGGCCGTTAAAGACCTCCGTAGGCTAGGTCTCAGCCGATAGGATCACCCTCCACCTTGGGGTCCTCTTTGCAAAAGACCTCCTTGAGGTCCTCTGTGCGAAAAGACCACCCCTGGTCGTGTTATCAAGACCACCCTCTCGGACCACCCCCACCGAGGTCCTCTTTGCAAAAGACCACCCCTGGTTTTTTGTAAAGAAAACCTTCAAAACTACTCCTTGAGGTCCTCTTTGCAAAAGACCACCTCTGGTCCTTTGTGAAGAAGACCGCAAGACCTCCCCGCCTAAATCTGGGCCGTTCAGGACCTCCCCACGGAAGATCTGAACCGTCCAGACCTCTCTCTATTAAACACCTGTCTCATAGGACCTCCCTCGCTTCATCATAGCCGTTCAGGACCTCCTCCTGGAGATCTTGACCGTCTAGGACCTCCCTGCCAGCTCTGGACCGTTAGATTTAGATCTAACGGGCTAGACCTCTTCAGTCTATTTGCAACTCTACCGTTTTGATTCTCTCTTTATCGTTCGTCTTTAGATCTACGGCTCGGATCTGGAGAACATTCGGACCCCTCCGGATGCAATCTTGATCTAGGCCGTCCACCTCAAGATCCAAGGCCCAGATTCGTTGAGGCGCTCGGATGGCCCGAACATACCATCTCACTTGGGCCATTGGATCTAAATCCATCGGTGGAGTCATTGGCAGTTAAGACCTCCTCAGGAGATCTTAGCCGTCAAAGACCTCCCTCCTTCCGATCTCACCGCTTAGACCTCCTCGCTAGATCTTGCCGTCTAGGACCTCCTCGTTAGATCCAGACCGTCAAGTCTAGATCTAACGGCTAAGACCTCCCCTAGGCGCGATGAGGTCTTTGCGCCCTGGTGCTCGTGCGGGTTTTAGCATCAGAGCTCATGAGCCGTGCGATCCTTGATCATCGGCCCACGACCTCCCCAGTTTTTATTGGTTTTCCAGATGTAGTTTCCGAGAGCTTTTATTTGCACTTATTAATTGTTTTAAACTTCAAAATTGCATATCTTTTTCTCTATAGCTCCAAATTTAACAAACTAAAGTTCTATAAATGCATCTGTTAAAGTACTTTAGCTTAGTATAGGTTTTGCAGTAGTCTTTAATACTGGAATTAATCATGTCTTAGATTTATAACTTAGAAAAATCATAACTCTTTCAATATAACTCCAAATGACCTGAAATTTTATATGGGTTACCACTATACCAGTAAGTAGCTACCATAAAAATTTCAGCTTCAAAATCTTTCTAGAAAATGTTTTTGCTACAGTGCTAATTATGGCCGAAAATAGGTTTTTAGAGAACATCTTTTGCACCACAAATCCAAATTAGGTTTTTCCAGTTTCTATGTCTAGGTATATTCGTATTTTACCTTGTGTATAAATTTCGTCGCATTTGGATAATTTTTGCTTGCTCTTTTGTTTAAGTGTTGCTCGTCTTATTGGTTGTTTTCGCTCTTTCGCTTAGGATTCGATATTTGCGGTAACCCCGAGAACGACCCTCCGCAACAAATTGAGCAACATCAAGCAGGCAAGCAGTTTGATCATTTCCCATGTGATCCCATTACTTTTAAAGTCTAATATTTTGTTTAACTTCTATGTATGCATTGCTATTTTGTTGTTAAATTGATTAGTTAGACCTCTAGTTGCATAATCTGTAGGTAAATGATTATCCTCTACTACCTGAGCCTAGGTTATTTGCTGTGATTAGAGTTCGTTGGATGAGCTCTTGTCACTTAGTAGATTACAAATACTTATTGCTTAGCCATGCCTAGTATCGGTAGTATTGGGCGATCATCGACTTAGTCGATGATCTTGATCACACAACTACTTATACTACTCCATTATGTCCAACCCTTGTGTTTTATTGATTTACAAATCAAAAACTGAAAATAAAACTATATCTTGTCTTGGGCACAATGGTATGTTGATGTGATCTGTTGGGTGTGTGGAATGGTGCCTAAGTCCCCAAGGACCGAGTTACTTGTGTCACTAAGCCAAGCGCTTATTGCGTGCTAACCACACGAGGGGGATATGGAACCTCTCTTGACTAAGTACTTTGGGAGGTGTTAATTATGAGCTGGTCGGTGGGTGTGTTCATGTGTGTGTGTGTGTGGTGTGGGAGGGGAGCATTAGCAGTCCGGTTAGGCTGTCTAATGTGTCCTTATCCCCGTGGGTTGCGGCTCTTAATTAGCATCGTCCATTGGAAAGCGTCTTGTTAGACTTAGCCATGCCTGCATACCAAAGGAAGTGTGCTAACCGTGGCTGGTGGAAAGGCGGTCTATCGTGTGGGTACATTGGTACACCCCTGCAGGGTTAAAACTATTCGAATAGCCTCGTCCTAGGTTATGGACATGCTTGGTAAGGTCGTGCAAGAACTAGACTACAACCTTTTAAAAACTTAAACTTGACATGGGTGGTATGAAGGGGTACTTCATGCTATTGTTGTGGTGACTATGGGTTAGTCACTTCTAGGTTGGTGTTGTCATCTATCTATTGTTATATTTGTCTCTTTTTTTTTGAACAATAAAAGTTAATTGCAAACTTTCTTTGAATCTATTACCCTATTGCAAATGAAAACTTGCTTTATCTGAAAATAAGTCGAGCCTCATCCACTTAAATAAAGCTTGCATGTAGTTAATTATAGTTCGTTATCTCACACGTCGAGTCTTGCAGTACAAAAACAAGTTTTGTACTCATCCGCTTGCTTAATATTAATTGTTGCAGAGGAAGAAGGTGGCGCCAAGGGCCTCACTTTTGTGAGTGTGTTGCTTGCTATTTGGGACGATTAGCTTGGCGGTCGGTTGGTTGCCTTGTGGGTAAAAGCACACCGATTGGCTTTTGTTTATCGCCATCTTATGGCCATTTGCTTCATTGTGTATTTACTTATTTGTATGACTTTTGGCGGTCGGCCTCTCTTTTGTAATAACTCTCTTTATATTATCTATGTCTTTAAGTTGTTGCTTTTGCTTCGGCTCTATGTGTATGGATGGAATTGATGCATGATTTTGTAACGGGGTGTGTATACTGCAATTCTGGGAAGTATACATATCTCGAGGCTTGGTTTATTTGATTTGTACTGTTAGGACCAAGTGGATGGTTAAACAGTACAAGCCGAATAAACCGGGGTCCTCACAAGGGGGATCCACAGCGGCGGCACGGGGATGGTAGTGGAAGATGGTACCCTAAAGCTCGCGTGCATAGATGTTGCACATCCTCAGAATGGCAAGGCGCAAAGACTCCTGGATCCCTTCGGCGAAGTTGATCTTCCGGACTGAGATGTTCAGGGACGGTTGGCTCTAGTGTCCCTACGGGCGTAGATGGTCAAGCGGCAAAGCACTCCATGGCTCCGACCATTCGCCAACCAGTTGGTGCCTTCGTACTTTGGTTGGTCAAATGCACCAAGCACTTGCAAAAGCTTCCATAACTCTACAGCAAGTCCTCCCTTACACTCACCATAACTCTGGAGATGAGCCATCTGTCAAGATAGGCAAGAGGTAAGAACCAACATAAAAACAGCGGGGAAAAGATAAATTTCAACAATAGTTGAGTCAAAAGAGATATAAGGGGAGTTAAGCAATTCATTAATCACGCAAGTCAATTTTGCTTTAGAAAATAGTTTGGACACTCTAAGATGGCCGATCTAACTAAGGCCAAGACATATAGTTAGTATGGCTATGATACCACCTCTGTCGGGACCCAAAAATACAATTTTGGATCCTCTGTGTATAATGCACTAGTCCACGATCACACTAGTACACACAGTATCAACATAGATAAATATCAATCCACACAAGACAAATAATCGAATAAACGAGTAATTTGAATAACAAATAATAGTTTTGACCTTATGGTTGAGTTTATACTTATTAAGCCTCACAAGGCTAACAGAGAATGAAGCAGCAGTAGAACAAAATAAACTTCAGTGGAAACCCATCGATTCACCACAGGCAACAGAGTGGGATCAAGACCTAATGATCAGCACCGTCGTAGAACTCCTCGTCAAAGGTAGGCGATGATTCCTCCACTTCAGCTGAATGATTATAACAAGATTGAGTACACAGCCGTACTCAACAAGTTGTACCACAGAATACAATTATAGATGATGGCTTATTACAAGTAAAATGACTTCTGTGGTTATTTTGCAATAAAGCAAAATTTGTAGCAAAATACAAACAATATATTAAAAACATAATTCAAAACAAATAAATAATAGTAGTTTAACAGTTGTTTTCACAAAGGACACAAAGCCTAATCAAATTCTTTCATACAACCATATGAGCAAAATCACACAGCTGTCCCTTCCCAATTGTTTTATGAAAATCTATCCCTCATCTGAAATCTTGAGCATGTCCATGACACGACTATTCGAATAGATTGATTAATACTATGTAGAGGTTGTACACTTTACCCACACGATATAACTAGTGTAGCTGGCACTAATCATAATAAAACTTTCCAGAAACTTTATCTGAATAGTTGACACTCCCGATGTGTTTTACTGATGACACCAATGTCTACACAGGAAATTAGCCCGTCGCACACCGTTGGACCTGGAAGTACCGAACTGTCCATCGATGTGAGTTGCCACGGAGACAGAAATGCAACTCCACCCTAGCACAGAGCTTAACCTTGCTGCCTGAGTAATCAGCATCAAGACTCTGTAATGTCGGGACCCTAGGTATACAACCCCAGGACCCTCTGTGCATTCCGGACGAGTCCCATGATCAGTAGCTAGCTCGCACAGTTATAACAAAGATGTAATCATAACCATACAATGGAATAACGATGAAGCGGACAAATTATTTTTATTTAATAGCAAAAGGACCTTATGGTCAAGTCTTACAGAGTTGCCATGTAGGGCTTAACATCAAAAGATAACTTGCAGCGGAACCAAAATATCTCGTGGAGGTCACATGACATGCCCACAGGCAATCGAGTGGAGGACGCGACCTAGTTCGCAAAGTCATCAAGATGCTCCTCTTCATAATACTCTGAGTTCCCTGGTTCTTCTGTGGGGATTAATCACACAGGGTGCAAGCCGTGAGTACTTTGAATATACTCAGTAAGTCATAGGGAAATGTATGCAATTATTATTCATGCGAGGCTAGACAAAGATAGCTTTATGGCTGTTTTGCGGGAAGTAATATTGACGGTAAATACAATAAGTAGATTGAAAGCACAATTTAAAATATTAATACATAGATAGTTCAGCTCTTTTGAAACAACCAGAGATCAACCCAACCTTTCCATCCAAACCATCATTCCCACCATTTTAAGAAAACATCTACCCCATGCGTTAAATCTCCGGGTATATCCATAACCAGGGATACGACTATTCGAATAGTTTTTATACACTGTGCAGAGGTTGTACAGCCTTACCCACAAGAGATAATTGACTTGTAATGTCCATCTGACACACTGCCGAAGGTGTGCGACTAAGTCATTATCACAAGGCTTTTACAAAGCTCTGTTTTGACTCGGTTCTGCTCGCTAAGGATTCGCTTCTAGCGGGTTTTACTCCTGCCAGATTCATACCCCCTCGCGCCGTTCTCAACCAAAAGAGGACCGACCCAAAGCATTGCTAATTAGTTGGCCCAGTCCACCCCATCCTAGACATGTGGTTGCACGGTATGACCCAGATCAATGGTTCAAGGTTAAGTCCTTAGTTGGCTGCTCAAACAAGACTAATCCACGTCCCAATGTGCGTTATGGCACCTACACTTACCACCGTCCCAAAGTGCGAGGGGATTTTATAATTCGATTGAATTATTTTTCAATGAAAAAACCGGGAAAAGCCATGTGGGCGCTGACTAGGAAGCCACGCGGACAAGGGAGGTGACGTGGCCGCTGATTGGGCATGACAAGGCGTCACGTGGCTTGGCCACGTCGGATCCGAGCGGCGGCGCACGGGAGCCGAGGGTCGCCGGTGAACGGCTGGGTGGCGGCCGGCGTTGAGAGCACTAGCGGCTAGATGAGCTCACGGCGAACACGATGCTCACCGGTTTGAGGACGCGGCGTCACCGGAAGGCCGGCGGCGAGCGAGGAAGGCGGCAGTGGCGATGGTCGAAGGTGGAGGCGGCGCTCCAGGGGCGGTCCAAGGATGGCGAGGCGCGCACAAGGTTCCCCTCGATGCAGCGATGCTCGAGGTGGAGGCGGTGGCGGCTGAGGGTGCTCGGAGGCGGCGGCGAAAAACTCCAACCGCGCCCGGGCTAGGGCGAGGGAGAGAGGGGAAGTAGAGGGGGACGAGAGAGGAGGGTGCGAGGCACCGGGTGCTCGCCTTAAGATGGCGTGGGGAGGCCTGGAGGAGGGAGACAAGGGCGGCGGCTTTTGCGGCGGCGAGGACAAAGGCGACATGGGGAAAAGAGGGCGACGGGACGGGGAATGGTGGTGGCAGCGGGCACGGCGGAGGCGGGAGGTGACGAGGCGCACTTCTTTGAAAGCGGGACAGGAACGAATGCGGCCGGCGCAAAACGCGGAGGCAAGGACGGGGCGTTGACACGCGAGGAAGACGACGGCCGAGGAAGACGACGAACCTGACAGGTGGGTCCCACCTGTCAGCGAGAGGGAGAGAGAGAGAACGGGGAGAAGGCGCGATGAATCTGGGCCGTTCAATTCCCATCGGACAATGGAAAAAGGTTTGATCTCTCGGACGCCTGAACATTTTCACAAGGTCTTGGCCGTTTGATTTTGATCGAACGGCTACGAGGAACAGGAGGCGCGGCGTGTTGTGATCCGTCCGATTTCAATCGGACGACGCTAAATGGAGGGAGGCGCGGGGCTGCGCGAGAGCGAGCTACGCGATGGAGTGGGCCGCGCGAAAGTAAAAGAGGTGGGCCGAGAAAAGGAAATCGGCCCAAAGCTAAAAGAGGAATTAAAATGCTTTTCTGATTAAAGGAAAGTTAGAAAAGCAAAAAGACTTTTAGAAAATAGCTAATAGAGTCTAAAATTCTAGGAAACTTCACAAAAGTTCCTTGAATTATTTAGAACTTAATAAAAATACTTTTAACTATACTTTAGTTTTTAATTTTGCAAACAAAATAGATTTTGACTTTTCGGACAAAAGGAAAAAACCAAATTAAATATCCAGAAAAAGCAAGAAAAGACTTAAAATCCCAAATAAAATCCAGGAAACTCAAATAAACTAACTTTTTAATTTAATTGGAGTTGGATTAACTCAATTTAAATTGTTTTTGAGTTCTAAATCTCAATTTAAGCTTTTACAACTCAATAAAATCAGCAAGTTATTTTTATTTTGAATTTTTTTTTCAAAAACTCTATAAATTAGGGATGTTACAAACCTACACCCCTTAAAGGGAATCTCGACCCCGAGATTCGGGCTGACTAGAGAATAGGTGCGGGAACTCGGCCTTCACGTCCTCTTCACGCTCCCAGGTGGCTTCCTCTTCAGTGTAATTGCTCCACTGAACTTTGCAAAAATGGAGAATCTTGCTTCGGGTTAGACACTCGGACACTTCCAGAATTTTGATGGGTTGCTCCTTGTAGGTGAGATCTTCCTGCAAATCAACTGCTTGTAGCGGCATCTGCTCTTCGGGTACACGCAGACATTTCTTCAATTGAGACACATGAAAGGTGTCATGCACATCTGACAGCTGGGGCGGGAGTTCCAATTTGTAAGCAACTTCTCCTCTTCTTGCTAGGATGGGAAAAGGTCCAATGTACCTTGGTGCAAGCTTCCCGCTTATTCTGAAATGGCGCATTCCCTTGAGAGGTGAGACCTTCAGATACACATAATCTCCGGACGCAAAAGCTAAATCCCGGCGACGGTTATTAGCATAACTCTTTTGCCTAGTCTGAGTTGTTTTCAGCTTTTCTCGGATTGCCCGAACTTGGTGTTCGGCTTCCTTTAGGATATCAGGTCCAAGTACTTGTCCTTGTCCTATTTCAGTCCAATACAAGGGTGTTCTGCACTTTCTTCCATAAAGGGCTTCAAATGGGGACATCTGCAGACTTTATTGATGACTGTTGTTGTATGAAAACTCTACATAAGGCAACAACTGATCCCAACTGGTTTGGTTCTCTAGAGCACAGGCTCTTAACATATCTTCTAGGATTTGATTCACTCTTTTTGTCTGTCCATCTGTCTGAGGATGGTAGGCGGTACTGAAATTCAAATTGGTGCCTAAAATGCTATGCAGCTTTTGCCAAAACCTCAAGGTGAATTGAGATCCTCGATCTGACACAATATTCTTTGGTACTCCATGCTGACATACTATCTTTGCCATATATAATTCTGCAAGTCTGTCTCCCGAGTAGGTAGTCTTGACTGGGAGAAAGTGAGCAACTTTTGTTAGGCGATCTACAATTACCCAAATGGAATCATATCCGGCCCTTGTTCTTGGCAAACCGGTGATGAAGTCCATGCCAATTTCCTCCCATTTCCATTCAAGGATCTGCAAGGGTCGTAGGAGTCCAACAGGTCTCTGATGTTCAGCTTTAACTCGCTGGCAAACATCACACTGTGCTATGTATTTAGCAATTTCTCGCTTCATACTAGGCCACTAATACATTTCCTTAAGATCTTGATACATTTTAGCACTTCCGGGGTGAATGGAATACAAGGTTTCATGAGCTTCCTTGAGTATCAAGCGCTTGAGTTCTTTTTGATGCAGTACGAGATACGCTTATCGAACCAAATGGTTCCTTTTTCATCTTCTAAAAATCTTAGGGATTTACCCTTCTTCATGTTACTCTTGATCTCCTTGATATCTGCGTCTTTGATCTGGGCTTCCCTGATCTGACTCTGTAGAGTTGGTTGCACTTCCAAAGCTGCCAAATAACCTTCTTCAACCAATTCAAGCTTGAGCTTATGAAACTCTTCATGTAGTGCTGGTCGACCTTCCTTGATCATCAGAGTATTGCAATAGACCTTTCTACTTAAAGCATCTGCCACAACATTAGCTTTTCCTGGGTGGTAATGGATTCCGATGTTGTAATCCTTGATCAATTCTAACCATCTTCTTTGCCTCATATTAAGATCAGCTTGAGTGAAAAATGTACTTCGAGTTCTTATGATCAGTGTAGACTTCACAGCGATTGCCGATGAGGTAATGACGCCATATCTTCAAAGCATGCACCACTGCGGTGAATTCTAGGTCATGTGTGGGGTAATTTACTTCATGAGGCCTCAACTGACGTGAAGCATATGCTACTACCTTCCTTTCTTGCATGAGGACACAATCGAGACCTTGTCGCGATGCATGACAGTAAATCTCAAAATCCTTTCGGACATCTGGCAAGGTCAACACTAGAGCGGTAGTCAAACGCTTCTTCAATTCTTGAAAACTCTGCTCACATTCGGGCGTCCAAACAAATTTCTTTTGCTTCTTCAACAACTGAGTGAGGGGTTTTGCTATCTTGTGTAACATCCCAATTTTGGGCTTGTGTTTCAAATGTAAGAAAATGAGTAGAAATTAAAACTTTTTCTTACATCATGTATTTCCTGTATGTACTAAACAATTATTGTACAAGAGTTATGGAAATACATAGTCACAAGTCTTTGACCCAAATCTTGATCCTTCAAAAACATTCTTGTTCCACCTTGTGATAATCTCCTGGAAATATTTTTCCTAAATTCTTGGGATGGTATGTGACCCATCTGAAAAATTTCATAATTTTTAGAAATTGTTTGAATATTATTGGAGGTCAGTCAAACCTATTCAATTTCTGGTCAAACCTTGGACCAGCACCTTGTGGGATTTTTGGAGGAAAAGGTATAGCACAAAAACCTCTGCAAAATTTATACAAGGTCAGTCACTCAGCTAGCAAGCTCCTGTAAAAATTTCATAATTTTTGGAGTGAGTTTGCTACCTCAATAAATCCCCAAACTTCAGATCTGTTTGGAAACCAAAATTAGGGCTGAGTCAGACTCGGGCTCGAGTCAGACCCGAGTCCGACCCAGCCATTTGACTCGCTCGAGTCAAGTCGCCAGCACCGTCTAGACCTTCTCGTGCGCGCGCGTCTTTGGGCGTTGGATTCTCATCCGGTGCCCTGGACCTACCCTCCGATCTCAGCGCCTCGGGGTGGTCCAGGCCACTGGATCTCCATCCTGCGGTCACGACCTCCCCTGGACCTCCTCACACGCAAAGACCCCCCCACCTCGGGTGATCTGGGAAGTCCAGGACCACCCCATGCAAATCGGGATCGTCCAAGACCTCTCCCTTAGCTCTGTTCTTCTCCCTCAGCTTGAAGTACTTGTTCACTCAGCCAGATCTGAAGATTGACTTGTTCACTCAGCCAGATCTGAAGATTGACCAGGACCGAGGATATTCCGAAGATTGACTTGAGATTGGGCTATCATCAAGTCAGGATCAGGACCGAGGATATTCCGAAGACGACCTTTGCTACTCGTTATGGTCTTTACGAGTACACCGTCATGTCTTTTGGTTTGACTAATGCTCCTGCTTTATTCATGAACCTTATGAACTCGGTATTCATGGAGTATTTGGATAGGTTTGTGGTGGTATTCATCGATGATATCCTTATCTACTCCAAGAGTGAAGAAGAGCATGCCGAGTATCTTAAGCTTGTGTTGGGCAAGCAACGCGAGCACCAGCTGTATGCAAAGTTCAGCAAGTGCGAGTTCTGGTTGAAGGAAGTGGCATTCTTGGACCATGTGCTTTCAGCAGGAGGTGTGGCTGTGGACCCTAGCAAGGTCAGTGATGTACTATCTTGGGGTCAGCCCAAGTCGGTCATCGATGTGCGGAGTTTTCTCGGTTTGGCTGGCTACTATCGCCGCTTTATCGAGAATTTCTCCAAGATTGCGAAGCCTATGACCGAATTGCTCAAGGAAGACAAGAAGTTTGAGTGGTCTCTGCTTGTGATGTGAGTTTTCAGGAACTCAAGAAGCGGTTGACCTCAGCCCCAGTGCTTGTTCTCCCTGATATTCACAAGAGTTTTGATATCTATTGTGATGCTTCTCGTCAGGGTCTTGGTTGTGTTCTCATGCAGGCAGGTAAGGTTGTGGCCTATGCATCGCGGCAGTTGAGGCCTCATGAACTCAACTATCCTACTCATGACTTGGAGTTAGCTGCTGTGGTTCATGCACTCAAGATTTGGCGGCATTATCTGATTGGCAACCGTTGTGAAGTGTATTCTGACCACAAGAGCTTGAAGTACTTGTTCACTCAGCCAGATCTGAACATCAGGCAAAGGAGATGGTTGGAATTGATCAAGGACTATGATATGGGTATTCAGTATCACCCGGGCAAGGCCAATGTCGTTGCAGATGCGCTTAGTCGAAAGGTGTATTGCAACATGTTGATGCTCCAAGAGCAGCAGCCTACCCTTCTTTCAGAATTTCAGCGCCTCAATTTGGGTTTGATCGAGCACGGTTCTCTTGCTACCTTGGTTGTGCAGCCAACCTTGGTGGACCAAATCAAGGCGGCACATCAGTCAGATGTTGGCGTGAGCCAAATCAAACAGAACATCAAGGATGGGATAGCCAAGTGCGTTTCAGAGGATGAGCATGGCGTTGTGTGGTTTGGGCAGCGTCTTGTAGTTCCTAAGGTCATGGAGTTGCGGGATTTGATTCTCCGCGAAGCCCATGACTCTCCTTTGTCTTTTGGTCTAACTAATGCTCCTGCTTTATTCATGAACCTTATGAACTCAGTATTCATGGAGTATCTGGATAGGTTCGTGGTGGTATTCATTGATGATATTCTTATCTACTCCAAGAGCGAAGAAGAGCATGCTGAGCATCTTAAGCTTGTGTTGGGCAAGCTGCGCGAGCACCAGCTGTATGCAAAATTCAGCAAGTGCGAGTTCTGGTTGAAGGAAGTGGCATTCTTGGGCCATGTTCTTTCAGCAGGAGGTGTGGCTGTGGATCCTAGCAAGGTCAGCGATGTGCTATCTTGTGGTCAGCTCAAGTCGGTCACTGATGTGCGGAGTTTTCTTGGTTTGGTGGCTACTATCGCCGCTTTATCGAGAATTTCTCTAAGATTGCGAAGCCGATGACCTAATTGCTCAAGAAAGACAAGAAGTTTGAGTGGTCTACTGCTTATGATGTGACTTTTCAGGAACTCAAGAAGCGGTTGACCTCAGCCCCAGTGCTTGTTCTCCCTGATATTCACAAGAGCTTTGATATCTATTGTGATGCTTCTCGTCAGGGTCTTGGTTGTGTTCTTATGCAGGAGGGCAAGGTAGTGGCCTATGCATCGTGGTAGTTGAGGCCTCATGAACTCAACTATCCTACTCACGACTTGGAGTTAGCTGCTGTGGTTCATGCACTCAAGATTTGGCGGCATTATCTGATTGGTAACCGTTGTGAGGTGTATTCTGACCACAAGAGCTTGAAGTACTTGTTCACTCAGCCAGATCTGAACCTCAGGCAAAGAAGATGGTTGGAGTCGATCAAAGATTATGATATGGGCATTCAGTATCATCCGGGCAAGGCCAATGTCGTTGCGGATGCACTCAGTCGGAAGGTGTATTGCAACATGTTGATGCTCCAATAGCAGCAGCCTACCCTTATTTCAGAATTTCAGCGCCTCAATTTGGGCTTGACCGAGCACGGTTCTCTTACTACCTTGGTTGTGCAGCCAAACTTGGTGGATCAGATCAAGGACGCACAGCAGACAGATGTTGGTGTGAGCCAAATCAAGGAGAACATCAAGGACGGGATAGCCAAGTGCTTTTCAGAGGATGAGTATGGCGTTGTGTGGTTTGGGCAGCGTCTTGTGGTTCCTAAGGTCATGGAATTGCGGGATTTGATTCTCCGTGAAGCCCATGATTCCCCTTTGTCTATCCATCCTAGGGCTACCAAGATGTATCGGGACCTTCGTCGAGATTCAGTGGACCCGTATGAAGCGCGAGATTGCCAAGTTCGTTCGAGTGCGACATGTCTTTGTCGTGTGAAGGCCGAGCATCGCCCAAACAGCCTTCTTGACCTTTGCGGTGCAGTGGAAGTGGGATTACGTGGGCATGGATTTCATCACCGGGTTGCCCCGCTCGTCCAAGGGGAATGATGCTATTTGGGTCGTGATTGACAGGTTGACTAAAGTGGCACATTTCCTTCCCGTCAAGACTCAGCTTCTTGTGGGGCCTTTGGCCGAACTTTATGTCTCGAAGATTGTGAGTCTTCACGGTGTACCGAAGACGATTATTTCCGACCGTGGTGCGCTTTTTACCTCGCGGTTTTGGCATAGTCTGCAAGAGGCTATGGGGACCCGCCTTCATTTGATCTGACTTTTCATCCCCAAACTGATGGTCAGACGGAGCGAGTCAACCAAGTGTTGGAAGATATACTCCGTGCTTGTGTTCTTTCCTATGGGAAGAAGTGGGAGAAATGCCTACCATTTGTTGAGTTCTCCTACAACAACAGCTATCAAGCCAGTGTTGGCATGGCACCGTTTGAGGCCTTGTATGGGAGGAGATGTAGAACCCCATTGAACTGGTCGAGGTGGTGGCGATTTTCGCCCAAGGTCGATTAATGAGGCCAAAGAGTCGATTGATTCGCGAGCATCTGCGCACGACCCGGCCCAGCCAGAAGAGCTATGCGGATCGTCGTCGCCGTGAGTTGAGCTTTGAGCCCAATGACTTTGTGTATCTCAAAGCCTCACCCTTGAAGGGCCATCAGCGTTTTGGCATCAAGGGCAAGTTGGCTCCTCGCTATGTTGGGCCTTATCGCATCATGGAGAGAGTTGGGGCTGTGGCATACAGGTTGGAGCTGCCAGCTACACTTGAGGGTGTGCATGATGTGTTCCATGTGTCACACCTGAAGAAGTGCCTCCGTGTCCCGACTGAGGAAGCTCCGTTGGAGGTTCTCGATGTGCAGGAGAATTTGACCTACCGCGAGCATCCTGTTCGCATTCTTGAGGAATCTGAATGGAGAACAAGGAACCAGGTCATCAAGTTCCTTAAGGTTCAGTGGTCAAACCATTCTGAGGATGAGGCAACTTGGGAGCGAGAAGATCGCCTTCGTGCAGATTTTCCTTCTTTCTTCTCCGAGTAAACAGAATCTCGGGTCGAGATTCTTGTAAGGGGGGGGGGAGAGTCGTAACATCCCAATTTTGGGCTTGTGTTTCAAATGTAAGAAAATGAGTAGAAATTAAAACTTTTTCTTACATCATGTATTTCCTGTATGTACTAAACAATTATTGTACAAGAGTTATGGAAATACATAGTCACAAGTCTTTGATCCAAATCTTCATCGTTCAAAAACATTCTTTTTCCATCTTGTGATAATCTCCTGGAAATATTTTTCCTAAATTCTTGGGATGGTATGTGACCCCTCTGAAAAATTTCACAATTTTTAGAAATTGTTTGAATATTATTGGAGGTCAGTCAAACCTATTCAATTTCTGGTCAAACCTTAGACCAGCACCTTGTGGGATTTTTGGAGGAAAAGGTATAGTACAAAAACCTCTGCAAAATTTATAAAGGTCAGTCACTCAGCTAGCAAGCTCCTGTAAAAATTTCATAATTTTTGGAGTGAGTTTGCTACCTCAATAAATCCCCAAACTTCAGATCTGTTTGGAAACCAAAATTAGGGTTGAGTCAGACTCGGGCTCGAGTCGGACCGAGTCGACCGAGTCCATTCACCATTTGACTCGCTCGAGTCAAGTTGCCGCGCCGTCGGACCTTCTCGTGCGGCGCGTCTTTGGGCCGTTGGATTCTCATCCAGTGCCCCAGACCTCCCCTCTGATCTCAGCGCCTCGGGGTGGTCCAGGCCACTGGATCTCCATCCTGCGGTCACGACCTCCCCTGGACCTCCTCACCCGCAAAGACCTCCCCACCTCGGGTGATCTGGGACGTCGGGACCACCCCGCAAATCGGGATCATCCAGGACCTCTCCCTCAGCTCTGTTCTTCTTCCTCCCGACCTCCCTAAGGTCTGGTCGTCATGATTTTCACGCGCCCGTGCGCGCGTGCGTGTGTCGTGGTCGAGCGGTTGGGAGCGATGGCTGTCACTTTTGGTCCTTCCCAACGTCTCTTTCGCCATGCATTAATTGCGCGAAGCTTTGCCCAAAGGAAGTCATCCCTCTTGCCTTGTCAAATCAAGCAAGTCCATGGCAGGCATGGACTTTGTTCCTGATGAGGCTTTTCTCACACCATTGTCGAGCTCCCGGGCTATGTATAGCCCGAGACCTCCTTTTCCTCTTCCTTCCCACCCTTGGTTCTTTGCTTGAACTCCCTCGGTTGTGAGTGTGAGCTCCAAGCTTGAGCACCCGAGAACACCACCCCTTCCACCACCATTGTCACCTTTGGAGCTCCCTGCCGAAGCTCGAGCTCCAGTGGTCCCAGCAACATTCTTGTCTTTTTCACTGTCAGCTTGATCACCTAGGGTTGCTCTAACTTAGTTTGGTTCACATTGCAGAGGTGAACCAGTTGGGGAGCTGCTTTTCAGGGTCGAGGTAATCTTCTTCTTCCTCGCCGGCAAGCACTTCACCGCCGGACTTCGTCGACCTTCTCCAAGCTCCTCCGACCACCTTGGTCCCCTCTCTGCCCTCAGGTGCCCTTTTCTTAGCTTGGTCTTTGCGTTTTCTAGTCGTCGTAGAGCTCGTTTAGTTTTCGTAGTTTTGCCGTATTATACTCTTTCCTCTCTCTCCGGCTCGCCGGCGTTCCAGGCTGTCACCGCCGTCGAGAGCACGTCCTTTAGATTCTTGACGTTATTTAGAACTCAGTCGTGTCCTTGGTTCTCACCGGCGAGGTCCCCATCGCCGGCGGTGTACTGAAAACCAAACTCGTGTTTTGCCGTGTCCTACTCGGACATGAATCATGGTCGTATGATTAGCATTAATGTGTCCGAGGTTGCTCATTAATGCGGTCTTGCTGGCAAAACGTGCGTGCCGCTAAGTCCTAGGACCTCCTCGGGTTGTTCTTGGCCGTCAAAGACCACCCCGGGTTAGATCCGAGCCTTTGGCTCCTTTCCGAAAAACTTAAGCCTCTGGACCTTCCCCTAGTTTGATCTCAGCCGTCTAAGATCACCTCTAAGTAGATCTGTACCGTAGAGGGTTTTCCGTGTATTTTCTTAGTGCCAGGACCTCCCCGCTGAAATCCTGGCCGTTTAAGACCACCGTAGGTTAAATCCCAGCCGTCAGGATCACCCTCCGCCTTGGGGTCCTCTTTGCAAAAGACCTCCTTGAGGTCCTCTTTGTTAAAGACCACCCCTGGACCTCCACCGAGGTCCTCTTTGCAAAAAGAACTCTCCATGGTCATTTTGCAAAGACCACCCCTAGACCACCCCTTGGAGTCCTCTTTGTAAAACGCCACCCCTGGTCGTTTACAAAGAAAACCCCGCTCAGGACCTCTTAGGCGCAATCCTAGCCGTTCACGACCTCCCCGGATTTAGATCTGAGCGTTAGATCTCCTTTGTAAAATCCTTAGTCTCAGGACCTCCCTCCGCGTCGATCTGAACCGTTCAAGACCTCCCTAGGCCTAATCTGAGCCGTTCAGATCTCCTCCGATTAAAACCCTATCGCTTAGGACCTCCCCGAGTAGATCTTGGCCATCCAAGACCTCCTCGTGTTAATCCCAGCCGATCAAGACCTCCCCCTGGAGATCTTGACCGTCTAGGACCTTCTCCTTTAGATCCGTAGCTTTAGGACCTCCTCCTCAGGTCTCAACCGTGAGATTTAGATCTAACGGGCTGGAGGAGGTCTTTTGTGCTCTGTGTTTCGAGGTCTGTGGCCGTGCGATGAAGGATCGACGGCCCACGACCTCTCCTTTGTCTTTCAGTTCATTTGGACCTCCCGAGAGCTCAAATTTTCTAAGTCTTTTATTGTTTCAAATTTCAAAAGTGCATAACTTTGTCATTTTAGCTTCTTTTTTAATGATTCCAGTTGCTGTAGCTTTGTTATAGTATGAACTTTAATCTGAGAATGAATTTAGGCACTGTTATGTAGCAAAAAAAACGTTTTTAACTACATGATCTTGTTTAGTGAAAATAGTGGCTTAGAAATTCATTGAAAATTTGTAAAATGCATAACTTATTCTCTGTTATTTCAAACTGAGCAAACTAAGTTTTGTTAAAACTCACTAGGAATGTACTGTAATATAGAATAGGTCTTCATATGATCCTTGTCACTGAAATTAATGATTCACTAGTTTTAGAACTTAGAAAAATCATAACTAATTCATTTCAACTCCAAATTGTGCAAACTCAGTTTTGCTGTTGTTAGGATAACCATATCTACCTACCATAAAGATTTCAAGTTCCAGATCATTCTAGAAATTTTCGTCATGAACAGTAACCGAAATTAATTTAATTATGATTTTTCAGGCTGAGAGAGCTTAGATTAGCCATAACTTTTTCATGCTAAGTCCAAATGAAGTGATTCTTGTTTCTAAAATTGTCTAAAATCAACCCCTAGTTGCGGTAGAAATTTCATGGGTTTTGGTTGTTCTTTTCTGTTGAGTTCCTTTTGGTGCTCTTCGTTCTTATCGATTTTTATCGTCTTTTCGCGTTAGGTTCCGAAGAGAACTTTGAACCTGAGCACTCCCCTCTGCAGCAAGACCAATCCCAGCAAGGCAAGCAGTTTGATCATGTTAATCCCAGTATTTTAAGTATTTATGTTGATTACAACTTCTATGTATGCATTGCTACTTTGTGTTAAACTATTGTCGTTAGTTGGCCTAGTAGATGCATTTCCTTAGCAAATGATTATCCTCTACTACCATGAGCCTAGGCATTGCTGTGATTTAGAGTTCGTGGATGAGCTCTTGTCACTTAGTAGTTTGCGAATTAATTGCTTAGCCATGCTTAGTTTCGGTAGAAATGGGCGGTTATCGACTTGTCGATAACCTTGATCACATAAAACTTATTATGATTTATGATTTCAGCCTTGTGCCATGTCTACTTATGAAAATTAAAAACTGAAAACAAAATGATTTAGACTTGGGCACAATGGTAAGATGGTGTGATTTTAGGTGTGACTGGAATGGTGCCCGGGTCAACAAGGACCGAACATCTTGTTACACTAAACCAAGCATTTTTAGTGTGCTAACCACACTAGAGGGTATGGGACCTCTCTTGACTTAGTACTTTGGCGTGTATTGGCTCCGGGTCGCAGGGAGTCGCAGGAGGGATGGTGTTGGGAGCATTGTAGTGTCCGAAAGGCTTCCCCCGTGATGGCTGGTTGTCTTTCGGCTTGCAATGTAAGCGTATGGATTCCGATCCATACGAGCGGCTCGTAGTCAATGCACAATATTGGAAAGCGTCTCGTAGGACTTAGCCGTGCCGGCATACCTTCGGAAGTGTGCTTTGTGGCTTAAAGGCGATCCAAGTGTGGGTACATTGGTACACCTGCAGGTTAAAACTATTCGAATAGCCTCGTCCTAGGTTATGGACACGCTTGGCAAGGTCTTTCAAGAGTTAGACTACAACCTTTTAATTAAAACTTGATGGGTGGTACGAATCTGGGATTCGTGCTATGTTGTGGTGGCTATTGGGATAGTCACTTCCAGGTGGTTACTTGTATGTATCTTTACTTCGCTGTATTTTGACAACAAAACAGATTTGCAAACTTGCTTTTAAATGTATTACGTTATTGCAAATAAAGTTAGCTTTGTGCAAAATGAGACATACAACCTCCACCTAAATAAGCTTGCATGTAGTTTATGAACAAGTCTGCTATTCCACACGTCAGTCTTGCGAGTACCTTTGTGTACTCAGTTATCTTGCTTAAATGTATTTGTTGCAGAAGAAGAAGGTGAGCTTGAGGGGCCTCACTTCTGTGAGTTGTGCTGTAGTAGCTTGCGAGGCGTCTAGCTTGGCGGCCCGGTCGGTTGCCTTGTGGGTTTGTGTGGCTAACCGGTCGACTTTTGTTCTAGCCATCTTATGACACCTTTTGCTTCCGCTATCATTCTTGTTTATTGTTCTATTTGGCCGGTCGGCTCTTTTGTAATAACTTTACTTTATGTATGTCGTTGTTGAACTTAGTGATGTATGTTGTATGGAAATGATGTGTAATTTTGTGATGATGTGCATATGCTGTAATTCTGGGAAGCATATGTCCATCGAGGCTTAGAATGTTTAATTAGTAACGCTAGAACCATTTGGAGGTTAAGTGTTACTAGTTAAATATTCCGGGTCCTCACATCTTGGAGAAACCTTCTATAAACCGGCGGTAATATCTTGCCATACCAAGGAAGTTTCTGATCTGAGGTACCGATGTAGGTGACTCCCAATTGAGTACATCCTTGACTTTACTGGGGTTAACGGCGACTCCTTCTGCAGACATGACGTGCCCCAGAAAAGTAACTTCCTTCATCCAAAACTCACACTTGCTGAATTTGGCATAGAGTTGATGATCTCTAAGCCTTGTCAGAACCAAGCGAAGGTGTTCTTCATGCTCTTCTTCACTCTTGGAATATACTAGAATGTCGTCGATGAAGACAATGACAAACTTATCCAAATATTCCATGAATACTTTATTTATCAAGTTCATAAAGTAAGTAGGGGCATTGGTCAGTCCAAAAGATATGACCATGAACTCATACAGTCCATATCGAGTTGAGAAAGTTGTCTTTGGTATATCCTTTTGACGGATCTTCAACTGATGATACCTTGACCTTAAATCTATCTTAGAGAACACTTCGGCTCCCTTCAACTGATCAAACATGTCATCGATCTTGGGCAGGGGGTACTTGTTCTTGATGGTGACTTGGTTAAGTGAGCGGTAATCCACAAACATCTGCTGGGTACCATCCTTCTTTGCAACAAAGATAAACTGGGGCTCCCTAAGGTGAAAAACTTGGTCGGACAAATCCTTTTTCTTGCATCTCTTCGATTTGCTTCTTCAGCTCGACCAAATCATCAACGAGCAAATAGTAGGGTCTCTTCGAAATTGGTGCAGTTCCTGGAACTAGGTTGATAGCAAACTTTAGGTCCCTATCTGGTGGCATCCCAGGTAATTCATCGGGAAAAACATCTGGAAATTCTCTAACTACCGGTACATCTTCCAAGGATAGGGTCTTGACACTGCAGACTAAAGCTCGATCATGCTTCTTCATGGGGGCTTCAAATTTTACTTTAGTCCCATCTGGATTGACCAAGGTGATGCTTCTACCATCACAATCCAAAATTTCTTAGTGATCGGTAAGCCAGTCCATACCACAAATCACATCTAAGGATTTGTTGTCAATGATGATCAGGTTAGCTAGGAATTGTACCCCTTCTATAATCATTTTAACTTGTGGGCAACCCTGATTCGCGCTTAGCTTTGAACCGGGGGATTGAACCAACAAGGCAGTCTTAAGGTTTGAAACCTTTAACTTATGCTTTGCAGCAAAAATCCGCGAAACAAAGGAATGCGAAGCTCCAAAATCAAACAGAACAGTAGCGGGTACTGAATTTACTAGGACCCTACCCAGCACGACGTCCGGGGCTGTTTGGGCTTCCTCCACTGTGATGTGGTTCACACGGCCTCTTCCATAAGACTGAGAGGTCCTAGCTGGTGCGGCTGGAGTCTGAGGTGCTCCACGTTCGGCTCCGGGCATGGGGGTTCTAGTTGGAGTAGCTCCCAAGTTGAATCTGACGGGCGGAGGACCTTGCTTTTGCGGGCAGTTACTAGCGTAGTGCCCCAATTGCTGACAGTTGAAACAGGTGACTCCTGCGGCAGGATTGGTGTTTCTTGGAGGCTGGTTGTTGGTATTGTTGTTGGGGCTGCGAAATCCTTGTGCAATCGGGTGAGGTGCTGTTGCTGGGGTCTTGAACATGACAGGAGGAGCAAAATGGGTAGGGTGTTGCACATTCGTCTTGGCTCTCTGTGAATGGCCTTGATAAGCACCATGCTGCATCATCTTCCTTTTATGAGACTCTGCCAGCTCACGGCGAGACTCTTCTATGAGCATGACCTTGTTCACCAGATGTTGAAAATCTGCATAGTCGTTGCCGATGACTTGAACCTTCAAGCTAGGGTTGAATCCTCGCTTAAAGCACTTCTGAAGTGCATCATCGGAGGTGACGTCCTCTTGAGCATATCGCGAGAGTTGGGTGAACTTATTGAGGTATTCACTCACGGACATGTTTCCTTGTTTCGGCTCGCGAAACTCATTCTTCTTCATTTCCACCTTTCCATCAGGGATGTGGGAGTGGGGAAGCTTCAGAGAACTCAACCCAACCGATGTTCTAATGGTTCTCATGGGCAGCATAGTAGTTCTCCCACCATTCTACGGCGGTACCTTCAAGTTGATGTGCAGCATAAAGGACTTTCTCACAATCATCACACCGGGTAATGGCAAGCTTCTTTTCAGTGGAGCGCAACCAGTCATCTGTGTCTAACGGCTTGGAGGAGCTAGAGAATGTGGGTGGATGAGTCCTCATGAATTCTGCCAGCCTTGACTGAGGGAAAGCTGGTGCTGGGCAGCGGCTTGGCTGTTCTGGTTCATTATTGCGAGAAGGGCATTAGCGGTCTGGTTCTGCTGAGTCATCATCTGATTCATATTCTTGTAGGGCTACGGGTAGACTACACTAGCGCAAATTAAAAAATTCTACCCGTAAACCAAGATCACTGCAGTTATAGATCACGGTCTTACCACTTGACGCGCAGGTGCGGAAGTTGTTGCGGCACGTCGGGGCAGTGTAGTCGTACTAAGTTGATGTAGCACGTTGGGGCAGAGTAGTCGTACTACTTCCTTGTCCTCGTCGTGGCGTCCCACGTACAGCTCCTCTTTTGCGGTTCGTCCCAACGCCACAGATGCAGCGCCTTCAAAGGTATCCACACGTACGGGAGGAAGCGACGCACGCCGGACTACTAGATCCGCGCGAGCGACTAGGGCGTGGGAGGGGTGGCGGCCAGGGTTTGAGGATGCCACAAAAAATTCATCCCTAATCCCGTGCGCCTCTGCCCTCCTTTTATAAACGTCCTTATAATGAGCTTCTACGAATAGAGGCCCATTAGGACTCAATGCCCAGTCTAATTTGGATCCAATCCGAATTAGGCTTCAGCCCCTTAAGTGTGTGACCCTATAGATTCACGTATGTTTAGACATGACACAAGTACACATACTTGGTCAATAGTTGGTAGCGGCCTCTAGCAAGACATGCCAACTCCTAAGCGCACGTAAAGATCATATCGGACGAACCATCACAACGTTATGTACATGCCAATCCCTTTGCCTCACGATATTCGGTCGAGCTCCAAGCTGACCACTCTTTCTCGATCCTGTGATCCGGAATCCCTTACTAGGTTAACTCTTAACCTTAAGTAGCATGGCCATGCATTTCGGATCCGATCACTCGAGGGCCAGAGATATCTCTCTGTAGAGAGGGCAAATCCCATCTCGTGACCATGCCTCGCAAAGCATGCTTCATGACAAACCCAAAGCTACCTTTATAACTACCCGATTCTGGAGTAGCATTTGATAGCCCCTAAGTAGGTCGATTCACATCTCAAGTACATGCGACAATCTCGAGGTCTAAGGACAAGGCGTACACATTGTGTAGAGAGAACCATAAGTATAAAAGCTATGTCTCATGTTGGGTCGGTCCAACCCCATGTTCTAAACATGTGTCCACATTATTGGTTTGACATCTCCATGTCTATGACACGTGAAACATAGTCATCAACCGATACATGTGCTAATCCATCATTCACGTGTGTCCTCACATGAACTCCGACTAGGGACAACTTTAGAATAACCATACAAGTAAAGAGTTTCACAAACAAGTCACATACTTGTTAATCAACACAAATGCAATATTCAAGGAACATTTATTAAATCATGGATACAACGAAATATCATCATCAATATGATTGCCTCTATGGCATATCTCCAATGATCTCCCACTTGCACTAGAGTCAATCTAGAAGATATCTAATACCCATAGCTCTTGTGTGCACCTCATGCTTAGGCTGTGGGAGAGGCTTCGTCAAAGGATCTGAAATATTCAAATCCGTGTGTATTTTGCATATCTTTAAATCTCCTCGATTAAGGATCTCTCGAATAAGATGAAACCGCGCAGATATGTGTTTGTTCTTTTGGTGATTCCTCGGCTCCTTGGCTTGCATAATGGCCCCACTGTTATCACAAGAAAGATCCAGAGGGCTGCACGCACTAGGAACCACACCTAGTTCGATTATGAACTTCCTTATCAAAACACCTTCCTTTCTTTGATTGAAGCGCAATGTACTCGGCCTCTGTTGTAAAGTCGACAACGATCTCTGCTTGGAACTCTTCCAACTTACCGCACCACCGTTCAAAAGGAACACAAAACCCGATTGCGATTTGTAATCATCTTTGTCGGTTTGGAAGCTTGCATCGGTGTAACCATTTACAACGAGCTCTTCCTCACCTCCGTAGACTAGGAACACATCCTTAGTTCTTCTCAAATACTTGAGGATGTTTTTAACCGCTCTCCAGTGACTCTCACCTCGATCAGCCTGGTATCTGCTCGTAACACTTAGAGCATAGGAAACATCTGGGCGAGTACATATCATAGCATACATGATAGATCCAATGGCCGAAGCATATGGAATCTTACTCATGTGATCTCGCTCATCAGTTGTCGAAGGACACTGAGTCTTGCCAAGATTTATGCCATGAGACATGGGCAAGAACCCTTTCTTTGCCTCCTCCATGTTGAACTGTTTCAACACTTTGTCAATGTAAGTACTCTGGCTTAATCCTATTAGCCTTTTTGATCTATCTCTATAGATCTTAATACCCAAAATATATGCCGCTTCCCCTAAGTCCTTCATGGAGAAACTATTTTTCAGTGAGGTCTTAACGGACTCGAGCATAGGAATATCATTTTCAATCAGTAATATGTCATCTACATATAAGATTAGAAATACGAGTGAGCTCCCACTTGTCTTCTTGTAAACACAAGATTCTTCTTCGTTTTTGATGAAGTCAAACCCTTTGACCACTTCATCAAAACGAATGTTCCAACTCCGAGATGCTTGCTTCAATCCATAAATGGATTTTTAAAGTTTGCATACTTTTCTAGCATTGTTTGGATCGACAAAACCCTCGGGCTGTATCATATACACGTCCTTCGTTAAATTTCCATTAATGAAAGCCGTTTTGACATCCATCTACCATTTCTCATAGTCGAAATATGCAGCAATAGCTAGAATGATCCGTATTGATTTAAGCATCGCTACAGGCGAGAAAGTCTCATCGTAGTCAAGTCCTTGAACTTGCTAAAAACCTTTTGCGACAAGTCGAGCTTTATCGATATGAACATTTCCATCCATATCAATCTTCCTTTTATAGATCCATTTGCACTCTATGGTTTTAACACCATCAGGCGGGTCAACCAAATTCCAAACTTGATTGTCTCCCATGGATGCTATCTCGGATCTCATGGCACTATGCCATTTCTCAGAGTCTGGGTCCATCATTGCTTCCGCATAGGTCGTAGGCTCATCATTGTCTAACAATAACATATCTCGCGCATTGCGAGCCTTCCGACCTTCGTGGTGGTGGTGCTTCCTTTGCCATGGGTTCCTCAACTTGTTACGCCACATGGGCATCATTCGTCGAGTCTTCCCGATTGGTTCATCTTGAACCTCTTCAAATTGCACTGTTCTTCCACTTGTCTCCTGTTGAGAAACTCTTTCTCTAGGAAAACACCACTTGAGCGACAAACACTTTGCCCTCTAGTCGGTTGTAGAAGTAATATCCAAAGGTTTCCTTGGATATCCCACAAAAATGCATTTATCAGACTTGAGTGTGAGCTTGTCCATTGTAGTCGCTGACAACGCCTCAAATCCCCAAATCTTTAGAAAAGACAAAGCGTGACTCTTCGGTCCATATCTCATATGGTGTCTTAACTACGGATTTAGACGGTACCTATTAAGTGTGAAAGTGCCGTTTCTAGAGCGTAACCCCAAAGGATAATGGTAAATCGGCGGCTCATCATCGATCGAACCATGTCCAACAAGGTCCGATCACGCTCGGATACCCGTTTCTTTGAGGTGTTAGGCGGTGTTAGTGTGGAACAATTCCGCAACTCTTGGATGATTGCTAAATTCATGACTCAAATACTCGCCACCACGATCGGATCGCGAGCCTTAATTTTCTTGGCACGTTGATTTTCAACTTCATTCTGGAACTCTTTGAACTTTTCAAAAGTTTCAGACTTATGTTTCATTAAGTAGACATAGTCATATCTACTAAAATCATTAGTGAAAGTTATGAAGTAATGAAATCCACCTCTAGCAGTCGTGCTCATTGGTCCACATACATCAGTATGTATGATTTCCAACAAGTCTGACGCCCTCTCAAAAGAACCTTTGAAAGGTGATTTGGTCATCTTACCAAGCAAACAAGCTTCACATGTCTCGTATGATTCAAAATCAAACGAAGTTAGAAGACCATCAGCATGGAGCTTCTTCATGCGCTTTTCACTTATGTGACCCAAACGACAATGCCAAACATAGGTGGGATTCAAATCATTAGGTCGAAGTCTTTTAGCATTTATGTTAAAGATGGGCGCATCATCAAGATTTAAAATAAATAACCCATTCACAATGGGCGCAAAAGCCATAAACATTCCATTTTTAGAGATCAAACAACCATTGTCTTTACTTGCAAATGAATAACCATCTCTCATCAAACATGAGAGGGATAAAATGTTTCGACTCATACTAGGAACATAATAACAATTATTCAATTCCATAATAAATCTTGAAGGAAGCTGAAGTTGCATGGTGCCGACGGTCAACGCAACAACCCTTGCTTTATTTCCGACGCGAAAATCAACTTCACCTTTTGCGACTCCTCTACTTCTTATTAGCCCTCGCATCGAGTTGCAAATGTGAGCAAGCGATCCGTATCAAATACCCAAGAGTTAATAGGAGAATCAGCGAGAAAATATCTAAAACATTTATGGCAAGTGTACCATGGGTGGAAGTCTTACTTCGGCCTTCTTCTTGCATTCATCGGAATCCATGTACTTCTTGCGTTTCTCTTCCGGTGGCAGTTTCTTTACAATAGAAGCATACTGTCTCGACTCGAGTCCAAAGATTAGGCTTAGGCGTTGGCTTGAGATCATATCTTTAACCTTGCCCTTATTCTTTGGCCATGGCTTCTTACCCTTTTTCTTGAAGCTAGACTTGTTCTGGACAGCCATCACATGGCTAGGCCCTGCACACTTCTTAATGTCACTCTCTGCTGTTTTGAGCATCCCACAAAGCTCATTAAGGCCCTTATCCGCCACATGCATATGGTAGTTCGAAATGAAATGTCCATAGCTAGGTGGAAGAGACGCTAAAATGAAATCAGTTGCCAACTCTTGGCCAATTGGAAAACCAAGTTTATCCAAAGTCTGACTGTAACCAACCATTTTGATCACATGTGGGCCTACGGGTGCACCTTCTGTTAACTTGCATTCCAGAAAAGCCTTAGAGACATTGAACCGTTCAGTCCTGGCCTGAGTCTGGAACATGTCCTTAAGCGCTATGATCATATCATACGCTTCCTGATCCTCAAACTGCTTTTGAAGGTCAGGTTCCATGCATGCAAGCATAAGACAGCTAATCTCAAGAGAGTCATCACATGCTTTCTTGTAGGCATTATTAACAGCAGCAGACACATTGTTAGCAGGTTCTTTTGGGATTGGGGTGTCCAGAATGTTTTCCTTTTATACGCCACGAGAACAATTCTCGAGTTCTGATTGATCAGAATAGTTTGTTCCATTTAATTTTTCTTTCTCAAGAATCGATCGCAAAGCAAAAGGGTGTGCGTGGTTGCTAGATGCCATTGATCTACAATAGGAAATGCAAAATACTAAGACAAATAAAACCATGATAGAGTAAACTGTATTAAACAAATTTAATAGAATGTACTCCCACTAAAATCAACATCCCTCTATTGATTCTTAGCGATTCAAGATCCGCAATTAACGAGTCTACTAGTGAGCTTTTGCATCACCGCTAGGAGACAAGGTAATTCGGTAAGCAACACCTTGCTAATCATATCTCTATATGACCCTTGTTATTGGGTGACATCTCTATGCCCCGGTGCCCAACCTTTATGCCCCAAGGCCCATAACCTTTATGATAACCTTGTTAAGTTCACCAACCCTTATGCATGTAAGTATCCGATACAAAACCCATCTAGTCAAGAAAAGTTGATGGTGCCCTAATTTTATAGACCCACCATCAATTTACAAGACATGGGATGGTGCAAAGTTTAATTGGGAGGGCATATGTTTAACAACATTTTGTGAGGGTCACTATACTTCTACCATTCAAACATGCATAGGAGTAAAACAACGGGAATAGCATTCACAGTTGTGACTCGGTATGGCCCATTTTCTCATGGTGATCTCCATCGCCATAGAATGCATCCACCATGATGATCTCTATCTCCATGGTTCATGTGTGCCATCCCTCCAAGTGATGTGTCCTCCGAGTACTACTATAAGCTATTACTCATAACAACTAGTAATAAAAACATGGATACTAGGAATCATCACAAGTCGGCACGCTTGGTCGTTAATACAATACTTTGACAACACAATGGCTCGGTAGTGTTGCGAACCCATGACACGATCCATGAAAATATTACAACATACATCACATACACATTAGGCCATACTGGTCACATACATCCTGCAAAAACAAGTTATGCATAGAATCACAATCTACCGGATAAGGGGGTCGAGGGGGTTTCCCCCCGCGGGGTTCGAAGGGACAGCGCCCCTCGGACATTCGTAAAAAAACAGAGATCCAATCTATGCAATTTTTACTTAGGATTTTGATCGGCAAATCATATTTACCACAAATCGACTACTGTTCCGATTCGACCAATTTGTATTGATTTTCGCGTGCAGCATGCGATGGTTTGAGAACCGAGATAACTTTCGGCTCATGGAGCCCGATCGCACGATCACGGTACATCGATTATTAATCTAGGTTCCGATTCGATCAATCATATTGATCTTTGCATGCCGCAACGGTTTTACGTGTCACCGCTTCTACCCGATGGCGAATCCGACCGGTAGGGGTATGTTGTTTCACGACCTTAGCAGCATGATCACGGAAACCAGATCAATCCATTACCAGAACTATACAATCGATCACATCGATCATACCGATTTACATATCGCCATATGCAAATCACCCGAACCTATAACATGACAGCAACCGCTCTGATACCACTGTAGGGCTACGGGTAGGCTACACTAGCGCAAATTAAAAAATTCTACCTGTAAACCAAGATCACTGCAGTTATAGATCACGGTCTTACCACTTGACGCGCAGGTGCGGAAGTTGTTGCGGCACGTCGGGGCAGTGTAGTCGCAGTAAGTTGATGTAGCACGTTGGGGCAGAGTAGTCGTACTACTTCCTTATCCTCGTCGTGGCGTCCCACGTACAGCTCCTCTTTTGCGGTTCGTCCCAACGCCATAGATGCAGCGCCTTCAAAGGTATCCACACGTACGGGAGGAAGCGACGCACGCCGGACTACTAGATCCACGCGAGCGACTAGGGCGTGGGAGGGGTGGCGGCCAGGGTTTGAGGATGTCACGAAAAACTTATCCCTCATCCTGTGCGCCCCTGCCCTCCTTTTATAGACGTCCTTATAATGGGCTTCTACGAATAGAGGCCCATTAGGACTCAATGCCCAGTCTAATTTGGATCCAATCCGAATTAGGCTTCAGCCCCTTAAGTGTGTGACCCTATAGGTTCACGTATGTTTAGACATGACGCAAGTACACATATTTGGTCAATAGTTGGTAGCGGCCTCTAGCAAGGCGTGCCAACTCCTAAGCGCTGCGTAAAGATCATATCGGATGAACCATCACAGCGTTATGTACATGCCAATCCCTTTGCCTCACGATATTGGTCGAGCTCCAAGCTGACCACTCTTTCTCGATCACGTGATCCGGAATCCCTTACTAGGTTAACTCTTAACCTTAAGTAGCATGGCCATGCATTTACGGATCCGATCCTTTGGAGGGCCTAGAGATATCTCTCACGGTGAGAGGGCAAATCCATCTCGACTAACCATGCCTCATGACATGCTTCATGACAAACACAAAACTACCTTTATAATCAGTAACACCCTAGCCCGACATGAGCACGGAATGCTACTAAACAAACTCTAATAATTCCAAACTAGACAATCTTACTAAATTTAGTGAGAACCTCCCTTGTAAAGTTAATTACATGAAGGTTCCAACACCTGAACAATTCAAATATTAACTAAAACCTTCTTCCAAAGACATCAAAAGATAATCAAAGACATGCTAAGTATCTAACATAACTAGAGAGATATGAATTTCTACTACTCATCATTATTACATTTAATCCATTGCATGAGACGAAACATAATAAATCTTTGGGCATCTCGCCCAATTACTAAAACAATTACGTTCTGAAGATCATTCATCTTTATTTAGTTCATGTGGCAAGTGTGTGACTAGCAGACTACTTCCCCCATGCATGTCGTTCTTGGCTCGGGTACCTAAAACAACAATAAAAGCAAGAGTGAGTCCACAGACTCAGCAAGTACATAAAGAAACTATAACATCAGCATCCATGTAAAGGAGATCAACAATAGAACATCTCATATGCAAATGCAATGCTCAAGGGTCCTTTCTCTTTATCTTTCTTTGTGCATTACACGGTAATGCAAAGTATGCAACCGTCGCGCATACCCATGCACGTGCGCGCACGCACGAGGACCAATTGCCCAATACTCCGCAAGTATTGGGGACCTCATGCCCACACTCCACGAGTGTGGGGATCTCGAGCCCGTCACATTCATGACGGGGATCTCAAGGAAACATACTTGGTCACCACGTGACCAAGCCTCAACATGATCTCAATATGCACATGCTCATCATTTAATCATCATCAATTTACCACAAAGCGATAACATCATACCACAACAGAGCATAAACATATTTGGAGCATCCACCAATCTTAAACCAACATCATGCCATCAATCTCACTATACTATCACATATCGAAAAAGCACACAAACACCAATCAATCGCAACCACGATCAAACAATGCACTTGCCTTAACGGCGTGCGAATGGAGAACGTGAAGACGGTGCTGCCTCGGTACCAATCCCCACCTAATACATTATGAATATAAACTAAGACCATAGTAACGAAAAACATGAATTAAATAAGCGAACTCATCAAGTAGCAAATTGCAACGCGATCCCGACTCCGTTTTCTTAAGTACTGAAATGCCCTCTGTGAACAGTCAAGTTCTAAAATTCATATCTTTCTGTACATTGGTCCAAATTAGGTGTTCTTGGACTTCATTGAAAGGTAATCAAATTTCCCAACTAAACCTAGTTGGTGAGCCTCCCTGATTCGGCCATCTAAAATCACTTTTAAGCTGATTAACAAAACATTGATTTCACGTCACCCTTTCTGGACAGAGCACTAAAACTAACATAACTTTCAGCTCGTTTGTCCAAATGTCGCATTCTTGGGCTTACATGAAAGCTACGACAATTATCTACAACTTTTGTTATACTGAGATCCTCTAATTCTCCCTTTAACTGATCTCTAAAGTCAGATTACTAAAACCTGTTAGAATACTGACAGATTCGCAGAACAATCGCACTAAAAAATTCATAACTTTTGCTACATAGGTCCAAATAATACGTTCTAGCACATCATCGAAAGCTATTGACGTCTTCTACAACTCTCTAGGAGAAGGCCAAGACCGAATCCGCACTTAACTATATCAAAAAGTCTGTCTAACGCGATCTGTCCTGAGGAGACAGAAATACCGACATTGCTACAACAATCAAATATGCATCTATTCGGGGGCAAACCGGGGTTACCCTTGACGAACCACTGTAGACCGCGATGCAATCCGTGAATCTTCCCTTCCCTCTCTTCTTCCCTTCTCCTTTCTTCCTTCTTCTTCCTTTTTCTTGGCGGCCACCACAATGAAGAGGCATCGGAGGAGAGGGCACCACCATGGAGGAGATGGGTTGCTACAGTGCCGTGCTACAGTGGCGGGCGGGTATGCTGTAGCACCCTAGGTTCCCCCTCCTTCTTTAGTTGGTTTCTGGTTTCCTCATGGGCCATGGGCCACTAAGCTGTTTTCCTCCACTTGACTATGGGTGCGTGGCCCATTTCTCTCTCAATTTCTGATTTTTTTCTCTTTTAATTATCTTAATTCTCTCTCTAATTTTTTATTACATCCACTAACGACAAGCGGGATATTACATTCTATCCCCTTAAAAGAATTCGACCCGAATTCTACTTTCACCAATCTACTTGAAAGGAACTGAAATCAACAATCTTTAACGTATACCCAACGTGAACCACTCCGAGTACTGCTCGCACATGCGAGACCGCAATTCACAAGTCGCTTCCCTCTTGGGCTTATGGGATCATATCACCTTGACGGATATCACGTCTTTCACCTCAACACTAGTCTCGACCTTTACAGGTACACTCAACACACGGGACTCAAAGGTAAGGTCTTACTTCTTAGCCAACAGCTCTAACAAAATCTCAAGCTCCGGACCTCTCATGTGCTCTCTCAGCACCGAAAAACACAAGACGTTGCGTACTCCGCGCAAGTACTCGAGACGGTCCTAGTGATACGCCAATCTACAAATTCCCGTGACAGGCAATCTATCCAACACACCTTTGGTTAAACTTCCTTTTGGTACCGAAGTACACCGTCTACACAAAACACATAGAACTCTTATTTCAACTCTCAGTCGATCACCTTACCTATGCAAGCAGCATCTCCTTTACCAAGGGACGCACAAAGAACTCGCCTACCAACTCACTTATCCGAAGAACTCAACTGAGAACAAAGGAGTCAAAATGCATCCAACTCAAAGCCATCTTCCCTTAGAAGAGCCCAATCCAAAATCAATGGATTTACCATGAATTTTTTTTTCCACTTTTGAAATAGGTAGTTTAGAAATAAATGCCACACAAGCTAAAAACGAAATCACTCGAAAAAACCATATTAACCTTTTTTTTTCTTAACTGGAAGGAATCACACATACCGACAAGAACCAACTCAATTTGTAATTGACATCCGTCATAACCACATAGTTCAAGTAAGAACTAAGAAAACATCTCACTATCTAAGATCACACCCTTTACCACAATCTTTCTTTTAAGAAATCAACTTTCTCTTAAACCATAGGATCCCAAATCATCGCATAACGCATTAACTCATTTCTCTTAAATTGGCAATCCCAAACCTATGCTCTCTAGAACACAAAATCCACAATTATGCGGTAGACTCTTCCAATCCACAATATTGTACTCTAGCCAACTTCCCACCGAATGAATTACTTGTCAAAATAATTTCCAACACAACTCAATAGATTTCACCCACCATCACATCCCTTAATCCGTTAAGGATGAGCAATTTGAAATTCACATCACACACTCTCATATACTAGCCTCAAAGGATACTATCAATGATCATCCCACTACTCGGAATCCACTCTTTTTCTACCATCTCTACACATAATCATTTGCATCCAAGGTTCTAACATGAGAATGCAAAGCCTAAAATCAACCTCGAAGTCTCCTACAATGAATTTTCGGTATGATTGATAGGAAATCTTCCAATTCATTTACTAAAATTTTACATAGCTCAACAATAACCTCAATCATTAACATCCACATTCCTCACTAATCAAGTAACCGCTCAAGGCGTTTCATGTCACCAATCTTGGACCTTCACTAAACCACACTAATCAAAATTCAACTACACGACCACAATATACCCATTCGTCATACCCTCACTATATGACTAAGATTCAAACATACCCAATCACTAATGTCAATAAATAAATATCTTCTTTGACCAAGATATCCTCGAAGATAATTTAACTCTCATAAGGTCACTTCATCGAGGCCGAGTCATACTTGACAATAGCTCAACAATTCTCGCTATCCCTCTAATTAGCATGACACTTAGGTTCCTCCACACGCGACTCTTATTAAACTTCACCACCACAACTCTTACGCACAATCATACTAAGTACCCAATTGTGATACTCTAATAAGTTTATCAAAAGTCCATAATTTCAATAGTCTCAATATTTCAACATGGACAAAGGTTCTTTGGATCATAATTCGCCATAGGTTCCACTAGTTGTAACACTAATCACTTTTATCTCATCGACAAACTTTCCATTTAAGTAGAATTCTCTCCGGTGTTGTAAGTGAAACCAATTCACATTATATCTGCTCTTCAAATATATTGGTTCCCAAAAATATCAACAATTCCAAATACTTGACCACCTCAACCAATCACCATGCTACTCTTTATAACACTTGGCAACACAATTTGGTTACTTCCTTATTCAAAAGGAAGAAATAAACAGATACAAAGTTCGACGCATAAGAAATCATGGCTCCTCGAAGTGAGCACGAGACCAAGAGAAATAGTCAAATAGAAATGATCTCAGAAAACAGAATGCGAATCCACAGTCGAGGGCAAAAGTCCCACAAGAAGAAATTTTCCATCTCCATAACTCATAATAAAATATTGCTATGCAAACCCAAGAAACTCTTAAGCTGAGACAACAAGTAAGTTGCGGATTACATTTTTTTTAGCTCCAACCTCAAATACTTATGGTAAACATTTTCCGTTAACACAACGAAAACAATCTCTTTGATTACAACATTACTTGCCAAACCAAACAAGAGATGCTTTTAATACCAAATCACATTCATCACTTTAGAACCAAACGGAACCTTTCCATATGTCACATTGCTCAACTAATTTTATCTACTACATAAATCATGAGCCCCCAAATGATCACGAATACGAAACTCCAAACATTTCATTTAATCGTTATTAAAATAATCAACTTACTTTCTCTCTAGAAGAATCATCATCACTCCAACGCGTCACAATCTCTTGTAGACCTTATTACTAACATCAAGAATAATTCACTCTTAACAAGGTTCGTTATCATCAACTCTTCCTTTATAAAGTCCCCAAAAGTGACCAAATCTATTACATTTCACTTTATCCTCTCATCCTCAATTGAGAGTACACCAAATTCTTACACCCTCACTATAACAACCACCAGATTTTTGAAGGAACCTACTACACAATTTACAAGGTTACACCAAAACCCTTTCATCAAAGACATACTATTATCGACAATTTTACCATCGAGCAACCACATGTCACCTATAAAATCCCATCATAAACCTTTCCAAAACAAACCACGACATATTATTTCATAACATTTTTGTTATCTCAATAAGATTGCAATGATCAACCTGTTCTAGAGTATATCTAATACACCACTACACTATCGAGCAAGACCTCTTTTAACAATGGCATGCACCACAATACATCCTCGTGAAACACTCGTGAATAAATCACTTTCAAATTTCAACCCTTAAACTATTGGAATGCTCATACTTATTTAGTACCCACTAACTCCAATCTAGAGGTTATCATAAACTTTTGATGATTATTCAATCATGGATGAATTGTTGGTCTGTATCTATTTGTACTCCCACGAGCATAAATAAGATCATCAAATAGCCAATTAAAGAAAAATTCTATATTAATATCTACCAAGGCGACGATCGAACACATCTTATATTTCTCTTCCGCATGATTAGATTAATCCATTGAGATCAAATAATCTAACAAGTTTAGCAAACTAAACAACTCTAGGGTCAAGCACTCCGTTAAAGTTACACGTTGTTAATAACTCTATTGCTTCCAATTAGGTATAGCCATACACTTAATCACGATTCAACAAGAACTACTACATGGCACCATCAAATTAGTCAACTTTCCTTCTAGGGATCTTAGTTAGGATCGATTATACATCACACTACAGATCCAACTTGATAACTCATATCATATTCACTAATTTCTCTGATTATAACCTCTCACTTAACCACGAGACGACATCGCTAAAGAGTTTAGCGTTTTCTTTCATAAAAGAACTTTTCAACTTCAAAACTCAAGATACCCAAAAGAGATATATTGAATCAAAACTTTCACGTACTACAGGACTTGCAAAAGGAAACTTTCATTATCCAAATCATCAAGTGAAATAAATGGATCATGCTTTCCAGTAAGAAAGACAGAACTCCAATACAAAGGTCAGTATTGACAACTAACTAAGTCCACCAGCCACAAGAATAACTCAGCAATTGGAAAAACAATAATTGCTTTATGGGACAGTTAAGCCAATAAAACATAACAACCTTTCTCAAAGAAACCCATCAACTGAAATGAACTACTGACCCAAAGAAATTCATCGACCACAACTGAACAAGAGTTGATCAAATTCAAATTCAAGGAAGTGGACAAAATTTTTTTTTCAAA
The DNA here is from genome assembly GCA_036346255.1 of Ampelocalamus luodianensis. Lineage (NCBI taxonomy): Eukaryota > Viridiplantae > Streptophyta > Magnoliopsida > Poales > Poaceae > Ampelocalamus > Ampelocalamus luodianensis. Next base: position 41,043,022 of record CM070637.1, read on the forward strand.
AGATACTCACTATTAACGCATGTACTAAGATATCTAAGGAAACCTCTTCCCTTTTCTCTTACCACGAACAATGGTGTAACCTGGTAAAGCCCAGGGCCACAACCATGACCTCAATCCTCTCAACAAGGGCTGCTCTCACTCATAACAATCATATAATCATATTATAGGTATGTAAGATCATCTCATAACAGGAATCATCATTACAACATGACAGAAGCGTAAATGCAATGCTTGACCCACCCCATCCTACTGTGCACCAGTGTGTCAGGTTTTCAGTTAATTAACCATTAGCAAATTTTTTTAACAAGCTAAGTTACCTAAGTTATTAATCTGTTCACCACGGACCTACAGCCCGCTCTGATACCAACTGTAACACCCCAGCCCGACATGAGCCTGGAATGCTACTAAACAAACTCTAATAATTCCAAACTAGACAATCTTAATAAATTTCGGCAGAACCTCCCTTGTAAAGTTAATTACATGAAGGTTCCAACACACAGACAATTCAAATATTAACTAAAACCTTCTTCCAAAGACATCAAAAGATAATCAAAGACATGCTAAGTATCTAACATAACTAGAGAGATATGAATTTCTACTACTCATCATTATTACATTTAATCCATTGCATGAGACGAAACATAATAAATCTTTGGGCATCTCGCCCAATTACTAAAACAATTACGTTCTGAAGATCATTCATCTTTATTTAGTTCATGTGGCAAGTGTGTGACTAGCAGACTACTTCCCCCCATGCATGTCGTTCTTGGCTCGGGTACCTAAAACAACAATAAAAGCAAGAGTGAGTCCACAGACTCAGCAAGTACATAAAGAAACTATAACATCAGCATCCATGTAAAGGAGATCAACAATAGAACATCTCATATGCAAATGCAATGCTCAAGGGTCCTTTCTCTTTATCTTTCTTTGTGCATTACACCAGTAATGCAAAGTATGCAACCGTCGCCGCATACCCATGCCTGTGCGCGCACGCACAGGGACCAATTGCCCAATACTCCGCAAGTATTGGGGACCTCATGCCCACACTCCACGAGTGTGGGGATCTCGGGCCCGTCACATTCATGACGGGGATCTCAAAGGGAAACATACTTGGTCACCACGTGACCAAGCCTCAACATGATCTCAATATGCACATGCTCATCATTTAATCATCATCAATTTACCACAAAACGATAACATCATACCACAACAGAGCATAAACATATTTGGAGCATCCACCAATCTTAAACCAACATCATGCCATCAATCTCACTATACTATCACATATCGAAAAAGCACACAAACACCAATCAATCGCAACCACGAATCAAACAATGCACTTGCCTTAACCGCGTGCGAATGGAGAACGTGAAGACGGTGCTGCCTCCTGTACCAATCCCCCACCTAATACATTATGAATATAAACTAAGACCATAGTAACGAAAAACATGAATTAAATAAGCGAACTCATCAAGTAGCAAATTGCAACGCGATCCCGACTCCGTTTTCTTAAGTACTGAAATGCCCTCTGTGAACAGTCAAGTTCTAAAATTCATATCTTTCCGTACATTGGTCCAAATTAGGTGTTCTTGGACTTCATTGAAAGGTAATCAAATTTCCCAACTAAACCTAGTTGGTGAGCCTCCCTGATTCGGCCATCTAAAATCACTTTTAAGCTGATTAACAAAACATTGATTTCACGTCACCCTTTCTGGACAGAGCACTAAAACTAACATAACATTCAGCTCGTTTGTCCAAATGTCGCGTTCTTGGGCTTCCATGAAAGCTACAACAATTATCTACAACTTTTGTTATACTGAGATCCTCTAATTCTCCCTTTAACTGATCTCTAAAGTCAGATTACTAAAACCTGTTAGAATACTGACAGATTCGCAGAACAATCGCACTAAAAAATTCATAACTTTTGCTACATAGGTCCAAATAATACGATCTAGCACTTCATCGAAAGCTATTGACGTCTTCTACAACTCTCTAGGAGAAGGCCAAGACCGAATCCGCACTTAACTATATCAAAAAGTCTGTCTAACGCGATCTGTCCTGAGGAGACAGAAATACCGACATTGCTACAACAATCAAATATGCATCTATTCGGGGGCAAACAAGGGTTACCCTTGACGAACCGCTGTAGACCGCGATGCAATCCGTGAATCTTCCCCTTCCCTCTCTTCTTCCCTTCTCCTTTCTTCCTTCTTCTTCCTTTTTCTTGGCCGCCACCACAATGAAGAGGCATCGGAGGAGAGGGCACCACCATGGAGGAGATGGGTTGCTACAGTGCCGTGCTACAGTGGCGGTGCGGGTACTGTAGCACCCTAGGGTTCCCCTCCTTCTTTAGTTGGTTTCTGGTTTCCTCATGGGCCATGGGCCACTAAGCTGTTTTCCTCCACGACTATGGGCTGCGTGGCCCATTTCTCTCTCAATTTCTGATTTTTCTCTTTTAATTATCTTAATTCCTCTCTAATTTTTTTATTACATCCACTAACGACAAACGGGATATTACAATAACTACCCAGTTACGGAGTAGCGTTTGATAGCCCCTAAGTAGGTCGATTCACATCTCAAGTACATGCGACAATCTCGTGTCTAAGGACAAGCGTACACATTGTGTAGAGAGAACCATAAGTATAAAAGCTATGTCTCATGTTGGGTCGGTCCAACCCCATGTTCTAAACATGTGTCCACATTATTGGTTTGACATCTCCATGTCTATGACCTGTGAAACATGGTCATCAACCGATACATGTGCTAATCCATCATTCACGTGTGTCCTCACATGAACTCCGACTAGGGACAACTTTAGAATAACCATACAAGTAAAGAGTTTCACAAACAAGTCACATACTTGTTAATCAACACAAAGGCAATATTCAAGGAACATTTATTAAATCATGGATACAACGAAATATCATCATCAATATGATTGCCTCTAGGACATATCTCCAACAATTCTGCATCATCGAGCTCATCAGCTGTGCCTGGGCAGCCATGAACTGACCCAAACCTTGATCTGCCATGGCTGCTGGAGGAGGTGGTGGTGGCGGTTTATTGAGATCCACTGGGTCAACTTGGCTTGTGGAGTTACGGGTCTGAACCATCTGCACAAATCTTTTCAGGTTAATAGATGAGGGGAAGAAAACATGATAGATAAGAGGGAAAAGCACAAGGACGAGGAAGAGTGGGAAGGAAGGATAGAACAACCTAATTGGGGATGGTCGGTTAAACCCGAAGAATGGATTGCCGGAAGGCCATCAAGAAGCAACGAAAATCAATCCTAAAGGCCGAACTAAACAGTACTACAACTAGGAGGGTAACCCTACTAAAACTCTTCTATTTTAACTTATTATGGATGGTCGACTCGAAACGAGACTCGATCTTATAGAGATTTCTGAGCTAAGGGAGATCAATTTAAATTTGAAAACCAAGTCTCAAAATAGGTAAGATGCAAGAATCTAAGAAGGAGATGAGAAAAGATTTTAGGGAAGGCGAGAAAGGAATAGAATAAGGTAAGAGAAGAATAACTATTCAAGTTAACTGGTTGGTTTGATTTAGAAAATAAAATTTGAAATTTTGGCTAAACGACCATGCTAACTATGGTTACGTCCTACAGTCAACATGGCTCTGATACCACCTCTTGTCGAGACCCTGGGTATACAACCCCAGGACCCCTATGCATTCCGAACTAGTCTCATGATCAGTAGCTAGTTCGCACAGTTACAATAAAGATGTAATCATAACCATACAACGGAATAACGATGAAGCGGACAAATTATTATTACTTAGTAGCAAAAGGACCTTATGGTCAAGTCTTACAGAGTTGCCACGTAGGGCTTAACAGCAAAAGATAACTTGCAGCGGAACCAAAATATCTCGTGGAGGTCACACGACATGCCCACAGGCAATTGAGTGGAGGACGCGACGTAGTTCACAAAGTCTTCAAGATACTCCTCTTCATAATACTCTGATTCCCTGGTTCTTCTGTGGGGATAATCACATAGGGCGTAAGCCGTGAGTACTTTGAATGTAGTCAGCAAGTCATAGGGAAATGTATGCAATTATTATTCATGCGACAAAGATAGCTTTATGGCTGTTTTGTGGGAAGCAATATTGACGGTAAATACAATAAGTAGATTGAAAGCACAATTTAAAATATTAATACATAGGTAGTTCAGTTCTTTTGAAACAACTAGAGATCAACCCAACCTTTCCATCCAAACCATCATTCCCACCATTTTAAGAAAACATCTACCCCTTGCGTGAAATCTCCGGGCATGTCCATAACCGGGGACACGACTATTCGAATAGTTTTTATACACTCTACAGAGGTTGTACAACTTTACCCGCAAGAGATAATTGACTTGTAATGTCCGTCTGACACACTGCTGAAGGTGTGCGACTAAGTCATTATCACAAGGCTTTTACAAAGCTCTGTTTTGACTCAGTTCTACTCGCTAAGGATTCGCTTCTAGCGGTGTAACAGCCCTAGATTTAAGAAACAGTAATAATCTGCTTTATGAACAGTAATAGAATACTATTCATAACATTACTGTTCATATTTGAAATTTGGATTTGTTGTTACAAATTAAAAACCTTCCTTTTCTAGTTAAAAATCCAAAACTTATTTGAAGTCTCAAAGGAAACACAAGATAGTGCTTGTATTATGACTGGGAAGTATTTTTATTAAAGCCTGGATCAATTATCTTGGCCAACAATAATTTTTGTTGAATTTTTAGAAATTATTTTGCCTTGGAGAAAAATATTTGACTTTAAATAAACCTATTTGGGATAATTAAATTATGTATGTATTTTGAAAAGTGAAATAGTAGTTTTCAAAATTTATTTGGGGAATATATCATCCCAGTAGCATTCTTGTAAAATTTCATGATTTTACAAATTTATCTACTATTTTTAAACCCCCAGTCAAACTTTTGGGAACTTTAAAATGAGATAGTCGACTCTTCCGGTCTAAACCCAGCTTTTTGCACTGTAGCGACCGACCTCAAGTGCTTTGGGTCTAAACTGTGCAACCGGGTCGCACCCGACACGTTCGCGCGCGCGCCCAAACCTCTATCGAACGTGAGTCGTCGATGTCTTGATGGATGGCCGAGATTCGCTAAGCCGCGCGGACTCTCCACGTGCGCGAAGCACTTTCCACCGTTGGATCTTTATCCAACAGCCCTCCCATCTTAATTCAAAACTCTAACGCGCCTCCAATCCTCCGCCGTTAGATCTTAATGAGCGTGCCAGATTCATTGTGCCGTTCGGGTAACCCGAACATCACATTGGATCTGAGCCCTTGGATCTAATTTGGACGATCAAGGGTGATTGTGTCGTTCGGGCCACCCGACCTCAACCCAATCTCCACCGTTGATCTTAAATCCAACCGCGCCGCTCTTTTCGTTTTTGAACTCAAGGGCGCGCATTTATTCCTGGCCGTTGGATCTCCATCCCACGGTGCCCTTTTTGACCACGTGCGTTTAGGGCCCGATCTTCATAGGACCGTTGGATTCTAATCCAACGCTTCTCTTTGAATGTAACCTTCGGGTTACCCGAAGGCTCCATTAAATCTCCACCGTTCGTTTGAGATCGCACGACCCATATTAATCGATATCGTTTAAATTCTTTTAACCCCTCTATTCATCGTAGCCGCCCATTTCTAATCGGACGGTCGATGTTCTTTCGCGTGTTAGGAGTCGCGCGTGACTGCGGCTGACATTGGGACCCACATGTCAGATGTTGCCTCTCTTTCTCTTTGCCTCTGTGTGTCGCCGCCATTTCTGTAAACAGAGGAGAGGATTTATCCAAAGATTATGCAACTAATTTTTGGATGTTTAGCCCTAAATGGACACCTCATCAACTCTAGACCCTTCTCCTTTGCCCTGTAGCTCAACCTCTATATATAACCCTAGCTTTTGGAGCTGCTGCCATTGTTGACCACTGGAGCTTATCATCTTCCATTGCTGTCCAGTGGAGTTTCTTGCTCCTACCCTTTGCTTATCCATCCTAGATGCTTGTTTCACTTTGTGATATAAGCTTAACATCTTTTGTAGGTTGAACCCGAGCTTATTTCTCTCCTGATCAAACTTGGTTTTAGGAACCTTCAGTGCTTCCCTTAGCCTGGTAAGCTAAAGCGTGAGTTTTGTTATCTTGATCATCTTAGGGACCTTAACAACTCACATGAATCATTCCCTTGAATATCAATGACTTCAACTTGCTTTAAACTGAAAAGTTAGTTTTGTAACTTTTCGGTCTTTCATATCGTTTTCAAGGTTCTAGGGTTTCTCCTGTCAACCTATTGTCTTAGGTAGTTTTCAACCAAACCCTAGTAGCATAATAAGTTATTCTTTTGATCTTTCTTATCATCTACTTAATCTTGTAGCAGAGACTGATCTCTGTTCTCTATTGTCGGTTCAGCCGACAACATAGATTTTTCTTTAGCTTTTGTAATCTAACCGATTAGAGTTGGGTTAGGGTTAGCTTGGGATGTTGATTACCCTAAAAGATCAAGCTAAGCTTCTTTTCAGAATCTTTGCTTGACCTATTTTCCTTTTTCCCATAATCTGTAATCTGTCCTGTTTTCAGTTCTTTTCAAAATCTGAAACCTGCAACTTTGATCTAAATTTTAGTTTCTGTTATTTAAAGACTATATATGATAATATGGGTTATTATTTTATTATTAGGGTAGATATAGCTTAAGCATACTGTTAAACATGCATTTCTATATTAATCATACATTTTTCTTTCAGTCTGCACTTGCTGTCAATTTTGTGTTCATTGGATTTTGTTGTCTCTTTTTAGAATCTGGTTCTTCTGAAGTCTTTGAAACTATTTCTGAGCAACCTGAGCCTGTACAAGAAGTTTATTATTATCAAGACAAGCATCCTCTTTGCACCATGTTGATCCCAAATTTTCTACAATAGGTTTTCCAAATCCAGTGATAACTGTTGCATGCTACTTTTCCGAAAATACAAATGTGAACTGTATTAGTTAGTTATGACCTGACATTGTGGATTACCTTAATTATGACCATACACTCAACTCTAGAATAGTAATGTATACTATAAGGTTGATTTCTAGAGTTGGCTTAAACATGCAGTCTAGATAAATTTAAAAGTTTGACAAGATTAACTTGTCAAACCTGGGAACAGCAAACCAATTTCAGTAACTTTGATTCTTTGTCCAGTTTCTTTAAATCAGAATTTCATTTTAAATTTCAATTGATCTGGACAAGAGGATGCTAGTGCTGGTGCTTTTGTGCACGAGATTGGGAATTGTGGTGGACTTGTCTGGATTAATTAAGGACTGAACTCTGATTGTTCAATTCAAGTTCCCCACGTACTTCCACGCGCAGTGTATGGGCGCTGTTTGGTTAAGTAAAGGGCTAAGACTATTGAGTTGGAAACAGGAGAGTAAGGATATGTGTATTGATCTTGTATGGCATAGATGCTCTGGTCTTATGACTGCGTTTTATGCCATGTGAGCTTGTATGTCAGTATCAGATGTCCTTAGAAGGGTGAGGGCGTATATGTGCTCCGTCGCATGTACGTACCTTAAAGATGCCGATTGCAATCTACTATGGGTAGCGAACCCAACGCATTACTTCTTATGGTTGGATCGGCATTCCTGACGCAACATGTGTGCCCCGGTTAGACAGATGCTATCAGATGTTGTTTAAGCGAGATCAGTTCACACATGGGTATCCAACTCAATAGTGTTAACTTGTTTAAAAATGCCAAATCTTAGTTTCCCCGGTAGGCATACCAAAGGAAGTATGTCATCATTCGGAGGCATCCGAAGGCAATGGGCTGACTAAGTCGTGTGGGTAAAGTTGTACACCCCTGCAGGGTATCGAACTGTTCGAATAGCCGTGTCCACGGTCATGGACGATAACTTGAATTGATGTCACCTGTATAGAGTTTTGATTTACAAATCTGGTTTCGGTTTCTGGTTCTGCATGAGGGAATTCATGCAATGTATTGTTTTTAATTATTTCATTTACTTACTGTTCTAGTCCAACTTTGATTTATTAAATGGCTTTGTCAAAACCTAGCATTTGTAAGTTAAGATGTACTGCTTTATGCAAAATTTAACCATTATACCTTCCTGTTGCAACCTTATGCATGTATAAATTCTACTCCTTTGAATAGGTTCTAATAAAAACTTTCTTTTATTAGTTTGTGTAAGTCTTGCTGAGTACCTTCCGTACTCAAGGTGCTATAACTTAATGTTGCAGGTGAGGACGGTTATTTATATGAAGTGCCCGTTAGCGTCGATAAGGGTGACGCTAAAGAGTAAAGCTACTTCTTTCCTCCACGCAATCGCCTGCGGGTGGATGGGGCCATTGGTGGATGTTACCGTTTTATTTTGCTTTCGCTGTTAAACTTTTTGTAGTGACCAAGTCACATGATAATGTAGTACTAAACCGAAAGTTGTAAACTTATGTTTAATTATTTAAATGTATGACTTGTATGTGTATGATGCAATGTTGTTGAAGGATATATGTGCAATGGTCGTTGATCCTGGGAACCATTGTGAGACATATATCCGAGAAGCCTGAATATTGGATCTATCACTTATTAAACTTATGCTTTTAGTACGATCCTTACCAAAGGAGCAGCACTGTTCCTTAAGTAAGAATTATGCTACAGTATAAATTTAATTAATTACATTTCCAATATTCCGGGGCGTCCACAAGCGGGTTTTACTCCTGCCAGATTCATGCCCCCTCTTGCGTCGTTCTCAACCAAAACAGGACCGACTCAAAGCATTGCTAATTAGTTGGCCCAGTCCACCCCATCCTGGACATGTGGTTGCACGGTATGACCCAGATCAATGGTTCAAGGTTAAGTCCTTAGTTGGCTGCTCAGATGAGACTAATGCACATCCCAATGTGCGTTACAGCACCCTTACCACCGCCCACTCGCCCGAGCATAAAATATTTTCGGTTCAACCCGACCAAAGACCACCCTAGGCTTGGCACAACATCTTTTAATAATAGTGGTCGCGCCACAATTCCATAATTCGTTTAGTCATGTTTATTCGTACGAGCATGTGATCATGAGTCCCAACGTCACTACAGCATGGCTAAGCATATTACGATACCCGTGTTGGTAGTTAAACAACGTCCAACTAAAATAACCCATCCTATGGTGTCCAAGGGATCATGTCATTCAAGGATACATGTCGTTTGCAATTTATCATGGAGGCATACATCAATTAGGCAATTATTTACTCCCGAAACCATTTAATATAAAACTAGCAATGCATGTTTATATCAAACAACATAGTTTTGTACAAGGGGTTCAATATGATCAAAGGTCTATGACTTGCCTTCGTTGAAAAGTTGAGGAGCTTCGGTCGTTGGGTCCGAGAAATCTTCCGAAATGCTGGAATCTATACGTGTGAAAAGAGGTAAATAAATAAAACAACCCCAAATAAATCCCAAATAAATACCAAATTAGCACTAACAGCAAGAGGAGGATTTTAGATGAATTTAGAAATTTGAATCACTCGAATCGGAGTTCGAACAAAGAAGTTACGGCCTTCGGAAGTTGGAAAAACAAATTAAATGATAGAATTAGGATTTTCCTCAATTTCTTGATTTAATTTTGTAAAGGAAAAGGAAATTGTGACGTCAGTGAGGGGATTTTATAATTCGGTCGAATTATTTTTAATGAAAAATGGGAAAAGCCATGTGGGCGCTGACTAGGCAGCCACGCGGGCAAGGGAGGTGACGTGGCCGCTGATTAGGCATGACAAGGCGCCACATGGCTCGGCCACGTCGGACCCGAGCGGCGGCGCACGGGAGCCAAGGGTCGCTGGTGAACGGCTGGGTGGTGGCCGGCGGTGAGAGCACCAGCGGCTAGAGGAGCTCGCGGCGAACACGATACTCACCAGTTTGAGGACACGGCGTCACCGGAAGGCCGGCGGCGAGCGAGGAAGGCGGCTTCAGCGACGGCCGAAGGTGGAGGCAGTGCTCCGGGGGCGGTCTAGGGACGGGGAGGTACGCACGAGGTTCCCCTCGGTGCGGCGATGCCGGAGGTGGAGGCGGCGGCGGCTGTGGGTGCTCGGAGGCGGCGCTAGAAGCGGCGGCGAGGAGCTCGGTGGCGGCGGCGAAAAAGTCCAATCACGGCCGGGCTAGGGCAAGGGAGAGAGGGGAAGTAGAGGGGGACGAGAGAGGTGGGTGTGGGGCACCGGGTGCTCGCCTTAAGTAGGCACCGGGTGCTAATAGAGTCTAAAAATTCTAGGAAAATTCGCAGAAGTTCCTTGAATTATTTAGAACTTAATAAAAAAATACTTTTAACTATATTTTAGTTTTTAATTTTGCAAACAAAATAGATTTTGACTTTTCGGACAAAAGGAAAAACCAAATTAAAAATCCAAAAAAAGCAAGAAAAGACTTAAAATCCCAAATAAAATCCAGGAAACTCAAATAAACTAACTTTTTAATTTAATTGGAGTTGGATTAACTCAATTTAAATGGTTTTTGAGTTCTAAATCTCAATTTAAGCTTTTACAACTCAATAAAATCAGCTGGTTATTTTTATTTTGAAATTTTTCAAAAACTCTGCAAATTAGGGATGTTATATGTACCTTACTAAGTAAGGCCCATTCCATCCGGCATGTGGTCATACAGTAAGGTGCACACAGTTAAGTCCTTAATTGACGAAGGCAAGACTTCCAATTTCTAACTATATAATTATTCCTTTCAATTTCCCAGCACTCAACTCCACCATAACACACAGTTCACCCACTTGCCTCAGTCTAAATCTTTTCCCACCCTGTTGGTTAAGTGCAACACATGCTATCAACGAGTAATGACACACAGCATATAGTTTTGCACAAAGTTCCATATTCACTTAGTTAAATTTATATTTGCAACTCAGATGACAATGATGACTCATTACCTGGCTAAGCAAACTACTCATATCTAACCAACCTACGTTGGGGCTGTGATAATTACCAACTAAATAATTAACCAATCTAAGGTCACAAAAGATCATGACATTATGATAGACAAGGTGGATATAAACAAATGGGTGAATAACTATTCCCAAAGTATTTAAATAAATACTTTAAATAGAATGCAATAATTTGAATCAAAGTAATTTTAGAAAATTGGGTTCAATATGATCAAAGGTACAACTTGCCTTAGAATGGATCTTGGTACTGGTCTTGGTGAACTCCTTCCTCGAAATTCCACGAAGAATCAACGTCTACTCGCAAATGAAGCAAATAAATAAAATAAATAGAAAAAACTCCAAAATTAAATAAAAATCTTAGGAAATAGAGCTCAAATTTAGATGAATTTAGACATTTGAATAGGCTCAATCGGAGTTCGTATGAGGAAGAACAGGCTTCTAGAAGATCTAAATCTAAAGAAATACCAAAATTGGATTTTCTGGATTTTCCCGAATTATTTATCTACTAGAAATTCTGATTACGACATCATGTTGAGATCAGCCCTGCAATTCAGAATTAAAAGAAAACCAGAGAAAAAGTAATAGGCACTAACATGTGGGCCCACGGTACACGGATCGGGTCCACCCAATGGGTTCAAAGTTCTACGGGTTCACGAGTCTGTGGAATAGTCAACTAACAAGGAGGCCCACAAGACAGAGACTCGATCTACAGTGGATTGGATCTATAGGTTTTGGATCTGGCGAGGTGTTTGGATATGCCACACACGCGTGCACATGGCACTGACATGTGAAGAATCTAGACCAACCATTATATGTTAATAGAGTTTTGGTTATTAATGACAAATCTATTTATGAGACTAACACTCTTTTTGCTATACCTACTGTTTAGTCTCAAATGGATAAAGAGGTAAAAATCAAATGAGGTATGCTTTCCAAATGACAAATCTTTATAAGACTAACACCTCTATTGTCATACAAATTGTTTAGTCTCAGTTGGATTTAAAGATCAAAGAGGTATGCATTCGACATCATTTTATTATACCGTGTTGCATTCCTCGGACTCAAAATATAGGTTGAACTTCACCAAAAGGTTAACTTGAATATGTGCATATGTCTTTATTACACACTTGTGTATGCACGCATTTAGGGGGAGTTCACTCCATATTTTGTGATTTCATTAGTATTGATCCATATTCTTTTGTCCACATATACTTAGGATCTTTACTTTGAAATATATCCTTGAATATATTCAACTTGTGTAGTTAATATATTCATATGAATATATGTAACTTGTGTAAGTTTATATATACTCATATTCTTGAATATATACAACTTGTGTAGTTCGTATATATTCTTATGGGCATATGAGGCTTGCGTAGTTCATATATGCTCATATATCTTTTGAGTATACATAATCTTTGTAGTTTATATATACTCATACCAATTACATTCAATTACTTGTTATTGAAGTGATTATCATCAATTACCAAAGAGGGAAAGATTGCGGTATCTTGTCCCACCATTATCAGTTAATGGTTTGATGGGGTAATTTATGATAATCATATTGTGGAACTAACGTTTTCTATAAGTTGGTGAAGTAGGTTATGTTCCATGTGATTGAAGACGTTGGATGACATCATGAGTTGATCGTCATCAAGTCAAGATTTTCGAAGAAAAAGAATATCATCATATGTTGATGATATAAAGAGAAGAATATCATCGTGGGTTGATGATATTGAAGTAAAGAGCTTGGAGTAAAGGATGTATCACGCATTGATGCATATCAAGTTTAAGAAGTGGAAATGATCATGAGTTGATCGACAAGTCAAGAAGAATCCATCATGTGTTGATGGAGGTCAAGTGAATAGTGCATCATGAGTTGATGCATATCAAGACTTCAAATGAAAGATGTCATCATATGTTGATGGACATTGAGTCAATAACCCGGACTTGAAGCGAGGTGTGCGTCATCAAGCTTCAAGTGGTTGCGCAAGGCAAATGTATGACTAGCTAGGGCTAAGGATTTGTTCCTAGTCTTTTACCGGTCTCGGTGTTTGGTTGGGAGACCGGATTGCTAGAATAGGTTGCCATACTATTAAGAGGGGTCTTAATCAGTAACTTGAGTTAGTCATGTGTTGATAAGCTCATTGTGTTTGCTCTAGCTCAAATTAACATGTTGCCTATATTTGCGAATGTGTTTTGCAAGTAGTTGAGGTTCATGGTTATTCCTTGTAGCATTTGACTTTTGTTTGCGAATGTGTTTTGCAAACGGTTTAAGTCCATGCACCTTATTCCTTTGGCTTGATTCTAAAAGTTGGCAAAATGTGTTTTTGTGACTTGTTGAGAATCTAGCTTTCATCTCTTGTGTACATGTTGCATCAATTGGCAAATATGTTTTGCAAATTGAGTTGAAGCAAATGTGCAAAGTCTGTTTTCAGTCTTGGTAACTGCAGGTAGTCTGACCGCCTCTGATAGCGGTCTGACCGCCATGGTGTGAGCGGTCTGACCGACCTACGGTTGTACCAGCCGTAAGAATCGGTACTACCGGAGTGCGGTAGTACTGGGCGTTTGAAACGGTACTACCGGAGTGCGGTAGTACCGAAATTTGTATGGCGGTACGTGTTTTCCAGAAGAGATATTTTCTGGTTTGATCGGTTGCTCGATCGAGCGTCCGACCGCCTCCTCTCGGCGGTCGACGTCTCGAGCGAGCGGTCTGACCGGCCGTTGGTTGGCGGTCAGACCGATTGTACGTCCAACGGCTAGTTTTATAGCCGTTGGCACTTGGGCGGTCCGACCGGCCATTTGTTGGCGGTCAGACCGGTTTTGTCCAGATTCTCAGGAATCTTCTCCCAACGGCTAGTTTTTGTGTGTGGGCTATAAGTACCCACCTTGGCCGTGTGAGGGAGAGATGCTGGTGCCCCATTGAGTTCCTTTGAGCTAAGAGTAAGCCCTCTACTCCCATTTGTGCATGTGTTGCACTTAGTGAGGTTTGAGAGGCAAATCCTATTGCATGTGTTGCATTAGGTGATGGATTTAGTATCCACGAGAGCTTCGACACTTGATTGGGTCAAGTGAAAGTTGAAGACTTGTTACTCTTGGTGTTTGCCGACACCTAGACGGCGTGGAGGCGTCGTGCGTCGGTGATCTTCTCAAGTGAAGCTTGTGAGAAGACCCGGGCATTTGTGAGTGGCTTGGTGCTCGCCATCTCCGGAGTGGAGTAAGAGCAACCCTAGTGGAGCGAGGTGGTTGATACCTCGGAGGAAGGCTTAATTTGTGGAGCCGACCCAATTGGTTTAGGTTTCACTCAACGTGGATTATGGGAGACCGGCAAGTCTCCGACCACCACGGTAAAACATCATTGTGTCCTGTGTGCTTCTTGTGATTAGCTTTCATATGCTTTACTTTGTGCAATTTACATTCATTATATAATTGCTTATTCATTTGTATGATTGCTATCTTGTATGTGCTTGATTAATCATATCATTAGTTGATAGCTTACAAGTCTTTGCTAAATTGCTCTATTTATTATTAACTTGTATTGTTGGTGCACTTAGTGAACTTAGTTGATTTAGGCTAAACCGAATTGATATTTAGCTTCCGCATTAGAAATCGGTTTTAGCTCATAGAAGTTTTAAAACGGCTATTCACCCCCCTCTAGTCGGCCTCCTCGATCTTACAAGTGGTATCAGAGCTTGGTCTCTCATTTATTAGACTTAACCGTCTAGAGAGTAAAGGATGGCGACTAGTGATATAGTGCACCTAGGTGAAGCACCTCAATTTGATGGCACAAATTATGCACATTGGAAAATCCGCATGTCATGTCATTTTAAGGCCATGGGCCTAAATATATGCGGATTGTAGATGTTGGCTTTTCTCCTCCATTGGATAGCCTTGATCCAATAATTGAGGAAGAGAAATGCTTACATCTCGACGCTCAAGCAATTAACACTTTATTTAGTGCTTTGAGTGTAGATGTGTTTGATGCCATATGCGATCACAAGAACGTTCATGAGATGTGGACCCATCTTCAAGAATATTATGAAAGGTCTACTTACACAAGTAATGATAGCATAGAAAAATGGACGTTGGGAAAAGAATGCTCAACATCAAGCTCCGACAATGATGAGATCACAAACCCCTCAACATCAACTCATTGCCTCATGGCTAAAGGTAATAAGAAGGTAAATAATGATGATGACAATAATCCTTCTTATGATGAGTTGATAGATATGCTAGAAGATCTAAATGAATATTTAGGAATGGAGAAATCTAAATTCAAAGTTTTGAAGAAAGAATATGTCTTACTCCAAAATAATTATGATGTTCTAAAAGATGAACATGAAAAGCTCCTCCTAAATGAATATACTAGCTCTAAGGTGGATATAGGTGTAACTTGTAATCTAATAGATGATTTGCCATGCATAGCTCCTATTTCTTGCAATTCATCTAAAGTTAGCATATCCACATCTTGTGATGATTTAATTGATATGCCTTGTAGCACTTGTGAAAATGCTTCTATTTCCTCTATGCTTGTTGAAACTAATCTTGTAGAGGAAAACAAAAGACTCAAGACCCAAGTCGCAAATTTGAAAAATGACTTGGATAGAAGCCTTAAAGGGAAGACCACTCTTGATGATATCTTGAGCAAGCAACGAAGCTCAAATGACAAGAGTGGAATCGGCTTCACTCCCAAGAAAAGGGAAAATAGCAAGATGAGACACAATCAAAGACACAACAAGAACATCAAGTGCTTTGATTGTCATCAAAAGGGTCACCTCTTCTCTAAATGCCCTAATAAGGAAGATTATAAAAGAGGACTTGGTTTCATCGCCAAGAAGAAGGTGAAGAACATCCCAAAGCAAAAAGGAAAGAAATACACGAATTTCAAATGCTTTGGATGTTATGAGAAAGGACACATTGCCTCGGTGTGTCCAAATCAAAAGGATGTCAAAGCAAGAAATTTAAGTAAGAGGCAAGCCGGCAAAGAGCAAGAGAAGAAAGGAAAGGATAGAGGCAAATATCCAACTTGCTACAATTGCCGGGAAAAGGGATATTTTAGTAAGGATTGTCCCAAAGGTATCACTCCTAAGCCAACTCTTTATAATGAAAATTATTTTCTTAGGAAGGATAGAAATGATAATGTGTTTGCCAAGATTGTTAGTTCACATAAATGCATCGCTAAAGCCATATGGGTGCCCAAATCTATTGTGACTAACATTCATGGACCCAACCAAGTTTTGGGTAGCAAATGTACTTAAATGCTTAATAGGTACTTGGAAATGCATTGGAGGTTTTGGCTCACACATGAAGAGATGGAATTCACCATATGTCAATATTGGAGCCAAGCTTGAGGATAATCCTATCATCTCATAAGCCAATGCCATCTCGGTAACAAGTACTTACATTGAAGTATCTAGACCCTTTACCTTGTGTAGGTTGCATTTCATGAAAATCTTATAAAAGGGTTGTTCTTGCTCTCGTGCTTAATCTTGTTTATTAAAATCTTGAGCAAGTTGAAGGTGTCACATTATGGGGGAGTGCTAAATCATTTACATGTATATCACGTCCCAAAGTGTGCCCAAATTAATTAAGTGCTAGTAATGCTTTTCAAAATAAGCCATTTAGCCAAAAAGTCAAAAACTTGAAATTATTAGTATATCCTTTGAAAAATTGGTTGCAAAATGTATACAAATACATTTCAAAGGTTTACCAAAGGTTTTGGTTCAAGAAAAACCTATTTTGAATGAAAATAAGTTTCCAGTCAAAATTATAGATTTTAGTATCTTGTTTTTGACATAAACTAGATTTTTGTGTAAAATCTATTCTAAAAGTAATTTGACTTTTGTTCCAAAAGGAAAATCCTAGAGTTGGCTGTTCTAAACATTTTTGGTATTCAAATGATCTCCAAAAGACCAACTCATCAAGAGTTATTCGATTTTGAAACTCGTCCAAAATACCGGTTTGACCTAAGTGGTCACCTTCTAGCACTTATGCGAGTTTAGCCATTTGAGCCTAAATTATTCACATGAATAGGTCCAAGATGGTATTTATAACTCATACACGCAATTGGAAGATATAGATTTCATCAAATGGTCAATTTGGCTCTCTTTGTGGAAGTTCTCGAAAATACGTTTTCATTTACGAAAACTAAAAGTTATTTTATAAAAACTATTTGAGAGTTGGATTTTAAAGGGCTATATAAGTTGGAAATGCTCCAAAGATATTTTTTTTGATTGATTGTGTGAAAATTTGGAGCAAATTACAACAAATTCAATCTTTTCTCAAATCCGATCTTGAACTTTGTTTGTTAGTTTGATCGTGACCGGCTCGACCGGCCTCCAGTGATCGACCGCTGGTATCGGTCGAACCACCGTGCCCAGCGGTCTGACCGATTTTGCGTGAAGTGCCTTTTATTTCCTTCTGAACTGTTGTCTTCTCACTTCACTCAAAACCAAAAACCCTTCTTCTCTGTTGCTCCCGGCCGCCTCTCACCTCTCGAGCCCGGATCTTCCTCTCTGGTCGATGCTTTTGTGGATGGAGGTAACTCAAATCTTGTCCTTCATCTCCTCTCTCCATTCCACGGTTTAATTTGAGTTTTAAGTCACTTAATCTCAAATGCCATTAAACCCTAGGTGGAGGTGTTCTGTTGAAATCCGGCTATTTGTTTCCAAATTGCTTCAAGGATCTTTACCCCTTGATTCTTCCTTCCATCCATAGCCGGTAAATCTCTTTCTCTACTTGCAAATTGATTCACATTGTGATTTGCCTCACTATCTAGGGTTTGACTTGAATGTTCCCAATTTCATTCAATGTGATGGCAATTTTTTGACCTGCAAGTAGATGAGGTTTAGGTTAACTAATACTCACTATGCCATTGAACAAGAATCGCAAATTTTGGGTTCCCCAAAATCTGATCTGTCATTTGTCACCGGCGGTCTGACCGGCGGTATATTGGCGGTCCGACCGTTATGCTGGCGGTTCGACCGGTAATACCAGCGGTCCGACCGCCTGTGACAGAGGAAAATGGAAATGGCATTCTGAAATATTTGTTAATTTACTCCTTAAATCCCTTTGATATTCATTGCTATCTTTTCTCAGCAACAATGCCGCTCAAGAGGAGCGGCTCGCTCTGCACCTCCTTCCTCCTCAAAAGAGTTAAGTGAAGATGAAAACATGGAAGATGTAGAGGAAGAAGTAGGAGAAGAGGAAGAAAATGCAAGTGATGACAGCAACAACGACAATAACAGCAACAGTGACAATGAATATGTGGATGAGGATGATGATGAGAATGAAGACATTGCTCCTGATCAAAGTCAATTTATTGGACTTGATGTGTCAACAATCAAAAGTGAACAATATACAATTCTAAGGCACATTAATCAGTTCAGATTTCCTAGAAATGCCACCTTGGGTATGTTCCACACCCTATTTCAACAGCATGTCTATCAAGTCATCTATGCTAAGAAGAAATTTGCAAACCATCGCTTTGTGAAGTGGAGCTATATTGGCAAGAATCCTGTTTATAATGGTTTGCTTAGATTGTTTAGAGCTGTCAAATTGGAATCTTTGGTCTCTTTAAAGTGCAACTTTCATGCAAAAGCCATCAGACAGTTTTATGCTACAGTCTATGTTTCTCCTGATCATGACTATCTTGAATGGATGACTGGAAATCAAAGGTTGGAGGCAACCAAAGATGATTTCATAAGTGCCCTGAGTTTAGGAGATTCGAGTGGTTTAAAGGTACATCTTCAGGAATCTCTTGACCTCACTCAGGTGGATGAGTTCTATGATCAAGGAAATCTTTATATACGTGGAAAGGTAACTGGACTTCTTTCCATTCCCAGTGTTATTAACAGAATCATGAGAGCATCATTCTTTCCTAGGAGTGGGAATAATGATGAGATACATGGGCGTGCCTGGAATGTGATCAAATATATTATGGATGACACAAGGTTTGATGTGATGGACTTGATCATCAGAGAGATTGCCACCTCTAAGGGAGATAAGACTAAAAGCATTTATTTTGCTCCCTATATTATGAAGCTCATTTAGAGCAAGATTGATTTTGACTAGGACTGTGACATGGAGCATAAGGAGTATAAGCCTAGAGATGCTCCTCCTCCTCAGGTGCCTCCTCCACCTCCTCTTCAGCATCAAGGGCAGGGATCATCCTTTCAGGGACATCCAGGACAGCAGGGTCCTCAGGAGCAGGATGCAGTTCTGGCAGCTCTCTTGCGCCTTCAGACGAGCATGGATGCTAGGTTTGATCGCATGGATGCAAGATATGATCAGATGCATGCAGAGACTTCAGCCAGGTTGGATACTTTAGACTTGAGGGTCAGTCGTATGGATGAGAGACTCACTGAGTATCAGCAGCAGCGAGTACCAGTTGTTTCTCAGCGGTTTGGGAGTCGTCGACATACCCCTTTAGGTGTTCAGCAGGACGATCTTCCATCGACATGAGTTGATGCTCCTCCATCTTCGACGGATGCTCCTCCATCTTAGATTCTATCTTTTCATATGTAGGTCGATAGACCTTGTATTGTGGGATAAGCTTTTTATTATTATCTTTTGTTATCTATGTGAGCTTATTGAACCATGTATGATCATTAATCTTAATTGCTGTCAGACTAGTTGGATATGTGAATGATAATGTTTTGGATTATGTTTATTATCCCTGTCTGAGTTATGTTATTAATTGAATCCTTATTGTTGTTGCATGAGTATTCATATCTTAATTATCAATCGCCATGCTTCCTTGGATTCATTGTTTAGAGAAAACTCCGTCAAAATTTCATAAAATCTTCTTGTGCATGTATTCCTTTCAGATCTTAAATGCACATGTTTAGGGGGAGTTTTATCTCTTTTGGTTCTTGGTTGTAGAAACTTTCAAAAGTCTCTAAAGAACCTAACCTGTCTTTAAAAGGGGAGAATGTTTATTTGATCTGAATAAAATGACTTCTCTTGCCAAGCTCTTTGTTATGCAAAATCTTTTATTTGGCTTAAGGTTGATTTGAGTTTTTGGTGATTAATGCCAAAAGGGGGAGAATGATGGATCAATATCTTTCCACATTTGGTTGTGTATCAAACATTTTATGTCTCCTTCATATGCTTAATGAATACATTCTATGCATGATTTACATTTCAATAGCTTAAATACTCAGTACATGTTGATAATATCCAAATGTTGCTATTGATAAAGGTTTTGTCATCAATTACCAAAAAGGGGGAGATTGAAGAATCTAGACCCGCCATTATATGTTAATAGAGTTTTGGTTATTAATGACAAATCTATTTATGAGACTAACACTCTTTTTGCTATACCTACTGTTTAGTCCCAAATGGATAAAGAGGTAAAAATCAAATGAGGTTTGCTTTCCAAATGACAAATCTTTATAAGACTAACACCTCTATTGTCATACAAATTGTTTAGTCTCAGTTGGATTTAAAGATCAAAGAGGTATGCATTCGACATCATTTTATTATACCGTGTTGCATTCCTCGGACTCAAAATATAGGTTGAACTTCACCAAAAGGTTAACTTGAATATGTGCATATGTCTTTATTACACACTTGTGTATGCACGCATTTAGGGGGAGTTCACTCTATATTTTGTGATTTCATTAGTATTGATCCATATTCTTTTGTCCACATATACTTAGGATCTTTACTTTGAAATATATCCTTGAATATATTCAACTTGTGTAGTTAATATATTCATATGAATATATGTAACTTGTGTAAGTTTATATATACTCATATTCTTGAATATATACAACTTGTGTAGTTCGTATATATTCTTATGGGCATATGAGGCTTGCGTAGTTCATATATGCTCATATATCTTTTGAGTATACATAATCTTTGTAGTTTATATATACTCATACCAATTACATTCAATTGCTTGTTATTGAAGTGATTATCATCAATTACCAAAGAGGGAAAGATTGCGGTATCTTGTCCCACCATTATCAGTTAATGGTTTGATGGGGTAATTTATGATAATCATATTGTGGAACTAACGTTTTCTATAAGTTGGTGAAGTAGGTTATGTTCCATGTGATTGAAGACGTTGGATGACATCATGAGTTGATCGTCATCAAGTCAAGATTTTCGAAGAAAAAGAATATCATCATGTGTTGATGATATAAAGAGAAGAATATCATCATGGGTTGATGATATTGAAGTAAAGAGCTCGGAGTAAAGGATGTATCACGCATTGATGCATATCAAATTTAAGAAGTGGAAATGATCATGAGTTGATCGACAAGTCAAGAAGAATCCATCATGTGTTGATGGAGGTCAAGTGAATAGTGCATCATGAGTTGATGCATGTCAAGACTTGAAATGAAAGATGTCATCATATGTTGATGGACATTGAGTCAATAACCCGGACTTGAAGCGAGGTGTGAGTCATCAAGCTTCAAGTGGTTGCGCAAGGCAAAGGTATGACTAGCTAGGGCTAAGGATTTGTTCCTAGTCTTTTACTGGTCTCGGTGTTTGGTTGGGAGAACGGATTGCTAGAATAGGTTGCCTTACTATTAAGAGGGGTCTTAATCAGTAACTTGAGTTAGTCATGTGTTGATAAGCTCATTGTGTTTGCTCTAGCTCAACTTAACATGTTGCCTATATTTGCGAATGTGTTTTGCAAGTAGTTGAGGCTCATGGTTATTCCTTGTAGCATGTGACTTTTGTTTGCGAATGTGTTTTGCAAACAGTTTAAGTCCATGTACCTTATTCCTTGTGGCTTGATTCTAAAAGTCGGCAAAATGTATTTTTGTGACTTGTTGAGAATCTAGATTTCATCTCTTATGTACATGTTGCATCAATTGGCAAATATGTTTTGCAAATTGAGTTGAAGCAAATGTGCAAAGTCTTTTCGTCTTGGTGATTTTGGCGATCGACCGCCTCGATAGCGATCGGCCGGTGTAGCGGTCCGACCGCCATGGTGTGAGCGGTCTGACCGACCTACGGTTGTACCAGCCGTAAGAATCGGTACTACCGGAGTGCGGTAGTACCGGGCGTTTGAAACGGTACTACCGGAGTGCGGTAGTACCGAAATTTGTATGGCGGTACATGTTTTCCAGAAGAGATGTTTTCTGGTTTGATCGGTTGCTCAGTCGAGCGATCTGACCGGCCTCTCTGGC
Source organism: Ampelocalamus luodianensis (assembly GCA_036346255.1). Taxonomy (NCBI): domain Eukaryota; kingdom Viridiplantae; phylum Streptophyta; class Magnoliopsida; order Poales; family Poaceae; genus Ampelocalamus; species Ampelocalamus luodianensis. The sequence goes on from CM070637.1 coordinate 41,065,106, forward strand.
GGTCTGACCGGCCGTTGGTTGGCGGTCAGACCGATTGTAAGTCCAACGGCTAGTTTTATAGCCGTTGGCACTTGGGCGGTCCGACCGGCCATTTGTTGGCGGTCAGACCGGTTTTGTCCAGATTCTCTGGAATCTTCTCCCAACGGCTAGTTTTTGTGTGTGGGCTATAAGTACCCACCTTGGCCGTGTGAGGAGAGATGCTGGTGCCCCATTGAGTTCATTTGAGCTAAGAGCAAGCCCTCTACTCCCATTTGTGCATGTGTTGCACTTAGTGAGGTTTGAGAGGCAAATCCTATTGCAGGTGTTGCATTAGGTTTGTGGATTTAGTATCCACGAGAGCTTCGACTCTTGATTGGGTCAAGTGAAAGTTGGAGACTTGTTACTCTTGGTGTTTGCCGACACCTAGACGGCGTGGAGGCGTCGTGCGTCGGTGATCTTCTCAAGTGAAGCTTGTGAGAAGACCTGGGCATTTGTGAGTGGCTTGGTGCTCGCCATCTCCGGAGTGGAGTAAGAGCAACCCTAGTGGAGCGAGGTGGTTGATACCTCGGCGGAAGGCTTAATTTGTGGAGCTGACCCAATTGGTTTGGGTTTCCCTCAACGTGGATTGGGATGTTACATAAGCACGCTCATGACCGCAAGCATGACTATTTAAATTGATCTTTCACTCTGTAGAGGTCTACAACTTTACCTACATGATATAAGGTCTCTAGTTTGTTCGATACCACCACACACAACATTATAGTATGCAGCTTAGAGTTCATAACATGGTTTTACATCACTAGTCCTAACCTTTCACTAGCCTGGTGAATGATAAACCCTCACATCACTCGGGTTCCTCCCGTATCAGTGAGGCATTCCACCGTTATATCGGCAAGCTTTGGTCCCAACGCCTTGGTGAAGGGAGCTCCTTCGAGCAAACCTTCCTAGATTGCCAGTACTACTTTGGCCTACCAAAATGTAAGGCTAGTTCTATATAACTTATTTAGCTACAGCTATCCCATGACTAGCATACATGGTTGTATGCTTAGGCTTAGATTGGCACACCAAGTTTAGTCCTTAATTGACCCGGGCGAGAATCTCCCACTAACTAAATGTGAGAACACACTTTCACATTTTTCAGTTCATAATATAATTCACCCGCGTCAAAAAAATAATTTTTTCATTTTTATACCAAACTAATAGGGGTAACCCCTCTAGCTGGTCCAACATTTCAAAATCTCCCAATTCCATACACAAATTATATCAAATGTTCAAATTTAGTGAAAACTAGAGCGCGAATAAGTATCTATTTGATATTCATAATTGAAATACCAAATTTGACATTAGCTACTATCTAAACCATGTCCTAAAGGATTCAACAGTAAGGAAATCAACTTTACAAGGAGGATTCATGCACACAATAGGAATTTAACAATGATTACCTGTAAATATAGCAATTTTAGCCAAATATACACGCATGCATAATAGATTTTGCAAACAAAATATAATAATTAAAATAGTAGGATGAACATGATCAAAGGGGTGCTTGCCTTGCTCAGGTTGCTCAGAGAATGAAAGTGCTTCTTCGTCTCATGACTCGTTCGTGATTCTGATGTCTATTTGAAAGAACCAAGAATAAATCACAAATAGTAAAATAAATTCAACAACAACAAAATTCAAATATTTTTCACATATTCAGATAGAGCATGGATTTATATGAATTTATAAAAAAGAATCATCCAATTTAGAGTTATATGCAAAAGTTATTAGCATTTGAATTTTGCTTGGTTTGAAAAATCTTGAAAATTAAGAAAGTGATGACGTTGATGGCTTATTTTCTAAAATTATGCTTTCCAGCAGAGAAGATGTATTTACTTTGAACTGAAAGTGGCTTTTCCATTTTTATTTTTCTGAAAATCAATTTATTACGTGTGGGCCCTACATGTCAGCCTCTGGTGTTTTTAATTCATGTTTTTATTTAAGAAAACAGAGATGGTCCCACATGTCATAGACTCATTAGTCTTTAATTGAGTGATTAACCTTAATTTGATTTTATCCCTGAGTTAACCCTCTAACAAGTGGGGCCCACTTGTTAGTCTCTCGGGTTTTAAATACATTTAAGTCAAGGAAAATAGTGAGTGGGTCTCGCATGTTAGTGGCTCATTTATTAAAACACATTAGAATTTTGATTAGTTTTTCGGCAAGTCCCACATGTCATCGACTTAATATACTTAACTACTGTGATTATTGTTAAACTGATCCTAATCGTTGGTGGCACCCACTATTAGAGAGAGAAAGAGAGAAGGAGAGCAGAGCGCGCGCCCGAGCTTAAAGGCGAGCTTGCCGACGGCGAAGGACGCGGCGGCTTGGCTTAGGGTTCCTAGTGCAATGGTGATTCGACTAGGTAGTGGCGGTGAGGCAATGGGTGGCTGGAGCATCGCCAGCGGTGAGTTCTAGAGCTAGCGCGAAACAGGGTTGTGACGATCTTTGCGAATGGAGCAGAAGAAAAGCAAAAGATGGTGCAAATAATCTCTAGGGGACTATTGTGATGCTACTGGTGGCAGCGTGGGGATCAATGGTCATCGTAGCGGCGGTGACAACGCTTTCTGTTGTGGCGCCACGAACGACCATGGTGAAATCTGTGCTACACTAGTTAAACATCTATTATAATCGACACATTTTCTCTAGGGGACTACTAAAAGCTCATGAAGGGGGTTAATGGCGTCGGACGATGGCTGGAGGGGTTGGAGCAGCAACAGGCGGTGGCAGCGGTAATGGCTTCACGGTTATGATGCTCTACGGTGATGGAGAAGCTACAAGTAGCCACACATTAGCTCATAGGTGTGCTAGGGATGTTGAAGGAGGAAGAAATCAACCAGAGACTCACCGGGTTGGCCGAAAATATCAAAAGTGGTTGCGGTGGTCAGAAATGGAGAAGAAGGAAGATTCTAGTGATCGTCTATGTATAGACCAACAACAAGCGATGGAATGACATTATTAGGGTATAGAATGTGTTGTGACATGGTCGAGCAAGGTTCATGCTCACCAGAGTGGTGGGAACGCGCCGACTAGGATCGGGGTGCGCTCTAGAGGTGAGGAAGACAATGGCACTTGGGCGTCATAAGGCTCTGGAGGCTACATCAAGCAAGGAAATGGCATGAGGGAGGTCTGAGGTGCACAATAACGTGGGTATTGAGGGAAGTGAAGCTCACCAGCAGTAATGGCAGTCGGGAGCTCACTCATTAGTGTCGAGGATGACGCACTCGTTCTCGGTGATCCAGAGAGCAAGAAGCTCGGAGGTTGCACGAGATGGGATGAGGGTGACGGCTCACGTACCAACAAGTTCGGACGAACCTCCGCACTTTCTCCCACGGTCTGTGAACAAGATCCGGACCGAGCAACGACCTCTCACCCACTGCATCCCAACAAAGAGGAAACACACCTCCGACCATACAAAGCCTCAAAAGGAGGCATCTTGATACTACTTTGATAACTATTGTTATAAGCGAACTCGCCAAAGCAGAAAATCCTCCCAACTACCCTTCCAAGATAGCACGCAAGCACGAAGCATGTCCTCCGGGGTTTGAATGGTCCGCTCTCGACCGACCATCCGTCGAGGGTGAAAAGTCAGCATCGAGAAGCTGGTGCCCAACGCAGCTCAAGACTCGCGTAACTTAGAGACGAACTTGGCATCTCGGTCGAAACAATGGACTTGGGTACACCGTGCGTCTCACCACCTCTCGGATGTACAAGCGGGGCTAGGTCTGCATTTGTGGTTGGTCGTTTTTATCGGTATGAAGTGTGCGGACTTGGTAAGCCTGTCCACCACGACCCAAATTGCATCTCGCCCTCGGCAGCGCAACCCAACCACAAAATCCATAGTGATATGCTCCCACTTCCACTCGGTACCTCCAAGGGGCAACAAACCAGCAGGACGTTTGTGGCTGACAAACGCCACAAGCAAATGACATATTTAGCAATATCCACCTCATCCGCTTCACCAAAAGATTTGTTTCAGATCACGATACATCTTGGTCTCTCTGGATGTACCGAATATGGGGTCCGGTGAGCCTCACGAAGAATATCATCCTTCACGGTGATTTACGGGTACACAATGACCTTTGAATCGAACCGCACCGTGTTCATCCACACTAAAATCTCGAACGCCCCCGAGATCCTCTTCCGCACTCAAAGGAGCCGATCGAAGTGCTGAGCTTCAAGAACGCGCTCGGGATGGCAGTCGGATGATCATTTGTGTCCTGCTGCGCAGAACCAGTAAGACAGTAAAGAAATACCCATCTTCTCAAACTCCGAGGCCAAGGATAACGCTACCGAGGTACCCTCGCCTACTAGGGCATCAGCCACCACATTAGCCTTACCGGGGTGATCTTGGATAGTCGGTCATAATCCTTGATTAACTCCAACCACCTCATTGCCTCAAATTTAGCTCTCATTGTGTGAATATATACTTAAGGCTCTTGTGATCGGTGAAGATATCGCCTGCTCCCCATACAAGTAATGCCTCCAAGACTTTGAGCAAACACAAGCTGCGCCAACTCGAGATCATGAGTGGGATAATTCGCTCATGAGTCTTCAACTGCCTAGAAGCATAGCGATTACTCGGCCCTCTTGCATCGGTACACATCCGAGTCCAATCAGAAGCATCCGTGTACACCGTGAAGCGCTTGCCACTCCCGGGCAAGGATAGAATAGGTGCATTTACCACTTGTTCTTCAAAGTCGAAACCCACCACTGGCGTCCGTCCACACAAAAGGAACCCCTTTGCGTGAGTCGGGTCATTGGTTTAGCAATGCTAGAAAAATCTGCACAAAGCGCCGGTAATACGGCAAGACCAAGGAAACTCCGGATCTCGACACATTGGTTGGCCTCGCCTTTGAACCACTTCGCCACATTCTTGGATCCACCGTAATGCCGTCGATCGATGGTATGACCCAAAATCCTACTGGATAACCGAAAGCACACTTCTTTAGCTTCGCATAGTATTTATTCTTCCAAAGAGTATCTAGGACCAAGTTGAGATGCAATTCGTGGTCCTCCTCCGTTTGGAATAAACCAGATGTCGCTCGATGAAGACCACCACAAAAGAATCCGGTACTCATGGAGCATCCTTTCATAGCTTCCATAAAGACAAATAGGAGCATTAGTCATCAAAAGACATAACGACATATTCGTAATGCACATACCTTGTGCTAAATGTTGTCTTCTCTATATCCTCCCGATTCGCAGCTGATGGTAACGGATCGCAAATCAATCTTGGAAAATATTTTGGCACCTCTCAAGCGATCGAAGAGATCTTCAATACGAGCGGGGATACTTGTTCTTGATTGTCACTTGGTTGAGTGCTCGATAATCCACACAAAGCCTCTTGGTGCCATCCTTCTTCCCACAAACAAAGCGGAGCAGCCCAAGGTGACGTGCTCGGTCTAATGAACCCCTTAGCTAAGAGTTCATCCAGCCGCTTCTTTAATTCAACTTTGTTCAGCTGGTGCCATCCGGACGGGACTTATAAATAGGCGCGCGCACTGAACAAGCTCAATACGAAGATCGACTCCCGCCTCGGTGGCGGTCGGGAGCTCACTGGGAAAAACATCCGGGTACTTGCAGACCACCGGTATGTTCTCTAACCTCAAGGCAGCCTCGTGACCCTCCACCAAAGCCCACAACACCCCTGACTTCTGCATCCGCCGATTAGGAAACAACTGGCACAACAACGAGAGAGATCATGAGCACTCCTTGAAAACAACTTCACGCCGAAAGAGAACAAGGTGACCGTCTTCCAGAAACAAGAGATGACAGCTTGATACCTCGTGAGCCAATCCATGCCAAGGATCACATCGAAGGGCTCCAGGGATATAACCACCAAATTCGCCACGAACTCCTCATCTGCTAGAACCACCACACAACCAGGGCAAACACGGGAACTGGATATAAGCCCACTAGGAGAACTAACGACCACCGCCCGCCCGCTCAACAAAATTCGAGACAAAAGAGAAAGCGGCTCTAATCAAAAAGTGCGCGAGCATCGAAAGAGTCAACGATAAGGTACTGTCACAACGTCTCCACGATCCACGCCATCCGATGTCGGCATGGAGAATGCCGCAGGACACCAAGAAGAAGGATCTCCCACACTGGTAGGTCGCGCGGTGTCCACCGAGGTCTGGGTTGATGGGTAGGTCGCTGAACCCGGTATCCTCCGTGGGGCGCCAAGGCGATCGATGCGGTGTTGGGCGCCGGCAGTAACGCGGTGTAGGAACGCGGTAGGGACTGCTGGTAGGAGCCACGACCATCATCCGAACAGTGCCATCGGGAAGATTCTAGTGATCGCTCTATGTATAGACCAACAACAAGCGATGGAATGACATTATTAGGGTATAGAATGTGTTGTGACATGGTCGAGCAAGGTTCATGCTCACCGAGTGGTGGGAACGCACGACTAGGATCAAGTGCGCTCTAGAGGTGAGGAAGACAATGGCACTTGGGCGTCATAAGGCTCTGGAGGCTACATCAAGCAAGGAAATGGCATGAGGAGGTCCGAGGTGCACAATAACGTGGGTATTGAGGGAAGTGAAGCTCACCGCCAGAATGGCGATCGGGAGCTCACTCATTAGTGTCGAGGATGACGCACTCGTTCTCGGTGATCCAGAGAGCAAGAAGCTCAGAGGTTGCACGAGATGGGATGAGGGGTGACCTGGGAAGAAGGTGACACGTACGTAGGCTTAAGTAGCCATGAGAAATGCGCGAGATGAGTGGCAAGAAAGTAGTAGGCATGGTGAGAAAAAAGGAGTGCACTCTGGCTTGTTCGCCCATTCAGAAAAAAGGCAGCGGTACGGGGGATTGGCCGCTGTAGCAACTAGACAGGGTATGCTGGGGTTGGTGGTGCGTCAGGCGAGTGGAAAACGGCGAGCAGTGGTCGCAAACCGGGGACGGATGATGGAGCGAGCGCGACGTGTTGGCGATTGGGGCGGGAGCGCGGTGGAAGATGACCCCTGGCCGGTGGGGCCAGGGTATTAGCCAGAGAGGGAGGTAGGGAGCGAGGCAGGCTGCCACACGAAGGGAGTTGGGTCGCTGCAGTTTCGGCCCATTGGAGCGGTGGGGAAAACCTATTTGGTTTTGAATTTTTAAAAAGCCTGAATGTTTGTAGAATTTTCAAAATTATAAGGTGAGCTCCAAAAATTATGAATTTTTTTGTGGTGACTCCTATCATAGTTTATTTTTTGTGTAATTTTTCTAGAATTTTACCTGTTCTGAATTTTGCTCAAAATTTCTTTTATGACCACTATTTGTATTCTAATGAAATAATTGTCGGACTCATGAAAGAAATGATATAACTAACAAAATTCCAGTGGCATGCCCATCTGATCCTGTAGGTATCCGACAGGAACAAGGCCTAGGTAAACCCATCACCGAAGCATTCGGCTCTAGGTGCAAAGAATGTGTCGTCAGGTGTCGACTCATCTTCGATCTTTGAACAACAATATTAGCAAGATTGAGTACTTGTGTACTCAGTAAGACATGTAGTGTATCATAAAAATTATATTAAATGGAAGGCTATCAAAGGATGAAGCTCTATTCTACAAGTTATTTTGTTTAAAGCTATTTTTATTTGTAATATTCATAAGTAGTACTTTGCAACGGAATTTAAAAGATCATTTAATTATGTACAGGACACTAAGTAAAGAACTGAACAAAGAATAACATCATCTCGTAGCCCTTCTCGGTTACGAGTACAAAAAGAAGTATGAACAACATCTCACAACCCTCCTCGCCTGTGAGTCATATTTCATGTTCAGCCATAGACATAGTAGTAAACTCAACAAAATAAAACCCTATGTCATACCCAAGTTTTGGAACAAAATGTTTTAGAAAAACAAAACTACAGCCATACCAGCCACAGTAAGCACGCTCATGACCGCGAGTACGGCCATTTAAAAAGATTTTCACTTTGCGGAGGTGTACATCTTTACCCATAGTATGCGGTATTCCAGTTGTCCAAAATATCTCTATATCATTGCTCACTACAGTAGGTAAGTAGTCTAGAGTTCACGACGTAGCCTTTACATCACCTAGTCCTACCGTTGCACTTAGCCCGTCGAATGTTCCTCACTCGCCTGGATACCCTCCATCGAGTGAGACCCTTACTTGCCTAGGTACCATCCGTCAAGTGAGGGGCCCTCACTTACTCGGATACCCTCCGTTAAGTGAGGCATTCGCCGTTATGTCGGCAATAGAAATTGCTCACAAACTGCTGCCTACCTCTCATGCAAGGCTAGGTTTTCAGCGACTTAGTTAGCCACGACTATCCAAAACTAGTACATGTGGTTGTACGATTAGGTCTTAGTCTCGAAGTTGCTGGCTTCGGTCCTTAATCAACTACGGGAGAGAATCTCCACCCTATCAACTAGTGAGTCACAATCCTCACTTTTTTTAGAATACATAATAACTCGCCCGTGTCTAAGAACTAAGTTTTTCATTTTATTTTCATACAAAATAACAGAGGTACCCCCTTTGGACATTTTTCAAAATATACCAAATTCACAGATTAACATATTGTCCTTTTATCAATTTTTCGAAAAAAATCTATTGTTCTAGTAGCAGTTGTGCGACAAACGCACTAAAAAATTCTCAGATGACATTATATATTGCCTAATCCATATTCTAATGGCTACAATAGTAAGGAATCAATATTTCAAGGAGATATATGTAGAAATTAGGATTACAACTACCAATTTCCCAATAATAGAATTTTCATACAAAACATACACGCATGCATAATAGATTTTGCAAAACAAGGTACAATAAGTAAAATACTAGGATCAACATGATCAAAGGAGATACTTGCCTTGCTCTTTCTATTCTAGAAATATGGTTGATTGGTCATCGAAATAATTACTCGGGCAATCGACGTCTAATTCAAAAAGTGTCGGGAAACGAATTAAATAATACCAATAAATTCAATAGTAATCAACATCAAATATTTTTACATATTCTGAAATTTCATGATTTTAGATGAATTTAGAGACCAAAATCATTCATTTGGAGTTTTGTAGCAAAAGTTATTAATGTTTGAATTCTATTCGGTTTGATAAATCCAAAGAAAATGAGAAATACACTTTCTATTAGAGAAAGCGTATTCCCGCGCATGCACTGTTGAGGTTTGCGCTTTCTAGTAAGGAAAGTGTATTCTCCTCAGAACTAAAAGCGTATTTTCTATTTCTCTTTTGATTTTCATTTAAACTGACAAGTGGGTCCACTTGTTAGTTACTCGGTTCATACATGGCCTAAAGTCCACACGCTTGGTCCACCGGTCCATGGACTAGGGCTCACTGTGTGCTTAAGTTGTAGGACCCACATGTTAGTGACTCATTAGAGATAACGATTCATTTTAATTTTTCTTTAATCTATTAGCTCTGTCCCACACGTCAGCGACTCAACAATGATTAACTGATCACTTAAAATCGGATTTATGCTAATGACTGAGATTAAGTTTGGTAATGATGAGCTACAGTGTTCTTCCCATAGGGCAACGCGATGGCGCTAGCGCCCATGCTCTTCGGTGGTGCGGTGGCACTCGGTGGTGTCGGAGAGTTCCCAAAATGGGTTCCCCGCACTAATGCGTAGCTAAGGGTACTGGCGGTGTGGCCTGAGATGGCTTGACGTGACGGCGCGGCGGCGCGACGACGTTGAGCGGCGACGTAGCTACGGCAACATGCCAACATGTGAAAGAGTGATGTTTCCAACTAAACATCGTGCGCAATAGCATCTACATGATATTAGGAGTATACCAGAATGACACTAAGGCTCGGAGGTGGTCGGAGTTGGGTTGTTGATGGTGAGCCAAGGCGGTGTGGTGGGCTTCACGTGGGGAAGGAGTTTTGTTGAGGATGGACGTCATCCGGTGGTCGGGGAAGGATGAGGAGGTCCTAGCGATGCTCCCCATGTGAGGAATCATCTTGGGACTTAGTGATTCTCTAGCGGTGACTGCGGTGGCAGAAATGACTAGAGATGAAGAAGAAAGGTCGATTTGGCCGTTCCTATGGATCAAAGACGAAATCAAGTGAGGGGAAAGCCTCAAGAGTATCTAGGACATGATATGATGTGAGAAGAGTGAAAAGGAACCCTTCTAATCGTCAGAAATGGTGGTGGCAGCGCACAGCCAAAACTGAGCTCGTCCTCTCGGAGCATTTGAGCTCGTTTGAATGGAGAAGAATGGAAGGGGAGGTGCGCACTGAGCTGGAAAAGAGATAATGAAGATCGCACGTCCTTTTTATAGATTGAGGGGTAGAGTAGAGCAAGGGAGAAGCTCGAGATGACCGCGGGCAAGCTGGTGGAGTTCTCTGGTGTACGGGCAAGTATGGGGCTTGGCTGGATAGGGGATGGGTGCGTGAGGAGACGACGACGCAATAGGGACGGCTCGACGGTGGCAAAATGGTGGGAGGCGAGCTGAAAACCGCAGGCACACGGCGATGCGCTAGCTCTCAACGAGGTGAGGTGGACAAAGATGCCTGCGAGTGGGACCCGCTTGCCAGAGAGAGAGGGAGAGTTAGGTTTTGGATTTTTGATTTTTTTGATTGATTTATTTGCCAATTTTATTTACTAAGCAAACGACTTCAAAATTTTATGAATTTTTTTGTGAAGGCTTCTAACCTAATGTAGTTTCTCCTGTAAATTTTTAAAGGTTCGAACCTTCTGTGAAGTTCTCTAAAATTCGTGCAAGTTTCTGTTCTTAAGTTTTGTATTTGTTTTTCTAACCAAGTTTTCACATAAATGTTTTTGGTGAATTATTCCTAGGAAATTATGCCCAAAATGATTCTCTCATTTAATATTTTTACCTTGGTTTAACTAATTTCTTTTGAGTATAAGTTTGTTTGTATTTCATGTTTTGCTTTTAAACAAAAGTCAAAATTCAAATATGGGTATATTTTCATATGCAAAATTATCAAAGTATTTTTCCAAGTGCATTTATAATTCATAATCCCAGAATATGGATTTTTGGATGTTACAAACCTATGCCCCCTTACAAAGAATCTCGTCCCCGAGATTCGGAGGACTTGGTAAAGAAGAAATGGAATTCGGCTCTAAGGTGATCTTCTCATTCCTATGTAGCTTCATCTTTAGTGTGGTTGCTCCACTGGATTCTCAACATATTGATGGCTTAGCTACGTGTATGACATGTGGCTACGTCTAGGATTCGAATCGGATGCTCCCGATATGAAAGATTCAGTTGGAGTTCATGGTTCTCCATCTGAGTGAGTTCGGTGGGAGTTTGTAGACACTTCTTGTGTTGAGATATGTGGAAGACGTCATGCACATCTAAAAGTTGAGGTAGCAACTCTAGCTGGTATGCTACCTCACCTTTCCTTGCAAGAATTCGTTTGGGCCGATATACCGAGGTGTCAGTTTCACATGGACTTGGAAACGACGAATACCTCACAGTGGTGAAACCTTTAAAAAAACAAAATTGTTTACTTCAAAACTTAGCTCACGGCAACGGCGATCGACATAACTCTTATGTCGTGATTATGCTTCCTTTATGCATCTCTTTATAGCATCGACTTGCCCTTGTGCTTCTTGGATGACAGTTGGTCCAAAGAACCGTCGTTCCCCGACTTCGGACCAAAACAAGGGTGTCCTGCACTTCCTGCCATAAAGTGCTTTGAATGGGGACATCTCAAGACTGGACTAGAAGCTGTTGTTGTAAGAGAACTCAGTGAATGCCAAGCATTTCTCCCAATTCATGCTATAGGACAGCGTGCATGCTCGGAACATATCTTCTAGAATTTGATTAGTTATCTCTATTTGACCTCTTGTTTGCATGTGGAATGCCATGCAAAAGAATAGATCGGTTCCTAACAATTCATGTACGTTATCCCAAAATCAGGAAGTGAACTGGGTCATCGATCAGAGGTTATGATCTTTGGCACGCCATGTAGATAGATGATATTTTTCGTATAAAGCTCTGCAAGCTTGGCTCCATTGTAGGTGGTGCTAATGGGAATAAAGTGAGCTACTTTAGTTAGGCGATCCACGATAACCCTCATGGAGTCGTTCCCATTTTGGGTCTTTGGCAACCCTATTATGAAATCCATGCCTATTTCATCACATTTCCACTTAGAAATATTCAGGGGATGGAGTAACCCTACGGGTCGTTGGTGTTCTGCTTTGACGCGCTAACACACATCGCACATGGCAACATTTGCGGCGATATCCCACTTCATACGGGCTACCATAACTGTTTTCAAACATCTTGGTACATCTTGGTGCTTCCAGGATGAATGGAGAGGGGAGAATCATGAGCCTCTATAAGGATTAGCTCCTTGATCGTGATCATTTGGAACACAGAGTTGTTGTTCACTCATAACTAATCCACTCACATTCTCAGAAAATTCTGATTTTCCATCTCCTAATAGGTTGAGCTTGATCTTGGCAATTACTAGATCCTTGAGCTAAGTGGCCTGGATCTGTGATTTGAGGGTAGGTTGCAGTGCTAGAGTAGCAACATATCCTTCCTCAACTACTTGCAAGTTGAGCCTCCGGAACTCTTCCTGCAGCATCGGTTGATTCTCTTCGATCGATGCGCTTATGCGGTGAAGCTTCCAGCTTAGAGCATTGGCTACAACGTTGGCTTTACCAGGGTGGTAATGAATGCCTAAGTAATAGTATTTGATGAATTCAATCCATCTTTGCTACCTTAGGTTCAGATATGGTTGTGTAAAGAAGTACTTTAGGCTTTTATGATTTGTGTAGATCTCACACCGATTACCAATGAGGTAATGCCTCCAGATCTTAAGAGCATGGACCACAGCTGCTAATTCCAAGTCGTGGGTTGGATAATTAGCTTCATGAGGTCGTAATTAACGTGAGCATAGGCCACCACTTTGCCTTCTTGCATCAGCACACAACCGAGGCCGTGGCGGGATGCGTCACAATTCACAATAAAATCCTTATGTATGCTGGGCAAAGTAAGCACTGGGGCTGTGGTGAGCCTTTTCCTTAACTCGTGTAAGCTTCATCACATGCCACTGACCATTCGAACTTCTTCTTCTTTTTTAGAAGTTGAGTCATTAGTCTTGCAATCTTGGAGAAATTCTCGATGAACTAGCAGTAATATCCCACCAGACTAAGAAAACTTTGGACTTTAGGAATAGTGCGGGGTTGTTTCCAAGCTACGACATCTCGTATCCTGCTCGGATCTACTACCACACCCCCTTCGGATAGAACATGGCCTAGGAATCCGACTTTCTTTAGCCAAAACTCGCACTTGCTGAACTTAGCGTACAGTTGATCCTCGTGCAGCTTGTTGAGCACCAATCGCAAGTGTTGCTCTGCTCTTCTGCTATCATAGAGTAGATGAGAATATCGTCGAGGAAGACCACCACGAATTAATCCAAATACTCCATAAAGATCTTATTCATAAAATTTATAAAATTCGTAGGAGCATTGGTAAGTCCAAAAGACATTACGGTGTACTCATACAGACCATCACAGGTGGTAAACACGGTCTTCGGAATGTCTTCTGGCCTAACCTTGAGATGAAAATACCCAAGTCTCAAGTCAATCTTGGAGAAGATTGGGTGCCATTCATCTGATCAAACAAGTTATGAATCCTCGGGAGAGGACATTTGTTCTTGATGGTGATTTCATTCAGAGAACGATAGTCGACGCACATCTGCAAACTGTCATCTTTCTTCATCACAAACAAGGCGGGGCTTCCCCAAGGAGATGAGCTGGGGCGAATGAATCCCTAGTCCACCTGCTCCTTGAGTTGTTTCTTCAATTCAGCCAACTCGTTGGATGCCATTCGATAAGGTCGTTTGAACATAGGTATTGTCCCGAGTATTAAATCGATGACAAATTCCATGTCGTGATCCGGCGGCATCCCCGCAACTCATCTGGGAACACATCAGGATATTCATATACCATGGGCACTTGACTAAGCTCTGGAATTGAGATGGAATTGAGCCTGGGCTGCTGCGATGAAGTGTCATAGGCAGAGAAATAAATGACGTGTTCTCCGTCGGAATTGACGAGAGAAACGGTTTACTTCACGCGATCAATTATGCCTTGGTATTTAGCTAGCCAATCCATCCCAAGGATTACATCTAATCTAGGGGTATCTATTATGATGAGATTGGCTTTGAATTCTACACCATTTATTTCAGTATGAACTTCAAAACATCTGAATTTCGTCCTTAGGATGAACCCAGGTGAATGAACTAGCAAGATGCTATCTAGTAATGTAGTTTCCAATTTTTGTTGCATGGCAAACTTTTTGGAGACGAATGAATGAGTTGCTATAGAATCAAATAGCACTAATGTAGGCACGAAATGTAAGAGAATCATATCGGTCACCACATCAGGCGATGCTTCAGCCTCCTCAGCAATCGTGTGGTTCAAACGGTCGCGTCCAAAACCTTGTATCGGCTTGGGCGCTTGCTGACCTCCTAGATCTCAAGTGAGGCCCTGGGGTCACTGCTGGACTGCAAGAGGTTAGGGTTGAGGCACTGGATTCTTCTTCTTTGGGCACATATTGGCATAATGCCCGCATTCTCCGCAACCGAAGCAGGTGACATCTGCTGTTTAGTTCAATGTGCCGGACGGCTGACCTCCATGGTTATATTGCTGAACGCGCTTGCTAAGAATGGGGAGCTGGTGCTTGAAATCTCGAGAGGTGGTGGTGCCAATGGACGAGCATTCGACGACTACCAAACGCGAGGTCTTGGTGGAACACAACTTGCTGATTTCTACGTAAGCCACTTGCGCTTGCCGCTCTCCACAACTATCCGAGTGCCATCCTCGACCCGGAACACCTTGTTGATCAATGTCTAGAAATTGGGGATGTCATGGGTAGCGAGTGACCACTTCATCTCATTATTTGGGTGCTTCCGGAATAGGGCGACCTTCCTTGCTTCATTTGGTATGTCCGACGCAGCCTAGCTTGCGAGATAGTTGAAGCGGTGTAGGAACTCTATCATAGCCAGCTTCCCTTGTTGGAGTTCATAGAACTCCCGCCTCTTTATGTCCATTAGACTAGAGGATATATGGGCATCGCGAAATGCTTCCTTGAATGCGGCCCAAGAGATGGTTTGGCCTTCGGGAAGGAGGGCCTGATGGTTCTCCCACCAAGCTGCTGCTGCGCCTTGCAGCTGACAAGATGCGTAGAGCACCTTCTCCTCATCATTGCACTAAGCAATGACTAGCTTTCTCCCAATAGTGTAGAACCAATCATTAGCATCGAGAGGGTCGGCTACTAATGCGAAGGTTGGAGGCCGAGTTCGCATGAACTCACCCATCCTGGATGATGGTTGGTTGGTTGCAGCTCTGTTTCCTCCAACAGAGGTGCCGAGGGCTGTGGTATTCTACATCAACTGTTGGAGTAGGAGAGTGTTGGTCTGCCGCCCTTGCTTAATCATGGCAAACACTTGCGCCATGGTGGGCGTTGGCGGTAGAACTTCTGGCTCATTTGTGATGGTAGGCTAAGATTGCTCAGCTGATGTTGATGTGGAAGGATGCTGAGGGTTAGGTTGTGAGGGTGTAGGAGCCTCACTCCTTGATTGTTGTGATCCGGAGGTGGCTTCCGCTGCCATGATCTAGAGAATAGAGCGAGTTACCGGTATCCTAAACAACAAAAGGGGGAGTGTAAACAAAATGTTCGCAAGATAAGAGGGAATAAGCACAAGTTGAGTGGGTCAGCAAGTATTATCATCCCAACCTAACCTAACTTGTCTTAAACTGAAATGATGCATATTTTTAAACTTCAAGGGCAGCACACATGAATTTTTAACTTATAAGTAAAATATTACATGGTGCATATGCCCGTTGTTCGATATTTGTGAGGACCCCGGTTTATTCAACTTGTAATGCTTAGCTTTCCATTGACCCTAGCATCACAAATCAAATAAACCAAGCCTCAAGATATGTATACTTCCCAGAAATGCAGTATACACACCTCGTTACAAAATCATGCATCAATTCCATACAACAGGTCTAGCAAAAGACATACAATAAAGAGATTTAATACAACAAGGGCCAACCGGCCCAAAAGACAACTAAATAACAAATAAACAGCGGAAGCAAAAGCCATAAGATGCCGATAAATAAAAAAGCCAATTAGTGTGCCTTTACCCACAAGGCAACCAACCGGGCCGCCAAGCTAGTCGTCAAACCAGCAAAGACACTCACAAAGGGAAAGCCCTTGGGGCTCACCTTCTTTCTGCAACAAAACATTAAGCAAAGCAACTGAGTACAAAAATTATTTTTGTACTCGCAAGACTGACGTGTAAGGGTAACAGAACTATAATTAACTACATGCAAGCTTTATTTAAGTGGAGGGGGCTCTGGACTTGCTTTTAGCATAAAGCCAGTTTTCTTTTGCAATAATGTAATAGATTCAAAGCAATTTGACAAACTATTTGTAATTGTTGAAATAACAGCGATATAATAATAATAACAACAGTAAAGACAACCTGGAAGTGACCATCCCAATGGTCACCACAACAATAGTATGAACATCCATTCATACCAACCCATCAAATTTTAATTAAATGTTGTAGTCTAACTCTTGAAAAGTTTACCCAAGCGTGTCCATAACCTAGGACGAGGCTATTCGAATAGTTTTAAACCCTGCAGGGGTGTACCAATGTACCCACACTTTAGACCGTCTTTCCACCAGCCACGGTTAGCATACTTCCTTTGGTATGCAGGCACGGCTAAGTCTAACAAGACGCTTTCCAATGGAAAATGCTAATCAAGAGCCGCACGTATGGGGGTTAACCCTTAGTGATCTGCCGGCGAAATATGGATCACAAGGACCCATACGTGGAGTAAGAGACACCGGCCTCGGCGGGCGCTCCACTCCCCACAAACATGTCCATGTTGCATATATCACATATGCAACCCACCACGCGACTCATTAATTAACACCCCCCAAAGTACTTAGTCAAGAGAGGTCTCATACCCTCTAGTGTGGTTAGCACGCACCAAAATGCTCGGATAACAGGTACTCACAAGTAGTTCGGTCCTTAATTGACCCGGGCACCATTCCAGTCACACCTAAATTCACACCATCTTACCATTGTGCCCAAGTTGAAATCATTTTGTTTTCAGTTTTTAGTTTTCACAATTAAATATAGCAAAAATGCTGAAATATCAAGCTATAATAATTTTGGTGTGATCAAGGTTACCGACTAAGTCGATAACCGCCCAATTCTACCGGTATCTAAGCATTGCTAAGCATCATATCGCAAAGACAAATAAAAGGCCCTAAATCATTCACCGGACTCTAATTCACCAGTGAGGATAATATTCCTAAGGTAGTGGCAGGGGTGAACAATTTTCAGGGCAACAATGCAATGGGATTAACTACCTCTAATCGACAAAATTAATCATTGACACAAAAGCATGCATACATACGAGTAAAACAAAGTATTAGATTTTAAAAGTAATGGGATTGAGTGGATATGATCAAACTGCTTGCCTTTGCCTTGCTAGAGATATTTTTGACTTGCTGTAGAGGATCATTCTTGATATTAACGTCATCTAACGATAAAAACTGCCAAAGCGAAAAACAACGAATAAACACAAAATGCCAAAAGTATCCAAAAATTAAAAACACAGAAGATAGATTATGAATTTAGGAACAACAAATTAGCTGATTCGGAGATTATTTAAATTAGATAGGATTTCTTGTGATTGATCTTTCCAAACTCACTTACTTTCCACGATAATCATACAGTCAAAATCAATCCTCTTATATGCTCTCCTTCTAATTACCCTCAATTTTCTTAACAATTCTATTAAGAAAAGGAGTTTATTTAATCATCTCACTAACTACTTTGACAACTATTCACTTGACTGAAAGGAGGTTCACTATTTTATTGGGATTGGTCATTCTTAACACTTGTTTTTAGGTTTAGAGTGCTTTATTTAGATCAAACTCTAAAGGCTATAATACAACACAATTCTTCCATCCACTTGCATTGAAGATTTCAGAAGTGGATTGAGGTTGTGGTTCCAAAATGCCTTAAAGCCTTCTCTGATCAAAACTCACCAAAGGATTTGGTTGACCTTTGTTAGCTTTGAAAATTCACATCTATATGTGCTCTTTTCAAATTAGGATGCTGTTAGTTGGATGATTACCAAATGACTAATTGGATCAAGGGAAACTTCTATCTACAAGAATAAGTCATGTTAGTAGCCTCCAAGCAAATCTGATATTTTTCAGACTATTCATGTAACCTATAACAGCAAGATTCTCTGAACTAAAGTGCTAAAAAAAACTTAACTTATGACTTACTAACTCAAGGGAATGACTTAATCGACATTCAAAATAGCAGTTAGCAACAGATAGAAGATTTTCCTAGAGGGTTTCATTGACAAAGCACTTTTCTAACTTACTGCCAACTTCTAATGTCTTTTTAATCCAACCAACCCTTCTTTGTTCACATAGCACAAAAAGGACTTGGTTGCTTCGTTACTAGTTCCTGATTATTCATAACCATATTTGACTTCCAGGGTTAGTTAATTGTCCAAAGATTGATTGAATTAAGACATTTCCAACTCTCTGATTTACCATTTCATTAACCTACGATAACATCGACACTTTTAGGTCATCATGCACACAACTACAACAGAACACTTTCTAAATTTTAGGTGCTATCAACCCATTTTCTCTCTGGAATCACTTATTCAATTGTCAATTGGGTTTGAGTAATCTAGAAGTTAAACACAATACTTAGTACTGAACTTCCTTTTCTGTTCAAGTTTTCATGAAATGAGTTAAGACAACCACTGATCAACCCTCCAGACCAAAATAATGATTTAATCTGAGAATGAGTGATGGTTAACTAATTTGAATACCCATTAAACAATGCTTTTAAGTAATTAATTTAGTCATTCAACATGTTTATAGCCTCACGACATTTGAAGACTTTCATCTAATACTTCTTTGTTCAACCAATCGACAATGAACATCCAATTCATTTTCAATCGAGGTGCTATCGGCTAAATGATCTTCAATTATCAAACTCCAAATTTGTTAAACCATTCAGAGTGACTTAATTACATTCGCATAGATGATTAGCAGCAAATTGCTTGGCTTAAGAGAGTGGGTCCCACTGTCATAGAGAGTGAGAGAGAGAACAGAGAGGGGAGAAGCTCCTCTCGGGAAGAAAGCAGGGGAGCCAAGGAGCGGCGCGGGGGCGGCTCTCACGGCGGCGGCGGCGCGGAGGGGCGGCGAAGGCCGGTGAAACGGGTTGCTGGTGAGGGGAGGAAACCAAGGGAGCCAACGCTAG
The DNA here is from genome assembly GCA_036346255.1 of Ampelocalamus luodianensis. Lineage (NCBI taxonomy): Eukaryota > Viridiplantae > Streptophyta > Magnoliopsida > Poales > Poaceae > Ampelocalamus > Ampelocalamus luodianensis. The sequence continues at coordinate 41,084,395 of CM070637.1, forward strand.
GGCCGGAGCGGCACCAGTAGGCGGTGGCGGCGGTAGGAGCGGCCGGGTGCGGCGGCCTTGCGGAGGCGACGGCGGCCGGAGGGAGGAGAGGAGAAGGGGAGGTGAGCATGGGCTTGAGGGAGGTGGTAGGGAGCTCACCATGCGCTCGGTGGAGGCGGGGGAGTACCAGAGTGGGCCGGCGACGGGAGCCAGCGGCGGCGCGGGGAGGCTTGTGGTGGTGGCGGCCTAGGGCGGCGGGGAGGCTCGGCCGGAGGTTGGGGAGGTGTCGTGGTGGCGACGCGGTGCTCCAGGCGCGATGAATCGCATTGAAGTGCACCAGAGGCGGCTCGAGGCGGTGCGGCCGAATTCGGGGAAGAAGGCGGCGGTGTCGGGAGCGGGTGCGGCGCCAGCGAAGTTGCGACGCCGGGAGGAGCGCGACGCGCGCACCGGCTGCGCGGCGGTGAGGGGAAACTAGAGGCGGTGTCGTGGCGGCTCCGGGGCGGTCTGGCGGCGGAGCAGCCAGGTGCGGTGGTGGGAATAGCCGGGGTGAGGACGGTGGAGCTGGGAGGCAGTGGGAAAGCAAAGGGGCTCGGTAGCTTGAGGATTCCACTTTGTAGGCAGCGGACGAAGCAGACGATGGTGGCGATGCACTCGGCGAGCTATGGCGTGGCACGCATGCGGGCGTCGGGTTGGGCGAGCTGGCGCTCGGGCGAGAGCCGCGTGTGTGCTGTCGTGGAGGAGATGTAACATCCCAATTTTCTGAACTTAAAAATCTTTTAAATAGTTAGTAGGAGAAAATTCACCATTTGGATTTTATTTGAATTTAAATTCAAAAGTTTAATATTGGACTTTACAATAAAAAACATTTAATGTGAATAATCCCAACATGAACATTAGCCAAAACTATTTTATTTGGGTTCTATGTGCTCAGATATATTTTCTAGATTTTTCTAGAATTTTTCTGAGTTCATTTGCTATTTTCTATTGCTTATTTGAATTTCTGGTATTTTCTAAATAGAAAAACTATTTAAAATCTCAGAAATAGTCTCGGGCCGAATCCCTTTGGTTCCGGCCCATCTCCCTGTTGCCGTCGGCCCACAAACCCCGCAGCCCGCACCCCTCTCTCTCCTCCCGCGTGCGCTCCCAGCCCCACTTGTCGGTGCCTGCGGAGTCGTGTGCGACGCGGCCGCGTCCGAGCCTCCGTCGCTGACGTGTGGGACCCACCCTGGGTACTATTCTTCGTCTCCAACCTGGACTCTTCTCTTTCCTTATCCTCGCCGCCACACGGTTGTTTCTTCGCCGTCTTTGCCTCGGACTCTTCCTGGCAGCCGTGTATAAAAGGGAGAGGACCCCCTTGGCTTCCGCATCCCTTCCCCAGCCGCCAGCGCCCGAGAACGAAACCTTAGCCGCCGGAAATCGCCGAAGAAACCATGGTGCCGCCGCAACTCCGTTGAGCTCGTGCGTCGCCGTCAGAGCCGTTCAAGCCTCGCCACCGCCTTCTTCGAGTTCGCACAATCGAGGGCTACCTCTCGGTGACCTCGGTTTCGCCGGAAACCCGCCGGAGTCTCAGATCCGCCGCGCCCGTGGTTGAACCTCCGCCCGATCATCGCCGCCGGTCATCTGGGTCGTCTCAGAGCACGTGTGAGCACACCGGTGTAATCCCCGTCTCGCCCTCTACCTCGGTGCCACGTCGCCGCCGCCGAGCGTGGTCGCCGAGACCGTCGGGACCCGAGCGCCACCACCCTTGCTGTCATCCACGTCACCGCCACCGTCGCTGCCACGTCGGCCTCTTCGCCCGCGTGTCGCCCGATCCACCACCCCGTCACCGCCATCTCGGCCCGCGCCTCGTGTCGCTCACGTGGCGCCGCGTCGGCCGCCGATCGGCGCCGCGTGGACTTGGTCCACGGTGCACCGAGCCACTGATATGTGGGTCCCAACTGTCAGACCAATTTTCATCCCGTCCGAACGTCCTCAGATGACGTCAGCATTGCGCAATAATCCGATTTTTCTTCAGAGAAATAATTCGGGAAATTCTGGAAAATCCAAATTAGGGTTTCTTTTTAGATTTAAACTTCCAGAGCTCATAACTTTTGCATCCTAACTCCGATTGAGCCCATTCAAATTCCTAAATTTGTCTAAATTCAAGCTCTATTTATCTGAGATTTTTATTTAATTTTTGGAGTTAGTTTTGCCTCTGTTATTTATTTGTTTTGTTTGTTTGTCTCGTTTGCGAGTAGACGTTGATTCGTCGGGGATTTTCGTTGAAGAAGGAGCACCCCAAGATCAAGATCAGTACATAGACATTTTCCAAGGCAAGTCATACCTTTGAACATCTTGAACCCAGTTTTCAAATTACTTTACTTCAAAGTACTGCATTCTATTTTAATTATTTATTTAAATGCTTTGGGTATAGTTATTGTCCAATTTGTTATCACACCTTGGCCTTGTATGTCATATATCCTTGTCACCCTAGATTGGTTATTAGTTGGTATTATTATAACACCAACGTGGGTTGGTTAGATACGAGTATAATTGCTTAGCCATGCCACGAGTCATCATCTCATGTGAGTCACAAACATTAAATCTGACTAAGTGATTATGGAACTTTGTGTAAAACTGTGTGCTATGTGTTATTACTTTGTGATGGCATGTGTTGCACTAAAACCAACTGGGTGGTAAAGGATTTAGACTGAGGCAAGTGGTGGAAGCTGTGTGATATGGTGGACTTTGTGATGGGAATGATAATCTTTGTGACTTAGTTAGAACATGGAAGTCTTGCCTTGGTCAATTAAGGACTTAACTTTGTGCGCCATTGAACTGAGCTTTACTGTACGACCACATGCCTGGTATGGGACGGGCCTAACTTAGTAAGTTATGGATTCTCGGCATTGATGTTCGGTGGATAGGTTAGGGTGTGACAGGTGGAGGTGTGACTACTTGGTGGTTGCATCGCGGGACGATTCGCCTTCCCCGTCGGTGGTGTGTGTTATGCCAATTCTATGTGAGTGGTATAGCGGTTTGTAAGCACACCGGGAATGTCAATGTTTGAGATGAAGTTTCGAACTGTTTTGTTACGATTGGTGCTTGCTACACTAGTTGTATCTTGTGGGTAAAGTGTACAACCTCTGCAGAGTGTTAAACAATCTATTCGAATAGCGCGTCATGTCATGGACATGCTCGGGATTTCACACGAGGGGTAGATTTTCATAAAACCTTTGGGAAGGGACAATTTGTGTGATTTAAGTCATATGTACGTGTGAAAGAATTTGATTAGGCTACGTGTCTTTGTGAAAACAATGTTAAATTAATATTGTCTATTTGTTTTGAATTATGCTTTCAATCTATTACTTGTATTCAATTGCAAATGTTGCATTTCGCAAAATAACCACGAAGCCTTTTTCTTTGGAATAAGCTCTGCATCTATACATTGCATTACGTGGTATGATTTGCGAGTACGGTTGTGTACTCACGCTTGTTGTAAAACTTGCGCCCAAACCTACTGTAAGAGGAGGAGTCTACGCTTTGAGGAGGAGTTCGCCAAGGCGATCGTTCGTTAAGGTCCGGATCGATCGGTTGCTCGTGGTGAATTGGTGGGATCTACGTTGGAGTTATTTCCGTTCATTGCTTTGTTTATTTCTGTTAGCCTGCGTGGCTTAATAAGTGTAAACTCGACCATAAGGTCAAAACCCTTATTTTTTAGTCAAACTAATCGTTTACTTTATTTATCAATTGTGTGGATCGATATTTACCTATGTTAACCCTGTGTGCACTAGCGTGATCTTGGACTAGTGCAAGGTATACGAGGGTTCCGTAATCGTGATGCAGGTCCCGACAGAGAAGACTCGCGCGGGGCCACTTGCCAGTGATGGGGAGAGGGTGCTGCGCCGAACTGGTGCGGTTGGAACCGGTTGGCTCGGGTCCGGTCGGACCAGAGGAACAGTGCACGGTTAGAATTAGATTTTAGGGTTTTAGTTTGACTGAAATCAACACAAGTTTGACCTAACCGTTTGAAATTGAAATAAAATTTGAAAAATTCTGAAAATTTTTGTGGGCACTTTGAGGTTCACAAGGAACTTAGGAAAAATAATTTCAAACATTGTTATATACTAAAATTTGTTAGAATTAAATTACTTTCAAATCTTCATTTGGGATTTCATTTGAATTTTAGTGAAGTCAGAAACACTTCTAAAAATTTGGTAAAAATAATTACAATTTAGTATAAATAATCTAGTATTTGAATAAATTATTTTCAGTAACTTTTATTCACACATTTTTCTGGAATTCAAATATAAATGGAATTTAAGTTTAAAAGTTTTGAAATTTCCAACACAAGTTTTAATACAAAACATCAAAAGTTTAAAATTGCACACAAGTGTTGGGAAACCAAGAGCACGACCAAGAGATACAACAAAAGTTTTTAAATTTTAATACTTTTATACATTCGAAATACAAACCCTAGTTTTGGGGTTGTTACAATATTACAAAAGAGGGCAAATAGAACATCGAAAGTAGCATATTACAATATTTATACAGCAAGGTCATACATCCTTCCAGTTCTAAAAAATGTCCAAAAGCACTCACACTAAGTCCTACAGGTGAGCTCTAGACTATCTGCAATAATCTAGACGTCGAAGTTGCGCTGGGCGGCTCTTAAGGACTCCGTGATAGCAGAGGGTGTAGTACTATGATACTCGGCCTCCTCATGCCTGGTGTGAGGGTGGTGATGGTGGCTACACCATCCATGAAGACTCCTCTATCCCTGAGCAGATGGCCATCACCCGACGGTGGTGACCAGTCAACGACATGCGAGGACATCGGGCGTGGGTCTGGATGCAGATGATGGGCTGTGGCAGCTCCTCAGTTGGCACCAGTACGTCATCCTCTCCGTACCGTAGGTCCTGAGAGAAGCGCCCCTGGGCCACCATCGGAGCGATGCTGTCCTCCAATGTTGGTATCCAAAAATACAATTCTGGACCCTCTATGTATTCTGCACTAGTCTAGGATCACACTAGTGCATACAGTGTCAACATAGATGAATATTGATCTACACAAGTCGAATAATAACATAAACGATTAATTTGAATAACAAATAACTGGTTTTGACCATATGTCGAGTTTACATTTATTCAGCCTCGTAGGGCTGGCAATAATTAAATAAGCAGCAGTGGAACAAATAAACTTCAGTGGAAACCAATCGATTCACCACAGGCAACCGACTAGAATCAAGACCTAATGATCAACACCGTCGTAGAACTCTTCCTCGAAAAAAGGTGATGACTCCTCCACTTCTATTGAATGATTTTAGCAAGTATGAGTACACAACTGTACTCGCAAGTCATACCACAGAATGCAATGTATACATGATGGCTTATTCCAAAGAAAATGGCTTCTTGTGGTTCTTTTGCAATGAAGCTGACTTTGTAGTTTAAATACAAATAATAAATTGAAAGCATAATTTAAAATAAATAAACGATAATAAGTTAACAGTTATTTTCACAAAGACACAAAGCCTAATCAATTTATTTCACACAACCACATGACTTATATCACACAGTTGTCCCTTCCCAATTTTTTATGAAAATCTACCCCTCGTGTGAAATCCCCGAGCATGTCCATGATCGTAGTTGCGACTGTTCAAATAGATTGTTGAACACTCTACAGGCGCGCCTCAAAGGTATCCACATGTACGGGAGGAAGCGACGCACGCCGGACTACTAGATCCGCGCGAGCGACTAGGGCGTGGGAGGGGTGGCGGCCAGGGTTTGAGGATGTCACGAAAAACTCAACCCTTAACCAGTGCGCCCCTGCCCTCCTTTTATAGACGTCCTTATAATGGGCTTCTACGAATAGAGGCCCATTAGGACTCAATGCCCATCTAATTTAGATCCAATCGAATTAGGCTTCAGACCCTTAAGTGTGTGACCCTATGGTTCACATATGTTTAGACATGACGCGAGTACACATACTTGGTCAATAGTTGGTAGCGGCCTCTAGCAAGACGTGCCAACTCCTAAACATACGTAAAGATCATATCGGACGAACCATCACAACGTTATGTACATGCCAATCCCTTTGCCTCACGATATTCAATCGAGCTCCAAGCTGACCACTCTTTCGATCCGTGATCCGAATCCCTTACTAGGTTAACTCTTAACCTTAAGTTGCATGGCCATGCATTTCTGATCCGATCACTCGAGGCCCAGAGATATCTCTCTTAGGTAGAGAGGGCAAATCCCATCTCGATCGACCATGCCTCGCGTGACAGATGCTTCATGACAAACCCAAAGCTACCTTTATAACTACCCGATTCTGAGTAGCGTTTGATAGCCCCTAAGTAGGTCTATTCACATCTCAAGTACATGCGACAATCTCAGGTCTAAGGACAAGGCGTACACATTGTGTAGAGAGAACCATAAGTATAAAAGCTATGTCTCATGTTGGGTCGGTCCAACCCCATGTTCTAAACATGTGTCCACATTATTGGTTTGACATCTCCATGTCTATGACCTGTGAAACATGGTCATCAACCGATACATGTGCTAATCCATCATTCAAGTGTGTCCTCACATGAACTCCGACTAGGGACAACTTTAGAATAACCATACAAGTAAAGAGTTTCACAAACAAGTCACATACTTGTTAATCAACACAAAGGCAATATTCTAGGAACATTTATTAAATCATGGATACAACGAAATATCATCATCAAAATGATTGCCTCTAGGGCATATCTCCAACAGGTTGTACACTTTACCCACATGATATAATCAGTGTAGATAGCACTAATCATAATAAAACTTGTCTAAAACTTCATCTCAAACATTGCCACTCCCGATGTGTTTTACTGACGGCACTAATGCCCACACAGGAAATTAGTCCGTCGCACACTGTTGGACCTGAAGACGGTGAACCGCTCATAGATGTGAGTCACCACGAAGACAGAAACACACCTCCATCCTAGCACAGAGCTTAACCTACTACCTGAGTAGTCAATGTCGAGATTCCATAACTTGCTAAGTTAGGCCCATTCCATACCAGACATGTGGTCATACAGTAAGGCTCAGTTCAATGACGCACAAAGTTAAGTCCTTAATTGACCAAGGCAAGACTTCCAATTTCTAACTATACCACGAAGATTATCATTCTCAATTACAAAGCTCCACCATATCACACAGTTTCCACCACTTGCCTTAGTCAAATCCTTTACCACCTAGTAGGTTAAGTGCAACACATGCCATGAACGAGTAATAGCACACAACGCACAGTTTTATCACAATGTTCCATATTGACTTAGTCAGATTTATATTTGTAACTCACTTGACATGATGACTCGTTGCATAGCTAAGCAGACTAATCGTATCTAACCAATCCACGTTGGTGCTACAATAATACCAACTAAATAATTAACCAATCTAGGGTGACAAAAGATCACAACATAACAATAAGCAAGGTGGATATAAACAATTTGGATTAATAACTAAACCCAAAAGCATTTAAATAAATACTTAAATTACATGCAATAATTGAATCAAAATAATTTTAGAAAACTGGGTGTAATATGATCAAAGGTACAACTTTCCTTGGAATAGATCTTGGTACCAGTCTTGGTCTTGGTGAACTCCTTCTTTCTCAAAATCTCCCGAAGTATCGACATCTACTAGCAAACAAAACAAATAAATAAAATAGAGATAAAACAAACTCCAAAAATTAAATAAAAATATCAGTAAAATAGATATCGAATTTAGATGAATCTAGATATTTGAACGGGCTCAAACGGAGTTCGGATGAAGAAGATATGACTTTTTGAAGATCTAATCTAAAGAAAAAGGCAAAATTGGGATTTCTGGAATTTCTAGATTTATTTTCTCTTGAAAAATCAGATTATGACGCATGCTGACATCAACCCTAGAATTTTCAAAATTAAAAAGGAAATCAAAGAAAATGCTCTAAGGCTGACATGCGGGACCCACATGTCATAGAGACGGTCTACGAAGAACTAGGTTTATGGACTTTTGGATCTAGGGTTTTGGTTTGTGCTGACACGCAAGCGCTGACACAGCATTGACTTAGCGACATATTGACACAAGTGATGAGGTGGCTGCACACGTCCACGTAGATGAACGACGGTGAGGGATCGGGTTTGTACGGCAACGACGAACGATGGCTCGCCGGCAGCAGCGAAGAGGTGAGCTCGACTTAGCATGCTATCACGGACCTAGTGACATGGTTGATTTCTCTCAGCGATGACCAAAACCACGACGACGCTCAAGGTCGACGGTGGAACACCATGGCCAAAAACGACAACGGCGGCTCATGCCATCTCTAGCGAAAAGAAAGCGTGCATCAGCGAGCACACGTGACGACAAAGCTAGTGCACATGTTGGTGGTGAAAAGGCGACAATGGTGGTGGCGGAATTTGAAGAAAACCAACATCGGCGATAAAACCCTAAAACTCCGATTATGGCGGTTCTAGGGCTCTAGAGGTGGAATAGATTAGAGGTTCGGGTTGAGGGTGCTGAGGCGATCTTCGGAGTCCTATTTATAGGTGGGGGTGAGCATGAAGTAGTGTATTGGCGGCGGAGACCTAAACGAATCCAAAACAAAAACACGAAGAACTCGAGGATCGAAAGAGATACGGGGTGGGATTTGGCGAGATTCGAACACGGAAAGATAAGAGACAAGATCTGATGCGTTAACCCAAGATCTTTTAGTTGGGATTTGATTTTTTCATACGGGACTCAAGCTCTAGCAATGGCAGAACTGGGCAAGGCATGCACGGAGAAGAAGATGACGAGGACGAAGATGATCTGACGGGCGGGCCCCACTAGTCAATGGAAGCAAGGGCACAGGCGAGGCGGGCTGGTGCGAACACGCGAATGGGCTGCTACGCGGGCCACATGCGTGAAAAAGGAGCTTGGGCCGGGGAGATTTCGCCCGAGAGGATTTACTGAGAATTATATTATATTTTCTATTTTAGAAATAGCAGAAAATGCAAATGGCAATTAGAAAACAACAAATGAACTCAAAAAATTCTAAAAAATCTAGAAAGTATATCCAAGCACATAGAATCCAAATAAAATAGTTTTGACCAATGTTAATGTTGACATTAATCATATTAAATTATTTTGATACTAAAAGTCCATGTTTAAGCTTTATTAAAATCAAATAAAATCTCTTGGGTGAATTTTCCAACTACTAAACTATTCAAAAGATTTTTAAAACTCGAAAAATTGGGATGTTACATCGAAGGTGCAGATCCTCCGGTGGGCCTCCAGCAGCTCGCGCGACACCCGACAGAGATATTCGTCGAGGGACCTCACAAGGCCGGTGAGGTCCAGGTGGGGAGCGATGAACTGCCTCCCGTCCACCTAGTAGGTGTGCTCCTCCCGGTCCGAGGACTGAGCGAGGAAGTTGAAGAAAGAATCCTCTAGCTCTGCAACCTCTTCCGCAGGTGGACGATCGTGATGTACGCTGCATCATACAGCAACATCAAGACCGTCGAGCCTCTCTCGTAATAACGGAAGACAGGGTCTCCGAAGTGTCATCCCTGGATGAGCACCTGGGTGAGATACTTAATGGACACTGCACTAGAGTTGGCACTGTAGACCGTATACTGAGGTGTATGTGTCTAGTCGATGTGCTGAAGCATTACCTAAAGGGTATGCTGCACCGTGCCCTCCTCAAAGGCACTGGTGCGGTACTGAGGCTCCCATGGGTTGGCCATCTACATGTTTTAAGAAGAGGAAAGTTAGTGATCATAAAACAAGAGGCATGGGTAAGAAATGACATTTAGATAGAAAAATAATTTTAGCACAAGTTTTTACCCATTCCCTAGTTTATTTAGCTAACCCTTATGGCTCATAATTAGGTAATACTACTTATTGGTCTTTATATAATTGGACCTTTATAATATCACTCAATATAACTTCAAATGAGAGTAGGAGAGGCTTAAAGGATATTACATCACAAAATTTCAGCAAAGTATAGGTTCTGAAATTTTTGGGAAAAGAGGTATCTAGAGTGATATCCTTATTAGTTCAAAAAGAAACTTCCAAAAGGACTCTATAGGGGATGTTTTAGAACTTTTACAAATCATTTTGGCTCTATTTTTGAAGTCCTAAAAGTGATTATGAACTTTCATTTTTAGAGAACACCCCATCTCTCAAAACTAGGATCATTTTGAACAAGATGATAGAAGATGACCAATTAGAGACTTTAGATAAGAGAAGAATTCTACGGGGATAAGATTAACAGAAGTTCTTAAATTTTCAGAACCATTCCTATGGTTAGATTAGGTTGCATTTTTAATTTCTAAGTCCTAATCAAATGGCCATTCTATCTAGGCTTGTCCTACAGTCAGTATGGCTCTGATACCAAGCGCTGTCAGATCCCCACGCGTGGAATACCCGAAGACCCTATGTGTGTACTATACTAGTCCCATGATTAGTAGCCAGTACATACATTCCCAACATTTGGGACTCACATCCATACAATCACATACTAAAGTAAAGCAAAAGGGTACTTAACTTACGTGATTACAAGTTATTACAACAACTGCTGTGAGGACCCCCGAAATCGGATCCGTATCAAGCTAAGTAATTACGCCGTAAACGCAATACTTAACGTGAGACGCACACGATTCCGAGTGACCCGGATATGTGTCACATGCTAGCTCCCAAGGATCAGTGGCTAACATGCACATATCCTAGTACACAACAATGCAATCACTTCCATACACAATGTACAAGAATACAAGAATCAAATACAACATCATTTAAATAGAACCTTGTAGTGCAAGGTTGCAAAAGAGGGCCGATCGGCCAAATCTAATTAACACAAATAAATTGCAGCGGAAGGTAACTTAAAAATAAAAAGGGAATAACCGAGTTGGTATGCCCACAATCCCACAAGCAACCAACTGGAGTTAAAGCCGTTCCACCCGTCGGTCTCACCTGAATAAATAGACACTGTTAGAGTACAAAGTTGTACTCGCGAGACTTTCAAAAGAAATAAGGATGCATGTAAGTATCAAAGGAAGGCTACTACACTAGTCAATTTTAGCATAAAGCAAGTTTTGCATATAGATAAACAATAAAGATTCTAACTAGCCATTTGTAAAACATTTAGAAAACATTTTTCAGCAGTAAGTAATGATCATCAATGGTATAATCTCCAATTATAAACGACACACGAACATCCCGTTCGTGGCACAATTCATTCCTCAACAAAAGTTGACGCGCGGACAACGCGTTCATGATAACAATTTGGTTCTAACATAAAGACAAAACATTTCCAACCATGACCCAACTTAAATTTCTCAAAAGCTAACTGTGCCTGCTTTCCCACAAGTGTTGTCCATAACCTAGGACGAGGCTATTCGAATAGATTTAGTTACTCTGCAGAGTTGTACAACTTTACCCACACGATATGCATTCCTCTTAATGTCGGCCAATGCACTCTTCCATAGGAGTGTGACTGAGGTAGTATAACGAGGCCGTTACAATGTCATGTCCTAACTATCAAACCACCCGAGGAACAGAATCCCATAGCAGACTAAGCGCCTCGCACCACAGGTGAACCTCGTTGCGTAAGTAAGTCCCTATCAAACAAGAGACCCTTAAGGGCAATCAAGAGAACAACAAACATGCCCCCGCTAGATTGACAAGAGAACCATTAAAAATAACAATAACAATTGTCAACCTAATTGTGTTTTGATAACTAACACATAACAAATTATTAAGCCAAGCCTTTGCCATTATCCCGGCGTGTGGTTGCACGTAAGACTTGGTTCATCACACCACAGACCGGTCCTTAAACACTCAGACGGGGCTACACAATTCCATAACAACAAGCAACAATAGAAATTCATCATCAACCTACACCCGTCCAAGTTAAGAACATAAAACCCATACCCAACATGTCCACAAACCCCAGATGCGAAGATCTGGATATAATCCTCAAGTTCAACATAAACCAATCCATAAAATCCTCAAATTTCATTAAGATTCAATTCGATTCACCGGCCGATGGACTAGCTCCATCAACCACTCTCGGCTATGACTACTAGCATGGCTAAGCATCGTTCTACAAACTAGCAAACAACCCATATAACATATATCCTTAATCGTTCAAGGTAAAAAGGGTAATCAACATTCAAAGGAGGGCTAATGCAGCAATTAGGAGATTAACTACTTCTACCCATAAACATACATTTCAAAATAGCATGCAATTGCGATAATAAAACTCACACCAAACATTTAAGAACCACTGGGAGCAATATGATCAAGAGGAGGGTGCTCGCACCTTTGCTGTATCACTTGTTCATTCTCAGGTTATAATCATAATACTCTCACGGATATATCGTTATCGTCGAAAACCTAATAAAAGACGATATTGCAATAAATATCAAATAAAGCCCAACATTCAACATGCTCAAAAATGTATGAAATTTATACAGTAGGTAGGTCATGATTTTAAATGAATTTAGGTGAAAGATTTATCTCATTTGGATTTAGTATGCGAAAGTTATGGTGGTTTGAATTTCAGATTTTAACACGCCTTCATTCATGTAATTTAATTATGAGGTGAAAATTTGTAGAGCGGTGGTGAGTACATAGATTACATAGATAAATAGGCAATATTATTAAAAGTTCAAAACAGTTGAGTTTGCTTCAATTGGAGTTTTCATGATTTTGTTATTGATTTTCAAAGTCATCAACATTTTACAATGTAAAAATAATTCATTTTGGGACAAAAATCACAAAATATATCTTCTGTGCTAGAGGTAAGACTGAAACCATTTTTAGAAATAAGTTTACTAAAAATGAAAATTATCAAAAGTGGTTTCACTGTTTTTGGAGTTACAATAAAATAGTTATGTATTTTTGAAGTTAAAAGCCCTTTTCTAATGTAAAAATAATAGAGTTATGGATCATTTTTTCCAAAACTATGCTCTCTGCTACAGAGAAATATTGGAAATCTATTTTAATATAAAATTCACATAATATGAAAAATATCAAAACTGGTTTCATTCAATTTGGAGTTTATTTGAACTAGATAAGAATTTTTTTGAAGTTAATACAATTTCCAGTGTGCAAATAATTGTAATTCGAAATTTCTTAAGCATTAAATACCTTTTCTACCGAGAGCTCTCCTAGCCTCAGTCGCTGACAAGCGGGACCGGGGTCAAAGGTTTGACCCGGTCAACGCTGACTCGGACTCGGTTGAAACCAGACTGAAGGCGTATTCTACTGAATACGTCTTCTAAATCTGAAAACGTAATTCTATTCAAAGTACACTAACAATGCGTTAATCCTTAGCAAATACGTAACAACAAAATACACATTCACTTAACCGGCTAAACGGGCCCACATGTAATAGAGATATTAGCTTTCTAATTAACCATTAAACAACTAATCAAAGGTTTGCGCTAAACAAAACAGGCTACTGTTTTCGGACCGAATCCGACAACAGAGCTGGGCTCGCGCGAGCTTTGCCAGCGGCTCGTCGGCGCGATGATCCATGGGGGTGTGAAACAAGGGCAGACTTGGGTTGCTAATAGCCTGCTGGACCGGCTGGTGGCCGGAACTTGGCCGGAGAATGGATGTAGCGGCGGCGCGACAATGGACTTGCGGCGGTGCATGCACGCCAAAAATGGCCAAGCCCATCCGATAGTGCAATGAGCTAGGCAATGCATGAATTAGCTACCGAGAGGTTCAAAGAACCTTACCAGAGCTACTGGTTTGCTGAGGAAAGGTCGGGGTTGGTCGGCGACGAAGAAGATGACCGCGCGAAGTGGTTCCTCGTGGGAGATCGCCATAGAGGAAAAAGGGCTTCGACGACACTTGGGAAACTTCGTGGTGCTCTCGGGATGCTTCTTGCGCGTGGATTGAACTAAGCTCCACCACAACGGAGACGGAGAAGACAAGCGTGCCCGCGGCCGAGAAAATAAAAACTCCAAAGTACTCGGGCTCCTGTGAACCATCCGACAAATTGAATGAGGGGAAAGTGAAGTTGGGTTAAGGGACACAAGATGACGCGCAAGAAAGAGGTAGGAACTTACTGGAGATTGTGCAATGCACGGTTATGTCACCCGGCGGCTTTTAGTGCATGCACGAGAGCTACCGAGAGCATGGCGGCGTTCCGAGAGCTACAAACGGAAACAAAGTCGCGCATTAGGGAAAATGGGGACGGCAAGGAACATTAAAAGCTAAGGAACCTTGAGGCATGGATTTTACCGAAGATAGGAGCTTCAAGGAGCTTCCTTCTCCTCAGCCCCGAGAGGAGAAGTGAGCTGAGAGAGAGAGGCCAAGCAGGTATTATCCTCGGGTAAAGACGGATAAGGGGGCGGCGTCAAGCGAGGGAGCCCCTGGATAGGTCAACGAGGGCGGTGCCGTAACGGGGGTGACGGAGGCGAGGCAGAGCGAGGCGGCCGCGTGGAGCGGGAACTCTGTGCGAGCCAACGGGAGGAAGAAGGAGGGTCTGACGCGCGGGCCCAGGCGATCAGTGGCTCAGAGAGGCACGGTCGCTGTGAGCCAGAGATTGGCTCGAGCCGGGCCGGTTTAGGTGGTTCGATCAGGACCGTTCAAACACGAATGGACGGCTTGGATCAAAAGGGGCGTTCGGACTGGTCAATCAAGCGCCAAGATCTTGACCGTCGATCTAGGATCAAACGGCTCGCAAGCGACGGTGCAGTTAGGCGGTCAGGTGGAGCCGAGTGGCGAGTCGGGCTCGGTCGGTGCAACAGTGCTGAGCCCGAGTTGAAAAACAGATTTGACTAAATAAGCAAAGGGTTTGACCGAGGCTTTAAATATAGAAATAAAATTCTATAAATTCTGAATTAAATCAAGGGTGTTCCTGGGATGACATAGTACTCATAAAAATTATAAAACCATACTGTTCTTGATATAATTTGTGTAAACTAAATTCAAACTTAGTCTAGGTCTATTAATGGTGTTTGAATTTTCTGAGGGTGAAATTGAGTTCCAAAAATTTGGTCAAAATTATATTTACTCATGATAATTATTCTAGTATTTGAATAAAATATTTTTAGGTGATGATCAAATGTTTTTGTTCCTGTTTTCATTTGGAGTTTGAATTCGAAGTGTATGTTTGATCTTTGATTTAAATTTTCCAATTGCAATATTTTATGCAAATGTCTCCAAAATGTCATGCATGCTGATAATATGCATACTAAATCTCATTAATCAAAATGGGGATGTTACAACTGCCGACCGGCCAAATAAAAACAGTCATCAGAGTAAAAAAATATAGTAGCGGAAGAAATGATATAAGTAGAAAAATTCCAGCGGCATGCCCATTTGATCTCGTAGGTAACCAACAAGGAACAAGGCCTAGATAGACCCATCACCAAACCCTTCGGTTCCAGGTGCAAAGAACGTGTCATCAGGCGTCGGCTCATCTTCGATCTCTGAACAACAATATTAGCGAAATTGAGTACTTGTGTACTCAACAAGACTTGTAGTGTATTGCAAAAATTATATTAAATGTAGGGCTATCAAAGGATGAAGCTATTGTCTACAGGTTATTTTTCTCAAAACCATTTTTATTTGCAATATTCATAAGTAGTATTTTGCAATGGAATTTAAAAGAGCATTTAATTATATATAGAACAGTAAGTAAAGAACTGAACAAAGAGTAACATCATCTCATAACCCTTCTCGGTTACAAGCACAAAAAGAAGTATGAACAACATCTCGCAACCCTCCTCGGCTGCAAGTTAACTCAACAAAATAAAACTCCATGTCATTACCCACGTTTTGGAACAAAATGTTTTAGAAAAACAAGACTAAAGCCATACCAATCGCACTAAGCACGCTCATGACAGCGAGCATAGCTATTTAAATATATTTTCACTCTACCGAGGTGTACATCTTTACCCATGGTAGACGGTATTCCAGTTGCCCAAAATATTTCTGTATCACTGCTCACTACCTTAGGTAAGTAGTCTAGAGTTCACGATGCAACCTTTACATCATCTAGTCCTACCCTTGCACTTAGCCTGTTGAATGTTCCTCACTCGCTCGAACACCCTCTGTCGAGTGAGACCCTTACTTGCCCAGATACCCTCTGTCAAGTGAGGGACCCTCACTTACCTGTATACCCTCCGTTAAGTGAGCCATACGCCATTATGTTGACAATAGAAATTGCTCGTAAACTACTGCCTACCTCTCATGCAAGGCTAGGTTTTCAGCGATTTAGTTAGCCATGACTATCCCATACCAGCACATACGGTTGTACAATTAGGTCTTAGTCCCGAAGTTGCTGGTTTCGGTCCTTAATCAACTATGGGTGAGAATCTCCACCCTATAAACTTGTGAGTCACAATCCTCACTTTTTCAGAATACATGATAACTCGCCTGCATCTAAGAACTAAGTTTTTCATTTTATTTTCATACAAAATAATAGAGGTACCCCCTCTGGACATTTTTCAAAATATCCCAAATTCACAGATTAACATATTGTCCTTTTATCAATTTTTGGAAAATCTATTGTTCTAGTAGCAGTTGTGTGACAAACGCACTAAAAAAATTCCCAAATGCCATTATATATCACCTAACCCATATTCTAATGGCTACAACAGTAAGAAATCAATATTTCAAGGAGATATATGCATCAATTAGGATTACAACTACCAGTTTCCCAACCATAGCATTTTCAAACAAAACATACACGCATGCATAATTGATTTTACAAAACAAGGTACAATAAGTAAAATACTGGGATCAACATGATCAAAGGAGGTGCTTGCCTTGCGCTTGCTATTCTGGAAATATGGTTGATTGGTCGTCGAAATAATTATTTGCGCAATCGACGTCTAATTCAAAAAGAGCGGGGAAACGAATTAAATAATACCAATAAATTCAACAGTAATCAACATCAAATATTTTTACATATTTTGAAATTTCATGATCTCATATGAATTTAGAGACAAAAATCATTTGATTCAGAGTT
Organism: Ampelocalamus luodianensis; assembly: GCA_036346255.1. Taxonomy (NCBI): domain Eukaryota; kingdom Viridiplantae; phylum Streptophyta; class Magnoliopsida; order Poales; family Poaceae; genus Ampelocalamus; species Ampelocalamus luodianensis. The sequence continues at coordinate 41,101,348 of CM070637.1, forward strand.
TTGTAGCAAAAGTTATTAAGGTTTGAATTCTGTTCGATTTGATAAATCCAGAGAAAATGAGAAATACGCTTTCTAACAGAGAAAGCGTATTCCCGCACATGCACTATTGAGGTTTATGCTTTCCAGAAAGGAAAGCGTATTCTGCTCTAAACTAAAATTGTATTTTCTATTTTTGTTTTTGATTTTCATATAAACTGACAAGTAGGGTCTCCTTGTTAGTTACTCGGTTCACACTACTACAAAACAGGTCATATTGGACGCCTCATCACAGACGGTTCCAAAGGAGCCGTGCGTATTCGCTTCTCTGACGGTTCCCTTTGGCCGCTCGTGATAGCTACTCACCACGCAGCGGTTCTTATTAGGAACCGTCAGGAATTATCGCGCGGTTCCTAATAAGAACCAAATGCGTGGTATACTGACGGTTAATTCTACAAACCGTCTGTGTAGTATCACAGATGGTTCCTAATAAGAACCGTCTGTGGTATCACAGACGGTTAATACCACAGACGGTTAATTCTACAAACCGTGCGTCGTAGTATCCTGACGGTTGGTAATCGTAACTGCTCGTGATACTGACACCTCATCACAAACGGTTCCAAAGGAGCCGTCTGTGTTGAACTTTTACAAACGGTTACATTTGGAACCGTCTGTGATAGTGACTTATCACAGATGGTTCTTTTACAAACCGTCTGTGATATAATTAAACAAAAAGATTAAGAAAAGATCACACGTCGCTGACATAATTAAACAAAAAGATTAAACCGTCTCTGATATAATTAAGCAAAAAGATTAAGAAAAGATAACAGTCTTCAAAAGGTAGAAACCGAAAAATTTTTAAATAAAGTTTTTCTAGTGACGGAGGTAGGCTGCTATCTCCGTCTTCAATACTTCATAGGCGACGGCGTCGGTGTAACATCCCAATTTTCAGAGCTTAAAAATATTTTAATAGTTAGTAGGGAGAAAATTCACCATTTGAATTTTATTTGATTTTAATTCCAAAGCTTAATATTGGACTTTAGAACCAAAAACATTCAATGTGAATAATCCCAACATGAACATTAACCAAAACTATTTTATTTGGGTTCTATGTGCTCAGATATATTTTCTAGATTTTTCTAGAATTTTTCTGAGTTCATTTGCTATTTTCTATTGCCCTTTTGAATTTCTGGTATTTTCTAAATTAGAAAACCTATTTAAAATCTCAGAAATAGTCTCGGGCCGAATTCCTTAACTCGGCCCATTCCATTCGCTGTGCCGGCCCATCTCCCGCCACCGCTGCGCCATGGCAAGGCCGCCTCCGCCATCGACGTGTGGGCCCCGCACGTCAGGTCGTCGTCTCCACGCCGCTTCTTCCCCGAGTCCTAGTCGCACCGTGCGCCATTGGAGCTTCTAGAAGCCTCGTCCGACAACGGACTTTCCTAACTAAAAACCTCCGGATTTCTTTGCCAAACTCTATCTCTAACCTTCCCGCGCCCGTATCTACTCTCAATCGGGATCGAAACGAACTCTATCCCCGTTCCATTTTCACCGAGAAATCCCGATTTAGGATTCCTTATCCCGGGCACCCCAGCCCCTATAAATAGCACCCGAGCTTCGCACGGTCCTCCGCAACCCAGAGCCGCCACCCTCATCTCCTTCCGAGCCTTAGCGCCGCCGCAATTGGAGTTCTAGGGTTTTTGCCGCCGTTCTGTTCTTCGTCGGTTGCGCCGCCGATGTCACCGCTGCCGCCACCGAGTGCACCGTCGAGTTCGGTGACGCCGAGTGGCTACCTCGAGAGTCCTCGCCGCGTAACATCACCGAGCCGCCGCTCGACAATACCGAAGCCCTCCGCCGCTCTCGAGCTTGCCGCCGCCGCCACCCTCCTCCCGATCACCGGAGTTGCATCGTGAGGTTCGCATAACAAGGGCTACACGTTGGTACCACTCACCCTCGCCGCGAGCCGATCGCCGACGACCATCGGGTCCAGAGCCGCCGTTGTCGGCATGGGCAACGTGGCCGTCCACGTCGGTGCCAGCGTCGGCATCGTGCAGGCGTCGCAGCCAGGTGTCGCCGTGTCACCATCCCCGTCAGCGCCGCGTGGCTGGGTCCACCGGTCCTCAGTCCCGAGGCTCGGTAGACATAGTCTACCATGAGCCATCTCACTGACATGTGGGTCCCACATGTCAGGCCATTTGTCACCCCGTCCGAACGTCCTCAGCTGACGTCAGCATTGCGCAATAATCCGATTTTTCTTTAGAGAAATAATTCAGAAATTCCAGAAAATCCAAATTAGGGTTTCTTTTAGATTTCCAATCTTCCAAAGCTCATAACTTTTGCATCCTAACTCCGATTGAGCCCATTCAAATTTCTAAATTTGTATAAATTCAAGCTCTATTTATTTGAGATTTTTATTTAATTTTTGGAGCTTGTTGTGCCTCTGTTATTTATTTGTTTTGTTTGTTTTTGTTTCGTTTACGAGTAGACGTCGTTTCGTCGGGAAATTTTGTGGAAGAAGGAGCACCCCAAGATCAAGACCAGTACATAGACCTTTTCCAAGGCAAGTCATACCTTTGATCATTTTGAACCCAGTTTTCAAATTACTTTGTGTTAAGTTATTGCATTCTACTTTAATTATTTATTTAAATGCTTTGGGCATAGTTATTATCCAACTTGTTATCACACATTGGCCTTGTATGTCATATTTCCTTGTCACCCTAGATTGGTTACTAGTTGGTATTATTATAGCACCAACGTGGGTTGGTTAGATGCGAGTACAATTGCTTAGCCATGCCACGAGTCATCATCACATGTAGGTTGCAAATAGTAATTATGACTAAGTGACTATGGAACTTCGTGTAAAACTGTGTGCTATGTGTTATTACTTCGTGATGGCATGTGTTGCACTAAAACCAACTGGGTGGTAAAGGATTTAGACTGAGGCAAGTGGTGGAGACTGTGTGACATGGTGGTCTATGTGATGGGAATGATAATCTTTGTGACTTAGTTAGAAAATGGAAGTCTTGCCTTGGTCAATTAAGGACTTAACTTTGTGCGCCATTGAATTGAGCCTTCATCAGACGACCACATGCCCAGTATGGGACGGGCCTAACTTAGTAAGTTATGGATTCTCGGCATTGATGTTCGTGTGGATAGGTTAGGGTGTGTGACAGGTGGAGGTGTGACTACTTGGTGGTTGCATCGCGGGACGATTCGTCTTCCCTGTCCAGTGGTGTGTGTTATACCAATTCTATGTGAGCTGGTATAGCGGTTTGTAAGCACACTGGGAACGCCAATGTTTGAGATGAAGTTTCCGAACTGTTTTGTTACGATTGGTGCTTGCTACACTAATTGTATCTTGTGGGTAAAGTGTACAACCTCTGCAGAGTGTTAAACAATCTATTCGAATAGCGCGTCATGGTCATGGACATGCTCGGGATTTCACATGAGGGGTAGTTTTCATAAAATGTGGGAATGGGAGCTGTGTGATTTAAGTCATATGGCTGTGTGAAAGAATTTGATTAGGCTATGTGTCTTTGTGGAAACAATTGTTAAATTAATATTGTCTATTTGTTTTGAATTATGCTTTCAATCTTTTATTCATATTCAATTGCAAATGTTGTTTTTATGCAAAAGAACCACAGAAGCCTTTTCTTTGGAATAAGCCTGCATCTATACATTGCATTACGTGGTATGATTTGCGAGTACGGTTGTGTACTCACGCTTGTTGTAAAACTTGCGCCCAAACCTCTGAAGAGGAGGAGTCTACGCCGCTTTCGAGGAGGAGTTCGCTGAAGGCTGATCGTTCGTTAAGGTCTGGATCCCAGTCGGTTGCCTGTGGTGAATTGGTGGGATCTACGCTGGAGTTATTTCCGTTCCTCCATTTTATTTCTGTTAGCTCTGCGTGGCTTAATAAGTGTAAACTCGACCATAAGGTCAAAACCCTTATTTGTTATTCAAATTAATCGTTTACTTTATTTATCGCTTGTGTGGATCGATATTTACCTATGTTAACCCTGTGTGCACTACCGTGATCCTGGACTAGTAGTATACACAGAGGGTTCCAGAATCATAATTCTGGGTCCCGACAGAGGTGGTATCAGAGCCATACTGACTGTAGGTCTTGACCTTAGTTAGATTGGCCATCTTTAGAGTGTCCAAATTATGTTCTAAAAGAAAAATTAACTTGCAAAGTTACATGTGGAGCCGACCTTAGAATCCCAGATTCCGGAGGCCCAGAAAACTGATGCCGAGGTAGCCAAATCGGGAAAACATGCAAGCGTGTAAAGCCAACGAATTTTCAAGATGATCGCGGTATAATTCGATATCGCCATCGCTTGGTAGTACTCGCTGATTCAGAATTGAAGAGTCTAATTCTTAGAGAAGCTCATAATTCAAGTTTTCTTTGCATCCCGGGAGTACCAAATGTACCAGATTTGAAGAAAATATTTTGGTGGAGCCAAATGAAGAGGCAAATTGCTCAAGATGTTTTGAATGTGATATTTGCCAAAGGGTTAAAGTGAACATCTAAAGCCAGGTGGTACCCTTGACCTTTGCCTATTCCACAGTGGAAGTGGGAAGAGATCGGTATGGATTTTGTTACTTGGTCTTCCCAAGACTTCCAAGGATATGATGCCATTTGGGTGATCATTGATCGCTTAACTAAAGTGGCTCATTTTATTCTCGGCCAGACCGATTTCAATGGCAAGCAATTAGCGAGCTTTATATTGCTAGAATTGTTTGTCTTCATGGTGTTCCTAAAGTCATTGTTTCGACCGTGGTCCTCGGTTTACTTCCCATTTTTGGAATAGCCTTCATCAAAGCTATGGGATCGAACTCTCTTTCGATCGCTTACCATCCTCAAACCGTGGTCAAACCGAAAGAGTGAACCAAGTAATGGAAGATCTTCTTCGAGCCTATGTGCTATCTTATGGCAAGGATCGGAGAAATCTTTGCCATATGTGGAATTTTCCTACAATAATAGCTACCAAGCAAGTATTCAAATGTCACCTTTTGAAGCCTTGTATGGGAGAGCTTGTAGGACTCCATTGAATTGGTCTGAGTCTCGTGAAAGATCATTCTATGGTCCAGACTTAGTAAAGGAAGCAGAAGAGCAAGTTCGACTGATTCGAGATTGTTTGAAAACTGCACAGTCTCGTCAGAAGAGCTATGCTGATCATCGCCGTCGGGAGTTGAGCTTTGAGGTGGATGACCATGTCTATCTTAAAGTGTCACCCATGAAAGGTACTCATCGTTTGTGTAAAAGGAAAGCTCGCACTCGCTATATCGGACCTTAGAATCATTGCTAAGCGAGGAGCTGTAGCTTACCAATTGGAATTACCTGAATCACTCTCAGCAGTACATGATACTTTTCATGTGTCTCAATTAAAGAAGTGCCTTCGTGTTCCTATTGAGGCAACTGCTTATGAGCATCTTAATCTCCAACCTGATCTTTCATATCAAGAGCAACCAGTACGTATCCTCGACATAATGGAACGCAGACAAGAAATCGTGATCACGGGTTCTTGAAAATTCAATGGGCTAATCATTCCGAGGATGAAGCCACTTGGGAGCGCGAAGATCTGATGCAGATTGAGCACCCCCATCTTTTTGTTGTTTAAAACTTTTCTTTGAATCAGGAAAGGAAAGTTTAAACAAAGCTATGTAAACAAAGATGTAATAATAACACTATGTTGTTATGTAAGAATCTTCTTTGTTATCCTTGAAGGAAACCAAAACAATGATGTTGAGTTTCCTCATAATTCATTTCCATTTCACTTCTTCTTGATCTCCAACTTGTTCCAAATCTCGAGGACTAGATTTTTCTTATGGGGTAGGTTTGTAATGCCCCAATCTTATCATGATAATAATCGTATTATGAACAGAATAGACTACTGTTCATATCATTCTTATTCTTAATCTCGCCATAGGCGTTCTTTGTTACCAAATAAAACCTTCCTTTTGCCAAAGTCCAAAACCTATTTAGAATATTTAAAGGAATACAAGGTAACACTTGTATTATGACTGGAAGTATTTTTATTAAAGCCTAGATAAATTATCTTGGCTAAAAATATTTTCGTTGCATTTTAGAAATTATTTGGACTTAAAGAAAATTTATGGTCTTTAAATAAACATTTTCACTGAAATAGATATTTATGTATTTTATAAAGTGAAAATGTGGTTTATGAAATTTATCTCGGGAAATATATCATCCCAGTAGCTTACAGTAAAAATTTCATGATTTTATAAATTTATTTGCTATTTTTAAAGTCCCAGTCAAACCTTTTAAATATATGAATAAGGTTTGGTCAACCCAACCGGTCCAAACCCGACCCTTGCCATCAGAGCGACCCGACCTCATGTGTCTCGGTCCAACCCAATCAAATTTGTTCGCTCGGTCACGCTCGAGCGCGAGCCGAACTCCACGATCGACATGAGCCGTCGATCTTCCATCGAGCAGGCGAAGCAATAACGCCCGCGAGCCGCCCACGTGTCCACTTAATCTCCGCCGTTGGATCTTAATCCAACGAGCGTGATCGATGTATGCAACCGGACAACTCCGGATCCCTATTCAATCACCACCGCTCGCTTCTAATCCAACCGCGACGCCTTTTCGTTTTAAACCTAAAAGCGCTTTATCTCACCGTTAGATTCAAATCCTACGCTTTTCCTTTTTCCTCGTGTTATAAAGCTCGCACTCCTCGGACCATTGGATCTTCATCGTGGCCCGATTTGTGTATGCATTCGGACGACTCCGATCCCCGCACAATCGTGGCCGCCCATTCTTGATCGGCGGTATCGCTTATTTCTATTTGAAACCCGAGGCGCGTTAATGTGAGTCTTTGGATTTCAACCTACGGCACACCTTTTTGACCGTGGGCCTTAAAGCCCAAAATCGTGGATCGTTGGATTTCGATCGGGTGGTGTGAGCGGTGTATGCAATCGACCATCCGGTTCAATTTTCAATCTCGACCGTAGGAATCAAATCCAACGGTGTTGCGCCATTGCATCTATAGGAGGTGACGGTATTCTTTTAGCCGAAGCGTTGGATTTCGATCTAACGCCCGATTTAAAAGGATCTCAAGATTCCTTTGAACTCCGCTTTAATCTCGGTCGGTAGATCTAGATCGTGCGGTCCATATTAATTGGTACCGATTCAAATCATTTAATCCTCTATTTATCACAGCCACCCATTCCCAATCGAATGGTGAGATTCTTTTGATCGTGTGAGGCGCACATGGTCGTGGATCGCCAAATGGACCCACATGTCATATTTTGCCTCTCTTCTTCCTTATCTCTCACAGCAGACCATTTTTGTGAGCAGAGGAGAGGATTTATCCAAAGATTATACACTAATTTTTGGATGTTTAGCTAAATGGACACCTCATCAACTCTAGATCTTTCCTTCTTGCCCTGTAGCTAAACTCCACATATATAAACCCTAGCTTTTGAGTCGCACCATTGTTGACCACTGAGCTCATTTTCTTCCTTGCACCTCGTGGGATTTTGCTCCTATCATTTGCTTATCTATCCTAATAATCGATGTTATCCTCGCATTAAAGATTTGGTATCCTTTGCGAGTTAAATCAGATTTGATCTCTCTGTCGATCAACCTCAAATTTTCGTGGTTCTTGGTATCTTTCCATTTGGTAAGCCAAAACCCTAGTTTCGACATCTTGAGCATCCTAGGAACCTTAAAAGCTGCTGTGAATCCTTCTTTTCAAGCATCGTAGCTTCCATCGCTTTAAGCGAAAAGTTGATATTATACCTTTCGGTTTTCATGTCATTTTCAAGACCTAGGGTTCTTCCTGTCAACTTATCATCTTATTTAGGTTTTGACTAAACCCTAGCAAAGATGACAAGTTGATCTTTCAATTCTTGTCGTCATCTATTTTGACTCTTAGCTGAAATCGTCTTCGATCTTTTGTGGCTCAACCGACAAAATAGGTTTTTGCTTTAGCTTTTGTAATCTAACTAGTTAGGTTAGACTAAAGTTGGTTTGGGATATTAATTATTCTAAAAGATCATGCTAAGATTCATTTATGAACTTTTGCATGATCTATACCTTTTTCCAAAATTGCAATCTGTCTGTTTTGACTCTTTTCAAATCAAAACTGGAACTTTGCAATAAACTCTAATTTCTGTCTTTTGAAAACAAAGTGAGCTATATAATGGGATCTTATCATTATTATGGGTAGTTATGGCTTAAGCATCTGTAATCATGCATTTCTAGATTGATCATGCATATTTCTTCCATGTTGGACTTATTGTCGATTTGGTATTTATTGGATCTTATTGTTTCTTTAGAATGCAGTTCTGTTGAAGCCATCGAATCTTTTCTCGAGCAACTGAGCCTCGCAATGAAGTCTATTATTACCAAGGCAAGCATCCTCTTTGCACCATATTGAACCCAGATTTTGTACAATAGTCTTTACAAATCCGATGATATCTCGAGCATGCTATTTGTTTGAAAATACAAAATATGACTTGTAATAGCTAGCTATGACCGACATGGTGGATTACCTTGATTATGACCATACACTCAACTCTAGTGTAGTCTTGTATAATATATGGTCTATTCTCGATTTGGCTTAGATATGCGATCTAGAGATTTTAGAGTTTGACAAGCATATCTTGTCAAACATGGGAATCACAATCGAATCGTTGTCATTTTCAAACTCTTTGTCAGTTCCTTTAAATCAGTCTTATATTTGAAATTTAAATTGATCGGACAAGAGGAAGCTAGTGATGGTGCTTTGCAGTACGAGATTGGGTTTTGTGGTGGACTTGTCAGGGTTAATTAAGGACCGAACTCGATTATTCAATTCAAGTCCCCTACGTACTTCCACATGCAGTGTATGGTATTTGCTTGGTTAAGTAAAATGTTGAGACTATTGAGTTGGAAACAGGAGAGTAAGGATATGTGTATTGGCCTTGCATGGCATAGATGCTTAGGTCTCGAGGACCGTGTCTTATGCCATGTGAGCTTTGTATGTCGATGTCGGATGTTCTTAGGAGGGTGAGGCGATATGTGCCTCGTCGCATATCGATACCTTAATGGTGCCGATAGCATTCTATTATGGGTGGTGAGCCCAATTGCTTTTAAATTGTTTGGATCGGCATTATCGACACAACATGTGTGCCCCTGTGGTTAGTAGGTGGTGTAGCCTACACTATGGGATTAGTTCACACATGGGGTCCAACTCAATAGTGTTAACTTGTTGAAAAATACCAAATCTTAGTTTCCCGGTCGGCATACCAAAGGAAGTGTGTCATCATTCGGAGGCATCCAAGGCAACGGCTAACTAAGTCATGTGGGTAAGATGTACACCTCGCAGGTATAAACTGATTGAATAGCCGTGTCCACGGTCATGGACGATAACTTGAATTGATGTCATTTGTATAGAAGCTTTGATGTTCAAAAATCTGGTTTTGGTTTATTTTAATTTGGCATGAGGGAATCATGCATCGCATCGTTTACCTTTAAGCCATTTACTTATATTTTAAGCAAACTTTGATTTATTAAATCGCTTTATCAAAATTTAGCTTTTGTAGGTTAAGATGTATCGCTTATGCAAATTTGAACCTTTATACCTTCTGTTGTAACCTTATGCATGTAAAAACTCTACTCCTTTGGTTAGGCTCTAATCACCACTTTATTTTACTAGTTTGAGTAAGACTTCTTGAGTACCTTCCGTACTCAAGGTGCTACCACCTATTGTTGCGGTGAGGACGGTTTTCAGATGAAGTACCGTTAGCGCCGATCGGTGACGCTAACGAGTAACGCTACTTCTTTCCTCCACGCAATTGCTGCGGGTGGATGGGGCCATTGGTGGATATTTTCCGCTTATTTTGCTTCCACAGATATCGTTAAAGTGACCAAGTCACTTAATATTGTAGTATCAACGAATGATGTAACCTTATGTTTAATTATATCAATGTATGACTTGTATGTGTTTGATGCAATGTTGATGAAGGATATATATGCAATGGTCATTGATCCCGGGAACCATTGGGAATCATATATATCAGGAATCACTGCATCGGATTTGTCATTGGTTAAATTTATATCTTTAGCCCGGTATTAATAAAGGGCAGACACTTGTTCCTTCATTAATAATTGTGCTACAAGATGAATTTAATTAGTAACATTTCCAATAACCAGGGTCCTCACAGCGTTGGTATCGAGCATACGTTGCTGTAGGTTAGAAGTAGCATGGCGAAGTTATTAGAGAGTCCTCTCGATAAAATTATTTTCAACGAAGAAAGTATTTTGAAACTGGAGCATGGCATCTTTTATTCCTTATCCTTCTTAATGTCACTTCTTGCCCAACTTTCTGTTGGTTTAATTAAAGGTGAATTGTTCCTTATCTTGCCTCTTTGCTTATAGATGAGCGGTTGGTACTTGGTCAAGGAGACTAGAGCCGAGGATGTTGATGGGTTTCCAGCTTTGCTGCGGGATATGATGTGGCGCTCCAATTTCACCTACCACCGAGTATGCCATTTATCGACGGATCGAGGACCGTGGATGGAGGAATACGCGCCTTCATCAACGCCATCGCTAGGCATGTAGCCGGCAGTGTCCCTTACTGTGTCCAAGCGCTTGCCACCTCCGAGGCGATGGCGGTTCAGGAAGCGGCAAGTAGGATGATGAGTCTTCTTCGTCATGATTTGACGGAATTGTCTCAACCACCCTATGACCACTTCCCGAATCAAGGTCCTACCTCCGGCGAGCACGCTCACGAGATACGATTTGGTGAAGACCTCAAAGTGCGGCGATTAGCGAGGATGGTCCGTATCATGGACCAAGTCCATCATTTGTCTTGTGAGGGAGCTATGGGAAACTAGGCATCGCCTTAATGAGGCCCAGAGTACCGCTTCTTGGAGTCAACATGAACGCGTTCCTCGCAACGTGCTTTATGGTGACAACGACCTCCCCTCCGCCGCCGCACCACCTCTTTACCGCCTTCCGAGTGGCGGTGCGTACTGTTTATGGACAAGCGCGCCAAGCCGGATGATCGCAGGTTTCCTCGCACTCTGCGGACCGCCTCTCCGGAGGTCATCACCATTGTTGGGTTCTCCGAGGCGCCTCATTAGTCCTTTGATCCGGTTGACACAGTTCCCGAGCTCACCTTCGAATGAGTTTAGGTGAACTTTAATCGGATCTTTACGCTAGCACCTCGACGATGAATCCCGTGGTTGAGTGTCTTTAGTCTAGTAGTTGCCCTTAAATAAATTGTATGTAATAGGCAGCAGATTTTGTCTGTAGTATGAAAGTTTAACTTTCGGTTTGTAATCGACATTATGGCCGACTATAATGTAAGACTGAACCGAAATTTTTTTGTATATATATATGAAGTTTCGGTTTGGTGTTAACTTGAATGCATAACATAACATGATGCATTATATGTACAGTATTTGCTTCCTTTCTAATTGTAAACTTGTTTGTGTTTGCCGAGTATGTCCTTGTTGTGTTGTTAACCATGTTGTGGTAACAGGATGACAGGACCACTACTCGCGCGCAAGCGCAACAAGGGAAGAGTATTTCATCTTGGTTCCCCATTCTCGTGGAGGGCCGATCGAACCTTCCAGCTTCTGGTCCGCAAGGTGGTCCTCGTGAAGAGGAGCTCTCCACCACCTTCTATGGCCGATGTGCTCATGCAAATTGAGCGCAACCGGATGGATCGACGCAAGATCTTGGAACAGATTGCGCGCAATACTTCTACTCTGTTGCATCAAGAATGAGCAGAGGCCACCATGTGCAAGGCGATCTTGTCGACTTTCAATGGACTAACCCGCCGGCGTTCTCCAGGTCTCAGGACCCTATGGAAGCTGAGGATTGGCTTCGAACCATTGAGAAGAAGCTTCTGATTACTCAATGCTCCGAAAGGGAAAAGGTTCTCTTTGCCAGTTATCAGCTCGATGGGCCAGCCAACATATGGTGGGATAATCTTCTTGCCATTCAGCCTGCTGGACATGTCCCTACTTGGGATGAGTTCAGAGAAGCCTTCGCGGCTCACATTCTGAAGGGTCATGACGATCAAACAGCAAGAGTTTTCGCTCAAGCAAGGGCGAAAATCGTGATCGAATATCGCATGAGTTCAACTTCCGCCGATATGCTCGATGATGTTTCGACTGACCTACGTCGTCGAAACCGGTTCTTGAATGGGCTATCTGAAGAACTGCAGATGGCTGTAGCTTTGCATGACTTCCGGAACTTCTCTCATTTGGTCAACAAAGCAATTGTGGCCGAGAGCAAGAGCAAGGCATTGGATGAGTCACGCAAGCGACAGCGGACTTCTCAGTTTGTTCCTAGTAGTAGCCATCGAGGCCTCGTATGTGGTTGTCTCAGGCCACCACGAGCACCGGCTCCATTTTCACCAAGGCCGCGGTATTTGCCCCTCGTCCATCTCCTCCCACGATCGGCCAGACCAAGTGGAAATCAGCCCCGCCCTGTTAACAACGTTAACCTGTGGGTTATTTGTTATCATTGTGGTCGTCCGGCATTATGCCAACAAGTGTGTGGCAAAGCGGCAAGGATTGCCCTGTTCGACCATATCCAAAGGCTCGTGCGACCAGCCTCTTCGCAGAGGCCACCTATTAAAGTTGATCCGCTCCACCGGGCATGTGAACCAAATCACTGCGCCAAGAGGCGCCGATACACTGGTTGTTATGGGTATGCTCCTAGTTAATTTCACCCACCATCGCTTTATTTGACTCGAGCATCTCATTCTTTATTAGCAATCATTTTGCTGTTCAACACCGCTAGATATGCATACCTCCAATCACCTTTTATTATTCAATCACCGGGTCGGTCTTTAAAACCGATCGATTTGTTGGGGTCAACATAGCAATCCTTGGGGTGAAGTTTTTAGCAAATCTAATTGTCATTGACTCTAAAGGATTGGACGTCATTTTGGGTATGGATTGGCTGTCCAAGAACCGTGGTCAAATCAATTGTTCCCAACGGTCTATTTCTATGACCAATGCAGACGGCATTCAAGTTGTTTACCATTCCAAAACAATTGGCTCATCTTTGTGCTCACCAAGTTGATACCACTCCTTCTTTGGAGTCGCATCAATTGTCCGTGAGTATGTTGATGTCTTTCTCAAGACCTTCCCGCTTACCACCGATCGGAAGTGGAGTTTGTTATTGAACTCGTTCGAAGGCGCCCGATATCCAGAGTCCTTATCGAATGCCTGTCAACGAGTGGTTGAATTGAAGAAGCAACTCGAGAATTGCTTGACAAGGGTTTCATTCGACCGAGTTCTCACCTTGGGGATGCCCGCAATCTTTGTCAAGAAGAAAGACAATACTTTACGGATGTGTGTGGATTACCGTCCGTTAAATGAGGGTACTATCAAGAATAAATATCCTCTACCTCGAATTGATGATCTTTTGATCGGTTGGTTGGTGCCGCGTCTTTTCAAAGATTGATTTGCGGTCGGGCTATCATCAAATCAAGGTTAGAGCCGAGGACATTCCTAAGACAGCCTTTCTACTCGTTATGGTTTATACGAGTATACGGTTATGTCCTTTGGTTTGACCAATGCTCCAAAGATATTTCATGAACCTTATGAATTCGGTGTTCATGGAATTCTTGGATAAGTTTGTTGTCGTGTTTATTGACGACATCCTTATTTATTCCAAGTCTGATAAGGATCATGAACAACATTTGCGACTTGTGCTGGAAACACTTCGTCGGCATCAATTGTATGCCAAGTTTAGCAAGTGTGCTTTCGCTCGTAGAAGTTGCCTTTACGGGCACGTGTTATCCAAGGAGGTATCGTCGATCCAAGCAAGGTACAAGATGTGCTAAATTGAAGCCTCCCAAGAGTGTCCCGAGATTCGAGTTTTCTTGGACTTGCGGGTTATTACGGAGGTTCATTGAAAATTTCTCCAAGATTGCTAGACCTTTGACTCAGCTCTTGCAGAAAGGGAAGAAATTTGAATGGTCAGCTAAGTGTGAAGAGAGTTTTCGACTTTTGAGAACTCTCTTGACCAAAGCTCCAGTTCTCATTCTTCCGGATGTTCTTAAGAGCTTCGACATTTATTGCGATGCATCTCGCCATGGACTTGGTTGTGTGCTTATGCAAGAAGGCCATGTTGTGGCATATGCATCCCGGCGATTGCCCTCATGAAGTTAATTATCCTACTCATGATTTGGAATTACGCCGTGGTCCATGCATTGAAGATTTGGCGGCATTACCTTCTAGGTAATCGTTGTGAGATCTACACTGATCATAAAAGGCTGAAGTACATATTCACTCAATCTGATTTGAATATGAGACAACGAAGATGGCTTGAACTGATCAAGGACTACGATATGGGTATTCATTATCATCCTGGTAAAGCCAATGTTGTGGCAGACGCTTTAAGCAGAAAGTCACAATGCAACTACATATCCTCTTTACCTGCCGAAAGAGACCGTGTGCTGATTTTGGCGCTAAGTCTTGAATTTGTGGAGCAAGGATTCTCGCTGCATTACATGTGGAGCCGACCTTAGAATCCCAGATTCTGAGGCCCAAAACCGATGCCGAGGTAGCGAAATCGGGAAAACATGCAAGCGTGTAAAGCCAACGAATTTTTCAAGATGATCGCGGATAATTCGATATCGCCATCGCTTGGTAGTACTGCTGATTCTGAATTAAAGAGTCTAATTCTTAGAGAAGCTCATAATTCCAAGTTTTCTTTGCATCCGGGAGTACCAAATGTACCAGATTTGAAGAAAATATTTTGGTGGAGCCAAATGAAGAGGCAAATTGCTCAAGATGTTGTCGAATGTGATATTTGCCAAAGGGTTAAAGTGAACATCTAAAGCCACTGGTACCCTTCACCTTTGCCTATTCCACAAAGCTGGAAGTGGGAAGAGATCGGATGGATTTTGTTCTTGGTCTTCCCAAGACTTCCAAGGATATGATGCCATTTGGGTGATCATTGATCGTTTAACTAAAGTGGCTCATTTTATTCTGGCCAGACCGATTTCAATGGCAAGCAATTAGCGAGCTTTATATTGCTAGAATTGTTTGTCTTCATGGTGTTCCTAAAGTCATTGTTTTCGACCGTGGTCCTCGGTTTACTTCCCATTTTTGGAATAGCCTTCATCAAAGCTATGGGACCGAACTCTCTTTCAAGATCGCTACCATCCTCAAACCGGTGGTCAAACCGAAAGAGTGAACCAAGTAATGGAAGATCTTCTTCGAGCCTATGTGCTATCTTATGGCAAGGATCGAGAAATCTTTGCCATATGTGGAATTTTCCTACAATAATAGCTACAAGCAAGTATTCAAATGTCACCTTTTGAAGCCTTGTATGGGAGAGCTTGTAGGACTCCATTGAATTGGTCGAGTCCGTGAAAGATCATTCTATGGTCCAGACTTAGTAAAGGAAGCGTAAGAGCAAGTTCGATCGATTCGAGATTGTTTGAAAACCGCATACCTCGCGGTAAGAGCTATGCGATCATCGCCGTCGGAGTTGAGCTTTGAGGTGGATGACCATGTCTATCTTAAAGTGTCACCCATGAAAGGTACTCATCGTTTTGTGTAAAAGGAAAGCTCGCACTCGCTATATCGGACCCTTCCGAATCATTGCTGTTTAGGAGTCAGAGCTACCAATTGGAATTACTCGAATCACTCTCAAAGATACATGATACTTTTCATGTGTCTCAATTAAAGAAGTGCCTTCGTGTTCCTATTGAGGCAATCGCTATGAGCATCTTAATCTCCAACTTGATCTTTCATATCAAGAGCAACCAGTACGTATCCTCGACATAATGGAACGCAGGACAAGAAATCGTACTGTCAGGTTCTTGAAAATTCAATGGGCTAATCATTCCGAGGATGAAGCCACTTGGGAGCGCGAAGATCTGATGCAGATTGAGCACCCCCATCTTTTTGTTGTTTAAAACTTTTCTTTGAATCAGGAAAGGAAAGTTTAAACAAAGCTATGTAAACAAAGATGTAATAATAACACTATGTTGTTATGTAAGAATCTTCTTTGTTATCCTTGAAGGAAACCAAAACAACAGATGTTGAGTTTCCTCATAATTCATTTCCATTTCACTTCTTCTTGATCTCCAACTTGTTCCAAATCTCGAGGACGAGATTTTTCTTAAGGGGGGTAGGTTTGTAACAGCCCCAATCTTATCAACAGATAATAATCAGATTATGAACAAAGAATAGACTACTGCTCATATCATTCATGTCTTAATCTCGCCATGCTGTTCTTTGTTACTAAATAAAACCTTCCTTTTGCCAAAGTCCAAAACCTATTTAGAATATTTAAAGGAATACAAGGTAACACTTGTATTATGACTGGGAAGTATTTTTATTAAAGCCTAGATAAATTATCTTGGCTAAAAATATTTTCGTTGCATTTTTAGAAATTATTTGGACTTAAAGAAAATTTATGGTCTTTAAATAAACATTTTGGCCTGAAATAGATATTTATGTATTTTATAAAGTGAAAATGTGGTTTATGAAATTTATCTAGGAAATATATCATCCCGGTAGCTTACAGATAAAAATTTCATGATTTTATAAATTTATTTGCTATTTTTAAAGTCCCACCAAACCTTTTAAATATATGAATAAGGTTTGGTCAACCCAACCGGTCCAAACCCGACCCTTGCATCAGAGCGACCCACCTCATGTGTCTCGGTCCAACCCAATCAAATTTGTCCGCTCGGTCACGCTCGAGCGCGAGCCCAACTCCACGATCGACATGAGCCGTCGATCTTCCATCGAACGCGAAGCAATAACGCCCGCGAGCTGCCCACGTGTCCACTTAATCTCGCCGTTGATCTTAATCCAACGAGCGTGATCGATGTATGCAACCGACAACTCCGATCCCTATTCAATCACCACCGCTCGCTTCTAATCCAACCGTGACGCCCTTTTCGTTTTAAACCTAAAGGCGCGCTTTTATCTCACCGTTAGATTCAAATCCACGCTTTTCCCTTTTTCCTCGTGTTATAAAGCTCGCACTCCTCCGACCATTGATCTTCATCGTGTGGCCCGATTTGTGTATGCATTCTGACGACTCGATCCCGCACAATCGTGGCCGCCCATTCTTGATCGGCGGTATCGCTTATTTCTATTTGAAACCCGAGGCGCTAAGCATCGTGAGTCTTTGATTTCAACTTCGGCACACCTTTTTGACCGTGGGCCTTTAAAGCCCAAAATCGGTGGATCGTTGGATTTCGATCGGGTGGCCCAGAGCGTGTATGCAATCGGACCATCCGGTTCAATTTTCAATCTCGGCCGTGAGGAATCAAATCCAACGGTGTTGCGCCATTGCATCTATAGGAGGTGACGGTATTCTTTTAGCCGAAGCGTTGATTTCGATCTAACGCCCGATTTAAAGGGATCTCAAGATTCCTTTGAACTCCGCTTTAATCCTCGGCCGATGAGATCTAGATCGTGCGGTCCATATTAATTGGTACCGATTCAAATCATTTAATCCTCTATTTATCACACCACCCATTCCCAATCGAATGGCTGAGATTCTTTTGATCGTGTGTGTGATGTGCGCCGTGGATCGCCAATGGGACCCACATGTCATATTTTGCCTCTCTTCTTCCTTATCTCTGTGCAGACCATTTTTGTGAGCAGAGGAGAGGATTTATCCAAAGATTATACACTAATTTTTGGATGTTTAGCTAAATGGACACCTCATCAACTCTAGATCTTTCCTTCTTGCCACAGTAGCTAAACTCCCACATATATAAACCCTAGCTTTTGGAGTCTGACCATTGTTGACCACTTTGGAGCTCATTTTCTTCCTTGCACTCGTGGGATTTTGCTCCTATCATTTGCTTATCTATCCTTAAGCAATCGATGTTATCCTCGCATTAAAGATTTGGTATCCTTTGCGAGTTAAATCAGATTTGATCTCTCTGTCGATCAACCTCAAATTTTCGTGGTTCTTGGTATCTTTCCATACTTGTAAGCCAAAAACCCTAGTTTCGACATCTTGAGCATCCTAGAACCTTAAAAGTCTTGTGAATCCTTCTTTTAAGCATCGTAGCTTCCATCGGCTTTAAACTAAAAGTTGATATTATACCTTTTCGGTTTTCATGTCATTTTCAAGACCTAGGGTTCTTCTGTCAACTTATCATCTTATTTAGGTTTTGACTAAACCCTAGCAAGACATGACAAGTTGATCTTTCAATTCTTGTCGTCATCTATTTTGACTCTTAGCTGAAATTGTCTCGATCTTTTGTGGCTCAACCGACAAAATAGGTTTTTGCTTTAGCTTTTGTAATCTAACTAGTTAGGTTAGACTAAAGTTGGTTTGGGATATTAATTACCTAAAAGATCATGCTAAGATTCATTTATGAACTTTTGCATGATCTATACCTCTTTTTCCAAAATTGCAATCTGTCCTGCTTTGACTCTTTTCAAATCAAAACTGGAACTTTGCAATAAACTCTAATTTGTCTTTTGAAAACAAGTGAGCTATATAATGGGATCTTATCATTATTATGGTAGTTATGGCTTAAGCATACTGTAATCATGCATTTCTAGATTGATCATGCATATTTCTTCCATGTTGGACTTATTGTCATTTTGGTATTTATTGGATCTTATTGTTTCTTTAGAATCAGTTCGTTGAAGCCATCGAATCTTTTCTCGAGCAACTGAGCCGCAATGTAAGTCTATTATTACCAAGGCAAGCATCCTCTTTGCACCATATTGAACCTGATTTTGTACAATAGTCTTTACAAATCCAAAGGATATCTGAGCATGCTATTTGTTTGAAAATACAAAATATGACTTGTAATAGCTAGCTATGACTCGACATGGTGGATTACCTTGATTATGACCATACACTCAACTCTAGTGTAGTCTTGTATAATATATGGTCTATTCTCGATTTGGCTTAGATATGCGATCTAGAGATTTTAGAGTTTGACAAGCATATCTTGTCAAACATGGGAATCACAATCGAATCTGTTGTCATTTTCAAACTCTTTGTCCAGCCTTTAAATCAGTCTTATATTTGAAATTTAAATTGATCTGGACAAGAGGAAGCTAGTGATGGTGCTTTCGTGCACGAGATTGGGTTTTGTGGTGGACTTGTCAGGGTTAATTAAGGACCGAACTCGATTATTCAATTCAAGTCCCCACGCACTTCCACATGCGGTGTATGGCGCTGCTTGGTTAAGTAAAATGTTGAGACTATTGAGTTGGAAACAGAGAGTAAGGATATGTGTATTGGCCTTGCATGGCATAGATGCTTAGGTCCGAGGACCGTGTCTTATGCCATGTGAGCTTTGTATGTCAAGATGTCGGATGTTCTTAGGAGGGTGAGGGCGTATATGTGCCTCGTCGCATATACGATACCTTAATGGTGCCGATAGCATTCTATTGTGGGTGGTGAGCCCAATTGCTTTTAAATTGTTTGGATCGGCATTCTTGACACAACATGTGTGCCCTGTGGTTAGTAGGTGGTGTAGCCTACACTATGGGATTAGTTCACACATGGGGTCCAACTCAATAGTGTTAACTTGTTGAAAATACCAAATCTTAGTTTCCCGGTCGGCATACCAAAGGAAGTGTGTCATCATTCGGAGGCATCCGAAGGCAAGGCTAACTAAGTCATGTGGGTAAAGATGTACACCCGCAGGTATAAACTGTCGAATAGCCATGTCCACGGTCATGGACGATAACTTGAATTGATGTCATTTGTATAGAAGCTTTGATGTTCAAAAATCTGGTTTTGGTTTATTTTCGCCGCATGAGGAATCATGCATCGCATCTTATTTACCTTTAAGCCATTTACTTATTTTAAGCAAACTTTGATTTATTAAATCGCTTTATCAAAATTTAGCTTTTGTAGGTTAAGATGTATCGCTTTATGCAAATTTGAACCTTTATACCTTCTCGTTGTAACCTTATGCATGTAAAAACTCTACTCCTTTGGTTAGGCTCTAATCACCACTTTATTTTACTAGTTTGAGTAAGACTTGCCGAGTACCTTCCGTACTCAAGGTGCTACCACCTATTGTTGCGGTGAGGACGGTTTTCAGATGAAGTACCCGTTAGCGCCGATCGGTGACGCTAACGAGTAACGCTATTTCTTTCCTCCACGCAATTGCTGCGGTGGATGGGGCCATTGGTGGATATTTTCCGTTTATTTTGCTTCCACAGATATGTTAAAGTGACCAAGTCACTTAATATTGTAGTATCAACGAATGATGTAACCTTATGTTTAATTATATCAATGTATGACTTGTATGTGTTTGATGCAATGTTGATGAAGGATATATATGCAATGGTCATTGATCCTGGGAACCATTGGGAATCATATATATCCGAATCTCACATTGGATTTGTCATCGTTAAATTTATATCTTTAGCCGGTATTAATAAAGCGCACTGTTCCTTCATTAATAATTGTGCTACAGTATGAATTTAATTAGTAACATTTCCAATAACCGGGGGTCCTCACAAACGACAAGGCGAGCCAACCTTCGCACGTCTCTGTGAGGAAGATCACTTGGCTGGAAGGTATCCAGGAGTCGTCGCGCTTGGCCATGCTGCGTATCTGCAACATATACGCACAGGAGCTTCAGGACACCGTCTTCCGCTACCACCCCAGAGCTGCAGCCGTGGACTTGCCAGCACGCTACCCGTCCACAGAAGGAGAGAGCAACGCTACCGTCGTGCACCTCGCCCAGTTCGTGGCCGCCCAGGAGGAAGCCTTGGAGAGAACCATCACGGAGTTGGATCATGTCTATGAAGCCTGCGGAGAGTCAAGAGAAGGTCGCCACTGCAAGAGATCCTACGACCAAGTCCCCAAGAAGAGGAAGACCTGAGGAGGACTCAAGAAGATCCGCAGGAAGGCCGGTCGAGCAAGAGGATGATGCAGGCCGGAGGAGCCGGTGAGCGCTTGCACCGAACGCCTGCCTCGCCGCACCAATTCTGTGGCATCGGATCGGTTTGCCAAGATGTCGGCTCACTTCCGAGTCTACCGCCGTGAGCGTCGCCGCGGTTGTGGAGGCTTCTCGAGTAGTTGGTCTTAGTTCCAGCCAGCTTAGCGATTTGGCCAGCTTTGGTGAGTCGCCTTAGACGGTAGTTTTGTGTGCTTAGGTCGTCGTTTCTTTTTGTGTGCGAGCATGAGCGCAAAGGCCCTTAGGCATCTGTTGCGACCATGCTAAGACCCTAATTAATAAAGGTATTTCATTGGAGTTTCTTGAGTGTGTTTTGTTGGGTTTAACACGCCCCGCTAGTTCTCAACTTATCTTGTGCTTGCTACCTTATCTAACCCATGGAGCTTCGCGGATGGTTCAAACTCACAAGCTAACGCTAGTGGTTCCGTACTCAAAGACCGAGAAGCAATGAGCAACCACCCAGGAGCGCTTCCGCCACAAGCACCCCAATTGACTTGCAGAACTTTGGAGCTTTCATGGCAGCACAGACTCAGCTGATGAATACCATGATGACTCAGATGCAAGCTATGAACAACCAGGTCAACAACAACAACAACAATCAACGCGATGGAGCCCGGTGCTCATGGTCACCATGGACCATCCAAACTTGCACAATTTATGAGGACTCGCCCACCAACATTTTCCGGACACGCCTCTAGTGGAAGCGGGCGATTGGCTCGAGTTATCGAAGGAAGGCTGCGATCACCCGGTGCGGCGATCGTGAAAAGGTTTCGTATGCCACTCACCGGATGGAAGGCACATTCTTTGAATGGTGGGATAAATTCATGCCGCCATGAGACGCCACAGATATCACCCGGGAGGAATTTTCTGCAAAGATTTCGCCGTTATCACGTACGTAAGGTATTATCGATCCGAAGAAGGATGAGTTCCGCTCTCAAGCAAGGAGCTATGTCAATGTCGACTATCTCAACAAGTTTTTCGATTAGCTCGCTCACGCAGCGGAGAAGATGTAGCCACGGACAAGGCTCGTCGAGTCGCTTTTGAAGGGACTAAACATCGGACTACAAGTCGGTTTGATCGCCCATACTTTTCCCGATTTCAAGCGGTCAACAAAGCCTTTGTTTTGGAGGACAAACGCAAGGAACCGGAGGATAATCAGAACGCCGATGGCTCAAAGAAGGGAACCATCAATCACGGCAAGAGGGCAAGAACAAGTGCAAAGACAGTTCAACGAGTTTCACCCCGCACTTCGTTGAGCACTCGCACCAACTTCAAGACTTCGCCCACCGCCGTAACTTCCGCAACCCTGCACCCGTCAACCCCAATCCAGAAAGCAACCAATAGAACGCACCAAAGGTATGTTACGCCTATCGTCAGCCAGGACATTTTGCCAACCAGTGTCCGCAAAGGGGAACAATCACTCCAGTACGCTTCAACCTTGGAGCTACTCCATCCAAGATGCCAACACCAGGCATCAACCAAGGACCTTCACAAGTTGCCCGCTGTCGAGGAGCACCACGGTCCGGATCGAGGCCGTGTCAACCACGCCACTCTGGAAGGAGCCGGGAATCACCGACGTCGATCTTGGGTAAGTTTTCGTTAACTCAAGACTGCATTAGTTTTGTTTGATTCGAGCTCGATTCGCTTGTTTCGGAATGTTTGCAACCAAGAATAAATTGGATGTTATGCAACTTAAGCATACCGTAGTCCGATGCCGAGCAGAGCTAAGTACTAGAGTGGGATGTTTAGGAGCTAAGTTACTCATAGCTGGAGTTGAGTTTCTAGCCAACCTAATTGTCCTAGACACCCAGACCTTAGATGTCATTCTTGGCATGGATTGGTTATCCAAGCACAAAGCCGTGCTAGATTGTGGCCGAAGAGCCGTAACAGTCGAGGACGCCAAAGGAAACAAGGTAGAGTTTCTAGCCACCTCAGTTCGTGATGGACATTTGCTAGTAAACAGTTTGAAGACCCTTTCCTTAGAAGAAGTACCAGTGGTCAGTGAATACCCAGATGTGTTTCCGGAAGAGTTACCAGGAATGCCACCGGATCATGACATCGAGTTTGTCATCGACCTAGTGCCAGGGACAACACCAATTTCAAAGAGACCTTATCGGATGCCAGCCGATGAATTGGTAGAGATGAAGAAGCAGATAGAAGAACTTCTTGAGAAAGGTTTCGTGAGACCTAGTTCGTCGCCATGGGGAGCACCAGTGTTGTTTGTCAAGAAGAAAGATGGAAGTATGAGGATGTGTATTGATTACCGTTCCCTCAACGAGGTTACCATCAAGAACATGTACCCACTACCCCGGATAGATGATCTGTTTGATCAGATGAAAGGAGTCGGATTATTCTAGAAGATCGACCTGCGATCAGGTTACCACCAGCTAAAGATTTGTCCTAAGGATATACCAAAGACCGCTTTCTCAACGCGGTATGGACATTATGAATTCTTAGTCATGTCCTTTGGTCTGACTAATGCCCCTTCCTATTTCATGAACATGATGAATAAAGTATTCATGGAATATTTGGACAAGTTCGTAGTTGTGTTCATTGATGATATTCTGGTGTACTCCAAGTCGGAGGAAGAACACGCCGAACATTTAAGGGTAGTATTGGAAAAACTCCGAGAGCATCAGTTGTATGCCAAGTTCAGTAAGTGTGATTTTTGGAAGAAGGAAGTGGATTTCCTTGGTCATGTGATGACAGCCAAGGGAGTAGCAGTTGACCCCGGTAAAGTTAAAGTAGTGCTACATTGGGAGCAGCCCAAGACCGTAACTCAGATTCGCAGTTTCTTAGGAATGGCAGGTTATTACCGCCGTTTCATCGAAGGATTCTCATCAATTGCTAAGCCTCTTACGCAATTGTTGAAAAAGGAGAAAAAGTTCACTTGGACTCCAGCCTGTGAGGAAAGTTTTCAAGAGTTGAAGAAGCGCTTGACTTCAGCTCCAGTGCTGATTTTGCCAGATATTCGGAAAGATTTCGATAACTATTGTGATGCTTCGCGTCAAGGATTAGGATGCGTCCTGATGCAAGAAGGAAGAGCTGTCGCTTATGCGTCAAGGCAGTTGAGACCTCACGAGGAGAATTACCCTACTCATGATCTGGAATTAGCTGCCGTAGTGCATGCTTTAAAAATTTGGCGTCATTACTTCATCGGTAATCGCTGTGAAGTCTATACGGATCATAAGAGTCTAAAGTATATCTTCACCCAGTCAGATTTGAATATGAGACAGAGAAGATGGTTGGAATTGATCAAGGATTATAATCTTGGAATCCATTACCATCCCGAAAAAGCCAACGTAGTTGCAGACGCTCTAAGTCGTAAGAGTTACTGCAATGCTTTGGAAGTAAAGGAAAGTTGCCCAGAACTTTATGAAGAATTTCAGAAGTTAAAGCTAGAAGTTGTATCGGAAGGATTTGTAGCTAATTTGGAAGTACAGTCTACCCTGGAGAAGCAAATTCGTGAAGCACAACCAAAGGATCCCGTGTTGTCAGAAATCAAGGTCAAAATGATAGAGGGGAAATTCAAAGATTTCACCAAGGATGATCAAGACATACTCTGGATTAATGGTCGTATCTGTGTACCAGATATCGATGGTCTCAAACAGTTAATCTTAAAGGAAGCCCATGACTCAAAGTATTCGATACACCCTGGAAGTACCAAGATGTACCAGGATGTTAAGACTAAATTTTGGTGGCCAAATTTGAAACGAGAAGTCGCGGAGTTCGTTGCCTTGTGCGACACCTGTCAGAAAGTAAAGGCAGAACACCAGAGACCAGCAGGTTTGCTGCAATCGCTGAAGATTCCAGAATGGAAGTGGGAAGAGATCGGTATGGATTTCATTACCGGTTTACCCAAGACTCAATCGGGTCACGATTCGATCTGGGTAATAGTTGATCGTTTGACCAAAGTCGCCCATTTCCTGCAAGTTAAAACCACGTACTCAGGAGATCGCCTTGCGGAGTTGTACATGGCTAGAATTGTCAGTTTGCATGGAGTGCCCAAAAAGATAGTGTCAGATCGAGGATCCCAGTTCACCTCTCGTTTTTTGCAGAGCTTGCATGAAGCATTGGTACCCATCGAATTTCGAGTATCGCGTATCATCCATGCATGATGGACAGACTGAAAGAGTTAATCAGATATTGGAGGATATGCTGAGAGCTTGTGCTCTAGCTAACGCTACCCGATGGGATAAAAGTTTACCGTATGCAGAATTTTCGTACAACAACAGTTACCAAGCTAGTCTGCAAATGTCACCATTTGAAGCCTTGTATGGCCGTGCCTGCCGAACCCCGTTGAATTGGTGAAAGCAAATGAGCGATCAATTTCGGTCCAAACATTATTCAGGAAGCAGAAGAGCAAGTGGCCATGATCAGAGAAAGATTGAAGATAGCTCAGTCCAGGCAGAAGAGCTATGCTGATAATCGTCGCCATGATCTCAGTTTTGAACCCGAGGACTTCGTTTATCTTCGAGTTACCCCGCTCAGAGGTGTCAAAAGGTTTCATGCCAAAGGGAAGCTTGCCCCTAGGTATGTTGGTCCGTTCAAGATTTTGGAACGTCGTGGAGAAGTTGCTTATCAGTTGGAGCTACCGCAATTCGTTGGCGGAGTACATGATGTCTTTCATGTCTCGCAGTTTGAAGAAGTGTCTTCGTGTGCTAGAAGAGCAAGCCCGTTGGAATCAATTGAGTTGAAAGAGGATCTTACCTACAAGGAGCAGCCGGTCAAGATTTTAGATGTCATGAGCGCCTCACCGAAGCAAGACTGCTTCGTTTTGCAAGGTTCGGTGGAGCAACCACTCGAAGAAGGGAAGCAACGTGGGAGCGTGAAGAAGAGTGAAAGCCGAGTTCCCTAGCCTTTTCTCTAGCTAGCTTTGAATCTCGGGTCGAGATTCCTTTAAGGGGGAGGTTTGTAACATCCCAATTTTGAGCTTAAAATCTTTTAATAGTTAGTAGGAGAAAATTCACCATTTGAATTTTATTTGATTTTAATTCCAAAGCTTAATATTGGACTTTAGAAACAAAAACATTTAATGTGAATAATCCCAACATGAACATTAACCAAAACTATTTTATTTGGGTTCTATGTGCTCGGATATATTTTCTAGATTTTTCTAGAATTTTTACGAGTTCATTTGCTATTTTCTATTGCCCTTTGAATTTCTCGTATTTTCTAAATTAGAAAACCTATTTAAAATCTCGAAATAGTCTCGGCCGAATTCCTTAACTCGCCCATTCCTTCACTGTGCCGCCCATCTCCGCCAGCCGCCGCCACAAGACGCTATCGCGCCCCGCCTGCGACGTGTGGGCCCGCAAGTCGTCGCCTCTCGCGCCGCTTCTTCCCCGAGTCCGAGTCGGCACCGTCCGCCATTGGAGCTTCTAGAAGCCTCGTCCGACAACGGACTTTCCTAACTAAAAACCTCCGGATTTCTTTGCCAAACTCTATCTCTAACCTTCCCGCGCCCGTATCTACTCTCAATCGGGATCGAAACGAACTCTATCCCCGTTTCCGTTTTCAACCGAGAAATCCCCGATTTAGGGATTCCTTATCCCGGGCACCCCAGCCCCTATAAATAGCACCCGAGCTTCGCACGGTCCTCCGCAACCCAGAGCCGCCACCCTCATCTCCTTCCGAGCCTTAGCGCCGCCGCAATTGGAGTTCTAGGGTTTTTGCCGCCGTTCTGTTCTTCGTCGGTTGCGCCGCCGCCAGTGTCGCCGCGTCGCCACCGAGTGCACCGTCAGGTTCAGTGACGCCAGGGCTACCTCCAGGAGTCCTCGCCGCGTAACATCACCGAGCCGCCGTCCGAGCAATACGAAGCCCTCGCGCTCACGAGCTCGCCGGTCGCCACCGTCCCTCCCGATCACCCGGAGTTGCATCAGTAGGTTCGCAATAACAAGGGCTACACGTTGGTACCACTCACCCTCGCCGGCGAGCCGCCGATCGCCGACGACCATCGGGTCCAGAGCCGCCGTTGTCGGCATGGGCAACGTGGCCGTCCACGTCGGTGCCAGCGTCGGCATCGTGCAGGCGTGGCAGCCAGGTGTCGCCGTGTCAGCATCCCCGTCAGCGCCGCGTGGCTGGGTCCACCGGTCCTCAGTCCCGAGGCTCGGTAGACCTAGTCTACCGTGAGCCATCTCACTGACATGTGGGTCCCACATGTCAGGCCGTTTGTCACCCCGTCCGAACGTCCTCAGCTGACGTCAGCATTGCGCAATAATCCGATTTTTCTTTAGAGAAATAATTCGGAAATTCCAGAAAATCCAAATTAGGGTTTCTTTTAGATTTCCAATCTTCCAAAGCTCATAACTTTTGCATCCTAACTCCGATTGAGCCCATTCAAATTTCTAAATTTGTCTAAATTCAAGCTCTATTTATCTGAGGTTTTTATTTAATTTTTGGAGCTTGTTTTGCCTCTGTTATTTATTTGTTTTTGTTTCGTTTGCGAGTAGACGTCGTTTCGTCGGGAAATTTTGTGGAAGAAGGAGCACCCCAAGATCAAGACCAGTACATAGACCTTTTCCAAGGCAAGTCATACCTTTGATCATCTTGAACCCAGTTTTCAAATTACTTTGTGTTAAGTTATTGCATTCTACTTTAATTATTTATTTAAATGCTTTGGGCATAGTTATTATCCTACTTGTTATCACACCTTGGCCTTGTATGTCATATTTCCTTGTCACCCTAGATTGGTTACTAGTTGGTATTATTATAGCACCAACGTGGGTTGGTTAGATGCGAGTACAATTGCTTAGCCATGCCACGAGTCATCATGACATGTAGGTTGCAAATAGTAATTATGACTAAGTGACTATGGAACTTCGTGTAAAATTGTGTGCTATGTGTTATTACTTCGTGATGGCATGTGTTGCACTAAAACCAACTGGGTGGTAAAGGATTTAGACTGAGGCAAGTGGTGGAGACTGTGTGACATGGTGGTCTATGTGATGGGAATGATAATCTTTGTGACTTAGTTAGAAAATGGAAGTCTTGCCTTGGTCAATTAAGGACTTAACTTTGTGCGCCATTGAACTGAGCCTTACTGTACGACCACATGCCTGGTATGGGACGGGCCTAACTTAGTAAGTTATGGATTCTCGGCATTGATGTTCAGGTGGATAGGTTAGGCTTGTGTGACAGGTGGAGGTGTGACTACTTGGTGGTTGCATCGCGGGACGATTCGTCTTCCCTGTCCAGCGGTGTGTGTTATACCAATTCTATGTGAGCTGGTATAGCGGTTTGTAAGCACACTGGGAACGCCAATGTTTGAGATGAAGTTTCAGAACTGTTTTGTTACGATTGGTGCTTGCTACACTAATTGTATCTTGTGGGTAAAGTGTACAACCTCTGCAGAGTGTTAAGCAATCTATTCGAATAGCCGCGTCCGCGGTCATGGACATGCTCGGGGATTTCACATGAGGGGTAGTTTTCATAAAATGTGGGAATGGGAGCTGTGTGATTTAAGTCATATGGCTGTGTGAAAGAATTTGATTAGGCTATGTGTCTTTGTGGAAACAATTGTTAAATTAATATTGTCTATTTGTTTTGAATTATGCTTTCAATCTTTTATTCGTATTCAATTGCAAATGTTGCTTTTATGCAAAAGAACCACAGAAGCCTTTTCTTTGGAATAAGAGAAAGTTAAAATCTTAAAAGAAAAATTATGGGAAAGAGTGTGATCTTGAATAGTGAAATATTTTCTTAGTTCTTATGTGAACTATGTGTTTTTGACGGATATCAATTTCAAATTGAGTTGGTTCTTGCCGGGATATGTGGTTCTTTACAGTTGAAAAAAAAGGGTTAATCTGATTATTCGAGTGATTTCGCTTTTGGTCTATGTGGCATTTATTTCTAAACTGTCTAGTTGGAATGTGAAAAGGGTTTTCTTGGGGATCTTCGATTTTCACTACTACAAAACATGCAATAGTAGACACCTCATCACAGACGGTTAAAATAGAACTGTCTGTGTTGGGTCTGTCGGGCCTATCACAGACGGTTTGTAATACAAACCGTCAGCGATACTCGATATCATAGACGGTTCTATTAAAGAACCGTCTCGATAATATCATAGACGGTTCTATTAAAAACCGTCGCGATAATCGCGAGATCGAATACGGTTCTATTAAAGAACCGTCTCGATACTATCGAAACGGTTCTTTAATAGAACCGTATTCGATATCGCGATTATCACGAGCGGTTTTAATAGAACCGTCTCTGATACTATCACGAGCGGTTGGTATCACGAACCGTCTATGATAAGTACCTCATCACAGACGGTTGGTGATACGAGACGTCTGTGATATGTGATTCACAACGCGGGAGTTCGAAAATTTTGAATACGTGCGCGGGAATTTTGAATGCGTGAGCGGGAGTAGCGGAAGTCCTTATATATTAATAAGGACTCCCCCAAATCCAACGTGACCTCTGGGCTCCCTTCTCCCGCACCGGCCCTCGTCCCTCCCGTTCGTCCCGCCGTCGCCCAGTGCTCCCTCCGCCGGGCCTCCTCCTCCCGCCGCTCGTCCTCCCCCCGACGGCCCGCTGGCGTCTCCCCCACCGGCTCTCCTCCCCGCGCCGCCCCCATCCAGGTGCCGGGCCTCCTCCTCCCGCCGCTCGTCCTCCCTCCGACGGCCGACCGGCGTCTCCCCCACCGGCTCTCCTCCCCGTGCCACCCCCATCCAGGTGCCGGCCCTCCTCCGTCCGGTGCCGCCTGTCCTCCTCCCCGCTTCTCCTAGATCGAGGTATACATGTGTGCTTGGATACAGTTTTGTGATTGAATGTGTGCTTGAATATAGTTTTGCGACAAGGACAAGATCGATCATGGCCTTCTTCAGAAGGCTCATGAGCGAGTGGAGCCAGGAGGTGGATGAGGTGCCGGAGGCGGAGAGGCGGACGACCAAGGGGAATACATTTAGTATTTTTTTGCAGTTGAAAAACTATCACGAGCGGTTCTTGTTGTAACCGTGCGCGCGAAAATATACTATCACGAGCGGTTGGAAGTAGAACCGTCGTGATAACTACTATCACTGACGGTTCTACTTTCGAACCGTCGCGATATTCGTATCACTGAGCGGTTTTGAACCGCTGCGTGATAATGTCTATTATCACGCAGCGAACTTTTCAGACGGTTCGGAAAACCGTCTGTGATGACGGTTCCGAACCGTCTCTGATGACGTTTTCTGTAGTAGTGTTTGGACTTGAGTGTTTTTTAGGGAAGTTGGAATTGCATTGTGAATCCTTTGTTTTCAGTTGAATCTAGTTATTAGAGTTGATTAAAATAAGTTGTGTTGTGCGTCCCTGCTTAACGAAGACCCTCCTAGTTAGGATAAAGAGGTCGACTGAAGATAGAACGAGCGTTCCATATGCTTGTGCACAAATTCTGTGGTTTGGTACCAAAGGGCTAGGACCGTATTGAGTCCATGCGTGGAGTATGCATCGTCATGTTTGTTCCAGTGATGAGCGAGCACCAGAGAGGTCCGAAGTTTGAAGTTTCGCGGGAGCCACTGACCTTTCCGTATCATCCTGAGCGTTGTTAGAGAGGTCAGGGCGAGTATTGAGGCACCAGTCATTGGTTTGTGTCAAGGTGCTTTTGTCCCAATAGTCCGAGAGAGAGGCGACTTGGGAATTGGGGTTTCACATGCGTGAGCTTTATCCAGCTTCGTTCGCAACGGTTATCTGTTTACTAAAGTTAAGTTCTATTCGCGGTTTACTTTTGTTTATTTCTACGGTTAGAATTCGAGGACGAATTCTGTTTAAGGGGGGTAGAGTGTAATACCCCAAATCTAGTTTTGGTGAGAATAATTAAAAGAGGGAAAATGACCAATTAGAAAATACAATTAGCAGCAGTTTGAGGGGGGTTTTCTGTAAAGGTTGGACAACCTGGGCCAAGGCTTCAAGCCCACTTGAATTCAGCCCATTGGTGGGGGTGGTGGCCGGCCATATGGGGGGGCGAACCCTAGGGCGCCTCCACCCCTCCCCTTGGCCGCCACTTCCCCCTTCTCCCCTCTTGCGCCGCCCCTCCTCCTCCCCTCTCCCTTCGCAGCCTCTCCTCCCCTCTTCCTTGGTTGAGCCACCTCCCCGGCAGCTCCTCCTGCGATCTTCAAGGGTAACAAAGAGGTTTCTTCGCTGTTCTTTTGGTTTTAGATGCGTTTACGGTTTCATTTAGCAGATCGTTTAATTTTGCTGCTAGATTGCTTTTCTGTCCAGTTTAGTGCGCGGCAATTTTCGCATCCTTAGAAGCATAATTTGGGAATCCCGTCTCCCAGAGAAGTGTGGATATTGTTCTTAGCTTTCAGTGTCCGCCAAGAACACCGGATTCCGACATTCGAGTTAAAAGTTATGTTATTTTTAGTGTTTACTATCCAGAATCCTGACGAGAATCTGCAGTCATCTTGTTTAATAAATAAGAAATTGTTAAGTCCCGAATTAGAACTTGGGATCTCCTAGAGAGTTGTAGGTTATCTCGTTACCTTTCATTGCCGACAAGAATCACATCATTTGGACCTTTGTAGAAAAAGTTATGATTTTTCTTAGGGAGTCTGTGCTGTGGAATGGTGATTGGTCTGACAGGTTTTAGTGTTTCGACTTAAGCGTGTATTTAGAGGAACAATCAGAGGGGCTCACCATAATGAAAAATGTATATAATCCTTCCAGCTTACAGGAAAACTAAAGATCATGAAATTCGGAC
Organism: Ampelocalamus luodianensis; assembly: GCA_036346255.1. Lineage (NCBI taxonomy): Eukaryota > Viridiplantae > Streptophyta > Magnoliopsida > Poales > Poaceae > Ampelocalamus > Ampelocalamus luodianensis. Next base: position 41,132,905 of record CM070637.1, read on the forward strand.
GAACGTAGAGAAAGTTATGATAATTTCATCGTTGCTGTCCAGAGACCCGACGCGAGAATTGATACTCTGTTGTTTGGTTTGGTAGGGCTAGTAAAGGACCGAATCAGAGAACCTCACCAACTAGGTTTAGAAGGGTAATTCAATAAACTTTCCAGATTGTCCAAGATCAATCCATTTGGATTTCTGTACATTTAGTTATGATTTTTCGAAGGGGGCTGTTCTCTGGAAAAGAAAACTGACAGCTAGCAATAAGAGTTGGGGATCGCGTTTAGTGGACGATGTGCTCATTTTGTGTTTATGGTTTTGTTATTAGACTTATATGGTAGCCTTAGCATGTCTCAATTGTATGTCCAGGTGTGGGTTTGGCTCCGGGAGCAGTACCTTATCCTCGACATCCACCTTCGCACGGTTGAGGCAAGTGCATTGTTTGTTAAATGGGTGTGATTGATTAGCTATGTCTGTGTGCTTTTTGATGTAAGGTTGCATAGCAAGATGGTTTACTTGATGATTGATTAAGTATGGTGATTGCTCAAATTATGCTTATGCTTTACTGTGGTACAATGTTGTTGTCTTTTGATAAGATTGATGATGAATAAGAGATGAGCATATGCATATTGAGAACATGTTGTGGCTTGGTCACGAGGTGACCAAACATGTTTCCCTTTGAGATTCCCGTCATGAATGTGACGGGCCCGAGATCCCCTCACTCGTGGAGTGTGGGCTTGAGGTCCCCCTTACTTGCGGAGTAACGGGCAATTGGTCCTGTGCGTGCACGCGCGTGCATGGGTATGCGGCGGCGATTGCATACTCGCATTACTGTGTAATGCACACGTAAAGTTAAAGATAAAGGATCCTTGAGCATTGCATTTGCATATGAGATGTTCTATTGTTGATCTCCTTTACGTGATGCTGATGTTATGGTTTCTTTATGTACTTGCTGAGTCTATGGACTCACTCTTGCTTTTATTGTTGTTTTAGGTACCGAGCCAAGAACGACATGCATGGGGAAGTAGAGCGCTAGTCACACACATGCCACACGAACTAAATAAAGATGAATGATCTTGAACGTGATTGATTTTAGTAAATGCAAAGATTATTATGTTTTGTCTCATGCAATGGATTAAATGTAATAATGATGAGTAGTGTAACTTCATATCTCTCTAGTTATGTTAAATACTTAGCATGTCTTTGATTATCTTTTGATGTCTTTGGATGAATGTTTTAGTTAATATTTGATTAATCTGTGTGTTGGAACCTTCGTGTAATTAACTTTACAATGGAGATTCTGCCGAAATTTATTAAGATTGTCTAGTTAGTAGCATTCTGGGTCCCTTCTGGACTGGGGTGTTACAGCATCTAGGATGGATAAGCAAAGGGTAGGAGCAAGAAACTCCACTGGAACGGCAATGGAAGACGAAGAGTTCCTTCGGTCAACAATGGCAGCAGCAAAAAGCTAGGGTATATATATATATATAGATGTTGAGCTACAGGGCAAAAGGGAAGTGTCTAGAGCTGATGAGGTGTCCAATTAGGGCTAAATATCCAAATAATAGTTGTATTATCTTTGTATAATGCCTCTACTCCGGTCACAGATCCGGCGACGACGCACAGAGGAAAGGAGGAAGAAATACAACTCCCTGACATGCGGGCCCCGCTGTCAGCCGCAGTCGTGCGCGCCTCCTAAAACGCGAAAGAACATCAACCGTCCGATTAGAAATGGGCGGCTGCGATGAAGATAGGTGTTAAGAGAAGACAATCGATATTGTTTAGTATGGACCGTGCGATCTCAAACGAACGTTTGATATTTAATGTAGCCTTCGGGAAACCCAAAGGTCACTTTCAAAGAGGAGCGTTGGATTTGAATCCAACGGTCCTATGAAGATCGGGCCCTAAACACCCGCGGTCAAAAGGGTACCGTAGGATGGAGATCCAGCGGCCAGGAATAAATGTGCGCCCTTGAGTTCAAAACGAAAAGAGCGGCGCGGTTGGATTTAAGATCAACGGTGAAGATTAAAGAGAGGTTTAGGCGACCCGAACGACCCAATTGATGCGGCCCGTCCGATCAAGATCCACAGGTGGAGATTGAGTGGTGCGTTCGGGTAACCCGAACGGTCCACAAGATCTGACCCATCCAGTGAGAATCCAACGGCTCACGTTTAATTGGACCTTTCCATAAGAAAATGGTATAGTCCAAAAGTGAGCGCCGCACGATCAAGATCCTACGGCCAGGATTGAATGAGCTCTACGGGTTGGCCCGAACGGCACAAAGGATCTGGCACGTTGGTTTGGAAATCAACGGCCACAAATGAAGATGCGGTTAGGATGGATGAAGGTCGGATGTGGTTAGATCAAGATCCAACGGCGGAAATCGCACGGAGTACGTGGATGTCCCGCGCGGCTTTGCGAATCCCGGCCGTCCATCAAGAAATCGACGGCTCACGTTCGCTAGAGGTTTGGGCACGCCCGCGAACGTGTCGGTTGCGGCCCGGTTGCACAGTTTAGACCCAAAGTACTTGAGCTCGGTCGCTATAGTGCAAATGGCTGGGTTTAGACTAGAGGAGTTGACTGACTCATTTTAAAGTTCCAAAAGTTTGAGTGGGGTTTTTTAAAAATAGTAGATAAATTTGTAAAATCATGAAATTTTACAAGGATGCTACTGGGATGATATATTCCCCAAATAAATTTTGAAAACCACTGTTTCACTTTTCAAAATACATAAATAATTTAATTATCCCGAATAGGTTTATTTAAAGTCAAATATTTTTCTCCAAGTCAAAATAATTTCTAAAAATTCAACAAAAATTATTTTTGGTCAAGATAATTGAATCAGGCTTTAATAAAAATACTTCTCAGTCATAATACAAGCACTATCTTGTATTTCCTTTGAGACTTCAAATAAGTTTTGGATTTTGACTAGAAAAAGAAGGTTTTAAAATTTGTAACAACAAATCCAAATTTCAATTATGAATAGTAATGTTATGAACAGTATTCCATTACTGTTCATAAAGCAGATTATTGTTGTTTCTTAAATCTGGGGCTGTTACAATTTGTGTGGCAACGCAAGCTAGCTGTAGATCAGCAGTTCAGCACACATTGTGCGAACATGCCAGGCAGCTTCCTTTGTCCATAAGCACGAACATATATAAGGTGATTATAACTAGCGGCACAACACATTTCGCTAGAAACAAGAATCGCTGCTTCTAGCAGCTAGCTTTTCTAACAGAGACACTAGTCATATGTAACAACCCAAATTTGGACCAATTGAAAATTTGCATGAAATTCTTGAATTTCAAAAACTTTTGTTGCATTTCAAAAATTTCACAAAGTTGTCTTGCAATTTAAAAATATCAAACAAATTCCTTGCACCAAATTATTGATTTGCAAAAAAATCTCCAAGTTAATTGTGTGCTAAAACTCCACAGCATTTGAATTCAAATTCAAATCACTCCTAAAAATTCAAACCAAAAAGTCAAATCAATTTCTTGTTGTAGCCTTTTCCGTAATGAGTTCTCTCTTGCAAGCTATGGTTAATGCCACATCATCTGAAAGACGTGGGCATGGAGCAATTGCATGTTCCAATCGTGTTGGAGACTTGGTCATACATGCATGTTTTTATATATGATAGCGAAGTAATCTTGGCATGATGTTTATATTGAGATTGGTGAATGCTCCTTCTATTATTCCGTTGTTATTGTACTTGGTATATTGATGATGAATAGATGTTGTGCATTCGACGGTTGTATACCCGCATTACGGTAAAATGCGAAAGAGATAAAGTTAAAAAGGTGCATTGCATTGGTTGCATACACATGAGCATGAAGGCTTTACTCGGTGCATTGTTTATCTTGGATTATTGTTGCTATGAATGTTAACTTGCTTAGCCTTGTTGGTACTTGCTGAGTCTTTGGGCTCACTCTTGCTTTGATGTGTTTTAGGTACAACCGCAAGACTGGCATGCATGGGAGGGAGTAGATGAATTGGAAAGCACGCACCCTCACAACATTAAAGCAATTGTCATTTAGCTTCCTAGCGAGAAATACCCATGGTTGTTTTATGATCCGATTACTCGCTATGATCTCTCTGATTATGATTATATTGATAAATGCCTTGATCGCGGGCTCATTGACAAGACATTTGGGCGCCCAACCACATCCTTTTCCTTCATTTTCCCTTCGCAACCCGCGAACGAACAACCTAGCGACGCAGCAGACCTCATCCCACTCGCGCTCTCATTGACCGCCACACTGCCAGTGCATGGGATTAGGTGCATGGGAGAAGCATTGTGATTCTTTCCCCGTGAGCTAGCTCGCTCTCGCCCTCTCTCTGCATCATTGCCCATGTCAAGGAGGCAATCGAGTGCCTGTAGCAGTCATTCTCGTGCCTTGTGCCACTACGAGGTCATCACTCGATCGAGAAAGTATTGAACAGTCTATGGATGACAAATATCTCACCTAGAGTTTAAACCAGATATCGTGAGGCAAAAGGAGAATACACGAGTAGATTGCTTAGTTCGACCAGTTACAGACTAGTCATATAGAGATACGAGGTGGTCGTAGACTGGTCGGACGTAATCACAGAGTGGTCGAAACCTGGTCGTAAGGAGTTACGAACTGATCAAGACTAAATATGAACTAGTCGTACACAGACACAAACTGGTCGTATATAGATACGAGCTGGTCGTAGACTGGTCGTACTTAAGTACTAACTAGTCGTACCTAAATACGGACTAGTCGTGATGAGATACAAGCTAGTCGTAAGTGATGAGGACCTGGTTGTAGATCATATTGCATTAAGGTTCGTCCGATATAATTTGTGTGTATTCGAGAATTGTTATGTCCTGCTAGGGACCGCTACGACTCATGGTTGGAAAAGAGTTTCTGAGTCACAACCTACTACGCATAAACCTAACGGGTCACACACTTAACGGGTTAGAACAAACTATTACGAATACGATTCATCAAACATGTTCGGATAGGATCCGTCACAGGGCACTATATAAGGAGATACTTGAGGCTATTGGGGACACGCGAGACACGTGAGTTGTTCTATCAAAACCCTAGCCGCCATCTTCCTAAGAGCCCTGCCGTGCGACTTGGTTCTAGCACACCGGTGTATGGTTGTTCCTTCCTTGAACATGTGGATATCATAGAGGCGCTACTGCGGTTGCTGTTGCGCTTGAGGACGATCCACAATCTTCACAAGAAACATTGGAGGTTGCTGGAGGAGACGATCGACTACGACCACTTCATCGACGCGCTCTTCGTTGGACCAGGCTGCTCCGACTCTTCTTCTGCTGCACTGTGCGTCTGGTGGTAACAATCTGTGATCATCTACTTGCTTGACTTCCAGGTTCACGTGGCAGAAATTTTGATTTGTTGCTTGCATAGCCTACCCATATCCCTTCAATATGGGCCTTTGGTAATTAGAAAATCTAATTAGACCATAGGTTAGTATATGTGTGTATGACCCATGGGCCCCTCTCCTAAAATCCGTTGCATAGACTTGGTATGTGGAATCAAAGTCGCTGACATGTGTGACCCCTAGCCCTATGAACCATCAGGTAGACTGACTCCATGTGGACCGTGGCCCCATCAGTCAGTCTCTCGGGTTTTCTTCAAAAAAAAATACATAGAAAGGAAAAATAAAAACCCAGTTCGATCCAACTATCAACTAGAGAGCCATTTCCTTACGAAAAATAATTCAAAAAGAAATTTAAAACCCGGCTAGACCCCATCTGCCAACCATGGAGGATTTTCTAAAGAAAAATAAAAGAAAATGAAAATGGAAATCTAATCGGACACATGTTAGAGATTTCAAAATTTTCTGGAATTTCTCTCGGTTGAAAATTTGAGACACTACTACAAAAATGCTAATACTAGATGCCTCATCACAAACGATTTACCAAAATTGTCAGTATTAAATACAATCACAGATGGTTTTGGTTTAGTGACCATCTGTGTTACTGGCTACACTAAAAACCATTTGTGAAGTGTGCAATTATCAAAGACGGTTCATGTTTAAAACTGTCTGTGATAATTGCAGACTTCATAGACGGTTTTTAATTATAACCATCTGTGATATTATCATAGACGATTCTTAATAAGAACAGTCTGTGATATATCGCGGCTCTCCAATGAGTCTCTTCATTGCCGATGTGTCTCTTTGTATCACGCGCCGAATTTATTCCTTGTTTTATAAAAAATGATCATCCGATGTGAAGATGATCATCCCCACATCACTGTACTCTAAAGCAAAAATGGCTCCCTCCTCTGTTTCCTTGTCGCCGGCATTGATGGCCTACCTGGCTATCCTGTACGAGCACCTCTCTGGCTGTACGCTGGCGAATGCTGCGGAAGGACACTGTACCAATAGTGTCCTCCCTCCTGTGTCTGAGGATTTGCTAGAGCAGGTCACGGCCACCTTCCGCTATTTTGACACCCTTCTCCGTCGCGTCTTCCGGGTGGTCTCCCACTTCCGGCGAGCTAACCTCGCCATCAACGTGGTCCTCTACAATGACGTGCAATGTCTCCAGGAGGCTTGTCGTTGCTTGGACTGCTTAATCGAGGTGGTAGAAGACCGAGTCAACCTTGCCGAGACCCCTCAAGCAAAGGAAGAGAGCCTATGGGCTCAATTCTTCTTGATTCAATAGTCAGTGTCTTCATGAGACACTCGAACGAGTACATCAGCGGGTAGACGCATTTTGGGCTTCGTTCGCTAATGATAACGAACCATTCGATGCCGACGACATTGCCTACGAAGTTTTGAAGATGGAGATAGCATGCTACCTCGGCCACTAGAAAACATTGATTATTTAGGTTTCTACTTTTTTTAATCTTTGTAAGACATGACTAGCCACGCTGTTTGGACATATATAAATACAAAAATGAAAAAACGGTTGAATTTGTATTTAATTACTATCTTCTATATATGTAAATGGTCTCGGTATAATAACGTACATGACGGCATTACTGGCCGATGAAAAACAAGTAATACATGTTTATGTTTCATATGTTCTGAATTTGCATTTATATATATAATATCACATACGGTTATTTATTGGAACTGTATGTGATGTGTATTTATCATAGACGGTTATTTATTGGAACCATCTGTGAGTTGTAATTATCACAGATAGTTCTAGTTGGTTGGAACCGTTTGTGATATATTCAATGCTTCATATCCCGCACGATGCGTCTCTTTGTCTCGCGCACAGATGTTACGATGCGTCGCACAATGCTTTCTTTGTCTCCCTTGCCGACGTTACGATGCATCTCTTTGTCTCACGCGCTGACGTTACCCTTTGTTTTATAAGAATGATCATCCCACACCATGGTGAGTATGCACAATATTGAATATGTACGCCATGGTGAGCACACAGAGCATGACAGCGAGGACCAAGGTGAGGATGTCAGCAATTGCCGTCGCTCTTCCCACGTTGTCGTCGTCCACATCGTCGGCCTTGTGGCTGCGAGCTCTCATTAACCCATGGTTGACCTATGCAGCCTACGAGCCACGCACGTATTTTCTTATTTTGTTTCTGGTAGGTCCGAAAGGAGTTAGTATTCTGTTCTATTTTTGTTCAGAGTCAGTTTTTGAAGATGACTGTAGTGTATCATCCTAGTTGTCAGAAAGTTTCAAGTGTTTGTTTCGGTTTCAGAGACCGATAGAGAATTACATGATTGTAATTCCTCTGAAAATCTATAAAAAGGAGAAAAACCAAAAAGTCATATCAGTTGATACAGTGTAAAATAATCTCGTGTTTATTTGATTTTGTGTCCAATATCCAGTTCTAAACTGAAGGAAAAAGTCTCGAATGTGTTTGTTCTATCTGAAATATCAGCAAATTTAGTTTCGACTGAAACATCGATTCTAGTTCTTATTTCAACAAACATGTCACTAATATGACTAGCAACAATAACCTTAATTTGTCTTTTTAATTTTCTCTTATGGAGTAATTATTGTATTAAGATTTTGTCATCTTGAATTTTAGTTGCAAGGCTATGTACAAGGCATCCAAAGAGCGTGTCGTGGGGAGGCGCGTGGCGCTGGAGTGGGAGGAGGTGATAAAGTGGCTGGACAATGAGCGTTACCTCGCCATCGTCAACCACCTGGCCACGCTGGCAACCTAGATGTCTTCTTCATCGTCGGACTATCGCTTGTCTTCGCGCACCAGGACATGCAGTGCGCCTCGTGTGCCTTGAGTGAGTGGCCGTCGCCGGCCATAAGGCCACGCCCTACGTGCTCGGCCTCCTCCTCTACATAGTCAGCAAAGCGCGCGACATTGGGAAGCACTACATCAACTATGTCAAGGGCGAGCCGGCCGGCGGTGAGTGCGAGACGGCCAAGAGGACCAACCGGGAGTGCAGGCAGTGCCAAAGACTCACTAAAGACGTTCCAGGAGGCAGCGTGGAAGAAGACGGTTGGGCCACTAGGCCAGGTGTGGGCACTATCGGAGGACGACCACTGGTGCACAAGCACCGGCTGCAGTGTGCCGGAAGGGTGAGATGACTACGTCGTCTTCTACAGCGATGACTGTAGGATTGGGTATGAATATGCCAAGTTCTTTGAAGAAGCCACATATCTCACTTTGAAAAAGACAGTGAGTACACCTCAGAAAGCAACCAAGCCTACCACGAAGCATGGTTTTTTTCGGGGGGTCGTCCACGTAGCATGAGGAGGATGAGACAGCAGCCATGGCCTACTTCATTGAGCCTACAAGTTCAAGAAGCATGACTGCCAGAGAGCGCATGGACATCCAACTACCTGGATGTTATTGATAGGTAATTGGACGTCGCTATGTTCAGAAAGTGGCTTGGACGCGAGGGTACTCCGGCTGGGAAGTGGCATCATATATCAGCAACCAACCATTCCATCATGTCAAGTTCTACGGTGAGGCCATCCTTACATATATACAAAAACTCAAGTTTTTTGGTGTTCTTGTTAGGTTTAAAGACAATTACATGCTTGTAATTAATAACTTCAAGTTCAGTTCTACTACTACTACTTCTGAGGCCTTTGTTTAGGAGGATTCTATAAGCACTTGGAGAATTGGTATGAAGCAAATAACACACTCCGGTGTGTTAGGTTCGATGAAGTAGGTCGTGGTTCACCTGCACGTTTAGGATGAGCGCCAAGGAGCCACTAGCTAGTGAATTCAGCCTCGAGTTAGCTAACAAGGGACTACAAACTATATATATATATATATATATATATATATATATATATATATATATATATATATATATATATATATATATATATAGGAAGCTTCTTTCCTACTCTCGGTGTAGTTACTCCTATTCCAGTATCTCACATATCTCACAACGTAGGGAGTATCTTGCATGCAAGGAGTATGTATGTGTAGTATATGAGTATATAAGACCATATAGGTGGTATTTACACATTTTCAGAGGTGGTATGTACAATTTTTAGATATACTCCTTTTTATGTGCGAATATGAAGGTATTTATAAAATATGCTAAAAACTATGGACTCTCTTGCAATTTTTTCGTGTGATTTATATTGAAGTATCTTATAATTAGTATATGAGTATACCCAAAGTGATAAAGGAGTATGTTAAGTTCTTTTAGGTGGTATATCAAAAGTGGGAGTAACTACACAGGAGTAGAAAGTATTTTCCTATATATATATATATATATATATATATATATATATATATATATATATATATATATGAAGCCGATTTTAAAGGCACAAGTAGCCACTGTTTGGATACTTTATAGTGAAAAGATCATCACAGACAATTTCATCTCTACAAACCATCTGTGATACATAAACTATCACAGCAGTTTCATCTACAAACCGCCTGTGATAGTCTGCATCACAAACAGTTCGAGAACTGTCTATAATGACCCTATGTCATTACTAACCTATACACTCAGACGACTCACGAAACCGTCTGTGATGACGTTTTTGAACCATTTCTGATGACGTTTTTTTGTAGTAGTGAGAGCTCGTTCTCCCTCATTTTAAATCCAAATAATTTGATTTTTTTAAAATTCATCTAAATTCAAGATCTTTCCATCATTACCAAAATAAATTCCATAATTCATTTTTAATTTATTTCAGTTCATGTGCATTTATTTGAAGTCGTCGTTTTGTGCTTAAATTGATTCCAACATCTCCAAAGACTTCGCCACTGCTACAGGATAAGATCAAGACTAGGTAATATCCACTATTGAGGAAGGCATGTTCCTACAATTGATCATGTTAAACATAATTTTTCAAATGCAAACTATTTTACTTTAATGTACTACTTGCATGCTTAATATTATTTAAGAAATACTATGTTAAATGTTGATACCAAGCTATGCCAAATGTTGATTACTATTGTTCCCTTCCTTGATTGTTGATAGCCTTTTTACCTTGTCACCCTAAGTTAATTATTACATTAATAAATTGCCTTGGTTAACCCATAATGACTAATGGTTGTGCCTAGACACTACTTAGTAGTTCAATTGAATATGGTACAAAATTGCCATTACAAAACATAAGATATAATGTGAGTCAAAGTGTGGTATCGAGGGTTACAACTAGAAATAGGAAAATGGTAATTATAAGATAGTGGAGACTTGGGCGAGTGGATCATTTGTGGTGGGTGCATTAATTGCACAATATATAGTTTGTGGATTGTGTCTCCTCAGTCGATTAAGTACTGAATCATGTGCCGCATCTTCTAAACTGATAATTGTGCGACCACAAGTCTATTATGTGGTAGACCTGGCTGAATAATTTACCGAGTAGTTATGCTATTTCCATATTATGAGTAGTCTGGGTGGGATTGTTGGACCTAGGCTGTAGGAGGACATGTCTCTGGGTACGCACCCATTGATGGTTGTGGTGGTACCAAGTTGGGATTCTACTCCCCTAACAGTGATTTGTTTGGTCTTAATGTGTTCAAACACCCAAAGATTGACATTGGATGGTGTAGTATTATGGAGAGTTATTGTCAAGGTCTCATTATGATCATCTCCGTCACACGTGTAAGGTAGCGTGTCATGACCGACATTGTGAGTCGATCATATCTTGTAGGTAAAGTTAGAAAACCTCTAGAGAGTGTATAATATATTCAAATAGACGTGCCTCTGGTCATGGACGTGGTCTAGAAAGCCACGCTTGTATATTAGATTAAAATTGTGGGATGGTAACGTATTAACGTAAATGTAGGTGGATTGAACCTAACGAATAAATGTATAGGTGGATGCAACCTAATGAATAATTGTAGGTGGATGGAATCTCATGAATAATAATAGATGGATGGAACATTATTACGAGATAAGAATTTCTTACACAAATGCAACTTTGGTTTTGAGTTAAAAAGGTTAAGTCGTAGGTTTGAAAAATAATTATAGTATTTGAGATAAACTTATTTTGTGCTAAAATAATCATAAAATCCACCCTTGTCAAGTCATGTATCTATATATTTGTATTTGCTATGAGGGCTTGCTGAGTACTTTTGAACTCGTTGTTGCTCAAATACGTTGATTCAGACTACGAGGCTGAAGACCCAGTGTCTGGATACTTCTATGCGTCTGGTTTTAGAGATAAAGATAACAACAATAACTAGGTCGTAACCCCATTCGATTGCCTATGGCAAATCATAGTGACCCTTTTGGTTTCTTTATCTTTTGCTGCTATTTACTCTCTGAACTCGTAACTTGATCCTAAGGACTATTTACGGTTGTTCCTGTGGTATTAAGTACTTTTTGACAGATACACGCGTATGGATGTGATATTCGTCAATAATTGTACTGTGTGAGTTAGCTATTGATCACAAGACAGAAAGTCTACGTGCAAACTCGGGCTCAACATCATAACGAACCCGGAAAATACATGTTCTCCTCGATTGATGTCATCATCATACGGCAATACACGTACTACTTGAGAGTTCCAAATGACGATGCAAGATACGTAGCGATCGAATAAGAAGCGCAACTTGGCGAACCAATCAACAGCCGAACACATCTGCTTGTTGTGCTGTTCTACCTAATCCTCATCCATTTCCACACATAAAGCACAACAATGATGAAGGATCAAATGCTAATAGTCCTGGCTTCACAAAAGAGTGACCAAGAAGAAAGATCGAGACCAGCCAATAAGTATAGTCAAGATATACTTTCCAAAAAGAAAAATACTAGTAGCAGTCAAGAATCAAGATATATACTCGCTACTAGTAAAGCCGTGTCCTATATATTCGCGTCTACAGAAATTCTGGTTCTGAAAGATTGACACTTTTGGTGAACCACGCAGAGAGTGCTAGCAGACCTAACTGTTGGATTAAAATTTTCTCTACAACCAAGATTACCAAAGAACGATTAGACGGATAGTGAACTCTCTGAAACAAACTTATAAGAGACAGTTTGTTTAAAATTGTTTGAAAACTCGGTGGTACCGGATTTTGGGAGGTAACCAGCAATGGTGCCGTGATGTGGCGCCGGGAGGTGGGGATGACGATGGCTATATGCAGGTGAGGGGGAGATGAGGGAATATTAGGGTTCGGTAGACCACGAATCTTGAGATAGCTAGATTGAAATTAGTGATGGAATTGAGCTCATCTGTACCTCCACCAAACTTATCCTACGTAGCAACATTCGTGGACATCTACTGTGAAAACCACCTAAATATTGTAAACTCCTAAAAATCATGTCTTCAAAGTTTTGAAAATTGCAAAGAAAAAAAAAACCACATGCAGGGGAGGGGATGTTCTTTAACCATGCAAACTTTCGTGACCAAATTCGGATTTATCTTTTCATATCTTTCAAATGAGATTGAGTTCGTTCCTAAAAATTTTCATGGTTAAAGAACATCCCTTCCCCTACATGGTTTTTTTAATAGAATTGTTTAGGACATTGAAGACATAGTTTTCACGGTTTGCAACATCTAGATGGTTTTCACCCTATATATATGCACCCGCAACCATTCTCCGCATGTATGTCCGTACTCCCCCTAAACGAAGCAAAACGCGTTGTCTCTTTAACTAAACATGGTTAGTTCTTGGCGTGAGAACTTCGTTGTTCTCGAATATAATCTCCCTTTTTTGCTTTATTCTTTTCGAATAGTGAGGAATCGCTTTTCCCATGCATGCTTGCTTCCCACGCCTCTTGGTTGGAGGAGCACGTTATCGACGATTACCTCTTAAGGAATCCAAAACCACCGGTTAGAGCTTTTTATTTATTAAATACATCTCAAAGTGAGAAGCCTTTTAAAATCTGATTTCGACATACACATTTCGATACCGTATCAAATTGGTGTTATATATGCACTTACTGAGCATTTGCTCAACATCACATTTCGACACGATATGTTTATCTGCATCCTTGGGTACATTCAAATCGATCAAGTCTATTCTTCACTGGCATCCGTGTCCGGTGTCCCAAACAAACGGCAGATTAGGAACTCCATCTTTTCTTCGGGGTTAAGAAAATGATTAGTTAATTCTACCAAAAAAAGGTAAAAGGAAATAATTCTTTTTCTCTTGATGGTGGACCAAGATTTCGATATAGCAATATATCTAAGGCACCCATGGTCTCGTACTCTCGTCCTCGTTTTAAGCTAGCAGCCATGATATATTGTAGCTTGTTCTAGGTTTATTGGCTGTTGCGAAATCATGTGTCTAAATAGTACGTACGTAGTGGGATAAACTGTAGCATGCAAATTCACACACATATATTCTAACTTAATTTCCCTTATAAATAATATATGTACACTTTTGTGTAGCAAGGACGCAAAATATTTGCAGTAAGAACGACAGGAAGATATGGCATCCCATAGTAATTAGTTGGTACAGTCTAGCGATCCACTTTCGGTTGTAAAGTTTAGCAATGGATGAAGTGTGTGGCATTAACTGTATGATGTTTACGTTGTTTCAAAAAATATACCCGACAAAGACTGACGTTTTTTTACTTTTAAAAGTTAAAGATGCCTCCTTTGCCTACCAAATTCTCTTACCATGTACTTGAAAAATACTGTAAAACTTCAATATTATGAAATTATTTTTTATGACTGTAACATCCCAAAATCTGTAATTTTGGGAATACATAATACAAATGCATTAGGAAAAATTCCTTGATCAATTTTGCATATGGAAATTTGCTCATGATTGAATTTTGAATCTTTGTTTAAAAATAAATCACTAAATACAAGCAAACATGCACTTAAAAGAAATTGGATAAAACAAAATAAAAACAATAGTTGAGAGGATTACTCTGGGCATAATCTCCCAGGAAAAACTTGCTAAATAAATTGTGTTAAACTTTGTTAAGAATAATAAATGTAAATGCATAAGAACATAAACTTACATGAATTTTAGACACAATCACAGAAGAGATAAACTTCTGAGAAATTTACTAAAGAAACTACATTAGGTAGAGAGCCCTCACAAAAAGGTTCATAAATTTCCGAGGTATTTGCTTGGTACAAGAATTCATCAAATAATTCAACCAAAATTCAAACCTAAACCTAATCTCTCCTCTCTCCCTCTCGTTGAGTGGCCCCACTACTAGGGACCTTCGTCCACCTCCACTCGCCTCGCTAGTGCATAGTCGTGAGCACATCGCTAGGACGCCCGCAGTTTCGCTGCACCGTCCCCGGTTTTGCCACCGCCCAACCATCCCCATCGCATCGCCGATCTCCTCCACGCCCATGCCTACCCTAGCTCACCCCATACCTGTCCGTACACTGGAGAACTCTACCACCTTGCCCGCGGTCACCCTGGGCTCTCCCTCGCTCATCTCGCCCCTCCTTCTATGAAAAGCTACCCAAAGCTCCGCTACACCCTTTCCTCACCATTGCACTCCTTCCCTCATCTTCTTCTCCACTCATTCGAGCTCAAACACCTGAGAGCTCTGAGCTCCATTTCTATTGTGCTACCATTGTCGTTCCATCGCACTAGAAGGTTCCTTGTTGCTCTACCTGTGTCATCTCATGTTCTAGAGCACCTTGATCCTTTCCTCTCACTCAATTTCCTCTTTGATCCACAGGAGCCGCTGAATCACTAGTTCTTCCTTGTCTCTAGCCGACAACACCGCTTGCACCGCCATTTCTTCCTCACTAAACCCGAGCCAATTCCTCAATAGGAGCATCTCTAGGACCCCCTCGAGCTTTCTCAATCTTCCCGAGCAGCCCCTTCGCCTCCAACGCCTCGTCCATGTGGAGCTCCTCGCACCATCACTGGCCTTCATCGCCAAGTCACTTCCAGCCATCTTTTTCACTCCGCGTCATTCTGGTATAACCCTAGTACCTCATAGATGCTCATGTGCATGATATTTAGTTAGGAACATTGCTTGTTTCAGGCCACCATGTTGGGCCACCCACTACGCCGGTGATCGGTGTGCAAGGGCACGCAAAGGTTTGGGCCTTCCCAAGACCGTTAGCACCACTACGCCTGCGACGAGCATGGGCGCGGAAAAGCGGGCGTTGTATCTTTGTCAATGCGGAAAATTAGCAACACCATTAACGCATGTAATGGTCATTAGGATAAATCCAGTTTTAAATGATTGGTTAATCAATGCTAAGTCGATGACGTGTGGGACCGAGCCAAAAGATTAAAGAAAATCTAACTCAAAATGTTTTCTTAAAAGAATCACTGACATGTGGGTCCCACAACTTAAGTGTGTAGTGAACACCTCGGTGAACCGATGCGTTGTGCGCTTGGACCCTCGGTCTATGCACTATTTGTGTGGACCAAGACACTGACAAGTGGAACCCACTTGTCGAGTTAAATAAAAATCAGAAGAAAAATAGAAAGTACGATTTTAGTTTTGAGGAAATACGCTTTCTGTAATTGGAAAGTGTAAACCTCAATAGACCTAGAGGAAAATAGCTTTCCATATTGGAAAGCGTAAACCTCATTAGAGCATACGAGAGAATACACTTTCTCTGTTGGAAAGCGTATTTCTTATTTGCTCTGGAATTTCCAAAATTCAAACCTTAATAACTTTCGCATAAAACTCCAAATTAAATGATTTTTGTTTCTAAAATCATTCTCTACCAGAATATAGAAAAATATTTGATTTTGGGCACTGCTGAATTTATTGGTGTTATTTAATTCATTTCCAACTCTTTTTTGAATTAGACGTCGATTGTTCGAGTGATTATTTCGACGACCAACCGTCCATATATTCAGAACAGTAAGAGCAAGGCAAGCACCTGCTTTGATCATATTGATCCCAGTATTTTACCTATCGTACTTTGTTTTGTAAAATCTATTATGCGTGCGTGTATGTTTTGTATGAAAATGTTATGATTGGGAAATCGGTAGTTGTAAATCGTAATTGCCACATATATCTCCTTGGAATATTGATCCCTTACTATTGTAGTCGTTAGAATATGGGTTAGACAATATATAATATCATTTGGGAATTTTTGAGTGCGATTATCGCACAACTGCTATTAAAATGATAGATTTTTAGAGAAATTTATAAAAGAACAATATGTTAACTATGAATGTGGGAGATTTTGAAAAATGTTTATAGGGGTGTACCTCTGTTATTTTGTATAAAAATAAAATGAAAACCTTGTTTTTAGACGCATGCGATTTATATTATATTATAAGAAGAGTGAGGGGTATATACCTCACTAGTAGATATGGGGAGATTCTCGCCCATGGTCAATTAAGAACTGAAGCCAGCAACTCCAAGACTAAGACCTAAGCATACAACCGTATGTGCCAGTATGGGATAGTCGTAACTAAATAAGTCATTGAAAACTAGCCTTGCAAGTAGGTAGGCTGTAGAGTGCGAGCATGACTAGGTAGGCATGTTCAAAGGGGCTCCCTTCACTATGGTGTTGGGCACAAAACTTGCCAATACAACTGCGAATGCCTCACTCGATGAGGGTATACACGTGATTGAGGATAAACATTCGCTGGGCTAGTGCAAGGTTAGGACTAGGTGATGTAAAAGCTACGTCACGAGCTCTAGACTGCTTACCTATGGTGTGAGCAGTGATATAAAGAATTCGTGTACTATGGGTAAAGTGGTACATCTCTGCAGAGTGTAAATCTATTTAAATAGTCGTGCTCGCTGTCATGAGCATGCTTAGTGCGGCTGGTATGACATTCATGTTGATTTTTTCAAAAATCGTTCTATTGGGAAAACATAGGTAATGACTTGGAGTTTTATTTTATTGAATTAACTACCATGTCTATAGCTGAACATGATATGTGGCTTGTAGCCAAGGAGGGCTGCGAATTGTTGTTATACTTATTTTGTGCTCCTAACCGAGAAGGGTTACGAGATGCTGTTATTATTTGTTCAGTTCTTTACTTACTGTTATGTATCTATTTAATAGCTCTTTCAAATTCTGTTGCAAATTACTATTTATGAATATTGCACATAAAAATGGCTTTAAACAAAATAACTTGTAGAGTAGAGTCTCATCTTTTGATAGTCTTGCATTTAATATACTTTTGCGATACACTAGAAGTCTTGTTGAGTACGCATTGTACTCAATCTTGCTTACATTGTTGTTCAGAGTTCGAAGGTGTAAACATACTGTTGTCGCTTGCTAGTTGGACATGAATAACAAAATTACTAATGTATATATCCTGAACCTGTAACAAGTAAATATACTTCATTCATCATCAAGTTAATTTAAAGTTATTACAGTATTTTCTCTATCACTCCTGCTATATGCTTTTAGCTAAAATTAGTCTGCAAGAAAGGAATAAGCTAGCAATGGCTCATTTTCTTTTCATGTTTTCCTTTGACCCTTTTGCTAGTTTCAATACATGCATGGATGGATGCACTTAGGTGTGAAGGAAAGGAGGGAGAAGTCATTTCATAAGTACACAGGGCCGGGTCATCCATGTTCGGGTCAATGAGGACACGAAGAAAGAGACATCCAAAAACAACATTACAAGATTCGTACTGATCGAGCTCCCTATCCCTATCGCTATAAATTGAACACAGCCGTGCAGCAACTTCATCACAAACCAAGTCATCAGCAAGGCAGCAACTGCCAAAGACACACAAGTGAACTCCACAAGTCCGGTATCCAAAAGGAAGAACAAGCTAGAAAGTAGAAACATGGCCACTGCTCTCAAGCTTCTGATTACTCTTCTCTTGGTCGTCTCTGTGCAAGGTAATTAAGTCTTGTAATCCCACTGGCTTATTAGTCATGCAAACAAATTAACAAGGTTTATTGGCACAAGTGAGAATATTTCATATCAAATTTTGTAATACCCATGGACAAATTATACCACTTGAATGACATATCGAATCTTCCTTGCGAGAACATTTTTTACCTGCGCAAGATTATTCGTTTTGTACAGAGTGTACTTTTAGTACGTACTCTTATGACAATAATTGCCACATCGAACTTAGATAGATTCTTATTTCAGTTAATTAATTACCATGTACTGTTATTCATACGAACCACAGGATCAAACGGCCAACGCTGCGGCACGTCGAGCATCCAGGTGAATACCGTCAACACCGGCGCGACGGCCGGCGGCGGCGACACGGTGTTCGAGGTGGAGGTGAAGAACACGTGCCCGTGCAGCGTCAGGAACGTGCGCCTCAACGGCGGGGGATTCGACACGACGGTGGAGGTCGACCCGGCCGTGTTCCGCACCGACGACGGCAGCGTCTACCTGGTGAACGACGGCGGCCAGATCGCCAGCATGGCCACCGTCAGCTTCCGGTACGCATGGGACCACTTCTTCCAGATGACTCCCAAGAGCTTGGAGGACGACCAGTGCTAGCTAGCAGTTGCTAGTTGTCACACAAATGCATGGTGAAAAATGTATGGAATAATGTTTGCTTGTGTGAGTAAATTGTTAAACACGTGTGTTAGTAGTTCTACTTGGGCCATGAAAGCTAGGTTAAGTGTAGGAGAATTATTCCTGCATGAGTTGTTGGTGTCCAGGGTTGCTAGCATATAGCTAGGTAGTTATCTGTGACACAGTGCTCTAATGGAAGTACGTGCGTGAGTGAGACATGCAAAGCTATATAGCTCAATAATACGATGGAGGCCAAGGGTGGCCCACATGACAGAAATGTATACTTTATATATATATATATATAAATGAAGGTGTGCTAGTTATAGCTAACTATATGAAGTTTAAATTGCACATACTCACGATTAAAATAGTTAAATTACGTCTCAGAGTACGCTCTCTCCATTCTCAAGTACACGCCGTTTTAGAACAGCGCATCAAAAGTCATTTGAACGCTAATACACATAAAATATTTCAAATTTTTATTCCCACACATCTATACTAGTAAAAGCTATAGTTTTGCATTGTGTAGCGGATTATATACCGGACTCCGGTCACTCTTACTATTGAGGACACCAAGCTCCTGACTGCAAATACTTTAGGACTAACAATTTCAATCTTGGTTGCTTTGTTGCGGTTTTACAGTTACGATGGTCACTTTCTGTCTAAAAAGATGCACTCCCACGTGATTCTCATTCTTAGCATCCAAGGTACTAGATCGAAAGAGTCAAGTGCAAGACCAGCTATTAATTAAAAACGCACATTGATCGACCTGAATCAATACTATACTAGCTGCCTTGTCACGAACAGAGCCTTGAGGTGCGGAGTCTGCTGAATAATCTTGATCCAGTGGAAACCATCAAAATAGCAAATTCGTCCTAAAAGATAGTAAGCACTGTAATATATTGGGCAAAAACAAACAGATGGATGCTTCCTAAACAGTCCTATGCTTTATATTCCGTAATCATGCAAACATGCTAGCACTTAATGACTTAATTAAGTACCGGCTGTACTTATATGTACAATTTTAAATTAATGCTATCCTTTTGCAACTAGTGGAAAAGGTGCAGGGGGTATTTCGAATACTAGTAATTTTGATAGGGCGAAGCATTTCAAAATAAATGCCAACCCCAAAAAAACAATATCAAAATGGTCAATGTTTGCATTTCTAATGAATTATTTAGATTCTCTCAAAAAATGAATTATATAAATTATTTAGGGCAAATAAAAAATCCCTAGAAGTCACTGATTTCTCCATATTCATTTTGGTACATTACCCCCTTAAAATTATTTTCCATTTATGTTCCCCCTCCATCTTGGTCCCCGAGCCACTGCTTGTAGCTTCGTAGTCCCTCCTAGAGCTAGTGTGGGGACCCCGGAGTTATCTCCGTAAAACCGAGACTAATCAAGGTTTTAGGGACATAACTCTAGATCTCCAGAGGATGGATTCCAACTTAACTCCATCTAAATGAGAGGCCGAACTCCAACTGGAGCCCCGACGATCATGCGTGTCGCTCCACTGCGAGCACTATATGATTGTCGTTTCTCCGACAAGTCAAGCGCTACACTTAGTGAGTTAAATAGGAAGCCATGAACAGCGAGTATGACTTATATTGGCTCCCAAGATCAGCGACCAATATAACCATACTCTCCTTCAACGTTGATTACATCCATACAACAATCATACATAAATAGTTCAAAAGACATACAACATAGTTCCAAGTTTACAACTAATACAAGTGGCCAACCGGCCAAATTTAAAGGAAAGTGTTAAGTAGTAGCGGAAATAAGGAAACAAACCAAAAGGCCAGCAGTGGTATGCCACACAACCCATCGGCAACCAACTAGGAGCTAAAGATAGCACACTACTCATCGGTGTTGCCTAAATCGACACCGACGAGCTCGTCGGTCTCATTATCTTCCTCACCTGTAAAAGCCAGCAAACATCTGGCTGAGTACAAAAGAGTACTCGCAAGTCTTACACAAATAAAAATAGTTATGCATAAGGTCATTCAAAGGGAGGCTCATATTGGCTTAATTTTGCGAAAAACGACGCAATACTGAACAACCTACACATACTAGTTTTTCAAGTGCCATTTCAAAATTATATTTGAAGTAGAAGTAAAACATGTGAATAAGTGATAAATTCAATAACAAAAGAATCATACTAAAAACAAAGTGGCGGTCCACTTTGATACAACAACAAGCATGAACATCCCATTCATGACGATACCAAGTTATAACCACAATTTCAATTCAAAATCTAACAATAAGCAGCCACAAATTTCAAGCGGTCATCCATAACCGTGGACACGGCTATTCGAATAGATTTATACCCTGCAGGGGTGTACTACTTTACCCACACGACTTGATTAGCCCGTAAGCCTCCAGATGCCTCCGAATATAGCATACTTCCTATGGTATGCCGGCCGGGTAAATCAAGATATGGTCATTTTTGGCAAAAAGATCCCATTGAGCTAAGTCCCTCAACCCATGGCTCCTAGGAAACACAAGACGTTAACGCCTCCATCCTATATCCTAGGAAACACAAGACGTTAACGCCCCCATCCTATCGGCCCAAAAGGAACACGGGATTTCACGGTCCCATGCCCTTACAATTTCACCACCGTGGGACTCAACACAACAAAACATTCCCCCTACTTAACCATACGGCTCCCAACCCGCGTGTGATAGCACGAAAGCTGCTTGAACAGCAGGTACCCAAAGTTCGGTCCTTCATTGTCCAGACAAGCCAAACCACATACCCAATTCTCGTACACGAAGGCACCATCACTAGCCATCACTTGTCCAGACCAAAAGCTCATTTAAAAAGACAAAATTTAACTTAGAAAACAGATTCGAAGATCTGAAACAAAAGTATAATGAGAGTTGTGTTTATCCCATAATTGTCGGGCTATTCCCGACAATCGAGCTACCGGTTCTAGACTTGCATGGCTAAGCAACTCGAACAACAGTATTTCAAACATCCTATCATAATTATTTCAGTACTGGGGTAATTCATGGATAGCCACAATGACAAGATAATAGGATGTGTCTAACTACTCATCACAAAAATAGCGACATTATAGAACTATCATGCAAGCAATTATCATTGCATCTACCCTAACAAAATTGGGATCAAATATGATGCAAAAAAAAAAGAAAGTTCAAAAGATGCTTGCCTTGCTGATAAAGTAGTTGTTCACTCTCAGTAGCGTAAGAGTCAACGTCAATAGGTTCGGAATCTATATAAATACAATACCGAATAAACATCGAGAAATACTCCAAAAATCAAAATACTCAAAAATGCATGATTTTTCTACAGTAGCTAAGTCATGATTTTAAATGATTTTTGGTGAAAGAATTATTTCATTTTGATTTAGTATATGAAAGTTATAGTGGTTTGAATTTCAGATTTCAATATGCCTTCATTTATGTAATTTAATTATGAAGTGAAATTTTGTAGAGCAGTGGCGAGTACATGGATTACATGGGTAATTAGGCAATATTATTACAAGTTCAAAACAGTTGAGTTTGCCTCAATTGGAGTTTTCATGATTTAGTTATGAATTTTCAAAGTTATCAGTGTTTTCTTTTGTAACAATAATAGTGTTAATAGCTCATTTTCCAAAATAATGCTCTCTGCTACAGAGACATGTTGGAAACCAATTTTAATATAACGTTCATTAAAAATAAAAATTATCAGAAGTGGTTTCACGTAGTTTTGAGTTAAAATGAATTAGTTATGTATTTTTAAAGTTATACATATTTTTCAGCTTACAAATAAATGGATTTCGAATTTCATAAAGTATTTATTCCTTTTCTTCACCGAACGCTAGCCTAGCCGTAGTCACTGACGTGCGGGCCCCGAAGTCAGGGTTGACTTGGTTCACTTTGACCCAGGACCAGCCGAAACAAGCCGAAGACGTATTTCTGAAAAACATCTTCTTGTTAGGAAAACATATTTTCGGTCTCTCTACTGAGAAATTACGTTTTCTCTAAACAGAAAGCGTAAATTCAAAAATTACACAACCACTTAACAGGGGCTAAAACGCAGGGTTTTGCACGTGGTCCCACCAGTCAGTGATAGATTAGTTTCTTAACCTCAACACTAACCACGTCATTAGGTCTAAACGCCGCTACTGATGTTTTTGCCGACGAACCCGACAACAAAGCAATTTGTGCTTGCCGGCAGCTCGCCGCGATTCACCGCCAGCGGCGTGCCAAGGCCCAGAACGGAACCACAATAGCCTTGCGCACCATAAGGTGGTGGCGGCGAGGGCTGAGCCGGCCTAGAACGGCGGCTAGCCGACGGCGAGCGGTGGCACCTCTACGGCACAAGAGGCTAAGACAACTCAGCGACGCACTGAGCCAAATAGCGCGCGCAAAATCATCTACAAGGTCCAGGGAACCTTACGAGAAAGATGGAGAGGCCGGGGAAGCTCGGGTAGAAGCTAGCGCCGACAATGGTGACAGCGGTGACAAGCTCCACGAGGAGGGGTCGCTCTGGGCAAAATAATTAGAAACAAAGGGTTGAGAAAGCTTGAGGATGACTTGAAGATGGTGACATTGCACGCAACCGAGAAATGGCCCACCAGATTTCAACAAGGACGGTGAACAGTAGCTTTGGCCGGAAAGTGGAGAAATTCAAATTTACCAGATCCTGTGAAAGCATTGTCGGAAGTACTTGAGGGGAATACAAGGTCATGCTTTAAGACATGATATGACGCGCAAAAGAGAGATCAATGCTTACTGGAGCTCAAGTTTGCACAAGGGTGGCCTTCGGGGCGCTCTCTGGAGACAGCGAGAGCACGGCGGCGTTCCGAGAGCTACAAAGAGATTCAAACGCTCGCGTAAGCTAAAATGGAAACGACATTGACCCTAGAGGCGAAAGGAATCAAGCGGGGAAAAACTTACCGCGTAGAGAGCAGCACAAGCTTCTCTTTCCTCAGACCCGAGAGGAAAGATGGGGAAAAAGGAAGGGCTCGGAGGTGACTTAAGCACGGGAAGAAGACGGCATTGGAGGCGGCGTGAAGTGCAGAAGCTCCAGGAGTGGCCAACGGCAGCGGCGGATTGACGGCGTCACTAACGCGCGGAAGAGATTCGCGGCCGCGTGGAACTCGGCTCCTGCGCGCGCCTGCCCGAGGAAGAAGAAGAGCCTGACAAGCGGGCCCGCGGTGACAGCGACCCAAGGTGCTGAGGCAGGTCATCGCTACGTGGCGGAAAGCAGTCCATTGGATTTTGGTTAGACGGCTTGGATCAGAGGGAGGTGTTCGGAACGGTCGAAGAGGTATGCGATCTGGACCGTCGATCTCCCATCGGACGGTAGACCTCGATTGGGTTCGGCACAGTGCGTTTAGGGGGTTAGGTCTAGCCGGGGGTGCGGTCGGGCTTGAGCCCAAGGAACAGTGTAGGGTTTGGTTTTGACCAAGATTCAAAATGTTTTTCCTACTTTGACCAGAGGCTTAAAAATAGAAATAAAATTTCTAAAATCATGAAATAATTTGTGAGGGTTCCTGGGGCAACCTAGTTTCCATAAAAATTATTAAATCCTACTGTTCATAATATATTTTGTAATATGTAAATTCAAACTTAGACAAGGTCTTTTAATGGTGTTTGAATTTTCTTAGG
This sequence comes from Ampelocalamus luodianensis, assembly GCA_036346255.1. Taxonomy (NCBI): domain Eukaryota; kingdom Viridiplantae; phylum Streptophyta; class Magnoliopsida; order Poales; family Poaceae; genus Ampelocalamus; species Ampelocalamus luodianensis. The sequence goes on from CM070637.1 coordinate 41,157,275, forward strand.
ATTAAGATCAGTCCCAAAAATTTGGGAAAAAATATATTAATTCGTGATAATTAATATAGTATTTGAATAAATTATTTCCAGAGATACTTTAGTAGCATTTATTTCAGTTTTATGATTGGAGTTCAATTTAAAGTGTATGTTTCAATTGTGTTTAGAGATTTTCCAAGTACAATATGTAATTCAAAGTTCCAAAACATGATGCATGTCAATGAGATGCATAATTAACCTCTTTATTAAATTTGGGGATGTGACATATGTCGTTTAAAATTGCTATATTTGGGGATAACAGTAGTTATATTCCTATTCAATGCATGATCCTCTTTGAAATATTGATATCCTTATGGTTGTAGCCATTAGGGTATGGTTTAGACAATCCATAATGTCGAATTAGGTTTTTCGAAAGTGAATATCGCATAAATGGTTAGCCAGGCTTTAGTCTATACTAAAATTGGAAAAATGGATGACATTTTGAATATGAGTTTGGGAGATTTTAAAATGATGGTCCCGAGGGATTTACCACTATTATTTTGTACAAAAATAAAAATAAAAAACTTATTTGTGACGCGAGCGAGTTATATTATAATCTGAGGAGTGTGAGAGGTGTATCTCACAAGTAGATAGGGGGAGATCCTCGCCTGGGTCAATTAAGGACCGAACACCGCTATATCTGACCTAAGCGTAAGCGTACAACCATATGTGCTAGTATTGGACGGCCTTAACTAATTAAGTCAACAAAAACTAGCCTTGCAAGTTGGTAGGCTGTGGTAGTGCGAGCATGACCGGTGTAAGCATGTTCAAAGGGGCTCCCTTCACCGAGGCATTGGGAACAAAACCTTCCGATACAATGGTGAATACTTCACTTAGACGGGGGTGTAATCTGGTGAAGTGTGGGTGTTCATTCGCTAGGCTAGTGTAAGATTAGGACTAGGTGATGTAAAGGCTTTGATGCGTGGTCTAGACTGCTTAGCTGCTTACCAAAGGTTAGTGAGTGATGGTATCAACGGATGCCGAACATACTAGAGAATTTATGTGATGTGGGTAAAGTTGTACACCTCTGTAGTGTGTAAATCTATTTAAATAGTCGTACTCGCGGTGATGAGCGTGGTAAGTGTAGTATTGTCGGGTATAGTCTTGGTTTTTGAAAAAACAGTTCTTGTTGGGAAATGAGGGAATGGTTTTGTCGTGTTATTTGAGTTGATTGCCATGTCTATGGCTGTAAATAAGATGTTGATCATAGCCGAGGAGGGTTGCGATTTGTTATTTATTCAAGTACTTACTTGTTGTTCAATATCTATTTAACTACTCTTAAAATTCTCGTTGCAAAGTACTATGTATTGATATTCCAAATAAAACTTGCTTAATGCTGAAAATAACTTGTAGCATAGAGCCTCATCCCTTGTTAACCATGCATATATATAACTTTATGCTACATTGCAAGTCTTGCTGACTACGCAATGTCCTCAATCCTGCTTAAATTATTGTTCAAAGTAAGTGGATGAGCCTATGCCGGACGACTCGTTCTTTCCACCCGGTATTGGAGGGTTTGGTGATGGCTCTTTCTAGGACTTGTTTCTTGTCAATTGCCTGAGGGTTCAAATGGGCATACCGCTGGACTTTTTGGACTTTATACATATTATGCTTCTGTTGTTTCATTCACTACTTCTGATACTTGAGTTTTTATTTGGCCGGTCAGCCCTTGTGATGTAAAGTTTGTAACCGCTTAAGTTATATACCATACTTGTTTCATTTTGTATGTTTATATGTATAGATGTTTGTGCCAATGTTATGGATGTATGTACTAGCCACTGATCATGGGACTAGTACAGTACACACACGAGGGCTTCGGGTATTCAAAGCCCGGGGTCCGATAGACATTACTTATAATCAACGTTAATTAATTACTAGTTAACCTAATCACCTTGGGCCAACACGTTAGAGGCTCCACGTTGTTGTCTTCCTCCCGTAACATAGGAGTGGCCGGATCTGCCATGGCTGGGCCTTGGGCGAGCTCGACGCCGACGGAGGGGGCTCCAGCGACCACTTGTGACCACCAAAATGGGTTGTGGGATCCAAAGCAACCCTAACGACTACATAGGCACTATGGGAGAAGGACCGAGGTGGTAGCACTACGGTTAGGATGGCAGTGACAATACTGTTCCTAAGGGCAACTACATAACGAGGCTTCCAACTTCAAACTTGATCTTTAATTAGCATCAATGGGCTACCGAGATGTTAAGGGTGCACTCGGTGCTGAAGAAAAAGTGGCGCACCGAGGTCTCCATGGTGGCCTATGGTGGCACAACGAGGGGCTACGATGTGGTGGTGCTACAGCTGACTACACACACTATTGACTATCCTACCAATTTTGTGAGATGAAGAAGCCTATTGGAATAAAAGGACTCAACTAGAAGCCAAGAGGGGAAGGAGATTGAGTGTGACATTGAGTGTGACATAGAGGTTCGTGTGCTCTAGGCCATTGATAGGGACGAAGGCATTCCCACAGTTCTAGTGCATGGCAAGAAAGAAGAGTGCGTGCATTAGAGAGCGGAGATCAAGGTGAACCTGAGATATAGAGGCTACGAGGTCGAGGCTCACCGAGAAAGGCGGGACGAGGTGGCAATGGTTCGAGGTGCTTTGGCTAATGCCATGGACTACGACAGTGTTCTGTCCTTCCTATGAGGAAACAAGCACAGGGGAGGTGAGCATGACGAAGAGGAAATCAGGGTGGTTCTAGTGCGCAAGAAGATGAAGACGAAGACTCACCTCAATGGCCAGAATCGACGGGCGAGCACCGACAGCTGGAGATGGAGAAGAATGATTGTACGGTAGATTTCTTCTCCACCTGAGGCGAAGAATAAGGGGAAAGTGGGGGAATGATGAGGGCGAGTGGGCTAGTATTTTGACACGCTTGGCTTGGCCTCAAATAGCGAGGAGAGGAAGATAGAGGATGATGTGGTCGGCATGGCGTGGGCACAACGCAAGCAACAGAGTGGAGCATTGGGCAACGGGGAATGGCACGCAGATGGGACGACCTCACGGTGGCACAAGGCATGAGGATAGCCGCTATAAGCACTCGAGTGCTTCCTTCACATGGGCAGTGACGTAGAGAGAGGGCGAGAGTGAGCTCCCACATAGGGGAAGAATCATAATGCTTCTCCTGTGTGCTGACAGGTGTGGCCAGGGCCCACTTGTCAGCAAGAGCGGGCGAGAGAGAGAGAGAGAGCGGGTTGGGCTGCTGTGGCTGCTAGGTTGTTCGCCCGCGGGCCGCGAGGGGGAAAGGAAGGAGAAGGGAGAGGCTGGAAAGGCACGGAGATGTGGCCCAAGGGAAAGAGAGGAAATAAAATTGATTTGAATTTTTGGTTTGAATTTTCGGGATGTGATTTGAATTTGAATTAAATGCTATGGAGGTTTAGCACACAATTAAATTGTAGATTTTTGCAAATCCAAAATTTGATGCAAGGAATTTGTTTGAACCTTTTAAATTGCAAGACAGCTTTGTGAAACTTTTTAAATGCAAGACAAGGTTTTGAAAATCAAGAATTTCATGCAAATTTTCAATTGGTCCAAATTTGGGATGTTACATATGACTAGCGTCTCTGTTAGTAAAGCTAGTTGCTAGAAGCAGGGAGTCTTATTTTCGGTGAAATGTGTGGTGTGTCACATCCCCATTTTGATTAAATGAATTAAATATTCATGTCATGAGCATGCATGTCATTTCTGGAATTTTTGCTCAAAATATTGCATTTTAAAATTTGAATCAAAAGTAAAACATACGACTCAAATTGAAGCTCCAAATGAAAACTGAAATAAATACATGTAAAGTTCTCTATGAAACAATTTCTATAACTCCTATAATATTTATCATGAATAAATATAATTTTTCTAGAATTTTTAGGACTTAATCCTACCTTGTAAAAATTCAAACCAAGTTCTAAAGCCCTTGCTATTTATGGATTAAAAATAAGGAAATAAACCATTAACAGTGAGGCTTTAAAATTTATATGTATACTAGATCATCCCATGAGCCTCTCTGAAAAATGTTAGATTTTCATGAATTTATTTGCTATTTTTACTCACTCGGTCAAAGAAGAATTAGTTGAAATCAAAATAGTCAATCCTTACACTGTTCTTTTGACTTGAGTCTAACCTTGTTGACTTGATCTAACCACACCACCTAGCTACACCACACCGTGTTGTGTTGCTGACCACTTGGGCCTGCCTATCAACTTCGCCTTCCTCCTCCTATTGGCAGCGCAGAGCGCGTTCGCCACGTTGCCGCCATATAGGCTGCAAACGTCCGTCAACGTCGTGGCCGCACCGCCCAAATCGGCCAGTCCCTGAGCTTCCCTAGCTAACACCATCTCTATTCCGTCCCAGTCCACATCTTATCTCGCCCTCTTCCTCCTTCCATTGCTCACTTCTCCTCTGACGACCGAGGAGAAGGAGGCTCGCATTTGCTCATCTCAGATGTAAACTCCTCACCACCGCATCCGCTAACCTTGTCCTTGCATGCCATTTCCATTTTTGCTTATGCAAGCCTTGCTTTCACTTGTAGGATTAGGGACAAGCTAGTACTCCCTCGACTTACGGAGTGTGCACGAGCTTCACACCGTGTCCATCTTGGTCATCCTCACATCAGGTGAGTTTTCTCCTCGCCCTTGCGCGTCATCTCGAGTCTTTGAGTATGATTAGAGTTTTCCCTCAACTAATTTGTCTAATGCACCACAAGATCATTGGAATTTGGATTTTGCCCCTTTTGTCGGCTGAAAATACTATTCACCATCCATTGTTGATTTAGTGAGCTTTTATCCAATTCCTCGTGGTGTAATCATCTACTAGCTTGACCAAAACTTACACTACCTCCATTTTTTAGTCTTGTTGCCTAGGGAATTCTCTCCGCATGAAGCCCTAGCGCCACCATCACCATTGTCATGGACATCTCACCTCCGAGCTCCTCTAGCCACTCGATCCCTCTCGTAAGCCTCAGTGACCACCCTTGTAGCTTAAGCACGCTTTGGTTAGCTCAAAAATGCACCGTGCCATCACATTCATGTACATCGTAGATTCACTGTAGCCTAACTACGACTAGCCACCATTAGACGCCGCCGTAGAGGTCGCCACCGGTACCATTAGGTGCGCATTGCTATTAGGATCCCATTCATGCCCTTGGCCGGCGCCGCCATGGCCGGAGTCGTCGGTAATGCTCCAGGCAAGCACGAGCTCTTTTGTCGAAATGTTCGACAGGACTGTAGCACGTCATTAGGGATAATCTATGTCATTAACTACTATTGATAGCTTTGGTTAATTAATGGTTGTCTTAAATACTTAATGAGTCGCTTACACGTAGGTCCTGTGAACAGAAAACGAGAGCATTTAACCGTTTCACTTTAGACAATGACATGTGGGTCCCGCAGACTTAAGTGCCCAGTGCACTATGCATTTGGACCATGAATTGGGTTCATAGACCGTCTCTGTGACAACGGCCCCACCTGTCAGTTTGGTTTTAATTCGGAGTTTAAATAAAAATGACACTATTCAAAGGACCCCGCACATCGATGAGAGGCTAGATTGAGCACCGGTAGAAAAAGTATTAAAATCGTTAGAAAAATCTAGAAAATGATTATTTGTACACTAAAAATGTATTTAACTTCAAAAATTCATCACTAATTCAAATTAACTCCAAATCGAGTGAGGCCAATGTAACATCCCCAAGTTTAATTAATGAGAATTAGTATGCATCTTAACAGCATGCATGACATTTTTGAATCATTTGCATCATTTATTGCACTTGAAAAATCTTAATCAAAGATTAAACCTACACTTCAAATTTAAACTCCAAAAGAAAACAAGAACAAAAACTTATGATCGTCTTCTGGAAATAATTTATTCAAATACTATAATAATTATCATGAATTAATATAATTTTTCCTAAATTTGTGGAACCCATTTCAACCCACAGAAAATTCGAACTCAATTCAATAACCTATTCTAAGTTTGAGTTTAAAAATAAGCAAATAAATCTTGAAAAGTGAGGTTTAAGATTATATTTGAGTACTAGTTCATCCCAGGAAACTCTATGAATTATTTAAGAATTTATAGAATTTTATTTCTATTTTTAAAGCCTCGGTCAAACCTGTTGGGCTTTGGTCAAACCTGAAATTCAAAACTCTAGCACTGTTCAGACCCGAGCCAACTTAACTCAACCCAACCCAGTTCAACCCCATCCCGATCCAGACCCCAGCTCAAGTCTCACACTGTTCCGACCGGACCCAACATGACATGAGCCAGCCCAACCAATTCGCCGCACCCACTCACCTGTCTACCACTGACCTGCGGGCCCCACCCGCAGGTCATCTTCTCTAGCGTGCTGAAGAGCTCAGGCGCTGAACGCCACGCGCAGGACGCACTCTGCCGCGGGCTCCGTCAGCACTAGCGATGCCGTCACCCACCGCCCTAGCTGACCACTCCCAGGTCTTCACAACTTCACGCCGCTTCATCCTCCGTCCTTTGCCCGGTCAAAACCCCTCTTCCTCCCCCATTTTGCTCACTTCTCTTCCTGGCCGAGGAAGAGGAGGACGCTCTTCTGCGACACATTCTCCGGTAAGCTCTGCTCTTTTGTGCTCTTCGCCTTCCTCTATCCTTACCGTGTTTCGTTTTGCTGATGTCGGACCTTGCACTGGCTCCTAGCTCTCGGAACGCGATTGTGTCCTCTCTGGCTCTAGAACGTGGCCAGAGCTCCATCATCGTAGACATCTTTGTCATCTTCGTGTCCTGGTGAGCTATCGTCTTGACGTCTACGTCACTTCACACCGTTTTAACCCTGAGTATAACCGTGTGGATGTTGTTCGGTGAGATACACTGTGGAGGACGAAATCGCGCCTTCGCCTTCAACTCTGACTGGGCTTCGCCAGGCCACTGCCGTCGTTAAGGTGATCCTCCAGCCAAGTGCCTACGCCACCAATATTCCTGGTGTCGCCGGCTGAGGCCGAAGTCCATTGGTACCGTTCCCTCTCCTTCGGTAGCGTCCTAACCCCTAGAGCCAAGGACCGATGCCCAGTGCATGGAGGAGACCTCATGCGCACGCTTCATCGCACCCGACGCCCCCTCTCCGCTTCTCGTCGTCGCCGGTGGGTTTTCAACCACCATCGACCTCAACTTCGCCACTAGAAGGTAGCCACAAGTCTCATGGTTCCATTTTTGCTACTCCTAGCTGCCGCTATCGCCTCCATCGCCGGCGACATGTGTCGCCTCCAAACTGGCCGCAGCTCCCTTGTTTAACTCCCTTCTGCTCTCTGTGTGTTTTCCTCTCTGATTAGTCTCTGAAAAATTGGTTTCTCTTGTAAGTCAAAACCATCTAATACAAGCAAGTATTGTGGCTGTCATGCATTAACCAATTTGAAGACGATTTAGTTAGTAGTAGCATTGCAGTTCAGAAAACAGGCTCTTTTGTAAGATATTGAACAGCTAACAAAATCTGAGAAGAGGTTTAGGAGAAAACTTGGTTTGTCAGTGTAACCTTCTTAACCTCTGTCATTTACTTTCAATTTTGAAAAGGTTACTGAATCACTCAATCGACTTAGTAAAGTTGAAGTGTGGGTTAAAGGAAGTTAGTCAATGGTAGTTCAGTTTAGACATACTTGCTATTGTAGCCTTGTAGGAGCTTGAACAGTAATATGAAAGTATAAGTTTTGTCAGTAGGCTAATAACAGGACCTCCCTTAAGACCACCCTCAGGACCTCCTCTAGGACCTCCCTTAAGACCACCCTTAGGACCTCCCTCGGGGTCGTTTTGCAAAGACCACCCCGTGGTCGTTTTGCAAAGACCACCCTAAAGACCACCCCGTGGCCGTTTTGCAAAGACCACTCTCTGGACATTTTGCAAAGACAACCCTAATGACCTCCCCGGTCTTTTTGCAAAGACGAAAATCCGAGAATGAATTATTTACTCACTGAAAATTGATATTAACTTCTAAAATACATAACTAACTCATTTTAACTCCAAAGACAGTGAAACCAATTTTGTTATTTTTCATTTAAAATGAATCGTATTTTAGAATAGGTTTGAAACTTTTTAGTGTCACAAAAATATATTTTGAGGAGAGTGATCCCAAAATAAATTATTTTTACACTATAAAATGCTGATAACTTTAGAAATTCATAACTAAATCTTGAAAACTCCAAATGAGGTAAACTCAACTATTTTGATCTTATATTTTTATTCTCTATTTACCTATGTACTCCTTATATCCACAAATGTTCTGCAAATTTTCACCAAAGAATTTAATTCGAATGAACAGTAACAGATTCTATTTTTCTTTTGATTTTCTGGAAAACTGAGATTCAAACCCCTATAACTTTCACATGCTAAATCCAAATGGAATAATTCTTTCACCTAAATTAATATAAAATCATGACCTACCTACTGTATAAATTTCATGTATTTTTGAGTACTTTGAATTTTTGGCTTTATTTGATATTTATTGCAATATCGTATTTCGATTAGGTTTTCGACGATACTGTTATATTCGTGAGATCAATACGTGAGTAACCTAAGATTGAACAAGTGGTACCAGCAAATGTGCGAGCACCCTCCTCTTGATCATATTGCTCCCAGTGGTTTTTAAAAGTTTTGTGTGAGTTTTATTATCGCAATTGCATGCTATTTTGAAAAGTATGTTCATGGGTAGAAGTTGTTAAATTCCTAATTGTTGCATTGGCCCTCCTTTCAATGTTGATTAACCTTTTACCTTGAATGATTAAGGATATATGTTATATGGGTTTGTTTACTAATTTGTAGAACGCTGCTTAGCCATGCTAGTAGTTGTAGCGAAAGCGGTTGATGAAGCTAGTCCATCAACTGGTGGATTGAATTGAATCTTAATGAAATTTGAGGATTTTATGGACTGGATTATGTTGAACCTGAGGATTGTATCCAAATCTCCGCATCTGGGGTTTGTGGATATGTTGGGCATGGGTTTTATGTTCTTAACTAGGACGGGTGTAGGGTGGTGATGAATTATTGTTGTTGTTTGTTGTTATGGAATTTTGTAGCCTGTCTGAGTGTTTAAGGACCGGTCTGTGGTGTGATGAACCAAGTCTTACGTGCAACCACACGCCAGGATAATGGTGAAAACTTGGTTTAATAATATGTGGTGTGTTAGCTATCAAAATACATTCAGGTTGACAATTGTTATTTTTAATTGTTCTTTTGTCAATTTGGTGGGGCATGTTAAGTTTCTCCTTGCTTACCCTTAAGGGTCTCTTTTATGTTAGGGACTTACTTACACAACGGGGTTTCCCCTGTGGTTCTTTGTGTAAATTTGGGATCAACATGATGCAAGAGGATGCTTGCCTTGTTGGAAGTCCACTTGTTCACTCTTGGTGTGTAATCATTCACTTCAGGCAATTAAGAATCTAGAGAGAACGATATCGAATAAACATCGGAAACACAAAGAAAATCCAAATTGCTAAAAAAATGCATGCAATTTACACATTAGTGAGATTATGATTTTAGATGATTTTAGGTGAAAATTTTAGTTCAATTGGAGTTCCTATGTGAAAGTGATAGTCTTTCAAAAATCAATTAGAAAGAAAATCCTAAAAATCAGGTTACTATAGCTTCGGCTGAAATTAAATACTTTAGTGAAATTTTTGGAATAGTGGTCGAGACAAAGATTACATGATCAGCAAGAGAATAAAATTTTAAGAACAACCCAATTGGATTCATCTTATTTGGAGTTCATATGAATTTTCTATGAAGTTTTGAAATTAACTCAATTTCTAGTGTAAAAGTAATTCTTTTCTGAAGTTAATTCTAATTCCGAAATTTTCTGTGACAACAACATGTTTCAAATCTATTCCCAATTATAATACAATACAAATGGAAACCAACAAAATTGGTTTCACCTAAATTGGAGTTGAATAGAACTAGTTATGAATTTATGAAATTGAAACTATATATACCAAAATGGTCTACTGTTATGTGACATATAAATAACCTAACTCTTTCCTTCTAAACAAATTACTCCTTTAGACTAAAAAACTAATGGCTAGCCACTAAGAGGTTTACTTACTAATCTTATGCATTCAACAGGGTTTTAGCTTTCAATCATGAGGTTTGTAAATTTTGAATGCTCCATTAACTAGTAAGCTTATTGACTGATTTTCAGATTAGTGTGCTCCTAGTTGAACTCTAAATACCTTTTCTGATCAATAGTTCAACAAAAGGATTCTACTGTTTGTTTTGGTTAAACCTACTAATTCTTATTCTTAAGTTGGTTTCCCTCTGTTAGTTTGTTCAAATCTTAACTGGACAATAACCTTCTAAGTACCTGAATTTAGTAAAGTCATCAGTTCACTAACAATTGCAAGATTTCATCTTCAGCCTTTCTGTCCATTCATCCTATTAGAGGAAATTTACTGAGTAAAAGAGTTGGATAACTAAGCCTTCTTATTAAATCACATACTCATTTATTAGGCAAGGTTTGGAGTGACCTAAAAGCTAAACACAGCACAAAGCACTAAATCTTCCTTTACTATTAAACACTTCATCCAAAGGAATTGGTTGCCTTCTGTTGTTTTTCTGAAAATTCACTTCCCTACTGGTTTTCCAGATTTGATTGCTACTGGTATGTAAATGTCCAATTGACTGATTGAATCATTCACATTTATAACTACTATATTAACAAAGACATTAGCATATTAACAAAACTAACTTCATATTACTGTTCATTTAAATTACAACAGCAAACATTTTCTAAACCAAAATGCTATTAACTCAAACTTCCAATTTGCGAACTCAATTGAGTGACTCAATTGACAATCACAAAATTAGGTAGCATTAGACATTTGGTTTTTGTAAGAGGGTTATACTGGCAATTCATATTTTCTCCAAATCACTTCCCTTTTCTGATCATCATTTCATCCAAAAAGAGTAGATTGATCTCTTTTGGTTTCGGAAATTCACAACCATAATGTTTTTTTTAGATTTTGTTTCTACTGTTAGGGACTTGCCAAATGACTAATTGAATTAAGACAAAATCTAAGTACTAGAGTTAAACATACTATTAGCCTACTGATAATTTTGGAACCTACAACAGCAAGATTTTTTAGAACTAAAATGCTATTAACTAATCTTCCTTCAAAACTTAAACATCAATTTGGTTACTCATTTGCTTAACTTAATTGAGAGCATTAATGTTTGACAGTAGTATTTGGTTGGCTTCGCACATGTGTTCCATTTTCAGTCACAGAGAGCTAACATACATAGACATCACAGGACAAAGGGAACAGAACAGAGGAGTTCACGCAGCTCGAGTCATGGCTTGTCGCGGTGGTGGACCAACGGGGAGGTGAAAGCAACCGCAAAAATGGGTTGCCCAGAGGTCAAGTAGGCTAGGGGAGGTGACTTGGTGGCACGAGTAGAACTATTGGGGCGTGGTGAGGGCGAGTGGCGACCGATCGAAGAGGTGAAATGGCGCGGCAGGACTCGGGTGATGTTGGGGCCTAATTAGGGGGAGCATGAGTACCGACGGGATACCTGGAGCATGCTGGAGTGGTTGATGAAGGTGGAAGATGGCCGGAGCAAGCTAACCACGGTGACCGGGGCAGCACGGAGTAGGCCAACGGTGGTGGTGACCTACGGGGATAGAGGGCCCAAGTGAGAAGTTGGGACAGGTAGAGGGAGCTCATGTGATGTTCATGGAGGAAGGAATTGAGCTGGGGCTCACTGGAGAAGGTATGACAAGGGTGGTGGTGAGATTGGCTAGTGATGAAGAAGAAGTCGAGTGCGTGGCTTCCCAGTGGACGATTCCCAAAATTGACGGAGGGGATATGGTCCTCAGGGTGTAGGGTGCGCCGTGACGTGGTCGGGGCTCGCCGGAGCTGCCGGGACGGCAACGAGTAGCTCGGCGTTTTGGTCGTCCGGTATGGGAGTTCGAGTTTTGGAGTTGTGGGGAAGAGGGAACATAAGGCGGTGCTGCTCCTACAGGTAGAGCTAAAAGAGCTGGTAAGGTGGAGGGGCGGCGAGCTACGCTAGCGCAAAGAGAAGGCACGGCGTAGAGGCGCACAACGTGTGTCCTAGGTACTGGCATGGAAGCAGCTGTTTGGCCATCGGTTAGAGCTGGCCAAACAGCCGTGCCTGATGGGCCGACACGGCAGCACGACATCGTTGGTTCGGGCGGTAGGCGACGACGACACTATTCATAGGTCGCCGCGACGACACGATAGCTCAGGCCGTGCCTAAGCCGCACTCCCAAGACAACAGCCAACACGGACGAATAGTCTGGGCCCACCCCAAACACGACCAGAACGCAGCACGGCCCATTAGGCACGACACTGTTTTAATATACATATATAATTTTATTAATATTTATATGATTTTCTTTCCATTTTTAATATTTATATGGTTTTATTTTGTAGTTTTTGAATTTTATATAGTTCATTTTATAAGTATATATAAATTTATTTTGGTTTTTTAAATATATATATTTTCTAGGATTGTTTTCCAATTTTTCATGTCTTATGAGCTAAATGACAAATGTTTTAACGAGCTAGCTATTTGAACATTAATAAAATTCTATTACATTTTCAATATGGTTGTCTTATTTTTTCCAATTTTCATGTCTACTTATGAATTCTACACATTTTTCTAATTTTTCTGGATTTTTTAGATTTGTTTGGATTTTTTAAATTCTATCGGGCCAAATGGGCTAAATGGGCCACATTTGGCCCGATGGGCTAAACGAACCATGCCTGGGCTGTCACCCTGGCCCATGGGCCGACCCGGCACGGCACGAATAGTAGCCGGGCCGGAATGGCCCGGCCGCCACGGGCCCGTGCCGGGCCAGCCGCCCATTTGGCCAGCTCTGCCATCGGTGCCGTGAGAGAGAAGGCCTATCGGGTGGGCCCGACTGGTTAGAGAGAGGAGAAATAAATTAGGTTTCCTAATTTTTGCAAATAGGCTGAGATATATTACGGATTTATTAGGCATTGTTATTTAGCTACAAAAATCCTAAAATTTTTTATGGAAGGTTCTTGACACTAAGATTAACAACGTATAAATTTTCTAGAATTTTTCATGTGCTGCATTTTTCTCTAGAATTCTTTTAATTTCCTGCTTTAGGTTTTTGTCTTTTGAATCATTAGATTGACTGGTTGCTTAAAAATAATAATTAAAATCTAATAATGGTGAAATTTTTAAGGTGAGTTTATAAAGTGTTCCAAAACGTAGGAAAAATATTTATAGGAACTGTTCACAAGATTTATTTGTATTTTAAATTCAAATTCCAATTTGAGCATGCAATTAAACAGGGAACCAAATATTCTCCAAAAATTCTAGAAAAATTCAACAAGCATAACAGAGTAGATAAAATCCAACTAAATCATTCCCAGCTTGTGGGTCCCACTATATCTTCAAAATTAAATTACTTTGTAACTCTGAACTAGGAAAAAGTATGTTCAAGTTTGAATTTGAGAAATCTTTTGAAATTACCTCAGGTATTCAAGGAGCCATTGAGGTTTTTCTGTTTTAAGTTGAAATCCAAATAAATTTTCCCACATTTGAAGACCTTTTTAGTTTTGCCCCAATTCAAATTTAGCTTTTGAATTGAAGGAGTATAGGATTTCTAGGTTTAATTCTAGTCTTCAAACTCAAAACATTTTTGACATAAGGTTTACCCTCCACTCTGAACTAAGTTTCGAAACCTTGACAAAATTTTATTTGTTTTAGAAAATTCCTTCCTAGAATTTTGGAAGATCAGGTTTTAACACATTTGCTTTGCAACAAAAAAGTTTTAAAAGTCCAAAATTTCACAAATGCACATTAGATGCTTAACCAATCCAACTTAGAAACTGGGGTTGTGACAAAGAGGGTAGTAGATCCCGGGGTGCGTGACAAGTCCAAGGTCAAGTGCTTTAACTACGGCATTCTCGAGCACTACTCCATGGAGTGTCGCAAGCTACAATGCGAGTGCTAGGAGGTGGCAAACCTGGCGCAAGTACAAGATGAGTAGTCGGTGTTGCTCCTGGCCGAGACATGCGATCTCGTCTAAGCCGCTGGAATTGCACCACACACGGTGTTTCTCAAGGAGGAGAAGTTTTTCCCTGTGGATGCTAACGGCGATGTGTGGTACCTCGACACGGGCACCAGCAACCACATGACCGGCTGTAGGTCGATGCTCACGTCGCTCGACGAGACGGTGAAGGGATCGGTGAAGTTTAGAGATGGCTCGGTGGTGGAGATTTGCGACAATGGTGACTTGATGTTCCAGTGCAAGAACCAAGAGCATAGGGTGCTCACTGAGGTTTACTACATACCTCGGCTCCATAGTAACATCATCAGTCTTGGGTAGCTCGACAAGAGCAGCTGCAAGATCGTCATCAAGGATGGGGAGCTGTGCATTTTTTACCATGAGCGGCAGTTACTGGCATACGTGTTGCGGTCTAGGAAGAAGCTTTACACCCTAACCATGAATCTTACCGCACCCATGTGCCTGCTGGCGAAGGTGAACAATGTGGTGTGGCTATGGCATGCATGCTACCATCACCTCAACTTCCACATGCTGCAGGACATGGGCCTCAAGGAGATGGTGGAAGGCGTTCTACTCATCGAGCTCGTGGAGCAGTTCTATGATGGTTGCGCACTTGGCAAGCAACACCGTACTCTGTTCCCCTAAGCCTCATCGTATCGTGCTGAGCATGGACTGGAGTTGGTGCACGGTGACCTCATGGCCCAATCACTCTAACCACACCGAGTGGTAATCGCTATTTTCTGTTGATCATGGATGATCACAGTAGGTACATGTGGCTGGAGGTGCTCAAGTCCAAGGACAAGGCATTCAAGTTCTTCAAGAAGATCAAGTCAGTGCCTGAGAATGAGCTCGACATGAATCTTAAGGTCTTTCACTTCGATTGCACCCTATTCGCAGTAGCAGAATGGGGTCATCGAACGGCGTAATCAGACGGTCGTGGAGATGGCACGTAGCTTGGCTGAAAAGCAAGGGTGTGTCGGGCGAGTTCTGGGGCGAAGTGGTGAAGACCGCCGTGCACATCCTCAACCATGCGCCTACGTGGAGTCTCGATGGCAAAACGTCATATGAGGCGTGGTACAGGAGGAGGCCCAAGGTGCACTATTTCTGCACGTTCGGATGTGTGGCACACATGAAGAAAGTTGGCCCCGGCGTGATGAAGTTCTCAAACAGATCTATGTCGATGGTGCTTCTTGGCTACGAGGAGGGGTCCAAGGCCTACCGCGTCTACGACTCGAAGACGAAGAAGTTGCATATCACACGAGATGTCGTGTTCGAGGAGGAGAAGAAGTGGGACTAGGAGGGGGCTTGTGCTGATCCCGTTCCTGGCAGCATCAATATGTTCATCGTGGAGTACACCACTAATCATGTTGTAGGTGGCACACCAGTGGATGACGTCTCCTCGGCAAGGTAGTTAGAATCGCGATCCTACTCTTAGAATCTTACGATTCTATGAACCCACGACAGCCTGTCGATCCAAATCGCACCGTGAATCGGAATCAAGTAGAATCGTGGTAGAGTCGCGATCCAAATCGTAGAATCATGTAGAATCGCAGAGTAGAGTCGTTTGGACAAAAAAAAAATTGCATTTTTTTGTAATTTTTTTATTATTTTTTTAGAGGTCAGGGTTTGCTGATATTTTATTTTAGAGCAAAATTTATTGATATTAATTTCTGAGAATGAAACTATAAATATCAGTAGGGTAATGCTAGTACAAATATCTATATTATGACATAAGCAATGTTGAGCTTGATAATGATAAGCTATTTTTATTCCTGTATGTCTAGCTGCTTTTAAGGAACATGCAAGTGTTGCAATTAGATATTGATTTACAAAAGTTGTGAACATTTTTCATGTAATTGTAGTAAACTAGTCATGGTCATTGCTTGTTCTCCTGTTGTTCAGAACTATATCACCTATCATGTCAGTACCATTATGCTTTTCTGTTGTGCGATAAAAAGTGCTTTGTCCCTTTTTGTATTATAAGTAAGTGGTAAACCATATCAGAATCATACAAACTTATAGTATAGGTATTAAATATGTGTATTTTTACAATTCCGTAGAATCGCCGATTCTACGATTCGATACTACGATTCGATCCTACCGGAGGCAAATCGATCCAACTTAGGATCTCGACTCTGACTACCTTGCTCCTCGAAGCCGGTGGCTAGGCCCGGTTCAGTGGCACCGCAGGTGGTGGAGCCACGTACGCCTTTGACTCCAGCTGCAGCTGCACCGAGTGGTGTCCAGTGGACTACACTACCCACCAACACGTCGCTCGACTCGAACGGTGCACTACAGCGATACCGGATGGTGTTGAATGTCTACGACATGACGTCCATGCATGACATCGAGTATTGTGGTCTCTGGCAGCTGGTTGCTGAGGAGCCCGTTAGTGTCTAACAGGTACTGAAGGACACATGTTGGAGGCGAGCCATGGAGGAGGAGATGCAGTCAATCTGTAGCAACAACATGTGGGAACTCGCAAGCCTTCCCGTCGGCCACAGATCCTTCGGGCTCAAGTGGGTGTTCAAGGTTAAAAAGACCCCCGAAGGTAATGTCGTGAAGCACAAAGCTCGTTTGGTAGCTAAGGGATATGCTCAGCGACAGGGAGTGGACTTATATGAAATTTTCACCCTGGTGGCGAGGATGGAGACCGTGTGGCTACTAATCACCTTGACAACGCATGGAGGCTGGGAAGTTCACCATATGGATGTCAAATCAGTGTTCCTAAATGGTGACCTTGCCGAGGAGGTGTACGTGCAGCAATCTCCTGGGTTCGTCGATGGCAAGCATGAGTACATGGTACTTAAGCTACAGAAGGCATTATGCGGTGCGGCAAGCTCCGTGGGCCTAGAACCCCAAGCTGGACAAATTGCTAGTGTCGCTCGGCTTCGAACGTAGCCCCATGGAGTATGTGGTATACAAAAGGGCAAACGGCGAATCATTTCTTCTAGTCGGGGTGTACGTAGATGACTTGATCATCACTGGATCATGCATCGACGACATCGTCGAGTTCATGTCCCAGATGCAGAGGATGTTCAGCATGAGCGACCTCAGCCTCCTAAGCTATTACTTGGGGATCGAGGTGAAGCAAGCCGCCGGCATGATCACACTGTGCGAGAGCAGCTATGCGAGTAAGATTCTGGAGGCGTCGGGCATGGTTGGGAGCAATCCGTGCCTAACTCCTATGGAGAACCGGCTGAAGCTGATAAAGAAGGATGGCAGTGCTGCGGTTGATGCCACCGAGTACCGCAATGTTATTGAGAGCTTGCGCTACCTTATGAACATGAGGCCGAACATCGCCTATGCGGTGGGCATTGTGCGCAGGTACATGGAGACACCTACTACCCAGCACATAGCAGCCGTGAAGCACATCCTGAGGTATGTAAGCAGCACAGTTAGCTTTGGATCGATGCTGTTACAAGAAGCACGACGAGCTAGAGCTCGAGCTGGTAGGTTTCAGCGACAGTGACTTAGCAGGCGACGTGGACGACCGCAAGAGCACCACATGGATGGCCTTATTCCTTGGTGCAAGCCTAATCACGTGGGCATCACAGAAGCATAAGATCATCGTGCTTTCGTCCTGTGAGGTGGGGTATATTGCAGCAGCGACAACAGCGTGCCATGGCGTCTGGTTGAGCCGGCTACTAGGAGATTTAATGGGGCAAGAACCAAAGAAGATCAAGCTGCAGGTGGACAACAAATCGGCGATTGCATTGTGCAAGAGCCCTGTCCATCATGATCGAAGTAAGCACATCGACAATAGGTTTCATTTTATTTGTGAATGTGTCGAAGATGGCAAGGTAGATGTGGAGCACGTCAGCATTGAAGGGCAGCTGGCGACATACTGACGAAAGCGCTTGATCGCGTGAGGTTCATCGAGATGCGGTAGAAGCTGGGTGTCAAGGAGGTGAGGTCAAGGCAACAAGATTAAGGGGGTGATTGTTAGAAATTAATCTTGTTGTCTAATGAGTGATTGTTAGAAATTAATGCGTTAGTAGTATTTATTAGTTAACAGAGTAATTAGGTAGTGCATGTAGTGGAGCTAGTAGTCTACTTGAATGTGTTAGTGGGGATGTTACATGTCATACTGTAGCTATAAAAAGCATTGTAACCTATTTGTTTCAACACAAGAAAAGCAAGAGAAAAGGCACTAGCCGTGTTGTGCCGCAAAGACTCTGTCCGTTCGCGTGAGTTTTCTTAGTGTGCCTACAGTTTTGATTGGAAGGAGAAGGGAGAATAATGCGGAGGCCGAGAGGGAGTCGAGGGAGGCCGGCCAAGAGAAGGACGCTGAAAGTGACTTAGTGAATAAATCTGCACTTCTCTAAGTCTCATCATTCCAATTCACATATGCATCTTTCAAAGATAGACGCTGAAAGTGACTTAGTGAATAAATCTGCAAGATTCTCACATGACTTAGTATGCAGTACTTTAATTTCGTCCATCTTTTGCATTTCATGAGCATAGAAGAACTTGGGGTTGATATACTTTGTGAGAGGATTCTTCACATAACCCATCTGCACTTGTGCAACACAAGCTGCATTTATCTTCATAGATAATAGTGGGGGTTAGTGCGGTATTCAATCCACATGACTGCTGGATGTGGTGAATCATCCGTCGAAGCCAAGAGCATTCTCGTGAGGCCTTGTATAATGCTATTATTTTCGGGTGGTTCGTCGAAGTCGATACAAGACTCTGCTTAGACGATTTCTATGGAATTGCAGTTCCACCACATATGAATTCATAGCATGTTTGCAATTTTGGCTGTATGCGGGTCCTACAGGTACCCATTATCTGTATTGCCATTCATAGTTAAGTCTTAGTTCTTTCTGTAGAACAGACTAATTCTTTGCTTCTTTGGAGGTATCGAAAGATGTCCTTTATTCCCTGCCAATGCCTTTGGTAGGTTCTGTACTATACCTTGCTAATAGGTTCACGACAAATGCAATGCCCGGTCTAGTACAGTTTGTTCAATACATGAGTGTTTCTATCATACTTAAGTATGGGAATTCCGGTCCCAGGACTTCCTCCCCCTCTTCTTTAGGTCTGTACGGGTCTTTGTCTTACTGCAAAGATCTCCCGACCATTGGCACTTTCAAAGGGTATGCCTTTGCAAAGTCGAACCTTTCGACACCTTACGAGTGTAGGTTGGTGATGTACTAATATCCCTTGAGGGCATGCTCAAGCCGCAAGCCTAAGCAATATTTGGTTTTACCCAAACCTTTCATTTCGGACTCACTCGGTAAGAGCTTGCTTTCTTAATATCCTTCAGAGTTCTGATGATATTCAGATCATCTTCATACTCTAAGATTATACAAAATCCATTCTGGGGTCGTCGTATAAATACACAGAGATTATTCTCATTGTTCGTGTAGCCTTTCATGCATAGAAAGTCGCTTCAAGCGATTATACTACATTCTGCCTGATTGCTTAAGTTCGTACAGTGACTTTCTGAGTTTCATACTTTACATATTTCTATTTGCTCTGTTTTGGTTCGGGATAGTGATACATTCAGGTATCTTCATATAAATGTCCGAATCCAATATTTCATAAAGGTATCGTTGGTATCCCATCCATCAATTTCACTTCTAACTTCAAGTTCACTGCCATTGAGATAAATATCTAAAGGGAGTTCCGCCCATGACCGGGGAATAGGTTTCTTCGTAATCATCTTCTGGATGTTCAGTGAAACCTTATGCAACGAGCCTTGCTTCTTTTCATTTCTCTTTCGAACAAAATACCCACTTATGCCCTACGGGGTGCACAAGGGAGGCGTGTGGCTTCTGAGCCCAAACGCCCTTCTTTTATTCGGAGAGAATAATTCAGTTTCTATTGCCTTCTCTCAATCTTCTCAATCTGATCTTTTCTTTCATTCAGCGAGCGATGCAGGCTCTGAATCAAGATTGATGATTGTGGCAAGTTTCTTTGCAAAGTAAATGTCGACATTGGCTGTTGTCATATTCAAAGATTCTCCCGAGGTCATAAAGTTTATAACTATTTCTTCAAGGGGCGATTCTTTTAATGCTTCTACTTGCTCACCGCTGCTTCCAATTGCGGGGCAAGTCCCTTTAGTTTTTCAGCTCCGATGTGTGCGCACACATCCATGCTGATGTCTCCCTTCATGGGGATGTTCAATTCTGGTATGCCTTTTCTGAAGGTTCCATACCGATGCCAAGTCTCAACGGCTCCCTTACAGTTCGAGGCACTTCGGTGATCGGCTGTGTCAAGTCCTTCTTATCCTTTTTCACCAGGCGTCCCCGGTTACTTCGGATTCGAGGGACCGGAGTTCTCGTTCTTTTGTTCTGAGGCCTCTAGACGGGATTAGGGATACCTTCAATGGTATTTCAACCCTCTCCGGTGCATTGCTTGCAGGCAAATGCTACTTATTCAAGCCTCTTCAAATCGCTAAAGTAGTCTGGCAGTTGATTCGCTAATACTTGCAAATCAATTATCTTCTGGACTTCAATTGTCTTCTAGACTTCAATTCAATTATCTTCTGGACTGCAATTATCTTCTGGACTTCTCTATTTGCTTCACTAGTGCTCGGGTCATATGCATAGATTTCAATTATCTTCTGGACTTCAAATGTATTCTAGACTTCAATTATTTCCCGACATTATTATCAAGGGTTGATTTCCTCCCCCTAATGACGGGAAACTAATCTCATCTATTGTACTTCAAATGTCTTCTAGACTTCAATTATCGGGCATTATGCAAATCTCCAGTCATAGGGTCCAAATACTTGATTATGGATGCTGTCTCATAACCAACATATATCCCGGACTTTGGAGAAGACCCAATGCGATTCATTGCGGTGGTGGTATAGGTATATACCCTTGCAAAACCAAACTGCGAAGATGAGAAGTTTTCGTCGACCCTTGCGCTAGTTGCATAGTTGGATGGATGTTATAGGCGACGGTCTAAAATTGATGAGAGCAGCTACAGTAGGATGCGTGTCCCCAACATATAGTTGGTAAATTACAATTCTTCAAAGTTCGCTAGTCCATTCGAGTGCGGATGTGCGGTATAGAATGCTCAACTTTAATTCCCATTTTCATACAATAATCATCGATGCCTTGAAGTACATTCTCGGCGTTGTCCATTCGGATGGACTTCACGTGATGATCGGGAAATTATTTTTCAATTGTTAATTATCTGCGAGATTTAGCTTTGCAAAGCATGGTTTCTCATAGACAATAAACATATGTGCGACCATTCTGAGGAAGCATCGATGAGCACCATAAAGTACCTAATTGACCCTTACAGGGGTTGTATAGGACCGCAAAAGTTTCCTGGATACGGTCCAGAATGCAGGACTTCATCCTTCGCTTCGAGCAAAAGGTCTAATAATTAATTTCCAGTGGCACATGCGGGCACACAAAATCTTCAGTTGGAAATTCTTTATATTCATATTATGTCCTGTGAATTGTTAATTATATCTCTCATTATCCTAAGACCTGGCGGCATAATCTATCATGCCGAGATAGATAAGTTGAGCTTCTAAATACGGTTTCGAGGCGATGCACAATTTGCAGTGCCTTAATATTAGTGTAGTATAGCGATTTCATATGAAGGAAGATATTCTAATGCTATTTTTCACTTTCTTCACGCTTTGTAATGAGCGGTATCTTTGTACCATACTCTTCTTGATCTCTACATGGAAACGCGTAGCGCAAATATCCTTGAGAGTTCTAGTCGATTTCGGGTACAACAAGTCTTCTTCAATGACCAAAGTTGTGCCCGTTGGGAGTATAATTATGGCCCTTCCTGAGCCTATTATACAAGTATCACTGCCATCGTAAGACTACCAAACATTCTTCCTGATCGACTGGAAAAATTATGTTTCTCTCAGGATGGTTTTTGTTGTGCCGCTACCTGCTAAGCACACTTCCTCCATAGGGCGCCACACGCGTTCTAATATAATGTACTTTATTAATATGTAGCAGAAAGCAAGCAACACATAAATAAAATACTTCAGATATCAGAACGTAACTTGCTATTATAAAAACGGGAAAAATAAGCCTTGCAGGACTCATAATAAGAATTTAATGCTTTGCTCTCCTAGAGCTTGCAACCTTTATTCAATAATTCAAAATTCTGCTTCAATTACAAACTACAAGTTTCCATAAAAGGTCCGAGTGCAATGCGTGCACTGGATCTAATAGGCGAAGTATTCAGGAACTTCTGCCTAAATCGGCTCCATGCGCGATCTTCTCCTCTTGAGCAGCTAGGCTGTGGCCGCTGCGATGTCCAAAGGAGGGATGATGGGGCTGCTACTGGGCTATTCACATTCATAAGTGCAGCTAATGGATGTGGATCCTCTGTGCCTGCAATGGCGAGGTATGCCTCATGCTATCATTTGCCCTTCTTAGACTGGAAAGCATCAATAATGTGCGATGCACGACCTTACCCTTCTTGCTCCTCTCATTTGTGAGAGGCTTCATCACCTTGTAGCTGCTAGCAGTGGCTTCATGGCCAACATTGCTACTAGGTGGCTGCAAGATGAAGTTCTTTCCTAGAACATCACCTTGAGCTTCCGCAACTTGCATGATGTCAATTAATTCGGCATACTTCATGTAGCCGTCTTGACGATAGTTGCGTGCGGATTATACCGTGTTTGGGTGAAAGGTAGAAAATCTTCTCCATCTTCTGCTCATCTGTGATTACATTACCATAGAATTGAAGATTGATACAAATTCCATACAAATTTTGGCCATGCTGAGTTAGTACTTTGAACTACTGGTTCGTGATGCCAGTCATCTTCATATTCATGCAAAAGTTCAAAGGATTACTACTGGTAATCTGCATAAAATGGTTGCAAAATTCTCATAATACTCTTCGAACTCCCGGTTCGTGATCCCGTATTTTTCTATGCATTTTTCATGATTTACTGCTATTTTCAGTGATTAAAAGCAATATAAACAATCACAGATAATCAAAACAGTAAAAACAATAATAAATTGCATAGAAATAACAATAACAAGAATAAATATGCTTCAAATTTCAAACATTATGCAAAATTTGGATTCCCGAAGCCCTTTTCTGCTAGAAAAGGATTTTTCAGCGAATTCTGCAATTTTCAGGGGTTAAAACACGAAATCTCAGTTCTGAGAGGAAATTCGCATAATTTTTAGATTTCTGAGGGGTTATTCTACAAGAATATACATAATCCCGTAAATTCCCCAATTCCAGGGGTTTTTCGCAAAATTTCCAGGTCCGCAAAGAATTCTCGTAATTTTCATAAATACGAGGACCTTATTGGAAATTTTCGTCATACGCAAAACTACCTTGTGATTTTCAGAATTCCGAGGGTTTGTTTCGCAAAATTTCAGAATTTTCCACTATGCACCCTTTCCCTTTTTTTTTCTTTTTTTTTCACGGGGCCGGCCTTCATGGGCCAGCTTCTTGGCCCATGCGCCACAGCAAAAGGGGTGGGGAGGGGGGTTTCTAGGGTTCCCCCACCCTTATCCGAAACCCGGCGGCAGCTCCTGGGGCTTCGGGGTGCGGCGGCGGCTTCTTGCGCGGCGCAGCGGCGGCTCCTCAAGGAGTCGGTGGAGGCGGCCGGAGGTGGAAACGTGGGCGGTGGGCGCGCGGCCTTATGGGAGCCGGGCGGGCACGAGGTCGCGGCCGGCCGGCGGAGGCGGTCGGCCGGGCGGCAACTTCGGCGGCGTTTCGGTGGCGCTTGCGTGCAAGACCTCGGTGCGGTGCCTCGGGAGCCGTGGCTGCGGCCGGAAGTGGGTGAGCAGCGGGCGCATTCGGGCGCGGGCGGGGTCGCGCGCGGCGGCGCATGCGCGCGCGGCGGGTCGCCGCGGGGGAACTACGGCGCTGCGGGCATGCGGCCCGGCGGCGGTGCGCGCCCGGCGGCATGGGTGCGCGGCTCGAAGCGGCGCGGCGGCGTCCGCCCGCGCGGCGGCGCTGGCGGTGACCGTCGCGGGGCCACGGCGCTCCCCGCTCCATCTTCCCCTTTTTCTTTTTCTTTTCTTCACGAGCTATGGCGCGATGGCGGGAAGGCGTGCGGCGTCGGTGTCGCCGTGGCGCGGCGGCGGCGAGAGGGGACGCGTGGCGCCCATGCGAGCCGAGGTCGGTGCTACAGCGGCTGCGGGCGGCGGTGACCGACTTCGTTCGGGGTTTTGATGCGGCGGCCGCGGGCCGTCGGTCGCGTCGCGGCGGCGGCGCTCCGGCCGTGCGGGCGCCGGCGTGGTGGAGCCGCCACGCTGGCGGCGGCGAGGCCGAGCGGCGAGGCGGCGGTGCGCGCCTTCAAGGCGGCGACAGCGGCGTCGGCGCCTACGGGCGTCTTGGGGGCTGTCGGCGGCGTGGCGCCGGCACGCTCTTCATGGCGAACAACGAAATATTTTTCTCTCGAAATTACTGTTCATTCATGTGTGTATGCAATGCAATGCGATGTAATACAGTGCAATCGACATCGGTTCTTTCATGCAACCACCGATCGGTTTTGCCGGCGACTTCAAGTCAGTTCGCGGTAGGTTAGAACAGATTTGCAATTTCCAATCTACGGTACAATCGACATCCGCTCCTTCATGCAATCTGTCGATCGGCATTGTGCCGGCGACTCCAAGTCGGCTCGCGACAGATTAGAGCAAATTTGCACCGTAGAAAATAATCTAGAAAGCAACAATTGAGGAATTGAAAGCAATCTAGAAAAGCGATTCAATCTACGAGTGTCGTTCATCGACGGTTACCTTTTCGATGCGAGGAGAGTCGATCGTGCTGATAACGTGTTGAGGAACCGTCGCTGGCGAGTCCAGTCCGAGCGATTACCTCGTAGACAAACTCAGAATCGTAAGAATAATGCATGAACGCAAGAACAGAATAAGAGATTGAACACAGAGATGTAGGGGGACTTCTTACTTCTCTTTATTCCTTTATTCATCGATCAATCATTTACAATGAATAGCACCCCTTATTTATAGGCTACGACCCTGCTAGAGTTTAGGATGGGGCGCCCACTAATGGGCCGACTGTTGGGTCAGACCCATAGTTTTCCAACACTCAGGAGTAGCGCGGGCTGAGAGCTTGGCATGCGCGTGGAGGCAGGCAAGAGAAGAAAGCCGAGCTAGGAGAGAAGCCAGAAAGGAAATCCATCGTTGTGGGATCGGTTTCTATCCATCTTTAATTCGGGTCTGGAAAGGTTCAGACCGAGTTTTTATTTTCGGTTTCTTTGAGTTTCTTTTCAAAAAAAACCAGCTTCGGTTTATTTGAGGAGTCTTGAGTCCAAGTTGCAAACGTGCTTGTGTGATTTTGGTTCGAGTCACGTACAGATCGTTGTTTTTGAGAAAATACAGGAAAAACGCCAGGTTGGTGCTGGCGGCCATGTCGCTTGTGTCGTGAGTCGAGAAGCCATCTATGGTTTGTGTGCTGCGCATAGGATTGGATAGCTTTGCTGGTCTAATCCCCGTGATTCTCAGTGCATCATCCACGTGATTCCTCCTAATCAGTTGAGGCTCGCATGTTGTTGTTCTTGGTTTGTTTCCCATCGGTTTCTTGCTGATGGAGATTGCAAATCCAGAGAGTTTTTGTTCGGTGCTGCTGATTACATGGCGGCTGCGTGGAAAGAAGAGGGGATTGCTGTTCGGTTGAAGTATTTGCATCAAGAACCAAAACCTTAACTCCTCTTTTGCCGCTGTTTCGATTTGTGTGACCGAGAGAAGGCCAACGCTACCCTTTGTACCGTGAAGGATCTGGCAACATGCGCATCATGCGTCGTTCGTATCAACTCCACATGGGCCACAACCGAATGGACCAGGGTATTACAAAGATCTTCGAAAATCATAGGGGTCCGGGTTGTGGAAACAATCTAGATCTGTAATGTTTCCGTAGGTTATTATGTTGTTTCCTCCGATCATTGTATTGCTGTGCTTTGACCTTAGGATCAAAAGGAACACATACATCCTCCCAACATAAAAACAAAAGGGTATTTAATGTATGCATATGCAGATAAGATTTATTTTTTTAAGAATGAAAACTGAATATCAATGAAACGACTTACAAATCAAAATGAACACTCTATTTCCTAAATAAATGAACTTTGCTTCGTTAATTACCGCATATGCATGCAGGAATGGAAGAACACACCAGAAGAACCAATGAAAGTGGGTGCTGAAGGGGGTGGCTAATCATTTGATAGATGGGGGCGTAACGCATCTAAAAATATTGCAGATGACACTATTGTTATGATTGAACTTGAGGATAGATATGTGTTGCATCTGAAATTCTTGATGTATTGCTTCGAATGGATGCCAGATCTTCAAATTAACTATGATAAGAGTGAGGTTTATGCGTCTGGGGTGGATAAAGAGGAGCAGATAAAAGTGGCTAACCAATTGAACGGTAAACTGGGTTCCATGCCTATGATTTACTTGGAGATTCAGGTAGGTGATCATCACTTGGGTGCTTCAGTCTTTAACCCTCTGTGTACCAAAATGGCCAAGAGACTGGATTTCCAAAGTAGCCGGATAAGTTAGGCCATGAAAGTGACAAACACCACATCTCTCCCTCTCTCAAAGTCTCAATCTCTCTCTCTTTCTCCCTCTCAAAGTCTCAATCTCTATCTCTCTCTTAGAGATATAGAACAAGCTCTTTAGTTGAAACTAGATTTGGTGCCCTGTTACAGGTGCAGAAACTAGTCAGCAGTAAACTCACACTAGTGCTGTTAACGGTCTTCCAGGACTCTTTTCATGGGTCAACCCAGATTTTGGTGTCAGTTTTTCAGGAAGAGAGTATCGGATACTATTGGCCCTGTAGACCATTGTAATTCTAAATCTAACCCTGTTACGTCTTAAATTCCATTTTTGGCCCCCTAGCCCCGCCCGCGCGCCATCTGCATCGCAGGAATGACCTGCCATGCCCTCACCGCAGCAGCCACCTGCTGCTCTCGCCAACTTGTTGTACTGTAGCACTGTAGCATTTTTCCAAAAATTCATTTAAGTATATTTTAGAGGAATTTTAAATATAGAAAATGAGCTCAAAATTATGAAATTTTTTGTAGAGCCTCCTGGCACAGTGTGCTTTCTTGTGTATTTTTTCAGAATTTTTCGAGCTCATTTGCTATATTTAAAAATTCCTTTACAAAATATACTTAAATGAATTTTCTCAAAATTGCTACAGCGCAGCGACTGTCTTTGTCGCGCACAAGACAGCAGTGGCTGCGCGTAGGGAGCCGCAGCAGGTGGTTCTCTGCGATGCGCGCAAGGCAAAGACGTCACTTGTCATGTGCAAGTGGCGCAAAGAAAGGGGTTAGAGGGCCAAAATGACAAGCAGACTTTGTCAGTTTGTCTGACAAGCAGACTTTGTACTCTTCTTCAGAATTAAAAACTGACAAACAACAAGGGCACGCAGTATGCATCCAGATCATCCCCTATTTTACTGTGATAATAAAAAAATGTCTCTTTCCACCTATTGTAATTAACCAGCACCAACAAATATGACATTCATCTCTGAAAAAACGGTAATGGATCCAAATGACTACCATGCAAATATTACATATCTAGCTAGATGATACTCACTGTTGGACCAAAAATACAACTAGAGTGGGGTAAATAGGAGCACCTACTCTTTCTCAACCCAACGGTATTTAATTTCTTCTTTACATCAGTATCTATGGAAGCTATGCAGATCAAAGACACAAGTATAGCGAAAGTATTGCATTGAAATCAGAAAACCCCGAGGCAAAATCCTCCTAACCGGTCTGACTGCCAAGAATTGGCCGGTCTGACCATGCCCTAGCCAGTCTGACTGCCTGGCAGCCGGTCTAACCGCCGCCTGCAGGGTCAGCAATCCGAGATGATCTCAAATCGATCTAACTTTCGATTCCGAGCTCCAAATCCTCCCATATTTCAACCATAACTCATCAAGAAGGCAGGAACGTATTCCAATCGACGATCAAAACGATGGAAGTCAAGATTCCACCAATTTCTTATTTGAGGTCAAAGAGGCATAAAAACTGAGGAAATTCAATCTTTGATCCAAAAGCTTGCTCGTAGGTGGAAGAGGGTCAAAATAACCCTAGATCAATTCCGACAGGTCCTAGCAAGCTAGATCACAGCAGAAGACGCAATCCAAACCCTAGAAACACCAAAATCCCAAAGACATCAAAGAGAGAGTAAGAACAAGATAGAACTTATCTTGAGGCAAACATTGATTAGATTGATTCAAGTGATTGTTGGTTTACAACCACTCCACCATAAAGGACAAAAGCTCAACACTTCAGTACTTAATCAATCCATCTCCCTCAAACCTTAACTCCTCTATCTCCAATTTTCCCAAAACACAAATTAGGGTTTCCTATGCTTGAGATGATTAAGCACAAATCCTGCACTCTAGCCTTTTATAGTGAATGCTAGGTCTAGAGAGAAAACTTTATCAGGCGTCCATTAAACTCAGACACAAACGGGTCTACACTCACGCACGCTTATCAAAGCGGATGAAGAACCAAATCTCTCGTATCCGTCTCTTTGTGAACTCCATCTTCTTTTGACCTAAACCACCTCTCTTTGCACCGCGGTTTTTCCATGATCATCACCCAAATTTTTGGCGAAAATACCAAAATACTCTTCTCGATCTATCTTCAAAGGCTGAGACCAATCGTCGTGAAGCAATCACATACTTATCCACGTGTTGGTTCATCAATATATCTCTTTATGTCGGTAAGTCTCTCATACCCAAAACCCACCGGAACCACCATAGCATTTGTAACGTCCCCCAAGCCACTTGATACAACTCGTTGCATCGAACTTTCCTTTCGGTCGTTTTTGTCCATCTTGCGTTATACTTGAATCCAACGACTTCACCTGGCATCTTCGATCGTTCTAGACCTAAGCTCTCCTAGCCTAGTCTCAATCATTCTCGCCATTAACCGTCGTTGACTCAAAGTCATATGCACAACAATAGACCAAGAAATCGATTCCGGACACATGTTCTTCACAACTTGATCCACGTTAGCTAAAACATGTATCATGCAACACCTATACACTGAAACACATAACTTTGTCCAATCCCACGAAATTCACCGCTTTCCCGGCGCATGAACAGATTTTGGCCGGTAAGAATGTGACAATAGTTTTCTCTGGAAAATCAACTTTAGACATTGCTGCAGAAGTCGACAAGGTGAACGGTGAGTGCAATTAAGAGAAGCAACACCTCAATAACTAGCAATGATTAGAACAAAACACTGGAAGTTTCACATGTCTAGCATTGACCTTAGTTACTTCTATCTTAATCGCATCTCGCAGCTACTAGTTCATAAACCTGGTGAAGGATTTTTGCACTATATTTTGGTCACTGCACTGTCCCCCTGGGTAAATAATCACCTCAACTTGAACAGAGTTTTGGAAACAATCAATGGACAATTTACTTTCAGATAAAGAACTCATTCAGAGAATGCGCTAACGAATCCGCGAAACTGAAAGTATATCTGTTGTTTCAGAGATGGGCGATTTCAAAAGTAATTAAAACTTACTTCAAGCAGAGCATTCCTATACGGAAGCATGGGATGGTGCCTGACTGTACAGCTTCTCCTTTGCCATGTCCTCATGCTTGATTGCAAAGCTGCCAGAAGGGTTTTATGACAGGGCTGATGAAGGCAGCATTATTCTCAGAAAATCCAAGAGGTTCAGCTTCTCTAACAATGGAATCATTCTGGAGGATGGAAACGAATGCATAAAGAGTGATATTGTAATTCTAGCAACAGGATTTAGAGGCGACCAAAAACTTAGGGACATTTTCACAGAGAACTGGTGTGGAAAGACAGTGGCAGGATCATCAGATACATCAGTTCTCTATACAGGTATAGATTGGACACTTTTTTTGGCGTATTTGGATAACAATCAACACTACATTTCATAGTATAGCTGCCAGTGCCTAGACAGATCATTTTCTATACAAAACTGGAGCTGGTACTTAACAATTTTAATAGGACAATATGAGGAAAAATAACAATGAATCAGTACTGCAGTGAGAAAAAGTAGGAAACCCCACTGCAAAGGTTTCCAAAATGAAACCTGCATATAAGATGAAAATTATCCAGTAAATAAACAAATATCTTCTACATTACCAGGATTTCCATGAAATTTATCTTAGCAAAGCATATATATCAACAGCATGTATCCACTGTTGATGCTATTAAGTAGTTTTTGTACAGAGTGCCTCTAAGCTCTTAACACCATGACCAGCACAGTAGCTATCTTTAATTTAGCTTTGGTTTCATTAAAATTAACCCGTGGTTAGCATAACTGAAGATCTGACTGTTAGATACATACTATGTATATATATATATATATATATATATATATACTATATATATATATATATATATATTGGCTCATTGGCCTCATGATGAATAAAGCGATATTCATATAACATGGTATCAAAGCATACCAAGGGTTTTCGTCCAGCCACCGCCGCTGCTGGTTCTCTTCTCCAGTTGCCACCGCTGCTTGGTTTTGGCCGTCGCCGCTGCTATTCTTCCTCAGCCGCCGCCACTCCATCCGCTGCCTGCTGGTCTTCTCCAGCCACTGCCACTCTCCATTCGTCGCCGACGTCGCTGGTGTCACCAACCGAGGTGACGTTGTCTCGATCCGTCAGCGCCGCCTCGATTTTCTTGGTCTCGTCTCTTGCCTAAGCCCATCATGCAGCCAAGCCCGTGGTCGCCCTCAGCCCGAGGTCGCATCCCGATCTGCTTGACGCCGCCACAAGGTCACTTGCCTAGTCAGCCTCGAGCCCCGAGCCCCGACCACTGGATCCACGTCGCAGTTGCTGCCTAAGCCCCGACGCCTGGATTCGCGTCGTCTGAGCTTGGACTGCGCCGCCCGTCGTCGCTCGCACTAGCCGCCGCCACTGTTGCTCAAGCCATCGCCGCCATCACGCTGCCAGGGGGAACCCTAGTTCCCCTTGTGTGTGCTTTTGGCTTTAGTCTGAGCCACCACCGAAAAGAGAAAAAAAGAAAAGAAAAAGCTGATCTTAAAGTGAAAAATTGATAAAGCTCCTATTCACCCCCCCTCTAGTCGCATTTCCGGTCCTACAATTGGTATCAGAGCCCGGTTAGCTCTTCTCATAGATCTTAACCGGTCTTTGTATCCATGGCGACTGACAAGTATTCAATCAAACCTCATATCTTTAATGGATCTGATTTTGCTTACTGGAAAGCTCGTATGCAAGTCTACATCGAGGCTCAAGGGCACGCTATTTGGCTTAAGGTCAAAAATCCATATGTTGTGCCAGCCGATGACGATGTGATCACTCCAGATGTTGAGGCTAATAGCAAGGCTCGAAACTTTCTGATTCAAGGGCTTAATCGATCTAAGTTTGAGCGGGTTGCTCATTTGAGGTCTGCTCATGAGATCTGGAGGACTCTTTGTGATTACCACGAGGGTTCTACTGCGATCAAAGAAGTGAGACAGAATCAACTCAAGAAAGAATACTCAAAGATCGAGCAAAGGCCTGGTGAATCTTTAGATGAGCTGTGGGGGAGGCTCTCCAAGATTTTGCATGATCTTCGCGCTGTGGATCTTGTTTTCACTGAGTCTGAGAATGCACGCCAGCTTTTGGGTGCTCTTGATGTGAGAGTTTGGGGATGAAGATCACTTCCATCAATGACAACACTGTCATGAGTGAGCTTACCATGGATAAGCTCTACTCGAGGTTGAAGACGCATGAGATTGACTTTATCTCGCGTCTCCCCAAGACAGAGTCGATGGCTTTAGTGGTCAAGCCATCTAAGGGTAGTTCTTCTGATTCCTTGGACTCTGGCTTTTCTTTGTCTGCTTGGCACTCTATGAGCGATGAGCAACTTGAGATGATACCTGAGGATGATTTAACCCTCCTATCCACCAGATTCTCGAGAGCATATAACAAAGTGAGGAATAGGAGGAGAGGAAGCCCTGTCACCTGCTTTGAGTGTGGTGAGCCAAATCACATTCGATCCAGATGCCCCAAGCTGAAGGGCAAGGAGGAAAAGGACTCTCGGAGGCGTCCTCAAGTTAAGGATGCAAAAGCTAAGAAGCCCAACTATCGCAAGTTCGTCAGCCGGGTCCTTGCCGTTCTTGAGAGTGTTGATATGAGCGATGTGGACTCGGGGACGGAGGACGAGGAGGATGACTCCCATGGCAAGAAGAAGACCCAGGATTTCACCGGCATGTGCTTCATGGCTAGGGACAGCCACGACATCGACTCCTCCAACGATGACGACCTTTTCAGCGATCCCGATGAGGTACGCCCTTCTTTGAGTGAGATGAAACGAGATTTGGTTGTTGCTGAACGGAAAATGAAGAAGCAAGCTAAAGAGATTAAGAAACAGGACACCATGATTGATAACTTGAACCTAGAAGTTGTTAGGCTCAAATCTATTAATTCTGCTGACAATTGTGAATCTTGTCTTACCTTGATGTTTGATATGACCAATCTACAAACTACTCATTCCTCTGTTACAAATCAATTAAAAGATGCTCTTGATGAAATAGAATCTCTCAAATCTAGTTCTGTTTGCATGAATGCTATTGCTTTAGATGTGACTCTGTAGATGCTATTCCTTCATCTTGTTCAAATTGTGCTGTGCTTGAATTAAAATTGAATAGCGCTACAAAAGAATTGCAGAAATTTGATCCTAGTCATACTTGCTCTTATTGTGAGGATAATAAGGTCAAAATGAAAGAGATGACTGAAATGGTTCTTTATTCTAGATCTGCATCATGTGAAAATTGCGTTAAACTCACAATAGAGAATGATGCTCTAAACAAGACTTTAGAGGAAAAAGCTAAAATTGAAAAATCCATGTCCATGACTGCATCCAAGAAAGCTATTGACTCTTCTTGTTGTATCTTGTGTACTGAAGTTGGAATAAATGTAGATAAGATACAAGAGGCATTTAGAGATAAATTTAAGGAGTAGTTGAATCGGATTAAGAATTCCTATTGTGTGTCTTGTAAGGCTTTGAAAGTTGAGATAGCTATTCTCAAGGATGAGTATGATGAGGCAATCAAGTCTAGTAATTGTGCTACATGTAAGGACCTAGCCAAAGAAAATGATTACCTTAAATATACTCTTGAGAGATTCACTGGTGGGAAGAAAAACCTCAACATGATTCTTGATAAATCTAAGGTGAGTGTGAAGAATAGTGGCTTAGGTTTTAATTCAATAGAGCATTCCAAGAACCATCTACCTAAGATTGCGAGAGCTATTGAGAGTGGCTTGTTTGAGGTAGAACCCCCTGAACCATCTAAGATTGTTTTTAGATCTGCAGGTTTTGTCCAAACTTCTTCTAGCAAGACATGTGCTTCTACTTTAACAGGTCAGACCCCTCAAAAGGTCAAGTACCATTGCACCTTCTGCAAGAAGGATGGCCACATTGTTGAGTTCTACTTCTGTAGAGCTAAGATTGAGAGAAAAGAAGGATGAGTGCTTTGAGGTTCATTAGAGGAGTTCCTTCACCTACTGTAGTCCCTAGAGCCAGGCAGCCTGTCTTTCCTGCTAGACATAGGCCTAGGTTTGTAGATGACTTCTTTGACTCCTTTGGAGGTTCTAGGCAGCGTTCTGGTTTAGGATATCATGGGGAGAGATCACGGGTAGCATCTAGACAGGGGGAGTACCGACCTTTTGGTAGGTCGATTCGGAGAGGTCTAGGTGTTTCTCGTGTGCATTCTAATGATTTTACTCCTAATCGTTTCTTTGTTGCTTCATCGTTGTTCCTCAAAGATCGTGTGACTCGATCTTTGGATTCCCAAGTATTTTATTACTAACCCCAGTACTGAGACACAAATGTTTCCTGCTTATGCCCTGTAGGTCCGTCGTGCGAGGAAGGAGGACATATGGCTTGTTGACTCTGGATGTTCTCGACACATGACTGGAGATTCGAGATGGTTCTCATCCCTCACACGTGCATCCGGCAATGAGTTGATCACATTTGGGGATGCTTCTACCGGACCGTGATGACCAAGGGCACGGTCTTGCGTCAACAACAAGTTCATGCTTAAAGACGTCGCTTTGGTAAGTAAGCTGAGGTATAATCTGCTATATGTTTCTCAGCTGCTTGATGAGGGTCTGGAGGTAAGGTTTAAGAGTGGTGAGTGTAGAGTTCTGGACTCCTCAGGGTGAGCATGTCTTTGGGATCACTAGGTTTGAGAGGATTTTTAGTGCTGATTTTAGTATCTCTTCTTCTTCTAGCCCTAGATATCTTGTGGCTTCTGATTCTCATGATCTAGTGTTGTGGCATCATAGACTTGGACACATAGGTTTCGACCACTTGACTAGAGTCAATAGCAAGGATTTGATTAGAGGGTTGCCTAGGCTGAAGGCTGTTAGAGACCTAGTGTGCGCTCCCTGTAGACATGGTAAGATGGTTTCTGCTTCTCATCCACCTCTTACTTTAGTGATGACTCATGGTCCAGGTCAGCTTTTGCACTTAGACACTGTTGGCCCTTCTAGAGTTCAGTCTGCAGGTGGAAAATGGTATGTGCTTGTGATTGTCGATGACTTCTCCAAGTATTCGTGGGTTTATTTTCTGGTTTCTAAGGATGAGGCTTTTGGAT
This sequence comes from Ampelocalamus luodianensis, assembly GCA_036346255.1. Taxonomy (NCBI): domain Eukaryota; kingdom Viridiplantae; phylum Streptophyta; class Magnoliopsida; order Poales; family Poaceae; genus Ampelocalamus; species Ampelocalamus luodianensis. The sequence continues at coordinate 41,191,841 of CM070637.1, forward strand.
TTTTTAGAGAATTGGTCCTTAGACTAGCTGTTGATCTTCCTGGAGCTTTGAGAGTCATTAGGAGTGACAATGGGACAGAATTCAAGAACTCTTATTTTGCCACTTTCTGCACTGATAGGGGAATTGAGCATCAGTTCTCTTCAACTAGAGTTCCCCAGCAAAATGGAGTTGTAGAAAGGAAGAACATAACACTGGTAGAGATGGCTAGAACCTTGTTAGATGAAAATTCCACACCTAGGAGGTTTTGGTCTGAGGCGGTCTCTACTGCTTATTATGTGTCTAATAGGGTTTTCTTGAGATCTGTGATTGGCAAGACTTCTTATGAGCTTAGATTTGGTCATAGGCCTAAAGTCTCTCATTTCAAGATTTTTGGTTGCAAGTGCTTCATTCTTAAACATGGCAATTTGGATAAATTTGAATCTAGATGTTCTGATGGCATATTTCTTGGATATCCTACTCATTCTCGTGGCTATCGTGTATTTAATTTGGATACTAACAAAATTGTTGAGACTTGCGAAGTCACTTTTGATGAGGCTAGTCCTAGTACTAGACCCGATGCTGTAGGTACACAGGTTTCTGATATTCGAGAAAGCATCTTCGTCGACGATGACTCTGAGGATGAGGACCCAATCCATCCTCAAGTCCCTTCTGAGATGGTTGGAGAGCACGCTTCCACTACTCCGGCCTTGGTGAGCGACCTCCTTCTATCTTCACCAACGACTGAGTGGCTCTGCTCCTACCTCCACAGCCCATGAGGTAGAGGTCACTTCTGCACCAGGAGCTCCTCTTCACATCCAGCGACGACATCCGCCTGAGCAGATGATTGGAGATCTCAATGAGCGAGTCACTCGCTCCAGGTTTAATTCTCTTGATTCCCATGCACATTCTTCTTTTGTCGCGTCTTTTGAACCCCGATATGTCACCCATGCTTTATCTGATTCCTCTTGGGTCAATGCCATGCATGAAGAACTTGAAAATTTTGAAAGAAACAAAGTCTAGACCTTAGTTGAACCTCCACCTAATATTCATGTAATTGGAACAAAATGGATTTTTAAAAATAAGCAAAGTGAGGATGGGTTGGTAGTTCGCAACAAGGCTAGGCTTGTAGCTCAAGGTTATTCCCAGGTAGAGGGCTTAGACTTTGAAGAGACCTTTGCTCCTGTCGCTAGATTAGAAGTCATTCGCATACTGCTAGCTTTTGCTTCTTCTAAGGGCTTTAAGCTTTTTCAAATAGATGTCAAAAGTGCATTTCTTAATGGTTTCATAGAAGAAGAGGTCTATGTCAAGCAACCTCCTGGTTTTGAAAATCATAAGTTCCCAAACTGTGTTTTTAAACTCTCCAATGCCTTGTATGGATTGAAGCAAGCCCCTAGAGCTTGGTATGATAGGCTTAAAAGTTTCTTGCTTCATAATGAGTTCAAAATGGGAATAGTTGATAAAACCTTGTTCACTCTCAGGCATGGCAGTGACTTTTTATTGGTTCAGATTTATGTGGATGATATCATATTCGGTGGTTCTTCTCATGCTTTGGTGTCCAGATTTTCAGATTCTATGAGCAGGGAGTTCGAGATGAGCATGATGGGCGAATTGACCTTCTTCCTTGGTCTTCAAGTCAAGCAACTGAAAGAAGGCACTTTCATTCATCAAAGTAAGTATACAAAGAACCTTCTTCGGCGCTTTGACATGGGAAGAAGTAGACTAATGTCTACTCCCATTGCCACAACAACCGTGCTGGACCCTGATGAGGATGGAGAGCCCGTGGATCAGAAGGAGTACCGCAGCATGATCGGCTCCCTCCTCTACCTCACAGCGTCGAGGCCGGACATACAATTCGTTGTGTGTCTGTGCGCTCGATTTCAGGCTTCCCCTCGTGCTTCTCATCGTCAAGCAGTGCGACGCATATTCAGGTACCTCCAAGACACTCTTGACTTTGGACTCTAGTTTTCTTCTAATTCTACTCTCTCTATTTGGGATTTTTCTGATGCTGATTTTGCGGGGTGTAGAGTGGATAGGAAGAGTACTTCTGGCACTTGTCATTTCTTGGGCACATCTCTTATTTCTTGGTCTTCTCAAAAACAGTCATCTGTTGCACAGTCCACTGCCGAGGCCGAGTATGTAGCTGCAGCAAGCAGTTGCTCTCAGGTTCTCTGGATCTTGTCTACTTTGCGGGACTATGGGTTGTTTTTGGATAGTGTTCCTCTTTTCTGTGACAACACTAGTGTCATCAACATTGCTAAAAACCCAGTGCAACACTCTAGGACCAAGCACATTGATATTCGATATCATTTTCTTAGAGACCATGTTGAGAAAGGTGATGTTGTGCTTCATTTTGTTGAGTCTGAGCAGCAAGTTGCTGATATTTTCACTAAGGCTCTTGATTCTTCTCGTTTTGCTACTTTACGGGGAGAGTTAGGGGTTATTAGTCCTCTTGGTCTGTTTTCATTTCTACAACTTGCATTGTAATATAATTTCATGGAGCTTTGATTATTATCCTTGTATGACTTGATTTCATACTTTATACCTTACCATGTCTTGTGTTAGTGTGCTAAGACTTCTGTTATGGCTTTTCATATGTAGCTTAGTTTTTGCCATGATAGTTTTATTATCTGTGAGCCATTTGAATCAAAGCATATTTTCTTGAATCTTGTGACTAGTTTTGCTATAGTGATCCTCTCATGATTCACGCCATGTCATATACGCTTAATTGAGTCTTGAATCTGATATGAGTTTTGAAATGAGCTTTGGAAGTTCTTAAGTCAAGCAAATAAAAAATTATAAGTTTTTCTGTGCGAAAAAACTGATCTCACCAATTCTTTCTCATGAGACGGCTTGCCATTGTACTAGGCTTGAACTCAGGGGGAGTTTTGGATGACCTAAATCACTCTCTTAAACTTTCTTGCTTGGGATGGTCGCGGCAAGGCTTGAGATCAAGCACATTGCTAAGAAAACAAAATTATCTTTTGGTTGAAGCTTAGGAGGCAGTTGTGGATGGCTCCTAGTCCAGGACTTACTTTACTAAGATAAAACCTGAAGTATTTCAGCAAAGTGCTAAAATTCCACTTGTTTGAACAAATTGATTCATAATTGCACTCAAAATGCTCAAAATTGACTCTTTGTCTAATTTATGGGTTCCATTTTGCTTATAGACATGGCTTGACTCCTTTTTGGATACCTTTAGTTAAACTATGATCTTCAACTTCTTTACATGCTAAGCCTTTATTTCAACTCAGATTATTACTCTGTTGGCTTTAGCTTGCTATATATGATTTGCTATGATGGAACATCGCTACTTCACATAATATGGCTTGGTGTAATACTTGTCTAGTCTTCTTGGATAATTCTCATGGCTCCTGTTGCTAAAAATGAAAAACAAAAAAAAATACAGCCATTCCATTTCATTCATGCTCTATCTTCTTCCATGTTTCTTGTTGAATACATTGTCAAAGGGGGAGAAAGATTGGTAAAAATGTTGTTTTAGAGCTGTTTGGAGTCTTAGGGAGAAAGTGTTTTTTCATGACAATTGGTGATCATTATGAGTGGGAGCATCTCATTTGCATTCCTTTGGTTTTATTGCTTTTTCTGAATCTGAATTGCAATTCGTGAATACTCACCATGATCGAAGGTCAAATAGAACAATTGTTCTTTCATATGGATCTTAAGTGAGATTTTTGGCGATTTTCTAGAAATTGAAGCTTTTGTGCCTTTTGTTGCCTTATCTCACTTGTCTTAACTATTCTGAAGTCAGCTTGGTCATTTTCAAGGCTTTCTCTTGCTTATGGACCAAGTTGAGCTTTTGCGCGAAAACGACGAGTATTTTCATTTTCAAACCTAAAACTTACATTTTCTGGAAGATTGCCAATGTGTTCATCAAGGGGGAGATTGTGGATATCATGAGGATATGTGCACGATATTAAGATGATGTTACAATTGGCAATGACACTCTTGGTTTGCTATTTCTCGTGTTTTCGGCAAATGTTCAAAGGTCGTCGAGTTCAAAGTGATCGGCCGGCGTTGGGAGCGATCGATCAGCGAGGCGGTCGACCGAACATTGAATGGCGATCTGACCGGTTTTGTGCTGAATGTTGATTTTATTGGCTAAGTGAGTTTAGATAGGTCATATCCATGTTTATCTTTGCATATGTGTTGCATATTGCATGTTTTCACTAACGTGGGTCAAGTTGTGAAGAACTTGTTCCCGGAGACGATTTCTCTGTCTATTGCTGTGCAGGTGTCTTGAAGGTCAATGACGGTCAACGGCGAGAGGATCGGGACTAAGCTTGGAGAGCTGAGGTCCAGAACGATCATGGATGCCGGGTGAGGTCAAGTGGCTCAAGCGTGGCGCAGAATAGACGAGGATGACCGAACAGGCGATTGGCGCGACGGGTTGATCAAGCGGCGCGGGGTGGTGCAAGTGCCTTGGTGGTTCCGGTGGAATCCGGACGGAGAGACTTACCGACATGATGAGAGCCGTTGATCAACCTACACGTGGCGAGCGAGCGATTGCTTCGGCGAGTGGACTCGGTCCATGGAGAAGGATCGAGAAGGGGTATTTTGGTAATTTCACCAAATACCGGCCTTTGTGACGGTTGGCTAAACCACGGCGCGGGACGGCGCAAGATGAAGTGGTTTAGGTCAAGAGATGATGGTTTCGGTGCTTTAAAAAGCGTGCGTAAGTGTCCCGTCTGTGTTGGGCCTTAACGGGAGCCCATTAGAGAAACTCTTCTAGAAGCTAGGCCTCTCTATAAATAAGGGGTGTGCTGGACAAGCCACCTCAAGCACTCCATTTGCAAACCCTAGTTTGATTTAGGGACTTAGAGAAGAAAAAGAGAGGCTTAGGGTTCTAGAGAGATGAGTTGAGAGAGTGCTCATGGATTGAGCTCTTGTCCTCCTTGAGGGAGTGGTTGTAACCAGCAACATCATGAATCAATCTATGGATGATTTCCCAAAGATGTGTCTCTTTGTGTTCTTCCTTCTCTCTATTTGGTGATTTTGAGTGGTTCTTTGATCCGTGAGTTTTTGGTTGATCTCTTGCCCTCTTCTACCTTGCTGTGATGTGTGGGAATACATCTAGAATCATCTAGACCATCAATCTCCCACGAGCAAGTGTTTGGGTCGAGTTTTCGTTTTTGCTCAGTTTTGAACCCTCCTTCGGTAAAACTGAAAAAGATCAAATCTTTGATGTGGATCTTCTAAATCGTTGCTTGGAATAGGTTCCTAATATCCTTAGGAAGGTATGTTTCAAGTTTCATGGAGTTTGGAGTTATAGATCAAAAGTTGGATCAATTTTCGATTTCAAAATCGTCTTTGAATTATCGTTTACGTGCTTGATTTTATCGTTCACCGATCGACCGCCGATCACCCGATCGCGTTCGTTCTCGATCGCGTTCATCGTTCACCGATCGACCACCGTGCATCATTTATTAGGCTATTTTTGTGTTTTTGATCGTTTCTTTTGGGGGTTTGAAGGGGATTCAGTTCAAGACTTCCGCTATGCTTATATATATTGATCTTCATAGTTTCTATAGCTATTGGAGTCAGTATTATGTTTGAATCCGATCTTAAAGCGAAAAATTGATAAAGCTCCTATTCACCCCCCCTCTAGTCGCCTTTCCGGTCCTACAAACATCATCTTTTTAAGACAGCCTGTGCTCTTATGCTTGATTCTACTGTCCCACCACACTTCTAGGTTGAGGCTATTTCTACTGCCACATTCCTGATTAATATTCAACCTTCTTCTGCTCTTCAGGGTGGGATCCCAATTGAGTGTCGCTGTGGCAAGACACCTCTTTGTGTGTGTGTGTGTGTGTGTGTGTGTGTGTATGTGTGCTATGTTCTTCTTGCACCACGCTGACCGCTCAGTCCATAGAGTGCATTTTTCTAGACTATAGCGCTGGGCATAAGGGATATCATTGTTCGGATCCTGTTGGCCGATGGATGCAGGTTTATCGGGACATCACTTTTGATGAGTCTTGTCCTTTCTACCCTCGTCCTTCTCCTTCCATCCCTCTAGTATCTCTTATCGAGCTACTTTCTTTTCTGACTTTTTCTACCACCCCTATAGTCACCACACCTCTATCACAACCTTTGGCCTCTCTGGTGCCTCCTTCACTGTCTCCTTCACCACCCACACCCTCTCTAGAGGCTCCTCCTAGCTTGTTCCTTCAAATCCTCTCTAATACACTCGTCGTCTGTGAGTTGAGGATTCTTCTGATGTGCCATCTTCTTCTGATGGGTCATCTTCTTCGGCCTTTCCTCCTTGATATGCTTTTCGTGATCGCTAGTCTATTCAGTCTCCTGCGCATTTTTGTTTAGCAGCTCTTGCAGAACTTACTTCTTGCTCATCAGGAGTGGCAGTATGCAATGGCATAGGAGATTGCTGCCCTTGAGCATACTGGCACGTGAGATCTTATCCCTCTTCCTGTGTGTTACTCCTATCACGTGTAAGTGGGTCTACAAGATTAACACTCGCTCTGATGGTTCTCTTGAGCGTTACAAGGCTTGTCTCGTGGTATGTGGTTTTCAGTAGGAGTATGGTCATGATTATGATGAGACTTTTGCTCCTATAGCTCACATGACCACTGTTCGCACTCTTCTTGTTGTAGCATCTATTCGGGCATGATCCATCTCTCAGCTTGATATCAATAATGTCTTTCTCAATGGTGAGCTGCGTGAGGAGGTTTATGTGCAGCCACCACCGTGGTATTCTATTCTTGAGAGTATGGTTTGTCGCTTTCGCCGATCTCTTTACGACCTCAAGCAAACTTCTCATACCTAGTTTGATCATTTCTCTTCTATTGTCACTGCAGCTAGTTTCTTTGTGAGTGCTCATGATCTTGCTCTTTTTATTCACATTTCACCCCGTGGTCGGACGCTTCTCCTTTTATATATTGATGATATGATCATTACTGGAGATGATTCTCAGTACATCACTTTTGTCAAGGAGTGTCTTAATGAGCAGTTTCTCATGTCTTATTTGGGTCCTCTTCGATACTTTCTTGGGGTTGAGGTTATTTCTATGTCTGAGATATAAATCTGTCCCAAGAAAAGTATATCCAAGATCTTCTTGATCGTGCTTCTCTTACTGATCAGCACACCGCTGAGACTCCAATGAAACTTAATGTTCATCTTTGGCCCACTAATGGTGATCCTCTTACTTATCCTACTCGCTATCTTCACCTTGTTGGGAATCTTGTTTATCTGGATGTTACTCGTCCTGACATTTCATATCTTGTATATATCTTGAGTCAGATTGTTTCTGCTCTCATTCAGTTCTACTATAGTCATCTTCTTCATGTTCTACGATATCTTCATGGAACCATCACTCGTCGTCTGTTTTTTCCTCGCTCTATCTCTTTACAGCTCTAGGCATATTCTGATACCATCTGAGCTAGTGATCACTCTGATCGTCAGTCTCTCTCTGCCTATTGTGTTTTACTTGGTGGTTCTCTCATTGCTTGGAAGACTAAGAAGCAGACAACAGTTTCTCGTTCGAGTGTTGAGGCTGAGTTGCGAGCTATGGCTTTCTTGACTGCGGAGGTTACTTGGCTACGGTGGTTACTTAAGGATTTTGGTGTTTCCGTTTCGGTACCCACTCCTCTTTTGTCTGACAGTACATATGCTATTAGCATTGCTAAAGATCCGGTGAAGCATGAGCTTACAAAGCATATTAGTGTTGATGCTTCTTATATGCGGACACAGTCGCAGAATCAGATTGTTGCTCTTCAGTATGTGCCTTCAAAGGTTCAGTTGGGCAACTTCTTGACAAAGGTACAGACTAGAGCCTAGGACAGCTTCTATTTCTCTAAACTTCATGTTGTTGATCCACCATAAGTTTGAGGGGGGCTGTTAGATGTATTATTACCTGTGTATTTCCCCTGTTGTATAAGGGATTATCTATATATATACTATACCGGCTTATACTTGTATATATATTGGCTCATTCGCTTCATGATGAATACAGGCGCTGACAACCTTAATGAATTCAAAATATTAAGTTAGGTGAAAAATAAATTTTGAATGTTTACTTATTAAAGCCTGTATGTTGGTTTCACTAATCTCATTTATCAAAATGATTGAAATTAACAGAGAATGCATCCATCCCGGGATTCCTCAGTTAGCGATAGTCGGATACTCTTTGAGCCTTACCGGCATATATGCTTCGGAGAGAATGGCCAACTGGGTAGCGCATTTCCTGGCTGGTGGCTTTCAGTCGTCAAGCATAAGATCCATGGAAGAGTGTGGCAGAGTGGGCGAAGTACAAGGATCGTTACAGTGGAAAGTATTTTGTCCGGTTAGGCATAAGCACCATTAACATTTGGTTTAATGATATGTTGTGCCAAGACATCCGATGCAACCCTAAGACCTTGTTTAGTTTAGCTCAAATTCCTACTCATCTTTATGGATAGATCATGATTTTAGTTTAATTTTCGGTCTATCTATATAGATCCTGATCGAAAATAGACTTCTCAAACAAACTCTAAAAGAAAGAAAGGATTGCTGGCTGAATGGTTCCTGCCCTATGGACCAGCTGATTACGCAGGACTTCGCTGAAGAAAATGGGATCTTTCTCACTAGCATATTCATAGGAAAAGAAGAAGGCACAAGAGCTACTAGTTTCAGGGCTCTACAGATGACTTTTAGAACGGCTTTATCTTTGCATGCACTGTCCGTTGAAGTTTAGTCTCTCATGGTTAGTTTGCGGCTGTTGTTGTGTGCTACGCTGTGAAATCTAATTAGTTAGCGGAATCTTTACTAATTCTAGTTAGATTTTACTCTCGGTTCCCAAAAAAATTACATTCAACGAACCATAACATCCACAAAGAAAATCAAAGAAGTTATTTTGAAAAGCCACTACCGCAATGCCAAAACGGGGCCTTATGAGCTAGGTTGGTCCGTACCATCTGTGCCTATCATCCTAGATATACGTGACCTCATTTTCCAATAGATAAGATGAGCATCTCATGTCGTGGATCAACTACACACGAGTCAGGCTGAGAGTTATGGCTGGTTGTTCCTCTAGTAGACTCGGGGAAGACTCTGCTACGAGTTGGCAGGTAGATAGATCCAAAAAACGAATACAGTGTGAAGACTCGGAAGTTGACTTTGACTGACCTGAAATGCTTACTTCCCATTGGATGGAAGACATCGGTCATGTGAAGATGTGTGCAGTGTATGGATAGGCACGGCCGGTGATCTCAGATCTTTAAGGTGCAAAGATTTGAGTTGCTGTGTTGAAATTTTGTTCTTTGGGGAGAGGACAGGACAGCCTAGAAGTGACCTTGATGGTAACAACCTCACATGGACATGGATGCTTGGAAATTTCCTTGTAGGCCTAGTGTAAACTGCCAAGTCTCCATCTAGGGCACTGCCTCAATGGAGGTTGCTACTGTTTGTTGTGAACCTAGCTGACCATTTCACTTGAGCCTCTGTTCTTGTTGAATAATTAAATGGTCTTGTATCAGGGTAAATCGTTGTCTACTTTGCCAAACTAAAGTATCACCTATTGCCCAGTTGATTAGATCGTGTTGTAGTTTAAGTAATAAGCTCTGCAAGTGGTATGAACTTTTGTGTGTTTTTCAAAATTACAGCATGTAGTTCATGTGAATCATGGCAATTCCTTCAAGATTCTGGATTTTCAAACGGATAGTGCTCGCAATCTTGGACTAGCAATATTGCAAAAGTTGATTAAAAATAAAAACCCTTTTTTACATCAAATAAGCAAGTTCAAAAGCCCCTTTACTTGCCGCTCCATCCCCTGCACCCCATCACTCAGCTCCCCCCTCCATGTGGCGCACCCTCACCAGCACCTCCAAATCTCCAATGCACAAATCCACTAGTGAGATGAGATCACAGATATCTCATATTTGGCCATCACAAAGATCCAAGCTTGCACTAATGTGTTGAAAATGAGGGTAATATTTTAATTCCAAATTTTATTAAAAGATAAATATTACAAAATACTAATGATGCATAAAACAGTACTGATAGCAGACAACTCATTGTACTTCACAATATATGAAAAACAGGATGTAAACAAGTCAATCAATCACACAGTAGACTTACAGATGGGTCTGATGAAGAACAGGAAGCAGCGCAGACTTGATGCAGTGCAGAAACGTAGATATCGCAGTGCAGAAACGTCGCTAGATATCGCAGTGCAGCAAGCGGTCGCGCAGATGCGCTGCCCAGAAACCTTATTGCCGCCCCCGTGCAGGTCTTCACGGTAGCAACGGTTCGAAGATACCGCTTCCCTTCTTCACGGTGCACGCCGAGAAGAAGAGTCGGCAAGGTTCAGACGACGCAGTACAACAGCACAGATTAGAAGGAAGAAGGAATGGAGGCTATTCTCCTAAGCTCTATGCACTGGACGTCTCCAGGCATATATATAGATGCAGACTGGTAACTGACAGATTAAACAGTCATTTATCCACTGGTAACTGACACACTTAACCAGCCACTTACCCACTGGTAACTGTCACACTTAACTAGCTATTTACCCACTGATAACTGCGTGTCATCATCACCCAATAAAGCTTCAAATTCAAACATTTGAATCTCATTCAAACAGAGATAGAGATATGAATGGTTCAGCAAAATTAAGGTGGACTTGGTCTGCCAAATGGTGCGCCACGTCACGGCACGGGAAGTCACAAGTCACGCGATTTTTCACGTGAAAATACGCGAACGCGCGCGCACGTGCGTGCGCGCGCGTGTGTATTTAGCCAAAGCCCTTCTCCTCCACCCTCATCCATGTGTCACATATTTCAAGGAGTGGCAAGGAATCCATCTTATATGTTGGTCACCTCCACCTTACCTTAGCAATATGGTACTAAACCATAAATACTTTGGAATTATAGAAAATGGGCATCACTCATATGGGCCAATTTCTAACAATCCCCACCAATTCCAAAGCAAGAAGCAAAAAGGATATCAAAGATATTGTGAAATCTGTTAATATACAGTCTTTTAGTGTAAGTCCGTCGGGTTGAACTTGCACCTAGAATGACAAGATTCATCTTCTCACAGCTGATGAATGGACCATGCCTTGAATTCACAGCTTTTTGTGATTAGATTTCACTTGAAATCTCAACTGATACTAGGCTGTCAAAGAACCGCACCTAAACGGAGCATTATTTGGTCATGCTCCCTTATTTGCTCATGAGCTTTCTAGAGAATGTCTTATTCTCGTGAACTGCGACCTCACAGTTGGGCTCAAGTAGGTATATTCTTTCTAGGTATCCTACAAGCTAATATATTTTCCTCATTTGGACAACAGAATATATTAAGGCTTTATGTCAACCTTCCATACAGTCGAGAGTAATTTGTCTATTAGGACATGGATTCAATGAATATATACTCTCTTGTTACAACATCAACTTATTTTTCCCATTGCCTAAGTCACGGGATCTCCGATCAAGAAGGTATGGGTTACTGTTGAGTTGTAACTCCAATTGGCCTCATTCCCATGTCCATAGATGCAACGGAAATCGCCTTCCATGCTAGCCCCTTTGTGAAAGGGTCTGCCAGATTTTTCTTAGTGCGTATATAATTCACAGTAATCACTCCGGAGCTCCTCAATTTTTTGACAGATTTAAGCCCACGCTTCACATGTCTAGAGGACTTCATGTTATCCTTAGTACTTGTAACCTTAATCAACACTGTTTGATTATCACAGTACATTAGGATTGCTTTGGTATTGGTTTCTCAACCATGGCAAGTCCAACGAAGCTCTCTAAGCCATTCACCTCAACGATGAGGCGTGTCTAGTGCTACAAGTTCGCTTCCATAGTTGACCTCGTCAATATAGTCTGCTTACACGACCTCCATCAAACTGCACTCTGCTAGGTAAAGACATAACCACTTGTAGCTTTGATCTCATCTGCATCAGAGATCCAATTTGAATCACTATATCCTTCTAATACAGAAGGATGCCCAGTATAGTGAATTCCATATGAGGTTGTGCCTCTCAAATAGCACAACACTCTCTCAAGTGCTTCCCAGTGATCATCTCCTGGGTTAGAAGTAAAACGACTTAATTTGCTCACAACAAATGATATGTCAAGTCTTGTGGCACTAGATAGATACATAAGTGATCCAATAATTTGTGAAAATCTTAATTGATCTTTTCCTAACCCTTGGTTCTTTCGAAGCTTAATGCTTGCATCATAAGGCGTTGGAGAAATTTTACAATTCTCATAGCCAAAACGGCTTAAGATTTTCTCAGCATAATGGGATTGTCTCAAAGTGATCCCATCCTCGTTATTGATTAATTTAATATTCAGAATAACATCTGCCTCTCCTAAGTCTTTCATATCAAAGCATCGAGATAGAAAAGATTTGACCTCGTCAATTACGGCAGTGTTTGTTCCAAATATAAGTATGTCATCTACATATAGATACAAGATCACTCCTTGACCCCCACCATAACGATAATATACACATTTATCAGCTTCATTCACAACAAAGCCAGCAGATGTTAAAGTTTTATCAAATTTCTCGTGCCATTGTTTAGGTGCTTGCTTTAGACCATATAAGGATTTCAATAATTTACATACCTTATTTTCTGTCGTAAATCACAAAACCATTAGGTTGATCCATATAGATTTCTTCCTCTAACTCTCCATTAAGAAAAACTGTCTTTACATCCATTTGATGGACATGTAGACCATAAGAAGATGCTAACGCAAGGAGCACTCTGATGGTGGTTAGTCTGGCGATAGGAGAATAGGTATCAAAGAAATCTTCTCACTCTTTCTGGGTGTAACCCTTTGCCACAAGTCTTGCCTTGTACTTCTCAATAGTACCATCAGGCCTTAGTTTCTTTTTAAAGATCCACTTACATCCTCTGAGTTTGCACCGATAAGACGATCAGTGATCTCCCAAGTCCCATTATCCATGATAGAGTCCATCTCGCTACGGACTGCTTCTTTCCAATACTCAGCATCAGAAGATGCATAAGCCTCTGAAAGGGTCTTTGGCACATCATTCACGAGGTATACAATAAAGTCATCACCAAAGGTTTTCTCAACCCTTTGTCTCTTGCTCCTACGAAGAGCTTCTGTGACTAGATTGTTATCCTCCTCAGGGATATCACATATTGGTTCAGATATGGTGGGAAGTTCAGAAGTTTGATTATTCTCACTTTCAATATTTTCAGTTTGAATATTCTCGGTTTGTGAAGTACTGCCTGCTGTTCTCATAGGAAAATAATCCTCAAAGAATGAAGTATCTCTAGACTCCATTATTGTGTTAGCAATAATCTCAGGACTTTCTGATTTAACTACTAAAAATCTATAATAGACCGTGCTATTATGAGCATATCCTAGAAAAATACAATCGATTGTTTTAGGTCCAAGCTTTCTCTTTTTCTGTAATGGTATATTGACCTTGGCCAAACACCCCCAAGTTCGCAGAAAATTGACATTGGATTTTCTCCCCTTCCATCCCTCATATGGAGTAATATCACTCTTTTTAGTGATTACTACTCTTTTTAGTGATTACTCTGTTTAGGACGAAAGTTGTTGTCAATATAGCTTCCCCACCATGTCTTAGGCATACCAGCACTCTCTAACATGGCATTAACTAAGTCTGTTAGTGTTCGGTTTTTCAACTCAGCTACCCCATTTGATTGGGGTGAATATGGTGGTGTAAATTCATGGACTATTCCATGCTCAGAACAGAATTGAGAAAATTCATAAGAGATGTACTCTCCTCCACGATCAGACCTTAGTCTTTTTATTTTCTTCTCTAATTGGTTCTCAACCTCGGCCTTATAAGTCTTAAAGTAGTTTAAAGCTTCATCCTTAGTTTTTAGCAAATACACATAGCAGTAGCGTGTTGCATCATCAATAAATGTTAAAAAATATCTTTTGCCTCCTTTTGTCAACAATCCATTCATTTCACACAAATCTTAATGAACAAGATCTAATGGTGCCAAATTCTTTTCGTCCTCTAATCCCTTAAAGGGTTTTTGAGGTGGTTTGCTTGCACACATGACTGCACTTTGATCCTTTGACAATTTCACATTTTGGAATTAAATCTAATCTGGACATTCTAGCAATACTATCAAAACCAATATGTGAAACGAGAATGCCAAATATTTGCCTCACATTTATTTAAACCAGTTGCAACATTCAGATTATAACAAGACTCTAAAGAACTTAGGCGGAACAAGCCTCTGCTCTCATAGCCTCTACCAACAAAATTCTCGAACTTAGACATTACAATTTTATTTGACTCAAAGACTAGCTTATAACCGCCCTCGCATAGAACAGAACCACTAATGAGGTTCTTGTTTATTATAGGAGCATGCTGCACGTTCTTCAAGTGGACAATCTTCCCTGAAGTAAGCTACAGTTCTACCGTGCCAACACCAAGAAGAGAAGTATGCGACCCGTTTCCCATTAGGACGGAGGAAGCCCCTGCTGCCTGGTAAGAAGAAAACAAGGAAATATCAGAACATACGTGAACATTAGCACCGAGATCAACCCACCAATCGGTGGATTGACATGCTGAAAAAACAACAGAGAATTACTATACCCTCCCGAAGTCGAGGCATCGCCTATGATCACGTTGATGACCTTCTTCTTTGGTCGTTCACCATCTCTCGCTTTGCGGAAATGACAGTCTTTCGCCATATGACCGTTTTTCCCACACACAAAGCAGGTGATGTTCTTCATATCCTTCTTCTCAGTTTTCTTCTTAAAGCTAGTTGTCTTGTTCGTTTTGTTGGATTTGTACTTCTTTGCAACAGTCTTTTTCGCTATGAAATTTGCATTGTTCTAACCAGAAGTGTTGGGTGCATCTTTTGCTCTTGCCTTTTCTTCCACATCGAGGGCAGCAAGGAGATCTTCAACAGAAATCTCTTCCCTCTTATGTTTCAAGCTAGTGGCAAAATCCCGTCAAGAAACAGGAAGTTTGGCGACAATGCATGACCACAAACTTAGGAGGCAACACACAGCCCAGATGCACAATCTCACCAACCAATAGCTGGAGATCATGAGCTTGTCCAACTATGGACTTAGCCTCATCCATGGTAAAGTCGAAGAATTGCTCACACATGTAGAGCCAACGACCTGCCTCTGCCTCTGCATATTTGTGCTCTAGTGCATCCCACAACTCTGCGGCGGACTTATAGTCCATGTACACATCATAGAGCTGATCTGCCAGAATAGTCAGAAGGCAGCCAAGAGCAGTGTTGTTCGCATTATCGAAATGCATATACTGGTCAACCGTAAACGGATACTGCGGGTGGATTACCCACCACAGCCCCAAAGACATGAGCCAAAACTTGGCTCTAGTTTGCCATCTACGAAAATTCTGACCAGAAAACCTCTCAGGTTTCATAGCATCAGAAGCTCCAGCCATAGTTGTGTTGCAACAAAGTTTACAATAAGGTTTCTGGAATGTTGAAAATGAGGACAATATTTTAATTTCAAATTTTATTAGAAGACAAATATTACAAAATACTAATGATGCATAAAACAGTACTGATAGCAGACAACTCATTGTACTTCACAATATATGAAAAACAGGATGTAAACAAGTCAATCAATCACACAGTAGACTTACAGATGGGTCTGATGAAGAACAGGAAGCAGCGCAGACTTGATGCAGTGCAGAAACGTAGATGTCGCAGTGCAGCAAGCAGTCGCGCAGATGCGCTGCCCAGAAACCTTATTGCCGCCCCCATGCAGGTGTTCACGGCAGCAACGGTTCAGAGATATCGCTTCCCTTCTTCACAGTGTACGCCGAGAAGAAGAGTCGGCAAGGTTCAGACGGCACAGTACAACAACACAGATTAGAAGGAAGAAGGAATAGAGGCTATTCTCCTAAGCTCTATGCACTGGACGTCTCCAGGCATGTATATAGATGCAGATTGGTAACTGACAGATTAAACAACCATTTACCCACTGGTAACTGACACACTTAACCAGCCATTTACCCACTGGTAACTGTCACACTTAACTAGCTATTTACCCACTGATAACTTCCTGTTATCATCACCCAATAAAGTTTCAAATTCAAACATTTGAATCTTATTCAAACAGAGGTAGAGAGATGAATGGTTCAGCAAAATTAAGGTGGACTTGGTCTGCCAAATGGCGTGCCACGTCACGACACGGTCGCGCGTCGCAAGTCACAAGTCACGCGATTTTTCACATGAAAATACGCGAACGCGCGCACGTGCGTGCGCGCGCGTGTATTTAGCCAAAACCCTCCTCCTGCCACCCTCATCCATGTGTCACATGTTTTAAGGAGTAGCAAAGACTCCACCTTATATATTGGTCACCTCCACTTTGCCTTAGTAATATGATACTAAACCATAAATACTTGAATTTATTGAAAATAGGCCTCACTCATATGGGTCAATTTCTAACCTAATGTACTTATTCACTTGTCTTTTTTCTCCTTAATCTTTTTGACAAGAGGGAAAGTGATAAAGTTGTCCTACTTAATAGTATAAGTTGCTAAAGGCCCCTGCACTTGTCAATACACTTGCCCAGTCAACATTGGTTATTGCTCTGTCCTGTGACTGAGCATGCTAATCTGTGGACCAGAAGCACAGCCATTTGGGCACCACAATCCTCTCCTGCCTTTCCCTCTCTATAGATACAGGGCGATGAGATCACAAGGCCGCTACCGTGTCACAACCAAAGTACAACACTGAACTGAGCGCCATGGGACAGTCCATGAAGCTTCTCCTCTCTGCCTCTCTGCTCCTCCTCCTGGTGCAAGGTAGGAGACTAATTAGAAGAGTGCTCCTTTCTTGCAATTCTTGATTTCTTTCTCCTCTTCTTTAATTCCGAAGAAATGCAAGCAACTGGCAATTGGTTTCTTGATACGATCAAGATTCAAGAACTCATCCTTGTGTTGGTTGGTTGGTTGTCCATGGCGGCTGGCTGGGATGGCAGGGATGAGGTCGTGGGAGGAGAAGTGCGCGGCGTCGAGCGTGGACGTGGAGCAGAACAACACCGGCGAGAAGGTCGGGTACGACCCGGTGTTCGAGGTGACGGTGCGCAACCGGTGCGGGTGCGCGCTCCGGGCCGTGCATGTCCGCTCCGAGGGCTTCGCGAGCTCGGTTGCCGTGGACCCGCGGCTGTTCCGGCGGGAGGGGCGCGACTACCTCGTCGGCGACGGCCGCCGGATCGAGAGCAAGACGGCGGTGAGGTTCCGGTACGCCTGGGACCGCGCCTTCAAGATGGTGCCCGCGAGCGTGCAGGACGACTGCTCCTGATCGATCGACCAGAGGGTTGATGATCACTTGGTGATTGTGAATTTGTGATCAAGAACTGGTGATACAGATGTGTTTGTGTGTAATGTCAATTAAGAAGTTATTAGTTAGTTTGATGTAGTAGCTAGTTGTTCTGAGTGTTCTTGGATGCTGCTAATGGCAATGGCATGTGTACGAGTACAAATCGGCTTCTGAAAAGGAAAAGGTGAAAGGGAACCTTTTAGGTGCAGACATTTCAGTCTCAGGTGCTGGGAATGATTGATTATTGCTTGCTAGTAAAGGAGCTTAGTGTGTAAGTTTTGGCTTGATTTAACCTCTGTTTTAAGGTGTTAACTAAGGCTTTGGTTGTTGCAAGTTTGAATCCGGCAGCCATCTCACTGGCCCTAATTGAATAGTAGTATAGGCTTTAATGCTTCTGGTACTGGTAGAAGTTGGTAGTACTTGAATCCGAAGAGCTAAAGTTCAGAACATGATCAGATTGCCGCGTTTTTAGGCCTCATTTGGAAACATGGAATTTTGGTACTAGTCCTGGAATTGCGAAATTGGTTGTTCAAGACAAATCATTCCAGATACAGTGATAAATGCATTGGTAACTTTTTTTGACGTAATTTTTTTTTTGACGTAATGCATTGGTAACTGATGCTTCTGGAAACAACACGGATCAAGCCAAGATGTACGGAATATTCCTTTCAAATGAAGATGTACATGTCATATTCAGAGGGGAAGGTGCATCAATAAGAAATGCAGCCGTAACTGAAAACTTCACCTGATTCTGTTCTGAATCACTGATACCGTCCCATAATGTCCGGGTAATTGTCTCCTCCTATTTCTCGATAGGTTGGTTTTTGTTGTCGAGGAACCGTCGTTGTCGAGTCTAATTTGAGCAATTATCTCGTAGACAAGCGTAGAATCATAAAAATAATGCATGAATCACAAGAATAGAATAAGAGATTGAACACAGAGATGTATAGGGATTTCTTACTTCTCTTTATTCCTTCATCAAGCGATCAATCCTTTACAGTGAATAGTACCCCTATTTATAGGTTAAAGACCCTGCTAGGGTTTGGAATAGGGAGTCCATACATAGGCCGGCTTCCGGGCCGAACCTATAGTTTCTTAACGCTCCCTTGGGCACCCATCCTCACATGTTTATGCCTAGTCAAAACTCCATAAAAACTCAGTGGGAAAAATTTGGAGAAAGAGTATATGATACACGTTCTGCTGTGCTGCACGAATTGCCTCATTAAAAACCTTAGACGAAAAACTTCAGAAAAACTCAAGGAAAAAAGTACAATCCACCCAATTTCATTTAATCTCCTGGATTTATTCTTTAGGTACTCGATCTTCATGATCAAGCTTTAATAATGAGTCCGTGAAGATTCTCCCCGAATTATGCACTTCTCTAAGTCTCATCATTCCAATTCACGTATGCATCTTTCAAAGCTAGACGTTGTAAGTGACTTAGTGAATAAATCTGCAAGATTCTCACATGACTTAGTATGTGGTACTTTGATTTCGTTCATCTTTTGCAATTCATGAGCATAGAAAAACTTGGGGTTGATATACTTTTGTGAGAGGATTCTTCACAAAACCCATCTGCACTTGTGCAACACAAGCTGCTTTATCTTCATAGATAATAGTGGGGGTTTGTGCTGTATTCAATCCACATGACTGCTAGATATGGTGAATCATCCGCCGAAGCCAAGTACATTCTCGTGAGGCCTCGTACAATGCTATTATTTCTGAGTGGTTCGTCGAAGTCGGTACAAGACTCTGCTTAGACGATTTTCATAGAATTGCGGTTCCACCACATAGGAATACATAGCCTATTTGCTATTTGGTTGTATGGGGGTCCTACAAGTACCTGTTATCTGCATTGTCATTCATAGTTAAGTCTTGGTTCTTTCTGTTGAACAGACCAAGTTCTTTGCTTCCTTGGAGGTATCAGAAGATGTCCTTTATTCCTTGCCAATACCTTTGGTAGGTTCTGCATTATACCTTGCTAGTAGGTTCTCGGCAAATACAATGTCCGTTCTAGTACAGTTTGCTCAATACATTAGTATTTCTATTGCACTTAAGTGTGAAAATTCTTGTCCTAGGACTTCCTCCCCTCTTCTTTAGGTATGCACAAGTCTTTGTCTTGCTGCAAAGATCTCCTAACCATTGACACTTTCAAAGGATATGCCTTTTCAAAGTCAAACCTTTCTAATACCTTCTGAGTGTAGGTTGATTGATGTACTAATATTCCTTCAGGGACATGCTCAAGCTGCAAGCCTAGGCAATATTTGGTTTTACCAAAATCTTTCATTTCGAACTCCGACTCCAGGTAAGAGCTTGCTTTCTTAATATCCTTCAGGGTTCTGATGATATTCAGATCATCTTCATACACTGTGATTGTACAAAATCCATCATGGGATCGTCGTATAAATACACATAGTTTATTCTCATTGTTCGTGTAACCTTTCTTGTATAGAAAGTCGTTTCAAGCTATTATACCACATTCTTCCTAATTGCTTAACTTTGTACAGTGACTTTCTAAGTTTCATGTTGTACAGATTTCTATTTGCTCTGTCTTGGTTCAGGACAAGGATACATTTAGGAATCTTCATAAAATGTCCGAATCCAATATTTCATAAAGGTATGCTGGTACCTCATCCATCAATTTTACTTCTAACTTCAAGTTCACTGCCATTGAGATAAATATCTAAAGGGGGTTCCGCCCATGACCGGGGAATAGGTTTCTTCATAATCATCTCCTGGATGTTCAGTGAAACTTTGTGCAACAAACCTTGCTTATTTTCATTTCTCTTTTGAACAAATACCCACTTATGCCCTACGGGGTGCACAAGGGAGGCGTGTGGCTTACAGGCCCAAACGTCTTTCTTTTATTTCGAGAGAATAATTCAGTTTCTATTAACTTCTCCCAATCTTCTAAATCTGATCTTTCCTTTCATTCAGCGAGCGATGTAGGCTCTGGATCAAGATCGATAATTGTGGTAATTTTCTTTGCAAAGTAAATGTCGACATTGACTGTTATCATATTCAAAGATTGTCCTGAGGACATAAAGTTTATAGCTATTTCTTCAAGGGTTGATTCTTCTAATGCTTCTACTTGCTCACTACTGCTTTCAATTGCGGGGCAAGTCCCTTTAGTTTTTCAGCTCGATGTGTGCGCACACATCCATGCTGATGTCTCCCTTCATGTGAATGTTCAATCCTGGTATGTCTTTTCTGAAAGTTTCATACCGATGCCAGGTCTTAACTGGTTTCCCTTCTAGTTCTGGGGCACTTCGGTGATCGGCTATGTCAAGTCCTCCTCATCCTTTTTCACCAGGCGTCCCCGGTTACTTCAGATTCGAAGGGCTAGAGTTCTCGTCCTTTTCTGAGGCCTCTGGACGGGATTAGGGATACCTTCATCGGTATTTCAACCCTCTCTGGTGCATTGCGTACAGGCATATGCAACTTGGTCACGCTCTTCAAAATCACTAAATTAGTCAGGCAGTTGATTCGCTAATGCTTGCAAATCAATTATCTTCTGGACTTCAATTGTCTTATGGACTTCAATTATCTTATGGACTTCTTTTGTCTTCTAGATTTCTTTATTTGCTTTACTAGTGCACGGGTCATATGCACAGATTTCAATTATCTTCTGGACTTCAATTGTCTTCGGGACTTCTCTTGTCTTCTAGACTTCAATTGTCTTCTGGACTTCCTGTGGCTTGTCACGTTATTTCCGACATTTTTATCAAGGCTTGATTTCCTTTCCCTAATGACGGGAAATTTATCTCATCTAATATACTATCAGCGAATCGGGTATTATGCAAATCTCCAGTCATATGGTCTAAATACTTGATTATGGATGTTCTCTCATAACCAACGCATATTCCAGACTTTCGGAGAAGGCCCATTGCAGTCTGCTGCGGTGGTGGTATAGGTACATAAACCTTGCAACCAAACCTCGAAGATGAGAAGTTTTCGGTGTTGACCCTTACACTAGTTGCATAGGTGGATGGATGTTATAGGCCGATGGTCTAAAATTGATGAGAGCTGCTGCGAGCAGGACTGCGTGTCCCTAACATGTAGTGGTAAATTACAATTCTTCAAAGTTCTGCTAGTCCATTCTGGGTGCGGACATGCGGTACAAAATACTCAACTTTAATTTTCATTTTCATGCAATAATCATCAAATGCTTTCGGAGTACATTCTTCGGCGTTGTCCATTCAGGTGGACTTCACGTGATGATTAGGAAAATTATTTTTCAACTGTTAATTATCTGCGAGATTTAGCTTTTGGAAAAGTGTGGTTTCTCGTAGACAATAAACATACGTGCGATCATTCCGAGGAAGCATCGATAAGCATCATAAAATACCTAAATGGCCCTTACAGGGGCTGTATAGGATCGCAAAAGGTCTCCTTGGATACGGTCCAGGAATGTAGGGACTTCATCCTTCGCTTTCAGAGCGAAAGGTCTAGTAATTAATTTCCCGGTGGCACATGCGGAGCACACAAAATCTTCCTGATTCGGGAAATTCTTTACATTCATATTATGTCCTTGTGAATTGTTAATTATATCTCTCATCATCCTAAGACCTAGGCGACATAATCTATCATACTAGAGATAGAAAAGTTTAGTGCTTCTAAATTCGATTTCCAAGGCAGTATAGGTTGCAAGTGCCTTAATATTAGTGTAGTATAGGACAATTTCATATGAAGAAAGGCGTTCTAATGCCATTGTTATATTTTTTTCACGCTTTGTAATGAGCAGTTATTCTGTACCATACTTCTTCAGTCTCTGTGTGAAAACCATTAGCGCGAATATCCTTGAGAGTTCTAGTCGATTCTGGGTACAATTAGTATTCTTCAATGACGAAAGTTGCGCCCATTATGGCCCTTCTTGAGCCTATTATACAAGTATCGCAGCCTACAATTGTCGTAAAACTACCAGCATTCTTGCTGATTGATTGGAAAAAATTCTGTTTCTCTCAGGATGGTATTCGTTGTGCCGCTACCTGCTAAGCACACTTCCTCCATAGGGCGCCACATGAGTTCTAATATAATGTACTTTATTAATATGTAGCAGAAAGCAAGCAACACATAAATAAAATACTTCATACACTACAAGAAAAACATACATATAACAACACATAACTCGCAACGAAAACTGTATGCGTTGCAAAAACTAACTTATTCACCCCGCATTGCTCCAAACCACCACCACCCCCCTCGTCAAAAAAAAACTGCTCTTATCCTATAGTACATTTGAGACGCCTCGCTCCCGTCGCCTACCCTCCCAGGAAACTCCACGATGACCTCCCCGCCGCCACCGGCGTCGCCACCTTACAAATCTGACGCCTCCTCCTCCCCTGGCCTCACCCCTGTGCGGATCTGCCGTCGTCGCCTCCTCCCCACGGCTACATCCACGCGTGGAACCCACGCCGTCTCCTCCCCTGCCACTCCCCCACGCGGAGATGCCCCTTGGCCTCCTCCCCCTCGACGTGAAGATGACCCCGGCCGGATCCGAACCTCCTTCACGCCGCTCGACTTCCCTTCCCCACGGTTGGTTTCCTCCTGCGGCGTGAAGCCGCCTCGACGGATCCGGCTTCTCGTCCTCCATGCGGCACCGCGGCGTTTCTCATCGGATCTCGTGGAGGGGCGTGGCGGCGGATCCGGCCGTAGCGCGGCGTCGTCGGAGGAGGACCATGCGTGACCGTGGCGGGCGGCGGTATCATGGGGGCCGAGTCGTGGCCCGCGCCGAGGAGGCGAGGCGTATGTCGCGCGGCCCGCGGCGGGCAATCGGGCGGCGGCGACCGGGAGGAGAGCCTGGTGCGGCAGTGCCCCTCGCTTCGCCTCCATCGTATGTATAATCCGGCGCCGTGGCTGTCGCGGCGAATGGTAAGCCTTCTTCTCTGCCCCCCCCTCTTTCTTCGTGGTGACGGCGGCAGTGGTAGGAGTGTCGTTCCTCCTCTTCGTCACGTACATTCGCAAGTCCGGTGCCGTCTTCCGCCGCAACGTCCGTCAGATCAAACGCTGGTTCGAGGACGACACCGCCTCTGCCGCACCAAGGTAAACGCCGCTAGCCACACTGCCCCCTTTCTCCTTTCTTGATTGGTTGCTTGCCTGCTTGCCGCTGTTGTTTCTACCAAATCTACAGTTTGTGTTTGAGAGCTGTTTTAGAAAAGACAGGGGATTTGGGCAGACGGTGGATGATGCACTTCTCATATTGTAAGATTCTTGGAGCGCGTAGAGAGGCTACTACATCGGAAATATGCCGGCGATAGTGAATGAAATGAGGTTACTTCTCTTCCTTACCAGAACTTTTTTTTTCTCCCAGGAGCTACTCCTAAAATTTTGATCACATGATGATTATTTGGGCTATGACCGACATCTCGACAATGATAGAGTAAGTTTTGACGTTGTTATCGGATAGCACAATCTCATAGTTGACAACTAAATGTTCAAGACCTTTGGTCAGATGGAATTAATTTAGGTTAGTCATGTTTGAATTAATGAATGTGTGGTGAAGTGCGAGATCTGGTTGGATCAAAAGTTTATTGGAACATTTCAGTTGGTGAGGTTTCTGACTGCTCAAGATGAACATCACCTTTGAGAGCTTAGTAACTGCGGAAATGCTACAGTGCTGATTTACGCCTTTTTTTTAGAAAATTTCAACTGTAACAGTGTTTGATTCAGCTATATTTGGTTTAGGTCACTTATTGTTTCTTACAAAATTGAGGTGGTTTTCCTTTTGTAGGTTCATCCCCATGGGCGAAGACAAATAGAGGAATCAGAGTTGGCATTATGCAGCCTGAGCATGGATTGGTCCCCCTAATTCATGTCCTTAGCATCATTTATGCCATCTCTGGATATTGACTTTCACTATCTGTTTATTCTATTCCCTGTACGTTTGAAGTTTTACCTCGATTTATAGACATACTAGAATTCCTTGACTACCATTATTATTTTGGCAAAGATTGCATCGTTTAGATCGATCGATTCGACACCTTATTTTCGCCAAAAAAAAATGCTGATAGAGCTGGACGATTCAGGCAACAAGTTTTGTTACACACCGCGATGGCATTCACCTTTTTTTTTTGGTCGTCCTATTAATTATGCATATCTGGCTATCTGCGTTCAACATATCATTCTGTTCATTATGTCTATCTGCAGTCTGTACCTATCATAGACCTTGTTCATTGCCAATTTTTTTATTACACATTTCTTATTTGAGTATTGTTACTGCAGATTGAAGCTGGTTTTATGTAGAAAGATTATGTAACCAAGGTTATTGGGGGTGTTTCCTGATGGTGAGGTATATCATTTATTCATCCTGAGGTTTATGTTATTCCACATGTTCCGGTTCTTCAGATTCCAAATTTGTAAATGCTTCTAGAACATGTCGAGATCTTTAGTGCCTCAATCGAGTAACTTATTTTTGTATTGCATCACTCAAACATCTAACAAAAAACAATTATTCTGAGTGGAGCCTTTAGCTTCATAACCAAACAGCTAGATCCCATGTGTTGGGCAGCCTGCAGTAGAGCATTTATATTGTTCTTGAGTGCTAGCAACTACAGTTACTTGGAGAGGAACTTCCTGAGGTATGTTCCTCTAGTCCATTCCTTTAGTAACTTAGCTAAATGACATATATGTATTCTCAGTTGGCCTTTTTCTTTAAATGTTTAATTTTATCTTAGGAATTTGTGCAAGGTCAAACAGCTACATGGGGCCTTGCATGGTCATTCATTGCTCCAAGAAAAATGGTCATTAAATCCATTACACCAGGAAAAGTTCACCATTCCTTTATGCTTCAGGTTGGCATCACATCTCCTTTTGTTCCTTTACCATGAATCTTATCGTTTAGTTACATGAACTATACGACTATTTTTCCATTAACAAAAAACTTGTAACTCAAAATTTTCATGTGTTTGCTTTTAGGCATTTCTATCATAAGGTAAAGTACTATTCTTCAATGAAGTACTTCTTCCGTGGGACAACTATCATCCCTTTTCCTCTGTGTTAGCCTACGATGATGTGGTTCCTGCATCAGAATAGTATTTCATTAGCATGCTTTACATGTTCAGATTGGCTGGCTTGTACGTCATTGTTGTTTCTGACACTTCTTCATCCTTGTTTACCTTGTAATAAGGTTTAGCTAGAACTGTTGGCCGACCTAATTTAGAAATTTATCTATCTCGTTTCTTTTAAAAACTAACCTATATTTATGTGTGAATTATTGTTACGGCATTAGAAGCTAGACATCTAAGAAATAAATTACGAGCTCCCCAAAAAAGAAGGTCAGTTGGTGGGGTACATCAAGTAAAAAAACATCAATTGCAAAGATAAAAAGCAAAGGAGAAGATTCATTATTTTTAATTTCTCTAGATAGGTTTCACTATGTTTAACAACATTTTAGAATGTGAGCTAGACAGTGAGAGCTAATTCTCCGTCTCTCTAGAAAAAAATTTCCATGAGCTAACTCGCTGCCTCTCGCATGACAAACCGCTGAGTTATCGTATAGTTCCAATAACTAATCTGTTGTTGATGGACCAGAGGTTATTGGATTCCTGTCTTTCACTTGTTCAGGACTTCGCTGTGAGTCAATAGACAACATTCCAAGTTTACAGTGATGTAAAAAAGCTATTTTTCAACTGACTTGGACATGCTCTAATTGTTCCCAATTTGAACATCAACAGCTGAGCTTGGAGGCGACAGGTGTAGAATTCATTGAAATTAAGCCTGCAGACAATTCTGAAATGACCAAGGTCAATAGGGTTGGAGTGGAGTTCCAAAATGAGGCTAATGAGGAGATTAAGCCTTCTTTGGACCAAACCAACTCCAACTAACAATGCATTCTTAATCTAAGTAGTTCTTTACATAAGTATCTCTTGCCGATTTGTTTGCGTACTCACACGCACACACTTATGATTTCTGATAGGTTCGTGATCTACCGCTTTGTTACATTCTCATTGACTATTAGTCCTGAATACCATCTCACAGGTAATGCTTGCAACTTGGAACTTGTCCATATAACTGTACAGGAAAAAAATTGTTTTAATTCTTGACCTGTGTTTGTAGATTTCTGATGCTATAGTTGTTGCAGGGTATCTGGGTGCAGCACTTGTACTTCTAGAAATCAGAGGTTGAGAAGATATGCTGATGGTTTAGACTGTTCGGCACATGTGTAGAATGGAGAATACTGGTGAATAAAGAATTTTTTTATAGAACCACAGGGGCATAGAGAACGAAGACTTTCCACTAAAAGTATAGACATGTATATACATTTATGTTTTATAGCATATTATGTTATTAGATCATGATGGTACCAACTGTGTATATGCCTCAAGTCTAGACTTGTGAAGCCAGTTGGAAATTCTTTGTAATGAAATAATTTTTTGTTGATGTCAATAAATTTTTTTTGTTATACATTTTGATATGTGTGTTTTGTTTAACCCTGTGGGCCCTAATTGATAAGTCCAGCCTGGACATGAAAAGGATACCTTTTGCAATGATTAGATGCGTTGTAAATGATTACAAAGCGATTAATTTGATAGTGTCCAATGCCAACGCATATATATATATATATATATATATATATATATATATATATATATATATATATATGTTGCCACTATATCAAAATATGTGTTGCAACCTTACAACGCTTTTATTTACATGTTACCAACGCTTGTATATGTGTTGTCACAGACCTTGGCAACGGCCTCAATGGCAACACATAATAAATGCGTTGGTATAGACCCTAACAACATTTATTTGGACTTCTACCAACGCATATATGCGTTGCTAAAGGGGTGTTCATGTTGTAGTGATATATCGTAATAATAAGAATTTAGTGCTTTGCTCTCCTAGAGCTTTCAACTATTATTCAATAATTTAAAATTCTGCTTCAATTACAAACTGCAAGTTTCTATAAAAGATCCAAGTGCAACACGTGCACTAGATCGAATCGACGAAGTATTCAGGAACTTCTGCCTCAATCTACTCTATGGCGATGTTCTCCTCTCGGGCAACTACGGCTGCGACCGCTGCGATGTCCAAAGGAGGGGTGATGGGGGCTGCTACTTAGCTGTCCTTATCCATTAGTGCAACTAATAGCTGTGAACCCTCTGTGCCTGCAATGGCGAGGTGTGACATATGTTGTCATTTGCCCTTCTTCTTAGACTGGAAAGCATTAATAACGTGCGACGCACGACCTACCCTTCTTGCTCCTCTCATTCGTGAGAGGCTTCATCACCTTATAGCAAAATCATCTTGAGCTTCCGCAACTTGCATGATGTCAATTAATTCGGCATACTGCTTGTAGCCGTCTTGACAATAGTTACGTGCGGATTGCACCGCGTTCGGGTGAAAGGTAGAGAGTCTTCACAATATTCTACTCATTCGTGATTACATTATCACAGAGTTGAAGACTTGTACAAATTCTGGCCATGCTAGGTTAGTTCTTCGAACTGCTGGTTCGTGCTGCCAGTCATATTCATATTAATGCAAGAAATTCATAGGATTATTGCTAGTAATCTGCATAAAATGGTTGCAAAATTCTCATAATGTTCTTCGAACTCCCGGTTCGTGATCCCATATATTTTCAATGCATTTACATGATTTACTGCTATTTTCAGTGATTAAAAGCAATATAAACAATCACAGATAATCAAAACAGTAAATACGACACATAAATTGCATAGAAATAATAATAGCAAAGTTAAACATGCTTCACATGCAAAAGCTAATTCAAAAATTGAGTTCCCGAGGCTCTTTTCTACTGGAAAAAGTATTTTCGGCGAATTCTGTAAATTCCAGGGGTTAAAATGCGAAATTTCAATTCTGCGAAAAAATTTCGCACAATTTTTAAATTTCTGAGGGTTCATTCTGCAAGAATGTACATAATCCCGTAAATTTCCCAATTCTAGGGGGCTTTCCACAAATTTCCAGACCCGCAAAGAAATCTTGTAATTTTCAGAACTACGAGGGCCTTCTTGCAAAATTTTCTTACTTGCGCAATTACCCTCGTAATTATCAGAATCTCGAGGGCTTAATTGTAAATTCTTAGGATTTTCCACCGCACCCCTTTTTCTTCATCCGGAACAACTTTCCTGGACGGGTCGTATTTCAAGGCCCAAGCGGCTGGCCCATCTGGCCTTTTGCTTCGGCCCAAAGGGTCCATGCAGCCGGCTTCAAAGGGAGCTTCACGGGGTAGGGTTTCCCTACCCTGGTGCTTGTATGGGTGGCGGCCGGGTGTAAGATCGAGTAGGCCGACTAGAGGGGGGTGAATAGGCGGTTTTAAAACTTCTTTGGGCTAAAACCTTTAAGCAATGCGGAAGCTAATATCAAATCGATTTTGCCCAATTAAAACCTAAAACAACTAGGCTCGCCTAAATGCACCAACAACAAGCCTATTGAGAGATAACAATTAAGCAATGACTTGTAAGCAATCAACTAATGATATAAACAATTAAGTACATAAGATAGCATTCACACAAGTAAGCAATTTAATTCTAGGAATAAAAATTGCTATGTAGTAAAGCTAGAATGCAAACCACAATTGACACGGCGATATTTTTCCCGTGGTGATCGAAGACTTGTCGGTCTCCCCTAATCCACGTTGAGGTAAGTTCAACCTTTTGGATCGGCTCCAAAACGCGAGGCAACACCTCCGAGGTAAGTCCAAACCACTTGGACCGGTTCTAACCGAACCAACACCTCTAAGTGAGTTCAACCGCTTGAACCGACTCCAACTTGAACTTATCACCCCAATCCACTAGGGTTGCTCTTACTCCGCTCCGGAGATGGCGAGCACCAAGCCACTCACAAATCGCCCGGGTCTTCTCACAAGCTTCACTTGAGAAGATCACCGACGCACAACGCCTCCACGCCGTCTAGGTGTCGGCAAACACCAAGAGTAACAAGACTCAACTTTCACTTGAACCAATCAAGTGCCAAAGCTCTATGGATAAGCAATCCACAACCTAATGCAACACATGCACTTAGGGTTTGCTCTCAATCATTCACTAAGTGCAACACATGCACACAAGAGTATGAGAGGCTTGCTCTTAGCTCAAAGAAACTCAATGGAGCACCAGCAACTCAGCAACAACTTCCTCACACAGCCAAGGTGGGTATTTATAGCCCACACACAAAAACTAGCCGTTGAGAAAAGATTCCAGAGAATCTGGACAAAACCGGTCAGACCGCCAACTAATGGCCGGTCGGACCGCCCAAGTGCCAACGGCTATAAAACTAGCCGTTGGACTCACAATCGGTCTGACCGCCAACCAATGGCCGGTCAGACCGCTCACACCGGTCAGACCGCCAGAGGGGCCGGTCAGACCGCTCAACAGAGCACCGAGCAAAACCAGAAAACAACTCTTCTGGAAAACACATACCGCCATACAAAGTTCGGTACTACCGCACTCCGGTAGTACCGCTTCAAATTCCCGGTACTACCGCACCCCGGTAGTACCGTTTCTTACGGCCGGTACAAACGAAGATCGGTCAGACCGCCCAACCCATGGCGGTCAGACCGCTACCACCGGTCGATCGCTACGAGGCGGTCGATCGCCAAGCGATACCAAGATCGAGATCAAACTTTGTACATTTGCTTCAACTCAATTTGCAAAACATATTTGCCAAATTGATGCAACATGTACACAAGAGATGAAGGCTAGATTCTCAACAAGTCACAAAAACACATTTTGCCGACTTTTAGAATCATCGCCACAAGGAATAAGGTACATGAACTTAAACCGTTTGCAAAACACATTCGCAAACTAAAGTCACATGCTACAAGGAATAACCATGAGCCACAACTATTTGCAAAACGCATTCGCAAATATAGGCAACATGTTAAGTTGAGCTAGAGCAAACACAATGAGCTATCAACACATGACTAACTCAAGTTACTAATTAAGACCCCTCTTAATAGTACGGCAACCTATTCTAGCAATTCGATCTCTCAACCAAGCACCGAGATCGGTAAAAGACTAGGAACAAATCCTTAGCCCTAGCTAGTCATACCTTAGCCTTGCACATCTCTTGAAGCTTGACAATCATCAACGCATGATGATTTCCTTTGCTTCATGATTTCGACTTGATGTCCATCAACACATGATGACACCTTCTCTTGTCTTGATGATCAACCAATGATCATCTCATCTTCTTGAACTCGACACACATCAACTCATGATGCATCCTTTACTTCAAGCTCTTCACTTCAATATCATCAACGATGATGATCATCCTTTTCTTGAACATCATCAACACATGATGATTTCTTCTTCTTCAAGAATCACGACTTGATGACAATCAACATATGATGTCATCCAAAGTCTTCAAACACCTAGAACATAACCTATTCATCCAACTCAAGGAGAAACGTTAGTTCCATAATGTGATTATCATTAATTACCACAACATACCATTAACTCATAATGGTTGGGACAAGATACCAAAATCTTTCCTCTTTGGTAATTGATGATAACCAACACAATTACAGATAATTGAATGTAATTGGTATGAGTATATATAAACTACACAAGTTATATATACCAAAATGAGTGTATACAAACTACACAAGTTGTATATACTCATATGAATATATTAACTACACAAGTTAAATATATTCAAGGATATATTTCAAGGTAAAGATCCTTAATATGTGTGGACAAAGGAATATGGATCAATACTAATGAAACCACAAGATATAGCTTGAACTCCCCCTACATGTGTGCATACACGAGTGTGTAAATAAAACATATGCACATTTACAAGTTTTCCTTTTTGGTGAAGTTCAACCTATATATTGGATCCGAGGAATGCAGCAAGATATAATAAGATGTTGTCGAATGCATACCTCTTTGATCTTTAAATCCAATTGAGACTAAACAATAGGTATATCATAAAGAGTGTTAGTCTCACAAAGCATTTGTCATTAATAACCAAAATACCATTAACACATAATGGCGGATCTAGATTCTTCAATCTCCCCCTTTTTGGTAATTGATGACAAATCCTTTATCAATAGCCACATTTGAATATTATCAACATTTATTGAGTAATTGAGCTATTGAAATGTAAATCATGCATATGAAGGAGATATGTAAAATATTTGATACACAACCAAATGTGGAAAGATATTGATCCATCATTCTCCCCCTTTTGGCATTAATCACCAAAAACTTCAAATCAACCTTAAGCAAAGTAAAAGATTTTGCATGATCAAGAGCTTGGCAAGAGAAGACATTTTATTTAGTGATTAAATAAACATTCTCCTCTTTTAAAGAAAGGATTCTGTAACCAAGAACCAAACAGAGATAAAAACTCCCCCTAAACATGTGCATTTAAGATCTGAAAGGAATACATGCACAATAGATTTTATGAAATTTTGACGGAGTTTTCTCTGAATAATAAATCCAAGGAAGCATGACAATTTATAATCGAGATAAGAATATTCATGCAACAACAATAAGGATTCAATTAATAACATAGCTTAGACAAGGATAAGAAACACAATTCATAACATTCAACAACCACATATCCAAAGAGTCTGACAGTAATAAATATCACAACAGGGTTCAATAAGCTCATAAAAAATAACAAAAGATAACATGCAGCTTATCCCACAATACAAGGTCTATTGACCTACATATGAAAAGACAGAATCTAAGAAGGAGGAGCAGCTGAAGTGGAAGGAAGATCGTCCTGAGCGCTTGAGGATGTATGTCGACGTCTCCCAAACCTCTGATAAACAATAGGCACTTGCTGCTGATAATACTCAGAGAGTCTCGCATCCATATGACTGACTCTCAAGTCCAAAGAATCTAACCTAGCTGTAGTCTCTGCATGCATCTGATCATATCTCGCATCCATGCGATCAAACCTAGCATCCATGCTCGTCTGAAGATGCAAGATAGTCGCCAAGATCGCATCCCGCTCTCCCGAGAGCTGCGACTGGAGGTCCCTGAGAGGATGATCCCTGTCCCTGATGCTGAAGAGGAGGTGGAGGAGGCACTTGAGGAGGAGGAGCATCTCTAGGTCTGTACTCCTTATGCTCCATATCATAGTCCTGATCAAAATCAATCTTACTCTGAATGAGCTTCATAATATAGGGAGCAAAATAAATGCTCTTGGTCTTGTCTCCCTTAGAGGTAGCAATCTCTCTAATGATCAGGTCCATCACATCAAATCTAGTGTCATCCATAATATACTTAATTACATTCCAGGCACGCCCGTGAATCTCATCATTATTTCCACTCCTAGGGAAAAATGATGCTCTCATGATCCTATTAATAACACTGGGCAAAGGAAGAAGTCCTGTTACTCTTCCTCGCACAAACAGATTTCCTGGATCATAGAACTCATCCACCTGAGTGAGGTCAAGAGATTCCTGAAGATGTACCTTTAAACCACTTGAATCTCCTAGGCTCAGGGCACTTATAAAATCATCCTTGGTAGCTTCCAATTTTTGATGTCCAGTCATCCATTCAAGATAATCATGATCAGGAGAAACATAGACTATTGCATAAAACTGTCTGATGGCTTTTGCATGAAAATTGCATTGTAAAGAGACTAATGATTCCAATCTGACAGCTCTAAACAATCTAAGCAGACCATTATAGACTGGATTCTCGCCAATATAGCTCCACTTTACAAATCGATGATTTGCAAACTTTTTCTTAGCATAGATTATCTGATAGACATGCTGTTGAAATAAAGTGTGGAACATACCCATGGTTGCATTTCTAGGAAACCTGAACTGATTAATATGCCTCAGAATAGTATATTGCTCACTCTTAATAGTAGACACATCAAGTCCAATAAACTAACTCTGATCAGGAGCATCATCATCATTATCATTATCATCATCCTCATTATCATCATCATGCTCATATTCATTATCACTGATGTTATTGTCACTGTTGTTATCACTTGCACTTTCTTCTTCTTCTTCAACTTCTTCTTCTACATCTTCCATATTTTCATCTCTTGAATAGGAAGGAGGTGCAGGGCGTTTCGCAACCCTCTTGACAGGCATCGTCACTGAGATAAGATAGCAAAGAATATCAAAGATTTTCAAAGAATGGATTAACAAGCATTCATAAAGCCATTTTCACATCGCCCTCGTCACAGGCGGTCGGATCATTGCCTCGCCGTCGGACCGCCAGAGGAACGGTCGATCGCCAAAGATGCGGCGGTCGGACCGCCGATGACAAAATGATGATCAATTTTGGAAAAATCCAAAATATCCAATTTTTGTGCAATGGCATTATGAGTGATTGTTAATACAGTCTTAACATACTTGCATATCAATAAATTTCCACCATTGAAGTGAATTTGGGGAAATTCATGTCAAACCCTAGAAATTTGGGGAAATTTGCAATGTGGGTAAAATGCAAGTAAGGAAGGGAGAGATTACCGGCTAGGGATGAAGAGATTAGTCCAAGGAGATGATCCCTTGAAGCAATTAAGAAACAAATAGCCGGATTTCAAAAATACACCTTCACCTAGGGTTCCATGGCATTTGAGATTAATTGATTTAAAACTCAAATCAATCCGTGGAATAGAGATAGGAGATGAAGGAGATCGCTTGATTACCTTGGACTTCCAAAGAGATGGCCGGAGAGGGAGATCCGGGCCTGAGAGGAGAGAGCAGCCGAAGGAGAGAAAGAGAAAAGAAGTTTCGGTTTTGGGGAGGAAGTGAGGAAGAAAACTTCTCGGGTGGAGTTAAGGGGAATTTCACGCAAAATCGGTCTGACCGCTGGGCTTGGCGGTTCGACCGATTTCAGCGGTCAGACCGCCAAGGAGAGCGGTCAGACCGGTTGAGTCTGAACTGACAACAGATCAGTACTGGATTTTGAGAATTTGAGAGAATTGTTGTAATTTGCTCCAAATTTTCACACAATTAATCAAACAAATAACTTTGGAGCATTTCCAACTTATATAGCCCTTTAAAATCCAATCTTCAAATAGTTTTTACAAATTAAGTTTTAGTTTTCGCAAATGAAATCGTATTTTCGAGAACTTCCACAAAAAGATCCAAATTGAGCATTTGAGGTATTCTATAGCATCCAATTGCATGTATAAGTCATAAATACCATCATGGACCTATTCATGTGAATACTTTAGGTTCAAATGGTTAAACTCACTTAAGTGCTAGAAAGTGACTTTTATGGTTAATTTAGTATTTTGAATGAGTTTCGAAAACGAATAACTTTTGATGAGTTGGTCTTTTGAAGAACATTTGAATATCAAAAAGGTTTAGTGTAACCAACTCTAGGATTTTCCTTTTGGGACGAAGATCAAATTCCTTTTAGAATAGATTTTACACAAAAATCTAGTTTAGGTCAAAACAAGATTCTAAGATCTAGAATTTTGGGTAGAAACTCATTTTCATTTAAAATATGTTTTTCTTGAA
This sequence comes from Ampelocalamus luodianensis, assembly GCA_036346255.1. Taxonomy (NCBI): domain Eukaryota; kingdom Viridiplantae; phylum Streptophyta; class Magnoliopsida; order Poales; family Poaceae; genus Ampelocalamus; species Ampelocalamus luodianensis. The sequence continues at coordinate 41,226,499 of CM070637.1, forward strand.
CCAAAACCTTTGGTAAACCTTTGAAATGCATTTGTATACATTTTGCAACTAATTTTTCGAAAGATATACTAATAATTTCAAGTTTTTGACTTTTGGCTAAATGGTTTAATTTTGAAAAACATTTTAGCACTTAATTAATTTGGGCACACCTTGGGACGTGATATACATGTAAATGATTTAGCACTCCCCCATAATGTGCCACTTCTATCTTGCTCAAGTTACGAATAAACAAAATTTAAGCACGAGAGCAAGAACAACCCTTTTCATAAGATTTTCATGAATGCAACCTACACAAGGTAAAGGGTCTAGATATTTCAATGTAAATACTTGTTACCGAGATAGCATTGGCTCATGATATGATTTGATTATCCTCATACTTGGCTCCAATTTTGACATATGGTGGAATACACCTCTTCATGAATAAGCCAAGTCTCCAATGCCTCTCTACGTACCTATTAATCATTTAAGCGCATTTTTGGTACCCAATACTTGGTTGGGTCCATGAATGTTAGTCACAATAGATGTCACAGCCCCAACTAATTAAATTGGGTTAATATGTATTTCACTAACAAGCAGTAATATATTGTACTTGGAAAATCTAATTTGAGGTGAACATACACATCAAGATTCGATTCCACTTCAATTCAGTAATAAATAGTTGTGATCATCATCTGAAATCAATTTATTTAAATACTACATTAATTATCAGGAATTAATATAATTTTTCCCAAATTTTTTGGGACTAGTTTGAACCTCATTAAAATTCAAACAACATTCATAGACATACAACAAGTTTGAATTTAATATCACAAACTATTTTATGAACAGTAGGGTTTTATAATTTTTATGGGAACTATATCATGGAACCCCACGAATTATTTCATGATTTTATGAAATTTATTTCTATTTATGAGGCTCTGGTCAAAGTGGTAAATCTAAATTAATTCTCAGTCAAACTCAACCTGACGATGAAGCTAGCATCGGACTAGTCCGACTCGCCACATGACTCACCAAACCACCTAAACGCACCGTCGCATGCAACCGTTAGATCCTCATCCGATGGTCGGATCTCGCCAATTGCCACCACCAATATCATCCGCCGATCCCGATCTAACGGACTCAAATCAGCCACGTAGTGGTGCATCACCTCCGCGCTCGAGTCGCCGCTGCCGCGGGCCGCTGTCCGCCTTTCTTCTTCCTCAGCCGACGCCGCGAGCTTACGCCCCGAGCCGCCATCACCTCACCGCCTATCCTACAGCACCCCAACGTCTCTCGGTTTTTAACACCCTCGCAACCCTCCTTCTCCTCATCTCGGTTGTGAGGAGAGGATGCTTGAAGCTCTCTGGGGTAAGTCACCTCCGCGTGATTCCTTCTGGTTCTAGTTTCCATCCCGTCTCCATTTTTGCTCACGCGAGGTCTTGTTTTTGCTTGTGGGCTCTAACCCACCTCCGAGCACGCCCGAGTGGCATCCGTAGGTCTTTTCTTGTCTCCGGAGGTATGGTCCTCGCTCCTCGTGTCACTTTGTGCCTTAGCTTTCTAATCGAAACCCCTCAACTTATGTGCACGGCAAGACCCTTGGATTGAGGATTGCACCATTTAGGCCGTGACACAACCTTTCCTCTCCCACTTCACTTTGGTAAGCCATCCTTCGATTCCTTGCTCTTATAGCTTGACCTTGAGTCCTGGGCTGATCCAAGCACTCACTAGTCTTGGTTTTGCTCGTGGTTGCCCCTCGCAAAGCCGCATCGCCGCCAACTTTCTTCTCCGGCCCGACGAGTCTCCTGCCGCTCCGAACCTCCCCAAGCCCTCTTGCGGTAACTCCCTAGGCCCTTAGATAGCATAAGCAACCGCTTCAAGTGTTTACGCCGTATAGCTCTCCACCTCGAGCACTCTAACCACCACCCTCTGCTCTATTGAATACATGTGGGGCCTCATTTAGAAAACGGTTGGGATAAATAGAGGTTTGTAGAGTATGACATGTGGGCCATACGCCATAAGTGGATGCGTAAATTACGAGCGTTTCGTTAAGTAGAAAACGTATCCCAACATGCTTAGAATGGTTTTACGTTTAGAGTTTTGAAGAGACGTATCGAGGAATACGCCTTGAGTGTTGCGGCCGGGACCGAAGTCGTACATCGGGTCATGATGTTGTCCCGGTCCCGCAAGTCGATGGCTTTGGTGGGAAGTGCTCGTAAGAAAAGTAGTAGATACTTTAGTAAATTCGAAATCAGTATATTTGTACATCGAAAATTGATAATAACTTTAGAAATGGAAATTTACATTTTTGATAGACTTAATATGAAAAATAGTTTCAAACGTGTCTCTGTAGCAGAGGGCTTTAATTGGGAATACATTCATTAAAATCATTACCTTTACAATCGAAAATGGCGAAATCCTTAAAATGCATAAGTAAATATTGGAGCATCCAAAACAATGAAACCAACTCGTAATTTTTATTTTCAGTATATTTATTTCTAAAAATGGTTTCCCTATTGCCCTGTCACAGAGAATGTGTTTTAGCAAAATATATCTTTACTCTATTATTGTTACACTATAAAAGGCTGGTAACTTTGAAATTACATAACTAAATCATAAGAACTCCAAATGGGACAAACTCAACTATTCGAACTTGTAATAATGTTACCTATTTACCTATGTAATCCTTTACCCCACCACTGCCCTACAAATTTTCACTTCGTGATTAAATTACTCAAAACAGCATATCGAAACTCGAAATTCAAAATGGCATAACTTCCAATTCATAACTCCAAATGGAATAACTCTTTTACCTAAATTCATCTAAAATCATGACCTAACTACTGTAGAAAAAATCATGCATGTTTGAGCATTTTGATTTTTGAGTTGTTCTTCTCGGTATTTATTGGATGTTATAATATAGATCCCGAGCATATTGATATCGACACTTACGCGACTGAGAGTGAGCAGCTACTGTACCAGCAAGGCAAGCATCATTTGAACTTTCTTTTGCATCATATTTGATCCCAGTTTTGGTTAAGATAGTGCAATGATAATTGCTTGCATGCTATTTTGATTATGTCAATATTTTTGTGATGTGTAGTATAGTTATGTCCTATGCTTGAGGTTAATCTTGAATTATGCCAACTCCTATATGCTTAGGATAGGATGTGTGAATTATGGGTTGTAGAATTGCTTAGCCATGCAAGTCTAGATACGGTAGTTCGATCGTCGGGAATAACCCGGCGGTTTTGGGATACACACAACTCTTACGTTATGTTTTTACTTCAGATCTTTGTAGCTGTTTTATGAGTTAAACTTTGTCATTTTTAAATGAGATTTGGTCCGGAACAAGTGTTGGTTAGTGATGGTGCTTTGTGCACGAGCATTGGGTAAGTGGAAGGACTTGTCTGGACAATTGAGGACCGAACTTTGGGTACCTCATCGTTCAAGCAACACTCGTCTTTGCCACGCGGTGTATGGGTGCCGTATGGTTAAGTAGGGGAGGGTTTTATTGTGTTAAGTCCTTGGTGGTGTAAGGGCATAGCGACCGTGAAATCCTATGTTCTTTGAGGAGCCGATGTAATCCTTATAGTGTGCAAGGGAGCACCAATTTGGGCAGCCCCTAGCAAGTGCTATCCGACGCTTGTACTAGGCAAGGAACCATCTCACAAGGGGACTTAGAGGCATACCATAGGAAGTGTGCTATTTCAGAGGCCTCGGAGGCTTACGGGCTAATCAAGTCGTGTGGGTAAGTAGTGCAGGTATTAATCTATTCGAATAGCCGTGTCCACTGTTATGACCGCTTGAAATTTGTGGTCGCTTATTGTTAGACTTTTAATTAAAATTGTGGTTAAACTTGGGATTCGTCATGAACGGGTTGTTCATGTGTTTAGTATATCAAAGTGGGCTGCCACTTTGGTCTTTGTATGATTCAATTGTTTATTCTTGAAATGCTTTACTACATGTTGTACTTCTACTTCAAATCTGATTTTAAATGGGCACATGAAAAACTAGTATGTGTAGGATGTTAATTGTTGCGTCTCTTCATAAAACTAAACCAATATGAGCCATCCTTTGAATGACCCTTATGCATAACATTTGTGTCATGAGTACACAAATGTTTCTTGGCCTTTCAGTGAGGAAGGTTATGATTGTGATGATCTCGCTAGTGTTGACTTGGCGACACTAATGAGTAGTGTGTTACCATTTAACCCCATCGGTTGTCGATGGGTGATGGGCATACCACTGTTGGTCTTTGCTTTATCTATTTACTTCATTGCTACTTGATACTTGACTTTAAATTTGGCGGTCGGTCGCTTGTAATAAGTGTAGACCTTAACTATTATGCAAGATGTCTTTTATCTCTTGTTGTATGCGTTGTATTGTAATCCACGTTGGATGAGAGTATGAGTATATTGGTCGTTGATCTTGGGGCCAATATATGTCATACTCGTTGTTGATAATTCCCATTTAACTCACCAAGGGTATTGAATCTAAGTCTCCTTGGATAGAGTTAAATTGAATTCATTTATCGGAGACCAGTAATTTGTCCCTAAGACCTTGTCTAATCTCGGTCTTATGGAGATAATTACCTGGGTCCCACAATAGATTTGGGCACCCAAATGGCCCTAGCATTGTTTTATGTAAACTAACATTCCTAGCAAACACATTGCCATTTCTATCCTTAAGCAAATAATCATTATTATAAACAATGGGCTTAGAAGTGATACCTTTAGGACATTCCTTACTAAAATGTCCTTTCTCCTAAGAATTGTAGCAAGTAGGGCTTTACTTCCCTTGATGTCTTCTTATCTTGCTCATTGCCATCTTGCCTCTTCATTGATGTCTTGGCTTGACTCCTTTTTATTTTGTATCCAAACTTCTTGCATCCAAAGCACTTGATAATTTTGAATTGACTCCATTTTGCTTTGGGTGACTCTTCTTCTTTGGCGATGAGACCAAATCCTCTCTTGTCCATTTTCTTGATAGGGCACTTGGAGGCAAAGTGATCTTTCTCATTGCAATCAAAGCATTTTATATCATTGATCTTTTTACTTTCCTCTACAAGATTAGTCTCACAAGACATAGAGGAAATTGAAGCATTTAATTTAGAGCGACAAGGTATATCATTTAAATCATTTACCTTGTTAGGGCACACGGAAGCAATGTGTCCCTTTTCATAACATCCAAAGCATTTGATATTTGAGTATTTCTTTTCTTTTTCCTTTGGGATGAACTTCACCTTTTTCATTTCGATGAAGCCAAGTTCTCTCTTGTAATCTTCCTTATTAGGGCATTTTGAGGAGAGGTGACCCTTTTGATGACAATCAAAACACTTGATGTTCTTGTTGTGTCTTTGATTGTGTCTCATCTTGCTATTCTCCATTTTCTTCATGGGAGTGAAGTCGATTCCACTCTTGTCATTTGAGCTTCGTTGCTTGCTCAAGATATCATCAAGAATGGTCTTCCCTTTGTGGCTTCTATCCAAGTCATTTTTCAAATTTGTGACTTGGGCCTTGAGCCTTTTGTTTTCCTCTACAAGATTAGTTTCAACAAGCATAGAGGAAATAGACGCATTTTCACAAGTGCTACAAGACATGTCAATTAAATCATCGCAAGATGTGGATATGTTAGCTTTAGATGAATTGCAAGAAATAGGAGCTATGCATGGCAAATCATCTATTAGATTACATGTTACACCTATATCCACCTTGGAGCTAGTATATTCATTTAGGAGGAGCTTTTCATGTTCATCTTTTAGAACATCATAATTATTTTGAAGTAAGACATGTTCTTTCTTCAAAACTTTGTATTTAGATTTCTCTTCTCCTATATATTCATTAAGCTCTTCTAGCATATCCATCAACTCATCATAAGAAGGATTATTATCATCATAATTATTTACCTTCTTATTACCTTTAGCCATAAAGCAATGAGGCAAAGTGGATGGAGTTGATGTCTCATCATCGTCGGAGCTAGAGGTTGAGCAATTTTCTTCCGACATCCATTCTTGTATGCAATCATCACTTGTGGAAGTGGACATTTCATGATGGTAATGTAATTGTGTCCACATCTCATGTGCATTCTTGAGATCGCATACTTCGTTGAACACATCTACACTCAAAGCACTAAATAAAGCGTTAATTGCTTGAGCGTCGAGATGTAAGCATTTCTCTTCCTCAATTGTTGGATCAAGGCTATCCAATGGAGGAGAAAAGCCAACATCTACAATCCGCCATATATTTAGGCCCATGGCCTTAAAATAACATGACATGCGGATTTTCCAATGTGCATAATTTGTGCCATTAAATTTAGGTATTTCACCTACGTGCATAAAATCTCTAGTCGCCATCCTTTACTCTCTAGACGGTTAAGTCTAATAAATGAGAGACCAAGCTCTGATACCACTTGTAAGATCGAGTAGGCCGACTAGAGGGGGGTGAATAGGCGGTTTTAAAACTTCTTTGGGCTAAAACCTTTAAGCAATGCGGAAGCTAATATCAAATCGGTTTTGCCCAATTAAAACCTAAAACAACTAGGCCCGCCTAAGTGCACCAACAACAAGCCTATTGAGAGATAACAATTAAGCAATGACTTGTAAGCAATCAACTAATGATATAAACAATTAAGTACATAAGATAGCATTCACACAAGTAAGCAATTTAATTCTAGGAATAAAAATTGCTATGTAGTAAAGATAGAATGCAAACCACAATGGACACGGCGATATTTTTCCCGTGGTGATCGAAGACTTGCCGGTCTCCCCTAATCCACGTTGAGGTAAGTTCAACCTTTTGGATCGGCTCCAAAACGCGAGGCAACACCTCCGAGGTAAGTCCAAACCACTTGGACCGATTTTAACCGAACCAACACCTCTAACTGAGTTCAACCGCTTGAACCGACTCCAACTTGAACTTATCACCCCAATCCATTAGGGTTTCTCTTACTCCGCTCCGGAGATGGTGAGCACCAAGCCACTCACAAATCGCCCGGGTCTTCTCACAAGCTTCACTTGAGAAGATCACCGACGCACAACGCTTCCACGCCGTCTAGGTGTCGGCAAACACCAAGAGTAACAAGACTCAACTTTCACTTGAACCAATCAAGTGCCAAAGCTCTATGGATAAGCAATCCACAACCTAATGCAACACATGCACTTAGGGTTTGCTCTCAATCATTCACTAAGTGCAACACATGCACACAAGAGTATGAGAGGCTTGCTCTTAGCTCAAAGAAACTCAATGGGGCACCAGCAACTCAGCAACAACTTCCTCACACAGCCAAGGTGGGTATTTATAGCCCACACACAAAAACTAGCCGTTGAGAAAAGATTCCAGAGAATCTGGACAAAACCGGTCAGACCGCCAACTAATGGCCGGTCGGACCGCCCAAGTGCCAACGGCTATAAAACTAGCCGTTGGACTCACAATCGGATCGACCGCCAACCAATGGCGGTTAGATCGCTCACCGATCGACCGCCGAGAGGCGGTCAGACCGCTCAACAGAGCACCAAGCAAAACCAGAAAACAACTCTTCTGGAAAACACATACCGCCATACAAAGTTCGGTACTACCGCACTCCGGTAGTACCGCTTCAAATTCCCGGTACTACCGCACCCTGGTAGTACCGTTTCTTACGGCCGGTACAAACGAAGATAGGTCAGACCGCCCAACCCATGGCGGTCAGACCGCTACCACCGGTCAGACCGCTACCAGAGGCGGTCAGACCACCAGCAGTCACCAAGACTGAGATCAAACTTTGTACATTTGCTTCAACTCAATTTGCAAAACATATTTGCCAAATTGATGCAACATGTACACAAGAGATGAAGGCTAGATTCTCAACAAGTCACAAAAACACATTTTGCCGACTTTTAGAATCATCGCCACAAGGAATAAGGTACATAAACTTAAACCGTTTGCAAAACACATTCGTAAACTAAAGTCACATGCTACAAGGAATAACCATGAGTCACAACTATTTGCAAAACGCATTCGCAAATATAGGCAACATGTTAAGTTGAGCTAGAGAAAACACAATGAGCTATCAACACATGACTAACTCAAGTTACTAATTAAGACCCCTCTTAATAGTACGACAACCTATTCTAGCAATCCGATCTCTCAACCAAACACCGAGATCGGTAAAAGACTAGGAACAAATCCTTAGCCCTAGCTAGTCATACCTTAGCCTTGCACATCTCTTGAAGCTTGACAATCATCAACGCATGATGATTTCCTTTGCTTCATGATTTCGACTTGATGTCCATCAACACATGATGACACCTTCTCTTGTCTTGATGATCAACCAATGATCATCTCATCTTCTTGAACTTGACACACATCAACTCATGATGCATCCTTTACTTCAAGCTCTTCACTTCAATATCATCAACGTATGATGATCATCCTTTTCTTGAACATCATCAACACATGATGATTTCTTCTTCTTCAAGAATCACGACTTGATGACAATCAACATATGATGTCATCCAAAGTCTTCAAACACCTAGAACATAACCTATTCATCCAACTCAAGGAGAAACGTTAGTTCCATAATGTGATTATCATTAATTACCACAACATACCATTAACTCATAATGGTTGGGACAAGATACCAAAATCTTTCCCTCTTTGGTAATTGATGATAACCAACACAATTACAGATAATTGAATGTAATTGGTATGAGTATATATAAACTACACAAGTTATATATACCAAAATGAGTGTATACAAACTACACAAGTTGTATATACTCATATGAATATATTAACTACACAAGTTAAATATATTCAAGGATATATTTCAAGGTAAAGATCCTTAATATGTGTGGACAAAGGAATATGGATCAATACTAATGAAACCACAAGATATAGCTTGAACTCCCCCTACATGTGTGCATACACGAGTGTGTAAATAAAACATATGCACATTTACAAGTTTTCCTTTTTGGTGAAGTTCAACCTATATATTGGATCCGAGGAATGCAGCAAGATATAATAAGATGTTGTCGAATGCATACCTCTTTGATCTTTAAATCCAATTGAGACTAAACAATAGGTATATCATAAAGAGTGTTAGTCTCACAAAACATTTGTCATTAATAACCAAAATACCATTAACACATAATGACGGATCTAGATTCTTCACCGGGGCCGACGGGTGCGAGGCCGGCGCGGGGCGGAGGTGCCGCTATGAGCGGGCGAGTGGAGGCCGGGCCGGCGTGGGGCAGCGCTTCGAGCGGCTGTTCGGCGGCGCGCGCGGCGGCGGTCGCGCGGCGTGGGCCCCAGTGTGCGGTGGCGCCGGCGCAAGGCGGCGGTGCGGGGCCATGGCGGCGGCCCTTCGAGCACGACATGGGCGGGTGGATGCGGCGCCAACGTTACGCGCGGCCGGCGGCTTCAAGGCGGAGGCGGTCGCTACGGGTTGGCTCGGCGGCCGTGCGGGGAGGCGACCCACCCGCCAAAGGCTTCAAGTGTGGCGGTCGGAGCCTCCCCCCTTTTTTTCTTACTTGCGGCGGCGCCGGTGCTTCAAGCGTGACGACTCTAGCTCTGGTGGCACTAAGCGCCCATGCGGAGGCGCATTGGGCATGGAGTACGGGGCCGACGCAGCCGGCGGGCGGCTTCAAGCTGGCCATGGCAGCGGGGAGGTGGCGCTTCGGGCAGCCGATGCGGTTCCATGGCCGGAAGCTTTGGGCGCGGCTCCATGGCTCGGCCGTATAGGGCCGGCTACGGGCGCGTGAGGTTCGTCGCGGTGGCGCGTCTGCGAGGTGGCCACGTGCGAAGGGCGGCGCCATGCGGCGGCTGCCTTGTGCGGGGAGCGGGGCCGGAGGTGCGTCGTTGGGGTTCGACCGTGCGCGTGGCTCCAGGGCGGCGTGGCACGATGCAGTGCCATGGTCGGCCAACGTGGTGCTTCACAAGCAGATGGCGGCGCGACTCTACAGGGCCGTCGGCCGACCTTTTTTCTGTACTGATTAATGTTCATGCAATGTACTGCTCATCCGATGCAATTGTCATTCATGCCATTACCGATCGGCTTGGCCAGCGACTTCAAGTCGACTCGCGGTAGATTAGAACGGATTTGCAACTTTCAATCTACGGTACAATCGACATCCGCTCTTTCATTCAATCTATCGATCGGCATTGTGCCGGCAACTCCAAGTCGGCTCGCGACAGATTAGAGCAAATTTGCACCGTAGAAAACCAATTTAGAAAGCAAATTTGCATAATTGAATGTGATCTAGAAAGTACGATTCAATCTACGAGTGTCGTTCATCGACGGTTACCTTTCCAATGCGAGGAGAGTCGATCGTGCTGATAACGTGTTGAGGAACCGTCGCTGGCGAGTCCAGTCCGAGCGATTACCTCGTAGACAAGCGTAGAATCGTAAGAACAATGCATGAATCACAAGAACAGAATAAGAGATTGAACATAGATATGTAGAGGGACTTCTTGCTTCTCTTTATTCCTTCATCAAGCGATACATCCTTTACAGTAAATAGTACCCCCTATTTATAGGCTAGAGACCCTGCTAGGGTTTGGAATGGAGAGCCCAAACATGGGTTGGCTTCCGGGTCGAACCCATAGTTTCTTAACATTTGTGTCTTACTATTCACCCGGAGAAACAGATCCTCTCTGATCTCCATTAGTACTTAAAATAATGGGTGTATTATAGCTCATGAATTGTCTTGTAAAAGCAAACCAAAAGGAAATAACCATTTAGATCAAATTGAAGCAAGAAGTTGGTAATGTATGGCAAGGGAATGAAATATAAATCTTTATGTTTTCCAATCACGTTGTGTTGAGAAGTATACAATGCTTACTTGGAGATGCTTCTAGAATAGTCTTGAAATTACAAGAGATAAATATGTCATCGAAGATGCTAGATCAAATCCTTAGTGGCAAAGCTACGGATAATCCAGAACTACTATTTTTAGAGGATGTTTCTAGGATCCAGATATTTTCAGTTGGATGGATAGGTGGCAACATCCAACAGTCATGAATTGACTATAAATAGGGGTGCTCTCCCCTTAAGCATCTATAAGCTATCATGAGTATGGAGAGGTTGTATGAGGCCATGAGAAGGACTTAGGTAGAGAGCGAGAGTTAGGGTAGTCATAAGAGGAGTGTGAGTATCTTATTATAGCAAAGTTTGTAGCAATGAAATAAATAGTTGAGTTCTTGTGTAAGAGTTGGTCTCCCACGGTAAGGCGCCTACTTCATATATAGTACTTAGTGCTTTATACGTCATTGCTTAATTGGTGTGACAACCAGATAAAATGTCTTAGCCCGCATTTTGGTGTCGTGTCATGAGCCTCATGTTACAAATTTGATCTGTGACGCCCTTGCCCAATTTTGTTTTGAGATTTGCACTCAAGCGTCATCAACATCACAATCATAAACTACTCCCAAGTCTAACTTATCGCATCTCAAAGCTGTTTCTCTGTTTGTACAGACAAGAATTAGGTTTTTTTTACTAACTTTTACATTGTGAGTACTTTTACGTTTCCCTAAACAAGGGTGCCGTTTGAACTGTTGAACAACCAATTAGAGAGGATCGAGTCATACTCAAATATATACTTGCCTGATTCCAGATATAAATCTATTTGGATATTGACACGTTCGTTAAGGTGACATTTTGATCATTAATTTCTATAAAAATATATTGTTTTAAATAAACATAATTATAAATTATGAAAATATATTTTATAATGAATCTAACAATACTACTTTCATGCTATTTTATATATTAACGATAAAAGCTAGAAATATTTTGCTCTACGGAAGCCTCGAGCTCTTCTACTGTTTGGAAGTAATAAAAATCCCTCTCACCGAATCTTTGTTAGGTTCTATGCACCTATTACACTCATGAGATTCCATCCACCTATCTCTAGATCATCGCTACAACTATTTTTACATTAACATGTTCATGAAGTATGCGGGGGTGTTAGTCAATCCAAACAACATGACTATAAACTCATACAATCTGTATCGGGTTGAGAAGGTCGTCTATCTTCTTGCGTGATTTTCAACTAATAGTAACCTGAGCGCAGATCAATCTAGGAAAACACGCAGGCTGGGGAGAGAAGAGAGAAAGAAAGAAGAGGCAGGGCTGGTGGCTGGGTTTTAGCCCGAGGGGGAGGGAGGGAAAGGAAAATGCTTTGAATTTTTTCTTTGCATTTAGAAAGTGAATTGAATTTGTGATTCAAATTCTATAATGGTTTTGCTCATAATTAAACTTTTAGATTTTACAAATTCTAATTTTTTGAGGCAAGGAAATGGTTTTAACTTTTTAGATTGTAAGGCAAAGCTTTTGGGAATTTTGAAATGCAACCAAAGTTTTTTGAAATTCAGGAAAATCATGCATTTTTAAATTAGATCCAAAATTTGGGTTGTTACATAATATGAGCGGCTCAGTCACGTAAAAGCTGCATGGTCAGCACTGCGGCCTGTGTATAAGAAAAGCACTTAGTAGTATGAAGGAATGCTAACCAATTAGAGGATAGTTGGTGTAGTGTGTATAGGTCTCATGAGAGTGGGTATTAGGGCCACCCGATTCCCAACAAGTTTCTTTGGAGAGGTGTAATAGCATTATGATTGCCATTACTGAAGCAATGTGAAAAGAAATATTATGCAAATAAGCATCAACAAAAGAAATATTATGCAAATAAGCATCAACAAGAGACATTGAGAAACCAGGTAGGAAACAAAGTGGTTCAGGCTTCATCTTACTACCTACAAAACTTAGCAGTATCAAGTGTCAACAACTTTTACCTTTTTATTTGCTTTCCTATGCAATAAATATATATCGGCCAATATCGAGTGCATAATCTATGGAGATTATGAATAGATTTTACGGGTGACATCTCCAAGTCAGTGATAGTAAATACGTAACAATCACAAATGCCATATCAACAAAAAAAATATGCCTTTAATTTTCTACTGAACTTCAAAGCTAGAAAACAACTTGTCTTTCCCTCGCTCCTAAAAGAGGGAGAGAAAAGACACAAGATTGGAGGATCTTGACACAAAAGTTACATGGACAAATTAAGGAGGACCAGGCGATGTTGGAATGCCCCCAAATGAAGAAATTTCTGCATACACAACCCATGGTTTGGACTCATGTAGGCCAGTTGGAACTCATACATTGAAAACAGTTCTGCATTCTTCCTCATCTTTGGTCATCCTTCACCATAGCTCGCCCCAAGTTGAAGACTACGTTATGTTAATGACATTTAGCATCAGTATTGTAAAAGTTAGCTTCTTAATTAGATTTTGTAGACAAAGTTAGCTCCAATTGTGTTAGCCAAATTTCCAAAAGGGAAAAGGGTTATCTTAGTTCGTCAAATTTTGCCAAAAGAAATTTGTCATTTAGTTGGTGGCCAAAAAGGGTGACAAATAGGTGCTGCCCTACCCCACAGCATGAGGTACAAGGAGAGAGAAAGAAAAGAAAAGAAAGAAAAGAAAAGTGAAAAAAAAATCCAAAAAAATCAAGAAAATTCCCCAAAAAAACTTGGAACATGAAAACATTTAATAAAAAAATTGAATTTTATTGAAGTTTATTTTATTCATTTAATTTTGTGGAGAAATTTCTAAATATAGAAAATGATCTAAAAAAATTTGAATTTTTTTGTGGAGCCTCCCGACACATCATACTTGCTGATCACTTCAAAAATTTTGAATTTAATTTAATTTAATTTTATTCATTCTACGTCGATCACTTTGGACTCTAAAGAATTAACGACATCGAACAAACACCGAGAAATACCATAAAATTCAAAGTGCTAAAAAATGTATGAATTTTCTACAGTAGCTAGGTTAAGATTTTAGATGAATTTAGCTGGAAGAATTATTCCATTTTGGATTTAGTGTGTGAGAGTTATAGCAATTTGAAAATCAGTTTTTTCAGAAAATACGCAAAACAGTGTTTCGGTGACTATTCATTAAATTTTAATTATTTAGTAAAAATTTGTAGAATAGTAGTGGACAAAAGGATTACATAGATAAATAGAGAATAAAATTATAAGACCAAAATAACTTAGTTCAACTCATTTGGAGTCCAGAAATATTTTCTATAGATTTTCAAAGTTAAAAGCATTTTCTAGTGTGAAAATAATTCAATTAAGCATCAATTTCCAAAAACTATATTTTCTGGGCTAGAGACAAGTTTTAAACCTATTTTAAAATAAAGTTCATTTAAAATGAAAAATATCTAAATTGGTTTCAATTGATTTGGAGTTGAGTTGAATTAGATATGAATTTTTAAAGTCAAATGAATTTTCAGTAGATAATTAATGTTCGGATGGTCTGATCAGAGCCAGGTCTGGTCGGATGGTCCGATCGGCCCAAAAAAGATGTTCGGACGGTCCGAACGTTCCAAAAGTGTTGTTCGTACGGTCCAAACGTTACTAGGATAACTGTTTTAACTTCAAACCCCCCAAGTTTGACCAGGCTAAAAAATAGCAAATAAATTCCTAAAATTATATAAATTTTTAGAGGTGTTCCTGGGATGATCTAGTACCTAGATAAAATTTCTAACATTGCTTTTGAAGATTTATTCTTCTTACTTTAATTCATTAACAGTAAGGGTTTTACAACTTGGTTTGAATTTTTACAAGGTTGCATTAAGCTCTAAAAATTCAAAAAAAATTATATTTATTCATGATAAATATTATAGTATTTAAATAAATTATTTTCCAAGTTTTTTTTTGAAATTTTCTGATTTGTTTTTTAAAAAAATTGGTTTTTTCACTTTTCTTTTCTTTCTCTCCTTGTACCTCATGCTATAGGGGAGGGCAACACCTCGGTGCTGCGGTGGGGTATGGTAGCTGCTGTACTCGACGGCAGCAGGTGGTCAGAGGGGGCTAAATCCAGAATTTCGTGAGTGAGGGGGCTAGTTTAAGAATAAGGATGGTGTAGGGGGCCAATAGTGTCCAGAATTTGTCGGAGCGAGGTGACGGTTGATGGAGTATCAACCGTTCAGCGGTTGTATGTCTATGAGATACTTAACCGTATGGTGGTTGTTCATTAGTGTCTTAGGATAAAGAGATGTCGTGTGGTATGGAATATACGCATGTGTTCCATTCATCACACGGTAGAGAATATACCTGGAATCAGTTCCGAATATCAGTTCATACCTTTTCGGCGATTAGCGGTGGAGGCTAGGCACAGGACCTTGTCCGACCAGGGTACCCATTGTGTAACCTCTGAAATCCTTACGATCAGTGAGGTCGTGAATCTTAGGGTTTACGACCATGAAGACATATGTGTAACGTCCCAAAATTTGGCTTTTCAAAAATATTTTGATTAGTTTAGGTCATTGGAAAAATTTCACCGATTTTATTTGAATTAATAAAGCTTAATTGGAAATTTTCCTAAATTAAAAATATTTAATTTGACTAATCTAAACATTAATTAAATAAAAACCTATGTTATTTGGCTTCCTTGTCTTTCAAGGAATTTTTGGGTATTTTTTGAGATTTTTTTGGATTTATTTGCTATTTATTTGATCTCCTTGATTTTCGGACTTTTATTTAAATTCCGAAAATCAGCCTTTTTCTCTCTCCTATCATGTGCTATAGTATCTCGTGATTCACTGTTCATCATCGTTTTCCTCCAGAACCGAACCGAGAGTCTGTGATCTGTACTCGTTTCTAACTAAATCTTGCAAAAATCATATCTTCCTCCACGGTGCGTATAAAAGCGAACCGTTTGCACCTACGCGTCCTTCTTGATCCCCTCTTCCAATCCCCTAAATTGGTTTTCTCCAAACCGATCTATTTTTGTCGCAATCTCCAAAAAACCGAGCTCCAACCGAAGGTCTTCTCCGCGAACTGCGCCCTCATCCGACGTCCCCCGGTCGAACCGTCTACGGCGTTGGCTTCGCGTCGTCGCGTTCTACGTTATGGTTCCTTCCTCTTCGCCCAAAGATCACCAGAGTACAGTTGGCCATGTCAAACCTTAAATCCGAAACGTGTTCATTGCGTTCCTCGCTTCCTCGGTGAATTTTTTCAAAATTCGATCGCGTCATCTTGTGCCACTTGTCGATACCTATTTTTCGCATCTTGTAGATTCAAGTTTCATCCACCGTGCGCCGAGAATCGGGCGTTCTCTCGCCTCTTGCCCGTCGTCCTTCTCCGGCTAATAACTCCGCAACCGTTGATCCCCTGCCTTCAACTCCACCACCGTTGAGTTCGCGTCGCCGCGTTCTACGCCATGCTCACCTTCCTTTTCGCAGATTGTCGCCCGAAGTGGTACGCACCCGCGAGGCCGCCGTCGTCGCCGTTCTTCGCATCTCTGCAGTCGCATGGAGTCGAACCTCATGTCCGGACCGCGTCATCATCTCCGGCTCGTCGTTTCCTTTCCGTTTTGCCCCTTCACTACTACCGCGTCGCTTTCGTCCACCACCGACATGGTGCGCAAGAATCAGCCATACACTGTTCATGGCAGTTGCTTTGTTCATGTGTTTGTCCAGAACGTGGAATTCCTCTGATTCTCTTTCTTCTTTGTTGTGTAGGCTTAAGTCCTTATCTCTATTTTCTCTACCCCTTGCCTTGCTATCTTCTGTACCATGCGCCATGAGCAAGCCGTATGCATCCTGTTGTTGCTTCTCTATTCTCTTATTCAGAATGTGGTCGACCTATTAGTTGGCTCTGTTGATTCTCTTCCTATGCTCTCTTCTCTCTGCTGAGTTGGTCCACTTGTCATCCAAACAATTCAAGCCATATAATATATATATCTCCTCTCACTTACATGTAGACCCCACATGTCATCCACCCACATTAAAACCTTAGTTTATTTCTCTCACTTACATGCGGGTCCCGCATGTCAGTTAACTTTTAGTCAAACCCTGTTCATAAGCTTAGTCCACCGTGGACTAGCATATCTCTGTGGACCTAGTCCATAGACCAGTGGTCCACATGTCAACCCCTAATCCTATTTTCGGGAATTAATTTAATTCTTGAAAAGTCATTTATCTTATTGGTCTCACATGTCACTCTCTCTACCTTATTTCTAGAATTATTTTAATTCTAAAAATTCATCAATACCAGTCGGTCTCACTTATCATACACTCATTCTTTTTTTCTAATATTTTTAGAATAGAATATTCTGTAGAGCTTTTTCATCATTTCATGTGAATTCCAATCTTCCAAGACCATATCTTCTTCATCCGAATTCCGATTGAATCCATTTAAGTTCCTAAATTCATCTAAATTCAATATCTATCTTCCAGTACCATTCAATTTCAATTTGGAGTTTATTTGATTTGTCTTTTTGAATTTAGTTTGTTTTGCGCTTTGTTTCTCGTTAGACGTTGAAGTCCCGGAATCGTCCGAAGGAGCTAGAGATCAAGAAGGTAGAAGATTGAAGATGAAACAAGAACATCATTGCTATAGCAAGGCAAGTTATACCTTTGATCATATTGAACCCAGTTTTCAAAATTACTTTGATTCAAATTATTGCATTTACTTTAAGTAATTATCTAAATGCTTTTGGGTTTAGCTATTAATCTAATTTGTTATATCTACCTTGTCTATTGTATGTTATAATCTTTTGTCACCCTAGTTTGGTTCATATTTAGTTGGTGCTATGGTATTACCAACATGGGTTGGTTAGTACGAGTAGGTTGCTTAGCCATGCAACGAGTCATCATCATCACCTGAGTTGCAATTATAAATTTGACTAAGTGATTATGGAACTTTGTAATAAAACTGTATGCGCTATGTGTTATTACTTTATGATAGCATGTGTTGCACTTAACCAACAGGGTGGGAAAGGATTTAGACTGAGGCAAGTGGTGGATACTGCGTGATATGTTGGACTTTGTGAATGAGAATGATAATCTTTGTGGCATAGTTAAAAAATGAAATTCTTGCCTTAGTCAATTAAGGACTTAACTTTGTGCGCCATTGAACTGAGCCTTACTGTACGACCACATGTCTGATGGGACGGGCCTAACTTAGTAGGTTATGGATTATTGGTATTGATTACTCAGGTTGTAGGTTAGGCTATGGGTGGAGGTGTGTACTACAAGGTAGTCGCATCACGGGGCGGTTCACTGTGTCCCTGTCCAACGATGTGTGTTATGCCAAAGCGCTTCGTTTGGGTTGGCATAGCGGTTTGTAAGCATATCGGGAGTGTCAATGTTGAGATGAAGTTTTTGAACCGTTTTGTTACGATTAGTGCTAGCTATACTAGTTGTATCGTGTGGGTAAAGTGTACAGCACGTCTTAGACCTGAGAGAGCCTACACATGATGGGGAGTGTTGAAATATAAATGATTTATCCGTCATTTCTTATCAGCTTAAGCTTTTGAATGAACTGATTGGTAGATATAACTCAATCATAACATCCAAAAAGAAAATCAAATAAGTAATTTTTAGAAGCCACCACCGCAATGCCAAAACGGGGCCTTATTTCCTTTGTCCCTGTTACGTACTGAGCTAGCTTGGTCCGTATCATCTGTGCCTATCATCCTAGATATACTTGACCTCATTTTCCAATAGATAAGATGAGCATCTCATTCTCATGTCGTGGATCAACTACACACAAGTCAGGCCCAGAGTTATGGCTGGTTGTCCCTCTCGTAGACTCGGAGAAGACTCTGCTACGAAGACTCGGGACTTCGGGAGTTGACTTGACTGGCCTGAAATGCTGACTTCTCATTGGATGGAAGACTTCGGTCAAGTGATGGATGTGTGCAGTGTATCGACAGGCACAGCCAGTGATCTGAGATCTCCTTTAAGGTGCAAAGATTTGAGTTGCTGTGTCGAAATTTTGTTCTTTGGGGAGAGGAGGAAGTGACCTTGATGGTCACAACTTCACATGGACATGGCTGCTTGGAAATTTCCTTGTAGGACTTGTGTAAACTGCCAAGTCTCCATCTAGGGCACTGCCTCAATGGAGTTGCTACTGTTTGTTGTGAACCTAGCTGACCATTTCACTTGAGCCTCTGTTCTTGTTGAATAATTAAATGCTCTTGTATCAGGGTAAATCGTTGTCTACTTTGCCAAACTAAAGTATCACCTATTGCCCAGTTAATTAGATCGTGTTGGGAGTTCAAGTAATAAGCTCTGCAAGTGGTATGAACTTTTCAGTGTTTTTCAAAATTACAGCATGTTGTTCATGTGAATCATGGCAATTCCTTTAAGATTCTGGATTTTCAAACGGATAGTGCTAGCAATCTTGCAAAAGTTGATTAAAAATAAAAACCCTTTTTTACATCAAATAAGCAAGTTCGAAGGCTCCTTTACTTGCCCCTCCATCCCCTGCACCCATCACTCAGCTCCCCCCTCCATGTGGCGCACTCTCACCAGCACCTCCAAATCTCCAATGCACAAATCCACTAGTGAGACGAGATCACAGATATCTCATATTTGGCCATCACAAAGATCCAAGCTTGCACTAATGTACGTATTCACTTGTCTTTTTTCTCCTTAATCTTTGTGACAAGAGGGAAAGTGATAAAGTAGTCCTACTTAGTAGTATAAGTTGCTAAAGGCTCCTGCACTTGTCAATACACTCGCCCAGCCAACATTGGTTATTGCTCTGTCCTGTGACTGAGCATGCTAATCTGTGGACCAGAAGCACAGCCAAGTAGGACTAGTAGTATTCTCCTCTCCTGCCTTTACAATGGTTTTTGGCAGCACACCCCTCTCCTGCCTTTCCCCCTCTATAAATATAGGGTGATAAGATCACAAGGCCGCTACCGTGTCACAAGCAAAGTGCAATACTCTGAACTGAGCGCCATGGGACAGTCCATGAAGCTTCTCCTCTCTGCCTCTCTGCTGCTGCTCCTGGTGCAAGGTAAGAGACTTATTAGAAGAGTGATCCTTTCTTGCAATTCTTGATTTCTTTCTCCTCTTCTTTAATTCCGAAGAAATGCAAGCAACTAGCAATTGGTGTCTTGATACGATTCAAGAACTCATCCTTGTGTTGGTTGGTTGGTTGGTTGTCCATGGCGGCCGGCTGGGATGGCAGGGGTGAGGTCGTTGGAGAAGAAGTGCGCGGCGTCGAGCGTGGACGTGGAGCAGGCCAACACCGGCGAGAAGGTCGGGTACGACCCGGTGTTCGAGGTGACGGTGCGCAACCGGTGCCGGTGCGCGCTCCGGGCCGTGCATCTCCGCTCCGAGGGCTTCGCGAGCTCGGTTGCCGTGGACCCGCGGCTGTTCCGGCGGGAGGGCCGCGACTACCTCGTTGGCGACGGCCGCCGGATCGAGAGCAAGACGGCGGTGAGATTCCGGTACGCCTGGGACCGCGCCTTCAAGATGGTGCCCGCGAGCGTGCAGGACGACTGCTCCTGATCGATCGACCAGAGGGTTGATGATCACTTGGTGATTGTGAATTTGTGATGAAGAACTGGTGATACAGGTGTGTTTGTGTGTAATGTCAATTAAGAAGTTATTAGTTAGTTTGATGTAGTAGCTAGTTGTTCTGATGACAATGGCATGTGTACGAGTACAAATCGTCTTCTGAAGAGGAAAAGGTGAAGGGAACCTTTTTGGTGCAGACATTTCAGTCTCAGGTGCTGGCAATGATTGATTATTGCTTGCTAGTAAAGGAGCTTAGTGAGTAAGTTTTGGCTTGATTTAACCTCTGTTTTAAGGTGTTAACTAAGGCTTTGGTTGTTGCAAGTTTGAATCTGGCAGCCATCTCACTGGCCCTAATTAAATAGTAGTATATGCTTCTGGTACTGGTAGAAGTTGGTAGCACTTAATCCGAAGAGCTAAAGTTCAGAACATGATCAGATTGCCGCGTGTTTAGGCCTCATTTGGGAACATGGAAATTTGGTACAAGTCCTGCTGGAATTGTATCTATTTCTGCGAAATTGCTGCGAAATTGGATGTACAGGACAATTCATTCCGGATACACTGATAAATGCATTGGTAACTGATGCTTCTGGAAACAACATGGACCAAGCCAAGATGTACGGAATATTCCTTTCAAAAGAAGATGTACATGTCATATCCAGAGGGGAAGGTGCATCAATAAGAAATGCAGCCGTAACTGAAAACTTCAACTCATTCTGTTCTGAATCACTGATACCGTCCCATAATGCCCGGGTAATCGCAACCAACCACTTGCGAGTGACTCATGGCTGTCACCTTCTTCTAGTTCTCGATAGGTTGTTTTTTGTGTCTTAATTCACCCGGAGAAACAGATCCTCTCCGATCTCCATTAGTAATTAAAATAATGGGTGTATTATAGCTTATGAGTTGTCTTGTAGAAGCAAACCAAAAGGAAATAACCATTTAGGATCAAATTGAAGCAAGAAGTTGGTAATTTCGGGCAAGGCAATGAAATATAAATCTCTCTGTTTTCTAATTAGGTTGCGTTGAGAAGTATACAATGCTTACTTGGAGATGCTTCTAGAATAGCCTGGAAATCGAAGATGCTAGATCAAATCCTTAGTGGCTTAGCTACGGATCATGCAGAACTACTATTTTTAGAGGATGTTTCTAGTATCTAGTTATTTTCTAGTTGGATGGATAGGTGGCAATATCCAACAGTCATGTATGACTGACTATAAATAGGGTACCATAAGCTACCATGAGTATGGAGGGGCAGTACAAGGCCATGAGAAGGCCTTTGATAGAGAGTGAGTTAGAGTAGCCACAAGAGGGGTGTGAGTATCTTATTATAGCAAAGTTTGTAGCAGTGAAATAAATAGTTGAGCTCTTGTGTAAGAGTTGGTTTCCCACGCTAAGCCGTCCACTTCATAGTATTTAGTGCTTTAAGTTGTGATTTCACGTGAGCGGCCCGGTCGTCCCGAATCACAACGGTTTTGGTTTTAACATGTCAGGACCCGGATTTACATCCAGACGTGTATATCAAACTAATCTTATGATCAATAGTTAGTTTACACAATACAACATCGATGAGTATCACATCATAGATGTGCTTTAAGTAAAAGAGTACTTAATATTACGTAAACAGATGTAAATAAGCCTTAGGATCAAGTTATTACATAATGGGCCGATAGGCCGACGAGTCTAAAAGAGGAAACAACAGCATAAGATAAATAAACCAAAAGGGCATCTAAGATCTACCACAGGCAATCGACTCGGGCTACAACCTAGTTGTCGATGTCGTATTCGTTTCCAAAGACGGACGCATAGAAATATTCATACACCAGCTCTTCATTCTCACAGTATGAATCCGCATATTTGAGCAACAATAAGTACAAAGGTACTCAGCAAGCCCTTACACCAAGTGCAATTATATAGATGCTTGGCTTGTCAAAGGAGGGGTCTTATGGTTATTTTAGTACAAAGCCAGTTTTAGCTCAAATACTGTAATTATTTTCCAAGCCTATAATCTAGCCATTTCAACTTAAAAGCAAACTGTCATTTTTATAAGCAAGTTTTATAATAAAGCAAGGTTCCATCCACCTATTACTACCCATGAGGTTCTATGCACCAATTACACTCATGAGATTTCATCCACCTATCTCCAAATCATCGCTACAACTATTTTGACGTTAACATGTTCATGAAGTATACGGGGGTGTTAGTCAATCCAAACAATGTGACTGTAAACTCATACAATCCATATCGGGTTAAGAAGGTTGTCTATCTTCTTGCGTGATTTTCAACTTATGGTAGCCTGATCACAGATCAATCTACGAAAACATGCAGGCAGTCTTGAGTTGGTCAAACAAATCATCGATCCAGGGAAGGGGGTACTTGTTATTGATAGTGACTTCGTTGAGCGAACAATAATCCACACACATCTGCAGGCTATTGTCCTTTTTTTACAAACAAAACTGACAAACCCCATGGAAACGAACATGGTCTCACAAATCCTTTGTCTTGAAATTCTCTTGCTTATTTCTTCAACTCTTCCAACTCGTTAGCGGGCATCCTGTAGAGTCTCTTGGATATCGGCGCGGTGCTTGGTGCTAGCTTGATCATGAATTCAAGATCTCTGTCAGGTAGCACGCTAGGTAGGTCTTCTAGAAAAATGTCTGAGTATTCCCTTACCACGGGTACATCTTCTAACAGTATGCTCTTTAAGCTGTGGACTATGCAAGCCTGGCAGAACGGGGTTCTAGTAATGAACGTAACTTCAATTCCTTGGGCATTCACTAGGGTTGTTGTCTTATCTACACAACGGATCTGACCCTGATGCTTGGCTAACAACTCCATTCCCAAGATTACATCTATGGTCAGGGAATCCAAGAGCATTATGCTGGCCAAGAATTCTACCCCCTCAATCTGAATCTTGGTATTTGGGCTTACTAACCGGGCTCTCATCTCACCACTAGGTGATTGAACTATCATGGGATTTCTAAGAAGAAATACAAGCATTAATGACTTCCCATGAGCTCGAAGAAGAAGAGAGGGAGCATTAGGGACAGGAGATCAAAGCGAGCACGCGAGACAAATGCTTCGAGGTCGAAGCTCAACAGGAAGGGCAAAACAAGACGGTGATGGTACAGGCGTTCTCCAGCTAGTTCCGCGAACGGCAGCATTTTGTCCCTCCTGTGGGGGAAACGAGCAGAGGCAAGGTGAGCATGGGGAAGAGGAGGTCAAGGCGACCATGATGCGTAGGACAACAGAGGCGTAGGCTCACTCCTAATGGTGGAAATCTATGGGAAAGCATCGGCGGCCGAAGTTGGCGAAGGTGACCGGTGCGGCTTACATTCTCTTCCACCCATGGCAAATTGGAGGGGAAAAGTTGGGGAAAACGCAGAGGAGGAGCAGGCAAGCCATCTGACACGCTCGTTGGGGGCTTAAATAGAGGGGAGAGGGGAGAATGGGGTGGCACAGCACAGGCACGACTCGATGTCCGAGTGGAGCGACGGGCAACCAGCACTTGCGCGGATGGGACAAACTCGCAGCGCGATGTGAGAGGGGGAGAGGCTTGAGGCGCTATCTCCCACTGGGCTCACGTGGCCTATACAGAGAGAGAGGAAGGGAATGTGTGGGAGAGAGAAATGAGGCATGAGGTGGAAGAAGCACAATGCTTCTCCTCCGTTCGGCCTGACAGGTGGGGCCAGGCACCTGCTCGCTAGTGAGGGCGAGAGAGAGAGAGAGAAAGGGAGAAAGAGAGAGATGGGTTGGCTTGCTCGCAGGCTACGAGGGATGAAAGGAGGAGAGAAGAGAGAGCTAGCGATTGCCGAGCTTGCTGGGTTGGGGAGAGGGGAGAGAAAGAAAGAAGAGGATGGGCTAGCGGCTGGGTTTCAGCCTGAGGGGGAGAGAGGGAAAGGAAAATGGTTTGAATTTTTTCTTTGCATTTAGAAACTAATTTGAATTTTGGATTCAAATTCTATAATGGTTTTGCACACAATTAAACTTTTTGGTTTTGCAAATTCTAATTCTTTGAGGCAAGGAAATGGTTTTAACTTTTTAGATTGTAAGGCAAAGCTTTTGGGAATTTTGAAATGCAACTAAAGTCTTTTGAAATTCAGGAAAATCATCCATTTTTAAATTAGATCCAAAATTTTACATAATGTGAGCGGCTCAGTCGCCTAAAAGCTAAATGGTCGGCACTACGGCCTGTGTATAAGAAAAGCACTTAGTAGTATGAAGGAAGGCTAACCAATTAGAGGATAGTTGGTGTACCGCATGTATAGGTCTCATCAGAGTGGGTATTAGGGCCACCCAATTCCCAACAAGTTTCTTTGGAGAGGTGTAATAGCATTATGCATGTCATTATTGAATCAATGTGAAAAAGAAATATTGTGCAAATAAGCATCAACAAGAGACATTGAGAAACCAGGTAGGAAACAAAGTGGTTTCAGGCTTCATCCTACTACCTACAAAACTCAGCAATATCAAGTGTCAACAACTTTAAACCTTTTTTATTTGCTTTCCTATGCAATAAATATATATCAGCCAATATTGATTTTACTTGCGGAAACAATGTGAAGCTCGGTGAAATTGGTAAAAAAAAATTGTTTCTAAAACATGATGTAAAATCAAAACACCCTTCAAAACCTAAAAAATGATAAAAATCACATAATCTATGGAGATTATGAATAGATTTTACTGGTGACATCTCCAAGTGAGTGACAGTACATACATAACAATCACAAATGCCAAATCAACAAAAAAAAAAGGTGCCTTTAATTTTAAGCTGAACTCCAAAGCTAGAAAACAACTTGTCTTTCCCTCATTCCTAAAAGAGGGAGAGAAACGGCACAGGATTGGAGGATCTTAACACAAAAGTTACATGGACAAATTA
Organism: Ampelocalamus luodianensis; assembly: GCA_036346255.1. Taxonomy (NCBI): domain Eukaryota; kingdom Viridiplantae; phylum Streptophyta; class Magnoliopsida; order Poales; family Poaceae; genus Ampelocalamus; species Ampelocalamus luodianensis. The sequence continues at coordinate 41,251,661 of CM070637.1, forward strand.
AGGAGGACTAGGCGATGTTGGAATGCCCCAAAATGAAGAAATTTCTTGCATCCATAGCCCATGGTTTGGACTCATGTAGGCCAGTTGGAACTCATACCTTGAAAATAGTTTTGTATTCTTCCTCATCTTCGATCATCCTTCACCATAGCTTGCCCCAAGTTGAACACTAAGTTATGTTAAAAACATTTAGCATCAGTATTGTAAAAGTTAGCTTCTTAATTAGATTTATAGACAAAGTTAGCTCCAATTGTGTTAGCCAAATTTCCAAAAGGGAAAAGGGTCATCTTGGTTTGTCAAATTTTGCCAAAAGAAATTTGTCATTTAGTTGGTGGCCAAAAAGGGTAAAAAAATAAGTGCTTCTAGTTGGCTCATCTATTACAATCAAGTTTGGTGCGCCGCACCAGCTGTTTACTAACTAGGGTGGCCAAATGCGCAGCCCGGTCTAGCACAGCACGAGTCTGACCAGGAAGGTTGATGGCACATCTGTGATGTCACCGGCGCAGATGAAGAAGATGATGATGCCTTGGGCGCTGCTGCAGGAGAGAGAGAGGAGAAGATGAGCATGGGATGGACAGGAGCGAGGCGGATGTGAAGGACATGGTAGCGGTGGTCGAAGCTCACTAGAGGGGTTGGCTCGACTCGGTGAGAAAGGGCGGCTCGGACAGCTCGTTCGTTGGAGAGGAAGAAGAAGACAGTGCGGGTGGCGCCGATTCTATGGAGGAGAAGAGCATCCATTGCCCTAGAGTTTGCGGCGGCATTGTCTAAAGTTATTGAAAAAAATTATTTGGAAGGCCAAAATCTTCCACGACTTTGACAATACAATCCGCAACATTCTCATCCATATGTGCTACATCAGTTAGCTTGAACCATACAATTCTTTTTTCCATTTCCCAGTTGTCATTACATAATGAGCAACTACACTAAGATAATCCTCCCAAGCCCGACCAGTCCATATGCCCGAGGTCAAAGCTACCGAAATGTACATGTACTAAATAGTTCTTTTAATTTATCACGACATTCATTGTATTTAAGTAGATCCTTGGTTGTTGTATGTCTAGAGACGGTAGAAAATTTAGGATTATGCATAGTCTTAATTTTTCAAATGATTTAGACTCACCAAACTTTAAAGGTAGATCCGCTGAAGAAATTAAACGACAAAGAGATTGACGAGCTACCTCAGGACTATAATCCTAGCTACGTACCGTATTATCAGGGTTGTGTTGCAGCTGCATTTGCCTCATAGCCAATCCTTGTCTTGCTTTACATATTGTAGCATGTCTAAGCAAGTGCTCTGTTCCACCTGAAAACTATGCAGACAATTCATGTTTACAAATTTTACAAACAGTATATCTTACCTAAACTCATTGTCCATCTAGCTTGGTTGTCTTATCGAAATCTTTTGAGACTCCTGATGTACTCGACTTAGATCTCTTTGCTCCGGTGCTTACAGACACATATGCACTCGTAGAGCCTAACGATGGTATTGTTGCTTGCTCTTGCGGTTGAGTTGGGGCCGTAGCATTCTCGAAGGATGCAATATCCTCTGATGAAATTCCAAAATCACCAATGTCAAAACTATCGTAATTTTTCATCACGAAAACTGTAAATCCAAAATTACACTATTATTTATTCCAGCTTAATATAACAAATAAGGAAAATATATATATATATATATATATATATATATATATATATAAAGTAGTATTGTACCTATTTTCCTGACTGCAGCTGGATTTAAATTTTTTGAATATTTGGCACAAATTTTTCAGTTGCCAAATTATAAAAAAAAACTAATCTAAATTTGCACAACAGAATTCAGAGGAGATTGAAGAATGGATGTGTGCTGAATGAGGGGGTATGCTGTCTATTTATAGGAAAAAATTTGAGATTTTTCTAATTTTTTTGTATTTTTAAAGCTACTAAAAACGGCTAAAAATTTGAAAATTCCAACCGTTACCGTGTCTAAACGGGCTTAATCATGCCGACAGACCATGTTATGCCGGGCCGACCCACTGGACCAAGATGCCGACCCAAACACAGTACGCCTGATCGGGACATGACTGGACCAGGGCAATAGTCTTGTGCCGTGGCCAGCCTGGTAGACACGGCCTATACGACACATCTGTGTTAGGCACGGCCTATACGATACATGTGTTACTAACATGTAAGTACAACCAAACAGCCACACGTACGTACATGCATGTAAAACATCTTTTCACTTTAACAAATGTTTTGCATGCATTGTATATACTAGTGGGCCCTCATTAATCTCACCAAAGTAGTAGTAGTCTAGCAGCAGATCACATATTGAAGTTGTCATCGTTATTGGAGGAAAAGTATGTTAAAGTATGAGTTAATTGTTTGTCTTTCCTCATCAGTTTAAGATTTTGGGTGAATTGATTGGTGCATGCAACTCAATATGGGATCAAAGTCAAGAGGACTTGAGTTCAAGACCCGGTTGGTGCAATTAAAAATAATAATTGCAGCCTACTTCTATTCTACGTTTTAGGCCCGAGGAAGTCTACACATGAGGGGGAGTGTTGAAATATAAGTGAATTGTCCGTCTTTTCTCATCAGTTTAAGCTTTTAGGTGAATTAGTTGGTACATACAACTCAATAAAGTAGACATTTTACCCATGCCTGGACCTAAGCAGCCATCCTGAGCTCAACAGCTCAACAAGGGAAAAACAAAACCAGACAAAAAGGGTTTGGGAGGGTTTGAGTGCTTTCAGCCTTTGACCACCAGCAGAGAGAAAATATCTCTCCCCGTGTTTCTTGGTTGCTTAGCTAGCTTCTCTTCTCCGGCGGGCCCCATACAAGCATGCATGGTGTCACTGTCCAAGTCACTGTGGATGGAGACTTTCTGGGGCGCGGTGGATCCATGAGTTGCGCCATAACAAGTGTGGGGAATGTTTTGCTGACACCACAATAATTAATTGACACAGAAGGACACTCCCTCTATTTAAAAATGCATTAGCATTACCTATAAAATTATAGTCATAGGAATGAACTTCGAAATACAAATCTAATGGTGCTTTCTTGTCACGAAACATATATATTGCTGGATTGATTGTTGATAAAGAGTTCAAAAAGCTTGGTTCTCAAAATACATGGAGGACTTTATACTATACATGGTGAGAGAATTATTTTAGCACTCTATAAATATCCTTTCTGAATAAAAGTATGCTATACAAGGTGACATGTATAGGATAGAAGTAACACTTACACATCACATGCTATCAATCAATCAATCATAAAGGTATCATTATTTAGTTGCTACCATTAAACTTGGAGACTTGATGAACTTATCTATACCTTGCTTAGTGAACATTGTTTTCATTATCACTTACCCCCAAAAACTGCTCTTGAGGGGTGTTTGCATAGAGCTGTTTTGCCACATGTGTTGCACAGTTGGCCAAGGCGTCTTGTTTCTTCTTTCTGACATGGAAATCCTTCGATGATTTGGCAAAGGCTGTGTCTATAGGCATCTCCCGACAGTTTTTCCCTAAACAATCAGCTAATTTTTTAGCTTTGGATCAAATAGAGCAACCATCCAATCAGAACCCCCTCCCGCGTCCTGTTCTATATCCTGTTCTATTTTGTTGTAATTATCGGAGCCACCAGCTCAAATGAATCTGACAGAAGGTCCAATAACCCAAAAAAAACGTAAAATAGCCTGAAACAAAGTTATCACGCATTGGTGAAATTGTTTTATGAGAATCAGCGTGCGGCCAAGGAGAAGAAACCATGATCCCACATGTCAAAACGAGGTGGAAAATAGCAAGAAAACTTAGAGGAGCACACCGAAAACTATATGTGAAAGGAAAAACAACATCTCATCGAACCACAAGGCATGTAGAACAAAAGGAGACATGATAGGTACCTTTTGAATTGATGATTTCTTGTTCTAACTTGAACTACATGATCTCTACCTCTTGTTTGATCCACAACCCGCATCAATTGGCATTCTACGTTGAGTGTATGAATTTCATCATTTCGCATAAATATCAGCCAATAGAATTTGTTGGCAATGTATTCTGTAAGTGTGAACCGCGAAGAATTCAAGAATCCCACGTCATGTGATGCAAATTTTGTTGCGATGAACCACAAGAAAGTCGATTACATAGGATGCGGAGGAATCAAATCTCAGTGATAAGTATTGGTATACCATGATCTAGCAACATTATATCTAGGGATAATCTTAGTATAGTAACCATGTAGCGAGACATATAAGCTCCTATATATTTCGATAAAATAAGCAAGGGAATAAAAGTATATGTATATGTATATGTATGTACGCCAATTGACATATGAATCATGCTAGTGATAGCAATCAAGGTGATAGGGTTAATCGCTAAACAAGGATTAGTAGGTAAGAGCCCTAGGTCTTGTATCGTAATTGTCCACTTAACTAGAGTAGTCTTTAGAAGGTGCGGGAAATAAGGATCAACCTAGTATGATAGGTTACTTTAGTGCATACCAAGCCATGCAAGTAATGGGACTTAGTAAGAATCACCTCACAGATAAAAGCCAACTCGCGGACTAAAGATGTAAAGCTCGTGTCTAGCCAATACTTGGAAGTTTCAGCTAAAGCTCATGGAACTTCCTTGATAAATGGCAAGTCATAAAAAAAACCATTAAGTGAACTAGACTCTATATGTCGGTGAGACTTATGTCTACCCTATACGAACCCTGAACCTATACATAGGTCTCACCCGACTTTCTTGAAACTTCCTCGGTAAATAGGAAGTAATGACCGAAGAAATCATTAGTTCAACTAGACGCCGTGTATGGATAGCGGTAATAGGTCCCCAGGTGGATGATAGTAATCAACCACCAAACAACATCATATAATCTCCAACTATCATCCATCAGTATCCGTTCCCAGTAGCAGAACAATTCATAACTCAAAGGTATGATCAGAGAGTTCGACCTAACTAGGTAATCTCTCCCATCTAGGTAATCAATGCGGAATATTCCTATGAATATTCTCTCCCTCCTGTTGGAGTCTTAACTCCTTGCACCAGTGAACTTCCTGAGAGCCCGATCCCTCTTGCTCTCACTCCGAATCAAATGGCTACCTAACCCTAAGTCTAACTATCAACCCAAAACCCCACCACTAGACCAAACGAATAGAGTCTGGGTTTATCTACTTTGGTCTGAAGTATTTTCTTTGTTCCTAATATCTCTGGATGTACTTCATTCCGTTTGAAGTATTTCCTTCATCAACTTCCTTTAGTTATACTTCGTTTGAAGCATTTCCTTCATCAATTTCCTTTGGATATACTTCGTCTGAAGTATTTCCTTCATCAACTCCACTAAGTATGATTAGTTTCATCTGGAGTACTTCCATATTTCAAAACACCCTTAGGTATAGTTAGTTTCATTTGAAGTATAGTTCCTGCTTCGAACACTCTTGAGTTGATTGAGTCTCATTTGAAGTGTTTCTTTTGTTTACTTGCCTTTGGATTTATTGGATTTCATTTGGTTGCTTTCAGATGTTCTTGAGTTCAATCGTATTCTGCGTAGATAGAATCTGAAGCCATGCCGGAATAGCAGTCCCAACAAGAATGAGGTCGGGACCAAGATTATCGAAACATTGAGCAAGTACAGGACTGATTATCAAAATATTGAGCAATGCGAGTCAACACTTTAACCATGTTACGCCTACTTTTGAAATGCAATTATATTGTTTTAAATTATAAAATTGCATTGCTATGATTTATACAACTATATTAGTCTAGCTCATAGTAATACCTTAATGATAATTGAATATAACCCTCCTATCCTTGAACTTGGACACTATCCTTTGTCACCCTAGTAATAATGGTATACATGACTAGTTAATAAGTCTATATCTAAGTGTCATGCTTAGCCTTGCTTAGATACATTGGCATGTGGGCAATGATTGCCCCGACATCATTCAAAACTTGAAAAATGGATTTGGGCACTCGAGGTTGGAACCTGGCTGGTATGTTGAAAAGAGAAAGAGATTTCAAAAGAGAAAACTTGAAAACTATTTTTACACTTGGGCGGGTGCAAAAAGTGGTAGATGCGTACGGGAGTATGCCAAAATAGGTATGGGTAAGAACCGCCAAGTCGATTAAGGACCAGTTCCTGTGTTGACCTCTCGTGCACTAACAGTGCAACCACAAGTCTACCATGTGTAGGACCTAGCTCACTAATTTGCTTTGTCCCGGCGTTATTTCATCATCCTGCGAATGTGGCATGGATAAGTCCACTACGGCGCAAGCAGTGGCGGGCCTAGGATTTTTAGGATGAGTGTTCGGACTTCGAAGCTAGGTTGTCTAGATATGCCGATACCAATACACTGACACCGTGAGATGTTATCCCCCCAAGCACTGATACGATGTTACACGTATATATAATAAAATACAAAAAAGATATAGAAATTAATGATTTCATATGAGGAAATAGGCGATATAAGGCAAGCATAATGGCATGAATTAAACAACAAATTATAGATATCAATGACAGTTGAGGAGGTGGAAGCGACCAAGGCTTGTACTTGGTGCTTGGCCGTTGTTGTTTTATCTATTTTTCTGTTCTGGCATGTAGTAGTTATACCGCTAAAACTTATTTTCTTCTTCTAATAGTGATCGGTAGAGCTTCCGTCTTCTTTAAAAAAAATGACAATTGCATACCTTGCTGAATCTACTCTTTTCCCATCAGCAAGAACCCCATCTAAGAATGTTCTTCCATATAGCAAAAATCAGACTATCTGTTCATTGCCCAAGGCAAATATTGTATTTTTGTACAACATCCATTGGAAAGAACCAAGAAAGCAGAGGAAGAGGCTAGACTCCAGAAAGAACCAAAGTTGGAGCAGAGCAGAGCTAGAGAGAAGAAGTGGAGTGCGTGGAACACACCTAGATTTGGAGAGACGACGATAACGGTGAGATGGATATGTTGCTCCCTTCCCGCCACCATGCTCCCTCAAGGCCACCGCGTTGCTCTCTTGGTGCCGCCCGCTCCCTTCCTTCGTGTTTGTTGCACTGCCACCCGCTTGCTCGCGTCGCATCTCTGTTCGCCCACACAGGTGCAATGCCGCACGCTTGCCCTGCGCTGCCTCACGCCTGCTTGCCGTAGCGCCGTGGCCACCGACCCGTCGCTCGCCTTTGTAGCCCGCGCCTCCGCTCGTTCGCCACTTGGAGGCTGGAGCCCCCCACACACACAGACCATGGGATGAGAGAGAGAATAGAGGTTAGGGTTTGGTGGGCTGAAGTAGAAAGAAAAATAGACCTAATTAGACCTAATGTGTTACATGGGCCACGCGCGAGGTGTGAGGAGTGTGGGCTAAATTCATTTGCGGACAAAAAATATATAATTTTGGACTAACTAATAATATATACATTTAATATACCTATTATATATCAGATATTTTGCAAAAAAAATGGGTGTTCAGCTGGACACCCATGACCCATTAAGGGTCCACCCCTGGGCGCAAGAAGGGAGCCTCCGAGGGGTGTGGCCCACAGTGGTGAAACCTTGCGGGTGGGGTTGCGTTGAGGCGGAGCATTGTAAAGGCTTTGTGATAATCTTCTTAGTCTCACGCCTATGGAAGCGTGTTGACATTAAAAGATGGTTATCTATGTGGGTAAAGTTGTGCGACCTCTGCAGAATGTAAAACTGCAAGGATAGCAGTGCCCACGGCCATGGGCGATGTCGAGAACATGCTTGATTAGAGTTTAAGTTTTACAAAAATGATTTGTAGATGGGATGAAAAGCCGGGTTGGAACCCGAGGATTTGAGTTGTCCTAGTTGAAGCCAGTGGAAAGTATTGGGTGCATGCAGCCGCGGGATTCGCAAGGTGGATGCGGTTTGGAATTCGCGGATGGGTACAACATGGAAATTGGTGAGGGGATGTGCCATGGGGGTCGAGGGTGGTGCAGCCGCGGGATTCAAGGGTTTGGCCGCCTGGGATTCGAGGGTGGTCCAAAACCCGGTACCGGACCGAATCCCGACCAGGGGGCGGGAATGGTAACCGTCCGGTTACCAGAAATACCAGAAATTTCCCGGATGAAATTTGTAATCCAAAATTTGAACTCAGAATAGTGAACACTGGTAACTGGACCGGTTACCGCCCGGTAACCGGGAAAAATCGGTGCAAAAACCGAGAAAAACCAGGAAACATAGAAAATTATCCAAAATGGATAAATGTCAATTAGAATAATGCAAACATTAATTAGAAAGTGTTTAATGAAGTAACAATTCTCCAAGTGTTTAATGAAGTAGCAATTGGAAAAAAAAACATAGAAATCCTTGCTAGCTTCACTCTCTGGGGCAACCCTCTCCTCCAACTCCAAGTACTCAGCAGCATCTAAAGTAATAAAAATATAAGTTAATGGTAATGAATAATAACTTTATTAGCATACTAAAAACAATAATGGTGTAGCAATTCATACCAATACATTGTCGAGAAACGCGAAGGTTGTGCAATGTACTCGTTGGTATCATAGAGTACAAGTTCTTCATATTGAGCTAGGTAGGCTTTGTATTGATCCCAAGTGTATGTTTCATAGGCATGTTCTACCCAATGATTATTAACTTGTTGGTAATACTCGGGTTCCACCCATTGATAAACCATTCTTGCATTGTTGTTGAAGGGTACAAGACCATAATGTGCAGTAGGATAAGAAGAAATGTCTGAGGAATGAGAATCATCACCAGAAGGTAATAGGTTAGCATCTTGACGTTCATAAGTCCGAATAGACCTTGAGCTAGCATGGGATTCATAGGAAGAAGAGTCATGTGGCCGAGAATGATCTTGCTTGTGACCCTTACTCCTCTGGTAGGTCTTATGAATTGTTCTTGAAGCATGACAACCATGGTCTTCATCCTGGGTAGCATGCGTGAAATTTTTCTCGCAGGTGAATTCCAATGGTTGGTCTTGTACTGCATCATGAGCTGTCCCACCATCATCAGATGACGGAGAGCTACTATCACCAGACTCTTGGTACTGCACTTCATCAGATGGCGGAGTTTCTGTTTCTTCATCGCTTCCCGCAATATCCTCCTCAATGGCCTTTTTTTCTTTCTTATCAGGCACTAGTTTCCTTGTGTTGTGTAAGTGAGGCAAAGTCTGTAGCCAATTTTCTAGTTGGTTGTCTACAATATTTCCTTTTCTCAAAATGACTCTTGCCAATATTTTTTTTGTTCATTGCTTCAACGGTTGATCATCTAGTACTTTATCTAGTTCCTTCTTAGGGATGGCATCAACTACAATTGTGGATGGCATGGGGGGGCTCACCTTCTTCATCTAGTACGGGATCTGATTGTATCATGGAGCTATCAAGACACTCATGGATTGGGTTCTCTCTATCGCACATAGTGGCATTAATTAGATCGCCAAAAGGATCTACATCCCTATCTTCATTCCTAGTCTCATGCTCCTGCAATCGTAGCCTTAGATTGTAGTGGACATATACGAGCTTATGCAGTTTCTTGTACCCAGGACGGTTCCTCAATTGTGTATGCACCAATGCAAATGTGCTCCAATTACATTCACATCCACTGGAGGAAACACATTGTGAGACAATTCGTAAGGCATATTTTTGTAATGTTAGTGTGTTCGTTCCAAACGTCATCCACCATGTAGCTACAAGTAACATGAAAATTATATTAAACTCATAGTGACGGTTCATTTTCTATGTATATATAAGTTGATAACCACATACCTGTAGTATGACGGCTAGCACTAATGAAAGCCTCATTTGAAGCAAATAAGCCTCGTTGATTACGATATAATTCTACCTCGCCTAGAGCCTGACTGCCTCATCGGGTGTATCAGCTATTCTTTGAATTGCTTTTGTCAGGTGAGCAACGAGGGCTGGATTCTTCCCCAAACCATATAGGTTGTGGCTTTGCGGGTTTAGCAACGATGTTGTCCAACCAAACACACTTAGAATGTTAGAAAAAATACAACAAATATATTTTATGTGTTTGGATTTAGAAAACTATCTACTTACCTGGAATCATATAGGTGCGGTTCTTCATCGTATAAATTCTTTGATTAATCAGCTCTTTGATTAATCAGCTCTATAACACGATTCTTTGAAATACTTCTTGAAGTTCAAATTGGAGATCATATATTTTTCCAATCATTCCTGTCACTGTTGCGGGTTTCTGCTGGTCTACAAATCTTAATAGTCGATAAATCGGTTCTACCAATGTAATGACCCAATCTATAATAGACCACCATTGTCTACTTGTGAGACAGGAATACATGTATTCTCCTTCTTCGGTCATGCTCAAATGGTTGGAGCTCCACACATCTGATACCATCCACTTCATGAACTTGTCTTTTCTATCCCAAAAACTTTTCAAGAAAATAAATGTCGTTCCAAACCTTGTGGTGTTTGGACGAATTATCTCTCCTCCAATTTGTTGGTGCATTTCATTATGGAGGCGACTGTGGTTGTATAAGAACCGACAAATCCTCTTGGCCGCCTTGACAACTCCAGCAACCTCCTCAAACTGGCCAATATCTTTCAACATGATGTTGACGGTATGCGCCGCACACGGCTACCAGACTAAAGTTGGATACTCTTGAATTACGAGTTGACACGCTTTCTTGTAGTTTGCACCATTATTAGTCACAATCTGCATAACATGTCGAACTCCAACTTCTTCCACAACTTTACGTATCTCACGATACAAAAAGTCAGCATTTTGTATCTCACCAGTTGCATTAACTGACTTATGGAAAAATATTCTCCTATTGCAGTACAACATGAAGTTAACAATACTCATCTGTGTAGGTCCTGTCCATGAATCACATATGATGGAGACTCCATACATACCCCAGTCATCTTTGAATTGTGCTACATACTGCTTTATATCTTGTTCGTTAGCATCAAGATATTGTCCATCGATTTCATAGCCTCTTGGTGACTCCACACCTCGACCAAGTTTTTGTGTCTCTTTGATGGCAGCACGAAAATAAGAACAGTCGGCTTTTTTCCCAGGAACGTCATTACTATGGAACCAATTAGACCAAATTTTCTCCAGTTTTGACTTTGAGCCTCCACGAAGTACTGTATCAATGTGGGGTTGGAGGGATGCCTGACCTGCCAAAATATCAGAATCAACTCTCACGGACTGTGACCTGCCAAGCATCCTAGAAATGGCACCACTTCCTCTGCCACTTCCACTTCCCCTACCACTTCCACTGCCACATCCATGTTCAAACGTTGCACCCCTGGCTTTTACCCTTTGTTGAAGCTAGTGTACCTCCAATGACTCTTGGTGAGCCCATTCCATCTGCATTTCCTCGTCATCATCAAAGACATCTTGAGACGATGGCCCACGAGTTACTGACTCTCTTGCTGCTTACTCCATTCGCAGTCGTTCATCTTTAATAGCTTTCTTTCTTGCCTTCGCTTCTTCAAGACTTGCCAGCATGCGCCTTCGGACTTCCGCCGGAACCCCACTGCAAGAAACAACATCTCCGTGTCTCCCAGCAAAATGTTCTTTTAGGCGGGTGACACCTCCACCTGATTTTGTTATATTACAATATCTGCACTTCCAACCAACACCTCCTAGTCTCTCTCCATACTCCCAAACATTGATAGATTCAGGAGCCATCACCTACAATAATTAATACCACAATGTGTTCAGTATGGCTATCATGGTCCTGTGAGATGAATCACAAATGAACCTTTGAATATACAAATATCATCATGGACTAAATACAATAATGGGCAGGTAATAATTAGGCATTGGTACATGAAATTTTTTTGTTGAACCAACAAACCCTTGATCAAACAAATGTCTGTAATCTCTATCTATACAAACTAATGTCTGAAATTTATCCTATCTACGGCAAAGAAGCACTAAACAATTAGTTTCGAACTGCTTGCCTTAATTCCTTTCTTGCTGCTGCTGTTGCCTTCCTTCCTTGCCCTTGCTTGCCGCAGCTGCTGCCTGGTCCTCCTCCTCCTCTTGCTGCTGCCTACTGCTGCTCCTACTCTTGCTAGTTGTTGCCGACTGCTGCTGCTAGCTGCTGCCAATCATGAAGCAAAAGGGGGGAGAAGAGAGTGCTGCTGCTGCTAGCTGCTAGCTACTGGCCTCCTGCAACTCAACAAGCAAAAGGGGGACACGAGAGGGCTGCAGCAGCAGCAAAAGCACCAAAGCAAGAAGAGAGCATCCAATGCAAAAGTAAGAGGTGGAGACAACTAGCTATTGGCTTGCTCCAATCCAAGGACCATCCATGTGCTCCTCTGGCTGTGCAAGAATCAAAGGACAGATCATGTGCTATCAAACAAAGCATTGTAAGCATCCAATTGATTCATAGCATAAAAAAACAACCAACTAAAAGATAACATGTGAAAAGAACACATTTCAATACGTAATCTAGCACAAAAAGGCCTAAACCAACCTAGGAATGGCATTATGAAGTCGAAAATTCAAATTCAACTTTCAAAGTTTTCGGCCGGTTTTTCATGACCCGGTCCCAGCCGGTAAATCCGGTTACCGATGGTAATCGTCGGTTTTTTTCGCTGGTCCAACCTACGGGAGTCAGGGGGTTCCGACTTAAGTTTCGTCGGGTGGTGCAGCTAGAGAGTCACTAGAGGCATTCAGATGGGAATTTTAGGAATAGTTCGGCCAAAATTGTCGGGTGGTTGCGGCCTTTGGATCGCCGAGTGGATGTAGCCCTAGAAAATGATATAGTATGAGGTGAATGGAACTGATATCTATGTGTGAATGGATAGAACCTTCGGGTACTGTTCTCCACTAGAGGTGGATGGAACATTCGTTAGTATTATACAAAAACATTGGATTTTATCAAAACCTGTGTTAGTTAAAAATGCTAGGTCTCAGGATTTACTACTAAATAATCTATTTCAATAAGTGGCTTTATGCAAACAAAAGAACCACAAGTCATTCATTTCATCATCCTTGCATATTATATAACTGCATTCTATGTATTAGCTCATGAGTACGGTTATGTACTCATACTCGCTCAATATATTATTATTCAGTAAGAATAAAAGAAGAAGGCTATATGAGCACTTATGATCATTCGTCAAGATTGGAGGTTAAGAAGGCCAAGAACTAGGTTGCGGGCCCCAGTCGATTGCTTATGGGTATATCATGAGGATTCCACGTGGTATATTTTTATTCTGTTTCCGCTACTATTCTTTGAAAGGTATTTAGCCTATTCGGCAATTCTGCAAGTCAAAAACCGTAAGGTATATTTAAGCTTTATTATTATTATGCAATAGTTTTATATTTTTGTAATATGTATTTGATATCCAATGATGTAATTGTGGGCACTGGCTACTGATCCAAGGACTAGTGCCGTGAACACAGAAGATTCCAAATTACAAATTTGAGGTCTGACACGTAATCTGTTTTGAGAAGCATGCGTGAGTGTGAGACACATTTGTGTATGAGCTTAGCTGGTACCCGTTAGAGTTTTCTCTCTAGATCTAGCCTCCACTATATAAGTGATGGTGTAGGATTTGCATACCAACCAAGCCTAGAAACTGTAATTTGAGATTTGAGGAAAGTAGAGAGAATAGAGGAGGCTAGGAATTGAGAGATGTATTGAGAAAAGATTTATGGGATTGGGTGCTCATGAGTAAGCTTTTATCATCTATGGTGGAGTAGCTGTAAACCATCAATGTCTCGGTATCAATCCAAAAAAAATCGTACAAAGAAGAGTTGTCTCTTGTTTTTGCTCTCTCTCTTGTGATTTTGGGATTTTATGTTTTAGGGGTTTTTCTTAGTTTTTTTACTATAATCTAGCTTGTTAGGACTTATGAAAATTGATCTAAGGTCATCTTAACCATCTTTCATCCACAAGGAAGACATTGAATTAAGTTTATGTTTTCACCCGGTTTTATGCCCTCTTGCTCACAGTCATGACACTCATGGAATCTTAGCTACGATCGTCTAGATCTTCAATTGGAATTGATTCTTGACCTTCTTGTTGAGCTTTGTCTAAAATATCAAGATATTTAGATTTGTAGATCAAAAGTTATATCATTTTGTGATCGAAAATTGTGCGGTTATCTATCGGCCAGAGGAACGGACAGATCGGTCCTAGGAGTGCTCTTCCTCCGGTACAAGGAGATGTTGCGTGACCCCTCGAGCAACGTGAAGAAGCTGGCAGAGTTCATGGGGCGCCCGTTCTCAGACGAGGAGGAGGCGACCGGGGTGGCGCGGGACATCGTCGAGCTGTGCACCCTCGACACCCTGAAGAACACGGAAGCGAACAAGAACGGGACTCAGGAGATGGTCAAGAACAAGTCCTTCCGAAGGGGGTGGCCGGGGACTGGAGCAACCACATGACGCCGGCGATGGCGGCGCGGCTGGACAGGGTCGTCGCGGACGCGCTGCGAGGGTCGGGGTTCACCTTTGCTGCCGGTGAGGAATCCGCGTGAGCCGCCGGCCGTCGACACATGCAGGTGTTGCGGAGCATGCAAGCACGGGTAGGAATCGTGAGCGTTTGGCCTGATACAATAAGGGTGTGTTTGGTTGGGTGCATAAGCTTGGGCCAGGCTCTCCAGATGCAGAATCTTTTTTGTTTTGCTTGTTTGGATGGCTGCATGCATAAAGCAACCTGGCTGAGCAGATGCAAAAGTTTCCTTCGGGTCAAGCTGGGCAGAAACGCCCAATTTCTCCGTTTCTCCAGATGCAGGCTCTGCTAATGACATTATTAAGAGGTGATTAGTACATATTAGGTAGTATTAGAGTGGATTAAAGTGAGTTAAGGTAAAATGAGGGTTATTAGTATATATTAAGACAAAATTCAAGCCATGTTAACATTTTATTTCCACCGTCTCTTGCATCTACGCTTGCGGTCAACGTCCTTATGCACCCAACCAAACAACATCTCAGCACAGCCTGGCCCAACAGAAACAACCAACCAAACAACCCATATTGCATCCACACAGCCTGGCAGCCCTGGCTCGCTTCAGCCTGGATGACCCGTACGGGCCAGGCTAAGGGTATGCAGGGAACCAAACACACCCTAAGTGTGTAGTGTCACTTCAGATATAGACGGGACACTACACGTGTTGTACCGTAAGACTCGAGATAAATAAAGTCGTGCCACTTTGTTAATGCTTTCTATGTCCAGAATAATGCTATATTTTCGTCACGTGATTTTTTCAATGCCTATGCATCATTCAACTAATTATTTCACAAATTTCAGCCGAATTATTAGCCGCCAGATAATGATCTAACCGAATAGATCCACCCATCAAGATCGCAGTCATCTCTCCCATACTCCGACGCTCCTCCTTGTTCAACTATATCCATCTGCCTGTCTGTCACTGCTATTTCTTGCTCGCACAGCTCGCCGGAGCTCCGCCGCCACCTCCTCTTCTTGCTCCTCCCTCCAAGCCCCACTCCCCACCAACGCCGCCACCATCCCCTCCCTCGCCTCCCTTAAGCCCAACATCCTCCCCCTACTCCATGGCCGTCACCGGCGTCCTCCCCTAGGGCATGGACATCGCCTCTGGCACGCCTACTTAATATAACGGAAAGAAGGGAGGCATGCGGTGGAGCGTGCGTTCGTCGAGAAGGGTCACTCGGCGGAGGGGTGTTCGTCACTAGCGGCGGCAAGCCAGCTTCGCTGGTGATGGCACTCGCTATTGACGAGGAAGAAGCCACCCTGGAGCATGAATCTTCGAGCGGATTTGAAGGTCAAAAATTAAACGGATTTCATGAAAAATTCCGTTCGACTGATGTTTACCATTTCTCCTTTTCTTAAAAAAAATCAATTGAATTTCTCACTGCGTCGCTTTTGGTGTTACATTAATTTAGAGTCTTTTCCTATCAAAAAGGCAGTCATAACTCCTCATCATCTCGAATTTTACAGGATTTGGTGCGCTAGCATGTTACAAGACTTAGTGAGACGATTCTTCACAAGACACTGACTAGAGATGACTAAATTGACCGTGCCTTCTGGACCTGTCCAAGCCACGGTACTATTGGCTGGCCAGACACAGCACAGACTGATGGCTAGATGGGTCGTGACATGCTTGGATCGTGAACCCAGTCCAACAGACCGATCGACCCCGCACAACACGTATAGTAACATGTCGGCACGGCTTGACTTGGGCATGGCCCGGTCCGACCCGGCTAGGCACGGCGGCGGCGAGTCGTGCTGGCCGTTTAGCCACCTCTAACGTTGACCTCTGCGCCTGTCCCATTCCGACTAGGGATGGCAACGAGGCCATTCCCCGTCGGGAAGTGGTGGAAACCCCTATCCTCGAGAGAAGAAAAATTCTCTGTCCCTATTCCCATCCCCGTGTGCTATTCTCCCTCGTCCCCGTCCCCATCGGGTTATCGGGGCCCCACAGGGACCCATACCCGAAAGTTAGATCTCAAAAGAAGAGAAAATAAGATCCATAATGTTATAAAAATGGGTATAAATATCGACATGCAATACTAAAATGATAATGTTTTTTAATTAATTAGCATCTGGAAAGTAAAGGATACAAAAGAGATTATCGAGCTATCGCCTTATCGGGTTGTGCAGTAGTAGGCTAGTGGCTTCATGTCTTATCGGGGCCCATGCGAGTAGCGGGGATAGGGAGTAGGAGAATGATCTCATCCCCGCTTCACCCGATGGGAAATTGTATTTGCATATTAGTATCCCCGTGGGAGGAGAAATAGTCCTATCTCCGTCTCCTAATAGGTGAATTCCCAATCGAAGAATGAGGAATGGGGCCATTGCCATCCCTAGTCCCGACATTTCTTTTGTTTCCTTTTCTTCCCAAACACAAAATTTCTAAACCCCGATGTTGCGTCCACTGTGCCGTCCCATCGCCACTCGACTGACCACCCACCTAGGCGCCGGTCGGACCACTGACCACTACCAACCTCTGTAAGCTTGCCGCGGGTAACTCGGGGATAGAGGCCACATTTTTCATGTGTTCTTGGTCCACTCTGGACCATTGGTAATTGCTTGGTGGTGTTGGATGATTGGGAGCTCCATCGATCGTGCGTTGGTTCGGTGCTCTCTAGCTGCCACCACCGCGCGCCGTGCCGCGCACACAAGGCGTTCGACGAAATGCGCCTTACTGGCCGTTCTTTGGCCCGTGACTGCGTGATCAGCATAACCAGAGATCATGGATGCCATATGCTCCTCTGGAGTCAGAACTGCAAAGGCAATGTTAGATCGTGTGCCGACTGGCTCTCTTGGTGTTCGTCCCCGCAAGTGCTATCCACGCCCTTTTCCAGCTATGGTGGAGGTTTCAGGTCTGATGCTTCCACTTACAACTGGACCTCTTTTGTTAGTTTGTAGTCCATATGTGCTGACATGGTTATCTCTAAACGCAGACACAGTATGTTAGTCGGTCTTGAGCTCTCAAGAAAATTAATTGTCATACTACCTCTTGTAGAGGATGCAGTGAACTGTGTCTGTGTCGTGTGTGTGTTTAGTACGGTGGGGGCAGAGATGCTGGTAATTGATGTTCTTAGGGGCAAGTAGGCACTCAAGGCCACGTCATCTCTTTAAGGAAACATCAGGAGCCATGTCAGCAATACATGCTAGTTATTTGGACATTAAACTAACAGATGGGGTAAAATTGAATGTGGAATGAAAGATGCATTATCGAATTGATTAAGTTGAGAGATGTCGGACTTATATGAGAAATAATTGAAAGGCTAATGGTGAAAATTACTATAACAATAAACTGTGGATATCATAGAGATATACTTATGATCTTAGAATGATGATATAACTGACAATGGTGGTAAAGGTTTGTCGAAATACTCGTTTTCGGCAAATTTCAGAGGCTGTTAGACTTCAGGCGGTCTGACCGACCTGACCGGCAGTCTAACCGACCATGGGCGGTGGTCAGACCGGCCATGGGCAGGTCATAGGGGCCGGCGGTCAGATCGGCCTTAGCTGGTAGTTTGACCGGCCAAAAATCCAAGTTTGAGTTTAAAGCCAGGCCAAAAATAGAGAGTGTACGCAAGAGAGATGATTCTTTTGCACTTGGTCTTATAATTTTTAGAGTTTCGAGACAAAAATTCTATTCATTTTGAATTTTCAGCGATGGTTCGGATTTTTAGGGAGAAAATCTAGTTAAGTCTTTGTGCTGGCGATCAGACCGGCCCAGCTGGGCAGTTAGACCGACTATGGGTGGCGATCTGACTAGTTTTGCCATGTTCGCTGGCCGGCAAGGCGGTGATAATCATGGTTAGGTCAATTTCATGGGTTTCGGTACATATATGTTGCATGATGCATGTTTTAACTAACGTGGGTCAAGTTGTGAAAAACTTATGCTCGGAACCGATTTCTTGATCTATTGTTGTGCAGGAGGCTTGGAGGTCAACGACAAGGATTATCGGGACTAGATTTGGAGAGCTAATGTCCAAAACGATCAAGGTGTTAGAGTATATTGGCATATCTCTGTATCTGGTAGTTTAGGATTTGTAATCCCGTGATACCTACCTTATCTCTAGGAGAGGTTTCTTGCCCTCCAAGTCTTGTACTCTATATAAACCGCCCTCGAGTCTCAATACAATTATCCATTGCAGCATATTCACCTTTCTACATGGTATCGGAGCGGTGCCACTCCTGAGCCGCCGCCTCCACATCTTCCGCCGCACCACCCCTGGGAGATGATCTCGTCTCCATAATCTCTCCTGGGGGCTGTGCAACTCGTAGTTTAAGTCGTGTCGCTGATCATCCAATTGGCTACCAATTAGAGTTTTCCCCGGTCATCTTCAGATTGGGTTTTCTCTATTTTTTCCGACCATAGATCGGTTTGCGTCGCCCTGCCGACCCATCGACGTTCCTCGGCTCCGACCTCTCCGGCGCCTCCTCTCCTCCGATGATGTCGTGGCGTGACGCGGTGCGCTCGTCGACACGGCCCTCCCTCCATGGCCTTTCGAGCACCCCGTCTACCGTCCTCATCACGCCGGATCATCATCGCCGGCCCGTCGTCCGTGAGTACGAGCCGTCGCACCACTGGGAGCCTGCACTTGTGGTCATGCCATCGACATGCACGGGCCACCGCTGCATCGCCCCTTTGGGCTGCAGTGCCGCTGCCCGGGGTCACCATTGCCATCATCGATGCCACCGTCTTCGTCAACGATGATCAGGTCCTTCTCCGGTGCAATCGCCCCTGGATCCGGCCTCCTCGTCGGATGCGCCAACGGGTTTCTCTCCGCCCGGATCTAGAGTCAGCTCTCTCCGCCGCTTGTCTCCACAGCCCCAGATCCAGGCTCCCCGGCCGACGACGCCACTGCCTCCAGCTTGCCCCGGCCTTCTCCGGTGGCCCCGCTCCCGGATCCTGCCTCCTCCGCGCCGGATCCGGCGATGCCTTGCCCAGATCCGGCCTCCTCCTCGCCGGATTTGGCCGGCCCCCCCTCTGCTTCATCTTCGACCACGGCCGGACGACGTTGGTGACCTCTTCACTGACCTCGGCCACGACCTCCTCTGCATCAACTCCACTACCCCGACCACAGTGACGACCTCGACACCAGCTACCTCGACATGGCTCCCTCCACGGCTACGACCATGGTCACCTCGCTCTCGGCTACCTCGGCAACAAAGGACTATCATTATCTTGAGCAAACTTGTCGGTTCCCTCTACAGTCACCGCGTCCACAATGCCACAATAGTCCCCGACGCTCCCGCTGTGATTGCGGGGGGATGTCAGTCCGATGGTTCCCCACCTTTGGCTTCCTCTCCAGTCTGACCGTCCGCGACGCTCCTGTTGTCCGCGACGCTACCGCTACCACTGCGGGGGGATGTTAGAGTATATTAGCATATCTCTATATTTGGTAGTTTAGGATTTGTAATCACGTAATACCTGCCTTGTCTCTAGGAGAGGCTTCTTGCCCTCCAAGCTTTGTACTCTATATAAACCTCCCTCGAGTCTCAATGCAATTATCCATTGCAACATATTCATCTTTCTACACAAGGATACCGGGTGAAGTCATTGGACTGAAGCATGGTGCAAAATGGACAAGGATGACTGAACAGGAAGTTCGGTACGACTGGTCGCATCAAGCGACACAGGGGTCAGTGCAAGAACCATGATGGTTTCGGTGGAAGCCAGATGGGAGAGACTTGCCGACATGAACAGAGTCCTTGATCAACCAACGCATGGCGAAGCATGGGATTTCTTCAGGAAGATTGGACTCAGTCTTTGGAGAAGGATCAAGAAGGGGTATTTTGGTAACTTCACCAAATACTGTCTTGGTGACCTTTGGCTAAACCGCGATGCAAGACAGCGCAAGGAGAGGCGGTTTGGGTCAAGTGAAGATAAAGATCATGAAGAAACAGATTCAGGAAGCTCTGTTCGTCATCCGCTTTGAGAAGCATGCGTGTGTGTAGACATGTTTGTGTGTAGGCTTAACGGATGTCCGTTAGGGTCTTCTATCTTAGCCTAGCCTCCACTATAAATGGAGAATCTCCAAATGTGGAGTTCTCAAGTTTTTCCAAGAGAAAAATCCTAATTTGTGATTTGGGAATTTTGGAGTAGTTGAGGCTAGCGTTTGTGAGAGATGGCTTGATTGTATACTCAAGTGTTGAGCTTTTATTCTCCATGGTGGAGTAGCTGTAAACCAACATCTATCTCAAATCAATCCAAGCAAGATTTCTTCAAGATGAGTCTTTCTTGTTTTTCCTCTCTTTTTGGTAACTTTTGGGATTTTGATGAGCCTTTGGTTTTTCTTTAGTTTCTTGCTTTAATCTTGCTTGCTGTGACATTTGGGAATGTATCTACGATCATCTTGATCATCATCTATTCAAGAGCAAGTTTTTGGATCAAAGTTTGAATCTCCTCGGTTCTTGAGCCATTTTGCTCTCATCTAAGAAATTGGTGGAATCTTGACTTCAATCTTCCCAATCGTCGATTGGAATAGATTTATGACCATCTTGATGACCTATGGTTGAGATTTTAGGGGATTTTAATCACCGGATCAAAAGTTGAGTTGATTTATGATTTTCGATCTTATGATGATTTCACTATTCATTCATGTGAGAGGTCATACCGCCCCTCATGAGAGGTCAAACAGTTAGACCATCGGTCAGACCACCCATGATCAGAGATCTGACTGCCCAAGTCTCAACTTGTTGAGTTTTTGTTTTCAATTGTTGTGGCTTCGGGGTTTGATTAGATTCAACACAAGATTTCTGTTGTGCTTGTGTTTTCGATCTTCAATAGTTTTCATAGATATTCAAGTGAGAATTGAGTTGAATCTAGTTGAAATGAAAAAGTAGTGCTCCTACTCACCACCCCGTTGCCGTTTCGTCTAACATAAACAACACGATAGTTTGCTTTTGTGTTCCATTTTATTGTTTGTGATCTCAAACGAAAAACTTTTTTAGGAAATCTAACAAGTACGAACATAGGACTAGTAGATAATCTAGATTATGTTCTGTGGATAAACTGCTTATTGCGTTTTCATTTCGCTAGCTCTTACTGGTAGTAATTCCATTTCCATTTGATATAATATCATTACACAAATTAACTTGGATCAAGGTCCATCCATAGAGGAGCAAAAACAGTGTCTTGATATAGCCCAACATCGGATCAGGGACAAATGAAGACTTGAGGTCTCCAAGTCCTCGGACTAATAAAAAATGAAGATGTAGAACGAGTCAAAGATGGTTGAAAAGAAGAAATAATGGGTATACCTGTTTGTCTAGCGTACAAGAGCATAATAGGGAGGCTGTTTTGTTTTGTAATGATACTTAGTGTTGGGAAACCATGGGTTTGACCCTGCAGTCGGCCCATTAGTGGGCGCCTCATCCCAAACCCTAGCAGGGTCGTAGCCTATAAATAGGGGGTGCTATTCATTGTAAAGGATTAATCGATGGATGAAAGAATAAAGAGAAACAAGACGTCCCCTACATCTCTGTGTTCAATCTTTTATTATGTTCTTGTGTTCATGCATTGTTCTTACTATTCTGAGTTTGTCTACGAGGTAATCGCTCGGACTGGACTCGCCAGCGACGGTTCCTCAACACTTAGATCATCACGGGATAGATACTGCGGGAAGGACGGCCGGGCGGCGACAACTTGATTGGGATGAGAGGAGACAATAGACGAGGTAGAAGAACTTTAGACGAGAGATTAGAGTTTAGTTCTTCATTGATTGAGGAAAACAAATGATAGCCGTATCCCACTTATAGAGATGTGGCCGGCTCCTAACAACCAAATCACAGAATAATTTCTTATCTAACAATCAAATCACTAATTGATCTGATCTTGCTAATTAACAGGAAACCTGGACCATAGGTGCGGCTGCTGCCCCTTTTTGCGTCAACCGCCCAGGCCGGTATGGCCGCCGTGCTGTAATGAATTTTTTTTAAATAATATTATTTTAATTAAAAAATACAAAAATAAATAGTAAAAAAAATGAAAAAAAAATAGGCTACTATTGCCATTTGAAATGATAAAATTGGCTTGTTGTCATTTGAATTGGCGACAGTAGCCATGTCGCTAATAAGAACAGTGCTGGGAGGATCCTGTCGTCAATTGAAATGGCGGTAAGCTCTTGTCACCATTCCAAATAGTAACAGAAGCCCGTTGTCAGTTCAATTGGCGATATGAGCCTGTAATTTAATTTTTTATTTATATGTAGATAATTCAGTTTAAAAATTTAGTGGATTTCAATAGATTTTTTGTAATATCTTTAAATGTCCGCGTAGTTTGGAATGCGAAATTAGAAAAGATAATGAAATTTGGAGTAGAGAATGTGACATCGGCGGCATAATTTGGAATGCGAGTTCGGCGGTGCAATAATACAAACAACCCCCTTCAGAGCGAAATGAAAAAAAATTAGGTTTAGGGTTGCCACGCGCGATGTTGTCCCGATTGTATTGTTTGCTGAACCGATTCCTTTGGGAAAAGAGTACAAAATTTGAAATAGATGAAATATTTAGGAAAAGAGATTAAAATTGAAAGACTTTATGATTTAATTGCAAATTACATGGTGGGTAGGGTTTGGTTACGTGCATTAGAAACAACAGCATGCACGAATCAACAAACCAGAAAACACATACGATACATATGCACCTTTTTGGATTCGGAAAAAGGTTGATTGGAACGAAGATAATTAGTCTTGGTGGCCCATCGGTCCCTTCCCCTTGTCTTGGGATTGCTCGTAGTGGCGGGCAGTCTCGAAGTCAACCATGTTCTGCGAGATGGGCTAGATGATTAAATGATGTTAGGATAGCACAACGTAGGGCCAAATCAATAATTAGGATGCAAATTTAACCTAACTTACCTCTTCGATATGGAGTGCGCCCGGACAATGGGGAACGCTAGGATGGCTGCCAGTCTCACTAGCAGGAGCTTTCCCCTTGTCCACCGCACGCTCGGCCTGGTCGTACTCAGCTTCCTGTTCAAGGGTCCTCCACCACCACCTAGGTTTCCTGGGCTCCTCCGATACCTTTTCAATAAGGTCGGGTACGTAAGGTTTCCAGCGTTCAAAGGTCTCGGCTCGCTTCTTGCAGTTGAACATGTACTTCTACTCGATGAATGCCATATCATACATGTCTAGACTGTCAATCCATTGGAAGAAATTGCATCGCATCTCTAGCTACCATTATGCGTAGATGAAGTTAAGGATATGTGGAATACAATGTAAGATATAAAAAATCTATGTGTGTGTAAGATTCGCTCATGAGGATGTTCCCGCATGTATAGTACCCCCAGGTAACAGTTGCCGGTGTGTGGGCTGAATGATCTTCGTCATTTCTTCGCACACACATTGCGGGCGTGGGAACTCCGGTGGTACCAACGCATCCTTCATACAACAATTCGGATAGGGTTAGCCCTCTCAGCAAGCCACTTGCGCTTTCGTAGCATCTTCGCATAGAAGTTCAACGACGAGTCCGACATCTCCTTCCTCTCTGTTGTGTGAACCAAGTTGGAGCGAAGTGTTGGGTGTGGTGTTGTATGGTTCTCCTCCAGCTCTCTTCGTCCTCTTTTATAAGCGGATAGGGTGTAATGCTGAGGACAAAGGGAGAAGAGATAAGACATCAGTCTGAAAAGGTGGCATGACAGAGTATGGTCATTTCGGTCTAGAAAGCTAGCGTCGTAATGTGTTGTCTTTTCGGTCTGCAAAGTTGGCAGTGTGTGGCGTGGCAGGGTACGGTCTTTTCAGTCTGAAAAGGTGGCATGGCAGAGTGTGGTCATTTCGGTCTGAAAAGGTAGCGTCGCAGTGTATTGCCTTTTCGGTCTACGGTATTGCGGTATTGAAGTCTCTTTTTGTAATGCAATTGTTCCTTGTCATCTTACGTTCATACAGATCCAGTTGCAAAAAATTTAAGACATCTTGCAATTCATAAATAAGCGTGCAACAACGTTCATACATGAATTCATTATGTAGACAACAACTACTACCTAATACATATTGAACACACTATCAGTAGGATACACACACAAGTTTCTCGAGCTACTTTAGGTCGTCAAGAATCATGCCCAAGTGCTCGTCTGCAGGTGGCATGTTCACCATTGGACCATATGGAACTATAGGTGGATGTTCAACTGCTCTTTCTACCACAACACCAACAGAGTCCGCCCACTAAAAGTACTGGCAACCGCCGGCCTGAAAAACGCATGTTCGCTGTGGAAAAGAAGTGACAAACAAACCCAAAATGCAAATACCAGCATTCATGGAAATCAAACTCACCGGGAAATACGAACATTTGTAGAACACACGCCCCTTGTTCTCTTTGGTGTTGGAGTACACGACATTTGCCTAGGCCCCGCAGTTCGGGCGGTTCACGCGTCTTGCATTCGCTAACGCCACCGCTCTTTGGCTCATTGAAATAGATGACTAAGACATGGCCTCGAGTAGAGTTCTGAAACAAGTGTAAGTAGATGAGAAGAGAATTGGCTGCAGTTTAGTTGGTTGGATAGGCTTTTGTAGAGGTGGGGTTCGGCATGCGGGGTAAATTTTTTTAATATTAAAATTTAGGCAAATCATCATTCGAAAATCCCGTAGTCCGAGTCGCCATTCCAAATGGCGACATAACCTCCCCTAAAAAAGGTCCCAAAATTCGAGCATAACTCACTTTTATTAAAAAAAAAAAAGAGAGAGAGAGGGGACGGAAGAGACAGGTGCAGAGGGTAGTAGAGGGGAGGAGAGGAGCTAGCGAAGCGCAGTTCGTTTGGTCGTCCACCTTATAGGTAAAGTTTTTAACTAAATGGATTACAGAGTTTTAGATGTATGATTACGTAATGTAGTATGTTGTAGTACATTCTTTTTGGTGTGTAGTTTAGTTTTAGATATGTGGTTAATCGTGTAAATCTTGTTTATGGTGTAGTATGTCTAATATGTCGGACGCAATCAGTTTCAAAATTTACTACAGTCAGGGGACTATTCTGTAGGATCTTGAGGGGGTTGATTTGCGTTATTTCCAATCAGCGTCTGTAACCCTAACAAGACCAGAGCAACGTACATAGAGCGTTGTGATACGGTGGTTGTTGCACACATTAGATTTGGACCATATTGTGTACGATCTAAGATTAAGTTGCCTTGCAAACCGAGTACCACAGGGCACATATTGGGAGTTAGTACAGCTCAATGGAACTAGATCATGGTAGTCATATGTACGTAGGGTGAGGGAGCAAGGGTGGGATTTTGTCCTTCTGGCTTAGGCATATGCCAAGACCATTCCTGCATCTTCGGCTGAACAAGAAGGCGATGGTGATGTCGAAGAAGAAGTTAGGGACTCCAGCCACAGTGCAACGCACACAATAGCCAAAGGTCGGGGAGTTGTTGATGTTGCCGATGAAGACCGTGTGGAAGAAGCTCCTTTGGTCCAGAAAGCAAGTGGCATTGCTGACGAAGGTGAGGAGATCGAAGCCCTAGTTCAAAGGATGGCTTGCGAAGACGAGGACTACCAGGCATTGTTGGAAGATGAAGGATCCGATGAGTAGGATGCAGTTGAACAACATGCGGTTCCATCCGAGTGGAACACATACAAATTTGACAACCTCGTCGTGGATGACGGCTCCTGTATACCATGAGAGCATGATCAGAACAAGGTCAGGCAAGAAGCTATGTACAAATGCAAGGAGGTCGTGTAGGAGGCCGTCTGTAGGAGGCCGTCGAATTCTAGACCTTGTCGTTGCGGCATACATGCACAGTAGTGAAATCTAACCCAAGATGTTACGACGTGATGTGCGACATAGAAGGATGCCCCTGGCGAGTGCACGCATTCCAGCCTAAGTGGGACACCTACTAGAAATGCTCTATACTAGTCCTTCACACATGTGTCGTCGCTGAATCAATGCATTTCCACAAGAACCTATCATCAGGCTTCATCGCAGACATTATGTACGGTGAGATCGTGGATAATCTGGATTTTGAGTCATGGTCCATCATTCGGGCAATAGAGGCAAGGTCCCAGTTCACAATTAGCTATGATATGGTGTGGAGAGCAAAGCAGAAGGCATTGGAATTAAGGTTCGGTACGTTCAAGGACTCCTACCACAACCTGTCCGAGAAACTTCTTGTCATACAAGATAGGAATCCTAGCACTCATGTCGACCTTTAAGAAGGGACACATCCGCCGTGGGCTGACAAGAAGGTGCTAAAGCGAGCATTCTTCGCCTTTGGTGCATGCATCAATGCACTCCAGCATTGTCGTCCAATCTTGTGTGTGGATGGCACGTTCCTTACAGGGAGGTACAAGGGGCAGATACTTACTGCAATTGTGGTGGACGGGAATAGTCAGGTTCTTCCTGTGGTCTTCGCGTTCGTTGAAATCGATAACACGGACAGTTGGTTGTGGTTTCTAAGGAACGTGAAGATTTCTATTGTACAGGGCCGTCCAAACGTATGTGTCATACATGATCACCATGCGAGCCTGTTGAGTGCAATAACTCAGCTACAACAAGGGGAAAACAAGCCGCTTCCGTAAGTGGATCTGCTAAGCAGGTGGTGCCTGCAAACTTCTACATGTAGTTCCACAACAACGACTTGATGAACCTGTTCAAGCGGCTGTGCAACCAGAACTAGCAAAGAAAGTTCGATAGACTCTGGAAAATTCTTGATGAGCGGACAGGGACGCATAGAAGGGAGGCAGCGAAAAAGCCAGCTTCAAGTACTGATAATATCCTCGAGGAATTGCCAGAGTTACTCACAGATGGTCCTGGTGTGATGAGGAAGACGAGGGGTAGGTGAAATGCTTCTCAGACTAGATTGAGAACGAGCCTAAGGTGAAGTGATCGTTGCTATATGACAAGGATAGTGCTCGGTATGGTGGTATGACAACAAAGTTAATCTAGCTGAGGTGTATAATTGGGTCATGAGTGGCGCCAGGTGCCCCCATTTGGTTGCTATCATGGAGGCAATTATGCGTGAGACCACAAAGTATTTTGTTGACTGAAGCAACAACGTGTCGCTCTCTATGGCAAATGACAGAGTACTGTACTCAGCCATAACCACCAAGTACATGGAGGAGAAGAACAAGAAGGGTGAGATGCACCGAGCATTCAACATGGACACAAGGGAGCTTTGCTTCGAGATATAGTGCAGGGAGAAAGGACGTCGCGGGACAAACTACTAGAGGATTATCCACGAGTTCACGCTTCACCATGCTAGTTCTATATGTATTTGCAACAAGCCTCTTCTTCTGCATAGGCTATGCTCATATGTCATGGTTGTATGTTCGATGGTGGCGCAACATCCCAGCTAGTACCTTTCCAAATATTTCCCCAAGAAAGAGGTTATGCAAACCTGGAATACAAAGTTGTACGGTTACGACGTGGTTGGTCATTTCACTGGCCATCGAACCTGGGAGCAACTCTGATCTGGGCCGTAGACATTGCTAGGCTGAAGAGAAAGTTGACCGGCTGAAGGTACAGCGTATCTGGGATGACTTGGACAAAGCAGAAACCAGGCGTCGTACGAAGAAGCTGCTCAATTTGTAGGGAGTCCGAGCATACCTTCAAGAAATGGCATACGAGAAATGCACGGGATGAAGGAGAGATCGACACTCCGGAAGGCACTGCGGGGACCTCATCCAACCGCCCCACTCGAGGCAGGCACAGTGTAGGTCGACGCTGAGGTCACGGCCACAAGAATGGTTTGTCTTAATGAAAATATGTTGTGCTGAATGTTTTGTAATATCATTGTGATTTATCGAAAAACTATTTGATGACGTCATGCAAAAATGTTTTGTAATATTATTGTGATTTGTCGACAAACTATGTGCTGACGTTGTACTGAAATATGTTGTGCTAATATTGTTTCTTATTACTTTATGTTTTTGTTTCTTATTATGTTGTGCGTCGAATTGTAATGTGTAGCTAAAACCACGACCATTGCCTTCATCGGCGACGCCATTGAAAGAAAGCTTGGCATTGGTGGTTGTAGTTTAGTTTGTTGGTGTTGTGTAGCACTTGTTGGATTTTTTAATATTATTTTAATAAATATTTACAAAATTAAATAGTCGAAAGAAACAGTCCTCCTGTCGCCATTTGAATTGGCGACAGGAGGCTGTCGCCAGTTCAATTGGCGACTTAAGCTACCGTCGCCATTTTGGAATGGTGACATGGATATTTCGTCGTTTTAAATGGCGATGGTAGCTCAATTCTGTTTTTTTTTTAATCGGCTATTTATTTTTGTAAATCTTTATTAAAATAATATTATTTTTAAAAAAATTCGTGACCATGGGTATGAACTGTGCACACATGCACTGTTTGCCCCATAACATGTTTGCGGGGTAATATTGCTATCCTGTTATCTTGTAGATGTGGACAGCAGATTTATACCCTGCTATTCTTCATTTTTTATTTGCATTTGTTCGGTTCTTGTGTTTTTTGAATGCTTTTTTACTTCTCTGTGTTCATTGCAATCTCTTTCATTATTTCATTTGTTAAACTTAGCCATGACATAGCATGGTGGAAAGGAAATGAAGCGCACAGTTGATTGCCAGGCCCAGGCTAGCATATGACTTCTTTCTTTTGTTCAAAAGAATATTACTGTATTGTTTTTCATAATTCATAAACTCAATTCATGGCTAAGGTACTGTTATGAATAATGTGTTCATCTATTCAAGAGACCCAATGGACAATATATATAGGGGTACAAAGGAGTTGCTATATACAAATAAGGAAATACAAAAGGTATCTTATTCTAACACCACCCCCCCCCCCGACTCAAACTCATGGTGGATCACACACACTAAGTTTGGAGAGAAAATACAAATGTTGTGCCCTAGTCAGCAATCTGTAACTCTGATGACACAAACTGTAAAGCAAGTACTCCCTCCTGCACCTGTGAGCGAGTGTATGAAGCATTCACACCAATGTGCTTGGTGAGCTCATGCTTCACTAGGTCCCTACCAATACTGATAGCACCTGTACTGTCAGACAAAAGAGTCGTAGGTCCCATCACAGGCACTCCAAAATCTGCAAGTAGTCACCTTGACCAAGTAACCTCTGCTGTCACTGCTGCCATAGCTCTCAACTCAGCCTCTGCACTCGAACGGGAAACCACAGTCTGCTTCTTAGTCTTTTAGGCAATCAGGGAGGAGCCAAGAAAAACACAGTAAGTAGAAAGAGAACGACGATCAGAAGGATCACTAGCCCAGATCGTATCGGAGTACGCCTGAAGCTGTAGGGAGGCAGAGCTAGGGAAAAACAAACGACGAGAGATAGTCCTACGCAAGAAGCGAAGAACACGAAGGAGGTGACCGTAGTGAAGATGGGTAGGACGAGCCATGAACTGACTCAAGATATGAACAACATAAGCAATATCAGGACGAGTGCTCACAAGATACAGCAAACTCTCAACAAGATGGCAATATCGAGTAGGATCCTCAAGAAGATCACCATCAGTGGCACGAAGCTGTAGAGATAGCTCCATGGGAGTCTTAGCAGTGCGAGTGTCAGTCGGACTAAACCGATCAAGAAGATCCTAGACATACTTCTGCTGGGAGAGGTAGTAGCCCTTAGGCATGGAAGAGACCTCAATCCTAAGGAAGTACATAAGCAAACCAAGATTAGTCATCAAAAATTGCTCACTGAGATGCCTTTTCACATACGTGATGAATGAGGAATCATCACCAGTGATGAGCCTATCATCAACGTACAGAAGAAGTAGTGTCCTACCCCAAGATGAGATATGGACAAAAAGAGCAGGATCATGGGAACTGACAATGAAACTGACAACAGTAATCACTGAGATAAAACGCGCAAACCAAGCATAAGGAGCCTGTTTGAGGCCATAAAGAGCACGACGAAGACGACAGACGTACCCATCGGGAACAGAATACCCAGGTGGTTGCTGCATGTAGACCTCCTCATGCAAAACATTATTAAGAAAGGCATTCTTAACATCCAGCTGAGAGATAGACCACCGGCGAATAGAAGTAACCGCAATAAGAGTGCGAACAGTGGTCATATGGGCAACAGGGGCAAAAGTCTCATTGTAGTCCCGACTGTACTCCTACTGAAAGCCGCAAGCCACAAGACAAGCCTTGTAGCGTGTAATACCCTGTTCACCGATAGAGAGAATTTAATCGGGAAAGGTTAATAGTAAAAATTCAGAAGTTTTTGGGGGAAATAAGGATATGGGCCTCCGGCCTGGGCTTCCACTGCCTTGTGGCTAGCCACAAGGACCATGGGAGGGAGGCGCCATGGGCCTTAAGCCCAAACCGTCCCACTCCCCTCTAACCCTAGCCCCAAGCCGCCCCTTCCCCCTTTCCCCACTCCAAGCCGCCACCTCCCCTTGGTGCCGCCCCATCTCTCCCTGCCTTGGCACCGCCTCATCTCCCTGGTTGCTGCCCCTGCCGTGGTGCCTCCCCTTCTCGCCATCGGAGCTCCCCGCTGCCGGCCATTGCGAGGAAAAGAGGAGGAGGACAACAGTGTAGCCGGCCAAAGGAGGGAAGGAAAAGGGTGAGGAGAAGGAGGATCTTCTTCTTGCGGGATCAACCAGCGTCTCCCTGAGGGTCTACAAGGGTAATGAAGAGCCAGCATCGCTATTTGATGCCTTTTAGATGCGAATTCGATTAGATTGGTTGGATCGATTTGCTGCTGTTAGAAATTCAGTACTATCCAATAGATTGTGTGGCCGATTTCAGGTTCTTAGAGGCCGAATTTGCGATGTACATCTCCTAGAGATATGTAGGAATTGTTCTTAGATTTCAGTAGCCACCAAGAACACCGAATTCCGACTTAAGGTTCAAAAGTTATGGTATAATCTTTCCTGTTGTTCTGAATTCCTGACGTGAATAAACTGTCAAGTTGTCTTTTAAAAATATGTTTAAATTAATGGCAGATTCAGGGTTTCCACCCAACTAGGTTGTTGTAGAATTTTTGTTAACCTTTCCAGAATGCTAAAGAACACTCAATTTGGAGTTGTAGAACAAAAGATATGATTATTTGTCTATTGCTATGTAGTTCTGTCAGACAGATTCGATGTTCGACTTTCAGAGGATTATTGACGTAGGTTTTTGGCCGAATTGGGAGATCCCGCCAACTAGACTTTTGTGTAGGATATTGTTCTCTTTCCATAGGATCTGAAAGCACTCCATTTCAAGTCTCAGATCATTAGCTATGATTTATTTTGTACTTGCTGTCCAGATTGTAGTCCTGCTAGACTGTCGGTTTATTTGAGTAGATCGACTTTGTGATCCTTGGATTTGGATGCTGCGATTAGACGTTTTGAGCAACGTCCTGTTCACATGGTTCCTTATTCAAGAATTTAATCTGTGTAGGGGGGGGAATTTCGAGTGTAGCAGCTTCCGTCTTGCCTCATAACGCTTCGCAGAGCGGAAGGCAAGTACATTGTAATTCTTAATGTTGATAATTGCTGAATGCTTGTGTTCATACTGTTATTTCTATAATTCATGATTACATTCAATGCTTCATGTTCCTTTCATATCCGTTAATCCATGTTGAAAGAGCGGATGTCTTTCATTATTTATGTTTCATTCTATTCATTCATATGTGCATGTTTCTTCCACGGGAGTGGAAAATAAAGACCCATCAATTCCAGTATGGGCACGTAAGGCCCACCATTCTAATGTGGGCAGAGTTGGATCCCCGTATGAAACGTTCTTCATACGGGCCTTGGATCCCCACATTTTGTTAAATGCGGACCTAAGTGAACACCGACGGGCGTGTCACTGGCTATACCGGTATAAGCAGAAGTGTAGTCCATTCGTTCCATTCATTCATATGTTTCTTTCAGTTCTATATTCATATTCTTAATGATATTGTATTGTTCATATTCAGAGTAGTTCCATCATTCTTTGTACTTGCTGAGTCTTGGACTCATTCTTGCCTTTGTTTGTTTATTCTAGGTGATCACTGTTGATGGCATTCATGGGAGGGAGTAGACACACATAATTCCTTCACTTCACAATATTTAAGTTTTGATAATATGTTTTTTGTTTCTGTCTTTCATTCGTTAAATGATGAACTGTAATAAGTAGAGTTAGATGATGGATGATATCTTTCTCTATGTTAAGATTGATTAAATAATTGCTTGTGATCCATGATTACCTCTTTGATATAGCTATCTTAGTAGATTCAGTAGACTTGAATAAACTGTCGTTGGATTCAGATTATATTCTTGTATTTGTTCTATTATATGTTGACCACTTTATGCTATTAGATGAGATATTGTTTAAATTCTTCCGCAATCTGGTTGTATATAGATTCTTTAGGTAACATTTTGGCTTCCGAATAGCCAGGGTGTTACATAGCGCTCGATAGTACCATCAGACTGGGTCTTAATCTTGTATACCCACTTGCACGTGATTGGACGAGCATGCACAAGTGTCGATACAATATCCCAAGTCTCTGTATGTCGAAGAGCATGAAGCTCCTCTGCCATAGCGAGCTGCCACTCAGAATGAGGAGCAGCCTCACGATAAGAACTAGGCTCAGTGACAGAGAGAGCGTGTGAGCTATCGGAGAAAATCTAAGACGATCAGGAGGTCGAAGGGATGTCCGGTCACAAAGGACGTAATGAGGAGCATCATCAGGAGGATTAGATGTGGGTATTGACAAGATACCAGGAGAGGAGAATAGGGAAGGACGAGGACGCCTAGAGAAGTGAATACCAGAGAAATGAGACGGTGGTGCTGAAAGAACAAGAGGCGGTGCTGCAGGAGGCAGCTCTGGAGGCAGAGGTACAAACGGAACCACTAGAGACAGATCAGGGGAAGACTGTGATAGTGGAGAAATAGGTAAAGAGTCAGAAAGAGACAACCAGGAAACCGACTCAACGGTGGAAACAGAAGGAGCTGAATCTCGATAGAAGAAAGGTCGAGATTCGTCAAAGACAACGTCTCATGAAATCCTGATCCGTCGAGCAAAAGGATCCCAGCAACGATAACCCTTATGCTCAGAACTATAACCAAGAAACACTCACTCAACTGACTGGGCCGATAGTTTAGTGCGTTCACGAGGCTGCAGCAGAACAAAACAAGTACAACAAAAAACACGAAGGTGAATGTACTGAGGGGGCTCGAGAGTAAAGACGCTCTATAGGACTGACACTCTTAAGAGCGATGGAAGGCGCATATTCTTTGAGATATGCAACAGAGAAACGACCTGACCTAGAAGCGTGGTGGAACGTGAGAGGCAAGGAGAAGAGTGCGGGCAGTCTCAATCAGATGACAATGTTTGCGCTCAGCAACCCCATTCTGAACATGAGCACCAGAACAAGAAGATTGGTAAAGAGTGCCCTGCTTAGAAAAAACTGTCTAAAAGTGTCAGAACAGTACTCGCCAGCAGAATCACAACGAAAAGTACGGGTGGGAAAATCAAACTGAGTACGAACCATCGTTGCAAAACTACGATAGATCACAAGAAACTAACCACGATTAGACATAGGAAAATCCATGTAAAACGGGAATAATCATCAATAAAGATCACATAAAGTTTATGTCCGCCATTAGAGATAATAGGCGTAGGTCCCCATACATCTGAATGAACTAAATTAAAAGGATGAAAAGACAAGGACTCACTAGAATGATAAGGAAGTTGTAGCTGCTTGCCCAGCTTACAACCCTGACAAAACATGGCTGTATCAACAGTAACATGTCCAAGAACACACTGACGAACTAATGAAGAAAGACGGGACCCACACAAGTGACCTAAATGGTGATGCCACTGCACAAAAACTCCAGAGGTGGTGGTAGCAGTGGTGGTGGAAGTAGACGTAGAGGTGACAGGAGCAACTGAAGTGGATGGAAGGTGGAGGCGATCAAGGATGTAGAGACCCTGACGATCCCTACGGCGCTAGCCAGTCCCAAGTACTGTCCCTGTTTATCGATCCTGGATGAAACATGTGTGAGAGTCAAAACCAAACCCTACAGCCGAGATCGGTGAGAGAAGTTGCATGATAAGTTGGGGAATATGGGAAACAGTTGGAACAGAAAAGTTAGTGGACAAAAGAGTGCCCTGACAGCTGACAAACAGAGGAGTACTGTCAGCTGTCTGAACAGAGATAAGAAAAATAGGAGGTCCCACTGAAGTGAGAGATGTGGAATTCGGTGTCATGTGGAAAGAAGCACTAGAATCCAGAACCCAAGAAGTACCTGAAGGAGACGTCTGAGCTAGACTGGCAGAACCTGCTAAGCTGTGAGAGAGCTGCTGGAGTAGAGCCTAGCAAAACTGCTGAACAGAATCACCTCGCTGAGAAGGTCATGACGTGCTGGTTTGTCCTCCCATCGAGGAAGGGCCTCCCTGCCCCCCCCCCTTTGATTGTCCAACCCCACACGCCTTGTTCTGCTTTTTCTACACCGCACAACGCTGGTAGTCGCACCCGAAGTTCTTGCAATAATTGCACTGAACCCCAATTGGTGCAAAAACAGGAGCAGAAAGAGACACCTGAGAGACTGTAGTCGAAACAGAAATCGTCGATGTAGTCGAAGAAGAAGGGGTAGCAAGCATAGTCGGAACAAAGTGTGCTACTAACCCACGGCGAAGCTCCTCAGCACGAAGCGTCGAAAGAGCCTCGGTGACTGTCAATCGTGGTGAGCGACTCAGCAGTTGAGCCCTGACAGGCTCAAACTCTGGGCGAAGATGGCAGACGAAATCATAAAGGCGAAGGCGATCACGATCTACCTTCTGCACTTGATGACACTCCTAGCAGAGCGAAGAAGCCAGCTCATCCAGCTGGCGCCAAAGACTGGCCAGGGCTCGGAAGAAGTCGTTGATGAAGGAGTCCTCCTGGCGAAGCGTCTCCAACTCACGCTGAAGCGAAAAGAACTGAGCATCGCTGCTCTGCTGGTATCGCTCACGTAAGTACTCCCAGATCTAATGAGTGGCACGCAGACCAACAATGTCTGGCTGGATGAAGTCGTTGACGCTGACCACTAGGATGGCTCGAACATGGGCCTCATCAGCACACCAGTGTTCAAAAGCATATATGGCATATTGAAAGGCCTCATCATCAGCAGCAGCAGCAGCGGCCTCTGCCTCCTTTTTGGCAGCCTCATCTTCTGAAGGAGATGCAGAAGTAGGCTGACTGGGAGGAGGCTGAACCGGCCAGGTGGACAAGGTTAGGCACCAGTAACATGTCCCCAAAGACAAAGACCATCGAGCGTGATCTCCATGAGTGAAGACCACAACCTGTAGTTCGTCCTATTAAGCTTTGTTCCCGAGAATGGGATCGTAGCTGATGGAACAGAAACCATCGGTAGGCGGCGCTGGATGGCGTGGCGATCGAGGCAACGAAGTCTAACAGACGGCGCTGGACGGCGTGGCGGTTAGAGCGACGTACTATTTTTTTGGGCCTGGGCCGGCTCACACTAAAAGGCCGAAGGCCTTGTAAGACTGGCCTGGCCGATGCACTCAATGCGCGCAGGGGGAACTAGGGTTCCCCCTGCTGCTGCTAGAGCGACGGCGGCGGCCGGACCGGCGAAGGCGGCACTCCGGCGGGCGGCTCTCTGGCGGCGCCCTCACGCACGTGCGGCTCGGGCGCAACAGCCCGCCTTTGGGAGTGGGCGCGGTGAGGCGTCGGGCGACCAACGAGCGACGGCAGCGGCCTCATATCGGGCGACCAATGAGCGGAGGCAGCGGCAGCGGCCTCGCGTCGGGCGACCAACAAGCGGCGGTGGTGGCGACCTCGTGTTAGGTTCCCGACAGGCGCGGTGTCGGGCGACAGGCGGCGGCCTCGCGTCGGATTCCCGATCAAGCAGCGGCGGTGGCGACCACGCGGCCTCCAATGACGGGCGACGACAACAGGCTCGGGACGGCCAGGTTCGAGCTCGGGCTCACGGCAGAGGCGCGGGAGGCTCCGGCGGCGGATCCGGTGGCGGTGCAACAGATCCTGCGGCAGGAGGGCCTTGGCTGGGACTCGGGCGGTGCTCGACGTTGGACGACCGGGAACACGGGGCGGTGGTCAGATGGCAGCGGAAGGAGAGCTAGATTAATGCTCTAGTTCTGATACCATGTTATGAATAATGTGTTCATCTATTCAAAAGGCCCAATAGGCAATATATATATAAGGAGTACAAAGGGGTTGCCATATACAGATAAGGAAATAAAAAAAGGAGTCCTATTCTAACAGGTACCGGCTGCTTTGTACTTACTATATAACTGTATTATAGAATGTAATTTGTTACCAGCAGGGACCACGCTTAAGGAATGAAAGCCATAACTACACCTTAATGAACTATTGACTGGGAGTCAAACATGGAGTGCCTAAGCAGAGGTGGGCACCAGCTGTGTATGTCTAGTTCCAATCTGAAAGATACCTCTTGTTTCATTCAGACCAGGTTGAGTAAACTCAGCCGCTAGTGGTGTACTCTAGCATAGCATGTAGGCATAGCAGTGCAGCACATCTTGAAAATCAAACTTAGTCATCGTCAAAGAGTTGAAAGGTTAGAAAGATTGCAGAAAAGGATGGAAATTGCTTGGCTTTGCTCAATGTTCTACTCCGTGGTTTCGTCCTTATATTGTTGCTTTCTTTCTGTGACAGTTAGGGGCATTGTTATTTCCTTGCTGTAGCCATTATTTTAGACTGACCCTGACTTTGGGGAACCGTGGGTATCTGCTAGGGTTGCTTGGCTTGTTTTGAGATCCTTAATACATGTATTACCTACATAGTAGAAAAAGGTTTACAGGGTGCCTTGATATGTGGAATATCACTTAGGGCTAGGAGACTTGAAGAATATTTGCTTTGACCAAGGGTGAACAGCAGTATGGCTATAAAAGAATTCAGTAACAGCTGTAGTGGTCATATTTCTATTCCACTACAAAATCCTGTTTCTGGCGCAAACTTGCAGGAACTCAGTCCTCAGCAGAAATAGGTACCAGGTACCTTGCAGGTATTTAGCTTCTTCATGCCTTCTGCCTCACTTTGTTTCCAATTTATTTCTTATTTTGTTTCTGCCTCTCTGACCTTCGTTTTGTATATTTTCCCCTTGTTTCCTACATTATACTAGTATGAAATATGCGCTGCAGATTCATGCATGTATACATGGGAAGCATGAATTATGGAATATGTTTCTACCATTACAATATCAAAAGTAAAATTGATAAAGAAACGGTTCACCTTTTTTGGGGCGTTAGGATGCAGCAGTCCAGTGGAAAATTTTGCAGACTCACAAATATCGTCCAAATTAATTTAATCTGTAAAATAAGAAATGTCCTAAATGAGATTTTTCTGCCCTTTGCAGTATACACAGTTTCATACTTGTACCCTTCATAGCCATCCGTATTCAGTCATTTATATTCTCTGCAACAGTTTCATTTGAAACCATAGAGCTTCTAGGTTTTCTATAACTAAAAACTCAGCAAGAAAAAATGGTGTGTCGTTTAGATACAGCAAAAATAGACAACTAGAGTATTTAGTTCTGCAAGGCATGATTGTTCACATTTGTATGTGACAGCAATGGCAACAAAGTTGCACTCTGGCTGACAGCTGTTT
This sequence comes from Ampelocalamus luodianensis, assembly GCA_036346255.1. Classification (NCBI taxonomy): domain Eukaryota; kingdom Viridiplantae; phylum Streptophyta; class Magnoliopsida; order Poales; family Poaceae; genus Ampelocalamus; species Ampelocalamus luodianensis. The sequence goes on from CM070637.1 coordinate 41,289,518, forward strand.
TCATATGCACTTCAGTTTGTTCAATGAACATTTTCTTTACTAAGAGAGTGCAAGTCTCATTCATCACATGTACAACTAACCACTTCTTCAGCTGAGCCATAATTATTTGTAAATGGAGTTACAGTTAAGCCCACTAATGAATCTGGCAGTTGCACTTATACAAGAAAAATATGGTTTGTCTAATTTTTGCAGGTGACAGTGGAGGCCATGAAGTTTGCCTTTGTTGCATTCTTGTTCCCTGCGCTGCTGCTCTTGCTGCCTCATATTACCTGCTTCATATTGCACGGGAATGAGACTGATCATATGGCACTTCTTGATTTCAAGCAAGCATGTAGTGATCCTCATGGATCCCTGGCCTCCTGGAATGCGAGTACTCACTTCTGCTTGTGGAAAGCGTCTCATGCAGCCTGAAGCATCCCCAGCGTGTCTCTCTGCTCAATCTCACTGATCAAGGCTTGGTCGGCTACATCTCTCCTTCCCTTGGAAACCTTACACATCTCCGAGCACTGCGCCTGTCAACTAACAGCTTTGGCGGTGAGATCCCAGCTTCCATTGGTCGTCTGCGCCATCTGGAGGTGCTCTCCTTGAGCAATAACTCACTGCAAGGATGGATTCCTGACGAGCTCTCTAATTGTTCTGAGCTCCAGGGCTTATACTTGTTCTCCAACCAGCTAAGAGGAGGGATTCCTCATAACATTGGTTCCCTTTTGAAGCTTGGCATTCTGGTTCTGTCGGCAAATAACCTCACTGGAACCATTCCACGTTCGGTTGGTAACATGACAGCTCTCCGTGTGGTTTCTCTGTCCGTAAACTACCTTCAGGGAAGTATCCCTGGGGAATTTGGGCAGTTGTCGGGGATGTCATACTTGGCACTTGGTGCCAACTTGCTGTCGGGAAGAGTACCGTCGACGTTGTTCAATCTGTCATCTCTCAGTTTTCTTGGTCTGGAGTTGAACCATCTCGACAATGCGGTGTTACCTTCTGACTTTGGCAGCCATCTTCCCAGTCTGCAACACCTCGGGTTGGATGCGAACCATTTTGAAGGGCCTATCCCAGCTTCACTAGCCAATGCTTCAAGGCTCATCGATGTCGGCTTGTCCCGCAACCATTTCAGTGGCCAGGTGCCTATCTCTCTAGGTAATTTGAAATATCTCACCTTCCTGAATCTTGAATACAACAATCTTGAATCAAGTGATAGGGGGAGCTGGGAGTTTATCGATTCACTGACCAATTGCAGCAAGCTTCAAGTGATCGCACTGTCTGAGAATAGCTTGAGGGGAGCTGTGCCAAATTCCATAGGAAACCTCTCCTCTGAATTTCAGATATTGTATCTTGGCACAAACCTATTATCTGGGAAGTTTCCATCAGGTATTGCAAATCTCCGGTCCTTGGCTGGTTTATCGCTTGAAAACAACCAGTACATAGGAGCTATTCCTGAATGGATTGGAAATCTTGAGAATTTGCAGGCTTTATACCTGGAAGGAAACAGCTTCACCGGGCCTATCCCCCTTTTAATTGGTAATCTTTCTCAGTTGTTGTATCTCTATCTGCAAGATAATAAGATTGATGGGCTAATTCCCCCCAGCCTTGGGAACATGAAGAGCCTCCTAATATTGAACATCACTAACAACAGTCTCCAGGGCAGTGTACCAGCTGAAATTTTCATTCTTCCCTCACTGATAAATTGCCAATTGTCCTCGAACAAACTTGATGGCATTTTGCCTCCAGAAGTTGGCAATGCCAAACAGCTCATGGAGCTGAATCTTTCATCGAACAAGCTATCTGGAGAAATCCCAGACACTCTGGGTTATTGCCTTGGCTTGGAAATCATCGAATTGGCGCAGAACTTCCTTGTTGGGGAAATTCCAGTATCCTTGGGCAGGTTGGAGGGCTTGAAAATACTGAATCTTTCTCACAACAACTTATCAGGATCCATTCCCAAATCTTTGGATGGTCTGAAGTTGCTCAATCAAATAGATATTTCATATAATCATCTTGTAGGTGAGGTCCCAACAAAAGGTGTGTTCTTAAATGTATCTGCCCTCACGCTTGAAGGGAACAGAGGGCTGTGCGGTGGTGTTCTAGAACTCCACATGCGTGCATGCTCTGTTGCATCATCAGATTCAACGAGGCGAAGGCGGTCTCGCGTGGTCATAACTATAGCCACTATAACAATCACATGCATAACTTTACTTGTGATACTGATCATTCTAACTTTCCTGTTTCGGAAGAACAAGTTGAAACAGGCAACTGTGACTCTACCTTCATTTGATGCAAAGTTCCCCAAAGTTACTTACAAAGATCTAGCCGAAGCAACAGATCGATTCTCATCATCCAATTTGATTGGTAGAGGAAGGTATGGTTCTGTCTACAAAGCAAGGTTACATGGAGAGGCTAATTTGGTAGCCGTGAAGATTTTCGACATGGGAACGAGAGGCGCAAATAGAAGTTTCATTTCAGAATGTGAAGCTCTGAGAAGTTTAAGGCACCGTAATCTTGTTCCTATCCTAACAGCCTGCTCGAGTATTGATTCTAGAGGAAATGATTTCAAAGCTTTGGTTTACGAGTTCATGCCTAATGGTAGCCTCGACTCATTGCTATACCCGAAGGAAGATGGTATGCACGCTCCATGTTATCTGACTCTAATTCTAAGGTTGAGCATTGCTCTCGACATCGCAAATGCATTAGAGTATCTTCACCATAGTAGCCACAGGCCCATTGTTCACTCTGATCTGAAGCCTAGCAACATCCTTCTTGCCGATGATATGAGCGCTCGCGTCAGTGACTTTGGCCTCGCAAGATTCTATGATCATGCAAGCTCAACTAGCACGGTTGCGGTAAAGGGAACCATTGGCTACATTGCTCCTGGTAATGTTAAAAGCATTATTTAAAACTTGGTAAAATGTTGATTCCAATGTGTTGAACTAACCTTAATCTCTTCTGTGCTTTCAGAGTATGCAACTGATGGGCGAGTCATGGGCTCATGGCTTCCAGTGATGTGTACAGTTTTGGGGTCATTCTAATGGAGATGCTCACTGGGAGGAGGCCTACTGATCACATGTTCGGAGATGGCCAGGGCATTGTGAGCTTTGTTGAGGCGAGCTTCCCTGACCGGATAGCAGAAATTGTTGATGCCCAGCTGCAGGAAGAAATTAAGGACATCGAAATTCAGAGCGGGAGCACAGCGACGATCATCGAGTGCGTGCAGTCTGTGCTGAGGATTGGGCTGTCCTGCACATGCCAAACGCCAAATAAGAGGTTGGAAAGGCAATTCAAATTGTCTTCTTTGTGGGGTAGAAGAGAATCTTGATCATATTCTGTTTTCCTGTAGTTTATCAAATTTCTTATGGATTTGCTTTAAAGAGATTCTTAGCTGGGAGCGTCATCCTTCTTGTTTAGATGACTTTCAATTGAACTGGTTGGATCAGAGTGGGGCTACTAATTACAATGTTGCTTTGTTTAGTTTTGCAGCTTTGGCATGGACTCTTTGGAGAATTAGGAACAATATGGTGTTTGAGAAGAATTTTATTAAGAATCTTATAGATGTGATCTTCAAAACTTTATCTTGTTTGCAGCAATGGAGGGTCCTATTACAAAAGGATGAGGGTGGAAAGCTGGATTGTCTCTTGACGGCTTCTGAAGCGTGGGTGAAAAACTTTTGTAATAAGAATGATAGCTCTTCTGTGTAGATTGTGGTTGGAGTATTTGTCCTTTTGACTTGCTGGTAGTTGGTTTTGCTGCGCGTGTGTTGCAAACTGGAGACCCCAGTGTTGATCTTTGTTTCAATTTGTAAGAACTGGTTATATGCTTTCAATCAAAAGCAGGGTTTCTCCCCTTTTCAAAAAAAATAAATAAGAGGATGAACATGAAAGAAGTGGCCATGAAGTTGCAGGCCATCAGGGAGTCCTATGTTGGAGAAGAAGCTCTTGAAGTGGTCTGTTAGTATCACCTGGATAATCTTCAGTTTGTAATTCATTCAAGAACTTGTGTGCACCATAATTCCATCCAAGATCTGGACAGAAAATAAATAGGGGTAATTGATGATTTGCTACTCTATAGAGCAGCACTTTAGTATTTGCCACTCTTAATGCAATTCATCGTTTGTCACTTCGTAGAAAACTTAATTCATTATATGCCACTTTCTACAGCTTTGATCTTACTTGCCCCTACCTTGAACGATTTTGCCCTTTTCTTCTTCATCCCCTTCTTCCTCCTCTGTTCGTCTTCTTATTTTTCTTGCCCCAGCCATGGTTACTACGGCACCATCTGTCCTGTCTTCCTAGTTGTCGGGATCTAAATATGCAAATCTGGACCCTCTGTGTATAACACACTAGTTGAGGATCATGTTAGTGCATATAGTGTTAACATAGATGAATATCATTCTACACAAGGCGAATATAAGAATAAATGACTAATTTGATTAATAAATAGTAATTGTAACCTTATGGTCAAGTTTACACTTATTAAACTACGCGGGGCTAGACACTAGGTAAAGAGACAGCAGTTGAACGGAAACAATTTCAACGAGAACCCATCAACTTGCCACAGGCAACCGTCTAGGATCAAGACATAGCGATCACCCTCCTCTTTAAACTCCTCCTCAAAAGCAGGCGAATACTCCTCCACTTAAGCTAAATGATCGCAACAAGAATGAGTACTCTAAGTATTCAACAAGTTGTATCACATAATGTAATTATAGATGATGTCTTATTTCAAAGGAATATCTTCTATGGTTATTTTGCAGAAAAGTAACATTTACATTTGAATCTAAATAATAGATTGAAAGAGTATTTCAAAACAAAAATAATAATAATAGTTTAATAAGTATTTTCACAAAGCTCACAAAGCCTAACCAATTTCATTCACACAACCACATGAGTTAAATCACACAGTTGCCCCTTCCCAATTGTTTTTTTTATGAAAATCTACCCTTCGTGTGAAATCCCCTAGCATATCCATGACCACGGACGTGGCTATTTGAATAGATTGATTAACACTCTGCAGAGGTTTGTACACTTTACCCATAATATGCAATCACTTGTACAGAGCTGATCACAACAAAACCTTTACGAAACTTTATCTCGAAAATTGACCCTCCCGATTTGCATACCCTCAGTACCAACCCTTACACAGTGCTTTGGACCGACGCACACCATTGGACTTGGAAGCAGCAAACCGTCCATAAATGTGGCCCTACAAATTATTCCACACCTCCACCCTATCACAGAGCTAACCTACTACCTGAGTAGTCAATGTCGAGACTCCATAACTTACTAAGTTAAGAATGTCTCATACCAGGCATGTGGTCGTACAGTTATGGCTTAGTTCAATGACACACAAAGTTAAGTCCTTAATTGACCAAGACGAGACTGCCAAGCTACCCTAAGTAACAATGTTCACAAACCCAATCACAAAGCTCCACCATGTCACAATTATTTCCACTCGCCTCAGCGTAAATATGTTTCCACCCTATTGGTTAAGAGCATCGCATACCATCAACGAGTAACAACATATAACACACAGTCTTTACACAAAGTTGTTCCATAATCACTTAGTCAAATTTAGATTTTGCAACTCAAAATGTTATCAATAACCCGTTGCATTGCTAAGCAGACTATTTGTGTCTAACCAACCCACATTGGTGCTATGATAATACCAACTATCAATTAACCAAGTTAGGGTAACAAAAGATCATGATAATACAATGGGCAAGGTGGATATAATCAAATGGATGTATAGCTAATCCCAAAACATTTCAAGAATAAATAATTGAAGTAATGCAGTAATTTGAATCAAAGTAATTTTTTTGAAAGCTAGGTTCAACATGGTCAAAAGTACAACTTTCCTTGAAACAAGTTTTAGTACTGGTCTTGAGCTTAATCAACTCATCCTTCCTCGAAAGCTCTCAAAGTAACAACGTCTACTTGCAAATGAAAGTGAAAACTCAAATAAATACAAAACAGAGTAACAAATTAACTCCAAAAATCATATAAAAATCACAAGGAGGTAGGGCTTGAATTTAGACAAATTTAGAAACTTGAATGGACTCAATCGGAGTACGTATAAGGAAGAACGGGCTCTTGGAATATTTAAATCTAAGAAAAAGATAAAGAAAAATACTATTTCGGATTTTCATAATTTTCTTTTTAAAGGAAATTCCAAAATATTGCATTATCATGACATTAGCAATAAATTTTAGAATTAAAAAATCCTAAAATAGGAAATAGAGACTGACAGGTGGGACCCATGGTCTATGGACTAGGTCTATGGGTTTGGCTCGTGGTCTATGGCTCATGGGTCTACGGAACAGGGTACTTGACATGTAGGGTCCACATATCACAGACTTGGCTCATGGTAGACTAGTTTTAGCTAGGGTTAGGTTTAGGGTTAGGGTACAGATCTGCCACGTGGGCTGCCACATGATGCTAACGGGGTGACACAAGGGCGATGGAGCTGAGGTGGACGACCACGACGGCGGCACTCCGGGACCGAAGGTCACTGGTGTTTGAGGCCACGACGGCGCAAATAGAGGCACGCAACAGGTAGATAAGTCCACAGGGATCATGAAGGATCGCGGGAAGGCTACGATAGCACAAACAAAAATTTTACTGCGCAACCAAGGAACCTCCGCTAGTAATAGATCACGAGATTACCACTAGACGCGCCGACTCGTAATGGAAGTAGAGTCGATGTAGCGAGTTGAAGCAGTCGTAGTCGTACTTGCCGTGCGCCTTCTCCTCCTACTCCGATGAACGTTGTGAGTCGCGGATCGTCCTAGTGCTAATGCTTCGCAACAGCACCTCCAAGGTATCGACACGTACGGGACAGGGACACCACGCGCAGGAGTGCTAGCACTGGCGACGTGGTTGAGGAGAGTGTGGCTATTAGGGTTTCGGGATTTCTTCCACAAAGATTGATCAATCATACCCCATGCCATCGCCCCTCTATATATAGGTATCCATATTGGGTCCTCAACCTGAGGCCCATTAGGAACTCGTGGCCTATAAGAGTTCGGATCTCCATCCAAATCAAATCATCGCCCTTTAAGTGTGTGACCCTATAGGTTCGTGTGTAATCGGTTGTGATTCGGAAACTTTTTCCCAATCACGAGTCGTCAGCAGTACCTAGCAGCACATAACGATTCCCGAACACACACAAAATATATCGGACGAACCTTAATGCAATATGATCTACGACCAGGTCCTTATCACTTACGACCAGCTCGTACTTAGTCACGACCAGTTCATAATTAGTTACAACCAGTTCGTAACTCTTTACGACCAGTTAGTATCTAACTACGACCAGTTTGCAACTCCTTACGACTAGTTGGTGATTATGTTCGAGAAGTCTTCGACTAGGTCGCATCTCCATACGACTTCGACCAGTCTACGACCTCGGCAACTGAATGACCTGCTTGTGTATTCTCCCTTTGCCTCACGACATCTGGTTGAACTCCAGGTGAGATAATATGTCATCCATGGACTGTTCAATACTTTCTCGATCAAGTGTCGAATAACTTCATGTGGTCGACACTTCGACCACTAGTGTCATGGCCATGCACTTTCTTTATTCGACCACAACGAGGGCCGAGACATCTCTCCGTTATGTTAGGAGGGCAAATCCCATATCCGACCAGTCACATTCCTCCGCATGTTTCATAGCATACCCAAAGCTACCTTTATAACTACCGATTCACGAGAGTAGCGTTTGGCAACCCCTAAGAGTGCTATTACACATGTAGAAAACTATGCTGATCTCAGGTCTAAGGATTATACATCATCATTGCTTGAGACCAACTAACGACACATAGAATCATAACAATCTCAATAGTGTCTCAAGGTGGGTCTTATCCAACACTATGTTCTCTAACATGTGTCCACATTATTGATTCGATATATCTATATCCATGACCGATGAAACATGGTCATTAATCAATACATGTACTGGTCGTAGAGTCACTGGTGTTCCGACCAGTGACATTCGACCAGGGATGCTTTTAGAACGACATCATATAAGATAAAGAGTTTCACCAACAAGTCACATGCTCATTGATCTATATAACTGATGATTAATTCAAGGAACAAGATAACATATTATCAAATGTTATGAACATAATGAAATATAATCATCTCTATGATTGCCTCTAGGGCATATTTCCAACAGATCACACCGGGTGGTTTGCAGACGCAAGGGAATGACGGAGTTGACCAGTGGCGAGACTTGAGTGGTGGCGGCGCATGGTCTCCAACGGGATCGAGGTTCTGGCGATACTCCGGCGAAAACAAGGGACAGGCGGTGTAGATCATGTCCTTGCGATCTCAACAAAGGCAGTGCGAGAGATGGGGAACACCAATGATGATGGAAAATGGTGACCATGGTTTTGGCGACGGCTTTTCTTCTCGATGCGATTCCGGCGACGATAAGGCTCGAGCAAGGTGGCGGGTAGGATTTTAGTGGGCGACGCAGCCCAGGGTGCAGAAAACGAAGGCCCTTGGGTCCTTTTAAAGGCGGCGATGAGGTGTTTGGAATGAACATGGCGGTAGAGTGGTAATGGACTCGGAGAAGAGAGTCCAAGTCGGGGACGACTAGGACACACCTAACAGGCGCGCGTGGGTTAGGTTGGGTGGATTGGGTCGGAGTAGGAGAAATGAATGGGCTGACAAAATAAAATTCAGCCCAAAGTTTTTCCTGATATTTTAAATAGCTTTTCTATTTTAAAAATACCAGAAAATCCAAATGGCAAGTTAAAAATAGCTAATAATCTCGAAAAAATTCCAGAAAAATCTAGAAATATTTCCAGGCACAAAGAAGTCAAATAAAATAGTTTTTTTTTATTTAATTGATATTTGGATTAGTCACATTAAATTGTTTTGATTTGAAAGTCCCATTTAAGATTTATTAAATTCAAATATTTTTTGGTGAAATTTTCCAATGGACTAAACTACTCAAAAAGATTTTAAAACTCAGAAAATTAGGATGTTACATTGGTCTCCACCATCTCCACCGCACCAAGAGCCCTGAAGGCTAGGCTAAACAACTTGAGCACACTGTAGCAGACGGCCGCCACCCGCCGAGTAGCGCTTGAGCGTCGGACTTGGCTGGGTTGGCACTGCCGACCACTACGCCGATCGCCCCAAACCCGACCAGTATTCAGTTGCATGTACCAACCAATTCACCCCAAAACTTAAGTTGATGAGGAAAGACGGACAATTCACTTATACTTCAACACTCCACCTCACGTGTAAGCTTTCTCAGGCCTAAGACATGGAATAGAAGTTACTATAATTATTTTTCTTTAATTGCGCCAACCGGGTCTTGAACTCAAGATCTCTTGGCTCTGGTACCATGTTGAGTTGCATGAACCAACCAATTTACCCAAAAGCTTAAGCTGATGAGGAAATACGGACAATTCACTTGTACTTCAACAGCCAGCGTGGCAGGCAGACGAACCCGCCGGGCAACAACAGTAGCAGCGCTGCTCCGGTCGCGAACACCAGCGCGGACACGGCCGCTGCCTTAGCTAGGCTTAGCAATTGGTGGCACTCCTCCTCTGCCGCCACCTTGATCTTGGCCTCACTGTCCTCCTCCTCATCGCCATCGCGGTTGCAGCGCCTGGGCCACCTCAATGTCCTACTACACGTACAAGGACACGAACTCGCCGATGGACATGCTACACGCGCCGACGATGAGGCCGGTGAGGCTGGATACTAGCATCGCACTGGCGGATTGATTCACGGCACCAATGCCGACCATGAGGGATGCCACAGACATCAGCCCGTCGTTGACACCTAGCACGGCCGCGCGGAGCCACTGCGCCCTGCTGGAGTAGTCGACGGCACCGGCCTCGTCGTTGCTTATATGTGGGACATCATCGGCGATCGTGGAAGTGTGAACTATGGAGTTCATTTGCATGGCCATGGAGAGCTTGGATATATATATATATATATATATATATATATATATATATATATATATATATATATATATATATATATAGAGAGAGAGAGAGAGAGAGAGTTGGCCATTTGCGATGGCTCGGAAGAAGAAAAAAGGAGTAAGACGAAGAGGGCAAAATCGTCTAAGGGTAGAGGCTTGCATCTTCTAGGAAGCGGAAAATATTGAATTGCATCCTATAGAACGATAAATCCGAAAGTACCACTCTATCGATTGACATATCATTAATTGTTCCAAATAAATATAAGTATATAACACCAAGCAATCTCAAGAGGAGAATGCTACATTCGACAGATCTGAGGGGAGGGAGCAGAGGCCACCGACACCGCCCCGCGGCCGCCGATCGGATCCGGCCGGAGCCACGCATTCCGCGTCTCGCCCGCCGGAGGGGCTCTGCTGCACCTTCTCGCCCTGCTATCGCAGTCATTGGCGCCACTGTCTATGTTGGATCTCAACACCAGGAACACACTCAAACGCTCAGTGAATTCACTCGCCAGAGTTGAGGACGGAGGACACACGCACTGCTTTTGCAGAACTACATTTTCCCTTCTCTTTTCGATGCCACCAAAGACTCAATACATGACTTAAATACACACACGCTAGGCAACAAGCTGCCTTCAACTCACGCCATGCAAGCCACTACTAACTGCATGCACTAACAAACTCTAACGCACGCAGTCTTTTCTCCTTGCTGTTATTCCATCTCAAACTGAATGCTACTTGACTTTATCAGCTAACACATGCATGCATGCGGCAACTACTTGCAGTCAGGCCACTAGCCACATGATCCGATTTCCATGGCACGACCACAACGTGCACATCAACATGCACTTGACTAAATACCAGCCTACATGCGAAGTAACAACTCCTAATACGTGTTAATCAAAGAACTACTAATAAACATCAAGATTAACTCTAACATTCTCTCCCTTAATCTTGATGCATCGACTCACAAGCCGACATCCGATCTCCTGACACATCTTCAAGAAGTTCTGCCGCCTTCTTGCTAACCATGCCGCTGGTGACACAACTTGCCGATGCCTCGCAGGCCGCCGACGCCGCGCCGCGCCCGAGGCGTAGCACCGCAGCTGCCGAGAGCCGCCGTCGCCTGACCGAGCCGTGCGTTGCCCGGCCGCGTCGCACGGCTTTTCCTCGTACCTCGCTCTGATACCAAATGTTGGCTTTGCCTAGGAGAAAACTCACTCATGGCTCTCCCTGTCTTGGTGTTTCTCTTGAAACACGCACACAGGAGGAAGATAACTAAAAACAAACAGACTCAACTCTGCCGCATCTTCCTTTTTCTTCTACCTCAGCTTCGATTGTCTTTCGCCGGTAACACAACTAGACGACGATGGAGACTCTCACTAGAGCTTACACACATGAGAACTTGGAACACACCTACAAGAACTCATGGGCACATACATGCATCATGCATTGAACCTCACCTACATGCATGACCATGACACAAATATATGCACGTATGTAACACACCTCCTACGTGCAAAAAGAAATAAATGACACATGCAACACTCCTACTGTGCCATCTACGTTTGTCGGCCTCATGCCGTTGTCCCACTTCTGCACGAATGACTTCTCCATCTTGTTGTCGATTTGGGAGAAGTCGTTCTCTTCATACTCCACGAAGACATGGTGTGGAAGAAGCCTGCTGAGTGCGTCCTCGAACGCCATCTGCTCCACCGCGCGCCCTCGCCGGCCTGACGTCGCCACCCGTCGCGTGTCCTCCGCACCGGATAACATCTCCTCGCTCTGATACCAAATGTTGGATCTCAACACCAGGAACACACTCAAACGCTCAGTGAATTCACTCGCCAGAGTTGAGGACGGAGGACACACGCACTGCTTTTGCAGAACTACATTTTCCCTTCTCTTTTCGATGCCACCAAAGACTCAATACATGACTTAAATACACACACGCTAGGCAACAAGCTGCCTTCAACTCACGCCATGCAAGCCACTACTAACTGCATGCACTAACAAAATCTAACGCACGCAATCTTTTCTCCTTGCTGTTATTCCATCTCAAACTGAATGCTACTTGACTTTATCAGCTAACACATGCATGCATGCGGCAACTACTTGCAGTCAGGCCACTAGCCACATGATCCGATTTCCATGGCACGACCACAACGTGCACATCAACATGCACTTGACTAAATACCAGCCTACATGCGAAGTAACAACTCCTAAGGGCATGTACAGTAGTCCACCATCAGTTGTCTATAAGAGATGCCACCTACGATTTTTGATGAGATGGAGGAAAGAGAATAAAGAGAGAGAGAAAGGTTGTCTATAATGCAATCGACGGCTTCCTTCCGAACACTCCGGATGCTATCGACGGCTTTTTCCCCCTTGTACGCTTTTTCTTCCCCCCGGTCGATCCGGTGTTCCCAACCTCCACACACGCAATTTTCCTCGCCGCCTGCCCCGCCGCACGCGCAATTTCTTCAGCACGCCCGGCCTCCTCGCGCGCAATCTGCTCCACGCTCGCGATTTCTTCTCCACGCCAGCACCCCGCGCGCGCAATTTCTCCTCCACGCCCTACCCCCGCGTGGGAAAGGAAAAGGGGACCGACTTCTTCTCCACGCCCTTCTTCTCCACAACGCGTGCCTCTTCCAATCCGAGGCGACCCCATCACCTCCCGCAGGCCGCAGCTGCTGCTCGCATTTGCTGAACCGGGAAGATGCCTCGCCGATCGACACGGGTGGGTGCGCCGCCACCGCCGCCGCAGGGATCTGAAGTAAGCACATCTGTGGAGCATGCAGCCGCCTCCTCCCGCTCCAGCGCCGCCGTTTGGTGGGGCGGCGCATACACTGGTAGCCCCGCCGCCTCCTCACCTCTAGCAGTCCCCACGGACAAGCAGGCAGGTCAGGCCGCGGCTGCTGAGTTCGCATCCCCAACCTCAGATCCACAACACTGGTACTGTTTGTTCTTCCTGATTTGTACATTACGAAGAGATTGGTTGTTCACAAATTCGGTTCTTATTACTTCCCTTTGCTAGAACAAAGTTAGTTTTCATAATTATCTATATGCATGTGAGTATGTATGTGGTGGGTAACTTTGATGTAGATGTATGTGGTGGATAACTCTGATGTTGCACTGATCATGTAATTAACTGAAGATAAACAGGGCATTCGTTATCTTCTGAGTTCTGGCTTCAGTAATACTTGTGCTATGGGTTCTACCAAGATACACATGAAAGTTGTTATTTGCATGACCAAAACCATGACATCCAACATTGCCAATTTGCAAAGATTCGCCCAAGAATTTGAACTTCATATATTGATAGAGACAAACATCTTCAATCTACTGTAGAATAGGACCATGTGTTTGATATACCAGAGCCCTTGGCTTTTGCTTATTTCAGTAGTTGAAGTATCCATGCGAAACTTCTCGTCTGGTACTTGTGCTTTTACATCCAAGAAGTATATGCAGCATTCTATTGTAGTCACCTCCATAATACTTAGGCTGAAATGAGTAAACTTCATTCAGTATGGACATATCATTTTGCTCACATGTTGCATTCTGTTAGATGTGTAGCTTATGGAACTGGTTTGCAAGAGAAAAGCTTTCGTTTTGGCATTGGATATATCATTTTGCTCACATGTTTGGTCCTATTTCAGAAAATGGATGTCTCAATTCAGATTATATACCTTGGTTTCTACATGACATTGTCACAATATTTCAGAATTTATGCCACCATATAGCTGTTCAAGTTCTGTTTACACTATTGTATGGTTTCTAAGATGTATGTACGGTTTTTTTCCTTCTTTATCAGGGGGGAGGATCCTCGTCCGCCAGGTGGTTTCCTAAGCTATTTACATAATCCATCGAGTTTACCCCTTCCACATCAGGTCCCTAATCAGTCGGCCATGTCACAAAATTTCAATTTCATTGGCGGTCCTTCACACTATGCTCCATTCATGGCAACACGGCCATCGGCTGCCAAAGGGATTCCATCACCATCAGTTTGCAAGTCGAGCACTCCACTTGCATCGTCCGGTTTGTAACCCCAGCCACCCATCAATGTTGACAGTGGCGACGACGATGGAGAAATTATGACCGACAAGCGTATTGCATGGACAAAAGAGGAGGACCTAAGATTGGTAAGTTTCTTACACACTTATACGTGTTAAATGGTAATATGAGTGACTCTCCGAGTAACAACTTGAGATCTTATGAATGTCCACAGCAGCTAATATTCTTTGATCACAATGTAGATGAGCTCTTGGTTAAATAACTCAAATGACCCAATCAATGGGAATAACAAGAAGAATGATCAATATTGGGGAGATGTTACTAGTGTGTACAACAGCACCACTCCAAACAATCGGAGAAGACTAGCGAAGCAAGCCAAGGACCGTTGGCATAGTCTTAACAAGCTAGTCTACCAGTTTCAATGCGCTTGGAACAAGGCCTTCAATATTTATGCTAGTGGGCAGTCCGATGACCAGTTGATGGACAAGGCCCATGCATTCTATGAAGCAGACTATAAAATGGGACAATTTCGTCACATTAATTGTTGGAAGGCTGTCCGAGACCAGCCCAAGTGGCAGACATACAACGAGTGGCTTGATAAAAAGAAGAAGAGAAAGATGTCGGAAGCAGGGGAGGCAGGTGAGCATTCGTCGACATGGAAGTGCTCGACAAGTATATTGCTGCTCAGGCCGAAGCAAAAAACAATCGTAGCGGGATGCTAGAATTGCAACAACGTCTCTCCGCTGAGAAGCTTGAATCAGCAAAGCTCTCAGCCCTTGCTGCAAAGGACAACAAGGAGGCCAAAAATCTTGAGAGAGAGTCTGAAATGATGAAAACGTATAGAGCTCTGATTATGCTAGATACAATTGGGATGACGGACGATATGAAGAACGAGCATGCGAAGGCACTTAAGACTATGAGGGAGAGATTATTTGGCAATGCTCAGTAAGATCTATTCCTAGTCCTTATGTTTCCTTTGCAAGTTAATGAAATGCAGTCTAAAAGTTTGTTCTTTACATCTTGAAGGGTTTGATGTTGCAATGATTGTGATGCTGCTCTGGAGTACCTGGTGTTACTGTTCTGCTATGGAGTCTCTAGTCATTTATCATTTGATTTATTTTCAGTTCCTAGTGTTAATGTTCAGTTCAACTTGGACATATGTATGTGTGTCTTCCATGTGCAAATGTTGCTCTGGAGTCCCTAGTGTTTATGCTGCTCTTGAGTCCTAGTGTTAATATTCAGTTCAACTTGGACATATGTATGTGTGCCGTCCATATGCAAATTTGGCTCACTGGTGTCCTTAGTGTTAATGGAGTCCCTAGTGTTTATGCTGCTCTGGAGTCCCTATTGTTAATGTCCAGTTCAACTTGGATATATGTATGTGTGTCTTCCATGTGCAAATGTTGCTCACTGCATTGGATGATACTCGGTCCAGCTAATCCAGTCATGATGCTGGGATTTAGGAGTCAAGATCTGCATGTATGTATGTGACTGGTATTAGGAATGCTGGGATTGAGGAGTCAATATTTGTATGGAGAAAGACTCGGTAATGGATCGAGTCATGAGCTAATGGAGAAAGACTCGGTAATGGATCCAGTCATGAGCTAATGGAGAAAGACTCGGTAATGGATCCAGTCATGAGCTAATGCGTGCATGGCATACGAGTACAGTAGTACTAACTGTTTGGCCTGTCCATTGCTCAAATTTCACTATACATGGTCATGGTGCATGAAGCCATTTGCATATCAGCGGCGTGACACCACCAGTCCAGTGCATAAGTGGACAAGAGATCTATTTGCGTAGCTCAAGCCTTGCCTTTTCAACCCGACAGCTTTTGAGTGCTATCATCATTTGTGAGTTTTTTTGAAGCACTGCTTGTTGGTTCTTGATTGCTGTCGTATTTAGTATCAGTTCTTTGTTATCTTGTTTTAGCTTACGTACTGATATATGAATGCTTGGACAATTATACTGATAGGATGTACATGAAAATTCCTAGCTCACTTTCGCTCTCATTGCAATCACGTAGGACATCGTCAACAAAACATGTCGTATGAATCAGGCTCTTCTTGTTTTGATGATGACGACGTCACCGACACTTTTGACCCAACTGAAGTAACGTTGGAAGACTTCATCACCGAGCAAGACATCTTGGACCGAATTGGCGAGCGGATTGGTGCAGAGTTGATGGCCAAACTAGAGGAACAAAGTGTTGAATCATCACGACGCCGAAGTGGTCCCAGGAGGTACATACCGAGGGATCATGAAGCCGCCCATAAGGAGCTTGTGGTCAACTATTTCTCTGAGCATCCTCTCTACACCGACGAAATGTTCCGTAGAAGGTTTCGAATGAGAAGACCCCTATTCCAACGAATTGTGACTGCCCTTGAAGACTGGGATCCCTATTTCACTTATAGGACAGATGCTACTAATAGACTGGGACTCTCGCCACTGCAGAAGTGTACAGCTGCAATCCGTATGTTAGCGTATGGCACCCCTGCCGACCAACTCGATGAGGTACTAATGATCGGCTCTAGCACTGCATTGGAGTGTTTGGGCAAGTTCGCGCAAGGGGTGATTGACATGTTTGGTGGAGAGTACTTGCGACACCCCACAAGTGACGAAGTGGAGCGTTTGCTTCAAATCGGTGAGTCTCGTGGCTTCCCTGGCATGCTAGGGAGCATTGACTGTATGCATTGGCAGTGGGAGAAATGTCCAGTTGCATGGAGGGGCCAATTCACCCGGGGTGATCATGGTGTCCCTACTATGATCCTTGAAGCGGTTGCTTCGCATGACCTTCGAATATGGCATGTTTTTTTTGGTGTCGCTGGGTCAAATAACGACATCAATGTGCTTAATCAGTCACCATTGTTCATTGAAGAGTTGAAAGGGGAAGCTCCACAGGTGCAGTTCACTGTCAATGGGACGCAGTATGACAAGGGTTACTACCTAGCCGATGGGATTTACCCAGAATGGGCCGTCTTTGTGAAGACTATACCCCTCCCTCAGACAGAGAAGAACAAATTGTTTGCACGACACCAAGAAGGAGTAAGGAAAGATGTTGAGAGGGCATTTGGGGTATTGCAATCTCGTTTTAACATTGTGCGGCGTCCAGCACGGTTGTGGAGACGGGTCGCTGTCGGAAAAATCATGGAAGCTTGCATCATTCTTCATAACATGATTGTTGAAGACGAGCGAGAAATGGTTACTGTTCCTATGGATTTGAACGAGACTCCAGGGACATCTTTCGTTCTACCGCCGGAAGTCAACAATGGCCCTAACATTTGCTTTGCGGACGTGCTACGAAGGAATTCGTCTATTCGTGCTCGGCCAACACATACACAACTCAAGAGTGATTTAGTTGAGCATATTTGGCACACATTTGGGAATAATTAAAATCATTATGCCTTGTTTTGATAATTTTATTATGTAATATTTTTCTTCTATTAGTACACAAATTCGATATGTACTTGTTCCTACAGATGCAATTCGCTCTTTGCTCAATGTGTGAGAACTAATCCCTTTCTTATATAATAATATTATTCTTGTGCAGTATGTCCATAATATTGTTCATGCAAGTGTGTTTCAGATATGGCAAAAAGCAACAAAATAGACCACAAAGATATAATTTAGTGTTGAACAATAAATTTTCATGTTTCATGTTCTATATAGACAACTAAATAGACAATCCATTGTAGAGGATGTTTTTAGTGCTATCTACAGATAACATGGAGTGGTAGTATAGACAGCAGCTGTCTGTACCACTGTAAATGCCCTAATACGTGTTAATCAAAGAACTACTAATAAACATCAAGATTAACTCTAACAGTCTAGCTGCCCGCGCGGGGGTCGTCGGCATAGGTGGCCCACATCTGCTCAGAGACCCAGTCCAAGAGTGCGGAGAAGCCAACGCAGCGAAGACGTGGCCGGACACCGATTAGCCTGCGGAGGTAGGGCTTGCTATGGGAAATAGGAGATGGCAGATGCTAATTTTGCTTCGAAGAAGATGAAGCATCTAACGACACACAGCTAAGTAACACCATCCCATCTTTTGTGTAGTAATGCTCAGGTTAATTCAGGTTGTCGTTCTCGTGTTTTCTGGTTGCCCCTTTGCTTATTTCTGCCGTTTTTTCTCTGTTCTTTCTTGTTCAGCGTTGGTTTTTTGTTTTCTGAATCTGCTTTACAAGCTGCTTCTAAACCTTGATCATATTCCTACCTCTCCATCCGACTCTTTCCTGCCCTCTTTGCTATGTCTCCTTCACTGCTAGAGGGGCAGCCGACCATTCGTGGCACCTCCTTCGAATCGCTTATGCTTACCAAATACTTCTAAGCAACGTGCGATCCCATCAACCCAAAAAAGCGCAAAGCAGCCTACCTCCTTGCTATGGTGGTCTCTCCGGGAATCCTCATTTCGCCGGAGAGGCTTGCCACCCTTCTCGCTTCCCGGTTCGGTGGCCGGCGGTCTGCGTATGCAGCCAAGCAACTAGGAGCGAGATTTTTTGAATTCAAAGTGGCCTCATCTGATGTGGCTTCAGAGATTGCACTACGTGGCTGGTTAGTGTCAGGATGCGTCATGATCTATCTCTGTCTAAAGCGGCGCGGGGAGGAAGCCTTTTTGGCGCATCCATCGCATGAGGCATCATTTGCAAGCAAAAATGCCGCGTAGAGACGACAAGGCAATCCGACCAAGATTGCCTTCCAGGCTCAAGTCAACTCAAAACGCAAGTCAGCTAGTGTGACCGCTCACTGACAGCAAGGAGTCGCTACCTTCCCAACTGGCTGAGATTGCATGCAGATACGCAACCAATCAGCAAAGACCTAAAGATCTCGCTTTGCGTGAAAAGTGGTCATGGAGAGCCAAGTTCCCGCAGCACGCCTGTTCTCGCACCAACTCCCGACAGACTATGGAGTCCTCTAGCGACACGGTCTTACAATGGCTGCATGCAAACTCTGATATTCTCCTGCGCTCTACCCTTTCGGACGTAACCTTGCAGCAACCTACTGATCTAGCTCCTTATAAAACAGCTCCTCTCTGGGGCAGCTAATCCCCCAAGGCCAAAACTCACATACCGTGTCTTCCCAAAAAAGCCTAAAGACTTGCATCGCAGATGTTTTCGATGCCTTTCCTTCTCTCATTTCATAGCTTCCTGTAGAGACCCGGTTGTTTGCTGTCTTTCTAGATCCACCGGCCACTACAAAAGAAACTACCCTTTTGCCTTTCAGTTAGACAAGCAATCCAAGGTTTCATCGCTACAAGTATTATCCATGGAACCTACCATTTTAGGTTGCCCTAAGGATAACCCATCATTCACTCCACCACCGCCACCGCTACCACCTCGACATAGCAGTGGTTCTAGCCGATATGCTCCAGGACATGAAAGCAGTCCTAGCTTCATCGCAAGCTCCAAAAATTCCAAAACCATCTGAGGCTGCAGCCTCTCTTTTTCTCATGGGCGACTGTGCTAGACGCATCCTACAACAAATTGCCAACCCAAGCCTTTCTGATCCCATAGCTTTTCTTTCCCAAACAACAAAACTGGAGCTGGAGGGTTATTGTTAGACCATGTGGCCAGGTCTAGAATATTTTAGTGATGAATAATTGACAATGTTGGGTACTAAAGTTATTTGTGCTGTGTGTGCGTGTGTGGACTTATGTCGGTCAAGTTGAAAAGAACTTGTGCCGGGAAAAGATGTGTTTCGGTCTTTGCATGTGCAGGGTAACTCGGAGGCGATCGTGGTCTACGGCGGTGACTGGGAGATGACTTGGTGCAAAGTCATGGTCCGAAGGGTCAAGGGTGCTGGAGGAGACGGTCGGGCTTGAGTTGGAGCGCGTGGAGATCAAAGCTGGATGATGTGTGGTGGAGCTACGGATGTGTAGTCCGGAGACTACGACACGTGACAATTTTAGGGTGTCTAAAATTGGATTGGGTTAAATTGTGACCAGATGTTAAGCCCATGTATTGGGCCCTAAGTCTATTGGGCCGTACGTGGAGGTTAAGTAATTAGGGTTTGGAGGCTATACGGGTATAAAAAGAGGGCGCTGCCGGCTGGAAGGTGAGCGATTGTGGGATAGAAAAAGCAGCAGCGCTTTTAGACGCGAGGTGCGGGCGACGGCTCCAGAAGTATCGCCAGGTGATGTGCTAAGCTGCGGTGCGCCATATGCTTTCCACGGTTTTGGGTTTTGCTTGATAGAATATTTGGAGGTGTTGATTGCTAGTAGAAGCTGTACACGTGAGCTATAGCATTGATTGCACAAGATGGAAAGGAGATTAGGCACTTGTGTGATCGTGAGACAATAATAAATTGTCATGAGGGCTTGAGCGGCATGGCTTTTTGGTTGGTGTGACTTTTGATTAATGCTTTTGTTGTTTGCTTGGATGGACATGAGAATAGAAAATTGCATTGGTGTGTTTGGTTTGCGTCGTGGCGTGATTCAATCGAGAGACGATCGTGAAGTCTGCGGCGAGACGTGATGACCAGCGCATGTGTTGTACACGGTTGTATCGCCGAGTTCGGCCCGTGAGCGAGCATTCCGCGCCGTGTACACATCTCGTGGATTTTCATGCGGCTTGATTCATGCTAAGTTTGTACTAAGGTTTGCATTGTGTTTCTTCTACGTGAGATTGCTTTTAATATACACGAGAGATTTAGTTAGAGTAAGAAAAATCTATAACAATCATTCACCCCCTCTGATTGTCATTAACGATCCTACAAGTGGTATCAGAGCGAGGTTGCTATGGCGTCAGAGAGGTATGTGAATCGTCCTCCCATGCTAGATGGTACTGATTTTGCTTTTTGGAAGTGTCGTATGCAAGCTTATATTGAGGCTCAAGGTAGTGATGTTTGGAATAAAGTTTTTAGACCTTATGTGGTTCCTGTTATTGTTCTTGATCTAAATAAAACTGATATTGATTTAAATGCTCAAGCTCAGAACTTGTTGTTTCAAGGATTTCTATAAAGAATTTGATCGTGTAGCTCATATTAATTCTGCCCACTTAATATGGAAGACTCTTTGCGATTATCATGAGGGAACCACTAAAATTAAGAAAGTGCGTAAAAATCTTTATCAAAAAGAATATTCTGATTTTGCTATGAAGCCTGGTGAGTCTATTGATGATCTTTTTGCTCGTTTTGAGAAAATATTGAGTAATTTGCGTGGTGTCAATGTTATTCCTACTGATGAAGATAATGCCACTAAAATTTTGAGATCTTTAGGTTCTGAGTGGTTAATGGTTGTCACAACTATCAATCAAACTATCGATCTAGATACTTTAACCATGGATGATCTCTTTTCTAGATTGAAAACTTATGAGATGGAAGCTTTGCCATCCAAGATTGATAAATCTTCATCTTTAGCTCTTGTAACTAACCCCATGCAGGCTGTTTCGTCGAGTTCTTTTCCTTTGTCTGCTTTATCTTCTTTTGGATGAGCAGTTGAACAGCTCCTCAAGAAGACTTGGTATTGATCTCCTCACGGGCATACAAGGCACTCAACAACATGAGGATGAAGAAGCGAGGTGGCGTCTCTCGTTCGATCACGTGCTATGAGTGTGGCGAGCCAGGTCACATTAAGTCAGAGTGTCCTAAGCTTAAGGGGAAGGTGATCAAGGAAGATAAGAATTACCGTCGTCGGCCATCCAAGAACAATAACACCAAGGGTGGCAATTTCCGTCGCAAGCTTGCTGAAAAGATCATATCGGCTATTGAGCATCTTGATTTGAGTGATGTGGAATATGAGAGTTGCGGCGACATCGCATTTACGACGATGATTCTAAAGGGAAAAAGAAGAACAACGACTTTACGGGCATGTGCTTCATGGCAAGAAACGACAACAACGACGACGATGACAGTGATCCCGATGAGGTAAGACCATCATATGATGAACTTGAAGATGGTTTGATTAAACTTGCTATTGAGTTGAAAAAGACTAAAAAGAAACTGAAAGAAAATAATTGTCTTGTTGAAAACTTAACTTCTGAAATTAATAGACTTAGAGCTTCTGTTCCTGATGATGAAAATTGTGAGTCTTGTCAAGTTTTACACTCTGAATTAGAAGCTGCTAGAACAATTAATGCATCAACCTTAGTTCAACTTGAGGATGTAACTGCTAAACTTGATGAACTAAGATTGACACATGATTCTTGTAATGCTCAGATTAAAACTTGCTCTAATTGTGGATTGCTAGAAGCTAGACTTAATTCATCTCAGGAAACAATTCAACAGATGCTCTATCATGAAATAGCTTCTTGCTCTAACTGTCCTAAACTTACCATAGAAATAGAAGCTTTGACTAGACAACTTAATGATTTTCTTTGAAAAGAAAGGTTGGCTCAGTCTCATGCTTCTAAGAAGATTGTGAATGAATCTGTTACATGCACTGCTTGTCCTACTCTAGTTAAAGAAATTGAGTATCTTAAAGACACTCTAGAAAGATTTTCTTTTGGGAAGAAAAATTTGAATATGATTCTAGACAAATCAAAAGTGAGTGTTAAAAATCATGGTTTAGGATTTAATTTTATTGAGCATGCCAAGAATAATCCTCCTACAGTTGTTAAGGTTCTTGAACCTGGAAAATTTGAAGCAAAATCTGAACCAAAACAAACTGTGTTCAAATCTGCTGGTTTTGTGCAAAGCTCCTCTAGTAATGTTGTTGGTGCCAGCTTATCATCTCAAAAGAATTCTGATTATGCTAAATTTTATTGCACCTATTGTGGTAGAGATGGACACTTGCATGAATTTTGCTTTAGACGTGTTAAGAAAGAGAAAAAGGAAAGATTGAATGCTTTAAGACAAAAACGTGCATCTTCTTTTGTTGTTCCTAGAGCTAATGCAAAAGCTAGGTTTGTAGATAACTTTTATGATGATTTTCAATCTGTTTCACGTCTTTGGTTTGGGTTACAATTCAAATAATGTTTATTCGATGTTGCTGCATTTCAAGGGCAATTAGACATGCTTCTTTTGGCATTACGATTGCTCACGAGACATATTTCAGTTCTAGTTTTTTTCTTTTTGTTCATCGTATATCTCAAGATCTTTGGATTCCTAAATCTTATTTCACTAACTTGATCTTGTGAGACCGATGTTTCTGTGATGTGATGTAAGAATAGTGACGATTTTGGAGAACATGAGCTTGATTTGGTTCTAGTCTTTTACGTCATTACTTGATTGGAACACCTGATGATTCTTCACTTTCTTTGATGGCTTCCAAGAGATTTCACTTTCTGATAGACCATGTGGAAAAGGTGATGTTGCTCTACACCTTGTTAAGTTTGAATTTTGATTTGCTCTTTTGCGAAGTGAGTTGGGTGTGTTGCATCCTATGGGCTTATTGTGAGGGGGAGCTTGTGGTTTAACTATTCAGAAGCTTTGGTTATTATACTTGTCAAACAATTCTTCAAGTCCAAGCCATTGAAATCAAATGAGTTGTAGAGCCTTCTTTATCATATTTATTCATGTCTTTGTGTAGTTGTGTTCTTGGTAGTTATAATTAATTTGCTACATTAGAACTAAAGCATGACATGGCTGAAAACTTTGACTAGATTGATTATTGTTATCACTTTGTGATGTCCATCGAAAAGGATGAGCTTGTTTGTGATTCTTATTTTAAATCTTGGATTTGAAGCAAGTATGTCTCTCATTACAATCCTATTATGCTCACTCAATTTGGCATGTTAAAATAATAAATAAAAAAATTGAAAAAAAAATAAATTGAAAAGATGTATGTTTCAAGCATACCATACATGTCTATGTATTCAAAAGAAAAAAAATGCACACAAAAGTGCTCCAATGAAAAGAAGTATGCTTCAAGCATGCCACCCTTGAAAAGAAGTATGCTGCAAGCATGCCACATGCAAAGAATAATTGAAAGTGGAGCAATAGGTTGTTACATAAGACTGATAGCTCATCTAGATTTAAAGTTTGCCTTACTGTCAGACTTTAACTTTTCATGATGATATCTCTTTGTGGTGTTTATAATCTGTTTAGTCATTGTTGAGATGCATGTCATAAATTTAAATTGCTTAATCGTTTTAAAAGACTTGTCTTGACTTTGCTATATGGTATATGATTTTATATGATCCAGATAGCTCTACTAAAAAAGATGGCTTGATTAATTTATTGAATTAATGCGAAGTGACTTGGATTATCTATAAAGCTTCTTGATTTTTACTCTCATTGCTCCTTCTTAGAATGATTCTTTCTTTGATACTTCCTGATGATTACATTGCCAAAGGGGGAGAAAAATAAGAGAAATTTGCTTCGCTTCCCTTGTGTTGAGGGGGAGTTTTTCAGCTCCTAGTGTTAAGGGGGAGCTTTTCTGGCTTTTTGGCTTTTTCGGCTTCAGTTCTTCACTTATATCTGTTTTGAAGCTTCTCTATTTTCCTATTACTCATTATGCAATCTTGAAATATTGTCAATGTATTCATCAAGGGGGAGATTGTTAGACCATGTGGCCAGGTCTAGAATATTTTAGTGATGAATAATTGACAATGTTGGGTACTAAAGTTATTTGTGCTGTGTGTGCGTGTGTGGACTTATGTCGGTCAAGTTGAAAAGAACTTGTGCCGGGAAAAGATGTGTTCGGTCTTTGCATGTGCGGGGTAACTCGGAGGCGATCGTGGTCTACGGTGGTAGGAGATGACTTGGTGCAAAGTCATGGTCCGAAGGGTCAAGGGTCTTTGGAGGAGGCAGTCGGGCTTGAGTTGGAGCGCGTGGAGATCAAAGCCGGATGATGTGTGGTGGAGCTACGGATGTGTAGTCAGGAGACTACGACACGTGACAATTTTAGGGTGTCTAAAATTGGATTGGGTTAAATTGTGACCGATGTTAAGCCCATGTATTGGGCCCTAAGTCTATTGGGCCGACGGAGGTTAAGTAATTAGGGTTTGGAGGCTATACGGGTATAAAAGAGAGGCTGCCAGGCTGGAAGGTGGCGATTGTGGGATAGAAAGCAAAGCGGCGCTTTTAGGCGCGAGTGCGGGCGACGGCCCGTAGTATCGCCAGGTGATGTGCTAACTGCGGCGGCTGCCCATATGCTTTCCACGGTTTTGGGTTTTGCTTGATAGAATATTTGGAGGTGTTGATTGCTAGTAGAAGCTGTACACGTGAGCTATAGCATTGATTGCACAAGATGGAAAGGGAGATTAGGCACTTGTGTGATCAGTAGACAATAATAAATTGTCATGAGGGCTTGAGCGGCAGTGGCTTTTTGGTTGGTGTGACTTTTGATTAATGCTTTTGCTGTTTGCTTGGATGGACATGAGAATAGAAAATTGCATTGGTGTGTTTGGCTGCACGTCGTGACGTGATTCAATCCAGAGAGACGATCAGGAAGCTGCTGGCGGCAGACGTGATGACCAGGCGCATGTGTTGTACCTGGTTGTATCGCGAGTTCGGTTCGTGAGCGCATGTCTTGCGTTTGGTGTACAATGATCGTGGATTTTCATGCGGCTTGATTCATGCTAAGTTTGTACTAAGGTTTGCATTGTGTTTCTTCTACGTGAGATTGCTTTTAATATACACGAGAGATTTAGTTAGAGTAAGAAAAATCTATAACAATCATTCACCCCCCTCTGATTGTCATTAACGATCCTAGAGTTATTTTGGGCTTACACCACATGTATTGGTGACTTTTGAGCGGGGAGCATACCATATTCGTCTAAAACTCAGCCCATGTAGGGTGGTTGAAACTTGGATCCTGGTAGCCCGAGTGGACTGCTTGGATGAACCTACCTTCCCTTGCAACAACATCCAAGCTGGTTCCATTTCTAGAGAATGCCATCGTTCGCTCCTATTCAGCTTGGTTCCAAGTAGTGAGGATGGCCCGGTTCTAGCTCTCCTTCCAGCGGTTGATTGTCGCTTTAAGGTCAAACCAGTTACGTTGTTGGACCGAAAAGACGACTAGAGGGGGGTTGAATAGGAGCACGATATCTTTTTCTCCCTAATTAGATTCAATACGAATCTCACTCCAATAGCTATAAAAACTATGAAGATCAATCAATCAAGCACAGCGGAAGACTTGTATTGAATCCACTCAAAACCCCTAAGCAAAATCAACACAAAACCAAAACACCAAATCTCAGGCGGTCTGACCTCTCACGGGGGTGGTCAGACCGGTTGGTCTAGCGGTCAGACCTCTCCGAGCGGCCGGACCTCTCTCTCGGGCGGTCAGACCTCTAGTGCAATGAACAGTGAAATCAACACGAAAAACCAAAACGCAAATTGAGCTAACTTTTGATTCGTGCGTCCAAACCTCATGAAACTTGACACACACCTTCTCAAGGATGTCAGGAACCTATTCCAAGTAACGATCGTGAAGATCCTTGCCAAAGTTCAGACCTTTTTCCATTTAAGTGAAGGTGGTTCAAAAACCGAGTCAAGAACAAAATATGATCTAGAAACTTGCTCGTGGGTGATTGATGATCAAGATGATCCTAGATGGGTTCTCACATGTTGCAGCAAGTTAGATCACAGCAAGAAACCAACCAAAAACTCGCGGATCAAAGAAAGACTCAAAATCACCAAATAGAGAGAAGGAAAGCAAATGAACTCATCTTTGAGAGAACTTTCTTGGATTGATTTGATATGGTGCTGGTTTACAGTCACTCCATCAATGGAGGACAAAGCTCAAGACATGGGCACGAAATCAAATCAAAACTCTCTAGAACCCTAACCTCCACTACTCCTCTCCCTAAGCAAACTAGGGTTTCAATCACAATGAGAGGGTTGAGGGGGTGCAGCCACCTCCCTCCTCTATTTATAGTGGAGGCTTAGACCTTCTAGAAGAGTTTCCATAATAGGCTCCCGTTAAGGCCCAACACAAACGGGTCACACACGCACGCATTTTAAAGCGCCGTCTTCATCTCCTCTTGACCTAATCCGCATCTCGAACGCACCGTCTTGCGCCGCGGGTTGGCAAAAGGTAACCAAGGCGGTATTTGGTAAAATTACCAAAATACCCCTTCTCGATCCTTCTCCGAAGACCGAGTCAGTTGCGCTGGCACTCGCTGTTCGCCACGTGTAGGTTGATCCAACGGCTCTCATCATGTCGGCAAGTCTCTTCCATCCGGCTCCCACCGAAACCACCATGGCACTTGCACCGACCCCCACGCCGCTTGATCCAACCCGTCGCACCGAACTGCCCGTTCGGTCACCTTTGTCCATCTTGCACCATACTTGAGTCCAATAACTTCACCCGGCATCGTCGATCGTTCTGAACCTCAGCTATCCAAGCCTAGTCCCGATCATCCTCGCCGTTGACCGTCGTTGACCACCAAGAAACCTACACAACAATAGACAAGCAAATCGAAACCGGGAACAAGTTCTTCACAACTTGACCCACGTTAGTCAAAACATGTATCATGCAACACATATGCACTGAAACCCATGAGATTGACCTAACGAACAACCATCGCCACCACACGGGCTGACGAAACAAGTGAAACCGGTCAGACCGCCACCATGGCGCCCGACCGCTCCCTACGGGTCGACCGCGGTCCATGACTTAGCCAAAATTTTAACTCTGAAATCCGCAACCTCTCGAAATTTCAAGCGAATAGAACTTTTGCCGAGACTCCAAAAATTATGGGACCAAGCAGAGAACCTCCTCTCTTGCCTACATCCTCTATTTTTGGCCCACCTCAAATTCCAACACAACTTACATGGCGGTCGACCGCTCGGCGATGTTGGTCGACCGCCACATCGCCGGTCGGCCGCCGCTCGGCGATCGGACCGCCACTAGTTCACCCGATAAACCACGAGACGCGGCGGTCCGCGCCACCATGGCGGTCGGGATCGCCGAGGCTTCGACAGAACACGAACTTTGCCGAAGCGCTTGTTTCGCAAACCTTCAACGTCATTGCCAATTGTCACATCATCCTAAGATCATGAGCATATCCCCATGATATCCACAATCTCCCCGATGAACACATTGGCAATTCCCAACAAATGCAAATTTTGAGGTTTGAAAAGTAAAACTCGTCGTTTTACAAGCAAAGACACAACTTGGTCCATATGCAAGAGAAAGCAATGAAAATGACCAAGGCGGCTTGAGAATAGTATAGGCAAGTGAGATAAGGCAAAAGAAAGCGAAAGCTTCATTTTCGGAAGAGTCAAAATCTCACTTAAGGTCCATATGAAAGAACAATTGTTCGATATGACCTTTGATCATCGTGAGGCTCAAGAATTGCAATTCAAGTTCAGAAATGGCAATACGATCAGACGAATGCAAATATGAAACTCCCCCTCACAATGATCCTCAAATATCAGAAAATTTCAAATTCTCCAATTTTCTCCCCCTTTTTAATACTTTTAAATCTTCTTCCCTTTACACATCTCGAAATATCTTCTCCCCCTTTGACAATGGAGTCATCAAAGAATCACGCCTTCCTCTCGTCCAGAGATAACAAGTGCAGAATGAGGAAAAAGCATAAGAAGGAGCATGCACGAAATGCAATGGAGTGGCTTCATATTTTTGAATTTTTGAATTTTTTTGATTACAAGAAGCTTTGGAGATTACCCAAAAAGAGCAAGCTAGCATTTCTAATCACACTCAATACATATCAAGCCTATCAGTGCTAGCAAGATCAAGTTAAGACATATATAACAAAGCTAAGCAAGAAGGCTTAAAGTAAAGCAATGAATTTTAGCATTTTAAGCAAAGCTTCAAATCTAGCAAATTCATCAACAGAGATCCTAAGATGATACTGGCCAAGTCAAAATATCAATGTGAGATCAAGAAGCTAACAATGACCACATTAAGAGACAAACAGATCCTGAATTAAATCATTTTGCTCAATTTGTATCAAACGCCCATTTTTTTCAACAGTTTATCATTTGCTATGAATATTGAAGTTGATTAAAGGTATATCTTAGTGAAGAAGATCCTGGACTAGGAGCCATCCACAAACTCTTCCTAAGCTTCTACCAGGGCGACAAATCTTGAGGTTCATGTCAATTTTGACAAGCAGTCCCCATGAGATCGTCTAGATCATCAAACTATCTCCGAGTTCATGTCTATGACATGCAGTCTCGTGAGAGTAGTTTGGCACATTTTAAGCACAAGACAATCTTTTTATTTGATTTTTTTATTTTTCACAAGAGCGGATTTAGATTCTTAAAAGAACAATAAGCTCAAGTAATGATCAATAATAGATTCAAGAGCTAACACAGCAATTTTGACAGGGCCAATGCCAGAAAAGGAGCACTAATTGCGCAACTAGCTAAAACATCCACAAATTGCAGTTTTTTAGTTCAAGTTGTCTTAAAGTTCTGGCCCATTCAGCAAAGACTTAGCTACACATGTGAAAGCATGATAATTCTAGCAAGTCAAAGAAATAGACATAGCATTGAGCAGAATTGAAATACTAAAGCTCAAAAGGGTAATAAGCAAAGCTTCATCAATTTTAAAAGACAAGCATAAAAGCTTATATTACAATGCATCTTTTTGGTTTTTCATATAAATGCAGTATGATACAATGAGATGCACAGAAGACATAAAAAACCTAAAAAGATCAAAAGAAAATACCACTAGAAGAAGGTATCAGAAAATATCAGAAAAGCTCAGATGAACAAGGAAAGCTCAGAAGAACAATGAAAGTTCAGAACAGAGCCAACTCCCCCTCAAACCAACCCGTAGGGATAAATTACCCCTAACTCACTTCTCAAGGTGGCAAACCTAGTTGGGACTAAAGGCTTGGTGAGGATATCAGCTAACTGAGCCTCAAACTCCACGAAATGCAGCACAATATCACCCTTCTCGACATGATCTCTAAGAAAGTGATAGCGAATGTCTATGTGCTTGGTCCTAGAGTGTTGCACAGGGTTTTTAGCAATGTTTATAGCAGAAGTGTTATCACAGAAAAGATGAACACTATCAAAAGCCAACCCAAAATCCTTAAGAGTGGACACCATCCACAAAATCGACTACTGACAACTAGCGGCGACTACATATTCACTTCAAAGATGGATTGTGCAATGTAAGATTTCCTAGAAGACCAAGAGACAAGAGAAGTGCCTAAGAAGTGACAAGTGCCTGAGGTACTCTTCCTATCTAGCCGACAGCCCGCAAAATCAGAATCAGAAAACCCCCGAATGGACAAAGAAGAAGAACAGGAATACCAAATGCTACACTGGAGGGTAGAATGTAAATACCTGAAAATGCGCTTAACGGCTTAGAGATGAGAAGTCCTTGGAGACGCCTGAAACCTCGCACACAGGCAGACCGTGAAGTGGAAGTCCGGTCATGCTGCGGTACTCGCGTTGATCCACGGCTTCTCCTTCCTCATCTGGATCTAGAACAGTCGAAGTCGCCATGGGAGTGGCGATCGGACTGCGATCACCATCTCAAGCGCTTGAGCGGATCCTTGGTGTACCGTCGATGGATGAAGATCCCTTCCTTGCATTGCTTGATTTGAAGCCCCAGAAAGTAATTGAGTTCTCCCATCATACTCATCTCAAATTCCCTGGACATGGTCTCAGAAAAACTAGAAACAAGAGCATGAGAAGAACCACCAAAGATAATATCATCTACATAAATCTGAGCAAGCAAGAAGTCATTGCCACGCCTAAGGATGAACAGGGTCTTGTCTACATTACCCATCTCAAAATCATTCTTAAGCAGAAAGGTCTTAAGTCTATCATACCAGGCTCTAGGGGCTTGCTTAAGACCATACAAGGCTTTGGATAGCTTGAAAACAAGATGTGGATGCTTGGGATTCTTAAAGCCTGGGGGGTTGTCTAACATACACTTCCTCCTCTATAAAACCATTCAGAAAAAGCACTCTTGACATCCATCTGATATAATCTAAAGCCCTTAGAAGCAGCAAATGCAAGCAGAATGCGAATGGCTTCCAATCTAGCAACAGGAGCAAATGTCTCATCAAAATCTGACCCCTCAACTTGGCTAAAACCCTGAGCTACTAACCTAGCCTTGTTTCTAACCAGAGAACCATCCTCATTTTGTTTATTTTTGAACCCCCAACGGGTTCCTATCACATTATGACCACTAGGAGGCTCTACTAGGTTCCAGACATTGTTCCTCTCAAAATTATCTAACTCCTCATGCATGGCATTAACCCAGCTAGAATCAGAAAATGCATGTGATATATCGCGGGGTTCGAAAGAAGCAACAAATGCAGAATGAGAATAGAGACTTGGATCGTGATACCTGGAGCGAGTGACTCGCTCATGAAGACTACCAATCATCTGATCCGGAGGATGACGCCTCTGAATGTGAAGTGGAGC
This sequence comes from Ampelocalamus luodianensis, assembly GCA_036346255.1. Classification (NCBI taxonomy): domain Eukaryota; kingdom Viridiplantae; phylum Streptophyta; class Magnoliopsida; order Poales; family Poaceae; genus Ampelocalamus; species Ampelocalamus luodianensis. The sequence continues at coordinate 41,320,706 of CM070637.1, forward strand.
ACCCGGGGGAGATAATATCTCCTCAACCTCCGCAGGTGCTGCGATGAAGAAGATGCGGCGAGAGCCTCAATTGGAGGTGAAGCGATCGAAAGGAGTTCGGAGCTTGGGCGGGAGCCTCAACGGCAGTGGAGGACAAGTATCGACCGTCATCATCATCCTCCACAAAGATGCTTTCTGTCACTGTGTATCACACGAAGCGTCGGATCTAGCTCGTGGCTAGTCTCATCAAAAGTGACATTGCATGTCTCTGGACAATGTTAGTTTCAACATTAAAACCCAAAACCCTCGAATGTGCGGGATAACCCAGAAACAAACCATCAAAAGTCCTTAATTCAAATTTATCTAGATTTCCTGTCTTAAGAATGAAACACTTAGCTCCAAAAACTCGAAAGTGAGAAACAGAGGGTTTTCTACCAAATCGAAGCTCATAAGGAGTCTTGCCCAAAGATGGTCTCAAGAAGACACGATTTGCAATATGGCAAGCTGTAGCAATATCTTCGGCCCAAAACCTCCTCGGTGTGCTATACTCATCTAGCATCGTCCTAGCCATCTCGACTAAGGTTCTGTTCTTCCTTTCCACAATGCCATTCTGTTGAGGGACGTGTGGAGAAGAGAACTGATGCTCAATTCCGCGCTCAGCACAAAAAGAGGCAAACGAGGCATTCTTGAACTCCGTGCCATTGTCACTGCGGATCGCTCTCAAGGCACTCAGAAGTTCAGAAGCCAAACGAAGAAGAAGATCACGATAGTGACCAAAAGCTTCATCCTTCGAAACAAGAAAGAACACCCAAGTGTATCTCGAAAAATCATCGACGATGACAAGAATGTACCATTTGCCACCGATTGGCCGAACCTAGCGGGACCAGCGGTATCCATATGAAACAAGCTGTCACGTCCGTCGGTCATGACCATAGTCGCGAAGGGTGTGAGGCGGCAACTTGCTTGCCATGCCTACGAGCGCACATACTGACATCCTTGGCGACTTTGAGTTTGGGTAAACCTCTCACGAGATCAAGGTTGCTAACTCGCGTCAGATAATCAAAACCAATGTGCCCCAAACGTCGGTGCCAAAGCCAGAAATCAGAAGAAGGTGTAACCAAGCATTTAAGAGAGCCAGCAAGAGATTCAGAAAAATCATCTCCAAAGATCCTAGCAACTCTATAAATCCCAAAAATGAGCTCACCAGCTGAATCAAGCACCCGACAAGCATTTTTCTTAAATATAGTCTCATAGCCATCATCAAGAAGTTGTGAGACAGAAAGTAAGTTGAACCTGAGCTTGTCCACAAGGGCGACGTCCTTCAGGATGAAATTGTCATTCACCCTGATTGATCCCGTTCCTTCAATCCGCCCTTGTGTATTGTCTCCAAAGGTGATGAGGACATCACCTATCGACCGCGTGAAGGAGGTGAACCATTTTGAGTCTCCAGTCATGTGACGTGAACAGCCGGAGTCGACAAACCACGTGTCCTTCCTTCCGCGGTGATCCTGAAAATTAAGGCACAAAAGAACGATGTGTCTCAATACTGGGGTTAGTTAAACATGACTTGGGAACCCAGTACTGAGACACACGTCTGCGAGTAGTATGCAATGCAGAAGTGCTATCCTTGATTCTATTTGAAATTCTGTTATGAGCAATGGTGACTCTAACATGAGAGTTATCCTGTCTAGGAGTATGAGAGTGATTAGCATGTGAAACAAATCTTAGACCAGGTTTCTTCCTTTCTAAATTACCATGTCTCACAAAAGCTCTAGATGGATTAGATGACATTCTAGCAAGATTTTTCCTAGCATTTTTCAACCTACGCCAACAGAACTCAACCAAATGCCCATCCTTCTTGCAATAGGTGCAATGGTACTTGGTACCACTGGGAGAAGCACCTTTTGACTGAATAGATGGTTGGACATATCCTGCAGATTTGAAAGTGATCTTTGCAGGTTGGGTATCAAATTCAACTAAGCCATTTTTCAAAATTTGAATGCCACTAGATTTGTTCTGGGCAAAGTTGTATCCTAACCCTTGCTTCTTATAAGGAGTTTTTGACTTGTCAAGAATCATGTTTAACTGTTTCTTACTTTTAGAGAATCTTTCTAATGTGTCCTTAAGGTAAGCAATTTCTTTTCCAAAGTTAACACATGAATCACAAGTTTTAGCGTTAAGTCCCTTCTTATAAAGAGCAACTTCAGGCTTAAGAGCTTCACATGAAGCACAAATAGCAGAATTAATACTGTCCTTAAGCTTGGCATATTTAGCTCTAGCTGCTTCTACAACATCATGTACTTCACGTTCACGTTCTAAGCAGACAGAGCAAGAGCTAGATTCAACCACACCAGAAACAATCAACTTGCTAGACTCTAAGCATTTTTCGCAAGGAGCATATTTAACTTCAACTAGCTCAGTCCTAGCATTTTCAAGTTGTTGCAAAGCAATATCATGAGCAGATTGCAGTTTAGCTAGTTCAGAATGTAAAGCATGGCAGGATAAGCATTCATCAGATTCAAGACTTTTAGCATTCACAAGTTCTAATGTGAGTTTATCTACTTGTGACTCTAACTCCTCATTCCTAGTCATGATGAATTTTAAGGCTTTATCCTGACCTAACATTTGCTCATAGACAGTTTCACATCTAGCAAAGAGAACATCATAGGAGGGAGATACCTCATTGTTGTCATCGATGTCGTCGGAGTCAGCCATGAAGCACATGCCTATTGAGACACATCGATCTTTTGTGCCTTGATTTTCAGGAGTACCGCGGGAGGAAGAACACGTGGTTCGTCGACTCCGGCTATTCACGCCACATGACCGGAGATTCAAGATGGTTCACCTCCTTCACACGGTCGACAGGTGATGTCTTCATCACCTTTGGAGAAAATACTCAAGGGCAGATTGAAGGAACGAGATCAATCAGGGTGAATGACAATTTCATCCTGAAGGACGTTGCCCTTGTGGACAAGCTCAGGTTCAACTTACTTTCTGTCTCACAGCTTCTTGATAATGGCTATGAGACTATATTTAAGAAAAATGCTTGTCGGGTGCTTGATTCAGCTGGTGAGCTCGTTTTTGGGATTTATAGAGTTGCTAGCATCTTTGTAGCTGATTTTTCTGAATCTCTTGCTGGTTCTCTTAAATACTTGGTTACACCTTCTTCTGATTTCTGGCTTTGACACCGACGTTTGGGGCACATTGGTTTTGATTATCTGACGCGAGTTAGCAACCTTGATCTCGTGAGAGGTTTGCCCAAACTCAAAGTCGTCAAGGATGCTGTATGTGCGCCCTGTAGGCATGGCAAGCAAGTTGCCGTCTCACACCCTTCAGTGACTATGGTCATGACTGACGGACTAGGACAGTTGTTTCATATGGATACCGTTGGTCCTGCTAGGGTTCGGTCAATCGGTGGCAAATGGTACATTCTTGTCATCGTCGATGATTTTTCGAGATACACTTGGGTGTTCTTTCTTGCTTCGAAGGATGAAGCTTTTGGTCACTATCGTGATCTTGTTCTTCGTTTGGCTTCTGAACTTCCGAGTGCCTTGAGAGCGATCCGCAGTGACAATGGCACGGAGTTCAAGAATGCCTCGTTTGCCTCTTTTTGTCTTGGCGCGAATTGAGCATCGTTCTCTTCTCCACACGTCCCTCAACAGAATGGCATTGTGGAAAGGAAGAACAGAACCTTAGTCGAGATGGCTAGGACGATGCTAGATGAGTATAGCACACCGAGGAGGTTTTGGGCCGAAGATATTGCTACAGCTTGCCATATTGCAAATCGTGTCTTCTTGAGACCATCTTTGGGCAAGACTCCTTATGAGCTTCGATTTGGTAGAAAACCCTCTGTTTCTCACTTTCGAGTTTTTGGAGCTAAGTGTTTCATTCTTAAGACAGGAAATCTAGATAAATTTGAATCAAGGACTTTTGATGGTTTGTTTAAGGTTATCCCGCACATTCGAGGGTTTTCGGGTTTTAATGTTGAAACTAACATTGTCCAGAGACATGCAATGTCACTTTTGATGAGACTAGCCACGGAGCTAGATCCGACGCGTTCGGTGATACACAGTGTGAAAGCATCTTTGTGGAGGATGATGATGACGGCGATACTTGTCCTCCACTGCTGCCGTTGAGGCTCTGTCCAAGCTCCGAACACCGCTCATCGCTTCACCTCCAATTGAGGCTCTGCTGCATCTTCTTCATCGCAGTACTGCGGAGGTTGAGGAGATATTATCTCCCCCGGGTGCTCCACTTCACATTCAGAGGCGTCATCCTCCGGATCAGATGATTGGTAGTCTTCATGAGCGAGTCACTCGCTCCAGGTATCACGATCCAAGTCTCTATTCTCATTACGCATTTGTTGCTTCTTTGAACCCCGCGATATATCACATGCATTTTACGATTCTAGTGGTTAATGCCATGCATGAGGAGTTAGATAATTTTGAGAGGAACAATGTCTGGAACCTAGTAGAGCCTCCTAGTGGTCATAATGTGATAGGAACCCGTTGGGGGTTCAAAAATAAACAAAATGAGGATGGTTCTCTGGTTAGAAACAAGGCTAGGTTAGTAGCTCAGGGTTTTAGCCAAGTTGAGGGGTCAGATTTTGATGAGACATTTGCTCCTGTTGCTAGATTGGAAGCCATTCGCATTCGCTTGCATTTCTTTGCTTCTAAGGGCTTTAGATTATATCGATGGATGTCAAGAGTGCTTTTTCTGAATGGTTTTATAGAGGAGGAAGTGTATGTTAGACAACCCCCAGGCTTTAAGAATCCCAAGCATCCACATCTTGTTTTCAAGCTATCCAAAGCCTTGTATGGTCTTAAGCAAGCCCCTAGAGCCTGGTATGATAGATTTAAGACCTTTCTGCTTAAGAATGATTTTGAGATGGGTAATGTAGACAAGACCCTGTTCATCCTTAGGCGTGGCAATGACTTCTTGCTTGCTCAGATTTATGTAGATGATATTATCTTTGGTGGTTCTTCTCATGCTCTTGTTTCTAGTTTTACGAGACCATGTCCAGGAATTTGAGATGAGTATGATGGGAGAACTCAATTACTACTGGGCTTCAAATCAAGCAATGCAAGGAAGGGATCTTCATCCATCGACGAAGTACACCAAGGATCCGCTCAAGCGCCGAGATGGGTGGCGCAAGCCGATCGCCACTCCCATGGCGACTTCGACTGTTCTGGATCCAGATGAGAAAGGAGAAGCCGTGGATCAACGCGAGTACCGCAGCATGATCGGCTCCCTCCTGTACCTGACGGCCTCAAGACCGGACATCCACTTCACGGTCTGCCTATGTGCGAGGTTTCAAGCGTCTCCAAGGATTTCCCATCGCCAAGCCGTTAAGCGCATTTTCAGGTATTTACATTCTACCCTCCAGTATGGCATTTGGTATTCCTGTTCTTCTTCTTTATCCATTCGGGGGTTTTCTGATTCTGATTTTGCGGGCTGTCGGCTAGATAGGAAGAGTACCTCAGGCACTTGTCACTTCTTAGGCACTTCTCTTGTCTCTTGGTCTTCTAGGAAGCAGTCTTACATTGCACAATCCATCTTTGGCTGAATATGTAGCTCGCTAGCGCTTGTTCAGAGTCGATTTTGTGGATGGTGTCCACTCTTAAGGATTTTGGGTTGGCTTTTGATAGTGTTCATCTTTTCTGTGATAATGCTTTTGCTATAAATATTCCTAAAAACCCTATGCAACACTCTAGGACCAAGCACATAGACATTCGCTATCACTTTCTTAGAGATCATGTCGAGAAGGGTGATATTGTGCTGCATTTCGTGGAGTCCGAGGCTCAGTTAGCTGTTATCCTGACCAAGCCTTTAGACCCAACTAGGTTTGCCACCTTGAGAAGTGAGTTAGGGGTAATTTATCCCTACGGGTTGGTTTGTGGGGGAGTTGGCTCTGTTCTGAACTTTCCTTGTTCTTCTGAACTTTCCTTGTTCATCTGAGCTTTTCTGATATTTTCTGATACCTTTTTTTAGTGGTATTTTCTTTTGATCTTTTTGATCTTTTTAGGCTTTTTAAGTCTTTTGTGCATCTCATTGTATCATACTGCATTTATATGAAAAACCAAAAATATGCATTGTAATATAAGTTTTTTTTTTACTTGTCTTTTAAAAATTGATGAAGCTTTGCTTATTACCCTCTTGAGCTTTAGTATTTCAATTCTGCTCAATGTCATGTCTAGTTCTTTGACTTGCTAGAATTATCATGCTTTCACATCTGTAGCTAAGTCTTTGCTGAATGAGCCAGAGTTTTAAGACAACTTGAACTAAAAACTGCAATTTGTGGATGTTTTAGCTAGTTGCGCAATTAGTGCTCCTTTTGTGACATTGGCCCTGTCAAAATTGTTGTGTTAGCTCTTGAATCTAGTATTGATCATTACTTGAGCTTCTTGTTCTTTTAAGAATCTAAATCTGCTCTTGTGAAAAATGAAAAATGAAATTTAAAGATTGTCTTGTGCTTAAAATGGGCCAAACTAATCTCACGAGACTGCATGTCATAGACATGAACTTGGAGATAGTTTGATGATCCAGACGATCTCATGGGGACTGCTTGTCAAAACTGACATGAACCTCAAGATTTGTCGCCCTGGTAGAAGCTTAGGAAGAGTTTGTGGATGGCTCCTAGTCCAGGATCTTCTTCACTAAGATATACCTTTAATCAACTTCAATATTCATTGCAAATGAAAAACTGTTGAAAAATGGGCGTTTGAGAAAAATTGAGCAAGATGATTCAATTCAGGACCTGTTTGTCTCTTAATGTGGTCTTTGTTAGCTTTTTGATCTCACATTGACATTTTGACATGGCCAGTATCATCTTAGGATCTCTGTTGATGAACTTGCTAGATTTGAAGCTTTGCTTAAAATGCTAAAATTCATTGCTTTACTTTAAGCCTTCTTGCTTAGCTTTGATATATATGTCTTAACATGATCTTGCTAGCGCTGATAGGCTTGATATGTATTGAGTGAGATTAGAAATGCTAGCTTGCTCTTTTTGGGTAATCTCAAAAGCTTCTTGTAATCAAAAATTGAAAAATACAAAAATATGAAGCCACTCCATTGCATTTCATGCATGCTCCTTCTTATGTTTTTTCCTCATTCTGTATTTGTTATCTCTGGACGAGAGGAAGGCGTGATTTCTTGATGACTCCATTGTCAAAGGGGGAGAAGATATTTCGAGATGTATAAAGGGGAGAAGATATAAAAGTGTTAAAAAAGGGGGGATTTGAAATTTTCTGAAATCTGAGGATCATAGTGAGGGGGAGTTTCATATTTGCATTCGTTTGATCGTATTGCCATTTCTGAACTTGAATTGCAATTCTTGAGCCTCACGATGATCAAAGGTTATATCGAACAATTGTTCTTTCATATGGACCTTAAGTGAGATTTTGACTCTTTCTGGAAAATGAAGTTTTCTCGCTTTCTTTTGCCTTATCTCACTTGCCTATACTATTCTGAAGTCATCTTGGTCATTTCCATTGCTTTCTCTTGCATATGGACCAAGTTGTGCCTTTGCGTAAAAACGTCGAGTTTTTTACTTTTCAAACCTCAAAATTTGCTTTTGCTGGAAATTGTCAATGTGTTCATCAAGGGGGAGATTGTGGATATCATGGGGATATGCTCATGATTTTAGGATGATGTGACAATTGGCAATGACGTTGAAGGTTTGCGGAAACACGCGTTTTCGGCAAAGATCAGGTTCTGTCAGGCCTCAGGAGGTCAGACCGGCCTTGGTGGCGGTCAGACCGGCCGTGCCTCAAGTGGTTTATCCGGTGAACATGCTGGCGGTCCGACCGGCCAGGGCGGCGGTCCGACCGGCTAGTGTGGCGGTCTGACCGGCTACTGCTGAGCGGTCAGACCGGCCTTGAAAGTTTTGTTGGAGTTTGAGGCTGGCCCAAAAATAGAGGGTGTAGGCAAGAGAGGAGGTTCTACTACTCTTGGTCCCATAATTTTTGGAGCCTCCAGTCAAAAATTCTATTCGTTTGAAATTTCCAGAGAGGTTGCGGATTTCAGAGTTGAAATTTTGGCTAAGTCATGGACTAGCGGTCTGACTGGTAAAGGAGCGGTCAGACCGGCCATGGTGGCGGTCTGACCGGTTTTCACTTGTTTCGTCAGCCCGTGTGGCGGCGATGGTTGTTCGTTAGGTCAATCTCATGGGTTTCAGTGCATATGTGTTGCATGATGCATGTTTTGACTAACGTGGGTCAAGTTGTGAAGAACTTATTCCCGGTTTCGATTTGCTTGTCTATTGTTGTGCAGGATTGCTTGATGGTCAACGACGATCAACGGCGAGGATGATCGGGACTAGGCTTGGAGAGCTGAGGTTCAGAACGATCGACGATGCCGGGTGAAGTTGTTGGACTCAAGTATGGTGCAAGATGGACAAGGGTGACCGAACGGGCAGTTCGGTGCGACGGGTTGGATCAAGCGGCGCGGGGGTCGGTGCAAGTGCCATGGTGGTTTCGGTGGGAGCCGGATGGGAGAGACTTGCCGACATTATGAGAGCCGTTGGATCAACCTACACGTGGCGGAGCCAGCGAGTGCTTCGCGCAATCTGGACTCGGTCTTCGGAGAAGGATCGAGAAGGGGTATTTTGGTAATTTTACCAAATATCGCCTTGGTGACCTTTTGCTAACCCGCGGCGCAAGACGGTGCGTGAAGAAGCGGATTAGGTCAAGAGGAGATGAAGACGGCGCTTTAAAATGCGTGCGTGTGTGACCCGTTTGTGTTGGGCCTTAACGGGAGCCCATTATGGAAACTCTTCTAGAAGGTCTAGGCCTCCACTATAAATAGAGGAGGGAGGTGGCTGCACCCCTTCAACCCTTTCATTGTGAATGAAACCCTAGTTTGCTTAGGGAGAGGAGTAGTGGAGGTTAGGGTTCTAGAAAGTTTTGATTTGATTTCGTGCTCATGTCTTGAGCTTTGTCCTCCATTGATGGAGTGGCTGTAAACCAGCACCATATCAAATCAATCCAAGAAAGTTCTCTCAAAGATGAGTTCATTTGCTTTCTTTCTCTCTATTTGGTGATTTTGAGTCTTTCTTTGATCCGCAAGTTTTTGGTTGGTTTCTTGCTGTGATCTAACTTGCTGCAACATGTGGGAACCCATCTAGGATCATCTTGATCATCAATCACCCACGAGCAAGTTTCTAGATCATATTTCGTTCTTGACTCGGTTTTTGAACCACCTTCACTCAAATGGAAAAAGGTCTGAACTTTGGCAAAGATCTTCATGATCGTTACTTGGAATAGGTTCCTGACATCCTTGAGAAGGTGTGTGTCAAGTTTCATGAGGTTTGGACGCACGAATCAAAAGTTAGCTCAATTTGCGTTTTGGTTTTTCGTGCTGATTTCACTGTTCATTGCACTAGAGGTCTGACCGCCCGAGAGAAAGGCCCGACCGCTCGGAGAGGTCTGACCGCTAGACCAACCGGTCTGACCGCCCCTGTGAGAGGTCGGTCGACACTTTGAGATTTGGTGTTTTGGTTTTGTGTTGATTTTGCTTCGGGGTTTTGAGTGGATTCAATACAAGTCTTCCGCTGTGCTTGATTGATTGATCTTCATAGCTTTCATGGCTATTGGAGTGAGATTCGTATTGAATCTAATTAGGGAGAAAAAGATATCGTGCTCCTATTCAACCCCCCCTCTAGTCGCCTTTTCGGTCCAACAGATGATATTTCGTTGTATCCATGATTTAATAAATGTTCCTTGAATATTGCCTTTGTGTTGATTAACAAGTATGTGACTTGTTTGTGAAACTCTTTACTTGTATGGTTATTCTAAAGTTGTCCCTAGTCGGAGTTCATGTGAGGACACACGTGAGTGATGAATTAGCACATGTATCGGTTGATGACCATGTTTCACAGGCCATAGACATGGAGATGTCAAACCAATAATGTGGACACATGTTTAGAACATGGGGTTGGACCGACCCAACATGAGACATAGCAATTATAGTTATGGTTCTCTCTACACAATGTGTACGCCTTGTCCTTAGACCTAAGATTGTCGCATGTACTTGAGATGTGAATCGACCTACTTAGGGGCTATCAAACGCTACTCCGTAACTGGGTAGTTATAAAGGTAGCTTTCGGGTTTGTCATGAAGCATCTTTGCGAGGCATGGTCGATCGAGATGGGATTTGCCCTCTCTACGAGAGAGATATCTACGGGCCTCGAGTGATCGGATCCGAAATGCATGGCCATGCTACTTAAGGTTAAGAGTTAACCTAGTAAGGGATTAGGATCACGGGATCGAGAAAGAGTGGTCGACTTGGAGCTCGACCAGGATATCGTGAGGCAGCGGGATTGGCATGTACATAACGTTGTGATGGTTCGTCCGATATGATCTTTGTGTGCGTTTAGGAGTTGGCACGTCTTGCTAGAGGCGCTACCAACTATTGACCAAGTATGTGTACTCGCGTCATGTCTAAACATACGTGAACCTATAGGGTCACACACTTAAGAAGTGAAGCCTAGTCGGATTGGATCCGAATTAGATCGGGCATTGAGTCCTAATGGGCCTCTATTCGTAGAAGCCCATTGTAAGGGCGTCTATAAAAGGAGGCGGCGCGCACGGGATTAGGGATGAGTTTTTCGTGACATCCTCAAACCCTAGCGCCACCCTCCCACGCCCTAGTCGCTGCGCGGATCTAGTAGTTCGGCGCGTCGCTTCCTCCCGTGCGTGTGGATACCTTTGAAGGCGCCGCATGCGTAGCGTTGGGACGAACCACGAGAGAGAGGCATGCGTGGGGCGCCACAGCGAGGACGAAAGTAGTACGACTACTGCGCCCGACGTCTTTGCATCAACTTAGTGCGACTACTCCACCGACGTCTTTGCATCAACTTCGCTTTCTGCGTCTAGTGGTAAGACCGTGATCTATAACTGCAGTGATCTTGGTTTACGGGTAGATTTTTTTTTTAATTTGCGCTAGTGTAGCCTACCCGTTACCCTTCAGCCAACTGGGTGATGAAAATACACATTTCTTCCATATTTCTTCCACCATCAACCACCGAAAGAATAGCATCAAGGTTCTAGTCAAGGATGGAATTGAATACTATGACAATGCTTCAAAATTAAAGATTGCTACAGAATACTTCAGGGATTTATTTAGTGTGACAGCTCAAGGGTCCCCAACATTTGACCTTACAAGTCTTTATCAACAGGATCAAGATCTACAGTCTCTTTCGGCTCACTTCACTTGGGAAGAGATAACAAATGCCATTGCACATTCTCCAAACAACAAAAGTCCAGGGCCGGATGGATTTACCAACGAATTCTACAAAAAGTTCATGAATTTGTTAAAGTCTGAGCTGCTACGCATCTTTGCGGACCTACATGCCACTAATATAGATCTCTCAGGGGTAAACACTTCTTATATCACCTTGGTACCAAAAATTGAGGCACCTTTGCAAATAAATGATTTCAGGCCTATCTCGCTTCTACATAGTATACCCAAACTCATAAGCAAGGTTCTAGCCAATAGACTGCAACCAGGAATCCAAGATCTCATTGACCACATGCAATCCGGCTTCATCAAAAAAAGATCAATCACAGAGAACTTCCTACTTGCTTCAGAACTTGTCTAGTGTGCATTGAGAAGGAAAAAACCCATGATTGTGCTCAAGTTAGACTTCCATAAGGCTTTTGACTCAATAAATTGGGGCTGCCTTATGATGATATTACAACACCGACGCTTTGGCAGTAAATGGATCAATTGGGTACATACTATCCTTTCATCTGGTAAAGCGCAGATTCTAGTAAATGGCATAGTGGGCGACCAAATTCATTACAAACATGGAGTACGACAAGGGGATTCACTCTCTCCATACTTATTCATATTAGTATCAGATGTCCTGCAAAGAGTATTACAACAAGCCCACACAAATGGACTCATTGTACACCCCTTAGATGTACATCATGCTCCTCCAACACTGTAATATGCAAACGACACCCTAATCTTACTCAAGGGCACTACACATCAAGCTCTAGTCCTTAAAGAACTCCTGGAGTCATTTACAAATTTTTTAGGTTTGAAGATTAACTTTCACAAAAGTACATTTGTACCCATACACATGACACATCAGAATGTTGCCCTGGCCGCAGCTACCCTACAATGCCCAATCAGCTCAATGCCATGCAATTACCTAGGGTTACCGCTTTCCACCAACAAGATTCCTTATAGTCTGCTACAACCAATCATTGACAAAATAGATAGAAGGCTAGCAGGTTGGATATCCGGTTTACTATCATGGGGAGGAAGGGTACAAATGATAAACACTGTGCTATCAGCCATACCCACTTATTACATGAGTTGCCTCCAATGGCCGGAACGCAACATACAAGCCCTAGATAAAATCAGAAGAGCTTTTCTGTGGAAGGGAAATAGAGAGATTCATGGCGGACATTGTCTAGTCGCTTGGACCACCGTATTGATGCCCAGAGAACAGGGTGGTCTGGGAATTCGTGACCTCAAGAATCATAAGAGAGCTTTGATCATAAAAACAACAGGGAAGCTACTATCAAACTCAATTGAACCTTGTTTCCTGTGGTTAAGAAGTCAGTATATTCGAGATAAAATACCAATGCAGCCCCGCCAGGGAGACACGGTGGTTTGAAAAACCTTATCATCTGTCATCGAAACGACTATACAAATGACCACAGTCATAATTGGAGAGGGACATACTACGTTGTTTTGAAAAGATCATTGGACATCCTCAGGACGACTATATCTACGCCTACCTACTATATTCACATTTGCCATGAATCCGAATTGTACAGTTAGCTCGCAATTCATTACTAATAATTGGGCAGTGTCATTACACCCGGTTTTATCACAACAAGCGATATTGGAATATCAGATCTTACTTCAAATTCTATCTGAACAACAATTGCAACAAGGAATCTTAGACCAACGAGTAATAATCTCAACCAAGGCTGGCATAACTACCTCATAAATATACAAGCTACTCTCTTTTCATGGTATAAAATGGATGGCGACGGACTATGTTTGGCACAGATCAATACCACACAGATATAGAATATTCTTATGGCTTGCTTTCAGAGGAAGACTAAACACTAGGGATAATATGACAACTAAGCAATGTAGAATAGATCCTCATTGCGACAGCTGCCCTACCCTAGAGACGATTGATCATGTCATTCTACGATGTAAAGCCGCAGATAATTTATGGAGGAAACTAGGACTAGCAACGGAGGCATTCTCATCCCATGATATATTAGAATTTGTGCAAAAAGTATCAACAAAAGTGGCCACCTACGGAGACGTTTGGCCCATATGTTTCGCAGCATGTGCTTATTCATTATGAATTACAAGAAATAAGCGAGTATTCCAAAAGAAGCAGGACAGTGCCACTGCGGTACAAAATCGGATCCAAGATTACATTAGCCTCTGGTCATACAGGACTAAACAAAAACATTGTGCTTCTCTTCGCCAGTAGAGCCAGCTCTTACTGGAAGTTCACTAAATGTTTGGGTAGTTTTTTAGTTTTTTTGTTGTTGTGGTGTGGTGGTGTTGTTCTTCTTTTTTAGTTCTTAATCTTAGTTTTAGTTTTAGGTTTAGTTTTTTTATTCTTTTTCTTTTTTATTATTTATGTAACGGTTCTCGACAACTATTTTAATACAATGGTCATCTCTACCTTTTCAATGTAAAAAAAAAAAAGCAATCTCAAGAGTGTCAAGTGGGAACCAGCTAGACCTTATTTGTACTTCCCTTGGGATTCCAATATTTTATTTTAATTTGCCAGACATGTATCCGTTTTGCTCTGATAGAAATTAATTTGAAGTTTGAGAGGTAAGGTGGGCATTTGGCATTTTGGGCTTCCATCTTACAACCCTTTTCTATATGAAATGGTTCTAGCTGAAGTGGTAAGTTTTTTAGAGGTAAGGTGGGCATTTGGCATTTTGGGCTTCCGTTTTGCTCTAGTTGAAAAAATTGTGTCTACATTAATCTTACACCCTTTTCTATATGAAATGGTTCTAGCCTCGTGGTACGAAAGAAGTCCAAGCTTTGTTTTTGGACACACGGGAAGTTCATATGAATTTCGCAGAAATTCTAGTGCAGTTCTTAGAAAACATCCCCTTCGCAAATACTACTAGGTTTCAAACGGGGCAAGCATAGTCTTGTAAGGGATGGGGATTGCGCCCATCCCAAGCCGTTGGATGTTAGATTGACGGTCCCGATCGAACTCTGTGTATTTGGCATAGCGCACCCCCAACAACCTGATATTAGAGTAAAATCCCCAATTCTTCTTCATCTCTGCCCCCCGTGGCAAACATCATCTCCGTCTTCTCCCACCACCCAGTTCCTCCCGTATAGCTTTCCTTCAAAGCGAGGGGGGAGAGAGAGAGAACGCGCAGTAGAGAGAGAAGCGGCGAAGGCAAGGAAAGTGAAGGGAGGAAGGCTAGAATGGAGAGCAGGAACGTGGTGGTCTGCGACAACGGCACTGGGGTAAGGCCTTCTCTTATCCTTGATCCATTTCCTAGATCTGCCTTCGTCCTAGTTCTTGTTCTTGGCCGGTTTCTTGGGAACTCCCTGCGAAATCCCGCTGCGTCTGATGCCGATTAGTGGATCGGATCGTGAGATCATCGACGCGAACGGGCGCGCTGGTACATGATCAGGCTGTTGGGAACCGGTTGGGTCAGACGCTGCTGGAATTAGCAGAGGGTACTGGAGATATTGCGGTTGTTGGAATTGAGAAATTGTTGTCGAGCGTGGAGCTGTTCCTCAGTTCAAGAACTTAGGAAAATAGGAGTATTAGAACTCTGCCATTTTCTTCTAGGAATTTGTGCGCAGAATGTCTCTGCGTTGCATTTAGAGTTGCCATGTCAATTTTCTGGGTCGGTTAGTCACAAAATAGATGTTTGGGTTCAAATGAGCCTATGCTGCTTTGCATGGACGCTGCCATTTGCCACCAGTATGATGTATTTCGGGCATGGCAAAATGGCTTAAATTAAGTAAAAAAACTCAATGACATTATTTGCATTTAAAATATGAACTTTGACATCAAATTGTGAAGTGAACGATAATAGGACGCTCAATCGTTATGAAATATTTAGAAGGCACAGCCTTGGTGTCACCTGAGCCATTTGGGCTTTTGATGAACCTTAGACTTGCAGATCATAAAATGTGTAGGTGAACTCCCTACTTCTAAAGTATAAGCTGAGATGCTGCCATCAGTTTTTGTCAATACTCAGTACATCATTGTCATCATATCTGTGGCTTGTTGAATCTCTGATATGGTTAAACAGCAATAGAACAGACTACAAAACGATTGATTTTGTTCTTCTAATTAGTAATTACACTTATGGTTGCAGTATGTAAAGTGTGGCTTTGCGGGAGAGAACTTCCCAACAGCTGTGTTCCCTTGTGTTGTTGGGAGACCATTACTACGTTACGAGGAGTCACTCCAGGAGCAAGAATTGACGGTCTAAATTCAATGCCTCTTTTCATCTCTCCGTACCTTTTTTTACTACACCTTATAATCGTTGCTTGTGTTCAATTCAGGATATTGTGGTTGGAGCAGCTTGTGCTGACTTGAGACATCAACTTGATGTATCATATCCTGTCACCAATGGGATTGTTCAAAATTGGGACGATATGGGCCATATATGGGATCATGCATTTTACAGTGAGCTGAAGGTATGTCTTTACTGATACTTTGATATGCTTTCTTTGTAATGTCGTTCTGTTCTTTAAGAAGTTACAATTTATCAATATCCTTAATTATATTTCTTTAAGCCTCTTAGCTCTAGGTAAAGCAATGCCTTTCTATTTTCTTCATTTAGGTTGATCCATCTGAGTGTAAAATTCTACTGACAGATCCACCACTCAATCCTGTGAAAAACCGTGAAAAAATGGTAGGTCTTATTCTTATCAAGTTGTTTTTATACTGCCACATTGTAGTAATATATCATTGACTAGCAAAATGAATCCCACGTTAAACAGATTGAGACAATGTTCGAGAAATATAACTTTGCTGGGGTCTTCATCCAGATCCAAGCAGTTCTATCACTATATGCTCAAGGTACTCTCCCTCCCTATACACACCCATGTGTGAGCACATGCAAGAACACACACAAAATAGTACTAATGCTCGTCTTTACATGTGCATATACTTTCCAGGCTTGCTGACTGGACTTGTCATAGATTCTGGTGATGGTGTCACTCATGTGGTATGACAAATAATATTCTTCCCTATACTGTACTGAAGTACCATTTTTTTACTGATCTGTTCAGCTTGCATGATTGAGATTTTAGGCTTGTATTATTTCCTTATGTACACAACTTTGTAGAAATCACAACCATTCTGAACATCATAACCAATATTATGTGGTCCAAGTGTTTAACATGAATATAAATCCATATTTTTCATTGTACTTCACAATTAGTACTTCAGTTTTGATGACTGACATCTGACTGCCCTTTCAATTATCCTCATTCTTTTTTTGTGATTACAAGGAGGATGTACACGCACACACCCCACCACACACGCACACACACGCAAGTGCACCCCCGTAGCACATGCCTAAACAGACGGAGACCGGGGATAAATCCGTGACCTTACAAAATTTCTACTGAAACGCACTTTCGTGTGCATAAAGGTGGGCACAAGAATTTGAATCATGGTAGGTGGAGTCGTACATTCACAACTCTCACCGCACCAAAAGGTGGTTCCCGTCCTCATTCTTAGGTAGTTAACTTAAATATCATGGTATCAACAATGAGTAGTAGTAGTAGCACAAAAGTTATGCAATTGAACATTGAGTACTATCAACTAGTAAAAGCATGTTGGAGTCCTACTGCTGAAAGCATGTTTGAGTTCTTGGTGCTCGAGGAGCTCTTTACAACAACAACAACAACAACAAAGCCTTTGATCCCAAACAAGTTGAGGTAGGCTAGGAATGAAACCTCCTTAAAGTCGAGGAGCTCTTTGTTTGATTCTTTTACTGTAAGTAGTTATTATACGTTTTCATACATTTTCTTTACTTCTACCTCATTTCACATGTGTTTGCCCATGTTATCTCAAAACCCTTTTCCAACGTATGACATTTAGCTCCATCACTCGCCTTCTTGTGTGGAACATGTGATTCATTGAGCAAACTATTGACATAAGCTTCCATTTGCAGTTGTTCTAGTTTTTGCTAGTTGCTTTCCATCTCCAGCTTTAATTCTGTTCCTGTCATCTTTATTACACATCCAGGTGCCTGTAGTTGATGGATACTCGTATCCACATCTTACGAAAAGAATGAATGTAGCTGGAAGGCATATAACATCTTATCTTGTTGATCTACTCTCAAGAAGAGGGTAATACCCGTATCCTGTATAGATCTTAGTACCTAAAATTTACTCTGAAGGACTTCTGCAGTTGTTGCTTCAGTATTTTTCTGATCCGCTTAATACTCCCATTTTAAAAGGTATGCTATGAACAAATCCGCGGACTTTGAGACAGTCAGAGAAATAAAAGAGAAGCTATGCTATATAAGGTCAGTTCTATTGTTCTTACTTCTTAGTTCTTGGTGATACCTTGCTTTTATATTTCATTGGCATGATAGTTAAAAAGATGTACAGCTATGATTACAAACGTGAATACCAGCTAGGACTCGAAACCACAATCCTTGTCAAAAGTTACACTGTAAGTGTATTGTCCTGCTTTTGTTTCTTTGTAGTTTCTTTCTGAATTGTGATCTCAATTCCTGTGACCAGCTTCCAGATGGAAGAGTAATTAAAGTGGGCACTGAACGGTTTCAAGCTCCTGAGGCTCTTTTTACTCCTGTAAGTTTGTTTTCCTTCTATTCTTGCAAAGTTTCATTGATATAGATATATACAGTATGCAGTTCTCTGCACAAGATTAACTGTAAGGTAGTATTGATCAAATGTTTATTGAGCAGGAACTCATAGATGTTGAAGGTGATGGGATGGCAGATATGGCATTCCGTTGCATTCAGGAAATGGACATTGACAACCGGATGATGGTATGGACATCTTACCAATACTGTTGTGATCATTGGTTGGGTACGGGTCTGAGGACCGAGGGTAGGGCACTCGTCTTCATCTGACCGCCGGCAGGGCTCTTCCCTGTCGAGGTAGCGAGGCTCTGAGGCTTAGTTGAACTCTTGATTTCTCATTGCTTAATTGATAATGGATACATGCTATCCCTTTTATAGGGACAGTCTGACTTGACGTCTAAGAAATAATCTATAAGAAAACCTATCAATCCAATCTAATCTTTCCAACTATTAAAAATAATCTTTCTAATAAATAAGATCATATTCCTAACAGTAACTAGATAGATAAGAAATCCCAAAATAACCTACCTACCTAACTATTATTTATTCTAGGAAACCAATCAGCATATATGGAAATAAAGATGCTACAGTACCAACAGGTACTGTTCACACACGCTACAACCCTCGCGCCGTTCTCCATAACATTACACCGCTCGCAGCGAGGCAGCTCGTTCTCGAGCTGCGGTGGTGGCCACGGTTGAAGTCTTTGGTGGCCCCATGTTGACAAGAGTATCCGGTACTAACGTCGGTTCACTTGAGAGCAGAATAACGACACTCCAAT
This sequence comes from Ampelocalamus luodianensis, assembly GCA_036346255.1. Lineage (NCBI taxonomy): Eukaryota > Viridiplantae > Streptophyta > Magnoliopsida > Poales > Poaceae > Ampelocalamus > Ampelocalamus luodianensis. The sequence continues at coordinate 41,339,285 of CM070637.1, forward strand.
ATATGACACCCAAGAAAGAAATGCCTTAGCATGATGTGGCATCGAGGAAGACGTCGGCGGCATAGGCAACCGACATGGGGCAGCAGTTACGCTTTTACTGCCTTGGAGCGTGACGATGATAGGAAGGACGTGACGACGGTGTTGGCCCCTCAGTTGTTGCGCTCTACATTGCCTATGGTACAACATTGGGTGGTCGTGTGGAAAAGATTGCTGCTGGACAGCGCCATCCTTCCTCTAGCGGTGTCGCATCGGAGGTGCAACCAAGGGTAGCGATGCATACTGGGGTGGCGTTGGTGGCGCCGTTGAGGAAGGTGGCGGTAGCGCCACCATTGCAATGGCATGCAATGCCTCCTGCTCCTTCAACTTGACCATTAGTGCCCACGTTTCTTGGAGGATGGCCATCATGTTGTCCATTGAGGCCATTATCTTTTCGTTGCTAGCCTTCAACATGACGAAGGGAGATAGTTCGGCACCGGAAGTCATAGTGGGTGGCTCTGATATCAAATGTTGTGGTCGTTGGTTGGTTACGGGTCTGAGGACCGGGGTTAGGACACTCGTCCTCATCTAACCGCCGGCAGGGCTCTTTCCTGTCGAGGTAGTGAGGCTCTGAGGCTTAGTTGAATTCTTGATTTCTTATTGCTTAATTGATAATGGATACATGCTATCCCTTTTATAAGGACAGTCTGATTTGACATCTAAGAAATAATCTATAAGGAAATCTATCGATCCAATCTAATCTTTCCAACTATTAAAAATAACCTTTTTAATAAATAAGATCATATTCCTAACAGTAACTAGATAGATAAGAAATCCCAAAATAACCTATCTAACTAACTATTCTTTATTCCAGGAAACCAATCAGCATATATAGAAATAAAGACGCTACAGTGCCAGCATTCACGCACGATACAGTACCCATGGTACTGTTCACACGCATGCTATAGCCCCTCGCGCCTCTCTCCATAACAAATACAGTATACCACATTTTGCCAGTCCAATCTTTTCACTCTCTTATTTCTGGAAGTGTTTAGATGGAACAAGAACTCGAAGAATTGATGGGTTATTTTGTACTTCTGTAGTTCTTGGGAACACTAGTGGATTCAGGGACATGTGGATTGTTTAGTGAATTGTTTGCCTAAAGATAATCACAGTTTATTTATGCTTAGGTGCATTTGTTATTAGACAACGACTTGATTGTGGCAATGATATTGCATCTTAAATTTCACAAGCTTAGGTATCTAGATCATCTCATTAGACTTGCTATACTTATTGCCTTGTCTTAAAGTAGAGTTCTCTTTACCTTTAAGGCAGCAATTTGTTAGAAAGAGGGAGAGTGATTTTGCTATTCCTATACAACTTATTCATTAATTGAGAGGGTATATATAAATATTATTACATGGGCCTCCTGGGCTACATGAGCCACATGGGCCAAGAGAGAGAGAGAGAGATAATGTAGAATATACAACACTCTTAACACCCTCCTTCAAACTCAAGGTGGATCAGGAGGATCTGATGCACTGAGTTTGAGTAGATGAAGCCGATGATGTTCTCGAGTCTGAGCTTTAGTAAAGAAATTTGCAACTTGAGGCTCTGAGGAAACATACTTGAGGGTGATGGTCGACTGCTGACAATGAGATCGTGTCAAGGATGCATCAACACCATTGTGCTTTGTCAGCTCATGCTTGACTGGATCACTAGCAATCTGAATGACACTTGTATTGTCACAAAAGAAAGGTGTAGGATTGTCACAATGGACACCGAGATCAATCAAGAGCCATTGAAGCCAAATGATCTCTAAGGTGGTAGCGGCAAGAGCTCGAAGCTTAGCCTCTGCACTAGAGCGTGACACCGTAGTCTGCTTCTTGGACTTCCAGGCAATGAGCGAAGTACCAAGAGAGATACAGTAGTCCGTGATAGATCGGTGATCAGCAGGATCACTCGTCTAAGTGGAATCAGAGTAAGCGTGGAGCTGAAGCTGACTCAAACTGGCATAGAACAGACGCCTAGACGCACCCCCCCCCCCCAAGTATCTCAGAACACGAAGAACGTGACTATAGTGGATTGAGATGGGAGCACTGACAAATTGGCTGAGCACATGAACAACATGAGCAATGTCTGGCTTGGTGACAGTGAGATAAACAAGGCTCCCAACGAGCTGACGATAGTGGGAAGGATCTATCAGTGGTACACCGTCTGTAAGTCGAAGTTGTAGGTGGAGCTCCATGGGTGTGACATCATTGCGTGTATCAGTCATACTAGAGCGAGCAAGTAGATCCAAAATATAGCGATGTTGAGAGAGGTAGTAACCATCACTATCAAAATGAATCTCAATCTCCAGAAAATAGCTTAATGATCCCAAATCAGATATCATAAACTCGACTCAATTTCTTCTTCACAAAGACCACATAATCCATGTCGTCTCCTATGATCAGCATATCATTTACATATAGCAGAAGCAAAGTACGACCCCGCTGAGAAATGTGAATAAACAAGGCAGGGTCATGCTCACTTTGAGTGAAACTAGCGGCTCGAATCACAGAACTGAAACGCTCAAACCAAGTACGAGGAGCCTGCGTAAGACCATATATAGCATGCCTAAGGTGACAAACATAGCCTGTAGGAGCCTCAACACCCAGGGGGTGGCTGCATATAGACCTTATGTCGATCACCATGAAGAAAAACATTCTTGATATCCATTTGAGATATAGTCCATATGCGTACCGCTGCAACAACAATAAGAGTACAGACTGGTCATATGAGTAACTAGAGCAAAAGTCTCATCATAATCTTGACCATAAGCCTGCTGAAAACCTCTTGCAACAAGACGAACCTTATATCACTCTACTTAATTATCTGACTGTTCTTTACTTTGTACACCCACTTGCAAGTGATAGAAACAACTTCAGATGGTAGCGGAACAAGATCCCAAGTACCTGTACACTCTAATGCCGTGAGCTCCTCAGTCATAGCCAACTGCCACTTGGGTACATTAGCAACCTCCTGATAGGTACCCAGCTCAGCTACTGCACCTGCATGAGAAAAATCCCATCTCTCTGGTGCATGAATAGAAGAACGATCACGTAGGGCATACTGTGATGTAGTAGAACGATCGTTAGAGTTGGTGGTATTGGCCGAAGGGTCAAGTGGAGGAGAGGAGGACTGAGGATCAGAAGGAACTCTCTGTTGGCGATTATAGTGAAAGGGAAAAGTGTAAGTGTTAGAAACTGGTGGAGCTGGTAGAGGAGACACACTAGAAGATGAAACTGGTGGAGAAGGTGTATCTGGAGAAGACAAGTTTGGTGAAAGAATAGTAGGTAGACACAAAGGAGGTGGAATTTGTGGAAGGAGTGATGTGTAGAAAGATGATAAAAGAAAGGTCGACCCTCATCAAAGGTCACATCACGAGAGAAGCGAATGCGACATGTTGAGGGATCATAGCAACGATAGCCCTTATGCTCAGGATTATAACACAGGAAGACACTCAATCGACTGAGCACTCGGTTTTGTGCGCTCACGAGGTGCTAGAAGGACATAGCAGACAGCCAAAGACACAAAGATAAGCATAGCGAGAAGGTGTTCTATATAGGACCTCACCGGGACACTTGCCCTAAAGCTTGGAAGAGGCTGATGGTTGATGAGATAGATAGACTGCCGTAGAGACTACATCCCCCCAGAAGTGAGAGGGAACAAAGGAGGAGATGAAAAGAGTACAAGTAGTCTCAATGATGTGACGGTGCTTGCGCTCAACAACACCATTCCGAGCATAAGCACCAGGACATGGGAGCTGAGGAAGAGTACCCTCAGAAGGAAGGAACTGACGAAAAGCTTATGAAAGATACTCTCCCCCAGAGTCAGAATGAAAAACATGAATGGAAGAAGAAAACTGTATATGAACTATCTTAGCAAAAGACTGATAAATGGAAATCAACTGAGTGCGATGTTTCATAAAATAGATTCAAGTATATCGAGAGTGATCATCGACAAATATGACATAATAACTATGACCACCCTTCGAAGCAAAAGGAGATGGACCCCATACATCTGAACGCACCAAATCAAAAGGATTAGAAGATTGAGAGGTACTACTGGAATATGGAAGTTGTAGCTGTTTTCCCAGCTTACAACCAATGCAATGAAAATTAGACTCAACAGTGACATGGCCTAAGGAACCCTAGTGAACTAGAGTGGTGAGGCGAGCTCCACAGTGATGATCAAGTCTGTTATGCCACTCGCTGAAGGAAGAACCAACATGAGACTGAGATGATGACATAGCAGAAGACACTAAGGCCTTCAACGTACTTGTGGAAAGAAGATGTAAGATGTCCAAAACATAAAGACTAAGAGAGCCTCTATGGCGATGGCCAGAACTAATCACTCTTCTGCTCTGACGATCCTGAATGAAACAAGAAGAATTATAAAATCCAATGAAATAGTTCATATCAGTGAGTTGACCAACAGAAGAAGGTTCATAAATAGCAGAGGAACAAAAAACACATCAGGAACAGAGAAGCAAGATATAGAAAGAATGCTCTGATGGGTAATAGAGCAAGGTGTACCATCAGTAGTGTGAACATATGCTGCATCAGTCATGGGCCTACGAGCAACAAGCTGAGAGCTGTCAGATGTGACATAAAAAAAGGCACCCGAGTCCAGAACCCAAGGATGAGCAGCGCTAGGAGCAGAAGGTGCAACTGAGGTCATAGCGGACATCGATCCGAGATTCTGATGGGTGTGGGTATGGCGGTAGTATCGCTCGATGAAGTGCTCCATGACGACGATCAGATGGATGTCTGGCAACTATGATGCACGGACACAGATACGTCGACACGACACGACACCGACACGGGAATTCACCATTTTCCCAAAAATACCGATACAGCGATACAACTATATATATTTAAATAATCAGAACAAATTACACATATGTATCATTTTTTATGTTTCTTCATGCTTGTCGAGCTGAAATTTTGTAAAGTGCAAAATAAACTCGGAATATGTACCTCTCAAAGATGACCCATTGACCCTTGTCTCTTCATTCTTCTTGCAGTCAATTCATATGAATACCATTTTCAGAAATACTTGCGTATCCATTTCACATTTCCTCCGGCTTGACCACCCTTGTCTACAATGTTAACATGATTCCACAATGGAGGCTTGAACCTATTGTTGGTTGGCTCCTCTCTAGCACTAGAATTACCGGTTTTCATTTTTCTAAAATGATGAAAACAAGCAATCAATAACATATTAACATGAGAACAAGTATCAATGCATCATTTATGTATTGATGCTATGCTTGTGATACATAAATGATGCATTGATCACAAGCATAGCATCAGTAAAGTACATACTAAGTCTCAGTGTATCACAATTCACAAGCAAAGCATAAGTAGTTCAGTACACATGCAGCCTCCAATCCTCCATTCTCGACTAACAATCTAACATACATACTAACAAATTAACAATCCAATCCTCGATCACTCGGTGTATCACATTCACAACTTCACGATTCACAAGCAAAGCCAGCGGCGCGCGAGGATGACTTCACTGGAGGCTGCAGCGCAAGGAAATCCGAGTGGCGGTGCGAGGCGGCAATCACGGAGCCGCAGCGCGAGGAAGGACAGAGCGGTGCGCGGCCGCGCGAGAGGACGACGAGGCCGCGCGCGACCGCGCGAGGAGCTCGATCCGGTGGCAGCGAGAGAGGAGCTGCCGAGGCGGCGCGATCGAGCGAGGGAGGAGGCGCTAGCACAGCGAGAGAGGGAGCAAAGGCTGGATCCGGCGGCGCGAGGAGCTGGAGCTCGATCCGGCGGCACGGCGAGCCGACGACGCGGAGAGGTCGACGGGCGTGGGCTTCAGGCGTGCGGGAGGCAGGCGGCTTCGGGAGGTAAGGGAGAGGGGATAACCTAGCTGAGCTGGTTGGGGCGTTGGGCTATTCGGCTGTGTTCTGGTCCGGGCTGTATCGAGAATTTTAAAAATTAAAATTTATTACAAAAGTTGCCGATACTCTGTCGACACGTGTCCGAGACGTGTCCGACACGTATCGGTGTCTGACACGGCGTTTGACACTGATACGGCAATTTTCCAAAGTGTTGGTGCTTCAGAGTCTGGCATAATAATCAACAAGCTAATCTGGATGTAACTTGAAGCACTTGTCAACAAGATGACCAGTCCTCTTGCAATGAGAACATACAACACTCCTGTGGATGTCGCTCTGATACCAAGTGTGGTAGTTGAGTAACTGAGTACGAATAGGCCCAAACTCCGATCAAAGCTTCATCACAAACTGATACATGAGCGTCTGCTGAGCATATTCATCTTTGGCAACACAAAAATGGCAAGCAGCAGCAGCCTTCGGTGTCATACTCTAGAGGGCCAGTGATATGAGTAAAAGCACTGCAATACTCCTCCACTGACTTCTCCTACTGTTGCTGAATACTATGAAGGTTCTTGAGTAATGTGAAGCAAAGAGCACCACTGAACTGAACATATCTCTTGTCAAGGTATGTCCACATCTACTTGGCTGAAGTATGATACTCTAGACTCATCCTCAAAGAAACATGAACACCCAAAACAAGGCCAGTCATGACACGATCATCCTCTTTTTACCAAGCCTTTACTGCCTCAATATCAACCTTCTTTGGATCAGGAGGACCATTAGTCAAATGAGAGGTCAAATCATAACCCCTAAGAGTAGTATTGACTGAGAAGGCCCATGCTCGGTAATTCAACCCATCTAGCGTGGTGTCCATGAACACGAGAGATGAACTACCCCAAAGGCCAAAACATTGAATCAAATTTTGCCATCTTGATGGATCACAAGCACACAGCAGTAAGCAACAGTAATACTAACAAGTGAGTATCAACAGTAGAAAGCAGCAAGCATAAAAAACAAGCATAGCAGAACAATCAACAATCAGGGGTAGCAAGCATCAATACGAGCAGCAGAATCAACAATCAGTGAATTCATCAGTACGTTGCATTAGAGCAGAGCAGTCAACCGCTAAGAGGAGTACTGAGGAGGTGACCGGAGTACTGAGAAGGAGGTTCATGGCGCACTGGATCCAGGCGGAGTCGATGGTGCGCCGGATCCAGACTGAGTGCTGGCGTGATGGCGGCAGTGTCGATGGTGTGATCCCGCTGGATCTGGTGAGGTCAAGACGAGGCGACAAAGACGAGCTCGTGTTGGCGGCGGTGAAGACGAGCTCATGACGGCTAGCCCCTTTGAGGTCGAGGTCGGATCCATGACGTAGGTGAAGATCCTTGACGTCGGGTGAGCTTCAGGCGCTGGATCCAGCATGGATCGGCGAGGAGGCACGGAAGCAGAGCCGTGCGTCGTCGGGCAAGACAAGGAGCGAACTACGTCGTGCGGAAGCGAGGAGCAAAGGCGGCGAGTGAAGGCAACGCAAGAGCGGCTTAGGCCCGCCGGCCCGAGCGAAATAGCCCCGCTAGCAGAAGATGGCGGCGGTGGAATTAGGGGCTAGGGTTAGGTTTGAATAGCTCTGATACCATGTTAGAAAGAGGGAGAGTGATTTTGTTATTCACAACTATACAACTTATTCATTAATTGAGAAAGTATATATAGACATTGTTACATGGGCCTCATGGGCTACATAGACCACATGGGTCAAGAGAGAGAGAATGTAGAATATACAACACTTTTAATACAATTAAATAATATAATTTGAATTGCATCTAATGCTTAAATCACCCAAATGTTGGTAATTTTTCATGTTTTACACATAGCTATGTTCGGTAGTTCAAGAAGGGGCTGAAAACATATTGAAATATCAATTATGTTAGTCTCCCTACTTGATAGACCATTGCATGCTGTTTTTTTTTTCCTTATTAGATGTTCGGATAACATTTTGCAGCTTTACCAACATATCGTTCTGAGTGGAGGAAGTACCATGTATCCTGGTCTGCCAAGTCGGTAAGATTATATAATTCTGAAGCTTGTATTAATGAGGATATGCATATCTTGCATTCTGTCTTATTTTTCTACTACAGGACATATGAATCATTGGTTTCAAATAACATCACTTATACTACTAAAATGCCTTTTCTCAACCTTCTTGGCAATTCCATAATGCCTTTTCTCAACCTTATTGGCAATTCCATATGGTTCTTATTATTTTTGCTTTTCTTGTTTCTTGCCAATCTTTGTATCTTCCTGCTTTATGTAAGCTTCTAGGTTGATATGACTCACAAATTGCTACCTATTTGAAGGCTGGAGAAGGAAATTCTTGATCGCTATCTTGATGTGGTTTTGAAGGGAAACAAGGATGGGCTAAAGGTAATTTTGTGGCAAACCAGAGTTGAAATTATTGTTGTACAGTTACATTTCCAATTTGTACCATCACCTTTTTGAGTTTTATCGTTTTACACGTGGCAAAAACCAATGAACTCTGTAACTCATTCAGTTTTTATCTGGTGAAATTTATTGCATTACCTTTCCATCAATGAAGAAGGTAGATCAGTTTTTTCTTGTAAATACAGGAGATCCGATTGCATAAGCTTATTGAAATCAAGCGAAAGGGAAAATCCGGATAACATTTTCTGGAACACATTTTCTTTTCAATTATGCCCTTTTGATGATGTATCTGCTTCCGGTTATGCATAGAAATTGCGCTTGCGGATAGAGGATCCTCCTCGGAGAAAGCACATGGTCTACCTAGGAGGTGCAGTACTCGCAGGCATCATGAAGGTGATTTTTTCCCCTCTTTGTTTTCGTTTTGCTTTCCTATATATGCACTCTCATGTGGAAGTACTCGGGGCGGAGCAAAGAATTGAAAAGAAAAAGAATGCAAGGAATGAAATAACAGAGTATTGTTTCTGCATTATCATATTGTGCCCCGCTAATATACTTTGCTGACTTATCGTCTCAAACACGCAGGATGCACCTGAGTTCTGGATAACAAGGCAGGAATACCAAGAAGAAGGTGTTGCCTGCCTTAGGAAGTGTGGACAAGCATAGCCATCGAGTGCGCCTATCACCCAAAGATATTATGCATCAACAGAAGATATGAAGGCCCCTCAATGCTGCCTGCTGAAACTCCCAGAACTTCAAAAAGCCTGCCATGCTTAGATGCTGAATGCAGATTGCATGTAGAAAGAAGAGCATAGTAGTGTTGTTTATGCCCTAATTGTTCAGCTTCTTTGTTTGTTGGTACCATGTTGTCTAGCCACCACGAACACGCTACAAAAATACTGACCCAGGAATGGTTTGTCATTTGGCCATATGCTGATAAACCTGCAGTCCTCATTTGATCGGTTTGTAAATTTCAGATATGGAACACCACAGTTGATTTCTTTCTGCTCCGCTTATCAAAAGATGACAGAATCTAAATCAGCTCTTCAATTATCTGGATATACTTTGTGCTAATACCTCATGCTGGTTATGAGCATGAATAAGCCTGATGTCAGAATCTCAAGTGTTGATGTGAATGTGCAGGCACTCAGCACATGGTGCTGCTGTTCAATTTCCCGAAGTTGCTACTTTAACCACAAGAAACGCCCAAATTGTATCACACCATCTTACAGCCTGGCGAAATCTTTGATCTTATTCACAGCATCTGATCAAAGATTGAGGCCACTACTTGACAAATCGAAAGATTACAAACCAAATGAAACGACGAAAAGGACGACAAAAACATCCCGTATCCTTTTCTATATTTTTTCTTAGATTCAGAGTCGGACACGGATAGTGTCGGATACGAATAAGAATGTAGATAGTCTCGGTCATGAATACGGAGCAAATACATACCGAACCGAATACGGATTGTCTTGATCACGAATACTTATTCGGATATTACGCGAAAATATAAACCATATATGTCGCACAAATAGAGATCAATCAATTATAATATATGTCCAAAATGCAACTACATTAGTAGTTTAACAAGCAAATTTAAATATATCACACGATAACTAGTAGTAACTAGTAACTAGCAAGTAGCAAATACATGATAGGGGCTAGTGAAGCAAGTAGTAACTAGTAACTAGCAAGTACATGACAGGGGCTAGTGAAGTAAATAACACTACTATAAAGAAGGTTATACTGGACGCCTCATCACAAACGGTTTCCTAGAATCTGTCAGTGTTGTAATTATTACAGAAGGTTTTACAAGCGCGACCATCTATATATGTTACTAGCGATGGCTAGAATCGTCTGTAATACGTAATTATCACAGATGATTTTTAATAAGAACCGTCTATGATAATTCACAAATGATTCTTAATAAGAACTGTCTGAGATAATTGCAGACATCACAAATGCAAGAACCGTCTGTGATAATTTTGTATCATAGACGATTTTTGGTTGGAAGTATCTGTGATATATATCTCTTAAACTCTCAATGCCGCTCCAGCTCTCTGATGCGTCTCTTCGTCTCGTCCCCAATGCATCGTCTCTTCGTCTCACGCGCCGAATTTATTTCTTATTTTATAAAAATGATCATCTACCACCGAAGATGAATCCCCACATCGCTCTACTCTCAAGCACAAATGAATAGCAATTACAAAAATAGCTCCCCACTTTTCTCCCTTGACGCCGGCGTTGATGGCCTACTTAGCCATTTTGTACGAGCACCTCTCCGAACGTACACTGGCGAATGCTGCGGTAGTCCTCTAGAACAGCGTTACATGTCTCTAGGAGAACTACCGTCGCTTTGGCTTCTACATCGAGGCGGTGGGCGACCGAATCTACCAAGCCAAGACCCCTTGAGCAAGAGAAGAGAGCCTATGGGCGCAATTCGACTTGATTCTTTAGTCGGAGCGTCTTTGGGCTACTCTCGAATGATCGTGTCAACGGTTGGACATGTTTTGGGCTACCTGCGCTGATCCTGAACCCTGCGATGTCGACGACGTCGCCTACGAAGTTTTGAAGACAGAGATAGCATGCTACTTAGGTCGCTAGAAAAACTTGATCTTTTTTATTTCAACTTTTTAAATCTTTTGTAAGGAGCGACTGGCCACTCTGTTTGGTTATATATAAATATAAAAAATCTAGTTTAGAGTTGAAGTTACTATCTATATATGTTGAACATGTTTACTGAATAACGTGTTTATCTTTCTGTCTTCTATGTAAACAGTCTCGGTATAATGACATGACGGCATTCCTGACCGGTGAAAAATAATTCATACATATTTTACTCCTGGGGCTAGCCGAAAAACATAATATTTTTTTAGCTATAGAAGGAACTATCACTGGCGGTTTAGTGGAACAAACTGTCTGTGATATGGTCGCATATCACAGACGGTTTTTAATTAGAACCGTTTGCGATAATTCACAGACGGTTCTTAACAAGCACCGTCTGTGATAATTGCAGACACCACAGATGGTTTTTAATCTGAACCATCTGTGATAATTCACAGATGGTTCTTAACAAGAACTGGCTATGATAATTTTGTATCACAGACGGTTTGATAATTTTTTTATCTAATCTAGGGATGGCAATCGGGCACATCGGACACGGATAGTGCTCGCCTATACCCATGCTCGCGACCTCGATTTTCCCCCACGGGTATGCTCGTGAAGGACGACAGGCGAAGAACCTCGCCCATGCCCATCGCCCACGGGCATGTTCGTTTACCCGTGAACAATGCACCATGGACTACCCCTAAACTGTTTTCAAAGGACCAACCATGGCAAGATTGAACAACGTAAATCCTGGCTAGGACCAATAAATTAGCTAGGAAGTGGGCAGAACCACTATAGTGAAGTGGTTCTTAGCTCTAAATTAATATCAATCTAACATAAAGAATTATCAGAATTGGCCTTTTAATCTCCCATCACCATCAGTGAAGTCCAAATGCAAGCTCTGTTGCACAAGATGAGTTCAAACCGCAAGATCCAATCCCACATCACCCAGTAGCAAATGGATCTAAACTGAAGCAGTGAACCATCAGTTCAAACTTTAAGCCACAAGGAAATGTAGATCTCGTTCAAATTGTTGTAGCAATTAAAACTACCACCGACCCGGATCAAGAAGACAACGAAAGGAGAGGAGAAAAATAGTTCGAGATCTCGAGTAGTAGAGCAGGGAAATGGGGAAAAAGAATTCAATCGTTATTGGATAACAATTAAAGCACACTCGATTAGTACCATGACAAGAGGAAGAGGAAGGAAGGAAAGCAGCACATTCTGTCGGCATTAGCAGGGCAAGAAAAGTAGGAGAAAGGAAAGATTTTTGGGGGTGGGGTGTTAGCGATGGGATGAGGGGGCGGGGTGTAATATACCGTTTAAACATACAATAAATAAATGATTAATACTGAAATTAAATATAATTAGAAAGGAAAATTCAGAATTTGGGAGGAGTATTACAACTTGGGCCTTCGGCCCATAGCTCTTTGGCCCAAGTAGGGAAGGGGCTTAAGAGGTACAAACCCTAGCGGTTTTACTGTAGCACGCACTGTAGCGCCGCTGGCACTGTAGCATCGCGTGGCACTGTAGTGCGACGAGGTACTGTAGCACTACATCTCCACTACTGCCGGCCAGGAAGAGGAAGATCAACCAGAGGAAGGAAGAAGGAAAGAAGAGAAGAGGGGGATAAGAGGAGAGATGGTCTTCGTGGGGTTTCTTCATCGTCTTCCTGGGTGCTTGAAGGGTAACGGATGTTGATCTTCGTTGTTTGATTAGTAGTAGATGTGAATTCGCTTAGAATTGATTGGTTCGATTTGCTACGGTTAGAGATTCAATTCTGTCCAGAAGGTTGTGCGACTGTTTTTGGGTTTTTAGAGGCCGAATTAGAGGTTTTCATCTCCTAGAGATATTTAGATAATGTTCTTAGCTTTCAGTGGCCACTAAGATCACTTAATTCCGACGTACGGCTCAAAAGTTATGATAGTTTTCATCTCTGCTGTCCAGAATCCTAACGAGAATGAACTGTCAAGTTGTCTTTTAAAATATGATTGTGTTAATGGAAGATTCAGGGTTTTCACCCAACTAGGTTATTGTAGGCCTTGGTCTTAGATTTCGATATTGATAAAGAACGCTAAGTTTGGTTTAGCCAATTAGAAGTTATGGCTGTTTTCGTGCTGCTGCCCAGTTTTGTCGAATAGTTCTGACAGACGGTGTTCATCTATCTTTTGGAGTTAGATGTATATAGAATTCAGGATTTCCATGTGAGACCCCGGTTTATTCGGCTTGTACTGTTTAACCATCCACTTGGTCCTAACAGTACAAATCAAATAAACCAAGCCTCGAGATATGTATACTTCCCAGAATTGCAGTATACACACCCCGTTACAAAATCATGCATCAATTCCATTCATACACATAGAGCCGAAGCAAAAGCAACAACTGAAAGACATAGATAATATAAAGAGAGTTATTACAAAAGAGAGGCCGACCGGCCAAAAGTCATAAAGATAAGTAAATACACAGTGGAAGCAAAATGGCCATAAGATGGCGATAAACAAAAGCCAATCGGTGTGCCTTTACCCACAAGGCAACCAACCGGACCGCCAAGCTAATCGTCCCAAAGCAGCGCGCAACACGACTCACAAAAGTGAGGCCCTTGGGGCTCACCTTCTTCCTCTGCAACAATTAATATTAAGCAAAGCGGATGAGTACAAAACTTATTTTTGTACTGCAAGACTGACGTGTGAGATAACAGAACTATAATTAACTACATGCAAGCTTTATTTAAGTGGATGAGGCTCTGGACTTATTTTCACATAAAACAAGTTTTCATTTACAATAAGGTAATAGATTCAAAGCAAGTTTGCAATTAACTTTATTATTCAAATAAAGAGAGACAATAATAACATAGATAGAGAACAACACCAACCTAGAAGTGACTAACCCATAGTCACCACAACAATAGCATGAAGTACCCCTTCATACCACCCATGTCAAGTTTAAGTTTTTAAAAGGTTGTAGTCTAGTTCTTGTGGGAAATAACCAAGCGTGTCCATAACCTAGGGCGAGGCTATTCGAATAGTTTTAACCTGCGGGGTGTACCAATGTACCCACACGATAGACCGCCTTTCCACCGACCACGGTTAGCATACTTCCTTTGGTATGCGAGGCATGGCTAAGTCTAACAAGGCGCTTTCAATGGGCGATGCTAATTAAGAGCGCAACCCACGGAGAAAGACACATTAGACAGCCTAACCGGTCTGCTAATGCTCCCCTCCAACAACACACACACAAGAACACACCCACCGACCAGCTCATAATTAACACCTTCCAAAGTACTTAGCCAAGAGAGGTTTCATATCCCCCTCGTGTGGTTAGCACGCAATAATTGCTTGGATCAATGGCACAAGTAACTCGGTCCTTAGGGACTTAGGCACCATTCCAACCACACCCAACAGATCACCCAACATACCATTGTGCCCAAGCCAAGATATAATTTTTGTTTTCAGTTTTTGATTTGCAAAATGGCAAAACACAAGGGTTGGACATAATGGAATAATAATAGTAGTTGTGTGATCAAGATCACCGACTAAGTCGATGATCGCCCAATACTACCGATACTAGGCATGGCTAAGCAATATTTATTCGAATCTACTAAGTGACAAGAGCTCATCCAACGAACTCTAATCACAGCAAATAACCTAGGCTCAGGTAGTAGAGGATAATTATTTACCTACAGATTATGCAACTAGAGGATTAGCTAATCAATTTAACAACAAATTAGCAATGCATACATAGAAGTTAAACAAAATATTAGACTTTAAAAGTAATGGGATCAAATGGGAAATGATCAAACTGCTTGCCTGCTTGCTGTTGCTCAATTTGTTGCGGAGGGTCGTTCTCGGGGTTACCGCAAATATCGAATCCTAAGCGAAAGAGCGAAAACAACCAATAAGACGAGCAACACTTAAACAAAAGAGCAAGCAAAAATTATCCAAATGCGACGAAATTTATACACAAGGTAAAATAGGAATATACCTAGACATAGGAACTGGAAAAACCTAATTTGGATTTGTGATGCAAAAGATATTCTCTAAAAACCTATTTTCGGCCATAATTAGTACTGTAGCAAAAATATTTTCTAGAAAGATTTTGAAGCTGAAATTTTTATGGTAGCTACCTACTGGTATAGTGGTAACCCATATAAAATTTCAGGTCATTTGGAGTTATATTGAAAGAGTTATGATTTGTCTAAATTGTTTAGGTTATTAAACTAAAATATGATCCTTATGATTTCTAAAAACAGTGAAATTTGTGAAACCAATTTTCCTAGCAAATAAACTATCAGTGGAAGCTAATCCAATTGGATTCATACAAAAATGATCTATGGATTAAAAGTTATGCATTTTACAAGTTTGCTAAAGTTCTGAAAAACAGTATTAAGTTCACTTGTTTACTATTTTCGAAAAAGGTTTTCCAGGTTTGATAGTGGTCTACAATTATTTTTATATTTAAGTTCAAGGTATAAGGAAACTAACAAAATTGGAATCATCTAATTTGGAGCTAAGTTGACAAAGATATGAAAATGACAAGACCCCAATGTGATCCTGATTTCTGGACTTAGCACTCTCGGGACTTTCCTATCATCCGGAGACGTGGGCGAGTGAGAGCCGTCGATCTCAGATCCAACGGAAGACATTGAACCAGACCAAACACTCCTCACGCGCGCGGAACAGAGGGCCGACGTGGAGGCTCCAGGGTCGTTGATCTCTGGATCCAACGGCCGAAGACCAGCCACGTCGCTCCTGCAACGTTGTCGTCCGACAACACGGCCGAAGGCTTCACCGGCAAAACGCCGGCGACCAAAGGCACGGCGGCGCGAGAGAATGCCAGGAATGGGTGCGCAATAGCATTGCGCACCCTCCGGTACCACCCACACCGACGGTGGTGGACCAGAGCGGCGGTGCGACGACGAGGGGCGGCGCGGGAAAAATGGCAACGACGACAAGCAGCAAAGAGCTCCGCAGCGGTTCATTTAAGCGGTGCCCGAGCATCTAGGGACTACTGCGATGCTACCTGAGTGACGCGGAGGTGCAGAGGATGACTGAGCAGCTCCGGCGACGAAGCTCCGCGACGGACGAGGAAGATGACGCGAGGAAGGCGGCTGGGCAAAATCAACCATGCGCGTCATCACGATGGGTTCTAGAAACCTGAGAAGCTCCCGAGAAAGGAAATAGAAAAAGGAGCACTCACCGCGCTAGAGACGAAGAAGGATGCTCGCGGCGAATTGGGGAAAATCCAAAATCCGGTGCTCCGTTGAAGCAACTGAAATGGAGTGTTGTTAAGCACCACCGAGGTGAGAGGGAGGTGCGAGGAGCAAGGAGGAGCCAGGAACCACTGAGCACGGCCTTCAGAAGCTCGCGGGCAACAATGGCGGCGAGGAGGTTTGGCGCTCGGGAGCTCCACAAGGCGGTGGGTGCGGGAGAGCTCAAGGGTGTGTAAAGGAGGATAACGGAGGACAATGGGGGCTTAAGTAGGCACGAGGAGCGAGATGGCACCGTTGGCGCCTCGGGTTCCAGCTGCGCTGCGGTCGCCGTGGCGGCGGGGCGATTGAGGCGGCGACTAAGCGGGCGGTGGGTAGCGGGCATTTAATGCGCTGCAGAGCCGTTGACGAAGCGGAGGTGACGAACGCTGCGCACCCATGCTCGGCTCCGCCATGGCGCGGCGCGCGGCGAAGGAGGGCGGCGATGGCGGCCGTCCGATTCGCATCCAACGGCGCCGTGCGATCGAGTCAAACGGCCGCGCTGTCGTCCACCGTCCGATGGACATCCAACGGTCGAAAGCGAAGGCAGCGGAGTTGTCCGAATGCCTACGAATGAGAGCCGTCCGATGGAGATCTAACGGTGATGATGACGCGCTTCGCTCGGCCGCGCGGGTGCGATTAGTTGGCTCGGTCGAGTCAAGTGACTCGAGCCAGTCGACTCGCACTGAGGAACGATGAAAGCCAGCTAGGGTTTGATTTTTGAACTAAAACTTTGGGGATTTAATTGAGGTATCAAATCAACTCCAAAATTTATGAAATTTTAACTGGAGCTTCCTGACCTTAGGGTTAACCTTCCATAAAATTTCCAGAGATTTTTGTGTGCTGGAATTTTCTCAAGAAATTCCAGAAGGTGATTTCAGTGGTTTGACCAAGGTTTGACTTACCTCTAAAATATTTCAAATAATTTCCAAAAATTATGAAATAATTCAGAGGTGTTACCCAGCCACCCTAGAACCAAGGAAAATTATCTCCAAGGTTTTAACAAAAGATTTGACCCAGAAGGTTTTGACTTGAGATAAATGAGGATTTTGATTTTGAATTTCCCAAAATTCTTTTACAAGAATTTCAGAAAAGTTTCAAGAGTAAAAGGATGAAGGAAAAGTTTTAATTTACCCTCATTTTATTACATTTGAAACACAAGCCAAAATGGGGATGTTACATTCCACCAACTAGATTGTTGTAGATAATTTCATTACCTTTCAAACAAGCCCGAGTTTGCATTTTTATGAATTTCAGCGCAAAAGTTATGTTACTTTTACTACTGCTGTCCTTCTGACTTCTGCTAGATTCTAGTTCAATTCGAGTAAAGAATGTAATTTAAACATTGGGTTTTGGGGTATGTCTTTGAGTAGTGTCTTGATGTCGTGGTTCTTATTGAGTAATCTAATGGTGTAGGAGGTGAGGCTTCGAGGTTAGCGGCATCGTCTTTGCCTCCTAACGCATCGCAACACTAAAGGCAAGTACATGGTAGAGTGGTGAACAATAGATTGTTCGCCATTGTCATTGATATTACTTATCGTTTTATTTATTATGCTTTTGTTAAGCTTATTCTTATACATGGTATTGACGACATGGATTGAATGAGATTATGATATTGCGTTAATGAGAATGAGATATTGAGTTAATGAGATGGATTATATTGATGAATAATTAAAGATGTTGCATCATTTACATTCATCATGACAAGAATTGCACGAGCCAGGTCGGTGAGAAAATCATGTAACTAGTCCGGTGAGGTCGGTGAGAAAGATACATGACTAGTCCGGAGTGCTCTAGATAAAATCCTACTTCGGTGGGGACTTCACGGGAGTGAAGGATAGAGTGGTTCATCGACGGGTGAACACTCCGCTATACCGGTATCAGCTGATGAGATGCATATGGGCATGAGCATGATGGTTCATTCGCATATATGTGTAAAATGTTAAATTGTGCGACTTTACCTATACGAAATATGGCTTGTTCATTTGAATATGAGAATGGCATTCAATAGATACATGATGATGATAGCCTTGATTATGGTTGACAAACTGTTGTTTATGGCTTTATTATGTATTTACTGAGTCCTGAACTCATTCTTGCTCTATCGTTGTTTTTAGGTGACCGTTGGTGACGTTCCACTCGGGAAGGGCTAGCACACTTGGAATCACAAACTACATCCAATTACTTGATTCATTGGACATGAGATATTTTTTTTGTTTTAGCATGATGACTTATATTTAGGACATGATGGTATTGAATAACCTTAGATGATAAGTTAGAGTTGATTATTCATCCAATAGACTTAATCGATTGGTTTGCGTTAATCTTGGTTTATTACCTTGTTATGCGTCTAGGAGTAAATTATCTTTGGTTGTCATATCATTATGCTTATATTATTGTGACCCGTGGACGGGTTTTATTGTGATAGCTTGCTGTAATTTATTATAAAATGATGTTAAAATTGATAGTTAGTGTAGTTAGTGGCATTCCGAGCTTAGGGTTGGGCCGGGGTGTTACACGGGGTTGTCCCAATCTTCATGACGTAAGATTATAGATAACTAGCTCGTGCAACCTAGCAATTGATGCAGCCAACCACCGTCTCTATACGGCAACCTGCATCACTCAAATTATTCAACCACACGCTACGGCCTTCATCTGCTCGTTATCGTGGAGCAAACATATTCAAGCAATCCCAAAGAATCACAAGAACAATGGACTGGCAACTCAGAGATAACACCCAATCCCAATTGATGGTGGAAATCCCAAAGAATCACAAGAACAATGGAGTGGCAACTCAGAGATAACACCCAATCCCAATTGATGGTGGAAATAACTCACACACAAAGAGGAACAAGTGTTCTACTTCTAAAATTCAAACTCTATGTTACATGGGAGGGGGTACCCTCCTATTTATACTAGTTAGGTTGGTTTGCTACAATAATGAACAGTACAAGGTTTGTTTGCTACAATACACTTGATGACATACGCGCTTACATCACATTCATGATGATCTTCTATGGTTACCCGATCTTCTATAGCTATGATGACATATGCGCTTACATCCACTACTACAAAACAGGTCATACTAGACGCCTCATCACAGACGGTTCTTTTAGAACCGTCTGTGTTGAACTTATCACAGACGGTTCTTTTGAAACTGTCTGTGATACGTAGTTATCACAGATGGTTCGTATTAAGAACCGTCTATGAAGTATCACGGATGGTTCGTGATACGAACCGTCTGTGATATGTCGTCATATCACAAACGGTTCGTATCACGAACCATCCGTGATACTTCATAGACGGTTCTTAATACGAACCGTCTGTGATAACTATCTCATCACAGACGGTTTGTATTAAAAACTGTCTGTGACTTAGAATTTTCCTTACTCTTTGATTTTACCATAGCTCGAAATTTCCTTACTCTCTGATTTTAATATGGCTTGAAATTTTTCTTACTCTCTGATTTTACCATGGCTTGGAATGCCCAAATCCTACCACGATAGAGGTTTGGCAGCCCAAATCCTACCGCGGCAGAGGTTTGGCAACCCAAATCCTACCACGGCAGGGGTTTGGCTACCCAAATCGTACTGCGACAGAGGATTGGCTGCCCAAATCCTACCGCGGCAGGGTTTGGCACGGCGAGGGCTTGCCACAGCATGGTTTGGCAGGGCTAGGGTTTGCCGCGGTAGGGTTTGGCAGGGCGAGGGCTTGCCGCGGTAGGGTTTGGCAGGGCGAGGGCTTGCCGCGGTAAAATTCGAGAGAAATTTCAAGCCATGGTAAAATACTCATCACAAGCGGTTTTTAATCGTCTGTGATGAGATACTTATCACAAATGGTTCGTATTAAAAACCATCTGTGATGAGATACTTATCATAGACGGTTCGTGATATGTCATCACAGATGGTTTTTATTTGAAATCATCTGTGATTCATAGTGCGAGAGTTCGAAAATTTTTGAACGCGTGCACGGGAGGCAAAATATTTTGGTGTTGTCCTTATATATTATAGTCGAGTTGAGGCGGGACGCGCTTAGTCTCGCACTCCCGCAGTCCCGGTACTTCCTTGCTCCCACAGTCCTCCTCCGGGCTCCAGCTGTTCGCTGCTCCTCCGGTCCTCCCTTGCTCGCTCCCATAGCTCCCGGCCTCCCGCTACTCCTCCGGGCTCCAGTCCTCCCTTGCTCCCATAGTCCCCAACCTCCGACGCGGTCTTCCTTCCCAACAGCCGAGAGTCGACGCCGACGTCGACCTCCTCTAGTCCTCCTCCGACGCCGACCTCCTCCAGTCCTCCTCTGACGCCGACATCTCTGGTATATGAGGTTCTGTTGGTACTTGTGTATATGAGCTTCTGTTAGATTCTCCTCCAGATTCTACTTCTGTTGGTACTTGTATATGAGTGTACGAGTGTATCCATGAATCCATAGCTTGAGAAATTTATTGGGAGGCTTGGGAGCTGGGAATCCATGTATGTCTATCCATGAATCCATGTTTGGGAGACTTGGGAAATGGCAGTGTATGTGTATGAGTGTATCCATGATTCAGTCTGTGAGTGTATGAGTACTTGTATATGAGTGTGTGAGTGTATCCATGAATCCATGTTTGGGAGGCTTGGGAAATGGTAGTGTATATGGCAGTGTATTTTCTGTAAACATTTGGTATTTTTTTGCAATAGAAAAACTATCACAGACGGTTCTGAAAGTTCACAAAACCGTCTGTGATGATGGTTCCGAACCGTCTGTGATGACCCTTTGTGTAGTAGTGATCATGTCATGATGATCTTCTATGGTAACACAATCTTCTGTGGCTACACGATCTTCTGTGGCTGTGATGACATATGCGGTGACCCCATCTTGATGTTGACATTTGCTAGTGGGCCCCACTGGTTGTTCTCCAAAGATGGGTCCCACTGCTCATCTCCTTGCACCAATAGGCAACATGCATAGTTAAGTGTTGGTTCCTTTGTTCTTGAAGTTGTAGTAGCCAATTTTTCTTTGCCTCCAAAGCTTCTTCATGAAACCACTCATTACTTCTTGTCTAAGTATTTGCATCACATAAGCGATGATATCCGCTGGTGTCATTTTTTATGTGGAATTATTCATCTTATCTTCATATGGCGGTTGAAACTACATGCATTAAAGTGCACACAACTTTAATTCAGCAATTTGAGATAGAGAAGATGTACATGTGCTAGGTCTGTCCTCATCATCCCCATTCTTCAAGAAAAGCCGTCCTCGACTTTTGATGGCCTGAAAGTGTACTAAACAAAGAGAACAATGTATATGCATGGTAGATGTATTTATCATCCGTTTTAGTCCTCCATTTGTTTTGCACATCGTGATTAGCAGAAGAATAGCCATAAGTATAGGAGTTATAAGATATATATAATGTGTATGTGCAATTAGTATTGGCATTCTTATCATTCTCCCTCTCTTGAGAAATAGTCGTCCTCGACTTTTAAGAGTATGTAAATAAGTTGCTAATGGGTAGCACCATAGCTTGTTCTAGATTACACAATTGTCTCATATGACCGTATTTCACCATTCTAACATCAAATCCATGTAATGTTGATGAGAAATTTTTTAGCGTCTCCCATGCTTCAACTATGCTATTGTGATTGCTTATAGGTTTGTGTGATGCAAAGCATGAATAAGTAGGCAATATAAATTATTCTACACAATAAGCACTATTTCTTGGGTTTGATTTAGGCTGAACAAAATATAGAATAGAAGATTGTTTGCCCATTACTTCTAGTGTTAATGCGGCAAGATTATCGCATGTAATATATATTCTATACACATAAAACTTGTCATCTACACCATAATCTCTAATCAAATTGAACTTATATGTGTAGGTGTAGTTTCTATACAAACACTTCAAGGACATTATTTTCAAAACATTCCCAATTATCCTATCTAGCTCAATACATAATTAATCATCAATGAATATCCTACTAAGAATTTCCTTAAAAGTGATCAATTCCACATTATGTAAATTATGGATATGAAATTCAGAACATGTAATTTCTAATTAAGCACAATAATTCTCACATTTACTCACCTTTTCACATTTCAATTTAGCAACGTGGTTGTTACCTTCATCGACCTCCTTAGTTGATGTAGGTGCTGTAGGTATCAAATCTTCATGATGTAACCACGGAGCAGCAAGTACTTCATTCCCAACCATGGTTATCCCCTCATCTTTTACTTCCAACGGTGCTGGTTGTTAAACGTTCAACTCCTTGTCTTCAATGTCAACCTGTACAATGTGAGAAACAACACTAGAAGTAGACATTAATGTGTTAGTTTTAGAATAAACCCCACTTTGTCTATCATCTATGTCTTTCTTTTCTTTTGGTGTATCTCTTACATTCTCAATTTAGATGCTCTTAACCTCACATTTGGTGGAATCACATAGCTCACTCTTTTTAACACTCTCACTTAATATTAAGGCTATGTGGCTCTCATCCTCACATGGGTTTTGATGCATTTTAAGCGTTGTATGTAACACTGGGATAGCACTACTCAACACTTTGGTCGAAGGGAAAGTCTCATGCTCGATTGTCTTCTCATGACTTGGTAGCTTAAGATTAAACCTAGCTTTGGACTTCTCTTGGCTCTCTTGGTTTGGAGGCTTAAAAGTGAACATGACCTTTGACTTTACTTTGCCCTCTTGGATTGGGGGCTTAAGAGTAAATTTGGCTTTTGAATTTTCTTTGCACCAATCATATAGTACAAATTCATTTCTCATGATCATCTTCAATTCTTTCCATATTTTCACAAAGCGCCTTCTTGGATATTTGCATCCACCAATAATGTGCGTAATCTTCGAATTCCACGATGGCTCGTAACACCTTCCTAAAGCCAACAAATAGGTAGCGCTTGAATTCTAATTCCATTTGTTTCTCCCATTTGAGGTACTCGTCTGGATCATTACTTCCATAGAATAAAAATTCTGCATACTCGTAACCTGCCATGATTATAAAAATACAACAAGAATATATGTGGACTCACTCCCTCACTCCTTATTTACCGAAGTTCTTATGAATGCTTGATGGATTGGTGAAGTGTATGTACTCTGGTAGTAGTAGAAGGATTAGGTGAGTTGAGTAATTCAAGGCCCAAGTGCTGTAATTTGACAATGACTATATGTAGAGCTTGGAAGGTTAGTATAATCCTATGCAATTGAAATTCTAGACAATGTGATGATAAGTAATAATCCAAACAAGAATCCAATGCCTAGGTGCTGATCTTTTGATATAAGTGAAGATTATAGCAACTCACGTGCAATGATAAGGGAACTTAATGCAACCAAGGAATGAGCTATAACACTTGGTATAAGTGAAGAACAAAATAGCTCGTGTTGCACAAGTTATAGAAAGACACTATAGCTTGATTGCAATTGATATAATTAGGCTACGAATTTGCACACAAGAATAACAAACTATCCCAAACTTTGTTAAGGAATTTATGCTTGATAAAAGTATTGACTACGACACTTCTTTCTTTTCGTTCTTTCTTTTTTTCTTTTTTGTACTATTTTCTCTTTGGTTTTCTTTGTACCAAGGTCAGCACATATATCAAGAGCTCACAAGATATCCAATAATTCGGTTTCAAATATTAAAGAATGATATCAAGTGCGCAAAGCCCTAGCAATACTCAAAAGCTAGTCTTTAATTATGACCAAAGTTTTTACAAAGGATAGATTGGGTTCTCAAAAGAATATAAGTGAAGCTCAGATTACCAAGTTGCACAATTTCATATTTGAGTGAAGTTTTATGCAACACAACAACAACTTTCTATTCGACTAACAATGATTTTCTTGATTATCAAAATTGGACATATTAGCTCAAACAAAAGTAACGCAAATAAAGATTTTGGATCAGCAAGTAAGCAAGATCCTAATGGATCAAAACATAGCAAAACTCACCAAAATTTTCAATTGAATCTACAGTAAAGAACAATATTTTTGTGTGGCTTTTTCTGAATAAGAAAGAAAATAACAACTATATAAATACTAGAGATACAAATCCTACCATGTCAACCTTGAGCTCTGATACCAACTAATGCGGGGGCGGGGTTGTCCCGATCTTCACGACGTAGGATTATGGATAACTAGCCCATGCAACCTAGCAATTGATGTAGCCAACCACCGGCTCTAGACGGCAACCTGTAGTACTCAAATTACTCAACCACATGCTACGACTTTGTCTACTCACTATCACGGAGGAAACACGTTCAAGCAATCCCAAAGAATCACAAGAACGACGGAGTTAGACCTGTTCATGGGCGGCCCGGCCTGCTAGCCCGGCCCGAGCTCGGCCATGTCCGGGTCAGGCTTGGGACTGGAAGTCCAGCCCGAAAGAAGCCCGACTTGGCCCGAAATCCCCAAAAGACAATTAAAAAATGGAAATATATTATTTTAATCCTAGAAATGAATTAAATAATACCTTTTTATTCCAAAAAAAGATTAAATAATGCATTTTAATAGGAAATTCAATTTTTCGAACCAGACCGAGCCGAGCTCGGGCCTGCCGCTTTTAGACCGGGCCGGCCTGGCCCAGCATTTGAACATGTTTAATCCCAATTGATGGTGGAAATGACTCACACACAAAGAGGAACAAGTGTTCTACTTCTGAAATTCAAACTCTATGTTACATGGGAGGGGGTACCCTCCTATTTATACTAGTTAGGTCGGTTTGCTACAGTAATGAACAATACAAGGTCAGTTTGCTACAGTACACTTGATGACATATGCGCTTACATCACATTCATGATGATCTTCTGTGGCTATAATGACATATGTTTTTACATCATGTCAAGATGATCTTTTGTGGTAACACGATCCTCTGTGGCTACACGATCTTCTGTGGCTGTGATGACATATGCGGTGACCTCATATTAATGTTGACATTTGTTCTCCAAAGATGGGTCCCACTGTTCATCTATTTGCACCAATAGGCAACATGCATAGTTAAGTGTTGGTTCCTTTGTTCTTGAAATTGTAGTAGCCAATTTTTCTTTGCCTCCAAAGCTTCTTGAGGAAACCACTCATTACTTCTTGTCTAAGTATTTGCATCACATGAGCGATGATATCTGCCGGTGTCATTTTTTATGTGGAATTATTTATCTTATCTTCATATGTCAGTTGAAGCTACATGCACCAAAGTGCACACAACTTTAATTCAACAGCTTGAGATGAAGAAGATGTACATGTGCTAGGTTTGTCCTCATCAGGCTTGCCTTGCTGCGGCGTTGCCCGACGGCGACGGCGAGGCCGAAAGCGATGACGTCGAGGAGGATCACGGTGACCTGCACGACGATGGACACCATTGCATTCCTGCACTTTCTGGGTTGAGGCGAGCTTAGAAGGAGAGGAGTGGGAGTTCAGGTGGTTGGGGCTCTCAACTCAATTGGTGCGCGACTGTGCCTGGGTCTGGTGGACGAGGAGGGGCAGGTTAGGGTTTTTCAAATGTGGCTCACCTGTCAGTAGGTGATGGCGGGTAATTGGGTGGAACGGGTATGGGTGGAGCTCCCCCGTACCCATGCCTGTTTACCCGTCGGGCAGAGTTTACCCCCCATGAACATGCCCGTGAGTAATAAATGAAGAACATACCCACCTCTACTAAATATTCAAAAAGACATAGATAGTCAAAGTTTCTGAAGTTTGATTGCACGCATTTCAAAATGACCTATTTTTGTGAACTGAAAGGAGTAGTATGTATCACCATCAGACATATACGCCCCCATTGGCATGTACTCCGTGTGTATATATTTATCCACATGAGCACTTAAAATTTGTACCACCTACTCTGTGTGCAGGTTATCTGCTGGTCTGCTTCTTAATTTGTACCATCTTTTATTTGTTTTTCTCTCTCCCTCTCTTCCTATGCCAATTGTTATCGCTAATTTTCTAGTGTAGCCTAGCTAGAGTGATCCGGGGACACACCATCGCAGGGAAAATAATTCTATAGGACCTGGTCCACAACTCCATTGATGTGGACCAACTCCACTGCATGACATGTGTCCTTTCGCGAATCTCAAAGCGTGACGTAATAGCCTTCATTATTCAATTCGTGAAAATTCGCATAAGTGATTTATGAGGCTGTGCGCTTTGAGATTCGTAAAACGACATGTGTCACATGATAGAGTTGGTCCACATCAATTGAGTTATGGACCAAGTCCTATAGAATTATTTTTCATCGCAAGGGGAAGGCACAGGTGACTTTAGGCTAAAGCAGTGTAAAGTCATACATAGGCTTCCTTGTTTGTGGATGAAAATGATCTTGGGGAGGGCCTTAACCCCCTCGTCTTAGGGCCCTACCTCAGATTACGCCACGTGGCACTACCACAGATCTCAAAGCAAGGCTCCCCCGGGACGACACCTTCCTCTCCGCTTCCCCAACCGCGACGCACTCCTCATCCCATGCTCTCGTCCGCCGCGCTCCCACTGCTGCTCGGCAACTCCCTCCCGGCGCCTGCGCCACCTCCTCCGGCAAATCTCATCGCCCCACAGCCACCATCGATGGCGATGCATGTTTGGCAGTAGTACACTGGTACTTTTTTTTTATTAGTACTTCATGGTTGAACTCTACTGCTGCAGAGCTTTTGTTACTTCAATACTTCATGGTTGGCAATCAAAACAATACTTATGCTCTGCATTCCGTGACGCTCGTCTGGTTTTTGGTTGGCAATCAAAAGAACACATAAAAGAGGAAGCTTTACGAGTACCTATTATTAATCCAAGCCAAGAACAAGCAAAGCCAGGCTGTTTCTTGCAATCATAATTCATTGTCATCATCGCAGGCCGGCTCACTCTGGACTCAGGTACGAGCTAGTCTTCCGTGAATGGACGGTGCGGGCCGAGGTGGGAGGCCGACGTCGGTGGCCGAGGGTGCGCACTCCTGGTGGTCGTCACCTTCCTCTGGCCGCCCCTCCTTTGCTGCACCGAGGCCACCCGCCGCCGTCCGGTTCCGACAAGTGAGGATGAGGATTGAGGAGGACACAGAGGGCGGCAGAACGCGATAAGAGTACGTACAATGGGATTATGTTAGTTGTCTATATAGTTTCTGTCGTCACGTAAATTTTTTTGTTGATATAGATGAAAGAGAATGAAGAGAGAGAAAGATGCTGTCTACAATCCTGTAGTCGACTTTAGCACCAGAAATAAGAAAAACATTAAAAGATTGTGTGTTGTCTACAATCTTGTAGCCGACTGTATCACCACAACCATTATATGAGTGAGCTGTTTTTAATGTTGTCTATAAAGAGTTGTTATGAACAGTAACTATCTGTACCATTATACATGTCTTAAGGAGCGTTTTTTTTTTCCGGAAACAGATAGGTGCCCCATTCTTTGAGATATGTGGTAGTGCCACGTGGTGTAATCTGGGTAGTGTGCGCTTGGGAGGAGGGGGTTAAGGTCCTTCCTAGAGAATTTTATTCCCTTGTTTGTGGGGTTTGTAGCACCGTGTATCTCTCGGCTTCCTATCTTTCTCTTTTTGCCAATTGCTATATATAGGTTTAGAAGAAAAAAAAAGATAAAATGCAAAACAAAACAAAAAAAAGTTGGAAACCCACATGGTATGAGTTAATCAAACTGGCTCCAAGACATCATACTTTAAATTGGGCTTGTTTTATTCATCTCTTCATGCAAATCATCGCAATGGCACCAAAAAAAAAAAAGATATGACCATCCGAAATTTACTAACGCAAAGAAGAAACCTATAAATAGTTAAACTAATGTCTGCCCCGCGCGTTGCTGTGGATCCTCAAACTAACCCAATAAAAAATAGATTTAGAAGGTGGTGGCAACCACAAGTACAACAAATTAATGTTGCGTAGTCTTGAGAAATGTGTGTAGAAACTTTTTGGTCTACAACTTATATGCCAACTGAAGAATACATGCATGAATCCCACTGTGAAATCAACATTTCTTCCCCTGCCCCACCAACAGTTCGACAAAATGCCGCACTCTCGTTCCTGATGGTTCCCTCTCAATCTCGCATGGAGGGTGTAGGGGAAGGAAACTGTGAGTCATTCTTCAGAGATGGGGGGAGAAAAGTTGGCAAGAAACCTTCGAAGACCTCCCCTCATCCTTCTTCAAGGTTGGACGACAGGTGCTTCTTTTGCCCTGCCTCTGATAATCTCTTCTGTGGCAAAGCAAACCCCTTCACGCCCTTTCTTGAGGTTGAATGGGAAGTGTTTCAATTTCCTTGCGACCGATCATCAGGTGGCAGCATGTCGAACCACACTCCGGTGTCTACGTTGTTGGGCGGACATGGCACTTTCCTCGGTGGTGTCCTCTTCGCTCGGCACGAGTTCCACCACCTCTCCTGCTCTTCAGTGCCCCATGTAAGTCTAAAGCCCTCAATACTACTGGTGCATTGATGCAAAATTCGTTGAAGATTTCTTTCCATGGCAAGTCGGTCTCTTCAGAAGAAGTTGTTCACTTATTGTGCGAGAAGTTCCAGATCCCTCGAGATGGGGTACAGGTGGAGTTGTTCTCAAATGTGCTTGGTGTAGGTGTTGGGATTAGGGGTGAAAACGAGCCGAGCCGACCGGCTCGGGCTTGGCTTGTTTGGGCTCAGATGAACAGTAAGCTCAGCTTGTTTCGGTAACGAGCTGGGAGAGAGGCTTGGCTCGGTTCAGAACTGAGCTCGAGCTGGCTCGAACGGGCTTGCGAGCCTCTCGGTTCCCAGACAATCATGCATCAAAATTGTTCTTCCTCCCGGTTATCAGACAATCACGCATCAAAATTGCACTAGCAAAAGCATAAAATTGGACAAGCAAGCATCACATGATTCACATCAGAGATTCACAGAGTAAGAGCCAGGAGGGCCTCCACGGTGGAGGCTCCACCGCCGGTCCACCGCGCCCTCCCACTTAGCGAAGACCGCATCGACGTCGTCGCTGGCACCAGGAGCGGGCCACCATGTTCTCCACCGCCTCGGCCTGCACCATCGGCCATCACCGCGTGGCCCACCCGCACGGCGCGGCACGTCCCGGCCTCCAGGTCCTCCACCTGTAGCTCCACACAGGCTCGATGTCGTCGACTCGTCGGGGAGGTCGGCGGGGAGGCGGTCGGAGACGAGGGAGATGGAGGGGAAGGGGGAGCGCGGGAGACGGAGGCAGAGGTGGTGCTCGAAGCGGCGGACGGGGCGAGGAGGAGGCGGCTGGTGGAGGCGTGGAGCTGGGCGAGCGGGGTGAGGGGTGGAGGAGGCGAGGCGAGCGGGGCAAGGGGTGGAGGAGGCGAGGCGTGCGGCGCGGGAGGCGCGAGGCGAGCGAGTGGGGCGCGAGGCGAGGAGGCGAGGGGAGGTGGCGGGCGGGGCGAGGGCGAGGGGGAGGCGGCAAGCGGGGCTGGAGGTGGAGTTGGGCAAGCGGGGCGAGGGGGAGGCGCTGGGCGTGGCGAGGTCGAGGGAGGGGGAGGCGGTGGGAGTTTGTTGGGAGGAGGAGGGCCAGGAGGCCATGGGAGAGGCGTGGCGTGGAAGGAAAAGGAGAGACTGAAGGGGAGATAAGGTATAAGGCAGAGGTAGTCAAGGCCTTGACTCAAGGGAACGAGCGGCCAGGCCTCCTGGGCCGAGCTCGCGAGCTGAAACCTAGGCTCGGCTCGGCTCGAAAATTCATGAACCCGAGCCGAGCTGAACTGTGCCGTAACGAGCCCGAGCAAGCTTGCGAGTCTCAAGCTATTTTTCCAGTCCTAATTGGGATGGACACCAGTGGTGCAGATTTGCATGTTCCTGGCTGTGAACCTCCTCCAGATGCACTGGTAGACATGCCAGTTGTGTTGTCCACTAGTGAGCATTTAGAGGCTGCAGAAGAGATCCCAACCATGCCAACCACTGAGGTGTTGTCTTCGCTCACGAGTGGGTCTCCAGCTATGTCTTCACCTTCCATATTGGTTATTGACACTACTTCGTCTAGCTCGACACCAAGGAAAGATCCCTCTTCACCGACGGAGAAAGACCATGTATTTGCAGAAGTTGACACCATTCCTGTTGTGGAGACGCCTCAAGTCACCTCTTTGGTGGGTGTACCTTTCGAAACAAGAAGCGGTGAAGCGGTCATCTCGCTGTCCTACTCCTAGAAGAAGTGCATGTATAGCTTCAAAGGTGGAAATAAGACGACCCATTGGGGAACGGAATGCACAATTTAGATTGCTAAAGAAGTTGGGTATTATTGGGAAGGGCGACGATGAATGTGGGTCAGATAAAGTGAAGGGCCTCAATGGTGAGTTGTGGGATATTTCAGCTAGCGAGGTTATCTTTTGATTTTCAGTTGCCTATTTCAGGTGAGTTTTCTCTTTTGTTGAGTAGTTAGGTATTGTGGTGAGTCTTAGCTTGGGGGTGTGTTTTCTTGGTGATGTTTCTTAGTGTGTGAATCGTCCTAGCCTTGGCGGTGACTATACCTTTTCTCTGTTTTTCTCTTGCTTTATTAATATAACTAACAGGGTGATTCATGTATTTGCGTGGTTAGATTTGTTTTAAAGTTTATAGTGACAAACGATATAACTTAGATGCTTCAGAATATGTTTACGTATGTTGTAGCTATTTAGATTTTTAAGATATCATAAACATTAGGAAATGACAATAGAAGCTCGAAGGAAAATACAACTTGAGTAACGTATGAAAGAAAATCATGAGTATAATAAGTTAACCACTCTCCATTATGTATGTATTATGTAGCTGCATGTCCTTAACTCTTTTCCAAAATATTTGCATGCACATGTACCTATGTTAATCTTAAGCAATACATTGATTATGTGTGTAATAAAATTATCTTATTAGTTTACATAGTATTATAGTACCTTATTCACATATACACCGATACACCATGGTCAATCTACCTTTAACATATCTTCCCTTACATCGGTTGCCCCACCGACCCATGTCTTCTATTTCTTTTCTCCACCACAATTTTTTTCTTCAACCTCTAAGAGTAAACCCAATTTTTTATCGATATATCTCAGCTACTACCACTTCTAATGCAATACTCTACCACATAATTATCTTCTACTTCTCTCCAATTATCACTTAGTGATGATCGTTGTGATATCTACACGTATATCGTGCGAATATCGTCAATCCCTGCCAAGACACCCGCCGCGCTCTCTCTAGTGGCCTCAAGCCTTTTCCTTACCCTTGCGCTATCTCTACTCCGAGCTCTTTGCTCCTTTGTTTTTGTACGCCTATGCTTCTATTTGTAGGATGCATGTATGTATATACACACGCACGATGTCTTCTCTTATGTCGGTCGCTCCTCTTTCTCGACATTGTCTAACTCAACGATGTGGATTCCTAACTAACTGCGATGACCTTCCATTTTCACTGATGTCGGTATGTCTGCCTTAGTCGTTATCTAACGATTGAGAGAATCTTCTCACTATCGTCGGTGATGCCATGTCACTCACCAACGATAGCATGCTCCTAACTACCCGATGATCACATATCATCGATAGCTCGTCTTTAATCTAAAGCTTCATCTCCTCTCTGCTATGTCTTCTCCATTATTGAGTTTCTTTAGCCATTGACTTCTCCAACAACGCCGATGTTCATCATTCATCATCACAGCATTTGGCTTCTTTTTCTTCGGTCTTTCCCTTCAACGGCTCCAGCGAGCAGTACAACATTGTCCTTGTCGAACAGCTAAGGTGAGCAGCATGAAATTATTCTCATATTTGTCACCACTGCCTCGGCGGTTCGATTCTTTGTGGATCAATGTCTTCTTGTAGAACAGATCGATACCATTGCACTCTTTCGTTGTCTCCTCCAACACAATTCACGATATCTTCATTATAATTTATATTTATTTTTTTGAAATTTTAGTTATCAAGAGATTTTACTTTGGAATTCGTATGAAAATCAAAATACAATTTTTTATTTGTTTTCCCTAATTTTAATTATTTTTTGTTGGATTTCGTAAACTAATCCAATTGTTAGTTTCTATTTTTTATGCCGAATTACAGTTATTTATAAATTTTATTTCAGAATTTGTATCGAAATCAAAATGCTAATTTTATTTTATTTTTATTCCAAAATCAATTTATTTTTTTTTTGGGTGAAATTCATATACTAATCTAATTTCTATTTTTGGTTTATTTTTTATTCTGAGTTATATTTATTTATGATTTTAATTAGGAATTCATATGGAAATCAAATTGATGATGTTTTTTTTGTTCGAATTTTATTTATTTAAGTATTTTACTTTGGATTCATATCGAAATCAATCCAATTGCTATATATATATATATATATATATATATATATATATATATATATATATATATAAAATAATTATAGTTTTGGTGATTTTACTTTGTAATCCCTATTGAAATCAATTTGCTAATTTTATTTTATTTTTTATTCTGAATTTTAGTTATTTTTTGTTAGAAATAGTATACTAATCCAATTACTTTTTTTAAAAAAAAATTATTCCGAATTATGTTTATCTTGTGATTTTACTTAGGAATTCGTATCAAAATTAAATTGCTAATTTTATTTTATTTTTTATTCCGAATTTTATTTATTTTTGCATTGTACTTGAGATGGACTATTATTTTTATATTATACTTGACATGAACTCTTTCGTTTAATCTAGATCGTTATAATGTAGATCCATCATAATCAACGGTGTAGATGTTTCTATTTTTTCACCTATTAATGTGGGAATTTTTAGTCTTTAAAAGTGAACGTGTTGTCTTTTTTTTATCACTTTAATAATATAATAAATAGATGTGTAGCATTCCTACCTATTCGTCTCAAAAAGTGTAAGACAAGCATGTACCACTGCTTCAACGCACAAAATAGACAAAACAGAGTTGGCCATCTTACACCTGCAAAAGGAGGAAATCAACAAAAAGCCACTAACCTTGCTCCCTCCTTCCATCTTCATGGACGAAAAGGAATAGTCTTTCATTGATTTTTAAAAAAATAATATTTATTTAAAAGATAATTACAAAAAAAGTAGTCGATTTTTTAAAAAATAGGTGTTTGAATCGCGACAGGCACCCATCGCTATTTGAATCGCCAATTGGAAGAGTGCGGAGAGGTTCCTGTCGCTAATTGAAATGACGTCAAAAGAATTTCACCAGTTCAATTGACAACAGCACCCTGTCGCCAGTTGAAATCGCGACAAGAATCCTGTCGCCATTTCAATTGGTGATAGAGTCCTATATTTATATTTTTAAAAAACTTTATGTCTATAGAATCCGGCCTAAAGATTTAGTGTATTTCATGAAGGTTTTTTTTTGTAATGCCTTGAAGTGTGTGGGTAGTTCGTAATTCGAAATTGGAGAATATAACATAATGTGAAGTACATAATGCGAGATTGGTGGCGCAAGTTGGAACGCGAGTTCGGCAGCGCAATAACTCAAATAGCCCCCTTTGTATTTGGGAAATGGGAAAAATATTTGGATAAGGTTGTCATACGCGTTGTTGTCCCGATTGTACTATTCGTAGAACCGATTCCTTCTGTAAAAAATGACGTAATATTTAATAGTTTAAATATTTGGGAAAACATATTTAAGTTCGAAAGACTTCATGATTTAATTGTGAAATACATGGCACATTGGTTTCACTACGTACATTTGAAACGGCAACATGCACGAATCAACAAACCGAAACACACCTACGATACATGCACATCTTTTTGGAAGTAAAAAAAAGTTCATTGGAACGAAATTGATCAGTCCTGGCGGCTCATTGGTCTATTCCCCTTGTCTCTGGACTGCCCACAGCGGTGGCTAGTCTCGAAGTTAGCTATGTTGTGCGAGACGGGCTAGACGATTGAATGATGTTAGGATAGCATAACGTAGGACCAAATTAATAATTAGGATGCAAAGTGAACATAACTTCCCTCTTCGATCCGGACTACGCTTGGGCGACGGAGAGCACCAGGACGGCCGCCGGTTCACTAGCAGGAGCCTTCCCCTTGTACGCCGCGTGCTCGGCTTGGTCATACTCAGCTTCCTATTCGGGGTTCCTATCGTACATGTTCGGACCGTCGATCCATTAGAAGAAATTGCATCGCATCTCCGCCTGCCATTATGCACGCATCTAATTAGGGACTTGTGGAATGGAACATAAGATGTGGAAAAATACATGTTCGGACCATCGATCCATTAGAAGAAATTACATCGCATCTCTGCCTGCCATTATGCTCGCATCTAATTAGGGATTTGTGGAATTAAACATAAGATGTGGAAAATCTATGTGCATGCAAGATTCGCTTACAAAGTGATGACCACACGTGTAGTACGTCTAGACGGCCGTCGCCGGGTGTGTAGCACGTGTAGTCGCCGTTGCTGATGTGAAGATCTACACAGGGGCGGCAATAAAGTTTCTGGGCAGTGCACATTTGCGCAATCGCTCGTTTCGCTGATTCATCTACGTTTCTGTACTACATCGAGTCTGTGTCTACGCTGCTTCTTATTCTTCATCGGATCCATTAACAAGTCTTTCGTGTGATTGATTGACTTGTTTATATTCTATTTTTACATATATTGTGAAGTACAATGAGTTGTCTGTTGTTGTTAGTACTGATTTATGTATCATTGATTATTTACGATATTTACCTTCTATTAAAATCTAGAATTAAAATATTGCCTAAATTTTCAACAGATCAGGTTATAATAGATACTTTCCCAAACGGTAATACCTCTTAGAAACAAAAAAAATATATATATATATATTCGCGCCGGATCAATCGCTTGCAAAAGCGGATTTTCCCGAGCGGTAGAGTTTCAAGTTTTCAAAGCATGTTTGGCCGTCTCATAGTACTCTAGGCTATACGTCCGGGGGCATGTAAAAGATTTGAGGAACCATGACCCTCTCTCGGTAAATGTTTACCCGCACGAAAATCAATTGAAACATCCATCTTGGATGACATTACTACGTCTACGTGACCCTTTCTGATTGCACGGTCCTCAGGCCCTCATACTTACCGATCTAATCCGCTCCTCCGAGTTCCTTCCAGAAACCACTCGTCCCCGGCACCGTCTCCCCTCCCCTCCCCTCCACGCGTCGGGCTGCCGTCTGCCCATCGGTTTCTCCGTCGAGGTACGCGCTCTCTTCCCCTCCGTTTCCCCTTCCCTTGATCGGGCGCGACCTCCCCTCGAGCGCTGTTTCCCTTTCTATCTCCCGCCGCGTGAGGGAGCCAGGGGTTGCTACTTAGCAGATCTCCGGATGGTCTTGTCCTCCCGTTTGTGCTCATGTTCATGTGTGTGCTCGAGGCCTCAAGTGAATAATGCTGTCCAAAATATTTTTGGTAAACCGAAAAAACCGAGCCGAAATATTTCGGTTTATGAGGTTCGGCCGTTTATTTTAGTGTGGTTAATTCGGTTGGCATCTCTCAAAAACCGAAATAGTTTAATACCGAATAAACCGTATAAACCGAGTGCCCACCGCTGCAAATGTTCCTGCCAAAAGAATGTCGCCGTAGCGAATCGATGATTTCATAGTTTCGTGCCATTTCCCCAGTTTAGTGGCCGTGTCCTCTGCAGCTGTTCTCTCGCTTATACAAGTTACGAAATTTACTTGCGTGAACTAGAATTCCCAACATTAGCACCTCGGTGAAAATACACATCTTATATTCTTTTTGTCCTGCTAAAGTTTACTATGCCCTGCTGGAGTTAGTAATTCGCTGGATAGCATGCATCGTATACTGTATCACTTGAATGAGGATTTCTGCAATTGCTTTGCAATATTCAAGCCACAGCGCATGAATGCTACTATAGCAATGAAACACCTATGTAACGCAAATGAGTCTTCACACACCTATATTGCTTCTTGTGCATAGTAAAGTTCTTTCCATCCGTGATTGCTCTTGGGGCTCTTTCTTGCTTGCATTACTCACTCTAGAGTTCATCTCACATATTAATCTATTAATCGGCTGAGTGGCAGAATGGGTCGGAAGGCTGGTGGGCTGTACATAAACCCGAAGAAGTTTGGTGGTGTCGTGAGCCTTGCATGCTGGAGATGGCGTCCTGCCTCAACTGCCTGGCCCTGAACAAGCAGAGCGATGACAAATACTTGAGGCAGAAGGAGCTCTTGGTTGCTTGTGTATACGAATAGGATTCACAGGAGCTTTTGGCCGTATTGGCACGCTTGACGGACGAATTAGCAAAAATAGCATTCGGTACGTGGTATTTGCAGAAATAGTGCCTCCACCACACGGTCACCGCGCTGCCGCTCAACCACCGTGCGGTGGCCTCCTCCGTGTGGCAGCCCGCCCTCCCCTCCCGCATGGCCTCTATGTAGTGGGCTCCACACGGCAGCCTGCCCTCCTCAAAGAACCTGGCCGGTTCTCTGGAGAAATAAAAAACCGTGCCTCCCATCCACCTATCCTTCAGACAAGCCACTGAAGCCAGGCCCCTCCCCTTCATTGTATCCATCTGTCCTTCGGACAAGCGTCCGAAGCCAGACACCTCCCCTTCATTGTCCTTCAGACAAGCCTCCAAAATGAACAGTCTCAGAGATGGCGTCGTGAAGCCTTGCGTGCTGGAGATGACGTCATTCCTCAACTGCCTGGCCCTGAACAAGTAGAACGATGACAAGTACTTGAGGCAGAATGAGCTCTTGGTTGCTTGTGTATACGAATAGGATTCACAGCACACGTATATTCTATGTATGGGCCGATACATATACACGTACATGTGCAATCGTCTCCACTAATCAAGGAGAGGATAAGGAATGTGCTAATCTATCTTGGAATACAGGAAAGCTAGCTATACATGCCAAATATAAAATGTCATGCAAGGCAAGTCAAGATATTCGCTAACACCCCGCCGCAATCTAAGCATGGGAAGGACGAATGCACAGGCTGGAATGGAACTCGTGTAAGACGACAGTCAACCAACTTTTGGTCATCACATTTGCAAACTGCTGGCTTTAGGGGACGTGCAGAACACGAAGCTCACCAAAGGTGGCCTTCTCACGGACGAAGTGCACATCAAGCTCAATGGGTTTGGTGTGGCGGTGATTAACCGGATTAGTGGACATGTAGATGACCGAAACATCGTCGCAACACACAACAGTTGCCTTGGAGAGCGGCTGGTGCAGTTCATGGGGGAGTTGACGAAGCCAACAGCATTCGGCAACAGCGTTGGCGATGACGCGATATTCAACCTCCGCACTAGAATGGGACATGATGGGCTGCCTCTCGGAGAACCATAAGATCAAGCTATCACCAAGAAATACACAGTAACCGAAGGTGGAACGTCATGTGTCTGGGCAACCAGCCTAGTCCGCATTGGAGTATGCCACAAGATTCGAGAACAGGGAGGCGTGGAGCTATAAACCGTGGGAGGTGGTACCTTGGATATATCGCAAGATGTGCTTGACAAGAGTCATGTGACAATCATGTGGATCATGCATATGAAGGCAAACTTATTGCACAGCATAAGCGATGTCAGGACATGTCTTCGTGAGGTATTGTAAGGCACCAACCAAACTAC
Source organism: Ampelocalamus luodianensis (assembly GCA_036346255.1). Lineage (NCBI taxonomy): Eukaryota > Viridiplantae > Streptophyta > Magnoliopsida > Poales > Poaceae > Ampelocalamus > Ampelocalamus luodianensis. Next base: position 41,376,890 of record CM070637.1, read on the forward strand.
GATAGTGAGAGCCATCTGTAAGAGGAGAACTGGATGTAGAGGAGACTTTTGGTCTGGTTTCAATGGGCGTGGTGGCAGGCTTACAAGAAGTCATGCCGACCCTATCAAGGAGATCCTCAGCGTATTTCTTTTGAGAAAGAAAGAAACAGGTGGAGGAACAGGTGACAAAAATGCCTAGAAAAAATATAGCGGACCCAAATCCTTCATGGAGAACTCATCGTGAAGATGTGAGATAGTGAGGTGAAGGAGAGAGTTGGAAGAGGTTCTCAAGGCATAGTCATCAATGTACAAGAGGAGGCATGCGATGTCGGAACCTCAACACAACACGAACAAGGAGGGGTCAGAAACAGTGGTTGTGACTTGTGAAGCCAAGGGTATGGATAAAAGTAGCAAACCACACTTAATAGGCACAAGGAGCCTGCTTCAGCTCGTACAAGGACTTTGAAAGAAGACAAACGTGATCCAGTTTCGATGCGTCGACAAAGCCAGACGATTGCTGGCAATAGACTATCTTGGACAATAACACCTTGAATGAAGGCGTTCTTGACGTCAAGCAGGTGCGTAGGCCATTGCCGGGAGGCAGCAAGACTTAGCACAGTACGGATAGTCACCGGCTTAACGACCGGACTAAAAGTCTCATCGAAATCCATACCAGGGCGTTCAGAGAAACCACACACAATACAATGGGCTTTATATATGCCGAGAGACCCATCAGGATGAAGCTTGTGGCCAAATACCCATTTACCTGTGACAACGTTCACGCCAGGAGGGCGAGGAACGAGTACCCAAGTCTCATTGGCAAGCAAGGCACGATGCTCCTCTTGCATAGCTTGTAGCCAACGCGGATCATGAAGAGCGGAGCGCACAGACTTAGGCAGCGGAAAGATGCCAGCAGTGGGAGAAGTAGTGGAAATGTCATTGGCATATTTTGTGTTTGGTTTGAAGATGACGTTTTTTGCTTCGTGTGATCATCGAATGAAACAAAGGAATGAGAGTTGTGTCTGAAGCAACAGCTGTTGGGTGGGCTGCTACGACACGAGAAAGAGGAGTGACAGTAGGGAAAAGAAGTGTCACAACAGAAGGTGTGGCAAACGATAGAGTTGCCAAGGTAGGAAAATCAGGAGCTGTGGTAGAGATTTTGGCAGGTGATCGAGACACCATGACAGCCGATAGCTATGGTTGGGGAAAGAAAGGAGGATCAGAATCAAGGAAATCCAAAGGAGGTGGTGAATCCAGAGGGGTGGTTAAAAGAGGAAAAGGTGTTTCATCAAAATAAACATGACGGGAAGTGATGATACGATGAGAAGTGAGATCGTAACATCGATAGCCCTTGTGATCGGCTGGGTAGCCAAGAAACACATAGGCATAGGAACATGGAGAGAGTTTATTTGGTGCAGTGGAAATCATGTTTGGGTAACAGAGGTACCCAAATACACGCAAATGACTGTAGTTGGGAGGAGCACCAAAAAGAATCTCAAAGGGAGAGAGAAGGCAGTGAGGTTTGCACGGCCAGCGGTTGAGAAGATATGTGGTAGTGGCAAGAGCCTCGGCCCAGAAGCGAGGAGGCATGCGTGAATGAAAAATAAGTATCCGAATAACATAGTTGACAGTACATACTATTCTCTTAGTCTTCCCGTTTTGTTGGGAGGTATGCGGACAAGAAAGACAGAGCATGATGCCATGCTAGGCAAAGAAGGAGAGAGATGCATGGTTGTCGAACTCACATCCATTGTCAGTCTGGACATAGAGGTGGGAAAGCTGAAATTGAGTTGGAAAGAAGTGATGAGAGAAAGCACATCAGACTTGCATCGTAAAGGAAACATCCATGCATAATGACTGAAATCATCGAGAATAACAAGGTAGTACTGATATCCTGAGATGCTAGGAATTGGGGAGGTTCGGACATCACAGTGAGTGAGTTAATGTGACGGTTGAGGGTGAACATGCCGAGGATGACCTTGAAGAAACCACGCTATGCCGAGTAATTGGACTCCTTGAGATCCAAAACAACAGGAACATGGGTGCAGATGTTGGTGACTTGGGAGGCTGACAAAGGAAGAGCGCCAACTGGATTGGTGGCAGCAAAAGGATTGGTGGAGAAGGTAGAGGAGAAGGAAGAAGACTGGAGGGAGGTATTTGTGCTAGTTGTGGTGTCTTGAGTAAGGTAAAGAGACGAGCTAGGGTAGGAGATCACCCGGTAGCTCAAATACCATGTAGATGAATAGGATTCACAGCATACATATATTATATGTATAGGCCAAAGCATATACACGTACAGGTGCAACCATCTCCACTAATCAAGGAGAGGATAAGAATGTGCTAATCTATCTTGGAATACAAGAAAGCTAGCTATTCATGCCAAATATACAATATCATGCAAGCCAAGTCAAGATATTCGCTACCAGCTTGCTCTCAGGATCAGGTCATTAACCAACACCGCTTAGTTTTTTTCATCCCTCATAAGTCAAAATTACTCACCTCAATTTACTATTTGGGCCTGTTAAAAGAACGGGATTTCTCTGGGAATTTTTAGGGCATAGTCCCTAAGGATTTGAATCCAAATCCCCCTTTCCAAATAGGTTGTTGGGATACAGGTAGACTACACTAGCGCATAATTAAAAATTCTACCACGTAAAATATAAAGTCATACGAGTAAGAGATCATAAATTGTTACCACTAGATGTGTAGTGTAAAGGAAAAAGACTTGGAGCAGCCTGGTGCAACGTTGCGTGTGTTGATATAGTGGTCATAGTCGATTGTCCAACATTTTTTGCCGCCGATCGTCTCCTATAGCAGCCTCTCGCATTCCTTATGTACGTCGTGAATCATCCTCGATCACCACAGCAATGATTGTAGCAGCGTGTAACATCCCAATTTTGGGCTTGTGTTTCAAATGTAAGAAAATGAGTAGAAATTAAAACTTTTTCTTACATCATGTATTTCCTTTGTGTACTGAACAAGTATTGTACCAAAGGTTATGGAAGTACAAAGTCACAAGTCTTTTGATCCAAATCTTGTTCTTCCAAAAACAATCTTGTCAAATCTTATGATCATCCTCTGGATATATTTTTCCTAAGTCTCTGTGGTGGTATGTGACCCCTCTGAAAAATTTCACAATTTTTAGAAATTGTTTGAATATTTTTAGAGCGATCAAACTGTTTGACTCTCAGTCAAACATTAAAACAGAGCCTTGCAGAATTTTGGAGATTTATTCGCAGCATAAAACTCTCTGAAAATTTTACACAAGGTCAATGTCTCAGTCAGCAAGCTCCTGTAAAAATTTCAGAATTTTTGGAGTTATTTTGCTACCCCAAATAAATCCTCAAAAGTCTCAGCTTAATTAAAACCTAAAAACCAAATTCACTATTCATTGGGTTCGAGTCGGGCTCGAGTCCGAGCCACTTGACTCGGTTGAACCACCTAACTGCACCGAGCCGCGGTTTAAAACGCGCGTGCAATCTCAGCCGTTGGATTCAAATCGCTCGGCCCGCGTTCGTGCAAGCATTCGGACCCTCCGGTTGCGTTAATCAATTGGGACCGTTAGATCTTAATCCAACCGTCCAGATTTCCGTAGGCAATCGGACTGTCCGGCGAGCTCTTTTAAAATCGCAGCCATCCATTTCCAATCCAACGGTCACCGTTGGCTTTTCTGTTCTTCTTCCTTCTCTGCTTCTCCGTGCGCGCGTGCGTTCATGGCAGAGAGAAAGAGAGAGCGCGGGCGGCTTTGATGTGTCACTTCAAGTTTGCTTTCGGCAACGTCTCTCTGCGGGGCATTTAATGCGCACCAGGCTTTCTCCTCCATTGTCCCGAGTCTCACTTGCTCCCATCATTTCTTGGTCTACAACCGCACCATGAACCGAGCTCACCATGGGCTCATGTTCGCGCTCGTAACCCTAATCCTTTCCCTTTATATTGCCCCTTAGCTCCTCCTGGTGTTCCGTTACACCACACTTTGCTCTTCTCAGTGTTTGAGCTCAAGAACACCTCTCACCCTCAAAACACCATTGTTGGCCATAGAGCTCCAATGGCGGCCTTGGTGTCCAGTGGTTCATCTTCAACATTTCTTGCACCCTTTTGAACTCCTCAACCTCCTTTATATTTCCCCTAACTTGATTTTGGGTTGCATTCACAGGAATCACTCAATTTTAAGTTTGGAGATTTTCGTTAGTTTCACCCCTTTCTTCTCCAAACTCAGTAAGTGATTCTTTTGCAATTACTTGCTTTTGGAACCTCTTTGAGCTATAATGAAGTGTGGTGATGATTCGGTTCCACTCATTTTGCTCGAACCTCATCTTCCACTTCATCTTCTTCGGCTCAGTGGACTTCATCGTGTTCAAGTCTTCCCGGCCATCTTTGAAGCTCTGTCGGATAAGGTAGCTTCTATATAGTCCCTAGAAGTCATGGCACCCGCATCCTAGGTGCGGTGAGCTTTTCGCTATTTTCGTGTTTAGCCGTAGGGTTCCGTTTTCTTTTTCGGCTGGCGGCGTTCTAGTCCTCGCCGCGGCGAGAATACTACCATTAGGTTCGCATCGTTATTGCGAATCCATTTTGGGTCTTGTTCGGCGCGCGCGGCCGAGTCGCGGCGACAAGCCGTCAAAGCCACTCGGGTTTCTGGGTTGAGAAGCTCGTTTCGTCATCCGATTAGGGCACATTAATTGCTAATCATTAGTTGTTAATTGTGTCTTAATCATTATTGTTGAGCCAGCGACTAGTGGGCCCAACATCCTTTAATCACTCTCGTTCAATCCCGCCTTCGTTCGGCATCATTAATGCTTAATCATTGATTAATAAAAATGTCGGCACTTAATCTGTCGGAAACCTTCTCTCGATCGACAAGTGGGCGATGCATCGTGCGCGTGTGTTAAACGGTGCGTGGGTGACTGAAGTCACCGACATGCGGTCCCACATGTCGGCATCCCTTTGAACTGCGATCATTATCCACCGTTCATTTTTAGATCTACGGCCTTGATCGTAAGTGCATTCGGACCATCCGGTTCCTCATCATCTGGGACCGTCCATCTCGTGATCTTGGTGAGATCATGTGTGCAATCGGACCTTCGGTTAGATTTGGGTTTTGAGCCGTTCATCTTTAGATCTGCGATGCGTGGTTCACCGAGGTGTCGCATCCTCCGGTTGCATGCTTCCTCGTGGCCGTTGGATCTTGATCCAACGGTGGGTTTATTATGAATCGCGCGCGCGCTGTTTCCGTCGCGTGTGGCTCGTTGGATTTATCGACGCCCACGGCGCCCACGTCGTTATTTTCGGTTGGGTTGGTTTTTATTTCTGTAAGTGTTTATTTATCCACTGAAAATTGTATCAAAACTTTAGAAATTCATAACTAATTCTAGATAAATCCTTTTTACATGAAACCAGCTGCAATAAATTTGTATTCCACTATAGTTTAATATAAAAATGCTTTTAGCTATGCTTCTGTAGTAGAAAATTCTGTAATCTTTAATAGTTGGTTTTCTGCTATTTTTATATATTCCAGGATTGTATTAAAACTTGGAAAATGCATATCTTTTTCTGTATATCGGCTAATTGAATGATTTTAACTTTGATAAATTTGTCATTAACTAAACTTTAATCTAAAAATGGTGGAAGGTCTATATCAGCACCAGAAAAATATGTTAGTAGGTTTAACCTTATTAGTAGCAATTAAAAATTCATTTAATGAGGTAATAGACACCAGTAATTCCCTGTAAATCCTAAAAATAGAAATTTGATGTTAGGAAATCCCTCTGTTATCATACTATAATGTGAAATAGGTTTTGCACATGTTTATATTTCTGGAAAGTGCATTATGCTAGTTTTGCATCTTAGAAAAATCATAACTAAATCATTTTAACTCCAAATGACCTGAAATTTTATATGGGTTACCTCTATACCAGTAGGTAGCTACCATAAAAATTTCAGCTTCAAAATCTTTCTAGAAAATATTTTTGCTCTGATGCTAATTATGGTAGAAAATGTGTTTTTAGGCAATATCTTTTGCACCACAAATCCAAATTAGGTTTTCAGTTTCTATGTCTAGGTATATTCGTATTCTACCTTATGTATAAATTTTGTCGCAATTGGATAATCGTTGCTTGCTCATTGGTTTATTTGTGGCTCGTCTTATTGGTTGTTCTTGGTTCTTTTGCCTCTCGCTTAGGATTCGACATTTGCGGTAATCCGAGAACGACCCTCCACAACAGATTGAGCAACGACAAGAAGGCAAGCGAGTTTGATCATGTTAATCCCAGTATTTTAAGTATTTATGTTGATTACAAATTCTATGTATGCATTGCTACTTTGTTTTAATAGTTGGCCTAGTAGATGCATTTCCTTAGCAAATGATTATCCTCTACTACCATGAGCCTAGGTTACTTCTTTGTGATTTAGAGTTCGTGGATGGGCTCTTGTCACTTAGTAGTTGCGGATTAATTGCTTAGCCATGCTTAGTTTGGTAGAAATGGGCGGTTATCGACTTGTCGATAACCTTGATCACATCAAACTTATTATGATTATGATTTCCACCTTGTGCTATGTCTACTTATGAAAACTAAAACGAAAACAAAATGATTTAGACTTGGGCACAATGGTATGATGGTGTGATTTTGGGTGTGATGGAATGGTGCCGGGTCAACAAGGACCGAACATCTTGTTACACTAAACCAAGCATTTTAGCGTGCTAACCACACTAGAGGGTATGGGACCTCTCTTGACTTAGTACTTTGGCGTGTATTGGCTCCGGTCGCAGGAGTCGCGGGAGGATGGAGGTGGGAGCATTGTAGTGTCCGAAAGGTTTCCCCATGTAACGGTGGTTGTCTTTCGGCTTGCAATGTAAGCGTATGGTGTTTCTACCCATACGAGCGGCTCGTAGTTAATACACAAGATTGGAAATGTCTCGTAGGACTTAGCGTGTCGCTGCATACCTTGATAGTGTGCTTTTGGCTTAAAGGCGGTCGAAGTGTGGGTACATTGGTACACCCTGCGAGGTTAAAACTATTCGAATCGCCTCGTCCTAGGTTATGGACACGCTTGGCAAGGTCTTTCAAGAGTTAGACTACAACCTTTTAAATTAAAACTTGATGGGTGGTACGAATCGGGATTAGTGCTATGTTGTGGTGACTATTGGGATAGTCACTTCCAGGTGGTTACTTGTATGTATCTTTATTACTGTTATTTCAACATTAAAAACCGATTTGCAAACTTGCTTTTAAAATGTATTACATTATTGCAAATAAAGTTGGCTTCATGCAAAATGAGACATACAACCTCCACCTAAATAAGCTTGCATGTAGTTTATGAATAGGTGCGCTATGCCACACGTCGGTCTTGCGGGTACAAAGACAATCTTTGTACTCGGTTGCTATGCTTAATTGTTTTGTTGCAGAGGAAGAAGGTGAGCTCGAGGGCCTCACTTTTGTGAGTGTGTTGTGGTAGCTTATGGGCGACTAGCTTAGCGGCCGGTCGGTTGCCTTGTGGGTTGTGTGGCTAACCAGGTCGATTTTTGTTCTAGCCATCTTATGGCACTTTTGCTTCATTGTCATTACGCTTCATTGTCATTCTTGTATATTGTTCTATTTGGCCGGTCGGCTCTCTTTTGTAATAACTTTACTTTATGTATGTCGTTGTTGGACTTAGTGATGTATGTTGTATGGAAATGATGTGTAATTTTGTGATGATGTGCATATCTTGCATTGCAGGAAGCATATGACCATCGAGGCTTAGAATGCTTAATTAGTAACGCTAGAACCATTTGGAGGTTAAGTGTTACTAGTTAAATATTCCGGGTCCTCACACAGCGCCTCTACGTTATCCACACGTCCACAGGTGAAACGCCGTACACTAGTGTGCTAGAACCAATGCTCACGATAGGGCCTTCGAGAAGGTGGTGGATAGGCTTTCAATGGATGGTGCCACTCGTACTCCCAGAAGCCCCACGTCTCTCCTTATGAAGAGCCCCTAACAGATCCAATCCAAACTAGTTTGTTTCAACCCATTAGGTTTGTGACTCTATAGGTTCATGCGTAATTGGTTATGACCCGCAAACTCCTTTTCAATTAGAAATCGGTAGAGATTCCTATCAGGACATAGCGACTCCCGAATATACATAAAAATTATATTGGACGAACCTTATGCAATATGAACTATGACCAGGTCCTTATCACTCACGACTAGTTTATAACTCCTTACGACTAGTTCACATCTGGTCACGACTAGTTTGTAACAACTTACGACTAGTTCGCCGACTAGTTTGTGATCGTATACGACCAGTCCATATCCCATACGACTAGTTTGTATCTGGTCGGACTAAACGGTTTACTTGTGTATTCTCCTTTGCCTCACGATATCTTATCGAACTCCAGGTGATATATATGTCATCCATGGACTATTCAATCTTTTCTCAATCTAGTGATGGATAACTTCGCGTAGTCGACACTTCGACCACTTGTGGCACAGCTATGCGCTTCCTTTATCCAAGCACATCGAGGGGCCAAAGATATCTCTCTTGTTATGCTAGGAGGGGTAAATCTCATTTCTGACCAGTCATATCCCTTCCATGTTTCATAATACACCCGAAAACTACCTTTATAACTACTTAGTTGAAGGGATACAAGTAGACTACAAGAGCTGATAATTCAAAAATTCTATCATGTAAACCAGGAAGTCATGCAAGCAAGAGATCATAGATCGTTACTACCAGACGCGTAGTGCAGCGGAAGAAGAGTTGGAGTAGACCGATCCAACGTAGAGCGCGTCGTTGAAGTGGTCGTAGTCGATCGTCCAACGTCGAGCATATCGATGCAGTGGTCGTAGTCGATTCTCCAGCGTTTGATCGTCTTCTTCAGGAACCTCTGTAGTTCCTTGTGAAGATCGCAGATCGTCCTCAAGCGCAACAACAACTGCAGTAGCTCTTCTACGGTATCCACACGTCTAGGAAGGAACACCGAATGTCGGTGTGCTAGCACCAAGTCGCACGGTGGGGGCTCTCATAAGAGATAGTGGCTAGGGTTTCGGTGGAGCAACTCACATGTCTCGTATATATTTTCCTCCTCATACCAATAGCCTCAAGCATCTCCTTATATAATGCCCATGACGGATCCTATCCGAACATATTTTGTTCCAACCCGTTAAGTATGTGACCTTGTAAGTTCATGCGTAATCGGTTGTGACTCGAAAACCTTTTTCGATCATGAGTCGTTAGCGGTTCCTAGCAGAACATAACGATTCCCGAATACACATAAATTATATCGGACGAATCTTAATGCAATATGATCTACGACTAGGTCCTCATCACTTACAACCAGGTCCTATCCCTATACTACCAGTTCGTATTTGGCCACGACCTGTTCGTAACTCCTTACGACCAGGTTTCGACCATTCTGTGATTACGTTCGATCAGTTTACGACCAACTCGTATCTCTATACGACTAGTTTGTAACTGATCGAACTAAGCGACCTACTCGTACACAATATCTGGTTTGAACTCCAGGTGAGATATTTGTCATCCATGGACTGTTCAATATTTTCTCGATCGGGTGTTGGATAACCTTATGTGGTCGAGCTCTTCGACCACCAGTGGCATGGTCATGCACTTTCTTTATTTGACCACTTCGAGGGGCTCAGAAATATCTCTCCCGTTATGTTAGGAGGGGCAAGTCTCATATCCGACTAGTCACATCCCCCCGTTTGTTTCATAGCATACCTGAAAACTACATTTATAACTACCTAGTTATGAGTAGCGTTTGGTAACCTCTAAAAGTGCTATTACATATGTAGGAAACTATACTGATCTTAGGTATAAGGATTATACATCATTATTACTTGAGACCAACTAATGACATATAGAATCCTAATGATCTCAATAGTGTCTCAAAGTGGGTCTATCCAACACCATGTTCTCTAACATGTGTTTACATTATTAATTTGATATCTCTATATCCATGACCGGTGAAATATGATTATCAATCAATATATCTGCTGGTCGTAGAGTTACTGGTGTTCCAACCAGTGACATCCGATCAGGGATACTTTTTAGATCGATATTATATAAGTTAAAGATTTTCACCAACAAGTCACATACTTATTAATTTTTATAACCAATGATTTATTTAAGGAACAGAATAACATTTATTTCATAATTCATAAACATAGACGTGATACAATTATCTCTATGATTGCCTTTAAGATATATCACCAACATTAGTTACAGAGTAGTGTTTGATAACCCCTAAATGTACTTTTATACATGTAGGAAACTATGTTAATCTCAGGTATAAAGATCATACATCACTATTGTTTGATAATAACTGATAACATATAGAATCATAACAATCTCAATAGTGTCTCAAAGTGGATCAATCCAACATCATTTTCTTTTACATGTGCTCACGTTATTGATTCGATATCCTCATATCTATAACTAGTGAAACATGGTATGTCACTAGTATCCCAGTCATGGATCCTTTTAGAATGACATGATACAACTATTAAAGAGTTTCATCAACAAGTCACCTACTTCCTAATTTTATAAATGATAATTCATCAAGAAATATAATAACATTTATTCTATAACTCATAGACATAGACATGATGCAATCATCTCCATAATAGCCTCTTAAGGCATATCACTACCACAGGCCTAGTCTTTTCATCCCTCGTATTGTTTACCTCCCAACTTATTGTTTACCTGAACTTGAGAGTTGAAAACTAGTCATTATTATGCTCCCTGAATCCTGATGCCTCCTTTCGTGCTTATTGCAGAAAGGAAAACCGAAGAACGCAGCAAAGAACGTCAATTACCATCTCCAGTGACTTATCATGTTGCGTTGTGCTGAGGTCCGGAGGACAGACAATTTTCTTCCAAGTGGCCTTGCTTAAATGGAGAGTTTTCTTCTAAGTAGCCTTGCTGAAATGGAGCAGAAATCTATGGTGGTATAGACATGAACATTTTTTTTACAGGACATGTTCCTTATTCCGATGGAATAAACAGCACTCGATCTTGCTTCTTTCCTTGTAACTGGTTTGAACCTTGCCCAATTGCAGCTCTGGTTGCAAGGTAGAGTTCCAGGTATGACATGAGCTTACTTTCGACCATGTCGTGAGAATGAATTTTTAATGAAACATGATTCAGCAATCCATCCAAGCCTACAAAACAATAGACCAGACTATATATGCATATATCACCCAATTGGCTGTTTTCAGTATATAACTTTTTGGGCAGCACTATGGCTCGGACGTACGGGTGGAGCTCCCACCCATACGGTCCAAAATGCAATAATCCTGTACAACAGTTGCAATATCATCGGGCAACAGTTGCAACATCACTGGACAATGGTTGCAACCACACAAATCAAAACAAAGAATCTAGAAAAAAAAATACATTGGAAAACATTGCAACATCAACATAAACCGTATGCAACAATTTGTTCTATAGATGTAATATTTTTTTAAAACATATGCAACATCTCCGGAACCAACCGGGAACGAGCAGAGGCGGCGCATCGACCGAGGGAGGTGCAGAGAGAGAGAGAGAGAGAGAGAGAGAGAGAGAGGCACGCAGGCGAGGACGCGCCGGTGGGTAAGCTCAGGAGGGAGCAGAAACGACGAGCTGGAGTAGGAGCCAGGCCGGTGGGCGGACCCAAGGAGGCGGGGAGGAATCGAAGGGAGCTGGGCGAGGAGGACACAGGTTGGCGGCGCTATGGGGATACGATGCCAGCAATCGGAGGCCGGAGAGAGAAGTCGAGTCAGAGATAGGAGGCGGCAACGGCCAGAGGTGCATAGGGGAGAAGCTGAGTTAGGGGCGAGCACGGGCCAAGCCAGGCGCAAGGGGCCGGCAGTGCCGGTGGCACCCGAGGGAGGAGGCGCCTGGTCGGAGCCGGAGCCGGAGGAGTAGGGCGCTATAGGAGAGGAGCTCTCTGAGAAGGGGAGTAGAGATTAGGGTGGGGGGTGTTGAAAAGTACAGGTGGCCAAGGAGCGTCCGGTTTTTAGCCCTAACGTATGCTTCGTAGCATTATCATAACTTTTTTTACTTTTTAACTGCGTTCAAACCGGAAACTGAAAGCTAAATCAAAGATAAGTTGTTAGAGATGGTATGCTGTGTCAGTAGTACCACTGATTGTGAAAGTTACTGGATAGTTGTAAGCACAAATAAGCTTGATGTCGCGTCCAAGTTTTTACAAGGATGTGCGATGATAGGTTTAATTTTCCCAAATTGTAAAGCTTTACCCCAAAAAAAATGTTGAAATAAGGGATATATTGTGATCCGAATTTCTAATATGGAAGTGTCCGGATTAGTTACCATATTAGCGGATTAGTTTCTTACTTGGACTCTAAGTCCTTTTACCCCTTTATATACCTCTTGTAAGCCGCACGGGGAGAGATGACGCCTCATACCTCATTGTAATCCCCGGCGTTCTGTAATCGCTCCACACATAGTGTTCATCGCCGGTTGGCGCCCGTGGTTTTTTCCCGCAAGGGTTTTCCACGTAAAATTCGTGTCTCTTGTCCCTGTCGATCCGTGCATTATTTCTAACAAGTGGTATCAGAGCACAGGAGATTAGGGTTTGGAGAGATACGAAAAAAAAATCTAGATCGGATCGACGCCGCCGTCTCGCGCCTTCGCCTGGTCTGGCACCGCCGTTCTGCAGCGCATCTTCGTCCGCGAGACTTCGTCGCGCCTTCGCCTCGTTCGGATCTCTCGTCGCGCTTCGCTCCCGAGGCAGGGCGCGTGCCTTGGTCGTCTCGGTCAAGGACGCCTGGCGCCGCTGTTTCTTTTTCCGCGTACACGCGGAGCGCCAGCGCCTCGTCGGTCCGAACGTCCTCAGTGTCGCCAGTATCGTCTTCGCCTCGCCTCGCCTCGCCTCAATCCGCAAGCGTCAGCACGTGGGAGCAGTCGCCGCCACACGAAACCAGTCGGCGCGTCTTCCACTTTCCGTTTCCTCGATCCGTGCGCCATCATCCGAACCAGCGTGCGAAGGATCAAGGCAGCGGACCAAAACTAAACCGAAAGAAGCCATCAATTAGTACAGGTCCCATCAAGGTCACATCAAATTCTTTCTTTATTAATTTCAAACAAATCTTTCATGTTAGCACTTATTCACGTGAGAAAGCAACCTTTAGCCATCTAAGCTTTGTGCACACGAGAATTCTACCAGAGTTTGAAGTTTTGATTCGCGTACACAAAGGTGTACCATATAGGTCGTGATTTTGCTAGGTTTACGGATCAAGTACTAGCAATTTTCGGTTTTATTCCTCATGGCGACTTTGAAGTATGATCTTCCACTCGGATCGTGACACAAGATTTTATTGTGGCAAGTCAAGATGAGAGCTGTGTTGGCACAGATGGATTTGGATGATGCATTGGAAGGTTTTGCAAAAGAACCTACCGCATGGACCGCAGATGACAAGCGTAAAAACCGTAAGGCTTTATCTCAGATTCACCTTCATCTATCTAATAATATTTTACAGGATGTTTTGAAGGAGAAGACAGCTGCTGCATTATGGCTGAAACTGGAAAAACTTTGCATGACAAAGGATCTCACCAGTAAGATGCATCTCAAGCAGAAGTTGTACTCTCATAAATTGCATGAAGAAGAATCTGTGCTTGATCATCTTTCGACGTTTAAGGAGATTGTTGCTGACCTAGAGTCGATGGAGGTAAAATATGAGGATGAGGATTTGGGTCTTATTCTTTTGTGTTCACTGCCTAGTTCATTTTCAAATTTCAGAGATACCATATTATATAGTAGAGATACTCTCACTCTTAATGAAGTTTATGAAGCTTTGCATGCTAAGGAAAAGATGAAACAGATGGTACCTTCTGAAAATACAAGTTCGAAAGGAGAAGGCTTGTTTATTCGTGGCAGGCAAAAGGAGAAGAACTCAAACAATGTACCTCGAGGCAAAAGTCCGAACGGCTACAAGAGCCGGTCGAAATCTAGAGGCAAGTATAAGTCGTGCAAATATTGCAAGAAAAGCGGGCACGACATCTCTGAATGCTGGAAGCTCCAGAATAAAGAAAAGAGAACTGGCCATTATAAACCGAAAGGTAAACCAGATGATGAAGGTAAAGCCTCTCTTGCTGCTGATGATAGTCCTAATGGAGAAATTCTTGTTGCCTTTGCTGGATGTGCTAAGACCAATGATGAATGGATTCTTGATTCTGCCTGTACCTTTCATATGTGTCATAATAAGGATTGGTTTGCCACCTATGAACTGTTGAAGGTGGTTACGTGTTGATGGGTGATAACTCATCTTGTAAGGTTGCAGGAATTGGTTCAATTCAGATCAAGATGTTTGATGGTATTGTCGAACTTTGTGGATGTGAGGCACATTCAGATTTGAAAAGAAACCTCATATCTTTGAGTACTCTTGATACTAAAGGGTACAAGTATTCAGTGAAGGTGGAGTTTTAAAGGTATCAAAAGGCTCTCTTATTGTGATGAAAGTGATATTAAAGCGCCAATCTGTACCATCTGCGAGGTACTACAATATCGGTAATGTTGCTGTAATTTCAAGTTCATTATCCGATTACGATGCTACTAATCTTTGGCATATGCGTCTTGGGCATATGAGTGAACTTGGTTTGCGAATCGAGTAAGAGAGGACTTCTTGATGGACATAGCATCAGCAAGCTGAAATTTTGTGAGCATTGCGTGTTTGGCAAACACAAGAGGGTGAGATTTAATACCTCAGTTCACACTACAAAAGGTATTTTAGATTATGTGCATTCTGATTTATGGGGGCCATCTCGCAAGACATCTCTAGGAGGTGCTCGTTATATGTTAACAATTATTGATGATTACTCTAGAAGAGTGTGGCCTTATTTCTTGAAGTATAAGTCAGAAGCATTTTCAGCATTTAAAGAGTGGAAGACTATGATTGAAAGGCAAACTGAAAAGAAGGTAAAGAAACTTCGACCGATAATGGGATGGAATTTGCTCGATGAATTTGAATCATATTGCAAGGCTGAAGGCATTGTTAGACATTACACCGTTCCTGGTACTCCTCAACAAAACGGTGTAGCTGAGCGTATGAACAGAACCATCATTTCCAAGGCCCGTTGCATGTTGTCTAATGCGAGTTTGCATAGGCGTTTTTTTGAAGCCGCTTCCATCGCTTGCTATCTCATTAATCGGTCACCCAATATTGCAATTGAAAAGAAGACTCCAATTGAGGTATGGTGCGGTTCCCAAACAAATTATTCGAATTGAGAGTTTTTGGTTGTCTGCTTAT
Organism: Ampelocalamus luodianensis; assembly: GCA_036346255.1. Lineage (NCBI taxonomy): Eukaryota > Viridiplantae > Streptophyta > Magnoliopsida > Poales > Poaceae > Ampelocalamus > Ampelocalamus luodianensis. Next base: position 41,392,115 of record CM070637.1, read on the forward strand.
GCTCATGTTGATAATGGAAAATTAGAGCCTAGAGCTATTAAGTGCATCTTTCTTGGTTATAAATCTGGTGTTAAAGGATATAAGTTGTGGAATCAAACAAGGAAGGTTGTGATTAGCGAAATGTTGTCTTTAATGAATGCGCTATGCTTCGATAAAGCGCCTACTAACGTTCCTGTTGAGAGTAAGCAGAATTCAAGTGTTCAAGTGGAGCACTCTGTTGGTTCATGTAACACATCAGATAAAGAGAATATCATTGTTCATGATGCACCTATTGTTGAGCAGCCACCACAACAGTCTATTGCGATTAATGAGGCCTAGAGAGAGATTAATCCACCCGGAGGTTGATTGAAGAAGCTAACATTGTTGCTTATGCTTTAAGTGTAGCAGAAGAAATTGAAGGTAATGCAGAACCTTCATCATACTCTGAGGCTATTAGCTCCACTGATTGTAAGAAGTGGATAACTGCTATGCATGATGAGATGGAGTCACTTGAAAAGAATAACACTTTGGAATTAGTAAAATTGCCAAAGGAGAAGAAGCCTGTTCGTTGCAAGTGGATTTTCAAAAGAAAGGAAGGTATTTCTTCTCTGAGAACCGACAAGGTATAAAGCAAGGTTGGTTGCTAAAGGCTATAGTCAAATTCCGTGTATTGATTTTAATGATGTCTTTTCCCGGTTGTGAAGCATAGCTCTATTCGCACTTTACTCGATATTGTTGCCATGCATGATTATGAACTTGAGCAATTAGATGTTAAACCGCATTCTTACATGGGGAGTTGGAAGAGGACATTTATATGGACCAACTCGAGGGTTTTGTTATTCTGGAAAAGAAAACCTTGTTTGTAGATTAAAGAAATCTCTTTATGGTTTGAAGCAGTCTCCTAGGCAATGGTACAAGAGATTTGACTCTTTTATGCTCTCTCATGATTTTAAGCGGTCTAATTATGATAGTTGTGTCTATTTAAAGACATTAATGGTTCATCATTTATTTGCTTCTCTATGTTGATGATATGTTGATTCTGCAAAAGATAAGTCGAAATAGCAAACCGAAAGCACAATTAAGTAATGAATTTGAGATGAAGGATCTAGGTGCAAAGAAAGAAAATTCTCGGCATGGAGATTATTAGAGAGAGGAAATCGCAAGTTATACCTTAGTCAAAAGGTTATATTGAGAAGGTTCTTCGTCGTTTTAATATGCATGATGCAAAACCAGTGAGTACTCCATTAGCTACGCATTTGATTATCTTGGCTTTATGTCCTAAGTCGATTATGATATTGAGTACATGTCTAGAGTTCCATATTCCGGTCTGATTGGTTCTCTTATGTATGCCATGATTTGTTCTCGTCTGATTTATCTCATGCCTCGAGTGTTGTCGGTAGATATATGGCTAATCTCGAAAAGAGCATTGGAAAGCGATTCGATGGATATTCGATATTTGCGTGGCACTTCTAATGCTTGTTTGCGTTTGGGAATTCTAGAGATGGACTTGTTGGTTATGTTGATTACGATTATCTTGGTGATTTGGACAAGAGGAGGTCTCTCACAGTTATGTTTTCACCATTGGTGGTTGTGCCGTTAGTTGGAAGGCAAGTTTACAATCATCGTTGCCTTATCTACCATGAAGCGAGAATATATGGCTATTTCAAGCGTGTAAAGAAGCTATTTGGTTGAGAGGTTTGTATCTTGAGCTTTGTGGAGATAATTCTTGCACTACTATATTTTGTGATAGTCGAGTGCTATATGCCTTACAAAGGATCGATGTTCCATGAGAGAACAAAGCACATTGATGTGAGATATCACTTTATTCGAGGTGTTATTGCTCTAGGTGATGTCAAAGTGTGCAAGATAAGTACTCATGATAATCCGGTGATATGATGACAAAGTCGAGTTCTGTTACTAAGTTTGAGCTTTGCTCAAGCTTAGTTGGTATTCTGATCTAGTCCTAGAGACTAGTTGGCGCACGGTGATTTTTTATCTTATTATGGAGATATTTGATGATTGATGATTCTTCATTATGCTGCAAGAGGAAATTCGTCTCAAGGTGGAGATTGTTGAAATAAGGGATATATTGTGATCCGAATTTCTAATATGGAAGTGTCCGGATTAGTTACCATATTAGCGGATTAGTTTCTTACTTGGACTCTAAGTCCTTTTACCCCTTTATATACCTCTTGTAAGCCGCACGGGGAGAGATGACGCCTCATACCTCATTGTAATCCCCGGCGTTCTGTAATCGCTCCACACATAGTGTTCATCGCCGGTTGGCGCCCGTGGTTTTTTCCCGCAAGGGTTTTCCACGTAAAATTCGTGTCTCTTGTCCCTGTCGATCCGTGCATTATTTCTAACAAAAAAGATCTCCAAAATATCACACCATCTCAGCACGATAGCACATGACGATTTTTTGAGACAGAATTTGGCCTATTCAGAGCATCTGATCAAAGATTCAGGCAAATCATTTTGTTCATGATGAAATCTGAAGCCAAGGCATGCAACCAAACAAGAGAAATGACTCCATTGCTTCACAAATCCAAAGATTACAAACCAAATGAAACAAAGAGCAGATGCAGATTACAATTATCCAATATAAAGAGCTAAATTGACTAAAAAAATTGAGATGTTATTAGTCGCTGTAGCAGCTTCTGGCTGTGCACTTGGTGTTGCCCTTGCCCTCCTTCTTGAGCTTCTTGTTCCTCCGCCGGCGCCGGTCGGCCCCCTCCACCCGCCGGACGGCGTGCTCCAGCGCGTCCACCCGCTCCGCGAGCGCACTGATTACCGCGCACTGCTGCGCACTCCGTTCGCACAGTGCCGCCACCATCTCCATCACCCTCCTCGCGTCCAAGCCATCGGCGGCTCCGCCCTCCGCCTTCTTCTCCTCCTCCTCTCCCGCCGGTTCTTCCTGCCGCTCTTCCGGCGCCGCCGAGTCCTCACCGGCCTCCGCCGCCTCGGTGATGCAGGCCGCCGCGGACTCTTCCGTCACCATCTCCCACTCGCCTTCCGCCGCCTCCGGCTTTTCGCCGTCGTCCATTGAGTTCTCGGCGTCTTCCGCGTCGCGCTCACCAGTGGCTCTTACTCCGTCCACCTCCATCTCGGCGGCCGTCTCGGTCGCCGGAGCGTCCACAGCCGTCTTCGCATCCATGTCGACGCCGTGGCCCTCTCCGTCCAGCAAATCCGGCGCCATCTGTCCTTCCTCTACAGCGTGCACCTCCGCCATCTCGATGGCCGCCGGCTTCGCCGCCGCCCTGTGCTCCAGGGCGTCGATGGCGTCCTGGAGCGCGAGCACCTTCTTGGTCACCCTCCTCCGGTACTCCCTCGCGCCGTGCACAGCGTCCAGCCGCAGCAGCAGCCGCATGAGCTCCTCCCCGACGGCGACCCTCGCCCTCGCGTTCCCGCGCAGCGCCTCCGCCTGGGCCGCCACCCTCGCCGCGACCCCCTCCGCCTCCCGCTCCACGGCTCGCACCTCCCGCACCATCCTCCGCGCCAGGAACCCGCGCGCCGCCGCCTGCGTCCTCACCGCGGCCTCCTCCGCCGACGGCGCCCGCTTCTTGGCCGGCACCGCCGCCTCCGCCATCCTCCCAGCCACCGGCGGCGCACGCAATTCCTGCCTCTCGGGCTCCGGCTCAGGTTTGGACCCGACGAACTGCACCGGGACGGACACCGACCGCGTCCTGGGCCTCAGCTGATGCGCGGCAGCCCTCACCGCCGGCTCGGCGTCGTAGCCACCGGCCGGGAAGAAGGCGTTGACGTCGCTTCGTGACGGGGCTGGAGCGGGAGCGGGAGCGGGGGCGGGGGCGGGGGCGGGGGCGGGGTGGTGGTAGTAGTAGGGGTAGGGGTAGTGGTACGGGGCGGAGTAGTAGTAGTCGTAGGGGTCGTAGGCGAAGAAGCGGCGAGACGCCATTGTTGTTGTGGTGTTGAGCTTTCTTGGAGTTTTTATCTGCTTGTTTTGGTTTGCGTTGTGATGGGGAGGGAGATGAGGCGGTGGGTATATATTGGGGAAACAATGGAAGGTTCGGGAAGGCGTGGGATGTTTATGGAAGGTTCGGGAGCTCCAGATTGCTCGGAGGAAGGGGCGGGATCGAAGCCGTTTCCGGAAGGTTCTGGAAAGGTGGGGAAGGCGGGAAGGGGTCAGCGGTGGATGACGCGTGGGCCTGTTCCGTTCTAGTGGCCAGTGGTCACTAGTGACGACGGAGGCGGTGGGGACAGGTGGGCTTTCGAGGGCTGGAGTGCACGGGAGGGGCGATTCCAGGCGTCGGATGGCGAACGGACGGCTCAGATGGGAGTCAGCATGGTCAACACAACGGATCCTCCTTACTGCACGTTGACTAGAGAGGCAATTCGCTATATACTAAATAACTTTGAATTTTTATAATATGTTACCAGTGTTCTACTGATATATGGATTCGAGACCTATATGTTAACCTCACAAAGAGTGATGAATTATATAGTTATTCAGTAATATATTATAAATTTTCTCTTAATTAAATCTAGGCAGTAAGATTTTCTGTTTTTTTAGATAGTAAGATTTCTTCTTCTTTCGGTGAGAGGTAGTAAGATTTCTGTTTTTAGCATTTGGCAAAATTACATTGTGCGACCGTAATCAATTTGATTTGTTGGTTTTGATTGTCGATGCATGTGCCATTCGATTTTGTGCGATGCGTTTTTTTTTTTCATAAGTAATATTTTCCCCTTTTCTTGATTTGAGCCCCTCTACTTCCGACTTCTGAGGATTATCTTAATCCCAAATGCGCCATTCCTGCCTGTTAATTAACGATGCTCGTACAGATTCGTGCCACTATCAACTGCAAAATCGAAACATGACATGGTATACAAACATACCGAAACTTGCCAACACATTCTAGAATGAACATTCTCTGATAAAATATTACATTAGAGATTTAATTTTACCGTATGAATATTCCCCTGCTTCAATGTTCTTGTTGAAAATGTTCTGTATGAGTTACTAATTAGGAATAAATCTATTTTGTTGCTCCTCAACTAAAACCCAACCATCTGCTACGAAACCGAATAATCAACCCTCTTTAACTAATGAAACCGTTCATTTTACACACATAAAATGGTTTTATCAATAGTTTTCTTCACGTTGACAGACACATTACTAGGTTTTAGCTTACATGGCATCCTAATCAAAAGAATCAGCAAATACATTAAACGAAGAAGGTGTGGCATCCTAATCAATAGAATCCACAAATACATTAAACGAAGATGGTGTGGCCTACCTGTTAGTCCCAATCTCTCCATCTCTTCGTCTTCCTCCTCCCTCTCCCTTCTCGATTTTTTTTTAAAATAATATAATTTTAAAAGATATTTACAAAAATAAATTACCGTCCCCAAAAATTACAAAAATATGTTCCTATCGCCAGTTCAACTGGCAACAGGAACCTATCGCTAGTTGAACTGCCGACAGGAACCCTGTCGTCCCCCTGTCGCGAGTTGAGGTATCTATCGCCAGTTGAACTGGCGACAGGAAGCTATCGCTAGTTGAACTGGCGACAGAATCCTATCGCCAGTTGAACTGGCGATAGATACCTCAGCCCTAGCTAGTTTTTTATTTTTATAAATTTTAAACGGTACCAAATCTGTTAGACTCGCAATAACATTTTGTCATCGTCGTATGTTGTTGTACTACGGTTAATTTTTGGAGAATTTAGCGAGGACGTTTGAGGTATGAACCATTTGTAAAGGGGAAGGTAAGTGATATTGCGATTCGTCCGAGAATTCATACACACTGATATTACAGAACTTGCAGCAGAACGTCATAACACTTAATTGAAATGATAATTCACAATATTGGTAAGAATATATTAGTACTGTCCATTTTTTCTCGTGGTCGCGACCTCAATGTCTCCCATGTGGACTGCCTCTAGTCGAGGCACCGGATGAGGTCTCCGCGGCGACGTCCGGAATGCCGATGTCTCCTTGGTCCTGAGTATTTCGCGTGGGGCATGTCTTGAAGGTGTGCCCAGACTCCCTGCAAATGGTGCACTTCTTCGTGCGACGTTCGGCTTCTGCCTCGTCCATATCGTTCCTGATGCGCCGTACCTGTCGTCAGTCAACCTTTCCCTTGAACCTACCAATGTCCGCGGCCTAGATTAGTTGCTCCCAGGTGGGATGGCCAGTGAAATGGCCAACAACGGCGTAACCATACATCTCTCCACTCCATGTTTGCATCACCGCCTCCTTGATGAAATAGTGAGAGAGGTACTGGCCGGGATGCTGCGCCACCGTCGAACAGGCGGCCATGACATGGGAGCAGGGCCTATGCAGAAGAAGGGGCTTGTTACAAATGCATACGCAACTATCGCGGCGTAGCGTGCACTCATGGGTGATCCTCTCGCAGTTTGTCCCGCGACGTCCTTTATCCCTGCACATTATCTCGAAGCGAAGCTCTCTCGTGCCCATCTTGAATGCCCGGTGCATCTCACCCTTCTTGCTCTTCTCCTCCATGTACGTGGTGATCATGGCGGAGTAGAGTACTCTGTTATTTGCCATGGCGAGCGACGCATTGCTGCATCTGTTAATAAAGTATTTTGTGGTACCGCGGAGAATTGCCTCCACAATATCAACCAAAGGGAGGCACCTGGCGCCGCGCATGATCCAGTTGTAAACCTCAGCTAGGTTGGTTGTCATGATACCATATCGAGCACCACCCCTGTCATGTAGCAACGACCACTTCTCCTTAGGCTCGTGCTCAATCCAGTCTGAGAAGCATTTGACCTGTGCCCCTGTCTTCCTCGTGGCACTTGGACCGTTTGTGGGTAGCTGTGGCAATGCTTGGGGGGGTCTGGTCAGCGCTTGGGGCGGCCCTTCTCGCTGCCTCCCTTCTGTGGGTTTGGGTCCGGTCATCTAGAATCTTCCAGAGTGTTTCTAACTTGCGCTGCTGGTTCTGGTTGCACAGCCGCTTGAATAGGTTCATCAAGTCCTTGTTGCGGAACTGCTTATAGAAGTTTGCACCCAAATGCCCGGCCATGGAAGTGGTACGTTCTCTCCTTGTTGTAGCTGAGTTATTGCACGTAGCAGGCCTGCGTGCCGATCATGTATGAGGCATACGTTGGGACGGTCCTACACAACAGAAATCCTCACATTCTTTAGGAACCACAGTCAGCTATCCGTGTTCTCGCTTTCAACGAAAGCGAATGCCACTAGAATAACTTGATTGTTTCCGTCCGTCGCTATTGCAGTCAGTATCTGGCCCTTGTACCTCCAAGTCAGGAATGTGTCATCGATGCATAAGATTGGACGATAGTGCCGGAATGCATTGATGCATGGACCAAAGACGAAGAATGGTCGCTGTAGTACCCTCTTATTAGGCCACTTTGGATGTGTGGTGTCTTGAATGTCGACATGAGTGCCGGGATTCCTGTCTTGTATGACCCGGAGTTGCCCAGGGAGGTTGTGGTAGGAATCCTCGAATGTGTCGAACCTTGATTCCAATGCCTTCTGTTTTGCCCTCCAAGCCTTGGCATAGGTGATAGTGTACTTGAACCTTACCTCAATGACTCGAATGATGGATCGTGGCTCAAAATCTAAATTATCCACGATCTCACCGTACATGAGATTGGCGATGAAGCCTGATGACAAGTTTCGGTGGGACTGCACTGACTCAGCGACGGCGCATGTGTGAGGGACCACTATAGAGCACTTCCAGTAAGTGTTCCACTTGGGCTGAAATGCGTGCACACGCCAAGGGCATCCCTCTATGCCACACTTCACGTCGTAGCATCTTGGGGTAGACTTGACGACGGTGAATGTGCGCCGCACCGACAATGCCCAGAATTTGATCGCATCCTGCACGGCCTCCTTACATTTGTACATAGCTCCTAGTCTGACCTCGCTCTGGTCGTACTCCCACGGTATACGGGAGCCTTCATTGATGACGAGGTTCTCGAACTGGTATGTGTTCCACTCGGATGGAACGGCCTGCTGGTCCGCATCATCCTCGTCATCGGAACCTTCATCTTCCGACAATGCCATGTAGTCCTTGTCTTCGAGATCCATCCTTTGCGCTAGGTCTTCTAGCTCCTCACCCTTGTCAGCAAGCCCACTAGCTTGTCTCACTGAAGGAGCTGCCTCGGCATAGTCTTCATCGACGGCATCAGCAGCCCCTTGTCCTTCAGGCATTGTGTGCGCCGCGCTGGAGTCCCCGATTTCTTCCTCGGTGTCAGCAAACCCTACTTGTTCAGACGCGGATGCTGGAGTGGGTTTGGCATAAGCCTGGACCAGAAGGACCAATCTCCATCCCCTCTCCCTCGCCATGCGTGCATACAACCACCATGAATTTGTTCCCTTTAGCTACACTAACTCCCAATACGTGGGCTGTCCTGCCCAAGGGGGCAAGGCAACTCAATGTCAGATCATACACATCACGGTCAACTTGGAACGTGTGGAACAACCACCGCATCACAACGCCGAATGTACGCCGCTCAAGTCTTGGTAGGGGCACGTTCGCTGACTGAAAATAACTCAAATCAATTCCCTCAGGACCCTCCATAATAGTCCCTCGGCCATAGTAAATTTTGAAATTGGAGACGTCAGACATATTTGACGCAATGCAGTGTAAAGAACATTTACACGATGAACTACATATCTAAAACTAAATAGGCCACAAAAAAGTATGTAAAACGGACTTCACTACATAACCGTACACCAAAAACTATGTAATCTATTCTGTTAAAAAAATTACCCGAGGAGTGGGCAACTGGATGAACAGCGCTTTGCTAGCTTTTCTCCTCCTCTCTCTTCTCTCCTTCTCCTTTTTCTGAATAAAACTGAGTCTTGTGTGAAATTTTGAGGGTTCCAAGAGGGTTTTATAGGGGTCAGGGGCTTGTCGCCAGTTCAAACGGCGATAGTTTGCTGTCGCCAGTTGAACTGGCGATAGATAGCTGAACCGGCGACAAGAGGTTCAACTGACGACAGGGATTCATTTTTGTAATTTTTTGCCACGGCTATCTATTTTTGTAAATATCTTTTTAAAATATATTAATTTGGGAAAAAATTGCAACCGGTTCAATGAAGTCCGGGAATTCATGCACAACTCCGTTGTAGAACTTTCGGGAAATGACGCAACGATAACAACACAACATTTCATCGCACAAGGGGGTTACATGGCACGCAGGATAACGGACTGAGGATGGTACACGCATGCCTTTAGGAAAATAGAAATACATGGCATATGTGGACGAATATGGTAGAAATACTGCGTCGAATGTGGCCATTTGCCCTTGCAGCCCAGCTCGGCGTTGTACTCCTCGCCTTGCGCCTTAGTTCTCGCCGCGATGGCCCTCTTCCGCTCCCTCTCGGCCTCCCGTCGCCTGACATGCTCATGCTCCTGCTCCTCGCGCTGCATGTCCCGCCTACCCTGCTCGGCCTGCTCAGCTTTCAACTCTTTCAGACGCCTTTCGCGGGTATCGATGTCCTCCCTAGCCCAGCTCTTTCGTGTCAAGAACCACATCATGTCGTAGGGGTGGATCTTATCGTCGATCCACTGGCTGAAGTCGCATAGGGGTGGCGAAGACTGCGGTGGGTAAAGAGAGTTGGTTACGCTGTTATGGGAAGAAAAATAGTATTGTACCCCAAAATACGGTTTCATTACTGGTTGCGTGTGGGTGTAGTCCACGACATAGTTTGGGCATCACCAATAGCGCTGCCCGATGGTCCACTCATTGGTTGATTTGACGCACTTGCAGGCGTCCCGACACCAGTATAGGGGTGACACCACCCCTATCGAGGGCCCTTCTGGAGGGCGTTCCGCGGGCATAGTGTAGGGCAACGGGTAGGCTACACTAGCGCAAATTAAAAAATTCTACCCGTAAACCAAGATCACTGCAGTTATAGATCACGGTCTTACCACTAGACGCGCAGGTGCGGAAGTTGATGCAGCACGTCGGGGCAGAGTAGTCGTACTACTTCCTCATCCTCGTCGTGGCGTCCCACATACAGCTCCTCTTTTGCGGTTCGTCCCAACGCTACAGATGCAGCGCCTTCAAAGGTATCCACACGTGCGGAGGAAGCGACGCACGCCGGACTACTAGATCCGCGCGAGCGACTAGGGCGTGGGAGGGTGGCGGCGTGGTTTGAGGATGTCACGAAAACTCATCCTCAACGATGCGCCCCGCCCTCCTTTTATAGACGTCCTTATAATGGGCTTCTACGAATAGAGGCCCATTAGGACTCAATGCCCGACCTAGTCGGATCCAATCCGAATTAGGCTTCACTTCTTAAGTGTGTGACCTATAGGTTCACGTATGTTTAGACATGACGCAAGTACACATACTTGGTCAATAATTGGTAGCGACCTCTAGCAAGACGTGCCAACTCCTAAACGCACGTAAAGATCATATCGGACGAACCATCACAACGTTATGTACATGTCAATCCCTTTGCCTCACGATATTCGGTCAAGCTCCAAGCTGACCACTCTTTCTCGATCCCGTGATCCGAATCCCTTACTAGGTTAACTCTTAACCTTAAGTAGCATGGCCATGCATTTCGGATCCGATCACTCGAGGCCCCAGAGATATCTCTCGGTAGAGAGGGCAAATCCCATCTCGACCGACCATGCCTCGCAAAGATGCTTCATGACAAACCCAAAGCTACCTTTATAACTACCCGATTCATGAGTAGCGTTTGATAGCCCCTAAGTAGGTCGATTCACATCTCAAGTACATGCGACAATCTCAGGTCTAAGGACAAGGCGTACAAATTGTGTAGAGAGAACCATAAGTATAATTGCTATGTCTCATGTTAGGTCGGTCCAACCCCATGTTCTAAACATGTGTCCACATTATTGGTTTGACATCTCCATGTCTATGACCTGTGAAACATGGTCATCAACCGATACATGTGCTAATCCATCATTCATGTGTGTCCTCACATGAACTCCGACTAGGGACAACTTTAGAATAAACATACAAGTAAAGAGTTTCACAAACAAGTCACATACTTGTTAATCAACACAAAGGCAATATTCAAGGAACATTTATTAAATCATAGATACAACGAAATATCATCATCAATATGATTGCCTCTAGGGCATATCTCCAACAGTCTCCCACTTGCACTAGAGTCAATCTAGAAGATATCTAATACCCATAGCTCTTGTGTGCGCCTCATGCTTAGGTGTGGAGAGGCTTCGTCAAAGGATCTCAAATATTCAAATCCGTGTGTATTTTGCATATCTTTAAATCTCCTCGATTAAGGATCTCTCGAATGAGATGAAACCGCCGCAGTATGTGTTTGTTCTTTTGGTGATTCCTCGGCTCCTTGGCTTGCGCAATGGCCCCACTTGTTATCACAAGAAAGATCCCAGGATCGCACGCACTAGGAACCACACCTAGTTCATTTATGAACTTCCTTATCCAAACACCTTCCTTTGCTGCTTCAGAAGCCGCAATGTACTCGGCCTCCGTTGTAGAGTCAGAAACAGTCTCCTACTTGGAACTCTTCCAACTTACCGCACCACCGTTCAAAAGGAACACAAAACCCGATTGCGATTTGTAATCATCTTTGTCGGTTTGGAAGCTTGCATCGGTGTAACCATTTACAACGAGCTCTTCCTCACCTCAGTAGACTAGGAACACATCCTTAGTTCTTCTCAAATACTTGAGGATGTTTTTAACACGCCCGATGACTCTCACTGGATCACCGTATCTGCTCGTAACACTTAGAGCATAGGAAATATCTGGCGAGTACATATCATAGCATACATGATAGATCCAATGGCCAAGCATATGGAATCTTACTCATGCGATCTCGCCATCGCTTGTCGAAGGACACCGAGTCTTGCCAAGATTTATGCCATGAGACATGGGCAAGAACCCTTTCTTTGCCTCCTCCATGTTGAACCGTTTCAACACTTTGTCAATGTAAGTACTGCTTAATCCTATTAGCCTGTTTGATCTATCTCTATAGATCTTAATACCCAAAATATATGCCGTTTCCCTAAGTCCTTCATTGAGAAACTATTTTTTGGTGAGGTCTTAACGGACTCGAGCATAGGAATATCATTTCCAATCAGAATATGTCATCTACATATAAGATTAGAAATACGAGTGAGCTCCCACTTGTCTTCTTGTAAACACAAGATTCTTCTTCGTTTTTATGAAGTCAAACCATTTGACCACTTCATCAAAACGAATGTTCCAACTCCGAGATGCTTGCTTCAATCCATAAATGGATTTTTGAAGTTTGCATACTTTTCTAGCATTGTTTGATCGACAAAACCCTCGGCTGTATCATATACATGTCCTCGGTTAAATTTCCATTAAGGAAAGCCGTTTTGGCATCCATCCGCCATATCTCATAGTCGAAATATGCAAGAATAGCTAGAATGATCCGTATTGATTTAAGCATCGCTACAAAGTAGAAAGTCTCATCGTAGTCAACTCCTTGAACTTGCCGAAAACCTTTGCGACAAGTCGAGCTTTATGGATATGAACATTTCCATCCATATCAATCTTCCTTTTATAGATCCATTTGCACTCTATGGTTTTAACACCATCAAAGCGGGTCAACCAAATTCCAAACTTGATTGTCTCCCATGGATGCTATCTCGGATCTCATGGCACTATAGCATTTCTCGTAGTCTGGTCCATCATTGCTTCCGCATAGGTCGAGGCTCATCATTGTCTAACAATAACATATCTCGCGCATTGCGAGCCTTCCGACCTTCGTGGTGGTGGTGCTTCCTTTGCCATGGGTTCCTCAACTTGTTCTGCCACATGGGCATCATTCGTCGAGTCTTCCCCGATTGGTTCATCTTCAACCTCTTCAAGCTACACCGTTCTTCCACTTGTCTCCCTGTTGAGAAACTCTTTCTCTAGGAAAACACCACTTCGAGCGACAAACACTTTGCCCTCTAGTCGGTTGTAGAAGTAATATCCAAAGGTTTCCTTCGGATATCCCATGAAAATGCATTTATCCGACTTGGGTGTGAGCTTGTCCGACTGTAGTCGCTTGACAAACGCCTCACATCCCCAAATCTTTAGAAAAGACAAACTGTGACCCTTCCCAGTCCATATCTCATATGGTGTCTTAACTACGGATTTAGACGGTACCCTATTAAGTGTGAAAGCTGCCGTTTCTAGAGCGTAACCCCAAAAGGATAATGGTAAATCTGACTGGCTCATCATCGATCGAACCATGTCCAACAAGGTCCGATTACACCGCTCTGATACCCCGTTTCTTTGAGGCGTTCCGGGCGGTGTTAGCTGTGGAACAATTCCGCAACTCTTCAGATGATTGCTAAATTCATGACTCAAATACTCGCCACCACGATCAGATCGCAGAGCCTTAATTTTCTTGGCACGTTGATTTTCAACTTCATTCTGGAACTCTTTGAACTTTTCAAAAGTTTCAGACTTATGCTTCATTAACTAGACATAGCCATATCTACTAAAATCATCAGTGAAAGTTATGAAGTAATAAAATCCACCTCTAACAGTCGTGCTCATTGGTCCACATACATCAATATGTATGATTTCCAACAAGTCTTACGCCCTCTCAAAAGAACCTTTGAAAGGTGATTTGGTCATCTTACCAAGCAAACAAGCTTCACATGTCTCGTATGATTCAAAATCAAACGAAGTTAGAAGACCATCAGCATGGAGCTTCTTCATGCGCTTTTCACTTATGTGACCCAAACGACAATGCTAAACATAGGTGGGATTCAAATCATTAGGTCGAAGTCTTTTAGCATTTATGTTAAAGATAGGCGCATCATCAAGATTTAAAATAAATAACCCATTCACAATGGGCAAAGCCATAAACATTCCATTTTTAGAGATCAAACAACCATTGTCTTTACTTGCAAATGAATAACCATCTCTCATCAAACATGAGGGGATAAAATGTTTCGACTCATACTAGGAACATAATAACAATTATTCAATTCCATAATAAATCTTGAAGGAAGCTGAAGTTGCATGGTGACGACGGTCAACGCAAAGAACCCTTGCTTTATTTCCGACGCGAAAATCAACTTCACCTCTTGCGACTCCTCTACTTCTTATTAGCCCTCGCATCGAGTTGCAAATGTGAGCAACCGATCCAGTATCAAATACCCAAGAGTTAATAGGAGAATCAGCTAGAAAAATGTCTAAAACATTTATGACAAGTGTACCATGGGTGGAAGTCTTACTTCGACCTTCTTCTTGCATTCATCGGAATCCATGTACTTTTGCAGTTTCTCTTCCCGGTGGCGCGTTTCTTTACAATAGAAGCATATTGTCTCACTCCAGTCCAAAGATTAGGCTTAGCGTCGGCCGAGATCATATCTTTAACCTTGCCCTTATTCTTTGGTCATGGCTTCTTACCCTTTTCTTGAAGCTAGACTTGTTCGCATGACCATCACATGTCTAGGCCCCGCACACTTCTTAATGTCATCTGCTGTTTTGAGCATCCCACAAAGCTCATTAAGGCCCTTATCACCCCATGCATATGGTAGTTCAAATGAAATGCCCATAGCTAGGTGGAAGAGACGCTAAAATGAAATCGATTGCCAACTCTTGGCCAATTGGAAAACCAAGTTTATCCAAAGTCCGATCAGAACCAACCATTTTGATCACATGTGGGCCTACGGGTGCACCTTCATTAACTTGCATTCGTAAAAGCCTTAGAGACATTGAACCGCTCACCCCGGCCCGTGTCGGAACATGTCCTAAGCGCTATGATCATATCATACGCTTCCCGATCCTCAAACCGCTTTTGAAGGTCGTTCCATGCATGCAAGCATAAGCGCCTAATCTCAAGAGAGTCATCACATGCTTTCTTGTAGGCATTTTTAACAACAAAGAAACGCATTGTTAGCAGGTTCTTCTGGGATTGGGGTGTCCAGAACGTTTTCCTTTTTATCTGCCCTGAGAACAATTCTCAGGTTACGGACCCAGTCCGAATAGTTTGTTCCATTTAATTTTTCTTTCTCAAGAATCGATCGCAAAGCAAAAGGGTGTGCGTGGTTGCTAGATGCCATTGATCTACAATAGGAAATGCAAAATACTAAGAAAAATAAAACCATGATAGAGTAAACTGTATTAAACAAATTTAATAGAATGTACTCCCACTAAAATCAACATCCCTCTATTGATTCTTAGCGATTCAAGATTCGCAATTAACGAGTCTACTAGTGAGCTTTTGCATCACCGCTAGGAGACAAGGTAATTCGGTAAGCAACACCTTACTAATCATATCTCTATATGACTCTTGTTGTTGGGTGACATCTCTATGCCCTGGCGCCCAACCTTTATGCCCCAAGGCCCATAACCTTTATGATAACCTTGTTAAGTTCACCAATCCTTATGCATGTAAGTATCCGATACAAAACCCATCTAGTTAAGGAAAATTGATGGTGCTCTAATTTTATAGACCCACCATCAATTTACAAGACATGAGATGGTGCAAAGTTTAATTGGGAGGACATATGTTTAACTTAACATTTTGTGAGGGATCGCTATACTTCTACCATTCAAACATGCATAGGAGTAAAACAACAGGAATAGCATTCACACAGTTGTGACTCAGTATGGCCCATTTTCTCATGGTGATCTCCATCGCCATAGAATCTGTCCACCATGATGATCTCCATCTCCATGGTTCATGTGTGCCATCCCTCCAAGTGATGTGTCCTCTGAGTACTACTATAAGCTATTACTCATAACAGCTAGTAATAAAATACATGGATACTAGGAATCATCACAAGTCGGCACGCAGGCCGTTAATACAAAACTTTGACAACACAATGGCTCCAGCCGTGTTGCCGAACCCATGACACGCAGGCCATGAAAATATTACAAACATGCATCACATACACATTAGGCCATACTGGTCACATACATCCTGCAAAAATAAGTTATGCATAGAATCGCAATCTACTGGATAAGGGGGTCGAGGGGGTTTCCCCCCGCGGGGTTCGAAGGGGCAGCTTAGGATTTTGATCGGCAAATCATATTTACCACAAATCGACTATTGTTCCGATTCGACCAAATTGTATTGATCTTCGCAAAGATGTCGTGGTTTGAGAACCAAGACAACTCGCTCATGGAGCCCGATCACACGATCACGGTACATCGATTATTAATCTAGGTTCGATTCGACCAATCATACCGGTCTTCGCGATTCGCAACCGGTTTACGTGTCACCGTCTACCCGATGGCGAATCCAACCGGTAGGGGTATGTTGTTTCACGACCTTAGCAACATGATCACGAAACCGATCAATCCATTACGTAACTATACAATCGATCACATCGATCATACCGATTTACATATCGCCATATGCAAATCACCCGAACCTATAACATGACAGCAACCGCTCTGGTACCACTGTAGGGCAACGGGTAGGCTACACTAGCGCAAATTAAAAATTCTACCCGTAAACCAAGATCACTCGCAGATTATAGATCACGGTCTTACCACTAGACGCGCAGGTGCGGAAGTTGATGCAGCACGTTGGGGCAGAGTAGTCGTACTACTTCCTCGCCCTCGTCGTGGCGTCCCATGTACGCTCCTCTCTTGCGGTTCGTCCCAACGCTACGGATGCGCCTTCAAAGGTATCCACACGCACGGAGGAAGCGACGCACGCGGACTACTAGATCCGCGCGAGCGACTAGGGCGTGGGAGGGTGGCGCCGGGTTTGAGGATGTCACGAAAAACTCATCCTCGGCCAAGGCGCCGCCCTCCTTTTATAGACGTCCTTATAATGGGCTTCTACGAATAGAGGCCCATTAGGACTCAATGCCCACCTAATTCGGATCTAATCCGAACTAGGCTTCACTTATAAGTGTGTGACCCTATAGGTTCACGTATGTTTAGACATGACGCAAGTACACATACTTGGTCAATAGTTGGTAGCGACCTCTAGCAAGACGTGCCAACTCCTAAACGCACGTAAAGATCATATCGGACGAACCATCACAACGTTATGTACATGCCAATCCCTTTGCCTCACGATATTCGGTCGAGCTCCAAGTCGACCACTCTTTCTCGATCCTGTGATCCGAATCCCTTACTAGGTTAACTCTTAACCTTAAGTAGCATGGCCATGCATTTCGATCCGATCACTCGAGGCCCAGAGATATCTCTCTGTAGAGAGGGCAAATCCCATCTCGATCGACCATGCCTCGCAAAGATGCTTCATGACAAACCCGAAAGCTACCTTTATAACTACCCGCCATTGAGTAGCGTTTGATAGCCCCTAAGTAGGTCGATTCACATCTCAAGTACATGCGACAATCTCGTGTCTAAGGACAAGGCGTATACATTGTGTAGAGAGAACCATAAGTATAATTGCTATGTCTCATGTTGGGTCGGTCCAACCCCATGTTCTAAACATGTGTCCACATTATTGGTTTGACATCTCCATGTCTATGACCTGTGAAACATGGTCATCAACCGATACATGTGCTAATCCATCATTCATGTGTGTCCTCACATGAACTCCGACTAGGGACAACTTTAGAATAAACATACAAGTAAAGAGTTTCACAAACAAGTCACATACTTGTTAATCAATACAAAGGCAATATTCAAGGAACATTTATTAAATCATGGATACAACGAAATATCATCATCAATATGATTGCCTCTAGGGCATAACTCCAACACATAGGTGGGGACCGCGCTCGACCGTAATCATTGGGCGATCATGCGAGGCGCCTTCCTCACATCCACCGCCGGAAAAGTTTGGTGTGTGAAAGGCTGCTGACTAGCGGCATGATGGCGAGCGGCGGTCTCATCGGGAGACACCCAGTCCTTCAAAAGTTTGCGGATTTTCTCCCATTCCTTCTCCTTGTCCATGTTTTCTACTTGGTGCTGCTGGTGTGGAGTTGTTGGATGAATTGCGCTGTATTTATAGCTAGAGCAGACGTAGCCGTAGCCGTAGCCAGGGCTCCATTACCAGCTAGCTCGTCTACTCACGTCTTGCTAAAAGCTGGCTCGTCTAGTCACGTCCTCCAAAAAAGCTGGATCGTCGGGTCATATCGTCCTGAAAAGCTAGCTGTCGGGTGACATCGTCCTGAAAAGCTGGCTCGCCGGGTCACATCGTCCTAAAAAGCTAGCTCGTCTGGTCACATCGACCTAAAAACCTAGCTCATCGGGTCATATCGTCCTAAAAGGCTAGCTCGTCTGGTCACATCGACCTAAAAAGCTAGCTCGTCGGGTCACATTGTCCTAAAAAGCTAGCTCGTCTGGTCATGCTATCCTAATTAGCTGGCTCAAGAAAAAAATGAGATATCGAAACACGACACAATCAAAATAATAGTTGCACACAGAATAATATTTACATAGCTACCATTACTGATATTTACAGAAATTAGTATCTACTGGCGTCCCCTCTTGGGGCGCACCCCGCGTGTCGCCCCGGGCCTTGCCCGTCGCTGGTGCGAGTACATCAAAGGGTCAGGCTGCCTGACTACCCGACCCAAGCGAGTAGTCTGCGGTGGTGTCGCCAGGGGCTGCTCCTGCGTCGGTTGGGACGAACTCGGCGCACCGTACAACTGAGAGGCCTCCAAGGTGAACTGGGTGTCACGCGGGTCCCTGAAGAAGTCCTCCATGGGTGTCGATAAGTCTGCATCGTCGGGCGACAATGCATCGTCCTCCCAAGCCGTTCCTGCGAAGCATTACGTTACAAACGTAATCATGGCCAAACGGACGTCACGCAAGCAAGCAAGCTGAACTTACCTGCTGGCCCGAAGATGTGCTCGGACGACGCGGCATACTCCTGCCCCGCGTATGGGTGGAGCTGAGGACTTATAACAGAAGATCGTCGTTACTAACTTCTGAGGGTCGAAATCAAGAAGCGTGTCGTACTCACCTCCGACATGTCCCACGGTGCTCCCCCCACGTTGCCACGACGACGAGCCCGCCACGTCCGCGGCAGGAGGCTGTGTCCTGCCACCTCGGCTGACCCCTCGTCCTCACACTAGTCGGTCTACCGGGTCGGTCGGCGTGCGACTAGTCACGATCTGCACTCCGCGTACTCTTGCCTCCCTGATCCGCTGCAGGATCCCTCTCGTCTCCCCCAGCGTCATGTGCTGCGCGGAGTCTACCAACTCGATAATCTCCCGGTGAAGATCCACCTGCACAAGTAATCAACAAGTTGTAAACCTAAGTCTGTCAAATTAAATGTGAGGACCCGGTTTATTCGGCTTGTACTGTTTAACCAACCACTTGGTCCTAACAGTACAAATCAAATAAATCAAGCCTCGAGATATGTATACTTCCCAGAAATGCAGTATACACACCCGTTACAAAATTATGCACCAATTCCATTCATTCACATAGAACCGAGGCACAACACTAAAAGCAAAAGACATACATAGTATAAAGAGTTAGTACAAAAGAGAGGCCGACCGGCCAAAATGACATACAACTAAACAAGTAAACAGCGGAAGCAAAAGGGCCATAAGATGGCAATAAACAAAAGCCAATCGGTGTGCCTTTCACCCACAAGGCAACCAACCGACCGCCAGCTAGTCGTCCCAAACGCCACCACAACACACCACAAAAGTGAGGCCCTTGGGGCTCACCTTCTTCCTCTGCAACAAAACAATTAAGCATAGCATCCGAGTACAAAAATTGTTTTTATACTGCAAGACCGACGTGTAAGATAACAGTAACTATAATTAACTACATGCAAGCTTTATTTAAGTGGAGGAGGCTCTGGACTTATTTTTAGCATAAAGCAAGTTTTCATTTGCAATAAGGTAATAGATTCCAAAGCAAGTGTGCAATTAACTTTTATTGTTCAAATATCAGCAGGATAACAATAGGTAGAAGACAACACAGCCCTAGAAGTGACTAACCCAATAGTCACCACAACAATAGCATGAAGTACCCCTTCATACCACCCATGTCAAGTTTAAGTTTTTAAAAGGTTGTAGTCTAGTTCTTGCACGACCTTACCAAGCAATGTCCATTACCTAGGACGAGGCTATTCGAATAGTTTTAAACCCTGCAGGGGTGTACCAATGTACCCACACGATAGACCACCTTTCCACCAGCCACGGTTAGCACACTTCCTTTGGTATGCAGGCATGGCTAAATCTAACAAGACGCTTTCCAATGGACGATGCTAATCAAGAGCCGCAACCCACGGGAGAAAGACACATTAGACAGCCTAACCGGTCTGCTAATGCTCCCCTCACAACACCACGTTTCAAAACACCCACCAACCAGCTCATGATTAACACCTCCCAAAGTACTTAGTCAAGAGAGGTCCCATATCCCTCTCGTGTGGTTAGCACGCAATAAGCGCTTAGCTTAGTGACACAAGTAACTCGGTCCTTGGGGACTTAGGCACCATTCCAATCACACCCAACAGATCACACCAACATACCATTATGCCCAAGTCAAGATATAATTTTTGTTTTCAGTTTTTGATTTGCAAATTGGTAAAACACAAGGGCTAGACATAATGGAATAATAATAGCATTAGTGTGATCAAGATCACCGACTAAGTCGATGATCGCCCAATACTACCGATAACTAAGCATTGCTAAGCATCATATCGTAAAGACAAATAAAAGGCCCTAAATCATTCACCGGGCTCTAATTCACCGGTGAGGATAATATTCCTAAGGTTGTGGCAGGGGTGAACAATTTAAGGGAAACAATGCAATAGGCTTAGCTACCTCTATTCGGCAAAATTAATCATTGACACAAAAGCATGCATACATACAAGTAAAACAAAGTATTAGATTTTAAAAGTAATGGGATTGAGTGGATATGATCAAACCGCTTGCCTTTGCCTTGCTAGAGATATTCGACTTGCTGCAGAGGATCACTCTTGTAATCAGCGTCATCTAACGATAAAAACTGCCAAAGCGAGAAACAGCGAATAAACACCAGAATGCCAAAAGTCTCCAACAATTAAGAATTTAATATAAAAGAAAGGTAATTAATTTAGAGACAGAAATTATTTGATTTAGAGTTGAATTGAAACGGTTAAGAACTTTAAAATTGAGACTATAGCATAAGATCTAAAGTTGATTGACTAACCGCTAATTTAATTTTTGACTCAAGACTCATTTGTAGTACTAAGCGTATCACTGCGTGCTAACTATCTTAGTGAAACATTCATCTATCCTACTACAAGACTTAACCAACAGATCTGCTACCCAATTATTTGACTTACCTAACAGGCAAAAGGTTTGACAACAATAGCAGCTAGGGGATTTACTAGAGAGTCCTATTGACACAACACTGACATTCTTCAGAAAGGTTTAGCTATCTTTAGGTGTTGCTAACTAACCTCCATACTAACCCAAGTTTGAATTTTGCTAATTACATTTTGGGGTGGCATGCTGTTAGCTACTAGGTCTGCTAGCTCTTGCATTTGGCCTTTTATCACCTATTTACCAATTCTTCTCCTCTATTCAAATACCTAGCAAGAGCACAAATTCTAAACTTGAAACTACTGACAACTAATTATCTATTTGCTAAATTGAAATTTAGTGATCAATTGACATACACAAGGTTTGTTATTTTAAGAGAATTGATTTTGCAAAAGTGTTTCACTGACAAAACACTTCTCTGTTCAATTAACAAACAATTCAAACTATTTCTGAAACGAAGTGCTATCATCAAATTTTGTCACTTAGTTTAATTATCCATTTGTTAACTAAATTTTGAGTGATTAATTTGTCATTCAATAGGTTTTATAAGTCCACTGATCTTTTTGATTGATCCTCTAATGACCTCTGTTATTCTTTTCAAGTCATCCTCAGTTTTTATCTTCTCTGCTCATGCTTCTTGTACTTCTGGACAGAAATGACACTAGTTATACTTGCTACACCTCTCAACTTCCAATCTGTTAATTCATTTGAGTGATCTACAAGTTAATCATAGCACTTAACTAAAGTACCCATTGAACAATAACCTTTTTAAGGACTAGCATTAGAAAGTCCTTAGCCTACTGACAAAACGGGTCATTTTCAGATTACCTT
This sequence comes from Ampelocalamus luodianensis, assembly GCA_036346255.1. Taxonomy (NCBI): domain Eukaryota; kingdom Viridiplantae; phylum Streptophyta; class Magnoliopsida; order Poales; family Poaceae; genus Ampelocalamus; species Ampelocalamus luodianensis. The sequence goes on from CM070637.1 coordinate 41,414,067, forward strand.
AACAGTTCATCCACAGACAATACAAAGTATTGCTGAAAAGAAATGCTACTCCTAAACTCTCAAAGCTTCAGATTTGCTAATCCATTTGAGTGACCTAAAGACATTCACAAAGTTGATTAGCAGTAAAGGGTTTGGTTTATGAGAGTGGGCCCCACTGCCATTGAGAGTGAGAGAGGACAGAGAGGGGAGAGGGAGGTGCAGCCATGGGAGCAGAGGAGCCAGGACAGGGAACAGGGAGGCCGAGCTGCGGGTGAGGTTCATCGCCGGCGAGGGGAGTGGCGCGGAGGCGACGACAACCACCAAAATGGATTGCCCGAGGTCTACTGGAGCTCGGGGTGGTGGCAGTGCGGCCTGAGCTGCACCGAGGCGGCGCGGCTAGGGCGAACGGCGGCCGACCGAGGAGGTGAAAAGGGCGGCGGCGCACGGGTGCTGTTGGGGGCTAGTTAGGGGGAGCATGAGGACCGGCGAAGTGAGAGGAACTCACCCATGTAGTCGGCGAAGGCGGAGGGTGGTCGGAGCGTGCTGTCGACGACGAACCTACGACGGCGCGAGGTGGTCGCCGTGGAGGGGCCCCTGTGGAGCACGAGAGAGCGGGTGAGTGATGGGGTGAGGAAGAGTGATGCACAGGGATGCTCACGGCGGAGAGAATCGAGCCCGAGCTTGCTGGTGAAGGCACGGCGGTGGAATTAGCGGTGGTGGCCGGAACCGGAGAAGATGGCGTGTGTGCGACGCTCCGGTGGACCAATGCCGAAATTGCATGAGGGCTTCGGCTCCTGGAGGGGTGCGACGTGCCGTGACGCGGATGTGGGTGGTCGGAGTGTGCCGGAACGGCCGGAGTGCTTGGAGGCGGCGCGGGCGAGCTCGCGGGGAGGAAGAGAAGGGGCAAGGTGCCGGTGGAGAGGGACGGCAAAGGATTGCCCAAGGGGAGCTCCAGGGTCTTTATAGCCCAAGGGAGGAGGAAGGCGCTGCGGGAGAGCCGTTGGGGCGCTGACGCGGAGAGGGCGCCGGGGTCACGGGTGATAGGGGAGCAGGTGAGCGGCGCGCGTGGGCGGCGACCATGTGGAGAAGAAGGCCGGCGGGCCCACCAGTCGGCGGCGCAAGGAGAAAGGGGAGCTGAGCCATCGATCGCGAATCAGACGGCTCAGGCGAAGGGCTGTGCTCGGGTTTTTTTAAACGAGCGGACCGATCTCGACCGTCGGATCGAGATCGAATGGTCCATGGCGATGGGGCAATTGGGCAGTCCGAACGCACCAGGCAATCCAGTCCGTTGATTTTGAAACGAACGGCTCGCGATGTGCGGGTGCGGTGCGAGTCTGAGACCGGTGCAGCTAGGCGGTTTGATCAAGTCAAGCGGCTCGGTCGGACTTGGGTCCGGTCGGAGGAACAGTGAACAGAGGTTTGACTGGGTTTTAATCCAAAGCTTCCAACTTTGACCGAGCTTCAAATATAGAAATAAAATTCATAAAAATCTGAAATTTCTCCTAGAGGTTCCTAGGGTGACCTAGTGACCAAATAAAATCTTAAATCTTATTGTTCATGAGTTATTTGCTTATTTTAAATTCAAACTTACAATGGGTTATTGGATTAAGTTTGAATTTTATGTGGACTGAGTTTAACTCCAAAAATTTGGGAAAAATTATAGTTATTTATTATAAACATTATAAGATTTAAATAAATTATTTCCAGAGTTTTACTTGAAGTAATCTTCTTCTCCAAAAACTATTTTAAGTGTATGTCCTTGATGTTTGACTTAGGGGTTTAAACATGATCTAAACCTTGGAACGATTTTTAGAGATAGCAACTAGCTCCAAAACTTATGAAATTTTAAATGGAGGTTGATGATTCTATGATAACCCTTACATAAAATTTTTAGAGGTTTTTATGCTCGAATCTTTCTCCAAAATTCCGTAATGTTTGAATTTAAGGTTTGACCAATTGAAAAATTGGTTTGACTTGCCTCCAAAAATATTCCAACAACTTCTAAAAATTGTGAAACTTTTCAGAGGGGTCACACATCAACCCAAGAACTTAGGAAAAATATTTCCAGAGGATGATCACAAAATTTGACAAGAAAGTTTTGAAGGGTAAGGTTTAGGTCAAATGACTGTGACTTTGTATTTCCTATTTCCTTTACAAGATTTGTTCAGAACATACAGGAAATACAAGATGTAAGAAAAAGTTTTAATTTCTACACATTTTCTTACATTTGAAACACAGATTGAAAATTGGGATGTTACATTAAATATGAAATAAGGACCGTTGAATACATACGCAGCGGTGGAAAGCGGAGTCCGGCTGGGTGGGGTACGTGTCCAACGTCGCGGCCTCATGTCGAGGAGGGTCAACCACAACCCAGACGCACCGAAGCCTCGTCCGAGTAGCGTACCACTCCATGTACTGGCCGTACGTCTCGGGGTCGTAGGGATCGTCCCCACACTGGATGAGGTCGTCGTGTGCGCAACTCCAACCCTCAACCCAAGGGGACATCCTATCCAACCAGGACACCGTGCCATGAACTCCCTTCCTAGTGTACCTGTGGACGGCAGGAAAATTATTTGGTCTGGATTTAACACACATTGTACGAAAGAAGTAAAGAGTGAACTTACGCGTGTACGTGCGCCGGCACACATTGCACCGTGCCACGTATTGTCGGTGTTTTAGAACCGATCTTACGTAAAGATTATTTTATTCGGGGGGTCTCCACAATTGATCACGAAGACAGAAGAGACACGAAGATTTTTTATACAGGTTCGGGCCTTCTCTAGTGAGAATAACAACCCTACTCCTGTGTGTATTGTATTAAGTATCCTGATTACAATCAGTAGAAAAACTTGCGCTAATACTGCTACTGATTGTCTCTCTCCAAAGCCCCCCACAATATCTCCAAGAGATACCTATTTATACTATGCTGTAGGGATGGTTGTCGTTCCAGGTCAATTAGGCGCTCATTATTGCGTAATAATGAGAGTAATTACTGGAGTAGTAACCTCCCCACGTTGTCCAACGGTTATCAATCAGAGATAGTGGAGAATTATCTATAGTTATTTCAGGTATAACTATATAATTTGACTGCTTAGATTCTCACCAATAAATGGGCCTTCCGACGAGTGGACCCAGTTAATCGTGAGGAAGTCGAGAGGTGGTCGCCGTAGCGTGACTTACGACCGTGGGGTAGTCGTAGAAAAGCTTACGACTGGGTACTGGTCGTAGAAAGACTTACGACCCGACGTAATCGTAGCAGGACTTACGATTACACCATAGTCGTAGAAATACTTACGACTAGAGGGGTGGTCGTAGAAGAGCTTATGACCACCTAACTTACTCTTCCCTTATAATATTAAGGGGTATACCATGTGACGTCATATTACATTATTATGGAATAATAAAATGATGATTATCAGATTCTCGTCACTACTCTATATATTTTTTACAGATTCATAGCTGGCGTCTTCCTATTTCTGCAGAAATATCATAAATCGTTCGAGTGTTGCAACATTCCTAACATGTGCACGATGAACTACATAATTTCATTATTTCTGCAAATATTCTCATTGCTCTTTCGACCTACTCAGCTACTCCGGATTTTCTTTACAATTTAAAAATGTGTTATGTAATTCTTCTAGTTTAAAAGAGAATTCTTACATTAATAATATAACTACCGGCTACACAACTCAAAATATGTACTACACAAGTTGACTACATTTATCTAACCTACTCAATTCTATGTCGCTATTTTTGTTTGCTAACCTATAAGGTTTTGACATAACGTACATAGTTTCAGAAAAATGTACCTGCAAGATGATCGATCGAAACTGATGCTCTGTCAATCTCTCTCCTCCGCGACGAACTGGTAGAGCTTCGCTACTTTTTTCTCTCCCTCTCGAACTCTCTCTTGTTTTTTTTGGAATTAAAATGAATTCTGGACTGATTTTTTACGGTTTTTATAGCCAGGTCTCTATCGCCGGTTGAACTGACGACAGGAACCAATCGCCGGTTCAACTGGCGACAAAAACCTATCGCCGGTTGAACTAGCGACAGGAACCTGCCCAACTTCCTGTCGCCAGTTCAACTGGTGATAGGTAGTTGGACCGACGACAGGGGGGCGATAGGGTCCCTGTCACCAGTTCAACTGGCGATTTATTTTTGTAAATATCTTTTAAAATTATATTATTTTTTTTAAAAAAATCCTCCCTTCTCTCCCGTTGTCTTGGCTGCCTCTCCACCTCCACCTCCCGGATGGTGGCCATAAGCGTCGCCACCACCCGCTGCCCATAGTTCTCACCGGCATTTGGTGCTGTGACTGGATGCGGCAAGGAGGAAGAAATGTGAGCGAGCATATCTAGTCGCCCAAAGACGCCGCCTCGCCGGCCGTCCTTGCACCGGCGACAGAGATGCCGACGAGGAGGTGGACTGCTCAGATGTGAGCATGCCGCAGCTCGCGCGATAGTTTTATTTGCGCTACCTCATTAGCTTGATTCTTGAATCAAGCTTGGTTTGTGATTTGATCGACCGCTAAGAGAGAGTATTGATTGATGATTTGGGAGAGTATACGCAAATGCCTATTAGGAGCTCCTCGTGATTCAAGAACCTACGTGTAGAGGACATATAGAATCATAAGAGTATCTTTAGTGTATTGAACCGACGTCGATTCAAAGTCATGCCATGTAAGTATTATAGGAACTAAGCTTGTTTTTCTCTAATGTATTAAACTGATTCCTGCTAATAATTGGGACCACGTTACATTAAAAAACCACAAAATTATAATATCATATCTCAACCGCACTCTCTCCTATGTAATTGTTTAGTGCTCATATGAGTTGTTTAATTCTTTGAGTAGACTCCCAAGTAGAATCCGATTCCATGCATTTTTTTAATCAACCCCTCCAATGTATTGAATCGATTCAATGCATTCTCTCTCCTCATTTGAAACGGCTAAAACACAACATTGGAGATGGTCTAACAATCTCAATAATGTCTCAAAGTGAATCAATCCAACATCATGTTCTTTTACATGTGCTCGCGTTATTTGATTCGATATCTCTATATCTATAACCGGTGAAACATGGTAAGTCACTAGTATCCCAGTCAGGGATCCTTTTAGAATGATACTATACAATTATTAAAGAGTTTCACCAACAAGTTACATACTTCCTAATTCATCAACGAATGTAATAATATTTATTCTATAACTCATAAATATAGATATGATACAATCATCTAAGGACATATCACTAGCACATGCGTGTTTTCGTCCCTCGTATTGTTTACCTCGCAACTTCTTGTTTACCTGAACTTGAGAGTTGAAAACTAGTCATTATTATGCTCCCTGAATCCTGATGCCTCCTTTTGTGCTTATTGCAGAAAGGGAAACCGAACAACGCAGCAAAGAACATCAATTACCATCTCCAGTGACTTATCATGTTGCGTTGTGCTGAGGTCCGGAGGACAGACAATTTTCTTCCAAGTGGCCTTGCTTAAATGGAGAGTTTTCTTCTAAGTAGCCTTGCTGAAATGGAGCAGAAATCTATGAGTGTAGTATAGACATGGACATTTTTTTTACAGGACATGTTCCTTATTCCGATGGAATAAGCAGCACTCGATCTTGCTTCTTTCCTTGTAACTGGTTTGAACCTTGCCCAATTGCAGCTCTGGTTGCAAGGTAGAGTTCCAGGTATGACATGAGCTTACTTTCGACCATGTCGTGAGAATGAATTTTTAATGAAACATGATTCAGCAATCCATCCAAGCCTAACTGTATATGCATATATCACCCAATTGGCAGTTTTCAGTATACAACTACTTTTACTTTTTAACTGTGTTCAAACCGGAAACTAAAAGCTAAATCGAAGTTACATACGCTGTTAGAGATGGTGTTGTGTCAGTAGTACAACTGACTGTGAAAGTTACTGGATAGTTGCGAGCATAAATAAGCTTGATGTCGCATCCACGTTTTACATGCATGTGCGATGATAGGTTTAGTTTTCCAGAATTGTAAATCTTACCCAAAAAAAATCCCCAAAATAGGTAGATTTGATTATTTGCCACTGTCAAAGATTTGCAATTCAGAATTTGCCACTGATGTGTCTATGACATGTGGTCCCGGGACCCAGATGTCATTCACACATGGAGTGACAAATCCTGAAATCCACATCTTTGCAGTGGCAAATAATTGATTATTCCACGAAACAAAGAGCAGATGCAGATTACAATTATCCAATATCAAGAGCTAAACTAACTAAAAAAATTGAGAAGTTATTGGTCGCTGTAGCAGCTTCTGGCTCTGCACTTGGTGTTGCCCTTGCCCTCCTCCTTGAGCTTCTTGTTCCTCCGCCGGCGCCGGTCGGCCCCCTCCACCCGCCGGACGGCGTGCTCCAGCGCGTCCACCCGCTCCGCGAGCGCGCCGATCACCGCGCACTGCTGCGCGCTTCGCTCGCACAGTGCCGCCACCATCTCCATCACCCTCCTCGCGTCCAATCCATCGGCGGCTCCGCCCTCCGCCTTCTTCTCCTCCTCCTTTCCCGCCGGTCTTCCTGCCGCTCTTCCGGCGCCACCGAGTCCTCACCGGCCTCCGCCGCCTCGGTGATGCAGGCGGCCGCGGACTCTTCCGTCACCATCTCCTACTCGCCTTCCGCCGCCTCCGGCTTTTTGCCGTCGTCCATTGAGTTCTCGGCGTCTTCCGCGTCGCGCTCGCCAGTGGCTCTTACTCCGTCCACCTCCATCTCGGCGGCCGTCTCGGTCGCCGGGGCGTCCATAGCCGTCTTCGCATCCATGTCGACGCCGTGGCCCTCTCCGTCCAGCAAATCCGGCGCCATCTGGCCTTCCTCTACAGCGTGCGACTCTGCCATCTCGATGGCCGCCGGCTTCGCCGCCGCCCTGTGCTCCAGGGCGTCGATGGCGTCCTGGAGCGCGAGCACCTTCTTGGTCACCCTCCTCCGGTACTCCCTCGCGCCGTGCACGGCGTCCAGCCGTAGCAGCAGCCGCATGAGCTCCTCCCCGACGGCGACCCTCGCCCTCGCGTTCCCGCGCAGCGCCTCCACCTCGGCCGCCACCCTCGCCGCGACCCCCTCCGCCTCCCGCTCCACGGCTCGCACCTCCCGCAGCATCCTCCGCGCCAGGAACCCGCGCGCCGCCGCCTGCATCCTCACCGCGGCCTCCTCCGCCGACGGCGCCAGCTTCTTGGCCGGCACCGCCGCCTCCGCCATCCTCCCAGCCACCGGCGGCGCACGCAATTCCTGCCTCTCGGGCTCCGGCTTAGGCTTGGACCCGACGAACTGCACCGGGATGGACACCGACCGCGTCCTGGGCCTCGGCTGATGTGCGGCCGCCCTCACCGCCGGCTCGGCGTCGTAGCCACCGGCCGGGAAGAAGGCGTTGACGTCGCTTCGTGACGGGGCTGTAGCGGGAGCGGGGGCGGGGGCGGGGTGGTGGTAGTAGTAGGGGTAGGGGCAGTGGTACGGGGTGGAGTAGTAGTAGTCATAGGGGTCGTAGGCGAAGAAGCGGCGAGACGCCATTGTCGCTGTGGTGTTGAGCTTTCTTGTTTTGGTTTGCGTTTTGGTGGGAAGGGAGATGAGGCGGTGGGTATATATCGGGCAAACAAGGGAAGGTTCGGGAAGGCGTGGGATGTTTATGGATGGTTCTGGAGCTCCAGATTGCTCGGAGGAAGGGGCGGGATCGAAGCCGTTTCGTGGGGTTCCGGAAGGTTCTGGAAGGGTGGGAAAGGCGGGAAGGGGTCAGACTCAGCGGTGGATGACGCGTGGGCCTGGTTCTGTTGTAATGGCCCCTCGCGACGACGGAGGCGGTGGGGACAGGTGGGCTTTCGAGGGCTGGAGGGAGGGGCGATTCCAGGCGTCGGATGGCGAACGGACGGCTCAGATGGGAGTCAGCATGGTCAACGCAACGGATCCTCTCTACTGTACGTTGATTAGAGGGGCAATTGATAATATGACGAATTTTTTTAAAAAATAATATTATTTTTAAAGATATTTACAAAAATAAATAGTCATTTAAAAAAATTACAAAAATATGCCTCTGTCGCCAGTTGAACTCGCGATTCATTCTCGTCGCGATTCAATCGCGCGTGGACCTATCCCGCCTCGCCGCGATTGAGGAATGCATCGCCGCTGAATGAGCGGCGGAAGAATAATCGCGCGAATGAATCAATGGCGGCGACAGAATGAATCGCCGCTCAATGGCATGTGACCTATCGGCAGTTCAACTCGCGATTTATTCCCAACCCTAGCCAGTTTTTGATTTTCCCCTATTTCACTTAGGCAGTTTGTGATTTTCATACATTTTAAACGATGTAAATCTGTTGGACTCGTAATAACATTTTATCATCATCGTATGTTGTTCTACTACGGCTAATTTTCGAGAATTTAGCGAGGACGTTTGAGGTATGAACGATTCAAAAAGGAAGATAAGTGATATTGCCATTCCCAACCCTTATTTTCCTATTTCACTTAGGCGTTTGTGATTTTCATAAAAATTAAACGAGACGAAATCTGTTGGACTCGTAATAACATTTTATCATCATCGTATGTTGTTCTACTACGCTTATTTTTCTGAGAATTTAGCGAGGACGCTTGAGGTATGAACGATTCGTAAAGGAAGATAAGTGATATTGTCATTCGCCGAATTCATACACTCGATATTACGTAAACTTGCGTAAGAACGCCATAACACTTAACTAAAATGATAATTGACAACATTGATAATAATATTTTTGTCGTGGTCGCGACGTCAACATCTCCCATGTGGATCGCCTCTAGTCGTGGCACCGGACGAGGTCCCCGTGGTGACGCCCGAATGCCGATGTCTCCTTGGTCCTGAGTATTTTGCGTGAGGCATGTCTTGAAGGTGTGCCTGCACTTCGCAAATGGAACACTTCTTCGCGCGATGTCCGCCGCCTCGCCCATATCGTTCGAGCGCGCTGCACTGCCGCCGCCAACCTTTGCCTTGAGCCTAGCAATGTCCGCGGCCCAGATTAGTTGCTCCCAGGATGGATGACCAGTGAAATGGCCAACAAAGGCGTAACCATACATCTCTCCACTCCATGTTTACATCACCGCCTCCTTGGTGAAATAGTGAGAGAGGTACTGACCGGGATGCTGCGCCACCGTCGAACAGGCGGCCATGACATGGGAGTAGGGCCTATGCGAAGAAGGGCTTGTTACAAGTGCAAACGCAGCCTATCGCGCGTAGCGTGCACTCATGGTGATCCTCTCGCGTTAGTCCCGCGACGCCTTTATCCTCGCACATTATCTCGGCGAAGCTCCTCGTGCCCATCTTGAATGCGGTGCATCTCACCCTTCTTGCTCTTCTCCTCCATGTATGCGGTGATCATGGCGGAGTAGAGTACTCGTCATTTGCCATGGTGAGCGACGCATTGTCGCATCTGTTAACAAAGTAGTTTGTGGTACCGCGAGAATTGCCTCCACAATACCAACCAAAGGGAGGCACCGCACCGCGCATGACTCGCTTGTAGACCTCGCCTAGGTTGGTTGTCATGATACCGTATCGAGCACCACCCCCGTCATGCAAGCAGCGACCACTTCTCCTTAGGCTCGTGCTCAATCCACCGAGAAGCTTTTGACTGCGTGCCCCGTCTTCCTCGTGACACTAGGAGCGTCGTGGATAGCCGTGGCAATGCTTGGGGGCTGGTCGGGCGCTTGGGCGGCCCTTGTCGATGCCTCCTTCGTGGGTTTTGGTCCGGCCATCCGTAATCTTCCGAGTGTGTCGAACTTACGCCGCTGGTTCGGTTGCACAGCGCTGAACATGTTCATCAAGTCCTTGTTGCGGAACCGCTATAGAAGTTTGCACCCAAGTGCCTCATGCACCACCCGCTCGTAGATCCGGCCATGGAAGTGGAACGTTCTTCCTCGCTGTAGCCGTGTTATTGCACGCAGCAGCCCGCGCGTGCGGCCATGTATGAGGCATACGTTGAGACGGTCCCGCACAATGTAAATCCTCACATTCTTCAGAACCACAGCCCCACTATCCGTGTTCTCGCCAACGAAAGCTAATGCCACGGAAGAACTTGATTGTTTCCGTCCGTCGCTATTGCGGTCGATGTCGCCCTTGTACCGCCAATCAGAATGTGCCATCGATACACAAGATTGGACGACAAAGGTTTGGAATGCATTGATGCATGGACCAAACGCGAAGAATGCTCGCCGTAGTACCCTCTTATTAGGCCACCGGATGCGTGGCGCCTTGAATGTCGACATGAGTGCCGGATTCCCGCCTTGTATGACTCGGAGTTGCCCAGGAGGTTGTGGTAGGAATCCTCGAACGCGCGAACCTTGATTCCAATGCCTTCGCTTTGCCCTCCAAGCCTTGGCATAGCCGATAGTGTACTAGAACCTTGCCTCAATGGCCCGAATGATGGATCATGGCTCGAAATCTAGGTTGTCCACGATCTCACCGTACATGAGATTGGCAATGAAGCCTAATGACGTTCCGTGGGATCACACGACTTCAATGACGACGCATGTGTGAGGGACCACTATGGAGCACTTCCAGTAGGTATCCCACTTGGGCTGAAAAGCGTGCACGCGCGCAAGGGCATCCTCAATGCCGCACTTCACGTCGAGCATCTTGGGGTAGACTTGACGACAGTGAATGTGCGCCGAACCGACAATGCTCGACTTGACCGCATCTTGCACGCCTCCTTGCATTTGTACGTAGCTCCTAGTCCGACTCGCTCGGCCGTACTCCCATGGTACATGGGAGCCTTCGCGAACGGCGAGGTTCTCGAATCGTATGTGTTCCACTCGGATGGAACCGCTCGCCGTCCGCATCATCGCCGCCATCGGAACCTTCATCTTCGGACAATGGCATGTAGTGTTGGTCTTCGAGCTCCATCATTTCCACCAGGTGTTCCAGCTCCTCCCCCTCGTCAGCAAGCCCACTAGCCTGTCTCACTGAATGAGGTAACTCGGCGACATCAAGAACCTCTTGCCCTTCGCGCTATTGTGTGCGCGCTACCGAGTCACCTATTTCTTCCTCGGTCAAGAACTCCTACTTGTTCGACGCAGATGCAGGAGTGGATTTTGCAAACGCCTAGACCGTATGACCACTTCACCCTCTCCTCGCCATGCGTACATACAACCGCCATGAATTTGTTCCTTTAGTTGCACTAACTCCCAATACGTGGGTTGTCCGCCCGGGCGAGGCACTCAATGTCGATCAGACATCACGGTCCACTTGGAACGTGTGGAACAACCACCGCATCACGGCACAATGTACGTTGCTCGTGTCTTGGTAGTGGCACGTCCGCGATCGAAATAACTCAAATCAATTCCCCGGGGCCCTCCATAATAGTCCTCTACCGTAGTAAATTTTGAAATTGACGACGCGGACATATTTGACGATCTTTGCAGTGTGAAGAATATTTACACGATGAACTACATATGTGCAACTAAATATCCCACCAAAAACTATAAAACAGACTTCACTACGTACAAAGACATCAAGAATCATGTAATCCGCTCGTTAAGAAAATTACCCGAGGGTGGGCAATCGATTTAACAGCCGCCGCTAGCTTTTCTCGCCCTCCTCTCTATTGTGTCCTTCTATTTTTGGTTGAGTAAGACCGAGTCTGTGTGGAATTTCGACGGTTGCAAGAGGATTTTGTAGAGGTCGTGGCCTGCCGCCGCTTTAATCGGGATACCTTCCTGTCGCCGATTGAACTGGCGATACCTTCTGCCGCCGATTGAATCGCGATACGCGGTCGTCGCCGACCGCTATTTGTTGTTGTGTAATGTTGGAAGATTTTTTGGAGGACGATTGAGGATTAATGATTCGTACGTACCAAGGCAGCAATACTAAAATGCGTTCGAATCTTCGCACAACTCGTTGGAGAACTCTTGGGAAATGACTCAACGATAACCACACGACATTTCATCCGACAAGGGATTACATGGCACGCAGACAACGAACCGAGGACTCGACACGCATGCCTTTAGGGAAATTGAAATACATGGGACATGTGGAGGAATATGGTAGAACTATCGAGTCGAACGTGGCCATTTACCCCACGGGCCGCTCGGCGTTGTACTCCTCGCCTTGCGCCTTGGCTCGCCGCGATGGCCCTCTTTCGCTCCCTCTCGCCTCCGTCGCCTCGCATGCTCACGCCCCGCTCCTCGCGCTCGTCCCGCCTACCTTGCTCGGCCGCCAGCTTTCAACTCTTTGAGGCGCCACGGTCTCGATGTGCTCTCGCCCAGCTCTTCCGTCTCAAAGAACGACCACATGTCGAGGGGTGGATCTTGTCGCCGATCCATCGCCGGAAGTCGATAGTGGTGGCGACATCGCGGTGGGTAAAGAGAGTTCGTTAGGCCGTTTCTGAATAAAAAGTATTATACCATGAAATAGGGTTTCATTACGGATGCCCGTTGTTGCAAGCCAACGGCGTAGTTTGGGCAAGCACCAATAGCGCCGCCCAATGGTCCACTCATCGGTTGATTTGACACACTTGCAGCGCCCCTACACCAAAGATAGGGGTGCCACCCTATCGGGGTCCTTCCGGCATGCGTTCGCAGCATAGGAGGGGGTCGCACTGGTCCCGTAATCGTTGGGCATACTACGAGGCGCCTTCCTAAGATCCAACAGCTCGGAAAGGTTTGGTGGGTGAAAGGCTCTCGACTAGCGGCATGATAGCGAAGCGGTGGTCTCATGGGAGACACCATCCTTCAAAAGCTTATGGATTTTCTCCCATTCCTTCTCCTTGTCCATGTTTTCTCCGGGTGGTCTTTGTTGTGGACTAATTGGACGAGTTACGCTTTATTTATAGCCGAGTGGATGGAGCCGCTGTCGCTTTTCGCCTTGGTAAGTCGCCCACAAAAGCCGCCCGCTCGTCACATCGTCTGAAAAGCAAGTCCATGTGGTCACATCGCCCCAAAAGCAAGCCCGCGTGGTCACATCGCCCAAAAGCCGGGTCCGCCGGTCACATCGCTCAAAAGCGGTCTACTCGTGCCATCGCCCAAAAGTCGCTTACTCGCTAACTTTAAGGGGATGCTACAAGACGAGCACCTTTAAGGACTCGTCTCGCCGTGTTGTCGCGACGCCAAGAAACCTAGCTCGCTTTATCGCGTCATTGCCAACAGCTTGATCACAAAGAAAGCCATATCGATATTCAAAAGATGTCATAACTACAGTTGGCATAATGAAGAAAAAATACATAAAGGAAAATATAATTGCGCCCTCTTAGGCCGCACAGCGCAGACGCTCGGCCTCTCGCCGCCGCCGCGTAGTACGCTGTGGGGTCGCCGCTGAGTACCGACCCGCGCGAAGTCCGCGGTGGTGTAGCGAGGCTGCTCTCGCGCTTACCGATCTCGCGTTACCGATCTCGCGTCGGTTGGTTCGCGCTACCGATCTGCGCCGCTGGTCAAACTTCGCGCGCTGCATACCGCGGCCTCCAAAGAGAATCGCGTGTCACGCGGATCCTCAAGAAGTCATCGATGGGTGCCGATAGGTCTGCATCGCCGGCCGAGAATGTATCGTCCTCCCAAGCCGTTCCTGCGAAGAATGAGGTTACAAACATAGTCATGACTAAAATGACGTTACGCAAGAAAACGGAACTTACCTGTTGGCCCAAAGATGTGCTCAGACGACGCGGCATAGTCCTCGCCCGCGTACGGGTGGAGCCGAGGACCGTAATGTAAGATCGCCGTTACAAACTTATGAGGTTCGAAATGAAATGAAGAAGCGACGTCAGCGTGTCGAACTCACCTCCCGCATGTCCGGAGGTGCTCCCCGCCCGCCACGCCGACGCACTCCGCCACGTGCGGATCGAGGTCGTGGTCCTACCACCTCGGCCGACCTCGCCCCTGACCGCCGGCCCACCGGTCGGTCGGCGCGGCGATCGGGCCGCGTCCGCACTCGCGCATCGCCGCCTCCCCGATCTCCGCAGACCCTCTCGATCTCCCGACATTGTCATGTGCTGCAAGGAGTCTACCATCTCGACGACCTCCCGGTGAAGATCCACCTGCACAGGTAATCATCAAGTTGTACACGTAAGTATGTCAAATTAAATATGAAATATGTAATATTGAGTACGACGCGCGTGGAAAGCGAGTCCACCGGTGGGTTACGTGTCGACGCCGCGCCACATGTCGAGCAGGGTCGACCACGACCGGGACGCAACGTAGCCTCGTCCGAGCTGAGTACCACTCCATGTAGTGCTCGTACGTCTCGAGGTCGTAGGCCTCGTCCGCAATCTCGACGAGGGTCTCCTGCGCGGCACTCCAATCGGCCACCCATGGGGCCATCCTGTCCGACCAGGACATCGTGCCACGAACTCCCTTCCTAGTGTACCTGTGGACGGCAAGAAAATATTTGGTTGCGATGTAACACATATTGTACGGACATAAAAGTCAACAGTGAAATTACGCGTGTACGCGTTCCCGCACCCCGCCCCTGGGGGTGGGACCTCCGTCGCAGATCGAATCGACGCATGACCCGTCAGATCCGTACTCCTCCACGAAGATGTCGCGGCACCAAGGCACTCCGCGCGTACCAAGACATCGAGTCTCGCGTGCACAAGACCGGCTGCATCGTTGGGGGCGCCGATCACCCGGCCGCCATCAGACGGGTCTAGATGACGCGGTCGTCGGTCAGCTGATCGAACATCGCAACGTACTCCGGGTAGGAGCCCTGCGAGGTGATCGGCGTGAAGGTGACCTGTGCAATACAACACTACAAACTAAGCACACGAGAATAACGATTGCAAAATGAAAATAACAAATGATTACGAAACTAACCCGTCGGCGGCACCACAAAGTGCCCATGGTCGGCCGGTCCAGTCGTCCCGCGGACGCATAAGCCGCCCTCGTGACGCTCAAGTCCACATGTGGTCGTCCGATCCGAAACGCCCAACGACGGCACCGCGCAGACGAGCGGCATCCCGAGAGGATGGAGCCGCCACGCCCACACCGCACGCGCCGCACAATGCGCGCGACGTCGCAAGACAAAGACGGCCGACTTCACGCGCATCGCGGATCCGCCGATCGGTGACTCGCCACCTCTCGCGCTGCATCGGATGTAGTGCTTGTCCACGCCGCCGTGGGAGCTCGTGAACATCACCCACCCGAACAACCACGCAGGTAGGCCTCGGCGCCTCGTATGCGTTGACGGGCGCCGCGCCCACGCCATACGCCGCCGCAAGAAGACACGTAAACGCCATCGTGGTTCACAAACGAATTGTTACGAGAGAAAATAGTTAGGAAAACACTTACGAGAATCGCGATCCACTTCGCGTGGCCCGCGCGGGTTGCCGAACTCGACGACGCGCCGCTCGGGCGCAGATATCGCGAACTTGGCTAGGAGGTCCGTGGCGCCACGTGGCGGGACGCCGCGGCGCCACCATCGGAGCGCCGCGCAGGCAAACCGGCCGTAGCTCACATCCTCGCAATTGCCGGCGCCATCTCCCGCACGGAGATGGAACGTGTGGGTCTCGGCCTCCGTGGTCAACCGGCGCCGCCGAGGGCCCGGTTGTACGGAAACGCCAGACGCACGACATCAAAGACGCTGGTCCCGATTGTCCTCCACCGCCGCCTCCACCATCCTCGCGAGTGGAAGGAGGCTCGCCGCTCTCAACTGCGTGCAAACGATTAAGCACAAACAGAGTCAACGCAAAATAATCGGATCGCCATTGAGTGCATGAAGGACACAACTTCACGCACTCGGAATCTAGTCTCTGCAGCCTCCATGCCCGATGGGGGTGCGTGAGTCAAACGCCCCAAGCTCTATCGGCGCTGGCCTCCGAGGAGCACGTGATCGAGACGGCCACGGTGGACGCTGGTCAATCATCGGGTCAAGCAACTCGTACTCACTCGCTCGCCATACCGAAAATGCAAAGAAGATAGAAAGTTCATATTTTTTCCATGCATCTTTACATAGCCTATGTAGCAACTACGAATTTTCTTTACAAATTTAATACATGTCATGCTACTTTTCTAGTTAAACGGTGTTTTCGGACTAACGTGATATTGACCGCACACTAATACAACTAATAACAACAGACTAACAGATATTGACCGCGCTAACACAACTAATAACCGCGCACAAATATTCTCATTGTTTTTAGACCTAAACAACTACTCGTGTTTTTCTCACAATTCAAAAATGTATCGTGCATCAATTATGTTACTAATGGTCAACCAACGCCATACTCAATTCTATGTCGCTATTGTCGCAATTCTATGTCCAACTCAAAATATGTACTACACGTTCGGCTACATTTATGTAACCTACTCGATTTTATATCGCTATTGTCGCATTTCTATGTCGCTACACAACTCAAAATATGTACTGCACAGTTCGACTAAATTTATGTAACCTACTCAATTCTATGTCGCTACGAACGCAATTCTATGTCGCTAATCAACTCAAAATATGTACTCTGAGTTCGACTACATGTATCTAACCTACTCAATTCTATGTCGCTATTGTCGCTTGCTAACCTACAAAGTTTGGACGAACATACACGCTTTTAGAAAATTTACTCGCAACACAAGATGATCGATCAAACCGATGCTCTATCAATCTCTCGCACCGCCACGAACCGGCTGTGGCTTCACGCAATTTCTTCTCTCCTCTCCAACTCTCTTGTTTTTTCTCGAATTAAAATGAATTTCGATTGATTTTTCGATTTTATAGTATGCTTTCGCCGCCGCTGAATCGGCGACAGAACCTATCGCCAGCTCAATCGGCGACAGCTACCTATCGCCGCTCAATCGGCGACAGAAGTCGCGAGTTTCGCCGCCGCTGAATCGGCGATAGAAGTCGCCCGGCCGCGAGTGGCGACAGATCCTCGCCGCCGCTGAATCTGGCGATAGGTTCTCGCCGCCGATTCAATCAAGCGACAGAGGCACATTTTTGTAATTTTTTTAAACGGCTATTTATTTTTGTAAATATCTTTAAAAATAATATTATTTAAAAAAAATTCATAATATGACACCAAATAATTTCGGAACATCACAATATGTCACTAGTGTTTTAATGACATATGAACCTATGACTCATATGTGAAATTGTTATAAATCGTATAGTAATCCACAGTGGCGAATCTAGGATTTTGTCTAAGGGTATGCCATCCAAAAATTTTCATATACAATTCGGTAAATTCATTTTAGTAAATCGGTAATAATTGTAAATTGACAACATGATTCGGTATATATGCACTGAATAACACAATAAGGGCTTAAATTCATGGATTAAGTTCAAACCATCCGCTAAGTATACTATAAATAATTCAAAAGCCACACCGATAATTGAAATAAGGCATAAAAGAGAACCGAAGACTTACAATGCTATTTTTGTGAATATTTTACTCGACGCTTTCGAAGGGACATAAATGTCTTGATTATATCATCTTCATCAACTTCAAAGAAAATATCCCGCTCAATGAAAGTGACTAGACAATCATCCAAAAGACTATCTCATTATCTTATTTCTCGGTTTTTGTTTTCACAAAAACCATTGCAGAAAATACCCTTTCAACACTTGCCATTGCCACAAGTAGAAGCAATACCAATTTGAGGAGCTCATAAACCATATCATACACTTTGTGTCTCTTTGTTTCAACAAGCTTAACTGAGAGATCAACAATATTGTCTAGACCTTTGAAGCTATCATCCTATCTCATGTCATCAATATAATTTTGTAGTCAGAATTCGAGTCCGAGCAAATTATTATTTGAGAACTCCTTTGGGTAGAACTCAGCTAGTTTACGTAGCTTCAGGCATCAAAAGAAGCAAATGACCTAGAAGGATTGAAGGCCGACATACAAGACAACAACTCCATATTAATCTCATCAAACCGATTATCAAGTTCTTGACTTATTTGATCAATGACACCAATATATACTTCTCTTCTGAAGTGGTCATCATTGGTTTGCTTTCGGGCACGAGCTTTCCTTGCTGATTTTCCATAAGGAACATAATCACCATCCATAGCAGGAACTTCGACACCATGTTTATCACAAAATGAAGTGACATTCTCAAGAAAATTATCCCAACCATGAGACCTCAATTCTTGCATTCTTTTCTTTGCCACATTAACAAGTGATATTGCATTAAGAATATCTTGGTCTCTTCTTTGCAAACACTCAGATAACTCATTTGCATATCCAAGAACAATATACATTAAGTGTGCAAAGAAAACAAACTCAAAGTTCTCAAATGCTCCAGTCACAAAATCTATTTTGGTCCAATCATCCTTTAATGCAGGATCATCCCCAAGATCAACCAATACATCATGGATTGCTTCATACATAGTAATGATGCTGTATATAGTTTTATAATGAGATCCCCATCGAGTATCTCCAAGCCTAGACAAACCCATCTCTTGATGTAATCCAGTTCCAGATTCAATTTCACCACAATCAAGTGCTTTCTTCACATTCTCAAGCCTAGCATTTCTAAGCATGTCATGACGCTTACAAGAAACTCCAACAATATTCAACAAGATAGATATTTGATCAAAAAAAGTCTTGCAATCAGTATTTCCTTTGGCAACAGCAACAAGAACCAATTGGAGTTGATGAGCAAAACAATGAATATAATAAGCAGAAAGTGATTCTTGCATGATCAATGTTTTCAACCCTTTAATATCTCCTTTCATGTTGCTAGCCCCATCATATCCTTGACCACGGATTTGAGTCATAGTCAAGCCATGACTAACAAGTAAAGCTTCAATTGCATCCTTAAGTGATAAAGAGGTAGTATCATCTACATGAACAACTCCAATAAAACGCTCACATGACCTTCCCAATTTATCAACATAACGCAAGCAAAGAGCTAGTTGTTCTTTATGTGATATATCACTAGACTCATCAGCTAAAATTGCATAGGGCTCATCACCAAGCTCTTCAATTATTTTCTTTCTAGTTTCTAAGGCACAACAGTGAATAATTTGCTTTTGTATGTCTGGGCTAGTTAAGGTACAGTTACCTGGAGCATTGTCGAAAATATATTTGTTCACTTCTTCACTATTTCCGGCAAGAAATTTCAAAAGTTCAATGAAGTTCCCTCTGTTGCTAGATTCTTCACTTTCATCATGTCCACGAAACGCCAACCCTTGATGCAAAAGAAACTTGATACACCTAAGTGAATAAGTCAACCTTTTTGTATAAAGACGAAGATCCTCATCACTCCACTTCTCAATATTATAATCAATTGTCGCCTTGGGATTTATAAAGCCAATGTATCTCTCTTCACCGCAATATGTGCCTTAGAACCCATATGCTTTGCAAAGATTTTCTCTCCTATATTCCAATTCTTCCAGCATCAATAGTAAATGTGTTCACCCAAGACTCTTCTTGAACAAATAGCATATGAAGCAAAACACAAGATCCTTCTTAATACTATACTCAATCCAATCATGATTGTACATCCAACAATAGTTGAATCCCCGATCCCTATCTGAAATCTTTCTTTTTGGAAAATCATGTGCAAAAGGTTTGAATGGACCTTTAGTAATATATGCTCTTCGAATTGCATCTTGATCATTAACAGGATATTTTAGAATAGGACGTCTTTCACCTGGATCATGTGGAAGGCGATTGATGTCATAAACTGGTGGTAGTGAAGACGGTTGTGGCGGCGGCGGTGGCGACATAGGATTTACAATTTCCTCAACTACTCTCTCATGAGTTTGCTCTTCCACCACAGGTTCAACCGGATCAGGGGAACGATTAGAAGTAATAGCAAATGCCACGCTTTCTTCTTTGCTTCATGCTTCAAAAGAGATGCAATGTCCTCGCTTCTCTTCATAATCACGAATCGCATAAATATTACAAAGAACACATTGCCAAATAATTAAATAAATTACGCTTGCACGATTGAACTGTCACATATGCGATTATGGATCACTCACATGATACGGAGTGCTGAACAAAAGATCAATCTAGATCGACTGTGATGTTGCGAAAAAATCCTCCGCCTCGCTGCGTGATAGATGATTCTATAATTTTAGCGTTAAGCAAAGCAATTAGCAATTAAAGTACACACGAATTGGCAGAACAAAGAATCTGATAAAAAAAAATTAACCTAGATCACGAGGACGAGGACGACTGCACAACGATGGCAGGTGCACACCGATCGCCGACGGCATGAACGATCACTATTGGCGATTGGCGCCGCGCCGTAGGGCGAAGACTGAAGTCGGGCGTCGAACCGATGGGCTTCCGTGTTCCTCGATCCGTATTGCGGTATTGAGTTATTGA
This sequence comes from Ampelocalamus luodianensis, assembly GCA_036346255.1. NCBI lineage: Eukaryota > Viridiplantae > Streptophyta > Magnoliopsida > Poales > Poaceae > Ampelocalamus > Ampelocalamus luodianensis. The sequence goes on from CM070637.1 coordinate 41,434,291, forward strand.
TCGCCGCGCAATACAACCGATGCGTATTGGTTTTTTTAGAATCAACCGATGCGTATTGGTGTTTGGTGAAGCCAGCCATCTCACTCAAAGTCACCGGGTCATTGGGAGCATGGGCGCGTGCCCACGCGGGCCGATGCTCGCAGACTCAGTCGCCTCGCTCTCTACATGGCGATGAGCATTTTTTCTTTTTTTTAAAAAAAAATACGTATATATACTGAATCTGTACATGGAATTGCAGGGTATGCCGGTGCATACCCGGCATACCCTGTAGCTCCGCCCCTGGTAATCCAGACAGTAAGATTTTCTATTTTTTAGTTAGTAAGATTTTTTTTCGGCGAGAGGTCGTAAGATTTCTGTTTTTAGCATTTGGCAAAATTACATTGTGTGACCGTAATCAATTTGATTTGTTGGTTTTGATTGCCAATGCATGTGGCATTTGATTTTGTGCGATGTTTTTTTTCCTAAGTAATATTTTGCCCTTTTCTTGATTTGAGCACCTCTACTTCCGACTTCTAAGGGCATGTACAATGGTATAGACAGCTACTGTCTATAACAACCATCCACGTCACTTATAGACAGCACTAAAGACAGCTCATACAATGGGTTGTCTTTTTAGTTGTCTATATAGATCACACAATCATTTAATGCTTTCATGGATCTAAAAAATCCTATGTGGTAAAGTCGTCGATAGTTTCTTGGGTTTGATGCTGTAGTCGACTATGAAACTATAGACAACAACTTTCTCTTTCTTCACTCTCTTTCCTCCACATCATCAAAAATCCTATGTGGTAATGCTTATAGACAACTTACATCATCCCATTGTACATGACCTAAGGATTATCTTAATCCCGAGTGCCCCATTTCCTGCCTGATAATTAACAATGCTCCTACAGATTCGTGCCACTATGAACCGCAAAATTGAAACATGACATGGTATAAAAACATACTGAAACTTGTCAACACATTCTAGAAAGAACATTCTCTGATAAAAATATTACATTAGAGATTTAATTTTACTGTATGAATATTCCTCTGCTTCAATGTTCTTGTTGAAATTGTTCTGTATGAGTTACTAATTAGGAATAAGTCTGTTTTGTCGCGGTCAACTAAAACTCAGGCATCAATTACGAAACTGGATAATCGACCCTCTTAACTAATAAAACTACTCACTTTACACTCCTGAAATGATTTCATCAATAGTTTCTATCACGTTAGCAGACATCATTGGTTTTAGTTGATATTACTTCCTAATCAATAGAATCAGCAAATACATCAAACGAAGATGGTGTGGCCCACCTGTCAGTCCCTATTCAACACAGCCAACAAGCATCTCTGTAGCGACATCCTTGAGCGAGGTGTCTGCTCGAGCTAGCCGTCCATATCGCCTATGCTGGGAGAGGCGCTCTACAGACACACCACCGTTTGTTGGTGGAGAAGACCGATGACCACGCCGCTACCGCATGCGTCCTGCTCCTGAAGGACCTTCACCACCCCGGTTGCCACTGTCGCCTGCGAGGAGAGCCATGTCCAAGCTGAGCAACCTCCATGGAGAACACTAGAGAGAGGAGGGATGGGAATTAGGAATGTGAAATGGGATGGAAGAGAAAAGGGTTGAAACGATAGGGGCTGATAGGTGGGCCTAACATTTTATTTATTTATCTGCTGACTGAGCTGCCATGTCAATCGAAAGATAGCTCACATGTTAAAACTATATATGTGCTAGGCTCAGTTGAAAACCGGGGTAAGCATCCATAGTGTATGGACCCCTTTAAGGGGTTTTAAGGTGACACATGTGAGTGGGTCTTAACTGCGCAAAATGCTACAATGTATGAGTCCCTTTAGTATCTATTGGTGGGACCCACACCCAAATAAAAAATCTCCCTCAATCCTCTTCTTTCTCCTCCCATGGAAATGGTTCCTACCTAAGCCCTCATTCCTCTTCTCTCTCCTCGAAGACCCCTTGTTGCAATGTGTAATACCTCCTTTCTCCTCTTCTCTCTCCTCTAAAACCCACTTTCAAAGCCACACTGTGCATACTCTAAGGAAAAGAAATTCTCGGCCCTCCCCTAGGGCCGTTGGATCAAGGGGAGGGAATGAACGGTGGATGACACTTCCCTCGGGCCGTTGGATTCAGGAGGGTGATGTGTGGTGGGGGAGGAGGGCCCCATAGAATTTTTTTACGGTTCTCAGGGTGTAGGATTTGGCAATTAAGGTCATCGGTACCCGTTTCATAGTTAAATGTTGATTTTTAGACAAATGCAATAGTTCAAAAGGTTTCGATGAACTTATTCCTCCTAATTACTACCACATCCTGTCTCTATAAATACCCGACACACACAAAAGAGAGTTACTACCTTAATACTAATGTTGAAGCTTAAGTGTTTAGTAAACTGGTTATCGAGAGCCGCTCAGTTGACTTGGTGTGGCGTCAACCATCTGCCCACCTGGGCTCAAACCCTGTAGCCACTCCTTACATGGAATGCTGAAGCTTCTAACCAAATTTCGAAAAGAATGATTTTTTGAACTGGTGGGGTTTTGAAACTAGTTTGAGTTACAAATCTAATTGGCCAGACCGCGGGGGAAAACAGAGTAACAAAGGGGCTCGATTATGGATCGGAGTTCACAAAAAATGCACATATGACCTCAACAAACTAATGATATTGATGGCACACAACAATTTTGTACAAACATGCATCCAATTAACACTCGATGCATCTACATAATTGCGTTGTTTGATAACTAAGCTAAATGCATAGATCATCAAATCCAGCAGCTTCAACAAGCAAGAGGCCGACGCGCGTGCACAAAGCATCGATCCCATCACGCGGCGGTGGCGCCGACGCCATCGACGACGTCCAGGAGCGCGATCACACTGGCGACCACGCGCCGCCGGTACGCGCGCGCCCCGCGCACGGCGTCGAGCCGCAGCAGCAGCCGCATTAGCTCCTCCTCTGCCGACGCCGCCGCCGTCACGCTCGCGCCGCCGCCGCTCGTCGCCTGCTGCAGGGCGGTAAGCCTCATCGCGAGGCCCTCCGTCTCCCGGTCCACGTCCCGCACCGCGCGCACCATCCTGCGCGCCAGGAACCCGCGCGCCGCCGCCTGCACCCGCAGGACCGCCCCCCAGAGCCCCAGCGGCCGCGGCCTCTTGCCGAAGTAGCCGTAGTGCGTCGCGCCGTAAGCGCCGAAGTAGCGCCGAACCATGGCTAGAAACCTTCTATTGGTGCTAAGGGCCAATTAATGGCGATGACAAGAACACAAACCAGGTGCTCCAATTGTTCTTGGATGGAGATCGGCGCGCTTTGCGTTGTGTTGATTTGGAGCTTCTTGGGTTGGCGAGGTGGGGGATTATATGGAGCCGACCCGGGCTTGCTGGTTGATCGCCATGTCCGAGCTGGAGTCGGAGCTCGTGTCCATGTAGGAGACGGTGAGAAAAGGCCTACTTTTCGGCTGAGGGTCAGTTCCGGTTGTGATGCTGTGTTCTGCAGTGCTTATTTTTCAAAGTGGCTAAAAGCTATTGTGAAATATCTACTACCTTGTTTGGCAAATCACGTCAAATTTAAACAAATTCTGCAATCCAACCCGCATCACAATCTCAATTGTTCTGTTATGTAGAGTGAAAGTGTAACATCCAAAAAATTCTGAGCATTTGAAAGTGTTTGAAAATGTGAGATTTTTAAAACTTTTTGTTGCTCTTTGTCGATGTTCGAAGTTTTGAGCTGTTAATTGGAACCTAAACCGCAAAAACTGAAAATCGAGTTAGTGTAAAAAGAAAAGAAAAAATAAATATTAATTTCCTTTTCTTCTTCTTTTTTTCCTTTTTCATCCCCGGCTCACCCGCCAGTCCCTCCTTCCTCTACCTTCGCCCGCCAGTGACTCCCCGTGGCGCCATGCCGAGTCTAACCGCCCCCATCGCCTCTCGCCTACCACGTCTCGTCACGGCAACTGCCGTGCCGCTGTAGCGCCATTGCCGTCGTCCCGTCACCGACCCTGGAGCCATGCCACCCCATTGCCTCACTGCCCAATTGCCCACGCCCCGCACCCGGCACGCACCCGCTCCTATCGCTTCGCACGCCGCTCATGTTCCAATCGCACCCGAGCCATTCCTTCCCCGGGCACGCCCTCGCCAATGCCAATAAAGGTAACGCTCTGGCCTCCCCTTTCCCCATCTCCATCTTCCTCTCCTCCCCCTCGAGCGCTGAGAGAGAGCCGAGCCTTGGAGCCATCCTGCTGCCCATGGCGCACATCGTCGTCGTGCCTCAATGAGCTATGGTCGTCCCCGCTGTGTGCATCGCCACCACCTTGTTTTCCTCATCGTCGCGTTCACATCCTTCTCCTCTCTCCACGGCCGAAGCACCGGGAATGCCATCGCCTCCTTCTGCACCAATGCCCAACCGCCTGGAGTCGTCACAACCGATTCCTCTGTCCGGTTGTCCCGGTGAGCCCCTCCCATATTCTCGCGCGTCAAAACGTGTTCTAGCCTCCTGTTATGAACTCTGAAGGAGAATAGGACTATGACGAGGAACAGGAGACTCTAAATGGCCGGAAATACAGAAGGAGATCTGGACGCTCACGACAGCCGTCCGATCGTTATCCAGCGGAGGATTGGATTACTTGAGCTGTGCGTTACCTGGAGAGGAGTCTGGCTCACCTGTCAGTAATGGGGGAAGTGGAGTACTTAGTCTGTTGCAGAATCTGGATTGGGCATGAAAATTGTAATGGAAAAACACTTTTTCTCTGAACCTTCCTTCTGATAGTTCTATTTCCTTATTCTGTTCTCCTATATTCCCTCCATCTCTCTGTAATCCAGTACATTTGGGTGGTTGATCTGAGTGATACTGAAGAGGGTTGTAACACCTCCCCTCTTCAAAATCCCTCAAGCAATTTGGTAATCCACCCACAGGAACGGCGTGCGCCTCCGTCTCCCTCACCTCCGGCCAAAAACAGCCGCTGCCATTGTCGCCTCGGTAAGTCCCGGACCAATTCCTCCGAACGGGAGCACCTCCTCACCTCCCCCCCCAAGCAACCCCCACCTCTCACTCGTGCTGTCCTCCTCCCCAGTCGACGCCACCGTCGGCCCACCCGCGCCATCCTCGGCTCACGACGTCGGCCCGCCTCAGTCCACCCCCGTTGCCACCGCTGGCACCGATGAGTTCCCCTCGACCCCCTGAAGCCCATGTGTGCCTCTTTGTTTCCCCTTTCCCCCTTCGGCGCCGCTGCCCCATCTTCCGCTCCACAGCCGGCCGCCGTGCTCCATCTCTCGACCGCCACCGTCCACCTCCGGCCGCACCACCACCATCCATAGGACCACCATTAGGGATGGCAATCGGGCACGGCGGGCATGGGTAGTGCTAACCCATACCCATGCCCGCGACCCCGATTTTCCCTCACGGGCATACCCACGAAGGACAATGGGCGAAGAACCTCGCCCATGCCCGTCGCCCGCGGGTACCCGTCGCCTGCGGGCATGCCCATGTACCCGCGAAGTTCGAACTAGGGAAATCAATGAAGCTACTGCCAATAAGTTGATTGAAGCTAAAGCTAATTATTCTTGCCCTTTTTGCCCTATCAGTATGCCTTCAATAGCATATGCACAGACAAGAACATCATGCGTGGTGAAAATAATAGCAAATTTGCATGTCTTTATTCCAAACATATGTGAAGGTCAGGACTTTTTCTTCCAAATAGTAGCAAATTTGCATGTCTTTGTTCCAAATTTGCATCTGATGATCTTAAGGCCACTGCAGTTTGTTCACTTTGATTCAATCCATAGCAATTTACCTTCTTTGATCAAGAGTACTCGACCACACCAAACAAAAAGCTAAAAAAATTCTGTTCACTTTGATTCAATCCTTAGCAAGAACCAGTCTGGGGCACTGAGCAAAGAAGAAAGCAAGATGGAAGCATATGCAAGAGGAAGCTTCAAAGACCTTCTTCAGAGAGTGATTCGCTGAGGAGGACGTTGCGAGCCGAGGAGACGACTAGCGCGGTCGGGAGACAGGACAAGTGGCTCTCGGATTGCGATGGTGGTCAAGGCCTCGACTTGGGGATGGAGGGCTAGAGAGATGACCGCGGGCTGGGGAAGATGGTCTTCCAACTTTAATATGCGGGGTAAAACAAAGCAACATCAACCATATAAAAAGGTAAAACAAAATCAAGCAAAGCATGAAAGCCAGTTCATCAGGAAGGGGGAAAAGCAATAATCCATGGAGAGGAGCCAGAGGCGGGGCTGAGCCGGGCGATGCGAGAGGGCGAGCTGGATCGGGGCCACAAGGACCGAGCTGGGCACAGGCCGGGCCTAGGGAAGACGCACGGGTGGCCGAGCGGCCGGGGAGGAGCGCAGACGGCGACGCCGGCAGCCGGAGGCCACGCCGACCGGGAAGGAGCTGGGCGCAATCGGTGACGGGGCCAAGCGAGTAGCGGTGGCGGCGCTAGGGGACCGAGCCAGTGGCAGGCGCATTGGACGGGCCGACAGTAGGGAGAAGCGGCACGGGAGGAGAGTGGGGCGGGAGCGCGTGGGCGAGCTGCGCCGCACCGGGAGCCAGTGGTCGGCGGCAGGAGGCACCAGAGGGAGCGCCAGGGGGGATTGGGAGAAGAGGAAGAGTAAATGGGTTTGAGGAGGGGCGGCCGGGCGTGAGGAACTGAGGATAGGATTTGGGGGATTGGAGAGGGGGCGGCCAATGCGTGGACACTTGAAGAAACTCTGTCAGTATGTTATCACGGGTAATCGGGCGAAACGGGCACAGGTGGATGTCTCCCATGCCCATGCCCGTTTACCCATCGGGCAGAGATTTATGCCCACGAATATACCCATGGGCAGAAAAATAAGAACATACCCACCTCTATTAAGGTTTTTACCCACGGGTAATCGGGTAAATGGGCGAAACTGCCATCCCTAACCACCATGCCTCCACGGTTCCATTTTTAGCCTTGCCAGCCGCCGTCACCGTCTCCATCGCTGGCATCGAGTGCTGCCCGTCCCGCCTCCCCTGTCCTCTGTTATGCTGCCTTGCTTCCCTCTTTCTCTCCCTCTCTCTTTGGCAATGACATGTGGGTCGCCCCTACAGCTCTCTCTCTCTGTGGCTCTCTCTCCTAGTGTATGTATGCGAGTATGATAGTGGGGTCCACTTGTAAAGAGCTCCAGAGATCATTAGTTTGAGAAAGGTTTAGTGACATGTGGGCCCACCATGTTAAAAATGTGATTTAGAGACCAGTTAGTACTAAAACCAGGATTAAAGTTAGTTAAGTGATTAGTTGATGAGTAAGGGGATTAGCGGGAGCATGATTTAATCAATTAGATAGTGATTAAATCTTGGTTGGTTGGTTTAGGTAATTAGGAACTGTATATAAAGAGTTGACTCAATGACAGTAGGCCCTAGTCCATTGTAAGTAATAATAATGGATTAAGATAAATCAATTTATCATTATGTAAAAATGTTAATAAATAATACTCCATGGTTAATGATCAGTAGACTATACCCAATAGGACCTATGTTAAAATCGTTAACCCTGTCGTTGTCCAACAAGTGAATAGTCAAACGCTATGACGGTGATTAAGTAGATAACATTCGGATAAACAACTCCAATACAACTAGGACCTTCTATTAAGATGGTGTCAACCCATCAAATGGACACCTTGACACGAAGTAGTCATATAAATAGTAAGGAATGTTTAGGTGGCTATTAACCCTAGGTCATTAACAACAACTAAAGTAAGGGGTAGCTCATTCGATAAGCACGGCCAATGAAAATGTGATATGATAGGTATGCCTCACGCATGACTAGATTTTGCGGTCGTGTCAAAGACGCCAAGGACCTAGGCAGTAACTAGTAATCATAATGACATAAGCTCACATATACTTAGGACCTAGAATAAGCGAGCGAACAAAAGTATGTGTATGCATGTATGTCAATTGACATATGGACCATGCTAGTAATTGATTAAGCAATTAAGTGTATCCTCGACGTTTAGAGCAAAGTAAAGTGTAGTAGGGATAAAACTTAATGAATGTTAGCGGTAGCTGTGACCTAGCGCCATATTAGTGGTAGTAATTAAGATGATAGTGTTGATCGCTAAACAAGGATTAGTGGGTAAGAAGCCATAGGCCTTGTAGTATAGTTACCTACCTAACAAGAAGTAGTCATTAGAAGATGTTGTAGCTAAGGATCAACCTAGTGTGTTAGGTTTACTATAGTATATGCCAAGCCACGTAGGTAGTGAGACTTAGTAAGGATCACCTCACGGATGAAAGCCCAAACCACATACCCCACTAAAGATGTAAGACTGAGGTCTAACCAATGCTTGGAAGTTCCAGCTAAGGCTTATGGAACTTTCTTGATAAATATAAAATAATAAAATGAGTCATTAGGTAAATTAGGCTCTATGTGTTGGTGAAACTTATGTCTCTCTTATGCAAACCCTGAACCTACGCATAAGTCTCACCCGACTTTCATAGAACTTCCTCGATAAATAAAAAATTATAACCAAAAGAATTATTAGAACAGCTAGGCGATGCATGTGAGTAGCGGTGGTATGTTCCCAAGTGGACGATAGCAGTGCAACTGCCAAACAACATTACCTAGGCTCTAGCTATCATCCATCGCTTGGATGTATTTCATTCTGTCTACAGTATTTCCTTCATCAACTTCCTTTGAATATACTTCGTCTGAAGTATTTCCTTCAGCAACTCCACTTGAGTGTTTTTGGTTCCATCTAGAGTACTACCTTCTTTCAAAGTACCATTAGATATGCTTAGTCCCATTTGCAGCTTTTCCTGTTTCGAACACTCTTAGGTTTATTGACTTTCATTTGAAGTGTTTTCTTCTGTTTCAAGTGCTTTTGATTTATTGGATTTCATTGATTGTATTCAGGCGTTCTTGGGTTCAATCGTATTCTGCGTAGTTAGAATCTGAAGTCATGACGAAGCAGCCATCCGAGACAGAACAGAAACAATACCAAGATTATTGGAACATTGAGCAAAGCGAGTCAACACTTTGATTATTTTGCACTTACTTTTTGCAATTATATTATAAAATTGCATTGCTATGTTTTATGCAAATATGTTGATTTAACTCATAACTACTACATTAATGATAATTGCGTATAAACTCCCAATCCTTGAACTTGGACACTATCCTTTGTCACCCTAGAGTAATGGTATGCATACTAACTACTAAGCCCGTACCTAAGTGTCATACTTAGCCTTGCTTAAGTACATTAGTATGCAGGCAATGATTTGCCCCGACATCATTTAAAACTTGCAATTGGATTTGGGCAGTCGATGTTGGAGCCTGGCTAGTATGTTGACTAGAAAAGTATTTCAAAACAAAAGGAAACCAAAAATATATTTTGGCTTGGGCGGCTAGAAAGCGTGACGGGTGCTGGGAAGATCACAACAAAGTGGGTATGAGGAAGTACCGCCCAAGTCAATAAAGGACCGAGTTCTTGTGATGACCTCTTGTGTAAAAATAGGGCAACCACAAGTCCATAATGGATACGACCTGGCTAACTAATTTGTTCGCCTCATTGCAACTTCGCCATTGGTTGGTGTGTAGGTGGGTTTGGGTAGAAGCCACTAAACTACACGGCGCAAATGGAGACCTCCTGGGCCACAGCCCAAGGAGATGATACCTAGCGGTGTGGGGTTGCGTTAAGGTGGGACATTGTAAATACCTTGTGATTATCAACTTAGTCGCACACCTATGGAAGTGTATCAGGGACATTATAAGTTGATTGTCTCTTATGGATAAAGTATGCGAACTCTGCAGAGTGAAAACTATCTAGATAGTCGTGCCCACAGTCACGGGCGGTGCCGAGAACTTACTTAGATTAGCTTTAAGCTTTATAAAATAATTTGTAAGTGGAATGAAAAGATGGGTTGGAGCTCAGAGAATTGAGATGGCCTGGCCTGGTCGAGGACCAGTGAGAAGTATGGGATGTGATCCGAGAAAAAACATGAGCATTGGGTGGGTGGAGCCGCTCAATGGTATAGGAGGTTGGAGCCTCCACTAGTATTTTACAACTCAATTTCTTAAAACTTGTGCTAGTTGAAAATACTAGGTCTTAGCACTTACTTACAAAATATACTAATTCAAACTTAGCTTTGTGCAAATAAAAGAACCATGAATCTTCTTTTGATTGGCCTTGCATCTATAATAACTACATTCTGTGTGTTGGCTCGCGAGTACGATTGTGTACTCATACTCGCTCAATATACTATTATTCAGTAAGCATAAAAGAAGAAGGCTACCTGAACACTTACGAACATTCGTCATGACTAGGGATGGCAATGGGGCCCCATTCCCCATTCCCCGACGGGGAATTCACCTATTAAGGGACGGGGATGGGGCTACTTCAATCCCCACGGGGATATTAATATGAAAAAAACATTCCCCATCGAGTTTGGCGGGGACGGGGCTATTCCCCTACTCCCCATCCCCGTTACCCGATGGGGCCCCGATAACACAGTACATAGCCCAGCCCAACCGAGTGCATAGCCCGGCCTAACAAGTCACTACCTCATTATATGATTTGATGGATGAATACCTAGTAGCTAATGAAGAAGATAATACAGAATCATCAGTCCCACTATCTGCAATGTGGGTATGTGATGTCTATTTGCTCATATGAAGTTATCAACTGAGTGTGTATTAGACTATCAGACTATTAGTGTATGTCTCATTGTCTTTGTTTGGGAGGCTTGAGAAATTTATGTGTATGAGTGTATCCATGAATGATGAATTCATGATTTAGTTGTATGTGTATGACAGTATGTATGAGTGTATTCATGAATTCATAGCTTGAGAAATTTCTCTTTGTCAGAATCAAATCTAGAAATGGCAGTACCGATGACGGGGATGGGGACGGGGATGGGGCCCCGATAACCCGACGGGGACGGGGAACGGGGAAGAATAGTACCCGACGACGGGGATGGGGATGGGGATTTTTTTCTTGTCACCTTGATGGGGATGGTCCACCACTCCCCAACGGGGAATGGCCCCGTTGCCATCCCTAGTCATGACTAGAGATCAAGAAGGCTAAGAACTATATAACCCCAGTCGATTGCATGTGGGTATATCATAAGAGTTCCACGTGGTGTACTTTTATTCTGCTTTCGCTGCTGTTTTTTTAAAAAATATTTGGCCTGTCTGGCTATTCTGCAAGTCAAAAATCGTAAGGTATATTTGTGTTTTGTTTATTATTATGTAATAGCCATACATATCCGTAATATGTTATTGATATTCAATGGTGTAATTATGGGCACGAGCTACTGATCCAAGAACTGCTGTTGTGAACACAGAAGAATACAAATTACAAATTTAGGTGGGGTCTAACAGAAAGTATGCAACAATATCTCCGTTTGCAGGTGGGGTCTAACAGAAAGTATGCAACAATATCTCCGTTTGCAGGTCGTTCTTTCTTTTCCTTTTTAAGGAAAAATAGCTATCCAAACACTAAAATATATGAAAGTGATTCCACCAAACGAGATTGTCATGATTCACCGTAGAGTCTAAAAGTGCAAGACTATACTAGGTACACGATTCTTTTTTCACGATTACTGCATAAGAACACAAAAAAGGAGGCTACAGTCTTGACAAGAGATAATAACTTGTTGCCGTTTCAGATATCCATGGCAGAAGACATCAAGAATTGGATTTCACATACCAAGACATGATTGTCTGCTAAAACGAAGACAGCTCCATTTGGCTATAAGTTAAACATATATTACAACATAATTGGGATATCTGCATATGCTGCATAAAGCACGCATGAAGCCAGCAGACATCCATCAAACTGGGAAACAGGCTTATGTTGCACAATTCCCAAACTCAAACAAGCACCTTATGGAATTGCTCTCAAGAAATTTGGACTGTATAATCTTTCCACTCAGCCAACACTTTAGACAACTCTTTTCTGCAATAGACAGACGAAACGGTTCACGGTTTGCCTCACAAAGCTATCTGGCTCATATGCAACTTGAAGATGAATATCTCAATAGCAGTAAACAGTAGCTTACCTCCAAGTTCACCAAAACACACCAAAGAATCATTATATCAGATTGCTGTACCAAGAGCAAGTCCATGAGCAACTGCACTTTTACATTCGATGAAATCAGTGTTACAATGGAACTTATTTACTCACCCTTTTCTTTGGTCCCGTCAAGTGCTTAGCTCATCTTTGGTAAGAAGTACCTTTGAATGACAGCAGTGCCAAGATACATCTTCCAACTGTGCTCCAGTCAAGCTAGCTTCTGAAGGCCACACAATACAACTGCATGAACCAATCAAAAGAATGAAAAGAATCATCTTTTGAATGTCGACATATCACCTCTTGTAAGGTTTGATGTGATACAGTTTGAATTCATCACCAAATTTTGCTGCCTCTTCATCAACCCTTCTCTTCAGCCTTCTCCAGGTCCTTAACATGTCTGCTTGTATAAGACCGCGATACAGTGTCTCAAAGGTGACCTTCTGGGGAAGAAAGCCTTTCTCTATCATTTCCATGAAGAACTGACATGCCTCCTTCCATTTCTGATTGTCACAGAAACCATGGATCAGCAAGGTATATGAATCAAGATCAGGACCCACAGTGCTCTCGCACATATCGTTCCAAAGTTCCATAACAGTTCCATGTCGGTTCAACTTGATGAACATTCCAAGCAGTATGTTGTAAGTGTGAATATCTGGTGTGGTTGGTGAATCAGGAGCCTTCATCTTCGTGTACAACTGTAGGGCACCACTCACGTCTTTTCTCCCTCGATACTCTTTGAAGAAGCAATTGTAGGTAGCCGGGGAGGGACATACTCCCTCACTAGCCATCTCATCGAGCAAGCTCTCAGCATCTTCCAATCTCCCACAGGAAGCAAGGCACTTGATCACAGAAGTGTAGGTTGCCACTGTGGGGCAAATGCCCCTCTCTTTCATCGAGCGGAACATACATAGACATAGCTCGGATTTATGTGCACGACTGTAAACATGCAGGATGACTGAGTAGCTTGTAACATCCGGTTCAATTCCCCTGTCACGCATCTCCTTCAAGAGATCCTCAGCTGCACGAACTGTTCTATCAAACCGGTAATCAGGGTGCAAACTTGCATGCCTACAGATACCATTGAGAAGAATGTTGTATGTAACTATGTTTGGTTCTATCCCATGATTGATCATATCTTGTAGGAACTTCTGAGCCATGTCACTTCGATTTACCTTGCACCAGCCATAAATTAGAATAGTGTACATCTTTTCATTTGGTTCATACTTGTATTTTCTTTTATTAAATACCTCCGTAGCAACCTGTAATGTTGAAACATGCCAATGGATGCATTAGTAAAAGAAAGCTTAGCAGCCCCTCTTTAACAAGAAAGGTGCGTAAAATAGCCAATAATTGAGCGACAGCTGATCAATGCAGTTCAAACACTAGCAGACCAAAGAGTATGTCGATGACTTGTTTGACTATCAATTTAGAAGCACGAACTTCAAGGCAAATCAAAATCATCAGAATGCATGGGGTTGCTAAAGGCTATTGATTCTGGTACCACATGTCTTGCATATGCAAGAAAGTTTTCTCAGGAAAACTGTATTTTGAATCCACTATGGAAGAGATAGATATTAATTTTCTGAAAAGGCCACAAGAGCATTGTTAACACATAAAACCTGAAAGAAAAAAAACAACCACTTTATCTTCCCAATAAAAAATACCAGATCCAAATTGTTTTGTAAGATTAACATTCCCAGCAAAGTTATTCAGATGAGTATATTCCAAAATGATAACGCCAAATTCATCCTAATCCCCAAAGTCAATCATTAGGGGAGCATTTTAGATGGAAATTTTGATGAGCATTTCTCGTAACAGAGTGTAACTCTGGTTGTTTGGAAACCTACAGTAATTAAAATCAGATATTTGGAACATAAAAGAACTTATTTTGAAAACACTATTGAAAAATCTGGAGAGGCATAATTGACCAAGGAAAGAATTCAAGAACGCATTAGTCATTTGTGCCATCTTGCATTCCATGGCCTAATTGGCCAATCATTTCATCAGAACACTGTGACACGGCATCTCCTGAAGTCCTGATCCAGTGCCATGAGCTTGGCAAAGATACCATATGTACTAATTTCCTCTATGTAGTATCTTTACATTATGTTTTTTTTTTCTTTTCAGAATAATGAACTGTCATTTTAGTGTGGTTCTTTAAAATATCATCAACAGAGATCATAAATAGCAACCAAAGACAATCCATACTCTAATAATCTGGTGCTCAAAATGCTCCCAATTGCTGTTGCTTAGCAGCAAAATAAAGCATTCATATGAAAATATGGATAAATAATAGTAACAAGAAGCTGAAACCTGAAGTTAATGTCATGTCATACACTAATTAAGAAAATTCCAAACTACAAACTCCACAAATAAGAAGAAAATCCAAGAGCAACAACTTGTATGCATCAGAGTGTAACAGTCAAAATTTCCAGATTGAATCAATCTAATAGGAAATAGCAGCTGCCAACAGTTCATTAGCAATACTAGCACACATCCCATCAAACTACAACCACAAAATTACAGTCTTCACTCTAACCTACCACACAAATACAATGTCAAGGCTTTACGCAACACAATCAACTTTAGAGCATTGAGCAATGAGCACTAGGCAATCATATACACACACAAAGCTCCACCCTTTACTTGAGTATTTTTTTCAAAACAGGCATCTGAATCTAGACTCGGAATGGCCTACAATTTTACAATGCGCATGGCACAAAAACGGAATTGCAATGTAAAGCTAATACATTTACACTGAGCTCATCCAGCTCAAGAATCTCAGGGGAAAAATCAAATTGCCATCGAAATGTGCAAATTTACACTAAATTTATTCATAGTTTCATACTGTCAAGAAGCTTAATACCATCCACAGGCATCCAGATCACGAACCTTTGGGTACTTGTACTTGCAGAGCGTGTCCAGCAGCGTGGCGAACTCGCAGGCATCGGGCTCCCTCCCGACGAACGCCTCCATGTCATCGAACGCGCGCACGGCCTGCCTCGTCATCCCCGCGGCGACGTACCTCCTCGTGAGCACCGCGAACGTGCGGGGCGTGGCGGCACCGTCGGCCGCGGCCTCGACGACGAGACGCCATGCGGCGTCGAACTGGCGCGCGCGGCCAAGGGCGTCGACGACCGCGTCGTAGGCGTCGGCGGGGGGCGGGGAGGAGACGGAGGGGTGGAGGCGGGCGGCGTGGAGGAGCGAGAGCGCGAGCTTGGAGGCGCCCCGGAGGCGGAGGAGGAGCTGCACGAGGAGATCCCCGGAGAGGGAGACGCCCCCGCCGGAGAGGAGCTGGAGCGGGGACTCGGCCGGGTGGAAAGGATTGTGGTGCGCGAGGAGGAGGCGGGCCAGCTCGTCGACTGCGGGCGACGGGGCTATGGGCGGCAGCGCGAGGAGATGGGTCGGGGAGGGGGTCGCGGCGGCGGCAGTGCAGAGGAAGCGGCGGGCGGCGGGGGGGAGCGGGCGCGGCATGGCGGGCGGCGGCGCGGTCGGAGATTTGCAGAGTTTCTATGTGGAGAGCCGCTTTGGTGTTTCGCTGTGAAGGACGACGGATCTGCACCGTTGGTTGTTCGATTAGACGGTGGAGAAAACCTACATTTACCGAAAACCTATAGTTACCGTGCCTTACATGATCCACGATAGGGTTAAATAGAGCCTTAGAAAAAAGATCCGATGATTTACCGCTATGAGATAGATGCATTAGAGAATTTATCTATTGATGTTTAGCTGATAAGTGGTTGAGTAAATTGTAGAATAATTCCAAAAAATGGGGTTGATTTTAGTTCAACTAACGTTTGAATTGATCCAGCTTAAATTCGACTATGCGTTGATCTGAGTTTGCTAGCCTAGCCTTCACTTGAGGTTTTAATCAAGCTAAGCCGACCACTTATGGTGATTATTAAGACATGGTAGTTTAGTTGTTGCAAACCTATCTAATATGGACACGATTAACACTCGGATGTATGGTCTTAGCGCTAGCGTCGTACGCTAGGCTCCAACATTGAATTTCAGAAGATGTTCTTCAGTCGTCCATCTCACGTGAGCGCACCTCCTCTTGAACATCTCGCGTGCGCACAGCCAGCATCAAAAAACAGAATCATTAGGAGAGAATTTGAGTTGTAACATTTTTTCAACAGGTCACAACATATCAAGGAACATGATGTAACATTTTTTTTAAAATGGGTCACAATATTTTTTTCAACAGGTCGCAATATTTTTTTCAACGGGTCGCAACATATCAAGGAACAGGTCACAACATTTTTTTCAACGGGTCGCAATATTTTTTTCAACAGATCGTAATTTTTTTTTCAACAGTTGCAACAAAAAAAACTAGAGGGTGCAACATATCAAAACAAAAAGAAAAACATCTAAAGAACGTTGAGTATGAAACTAAGCACTCACCATTGGACGCCCTAGCTCCCTCCAGAGTGTGTCCATCACGCAGAGCTCTTTTAGCCATGGCACCACCCATGGAGGTCATTCTTGGTGGCCAAGCGCCGTGGGGAGCTCGAGAAGCACTCGCTGAGGTTGCAGTTCGGGAGGTGGAGCTCGCAAATGCCGTTGCCAGGATCCTCGCGTGATATTTTAGCAAATGCAA
Organism: Ampelocalamus luodianensis; assembly: GCA_036346255.1. Lineage (NCBI taxonomy): Eukaryota > Viridiplantae > Streptophyta > Magnoliopsida > Poales > Poaceae > Ampelocalamus > Ampelocalamus luodianensis. The sequence continues at coordinate 41,450,919 of CM070637.1, forward strand.
GGAAAGAAAGTTGATTTAATTGATAGCCAGGAGAGAGCAGCAGCTGAGTAGTTTGTTTGGCTCAGGAAGAAAGGAGAGAGAGAGAGAGTAGAAGGAGGAGGCAGTCACGAGGAGTCAGGGAAGTGGATGGATGAGGACTGAGTGGATGAGAAATGAAGAGATAAGGTTTGTGGCCAGGCCACGTAGGGGCAGAGCGTCCAGGAAAAAGCGCTCGCTCCGGACATAAGAGTCATATCATTACCCATCTAATATGTAGTTAGTGGGAATCAATTTGTAGCCTTCAATGCGGGCAATGCATGCATGAGGCTGAAAATAGGTACTCCAAGTCTCCAACACATGATGTTAACTCAATGGAAAGTTTTGTTGTTGTGTCCAAGTGAAGGTATATACCATATTAGTGTCTGTTGCACTTGCCACATCAATTCCTTCATCTTAGTTTTTCCTGCTTATGTTTTTATCACATAGTTGATTGTTAATATTCCTTCGGTGTTTTTGAGCAGTGGCTGATCTAGGACGAAAATGATCAGGGTCATTGTGCATGTGTATAGAGTAACTAGACTTAAACTGCGGGGTGCACATCTATGCATATGTGACTTTTGATGAGGTAAAACAAAATTAGACCCGGTGCCTCGTGCACCCCCTAGCTTCGTGTAGATCCACCCCTGGTTTTGAGGTTTCAATGTCATCGCTTGAGAAACCAACTGCCAATGTTGTGTTGATAATTCCACAAAATTGCATTTCTAGCTCTAGCTTGGTTACTGAAACTCAATCATACTATATTGAAAATAGTGTGGAGATCATGTAATATGATCCTAATCTTAATGTTGAATAACTGGCACTAGTGTTGATGTGTTTGGTATAAACCCTTGGTTTAGCAGTATGTCACCCAACTGTCAGGCTGTGGGTGGTTTGACCGATCCAGCAGGGCGGTCTGACAGGCCGAGGTATGTGGTCTGACCGGCCAGAGTGGCGATCAGACCAACTGTGGCAGACGATATGGAATTATGAGGAATGTGATCAAACACTTATTTGGAAGTGTTTGGAGGTGTGTTTGCATCAGGTACCATTGAAAATGGAGTCTAGACGCGAAACTAGATAGAGTTTTGTTGAAAAGTTGAGAGACGATGTTTTCCCGGTTTGGAAAGCAGTCTGACCGACCAATGGTTGGTAGTCAAACCAGTGGGTAGTCAAACCGGACGAGGGGCGACAGTCTGACCAGCCAGGTGAAGTTCATGCACTGGAATGTGGTGAACTTTGTGAATTTGGCCAAAGTAATGAGTTTATTGCATAGGTATTGCATGATGTATGTGTTTGCCTAACGTGGGTCAAGTTGCGAGGAACTTGTGCTCGAAATAGATTTCTTAGTCTATTGTTGTGCAAGTGGCTTGAGTCAACAACGGTCAACGGTGGGGATGAATCGGGACTAGGCTAGGAGAGCTGAGGTACAGAACAATCAAGGATGTCGGGTGAAGTGGTTGAACTCAAGCATGACACAGGATGGACAAGAGCGACCGAACGGAAAGTTCAGTGCAATGGGTTGCATCAAGTGGCTTGGAGTCGGTGCAAGTGCCATGGTGGTTTTGGTGGGAGCCGGATGGGAGAGATTTGCCAACATGAAGAGATCAGTTGATGAAGATACGCGTGGCAAAGCATGGGATTGCTTCACGTTGATTAGAGTCGGCCTTGGAGAAGGATCGGAAAGGAGTATTTTGGTATCTTCGCCAAAATACCGGGTTGGTGACCTTTGAGAAACCGTGACTTAAGACGACGCAAAAGAGAGGCGGTTTAGGTTAAGAGAAGAAGAAGATGATCACAAAGAGACTAATTCGGGAGACTGGGTTTATCATCCGCTTTGAAAAATGCACGTGAGTGTAGATCCATTTTTGTGTGGGTTTATGTAGGATCAAGGATAACCGACTAGAGGAGATGAATAGGAGGTTTTTAAATATTTCGACTAATTAATAAATATGAACTATGTCTAAACTAGATACAATTCTAGCCAAGCAATTCTACACAAATAAATTGCTAGAAATGTAAGTACGAAAGAGTAAAAACAAGAATAAAACCACAAAGGAGACAAAGAGGTTTTTCCCGTGGTATCGAAGACTTGTCGGTCTTCACTAGTCTACGTTGAGGAAGCTTGAATCAATCAAGTCGGCTCCACAAATTAAGCCTTCATCCTCGATCATTATCGTCGCTCTTCCTCCGCTCCGGAGATGGTGAGCACGCAACCACTTCACAATCCTTTTCAGGGGCTCTTCACAATCTTCTTTGAAGAGCTCACCGCACAAACTTCCTCCAAACCCGTCTAGGTGCCAGCAAACACCAAGAGTAATAGACTAAGTATTTGCTTGAGGAAGAATCAAGTGCCAACAAGATCAACTAATGATGCAATGCACTTGAATGCTCTCAACTACTTCAAAATAAGAATTCAAAGCAAATGAGTAGTAGAGAGTGTCTAAGAGCTCAAGAGTATTCAATGAGAGTGAATAAACTCAGCAACATCCGGCTAGAGGTAGGCAGGGAGGTATTTATAACCCCTACCAACAAAAACTAGCCGTTAGAGTCGAAACCCTGAAGAAATCAGCATTTGCGGTAATACTGTCGTTCAAGCCCAGTAATACCGCAGCTGACTCTCAATAGTTGACTGTTGTTCATTAAATGCACCTGACATAGCCGTTGAAAAGGTGTTACGGGACTTCCGCCAACTAGAAATCATCATTACCACACAGCGGTAATATCGTTCGGCTATATGGTACTACCGATTTCCAAAACTCAAGAAAATCTCAAGAAAACATGCTCTCTGAAAAAACATACCGCTAGAAAGATCAGTATTACCGCTATGCAGTAATACCGTTGAACAAATGCGGTCATACCGATTGGTCCTCGACCAGGTCCTCGATCAGGTCTTCGACTAGGTTCTACGACCAGTGTCTTCGACCAGTGTCTACACCAGTGTCTTTGACCACTATTCTACGACCAGTGTCTTCGAGAACCTCTCTTTAAAAACATGCCGCCAATAGATTTTGGTACTATCGACTTGCGGTAATACCTCTTTTCACTTGCGGTCTTACCGGTTTCCAAGATTCAAGAATAACCCCCAAAACATGTTCTCTGTTAAAAACTTACCGCTACTTGTATCGGTATTACCGACTTGCGGTAATACCGCTCATCCATAGCGGTCATACCGACAATTGGGGTTTCAAGAAAACCATTCAAGACAAGCTCTCTGGAAAATACATACCGCCATGTAAATCTGGTATTACCGACTTGCGGTAACACCGCTCAATACTTACGGTCTAACCGATTTTTCTGAACAGTTTTTCAGAAGCAAAAACAAATGCAATGTATGATACCTAGTTGATCAAGATAACACAAAATAGATCCTCAAGCTACTAAGTGAGATCCCTCTTTATAGTACGGCATCTAGCCTACAAATCTGATCTTTCCTCCATACACCAAGATCAGTAAAATACGACAAAAAAGATCCTTAATTCAGTGATACCTTTGCTTGAGCCAAGTCGATCTTTATCATCTTTGTATTTCTATTTCCATATCATCACTACTACAAGAACATCCATACGCCAACGGATAGCTAGCAACGGAACTAACATCCGTTGCAAATAGGCTCATGGGCTGTGTTGTGGAATGAGTTAGGAAGACTGTGTTGTGGAATGAGTTAGGAATGTTTAATAGATATTCCACCTCTCCCACTTCCGAGTCAAGAGGAAAAAGCAATGAACCGACGCCCGCTCCTTAGCTTCCTCCCTAATATTCTATTTAACTCAGCCCTAAATAGTCTGGCGCTCCGGTGGCGGCGCCCTTTCCCATTCGGCCATTCTCCATTTCTTTGCTTTCTCTAGAGCTTATTCAGCCGAATGGAGCTCATGGCGCCTCCTCCCCTTTCTTCACGGCTCGGCTGCGCCTAGTCGCCTACTCCCTGGTTCGCCCCCGGCCGCCGCCTGCTCCCTGCCGCCCTCGCATCCTCTTCCAAACGTGCCTTCCCCTTCGGCTTGCTCCCTCAGCTCGGCCCGGCCCCATGGCGCTACCGCCAATCGCCTCCACCCCAATGTGTCGGCCGGCCTCCTCGGCCGGCTGCGAGCGCGCCTCGCCGTTGGCCCTCGGCTTGGCCCGTGCTTGCTGACCCCTGCTCCCTCTGTTGCTCGCCCACGCCCTCGCCCCTATGCGTCAGCCACTCGCTCGACCGGCGCCTTGGTGGCGTGGCGTTACAGCGACGACAGGACGGCAATGACGGCGACCCTGGCTTCTAATTAGATGGGTTAATTTTGAGGTCACCTATTGGGGATTTGGTTTCATTTGTTCTTAAGATAGATTAAGCCTGGTGGTAGGGTCTGGAGGCATTGCATGTTTGTGTGATCCACTTTGCTCATGACATGTTTGTTGAAATGTCGTAGAGAGAGTGAGATGTTTCCCCAGGTTATGTTAGTTTATGGTAGTACTTAGAGGTTACCTTTTAGGCTTTTACTAAATGTCTTATGATAAGTCTAGTACTGGTAGGGATGTTGATGCAGTCGTGTAACGGTGTAAGATGGGTTATTCAACTACAACATTTGAATTGGTGCTGATTAAAGTAGTAGGAGATTCAAAAAAAAAAATCAACATTGCAAAGTAGAAGTTGGAATGAACTGTTAATTTGCCCATCAACTCTTATTGAGAACATTAGGCAAATGTACTATAAGTTAATTTGTGGCCACATCGAGTCCTCCAACACCAAGCATCCCACATCTAATGGTTGATGAAAGCTGGCTATTTTTTCACATTTCTATGTAGTGTGGGATGTATAGCACTTTTAGTTAGAATCATCTGCCACAAATAGTTGTAGCTTCATTGTATAACACTGAATTGCAAGTGTGTTATGGTTCTGCAAAATTTGGAATGTGGTACGGTTGGTCTAAATGTTATTGGTGTTTCTCAATTATCGTCTTGCATGCCATGTTATTGTTGTAGGCTGCAGTAAGTAGTAATTATGCGGGGTGTTGGCTTCTGCTTACTTGAGCTTAGTTAATTACCATTCACTGATTGGCATCCTCTGATTATACTATTTCTAGTTATTGCTGCAGCCTAAGCAGGTCCATGAGATCAAGGATTTCTTCGCCATCGCTAGGAGGAAGGATTCAAGATATGTGAAAATCAAGAGGAGCAGAGATGTCGTCAAGTTCAAGGTGCGCTGCTCCAAGTACTTGTACACCCTCTGTGTCTTTGATGCTGAGAAGGCAAACAAATTGAAGCAGTCACTCCCTCCAGATTAGAACAATTTGTATAATATGACTTGAATTGTTCATGCTGGGTCATATCTCCCACTTATGATTTTTCATATCGTTCACAAAATGGCTTTCCTCTGTTTCCTCTATAAATTGACTTGGTCAGTTGCATTCTTTTTACAGGGTCCGAGTTGTTTGTTTGGCGATCCTATAGTCAGTCAATTGGATTGTCCCAATGAAGATAAAGTTTAGTCCAAAGATTATCATGGATTGGTTTTAGCCTCAATCCATATTTCATCTCTGTTTAATCCAGTTGACTGGTTATTTAAGACGATCTGCTAATATCAATTATGCTTCCCAGGTTTGTCTTTTAGTTTAGTAAAATGTCTTCTTAGCTTTTAGGAACTCTTTCTTGTGCTTACTATTAGAAAGGATTTGCTAATATCAATTATGCTTCCCAAGAGGTCATGGATTGTTATGAAGCAATAATATTAGAAAGGCAAAATGGAAGTTGCGACATAACAAGTATATCACCCGCAGGTTTCTAATACTATGCAGTTCTGTTTTACTTTACTAAACTTCAGTTAAGAGTCTGTGAATTGTGGATTAGTTGTTGCCCACATAGATATAATATGGTTGGCACCTTTTAGATGATAGTTGTCTATATGTTATAAATCTAATTATTATAAGGGATAACTTAATTGGATGGACATTGCTGGTCCCGGGTAATTGGGGTGTGAAATGCCTCATGTGTTCACCATCTTACTGCTCTCAGAGCTATTTGTTTTCCTGTCCATTTTCTGATCTATGCACTGGAGTTCCACATAGCTGCACACCAAAAACACAAGAGAATATCAAATTTTAAACCATGCTTCATGACAATCCTTGTCTATTGTGTTTTGTACGGTAGTTCTTAGGTTTATATTCCCTGTGACCCTATTTTGCCTTAATATAAATATGTGCCCTCATATCTTATCTTATATGCATGCTCCTGTTTTTTCAGGTTACCCATCTGCTGCAAGTTGCCTAGAAATACCAAGTTGTAGCCATTGAAAATGGGCCTGCTGGGGTATCAAACAATGATGCGCAAACCATTTGCAACATGTTATTGAACCCACTATGCCACCGGTACTGTAATAATCGTTTTTTTTGGCCATGATAGATCATAAACAAATGTATTTGATTCTGTCTGGAGTTAACCCGTTTTTCGTTATTCTATTTGATGTGAAGACATTATTATTTTTGTACAGTTAGGTTTGTGACAACATCACATCAACTAGCGAAAAAGCTAAAGCACCACACCTTGAATGAACATGGCCTCTCTAAAAGATATGTTCGCTGCTTGCAGCTAATTAGAGTTCCGCTTATAGTATTTACTTTTTTCTTCAATATTATCTAGAAACTCTTTCCTGAGATTTTCCTTAGTTATTAGTTTCTGCACTGTATGCTTCCATATATACTTTGTATCCAGCATGTTGATCAATCACTTCATTACGTGATGGTGAATACATGGACTTAATTGAGTTCGTCCATAGGAACAAGCTTTGTCCTATAGGTACGATAATGCGCATCCATCGATCATCCACCAATCAGTATGTTCAGTGTTCACATAGGTGCTCAACTATTTAGCTACATAATTAGGTATTTTTGTAACAGTTTGTTCTCCACCTGATGTTTTATCCATAGTTTGCATGAAAATGGTAGGATTAACCATACCATTCTATGTTTTATATAAAAAAGTTCTATTGTATAGGAAAAACCTACATGACTAGAAACTACATTTGAACCATAGCTGGGGCAAACCCAGCCAATATCATACATATTTAATTACAATATCACTTAGTAAACACGCTTGTTTTTGGCACTAATGAGAAGTGTGTATAGTGAATCATATAGATGGAGGAATATGACAAATTGGTATTGATGCGAACAGATGGGAATAGCTAAACACATTATAAGAGATATCTGCTGCTCCATTGTTTTGACTGCCCTTACACATGGGAAACTTTAATTACCTGCAAGCATCGAACATATCTTCTAGAGAATTTAGTGGTTTACTAACCTTCATGCAGTATGCCACTAGACCTTAATGAATAATCGACACAAGGTACAGCCGCATTAAGATGCAAGGCATAATATAGTTTTAGTCCATGCATACAATGTGACAGCTAACTTTGGTCCAGAATGACAATGTGCAACATGGAAAGAAAAATTCTACTACATACAAGGTTAGTTCATTTCTCTACTATCATGGTTATTAAGGCGGTAAAGCGAGGCGAGGCGACCCACCCCTCTCACACCTTTTAAGCGATAAGGCGCGAGGCGAGGCGACGCCTTACGCATCTTAAGGCGATAGTGCATAGCGACCGCAGAAGATCCCGGCAGCAACACATTCTCTGGTGACCACAGAAGATCCCGTTGCCTGGATCCCGCTGCCCACCTGCCCCGGGCAGCCCGCTGCCCAACTGCCCCGCCTGCCCTCTTTTCCCCCTCTGCCCGGCCAAGCGCCACGCCTCTCCCCTCTTTCTCTCCGCCTCCCTCCACGCATCTTCACCCGCACTGCCACTGCTGCACCGCGTCGCTACGGCTTTGCCCGCCTCCCTCCACGCCTCCCCCTCTTTCTCTCCGCCTCCCTCCATGCCCCTTCGCCCGCGCCGCCACTGCTGCGCCGCTTTGGCTTCGCCCGCCTCCCCTCCCCCTCTTTCTTTCCGCCTCCCTCAGCGCCCGGCCGCGCCACCTCCTCTGGTCCTCCCTCAGCGGAAGTGCTGGCCCCCTCCCCATCTCTCTCTCCAGCTCTCCCTCTCCTTCTCCCTCCGCGCCACTTCGCCCGCCGCCTCCTCCCTCAGCACCGGGGAGGAGGCGCCGAGGAGCTGCAGTGCCGGGGAGGAGACGCGACGGCGATGGGGAGCCACGCGACAATGAACCGCGAGGAGGAGGCGGCAGATCCGGAGCGAGGAGGCAACGCAAGGTGGGGACAACGCAAGGCGGGGCGACGCCTTGACACTCCGAACCGCCTTATCGGAGCGACGCCTTAATAAGCATGTCTACTATTTGGAACTTATGAACATGGTCGAGCATCAAAATAATATAATACACTGCTCCTTTTAGTTTTATTACTTCAATGTTTTGATTTTGTTTCTTTCTAACGGTGCATTAATGGACTCCAATTTTTCATTGTAGGTTGATGAGATAAATGGATGATGTTATGGATGATATGTTGAATGAAGGTGGAGAATGGTGACATAGGCAGATGATTTTCATTACGTTTAGATTTCATTCTGTTAGGAAATGATGTTCAAGCAAAATATTTATATCATGTCTTATGTGGATGGTTATCTATGTAATACAATAATTTCTTTTTAATATATGATTGTTCTTTTTTTTACCATACTGCAACCGATAATGATTTTTTTACTTTAACTTCTACACATTTATAATCGTTGCAGCAACTTAATTATATCCGTTGCTAAAATAGCAAAAGTCATCTGTGTATGGTAACTACCAACGCTTCTATGCGTTGTGACAATATAATTATATCCATTGTTAAAATAGTAAAAGTCATCCATGCATGGTAAGTACCAACGCATACAAGTGTAGTTACAACCTGACTATATCCATTGCGAAGTAGCAACACTTTTTTCATATCTATTACCAACGCTTGTTTATCTGCTATAATAGACCATCACAACGGCTTCAATTGCAACACATATTAAATGCGTTGGTATAGACCGTAGCAACACTTATTTGGATTTTTACCAACGCATAATGCGTTAGTAAAAGGGTGTTCATCTTGTAGTGCATCATTCATCTTTTGGGACTAATCCTTAACACATCTTAGCACCCAAGTTAGTCCCTTAAATATTATTGACATTAATTACCAAAACCATCACTGAGGACCTAGATGCTTTCAATCACCCCTTTTTGGTTATTGATGACAACCCAAATAATATGAAAGAGTTTAAAGATTTTGAATATACACCAATTTGTATATTCTAGTTTTGACATTTGATTTGCAATTAATTCTTGAATTGAGTTCAAGGAGATGAAGAGTTAATTGCATTCAAAGTCTATCAATAAATAAACAAAACTCTCCCTAAATATGTGCATATGAATTTAAGAGGTGATTTTCATGCACATTTGTGTATGTTAGAAATTTTGGCGGAGTTTCCTTTGTTTATTGACTATGAGGAACTTGTAATCATTTAAGCAAAAGATAATAAAGAGGATATAAGATTGAACATTTAAAAGGATTAAACGAGGATAATAACCAACAAATTTGCATAACAAAGGAGTCAAGATGCAATAATAAACTAGGCTATTACAAGCACATAAGTTCCAAGTATTAAATCAAACACAAATCCAACACAAGTCCAACATAGATATATAATATAGATAGATAGGTTCCTCAAAAGCTAAGCTCCACTCTATCTTTCAATCTTGATCTCCAACCTTTTCTTTAATCTTTACTTCTTCTCCCCCTTTGGCATCAAGAACCAAAAAGGAATCACTCAACTGGATCTTGAGGCGGTGGTGGAGCTTGAGAGGTTGAAGCTTGAAGGGGATCTTGAGAAGGTATGTTGAGGCAACGGTGTCCATAACGAGCTGGAGTAGATAAGGCTTGTTCAAGAGTGCTCACATTTTCTGTCAAAGCAGCCAGCCTGTCAAAGCCGCCGTAAGTCGAAGCTCCGCCACCGCCGTTTAGCTGCCATCCTCATCGTGCCACCGCTTCTCAGAGCTTCCTCAAGCTCGTGGGGTTCCGTTTTGCTACTTCCTGGCCGTCCGCTCGCTAGCATTTGTCCTCGCCATCATCTCCATTGCTGCCGGCCATCTCTCTGTCCTCTGCCTTTCCCTCGTTTTCTCTATCTGCTGACTTCGCTAGCCAGCTCATTGTCCACCTCATCTTCTTTGCACATGTGGCATCCTTGTCAATGCCATGTGGTGAACCCCAAATCCAACCTGAGCCAAAGAGCTGTGGACCTAGTCTACCCTAAACCTAGTCGTTTACATGTGGGACCCTCCTCTCATCCTTTCTCTCTCCAACAATCTTGGCCCACATGTCATCTTCTCTGTTTTTCTCTCTCACTTACCAGTGGACCCCACTTGTAAGTTTCAAATTCTTTTTATTTTAATTCCAGCCGAAGGAATATTCTAGGAATATTCTTTTCTCTCTCAATTTTCTCTTCCGTCAAATCTTCCAAAAGTCCGTCCTCCTTCGTTCGAACTCCGTTCTATTCCATTCAAATTCCTAAATTCATCTAAAATTGAGCTCTTTCTTTTAGAGTTGTTTTTTTTATTTGAATTTCTTTTGTATTTATTTGTGCTTCGCCTGTTGTTTTCTCTCTCGTTAGACAATCTGTTTCACGGAGCAGGAGCAGAACCAAACTTCAAAGATCCAAGTGTGGTAACTGGGCAGAGCCAAAGCCAAGGCAAGTCATAGTCCTTTTATCATATTGAATCTATGATTTCAAAAGTATATTGTTTTATATCAATTGCATGCTATCTTTATATCAACTGTTTTGGAATTAGCTATCACCTATTATCATTATGCCTCTATTGAACATTTGGATACCTTGAATCATTTGTCACTTAGTGCGGTTAATTTTAGTTGGACATAATTATATCACCAATATGGGTATCATATTGATGCTTAGTCATGCTTAGTTACGATGTGTTCATTATCACATGTGCAATAATGATTAATTTTGACTTAATGAGATATGCAATTGCGGCGGTTAGCCACTGTTGTTAAAATTTGTGTACCATGATAGGGTATGTCTGTGGGGACCCCGGGGTTATCTCCTTAAGACCGAGACTAAGCAAGGTCTTAGGGACATAACCCGGAATCTCCGGTAAATGAATTCCAACTTAACTCGGTCTAAGTGGGAGACTCAACTCCATTCTAGAGCCCCGACGATCATGCGCGCTGCTCCCCTGCTAGCACTACATGATTGTCGGTTCTCCAACAAGTCAAGCACTACACTTAGCGAGTTAAATAGGAATCCAAGAACAGCGAGTATGACCTATATTGGCTCCCAAGATCAGTGACCAATATAATCATACCCTCATTACAACGTTAGTCACATCCATACAACCATCATACATAAATAGTACAAAAGTTACAACACAGTTCTAAGAGTACAATTACATAAGGGCCGACCGGCCAAATTTAACAAGTTTATAGCGGAAGCAAGTAAATAAACCAAAAGGACCAACAGTGGTATGCCCACAACCCATCGGCAACCGACTGGGAGTTAGAAGATAGCATACTACTCGTCGGTGTCACCTAAATCGACACCGGCGAACTCCTCAACCTCAATATCGTCCTCACCTGTAAAAGCCAGCAAACATCTGGCTGAGTACCAAAGAGTACTGCAAGTCTTACACAAATAAAAATAGTTATGCATAAGGTCATTCAAAGGAAGGCTCATATTGGCTTAGTTTTGCGAAAGAGACGCAACAATGTACACCCTACACATACTAGTTTTTTCAAGTGCCATTTCAAAATCAGATTTGAAGTAGGAGTAAAACATGTGAATAAGTAATGAGCTAAGTAACAAATTAAACATACAAATAACAAAGTGGCTGCCCACTTTGATACAACAATAAGCATAAACATCCCATTCATGCTAATTACCAAGTTATAACCACAATTTTAATTCCAAGTCTAACAATAGTAACTCCCGAACTCAAGCGGTTGTCCATAACCGTGGACACGGCTATTCGAATAGATTATACCCTGCAGGGGTGTACTACTTTACCCACACGACTCGATTAGCCCGTAAGCCTCCGGATAATGGCACACTTCCTTTGATATCTTTGGCGGGAGAATCGAGATACGGTCATTTTCAGAAGAAAACCCTATTGAGCTAAGTCCCCCGTGTGAGATGTTTCCGGTCTTAGTACAAGCAGCGTATAGCACTTGCTAAGGGGCTCACAAGTTATATTGGAAATACCGACGCAACATAAGGGTAATTGGTGCTACCATGCACACTATAGAACATTACATCGGCTCCTAAGGACAAATGATCAAACACAAATGCCCCTACACCACCATGGGACTTAACACAATAGAACCTTCCCCTACTTAACCATACAAAGCACCCATATCTGCGTATGGTAGCACTAAAATACTTGAATCAACGACGTTACAAAGTTCGGTCCTTAATTGTCCGACAAGTCCAACCACATACCCAAATCTCGTGCACAAAGCACCATCACTAACCAACACTTGTCCAGACCAAAAGCTCATTTAAAATGACAAAATTTAACTTGTAAAACAGGTACGAAGATCTGAACAAAAGTATATAATGAGAGTTGTGTTTATCCCATAATTGTCGGGTTATTCCCGACAACCAACTACCGGTTCTAGACTTGCATGGCTAAGCAAACTCGAAACAATATAACTTCACACCTCCTATCATATCAGTTCAGCAATGGAATAATTCATGGATAGCCACAATGACAACATAATAGGATGTGTCTAACTATTCATCACAAAAATAGCGACATTATCAAAATAGCATGCAAGCAATTATCATTGCATCTATCCTACAAAATTGGGATCAAATATGATGCAAAAAGAAAGTTCAAAGGATGCTTGCCTTGCAGGTAGCTAAGTTGTTCGCTCTCGCCATGTAGGAGTCGATATCAATAAGCTCGGTATCTAGATAATTATAACATCGAATAAGTACCAGAAAACGACTCAAAACTAAAATGCTCAAAAATGCATGATTTTTCTACAGCAGTTAGGTCATGATTTTAGATGGATTTATGTAAAAGAATTATTCCATTTGGAGTTATGAATTGGAAGGTATGCCATTTTGAATTTCAGGTTTCGTTATGCCCGTTTTGAGTAATTTAATTATGAAGTGAAAAATTGTAGGGCAGTGGTGGGACAAAGGATTGCATGGGTACATAGGTAATATTAATACAAGTTCAGAATAGTTGAGTTTGTCCCATTTGGAGTTCTTATGATTTAGTTATTGATTTTCAAAGTTATCAGCCTTTTATAGTATAAAAATAATGGAGTTAAGGAGTATATTCTCCCAAAAATAGTTTCTGTGACCGAGGTAATGTGGAGACCATTTTTAGAATTAAGTTCACTGAAGATGAAAATTATCAAAAGTGGTCCCACTGTTTTTGGAGTTTCCAATACTTACATATGTATTTTTAAAGATTTCAGTCCATTTTCCCATTGTAGAGATAATGATTTTAATGAACAAAGTTCCAATTAAAGCCCTCTGCTACAGAGACAGGTTTGAAACTAATTTTATTAGGAAGTACATTAAGAATGTAAATTTCCAGAAGTGGTTTCAGTCAATTTGGAGTTGAAATGGTTTAGTTATGCATTTTAGAAGTTATACATATTTTTCAGTGTGTAAGAAAAGGGTTTTCAGATTTTACAAACATTTGCAACTTTTCTCACCGAGTGCAGTGCTAGCCGCGGTCACTGACCAGCGGGCCCGCTCGTCAGCGGCCCACTGCGAGGCGCGCGCACGTGTGCGTCCTGGGCGACGATTGCGAGCCGTTGGATCAAGATCCAACGGTCCATATTCGAGGTGCAATAGGACGGTCCGAATGTCTCACAAATCCAGGCCGTTCCTTTCGCATCCGACGGTCCAGATTAACTCCAGTACAATTAGTTTCTACGCACGTGTTTAGAGTCTTAGGGTCCACATGTCAGCCACTGTGGTTTTAACCAAAACGTTTCTGTTTTCTGTGCGTGGGGCCCGCATGTAAGTGAGACATTAGCGTCGCTAAGACAGGGGTTAAATGCTAATGATTATCATTTATTTCTAATCATTGGCTACAGTGTTGTCGGCGTACGACAACGGGACTTTCGGTCCCGCGCGTTCCACCGGCGGTTTGCCGGCGATTCCGGCCACGGCGGCGCTAACCAAGGGCATGGGCAGATGTAGAATAGCAAGGCGCTCCTAACGGGAGTAGTCCCGACGACTGAGCCGGCCCAGAACGGCGGCTAGCCGGAGTTAAGCGGCGGCGGTTCAAACGGCAAAAGTGCAAGTAGCTCGACCGAAGCTTCAAGACAACCCGGTGGTTGCTTAAGCTACCTAAAGGTTTGGGAGGTCACCTGAGTCGTGAGAAGCTTGGGAAGCTTGGAGATGGTGGAGTAGTGACGGCAGGAGAAGAAGGTGGCGCAAAAGGGCTTCACGTGGAGAGGATGCCGAAGCCAAAAGGAGGTAATCGAGAGCTAGGTATAGCTCCAAGATCCACATAGGATACTCTAAGAGCAAGGAATCGAAGAGGAGCTTACCGGAACAAGGTAGGAGATGAAGGGTTCGTGCTATGGCCGAAAAGATCAAATCTTCCCATACACGCACACCTGTCGTGCAATGTCCAAATAGAGTTAGGGGTTTTGATTAGTGAGCTAAGGCATGCAAGGTGACGCGGTGGATTGAGGATAATACCTCCCGGACACGAAGAAAGCTTGAAGATGTCCGCGGGTGTGCGCTCTAGAGTCGCCGAGAGCACGATCACGGTCCAGAGCTACAAGCAAAGATAGGAACCGAGATGAGCAAAATGGAAACGACATGGAAGGTGGAAGAGGAGGAACCATGCAGAGGAAGCTCACCGAGTAGAGACGAGAACGAGCTTCCTTCCTCACCAAAAGAGGAGAAGTGAGCAGCATTTAGGGTTCGGAGGTGTCTTAAGCACGGGAAAGTGACGGAGTGGAGGCGGCATTAGATGAGCGAGCTCTGGGACCGCCAACGGCGGCGGTGGATTGACGGCGCTCTGGCGCGCTCGCGTGCGCGTCGCGATCGCTCGGCCGCGTGGCATTAGATGCCCGAGCGCCGGCCGAGGTAGACGACGGTTCGACAACACGCCCCACCGGCCGGCCGCTCTGTTCGCGTGTGGGAGGAGGACGTGGTCCAACAATGCCGTTAGATCTCGATCGGAAGGTTGAGGTTTAAAGAGGTTAAGTGGCGTAGGACGAAGGGGTACGCAATCTCACCACGAGTTCCCATCGGACGGCTCTCGAGAGGTGCGTTTAGTTGATCGGGCTCAACCGAGTCGCAAAAGGGTCCGTCGGAGGAACAGAGCTAGGTTTAGGTTCCGAGTTTGACCGAGCTTTAAATCATTCCTTCTACTTTGACCAAATGCTTTATAAATAGAAATAAATTTCATAAAATCATGAAATAATTTGTGGGGGTTCCTGGGATAATATAGTTCCCATAAAAATTATGAAACCCCACTGTTCATAATATAGTTGGTGATATTTAAATTCAAACATGTGGTATGTCTATGAATGTTGTTTGAATTTTAATTAGGTTCAAACTGTTCCCAAAAATTTTGGAAAAAAATGTATTAATTCATGATAATTAATGTAGTATTTAAATTAATTAGTTTCAGATGACGATCACAACCTTTTATTAATGATTTGAAGTGAAATCCGAGTTTTGATGTGTATGTTCACCTCAAATTAGATTTTCCAAGTACAATATATTATGAAATGATTTGATTTTGATAATGCATGTTAGTGAAATACAAATTAATCCAATTTAATTAGTTGGGGCTGTGACAATGTCATTGGTCATGGTTAAACAAAATAATTTTCATTCAGGCGAGCGGTTGTGCAGTGATGGTGTGGTTATAACACGTTGTGGGTTTGTGGTAGACTCGCCTAAGTAACTTGTCAAGAACTTAATATTGTGCGCCATTGAACTGGGCCTTATCGTACAACCATATGCCTGGTATGAGACATGCCTAACTTAGTAAGTTGTGGAGTTTTGACATTGACTACTCATTTAGTATATGGGTGGAGGTGTGTTCCCCTTTTAGGGTCACATCTATGGGCGGGGTTTTACCGTCTTCAGGTCCAATGATGTGCGTCAAACCAATGGTGAGGTTGGGGTGACAGTATGCACAACGGGAGAGTCAATTGCTGAGATAAAATTTTTGAAAGATTTTGTTATGATTAGTGCTAGCTACACTGGTTATATCTTATGTGTAAAGTGTACAACCTCTATAGAGTGTTAATTAATCTATTCGAATAGCCGCGTCCTCAGTTATGGATATGTCCAGGGATTTCACACGAGAGGTAGAGTGTCTTCATAAAATGTGTTGGAGTGTGAATAGGAAGTTCACTTGATGAATATAATGCTCATTTGGTGAATGGGTAATTCACTTTGGTGGTTTGTCTTGGGAAGTGAATGGGGAGTTCACTGGTTGATTTCAAAGAAACTTTTTACTTTATTTGCTCATAGTCTTTTAAATTATGCACTTCAATCTATTTATTGTATTTATCATTAATGCTGCTTTCTGCAAAAGAACCATACAACTAACCTTTGTTTCAACCTAGCATGAATATTAATTGCATACTATTTTCCTACGACTTGTTGAGTACTTTATGTGCTCACGACTTCAAACTTTGCTGCTTAATTGACGAATATCAAACAGCTCAAGAATTCTTCGAGAAGGAGTACTATGAAGATTTTGCGGATTAGGATGCGTTCTCCACTCGATTGCCTATGGGTATGGGTATATTGATTGGCCTTTCCAAGTTTTCCCATTCCGCTGTAAGAGTTTATTTGTTTCTTTAGCCTTACGTGGTAAGTTAAGTAAATATTGATCATAAGATCTAGTTATTATTATTATTTGTTATTTTGATTTTTTTTAGTTAAATCGATAAATGGATGGTATTTCATCGATGTTTCCTGTATGAACTAACTACTGATCTGGGACTGGTTCAGAAAACACAGAGGGTTTTGAATGTGTAAATTCGGATCCTGACAGACATGTGGGATCTGAGGTCATCTTGACCATCTTCCATCCACAAGCAAGCTTTTGACTCAAGTTCTTATTTCCCCTTGTTTTTTTAGCCTTCTTGGCCTCAATTAAGAAATTCGTAGAATCTTGACTTCGATTGTCAATTGGAACAGGTTCTTGACCTTCTTGATGAGCTATGTCTAAAATCTCAGGGGACTTGGATCACGGGATCAAAAGTTAGATTATTTTGTGGATCCTTCGGGTGGTTGTTCTTGCAACAGGTGATCAGACAAGTCTCCTAGTGATCATGCTGGCCACCGGTCAAACCGGAGTGGTCAGACCGATGTCGGTGGTCGGACCGGCTGAGAAAGCTTTGAGCTCGGGGTTTTTCGGTTTCAACGCAAGACTTCCGCTGTAATCTTGTAGCTTTGATCTTCACAGTTTTCGTAGCTATTGGAATGAAAAGAAAGGTGAATACCACAGTGGTGAAAAATAGGTGGCTCCTATTCACCCCCCTTTAGTCTCTAATTCGGTCCAACAAGTGGTATCAGAACCCGATTAGTTCATAATTAATCTTAACCGATCACTAAACATGGCGACTGAAACATACTCCACCAAGCCTCATGTGTTCAATGGGCTCGACTATGCATATTAGAAGAATAGGATGCATGTTTACCTTTAGAGTGAAAGTCAAACCATATGCAAGATCGTTGAGGATCCTTTGGTTCTACCCGATGTTGCTACACCGGCTTCAGTGACCACGTTGGCTAACAACCATAAGGCAAAAAACCTTCTATATGCCGATCTTGGTAGAAAGGAGTATCATAGGATTTATCACTTTAAGACCATGCATAAGATTTAGCACACTCTTGAGATCTATCTTGAGTGCTTTTCCCAAATGGTCCACAAACAAGAGTACAACCAATTCGAGATGCTTCATGGAGAGAGCATCGATGACGTGTTTACTCGTTTCAACAAGGTGCTCAACCATCTGAGAGCTATTGGCATTGAGTATTCTCAGTCTAAGAATACCACTCATCTCTTGGTCGCCATAAACTCCGAGTGAGAGATGAAAGCTACCACCATTGAGGAGAATGTCAACTTGAATGATCTCACTTTGGAGTTGTTGTATATCATGTTGAGAAAATTGCGCTATAGGTCCCTGAACTTTTAAGGTTATAGCACTTAGCTCTCTGAACTTGTATTTTACTTTCTCAGCCTCCTAAACTTACGAGGTTGTGCCGTTTAGCTTTCTGAACTTGTATTTTACTTTCTCAGCTCTTTGAACTTGCGAGGTTGTGTCACTTAGCTATCTGAATTTGCGTTGAAGTGAAGTTCGTTGGATACGATGCCAGCGACTTCGTCCCCTCCAAGTCCGGTGGAGTCATTGCTACCCCATTCTGGCCATGTTCATCATCTCCGTCACCTCACGCTAACAAAAACGGATTCTTCAAGCTCGGGAACATACCATGCTCGCATCTTCGTTAAAACTCCACCGTCGCAGCTTGCCACCGCCCTTGTCCTTGCCTCCTCTGAGTCGACCGTGAGAGAGAGAAGTACATTCCTAGTGCCAGAGAAGGAGCTACTAATTTCTCTATTCATCTCTTTCAAACCTTAGCCTCCTCTATTTTCTTAACTTTTTCTAAATCGTAAATTAGGGTTTCCAAGACGTGATAGAACCGTTAGGGTTTCCAAGACGCCGTTTTCGTAACTATTTGAGCGAAAAGAAAGTTGAATACCTAGGTGGCTCCTATTCAACTTCTCTCGTCGCTGTTCGGTTCAACGAATAGCCTCTTTGATGTGGCCACCTTCTCTGTTGTCAACTAGTAGACCTGCGGCGCGCTTGCGCCCCGTGCCCGCGAGTCAAGGCCTGGTGGGGCCCGCGAGAACAAGAAAAGGCGCCGAAGCCACGCCCGCGAGAAAACTGCGCGCGAAGGCGCGCCGCCCGTGGGGTCCGCGGAGAGGGCTGCGCTGCGCGTTCGGCCGCGCGAAGGGAAAATCTAGCGAAGATCGAACGACACTCAAAAGAATCGAACGACGATCGGACGGCCAAAAAAAAAAAAAACAAGCGACGTGCCGACGTGGCCTATCTGGCTGCTGGCCAAACTACTCTCCATTTATACCGGAGGGTTCCAGCCAACTGTATCAAGTACAATATTCATAAAATGGATTACTCTATTGTTCTGCTTTGTTGGGTTGCGATAACGATAGCTGTCTCTGAGCGAGAACATAGTCCGCTCGATCGATTAGAAATAGTTTATTGTACATTTAGGATAGTCCTCACCTATGTTCATGTATAGCGTTGGTTTCTTACACGCTAAAACCAACCGAGTTGTTTTAATTAGCCTGGGTTTGGCCAACTATTCCCCAACAAACGCAGCAACGTCAGTGGCCAACCACCCCACAACAGAATCCTGCGACGGTGCGACCTCACCTCACCCCACCCCGTCATCTGGATTTGATACAACGGTTCTATCACGGGCCCCACTAGCACCTACACGCTGACCGGTGGGACCCACCATTTTTAGATAGGGCCGTCTGTCTAAGTAACCAGTCTGTACACCGTTCCCTAGCATCCACGTGGACCGAGCAGCATTAGGAACCTGTAGACTGTACATTTGAGTTGACTCGAGATGATTTCATACTATAAATTTTGTGAGAAGAAATATATTGGATGTATGGCTTCTACAATGAGTCGTATTTTCATATATTTTTATATATAGTCTATTTATGTACAATTTATTTTATTTCTCGTGTTACATTCTACCACTGCAGAGACGGTTCAATTCTATATGCTCCTCTCTCTTATCCACATCATCTCGTGATCTATGTGTCAATACTTACAAACAACTGATTCTAAGGCTTTATTTGGAACGCGTGGGATTCCCGCAGGAATTGAAGTATGTTTGTGTGTTCCAAGTAGGCCATAAAGTTCTTACGGGTTACGATAACCTTTGCTCCAAATAGCCTCATAAATACTCTACATGTATAACAAGGTAAATAAATATGTTGTACATGCATAATCGCGTGTTGCAAGGTGCATAAGGTTGTATATGATCGATGCAACCTATTAGCTTATTAGCATAAACAAATAGAGTCCAATGCATGTATCATCTGATAGCTGTTATGTAGTGCAATAAATATAGTTGACTCTTTGATAGTAAGAAATGTTAGTTGAACTAGCTAGGTCGACTAAAAGATCTTGCATTTCTAGCTCCAGTTGATTTATCTGTGAGGCAACCGTTTTTTTTTTTGCACCTTCACACGTATACACGCTAGTACAAGACCCCACTTGATGATCGCAAGTGATAAGACACTCGGGAGGCGGAAATAATACCGCGACCTCCCTTTGTGTGGCAACGCGCTGTAGCCATCCAGATGGCACGTACAGATGCAAATTCGAGCTGACTGTCTCTTCATTTTGTACGCAGCAAGCTAGGCAACAACCAATATTTTGTGGTTATAATTCTGAGCGAAAAGGATAAAATCCAATGCCAACCTCATCAATGTCACCTTAAATTACGATCGAGTAGTGCAAGTACGTGTCAGTGGCGGACCTATAGTATTTTCAAAATAGGTATTTGGAGTTAACAAAATATTGTTTAGTAGAAAAATTCATTAATCATAATAGTAAAAATCTAAGTAATACAAACTGTTCATACAGGAGAAAACAATGTCGAAAAAATTTAGAGAAATATTATGTGTAAAAGGTGGTACACAATAAGTTAGATGTATTATCAACATAGAAGATGCAATATTATTTTTTGTAAAATTGATGAGATGGAAAGTGAAAAATGCAATCTTTTATCATAAAAAAATATATAAGCTATGCAAATCCTAATAAACAACGAGGAAACAAGAAAAAAAAAATCTCAATAACATTTACACCAATCAAAATACAAAGAGAGAACAAAAGAAAATCACGAGGCTGCAAGGAATACATCTACACCGATCAAACCACAAAGACAGAGCCTGCAAGACAAGAGAGAAAAAAAATCGAGAGGTTGCGAGGAATCGAACTCAAGACCTAGAGATCGGGAGGAAAACAACTAACCAACAAGGCAAAAAGATACTTTATACCCGAACACTAATGACACTATAAATTATTTTGAGTGTTCAGTTACACACCCATGACTCAAGGTGAATCCGCTTATGTTACATGTATTCTTTTACCAAGTTATAATTTGCACTAACAAACCATAGTATATCTTCTATGAGCTATACTGTAGTGTGTACTAACATGCTTTAAATGTTAATTGCTCTAAGCTTTACGATCGATTAAATTATCAAAGGTGTGTTGTTACTCCTAAAATAAGTCCCAAGCTAGCAAAACATCATTGGTAGTTATGCAACCCCTCCAACCCCAACTGTTCTTGCGTCACTCCGTCCTACCTTGGCTCCCTCCCACTCGAGCAGCCTTCCATTCCTATATAAACACTACCCCCACAACCCTCCTCAAACACACAAACCCCACACTCTCTCTCTCCTTTCTCTCTCTAAAAACCCATTAACATCTCTCTCTCTCTCTCTCATCACACGAACACACAGATCATCGAAATGGTGAGAATGTGCAGCATATGTTGCCGATTAAGCTTCTCTCTTTCTACCCATCTCTTCCTTCTTGGTGAATGGTGATGAAGCATATGTTGCAACTTGTGTACGTGCAAACACTTTCTTGACACGTTACGCATGTACGTATGCAGGTTGTTGAGATCAAGGAGAACGGCGGCGCCGCGGCGGCGGGCAAGCCGCAGCAGCAGCTGCTGTCGGTGAAGCGCGGCGAGCCGGCGCTGGTGCCGCCGGTGGAGCCGACGCCGACGGGGCAGCAGTACTACCTCTCCAACCTGGACCAGAACATAGCGGTGATCGTGCAGACGGTGTACTGCTTCAAGTCGCCATCCAGGGGCCACGACGGCGCGGCGGAGGCGCTCCGGGCCGCCCTGGCGCGGGTGCTGGTCCACTACCACCCGCTGGCGGGGCGCCTCGCCATCAGCCCGGAGATGAAGCTGACCGTGGAGTGCACCGGCGAGGGCGCCATGTTCGTGGAGGCCGACGCCTCCTGCGACCTCGCCGACGTCGGCGACCTCGCGACCCCGGCCCCCGCCGCGCTTGGGCAGCTCGTGTACGCCGTCCCCGGCGCCAAGAACATCCTCGAGATGCCGCCCATGACGGCGCAGGTAACCAACCAACCACTCGTCACGCACATGCATTAACTTTTTGGTGGGGTTTCTGGCTCCTGAGGCGGGCTTGCCTCTGCCGGGGTGGGTTGCCCTGTGCTGCGCGTTAATGGCGGCCTTGCACCCCCTTCTGGTGAAAACCTGAAAGGATATAAAGCTTCGTGCACGTATGCCTTCGGGACGGAGACCGGGACAGTGGGAAGAAAATCTGACCCCACTGTTGATTGGAAAGGAATCAACATTCAACGGATGATGATGAGACTCATTCTTTAATAAATTTTCTTTCGGGCTAGTGGAAGTTCTATGTTTTATGAGTTTCTCTGTATAGTTTTTAATTTGTTCATATAAAAAAATAAAATATTTATATTGTATCTAACATATTTAGTTCTCACCTGTACGGACTCATGGATAAAAAAATTGTTTTGGACACGTCGCTGTATGATACATGCATTGGCGAACGTGAATGGGTAGGAAGGTAGGTAGTGGCGAGAGGATGGGGGTTGAAAGATGAATTCAATGAGCTACTCCATTTCGGTTTTCAGATGCAAATTTTACAGTGGTCAGTACTCAGTAGCTGTAGCTCACATGTGAGTGCTTGTGACTTTTTTTTTCTTTTCTTGAGAGAGGACATGTGCCATGAAATTTTGTTATCAATCTCGGTCGTATCTGGATTTTCCGTGTGGTTTTCTTAAGCAAATTAATACTTACAATCGCTGCATTGGCGCGTAAGTGATGGCATGAAAGTACTCCAATTATGTTTGGTTTACATTTGCTTCTGGTTTTCTTAAAAGAAAAAAAAGGCTGTATATCTTTGTGTGTATTTTCTTGTTGGATCTGTATACTAGTTAGCTCACTGGAGACATCTAAATATGTTATGTGGTTTTCTCAAAAAGAAAAAAAAATGTTCTGTGGTACAAGTTTGCTTACCCACTTCTACCTATAAATCAACCAAACCATATCATCCATTTTTGTTTCCTAGCTAGCTTGCTCATGGCATGTCACTAACCGATCCAATCCTCCAGCATGTAGGGTCCAAAGTTACATGAAAATCAACACATGATTAATTCTGCACCAATATGTGTCAAATCATTCACTCACTCGGTCCCAATTGTATAAATGTTGCTAGTTAACCTTGATCCATCAGATACTCGAATTAGTCAAAACACATCTGCTGCAAAATGTAACTAGCATAAACTGTAATTTGTAGTGAGTTGATTACCAATAACCACTAGTAGCTAGTAACTAGGGGATTAATTAAAATTGCAAAATTTTATTTACCAACGGTTAATTCATAAATTCGCAGGTGACCAGGTTCAAGTGCGGCGGCTTCACACTCGGGTTGGCCATGAACCACTGCATGTTCGACGGCGTGGGCGCCATGGAGTTCGTCAACTCGTGGGCGGAGACGGCGCGCGGTGCCGCCGGGCTCACTGTGCCGCCGTTCCTGGACCGCACCGTGCTCCGCGCGCGCGACCCGCCGGTGATCTCCTTCCCGCACCACGAGTTCGCCGAGATCCCTGACGTCTCCGACACGGCGGCGCTCTACAGCAGCCAGGAGCTGCTGTACCGCTCCTTCTGCTTCGACCCAGACAAGCTGGAGCGCGTCCGCGGCCTCGCCCTTGCCGACGGCGAGCTCGGCCGCTGCACCACCTTCGAGGCGCTCTCCGGCCTCGTCTGGCGCGCGCGCACCCGCGCGCTGGGGCTCGCGCCGGAGCAGCAGACGAAGCTGCTGTTCGCCGTCGACGGGCGGCGCCGGTTCGTGCCCCCGCTCCCGCGGGGCTACTTCGGGAACGGCATCGTGCTGACGAACGCGCTGGCCACCGCCGGCGAGCTGCTGTCCACGCCGGTGTCGCGCGCGGCGGGGCTGGTGCAGGAGGCGGTGCGGACGGTGACGGACGAGTACATGCGGTCGGCAGTGGACTACTTCGAGGCGACGCGCGCGCGGCCGTCGCTGGCGTCGACGCTGCTCATCACCACGTGGTCGCGGCTCGCCTTCCACGACGCCGACTTCGGGTGGGGCGAGCCGGCCATGTCCGGGCCCGTCACGCTGCCGGAGAAGGAGGTCATACTCTTCCTCGCTCACGGCAAGGAGAGGAAGAGCATCAACGTCCTTCTCGGGCTGCCGGCGTCCGCCATGGACGCATTCCAAGAGCTCATGGACGAGATATGATCGATGGCCTCGCGCGGAGAGACAGACGGGCGCTATATACACATATATGCGTGGTGTTTTTATGCTTAGTCTGCACGGGTTTACAGTATTGTTATGTTAATCATGGCGAGTGTGTGTCAGTTAATCATCGTTACTCTATGATGTTGATGTTTAATCTGAGGATGTAAGATGGTTTTACGTGTATAATGGAAAGTAGCAATTGCAGTTGGTTTAAGAATTTTTGGCCGCTACGACCACTTTTCAACGTGTATTTACCGTTCTGATATGGCCTCGAACGTATTTGCAAAAATAGCAGTGCGGGCGCGCGACCACCGTGCGTCAGCGCTGCCGTGCGGACACGTAGCCTCGGGCGCGGGCAGCCGGCGCGCCAAGAACCGCCCGCGCCACCTCAGCGCCCCCTCCCTGCCACCTCACGGCCGACCCCGCCCGCGCATGCCCACCCCACGCCGCCCCTACCGCCACGTCACGCGCGGAGTGCGCCACCCCGCGCCGCCATCAGA
This sequence comes from Ampelocalamus luodianensis, assembly GCA_036346255.1. Classification (NCBI taxonomy): domain Eukaryota; kingdom Viridiplantae; phylum Streptophyta; class Magnoliopsida; order Poales; family Poaceae; genus Ampelocalamus; species Ampelocalamus luodianensis. The sequence goes on from CM070637.1 coordinate 41,475,712, forward strand.
GCGATAGGTTAATGATTAATTTTAAAAGAATTTGAAAGAATTTTAAAATATAGCAAATGAGTTCCAAAAATTATGAAATTTTTTGTGTAGCATCCTGACACCGTGTACTTGCTTGTGTAAATTTTTTATAATTTTATTTGTTCAGATTTTTTATCGCTAATTGGTATAACTGTGCTGTTCGTACCAATCAATAAATGTCCGTGCCATTTGTCGATTGTCAAAAGATTTGAACCAGGCCCTCCCTCCATTTGCAACATGTGTTGATTGTCCAAAGATTTGAACCAGGCCCTCCCTCCATTTGAGCCATGTGTTGATTGTCCAAAGATGTGAAGCAGGCCCTCCCTGCATTTGCCTAAAGTTTCCACCGAAAGCATCGATGCGTCACCTCCTTATCTCAAAGCAACGATCCGTCACCTCCCTACATTTATGTCTTAATTAGCGCGCGAGATAAGGATTCTCTTTAAGAGCAGTGGCTATTAATTGGAGAGAGCTAGCGCGATTTCATTTCGCAGTCGCTCGCTCGTTTTTCCGCTAGTTCATTTCATATCGCAGTCACTCACTCACTCTTCCGCTCATTCATTTCTATTCGCGCTCACTTGCTATCTTGCTCTGTCGATTATATAGTTGGGGATATTTCAACGTTCTTCACCGCCGTCGTTCGTAGGTAGTTTGAACTCACAACGTTATTAATTTGCAGTGTTTATTAGTTATTAATTAATTAGTACTAATTAATTAATTAATTAATTAAGTAGTGTACATTAATTTCTTAGTTAATAATAAGAAATGCATTCACCGAAGAACAGAAGAGCTTATCACCCCACGAAAACTACTCTGTAATTAATTTACAATATTTTATGTTCATTAGCCACATTCTCATTAATATTCTCTATCCATGTGTTGCTAGCCATGTCTTTACCGGAGCTACTAGAATAATTCTACGATGAGGACCACTGGTGCAAGTTGTGGCTCACCGTTGACGTGGATGGCCCTCCGCCCCGATCCTCCGGGAGACAGGCTTGTTGCCCCTTGCGAGGATGGTCTCCGTCGAACGCGAGTTCACCCTAGACGGCAGCCTGCTGTCCGCACTTGTCGACAGGTGGAGGCCTGAGACGCACACCTTTCACTTTCGGTGGGGTGAAATGATGGTCACCCTACATGACGTGTCGTTCTTCACTGGTCTTCCGATCCGGGGTGTGCCTCTTGTTCCGGACCCTCTGAGTGCGGACTGGAAGGCCAGGCTGGAGCAGCGTTTGGCCAACCTCTCCCGGAGAGTGCACGTGGCGTCCCCCGGCCTTGGCTGAGGCAGTTCAGCGAATGCCCACGGGGTGCACCTCACGAGATCGTTAGGACGTACCTCGTTGCTTACCTTCTCCAGCTCTTTGGTTGGGTCATGTTTCCAACCTCAAAGGGGGATGTTTTGAACCCCAACTTCATCCGCATTATCGAGTCTTTGGTTGACGCGGGGGCTGGGCCGATGCCTCAGTATAGCTGGGGATCAGTCGTCCTTTGCGCCACATACCGGGGGTTGTGTGACGCCGCGCGTGGTACTACTGGTACCAACCTTGCCGTCTGCTACGTGCTCCTACAACTGTGGAGTTGGGAGCACTTCTCTGTTGAGCACTTCCCTATAGACGGACCCGCCCACATGACGCCGTAGACGCACCCACCATGGGCTTACGTTGGACTACTACCCATCTGCGCTGGGCCAGCGGAAGACCGGCGAGGTGCTACTTGTTGTACCACAACGAGTTCGAGTCGTTGCACGAGGCGATATCATCTGGTGTCCATAGTATCCTAATTTCCTGCTTGCGGTAGTGCTGCACGGGCTGTCCGTGTAATGCATTGTGGGGACCCCGGGTTATCTCCGTAAGACCGAGACTAATCAAGGTCTTAGGGACATAACTCTAAGTCTCCAGTAAATGGATTCCAACTTAACTCAACCTAAGTGGAAGGCTTAACTGAATACTAGAGTCCCGACGATCATGCGCTTACGCTCCCTTGCGAGCACTACATGATTGCGGTTCTCTTTCGATTTGAAGCACTACACTTAGTGAGTTAAATGGAATTATTAACAACGAGTATGACTTATATTGGCTCCCAAGATCAGCGACCAATATACTCATACTCTCATTCAACGTTGATTACATCCATACAACACATACAACAGGAGTTCAAAAGACATACTGCATAATAGTTAAGGTCTACAGCTTATTACAAACGGCCGACCGGCCAAAATCAAAATAAAGTATCAAGTAGCAGCGGAAGCAAGTAAATTAAGCAAAAGACCAGCAGTGGTATGCCCATCACCCATCGGCAACCGACTGGGGGTTAAATGGTAGCACACTACTCAAATGTGTCGTCTACATCGACACTAACGAGGTCGTCAGTCTCATAATCTTCCTCACCTGAAAAGGCCAGCAAACATCTGGCTGAGTACAAAGGTACTCGCAAGTCTTACACAAATACAAATAGTTATGCATAAAGGTCATTCAAAGGATGGTTCATATTGGCTTAGTTTTGCGAAAGAGACACAACCATTCACATCCTACACATACTAGTTTTTCATGTGCCCATTTGAAATCAGATTTGAAGTAGAAGTAAAGTAAGTGATACAACATTTTTAATGGTAACCATTGAATCAAACAAACACCAAAGTGGCAGCCCACTTTGATACACTAAACACATGAATATCCCATTCATGACGAATACCAAGTTCAACCACAAAACCTCAGTTCAAAAATCTAACCCTAAGCAGCCACTAACTCAAGCGGTCGTCCATAACCGCGGACACGGCTATTCGAATAGATTTATAACCCTGCAGGGGTGTACTACTTTACCCACACGACTTGATTAGCCCATAAGCCTCCAGATGCCTCTGAATATAACATACTTCCTATGGTATGCCGTAGGGTAAATCAAGATATGGTCATTTTCAAAGAAGAAGACCCTATTGAGCTAAGTCTCCTTGTGAGATGGTTCCTTGCCTAGTACAAGCGTCGATAGCACTTGCTAGGGGGCCCACAAGTTATATTGGATATACCGATGCAACGAAAGGTAATTGGTGCTCCCGTGCATACTATAGAACATTACATCGGCTCCTACGGACAGATGATCAAACACAAGTGCCCCTACACCACCATGAGACTTAGACCAATAGGAACCTCCCCCTACTTAACCACACGGCTCCCAACCCGCGTGTGGAAGCACGAATGTTGCTTGAACCGCAGGTACTCAAAGCTCGGTCCTTAATCGTCTGCACAAGTCATTCCACATACCCAATGCTCGTGCACAAAGACACCATCACTAACCAGCACTTGTCCAGACCAAATCTCATTTTAAAATGACAAAAATTAACTCATAAAACAGCTACAAAGGTTTGAAGTATAAATCATAAAATGATAGTTGTGTTTACCCCAAAACCGCCGGGTTGTTCCCGACGATCGAACTACCGTATCTAGACTTGCATGGCTAAGCAATTCTATAACCCATAATTCACACATCCTATCTTAAGCATATAGGAGTTGACATAATTCAAGATTAACCTCAAGCATAGGACATAACTAAACTACACATCACAAAAATATTGACATAATCAAAATAGCATGCAAGCAATTATCATTGCACTATCTTAACCAAAACTGGGATCAAATATGATGCAAAAGAAAGTTCAAATGATGCTTGCCTTGCTGGTACAATAGCTGCTCATTCTCAGTAGCGTAAGTGTCGATATCGATAAGTTCGGGATCTAGAATAATACAACATCAAATAAATACCGAGAAAACATCCCAAAAACCAAAATGCTCAAAAATGCATGATTTTTCTACAGTAGCTAAGTCATGATTTTAGATGATTTTAGATGAAAGACTTATTTCATTTTGATTTAGTATATGAAAGTTATGGCGGTTTGAATTTCAGATTCCAATATGCCTCTATTTAAGCAATTTAATGATGAAGTGAAATTTTGTAGGGTAGTGGTGAGTACATGGATTACATAGATGAATAGGAAATATTATCACAAGTTCAAAACAGTTGAGTTTGCTCCATTTGGAGTTTTTATGATTTAGTTATTGATTTATAAAGTTATCAGCATTAATAATGCAAAAATAATGTCTTTTAAGATCATCTTTCTCAAACTATATTTTCTGTGACAGAGGTAAGTTTGATACCATTTTTATAATTAAATTCATTTGAAAAGTAAATTACCAAAACTGGTTTCACTGCTTTTGGAGTTTCCAAGAATTACTTATGAATTTTTGAAGTTATCAGCCTTATTCTTTTGTAAAAATAATAGTGTTAATAGCCCATTTTCCAAATTAATGCTCTCTGTTACAGAGACAAGGTTAAAACCAATTTTGATACAAAGTTCATTAAATATGAAAATTATCAGAAGTGGTTTCACCCATTTTGGAGTTAAAATGATTTAGTTATGCATTTTAGAAGTTATACATATTTTTCAGTGTGCAAATTAACAGATTTCGAAATTTATAAAGCATTTACTACTTTCCCTACCGAGTGCTAGCCTAGCCGCAGTCACTGACCAGCGGGTCCGGTGAATAGTGAGTTATCTAAATTAACTTGGTTTTAAAATTTGGCTCTGACGGGTGGGTCCCGTCGTTAGTGTGTAGGTCCACTCGACTTAGTCCACACGCACAAGTGCACGGTGCACGGGGTTTAAGGGCTAGGCCCACCCGCCAGCCTCTCCCGTATCTCTTTTAACCTTACGAATTTCTGTGCGCGGGGCCCGCATGTAATAGACTCATCAGCGCCGCTTAAGACATCACTTAAATGCTAATGATTACAGCTTAACTCCTAATCATCTGGCTACAGTGCTGTCGGCGTACGACAACGGCATCTTTGCCCCGCGCGGTTGCCCGGAGGCTCGCCGGCGAATCCAGCCACGGCGGTGCCATCCAAGGGCAGGGATAGCTGCGCAATAGTAATACGCATCTAAGGGTGGTCGTTAGAGTGCCCGAGGTGGACTACACCGGCGGCTAGCCGGAATGGAGCGGCGGCGCTTCTACGGCAAACACGAAAACGGCAAAGTGTAGCTCCGCAGCATCATACAAGCGAGTGTCCGAGTACTAAGGACTAACTAGAAGCTACCTGAGCGAGTGGAGGACTTGGGGAAGCTTAGATTTGCTGGGGCTGATTCGGCGCCAGAGAAGGAGTAGCGGCGGAACGGCTTCGCGAGGAGAGGACTTGGGGAAGCTCAGAGTTGCTGGGGCTCACTCGGCGCCGGAGAAGGAGTAGCGGCGGCACGGCTTCGCGAGGAGAGGATCACTGGAGGACTCCTACGAACCATGGAGGATCAGTAAAGCTCAAGGACCACAAGAGGTTGCTAAAGGAGCAAGGAATTGGACAGTGTCTCACCGGAAACAAATGGGAGGTGAAAGGTTGGTTCCTCGGCCGAAGATGATGCAAACTTCGATTCAGCAAGACACTGTCGTGCAACCCTGAAATAAGTTGAGGGGTTTTGATCAGCGGTCCAAAGCACGTAAGGTGACGCGGTGGATTGAGGATAATACCTCCCGGACACGAAGAAAGCACGGATGTGTCCGCGGTGGCGCGCTCTGGACGTGAGCTGGAGCACGACAACGGTCAGCGAGCTACAAGCAAAAACAGGAGCTCGCATAAGCAAAAATGGGCACAGGGGTGAACCTAGAACCAGAAGGAATCACGCGGAGATGACTTACCTCAGCAGAGAGCTCAAGCTAGCCTCCCTCTCCTCGGTCAACAGAGGAGAAGTGAGGGAGAAGGAGGGGCGTGGAGGAGGTAAAAAGGCCAGAGAGACGTTGGGGTGGGGGCGGTGCGAGATGCCCGAGCTCGGGGAGTGGTCAGTTGGGGCGGTGACACGACGGCGCCTCTGACGTGAAGCAGGGCTCGGGCGAGACGTGGCGGTGCTGCTCTGCGCGCGCTCTGTCGCGAGGAGGAAGAAGCGATCGGCGCGTGGTCCGGCAACAAGAAGACAACGGCGCGCGCGCGAGGCGAAGAAAACGGTTTGACCAGCACCGTTGGATCACGAATGGATGGATGAGATTAGAAGGAACGTCGGACTGGTCAAAAGGATGGCGAGATCTACACCGTTCAAACTTGATCCGACGGTTGCATGTGACGGTGCATTTAGGTGGTTTGGCCGAGTCGGACTCGAGCCCGAGGAATAGTGCGGCTGGTTTTAGGTTTTGACTGGAATTTCAGTTTATCTCCTCTACTTTGACCAAGGCTTAAAAATAGAAATAAATTCCCTAAAATCATGAAATAAATTGTGGAGGTTCCTGGGATAACCTAGTGTCCACAAAAATTATTTAACACCACTGTTCATGATACAATTTGTAGTTTATAAATTCAAACTTAGGCTAGGTCTTTTAATGGCGTTTGAATTTTTATAGGGTTCAAACCAGTCCCAAAAATTTTGGAAAAATTATATTTATTCATGAAAACTAATGTAGTATTTAATTACATGGGTTTCATATGATGATCCCAACTTTTCAACACTGATTCGAATTGAAATGTGAATTTTGATGTGTATGTTCACTTCAAATTAGATTTTCCAAGTACAATATATTATGGAAATGTTTTGAAATCAATGATGCATGCTAATGAAATACATATTAATCCATTTTACTTGTTGGGGCTGTGACATGCATCCAGGACTTACTACTATGGATGACGACCTGCCACCTGGTGTTCTCACATATGGTCGAGCCTCATGCGCCGTAGCGCGTAATGCGATAGTTTGGTCTGTACCAGTTCGTGCCCCGGACTGCAGGCTCCTGGAGCGATCCGTACACCTGTGAGTCAAACTTCATCCGAGTAATGTTCGCAATCCTTACGTCTTATTTTCTAACATTAATCTTTCCGAAAATGCAGGCAATCGAGGGCGGGTGGGCATATTCAGGACTGGCGAATGTAGCAGTAATAGTGAACTACGACATGGATAAACAAGGCGCATGTGGATGTCTGGTATGAGCAGTGTCCGTACGACCTTGAGTCGTACGGTGCGTACATGGAGTGGTACTTGCCACGAATGCGTGCAAGACTGACCGTTCCTCCTCCGGAGCGCCCAAAGGAGGTGACACAGTAGACGCACGAGGAGAGCCTCCGCCGCACGTAAGACCGTTACAGCGCTTCGCGACGTGACGACACCGTATGACACTTACAACACCTGGTTCGCAGTTTCATTGATGACATTCGTACCTTTTGTTAATGAACCTATTACGTATGTCACTACAGTTGGAGCGGGCGCTGCGCATCCAGAGCGCATCAGACGACGCCCTCCGCAGCCCAGATAGAACCCCGACGGGATATAAAAAAGTTTTGAAGCACATCTCGGCAGAGATGAAGAAAATAATAAAGAACTTGAGCTGCGGTCGTTCGAGGGACGACGCCCTGCGCATCGGGCACGAAGTGGGGGGGGGCGTGCTCACCCGCTAGGTCACCACGACCTAGCGAGTCCGGTAGGCATCGTAGCATTTCCCGTCGGCCACCCGCCGGCCAGGTAAGTCGTTATGTAAGAATTTACGTTCAGTTTTTTTGGTTATGCCTTACATGCCGCTAACATCATGTCGTTCTCTCGCCGTAGGTCCGTCGGGATGAATCACTTTTGTCGTCCGGACCAGATAGACAGACTGGAGCTCCCCCTCGGTTATCTGCACTGCACATCGAGGAGGTACGAGGTTCTTAGTTTACTTCCAGAGTGTTTATTTGTACTGACATCGTTCCGTCTTGCAGGCTTCAGTTGCCCGTGGGGGTGACGGCCAGTTCACGTCGACTGATGATGAGGATACGGGCCTTCCAGCTCCTTCCAAGAGCAGTGCACGACGCTAGGGCACGGTCAATGGCAGCCAGGGTTTGTAGCGTACTCAGGGCGGAGCTCCTCCGGGTTCGGTGCCCCACAGTACGTTCCAGGCTAGAGCTCCTCTGGGTACGTAGGAACCCCATACGTCCAAGGCCAGAGTTCATCCGCGCAACCGGAGTTGCAGGCATCGTACCCCCAGAGTGGTTTTCTAGCCTCCGTCGTGGATGAATTCCTTGGAGGTGTCCCCCAGGTCCGCATGGCTCATCACGACGACATGTACGCCTACCAGACTTTGCTCCAGAGTTAGTTTACTGGTCCACCTCCGCCTCAACGGTCTCCGTATCCCCTCCGAACCGACACGCGTTCTTCGGATCGGTGGACGTATTCCACAGGTCATGCTCGGCGCAAAACAAGGCCGCGCACGCGGATGCAGCCGCAACAAGCAGAGAGTAGTGGCTCAGACGAGTGAGCCATATAGTATCGCGCGTTATGCGATTTTATTTTACTATATTTGTACACATATTTTGGTTGTTATGTGTGTACTTTCTTGTGTAAATTTTTCATAATTTTATTCGTTTAGAATTGTTATCGTTATTTCGTATAAGTGTCTTGTTCGTATTAATCAATAAACGTAGAAACTTTTTGTTGTAAAGGCTCCTCACCTAGTGGACTTGATTGTGTAATGATTCCACTCCATTAAATTGTAGATACTAATACTGCTACATTGCACTTGGTCATGCTAGAGTCTTGTCTTTTCAGTCTGGAAAGCTGAGGAGGCGGAGTGCTGTAACGTCTTACTTTGCAGGGAGCTGTCATGTCTTGCTTTGTAGAGTCTTGTCTTTTTGGTCTGGAAAGCTAAGGAGGCAGAGTGATGTCACATCTTACTTTTTCAGGGAGCTGTCATGTCCTTCTTTGTAGAGTCTTGTCTTTTCGGTCTGAAAAGCTGAGGAGGCGGAGTGCTATCACGTCTTACTTTGCAGAGAGATGTCACATTTGGTCTTGTCATCTGCAAGCTAACACATTACCCTCTTTATGAGCCTCCCCTGCGGGCTACAAAATGCATGCCCCATGCTCCGAAAGTCGGAAGAAGAACCACTAGACCCTCCGAACCATAGGAATAAGAACCTTCTCTGTCCTACAGTAACATACCATGGCAGACGCTGAGGGACCAGTCCAACTGGGGTCTCCGAAGCAAGACCTTCCGCTACAAAGGAGGGAGGAGTTCGGCCCTAACTACCGGTTGATGTTGAACAAGCGTGCTCAACCGGTATGGCCAAAATGCGGATACAGAGAGGACACTGTCGTGCAGGTCCTGGATGGCCCTTTCAATGGCGGACGACGTTTCTTCCGATGCCCACACTCTGCGGTATAATTAGCAAATAGTTTGCGTTGTGTTACTGCTAATACAACTACTATGTTAACTTTCCTTTCCAGCAGATGGCGAAATGCGACTTTGTCCGCTGGATCGATCCTCCCCATGAGCGACATGTTGTGATGTACGTGGATAAATTGTGGCACCGAATCTTTCAGTTGGAGGGGCGGATTGACGATCTCAAGGAGGAAAACGATGACCTCTGCCAATAGATGCAGCGCAAGAGGGGTAACGAGGAGGTCGTGAACATAGGAAGTTCCTATGATCTGACATGCTGCTACGCGAACCCTAGCTGCATATGTGCATGCCACTACAACGACAGCCAGCCACGTCCGAGGCACCCCCCTGAACAACACTCTATGTGGGTAGCGCGAGGAACCTTCTACCATTAGGCATGACCAGAGAAGCTTGTACCTCCGTACTCTCCCCTTATTTACGTAATTATGTTCAATATCGTGAAGCATGTAACTTAATGGTCGATGCATCATTGCGGTTGCCTTTTATCGAGTGGACTATTTCATTGATGTGTCGCGTGCATTAAGCTATAGGCGTCGATATGCATTGAACATACAAGCATTGTACGAACGAGTACACATAAAAAGGCAGAAGTATTACAGGCCTCACACATTAAGTAACAACCAAAACACCCGTATACATATAGCAAAACAAAATATGAATACAAATATACACAAACATAATCGCATAACACGGGATATACCAAAGTCTAGATAATTTTACAAAGATTGTCCTATTTAACGATGTGTGCTACTTGTCTCTGCGACGTCATAGCGAGTGCCCCTTGTCTCGGGGCTGCCCACAGTTTTATACACTTCGACGTCGGCTAGTCTCGGTCGAAGGAGCCTTCCCCTTCCCCTTGTCGCCAGACTCTCCACGTCGGACTGGTGTGTCGAAGTCGTCCATGTCCTACGATTCTATACTAACGCGTCGCAACGCGGAAGGCAAGTACTTTGCTAATATTAATGATTGTGATTGATGAATGCTTAAATGTTCATGTTGTGGTATCTTATGATACATGAAAAGGTGAAAAGTCTATGTTCGTTCATATGTGTTGATTCCATGTTTAGAGATGATGTCTTTCATTGTTCATATTTCATTCCATACATCCATAACTCATGTTTCCGCCACGAGAGTGGATTGTAAGTCCCACCATTCCAATGTGGGCAGATTTGGACATTGTCATGTCCCGTCCACGGGAGTGGATAGAAAGACCCATCAATTCCAGTATGTGCACATAAGACCCATCAATTCCAGTATGGGTAGATTTGGACACCTGTATGAAACGTTCTTCATACGGGACTTGGATCACTGCACTTTTGTTAAGGTGCGGGCTTAAGTGAACACCGACGGGTGTGTCACTAGCTACACAGGTATAAGCACATGTGTAGTCCTTCCAATTCATTAATTTCATTCATTTCATGCATTCATATATTCATTCAGTGTACGATCACACTTTGTGGAGTTATTGTCCTGTTCATAACTATTGATAGTATTTGCTGAGTCTTGAACTCACTCTTGCCTTGTTTATTTATTTTTAGGTGAACGTTGGTGATGAATCTCTTAGGAGGGAGTAGACATGCACTACCCACTCAGTTCACTTTACACTAGTCTCAATAAAAGAATTGTTACTGCCTTTCATTCGTTAATTGTTGGATTGTAATAAATAAACTTAGACTTGGATGATACCTTACTTAACGTTGAGTTTATTTAAATAACTGTTTATGTTCATTGAATATTCGTTGATAGGATAACGTAGCGGATCCATTATTACATTCCTGTTTATGTTCCAATTGTTGATGATCTGTTTAGCTTAGTTGATGAATCATTGTTGAAATTAATCTGCTGTATGGTTATATGTTAGGTCTTTAGATAACATTTTGGCTCCCGAATAGCCAGGGTGTTACATAGTGAAATAACTAATTATGACTAATCAATTACATCTAAACTAACTAATTACGATTCATTAATTACCACTACAAAATTACCAGTACTTCACTTACTTAATATGCTCTAATGATGACTACTAAACTAATTACGACTAATTAATTACCACTAAACTAATTCATTACTAGTGAACTAACTAATTACGACTAATTAATTACCTCTAAACTAACTAATTACGATTGGTTAATTACCACTACACTAATTCATTACCACTTATTCAATACGCCGTAATGATGACTACTAAAGTAATTACAACTAATTCATTACTACTGAACTAACTAATTACGACTAATTAACTACCTCTAAACTAACTAATTACGATTGATTAATTACCACTACAAAATACCAGACTTCATTTCCACTTACTTAATATGTTGTAATGATGACTACTAAACTAATTATGGCTAATTAATTAGCACTAAACTAATTCATTACTAGCCAACTAATTATGACTAATTAATTACCCCTAAACTATCTAATTACGACTAGCTCACTAAGACTGAGTAATTACGACTGCGGTAATAACGGCAAAAGCATAACACAAATTACCTGCCCTTCGAAAGAAGTAATCAATCAGCCCTTCAGGGGAAATACTCAATCAAGGCTGAGCGACGAGAGCACGAAAACAGTTAACCTCCCAATAAAATTAATTATGTTACGTTCTCTGAGTTCTTAGCGACGAGTGCAAGAACGAGAATCGAAACGCAACTGAGATGAGCGAACAGCGAGTGCCAGTCTTCGGTATTTATAGCCGAGCAGAGAAGGAGTCACGACGTTGGCACCGGGAATTCCGTAAACATTGACGTCGGAATTTCTGGACGAGGCGACAGATGTGCGGAGGAGGGAGGACGGACAGTGGGAAAGAGGGCCTCGTTCAAATCTTCGGACGATCAACACATGGCACATATATTTATTGATTTGTATGAACGACACAGTTATGTGATAAAATTTTTAAATGAATAAAATAATAAAAAAATTACACAATTAAGTACATAATGGCTATATTTCAAAATTCCTTCAAATTTGCTATATTTCGAAATTCCTTCAAATTTCAGACTTTAACTAACCCTAATTAACCTTTAGAATTTAACTAATTCTAATTAACCTATCACTAACCCTAACTTACAGGTACTAACCCTAACTTACAGGTGGTGCAGGGCAGGAACGCGGCAACAGGGGCGGGCGCGGGGTGGGCACGCGCCCACACGTGTGACGTGGCGGGGCGGGTGCGTGATGTGGCAGCGGCGGCGGGGCGGCACGGGGTGGCGCGCGGCCGCGGGCCCGACTATGAGGTGGCGGGGAGGGGGCACTGAGGTGGCGCGGGTGTTCTTGCGGTGCACGGCTACCGCGCTCGGCGGTGCGTGTCGTCGACGCAGCATTGGCGCACGGTGGTCGCGCGTCAGCGTTGCTATTTTTGCAAATACGTTCGAAGCCTGATCAAAACTGCAAATACGCGTGGAAAAGTGGCCGTATCGGCCAAAAATTCACTGGTTTAATTCATTTGTTTGCTACGTATCAGTCACATGATACTTTTAGTGGAGAGGGATCCTTTGCGTTTCTACTATCGATGCTGAGATGCTATAGTACACAGAAATGATAAGAGATCTCTACTATACCGAGCCAGGTCAATCGCTACATGGTTTTCTACATTATCACTACAGTACATCACTGTACTTTCTTGACGGTTCCTGCCATGCTTTGCCACGGTTCTACATTGCAGCACTGTTTACACAATGTAAAATATTGTTTATATAGTGTTCTCTCTATTTACTACGAAGGATCCAGATCCAACTTTTATTTAGGAATTACCCACCCTCTGTTCCACGAGTGTGCAGTGCAGCAAACATAACGTGACATCGTTAGCCGTATCCCGCTGACGAGTAATTAAACAAGTGAGTCTTTTTTTTAAAGTAGTAAATACTCCATCACTCAAGTGACATCTTAGTATCGTGCAGTCAAAACCTATTAACTTTGATCAAATATATTGTTTAAAACACATGATTTAGATAATAAAAATTATATGAGTGAATTTATCATAAGAAATATTTTTCATAATTTTATACTTTTACAACTTTGTCAAATATATGATAAAATAATTTACTAGTCAAATGGGCATTTTGTTGACTTTGAAAAATAAAAACATGGCTCTTTTGTCACTAGAGGAAGTATTATCATTTCCACTATAGGGATTCTTGCTCCGGTGACGACGGGCTCTCTGGCGAGGCTTCGGAGCGGGTAGAGTTCTGAGGGTCATCAGGCCTTGACCATAGACTTGGGCGGATGATGAGGGCAACGCAATGGGTAGCAAGATGGCTGCCAGTCGTGTGCTTGAAGGAGGGTGGTGAGATGTGGAGGTCATGTGCAACGTGAATACAATCAAGTGAGTTTTTGGTGTTATGGGAAGCAAATGACGCTGCCGGAGTCGGTAAAGGAGGCGACGTTAACATGTGGGCTGGGTTGCATTGGAGAGAATATCCTGTTGAGGAACCGTCGCTGGCGAGTTCAGTCCGAGCGATTATCTCGTAGACAAACTCAGAATCGTAAGAACAATGCAAGAACACAAGAACAAAATAATAGATTGAACAAAGAGATATGAAGGGACTTCAGACTTCTCTTTATTGCTCTTCTCAAAACTGTATTACAATTGTCGGGGTCCCCTCTTCTTTATATAGGCTACTGGATAGATGAGGAGGCCACTTCGGGCCAGGACTCCTAGCCTGGGCCCGGTTTCTTAACACTACCCTTTGGGTACTCATCCGTTATGTTCACATCTCATCAAAACTCCATAAAAACCTAGTGGAAAAAATTTGGAGAAAGAGTTCATGAAACACGTTCTGCTGTGCTGCACGAATTGCCTTATTAAAAATCTTAGTCGAGAAACTTCAAAAAAACTCATCAAGGGAAAACGAGTACAATCCACCCAATTTTATTTAATCTCCTGGATTTATTCTTTGGTACTCGATCTTCATGATCAAGTTTCAATAATGAGTTTGCGAAGATTCTCCCCCTGAATTTTGCACTTCTCTAAGTCTCATCATTCTAATTCCACGTATGCACCTTTCAAAGCTAGATGCTAGAAGTGACATAGTGAATAAATCTGGAAGATTTTCACATGACTTAGTATGCAGTACTTCAATTTCGTCCATCTTTTGCAATTCATGAGCATAGAAGAACTTAGGGTTAATATGCTTTATGAGAGGACTCTTCACATAACCCATTTTCACTTGTGCAACATAAGCTACATTATCTTCATAGATAAAAGTGGGGTTTACGTAGTATTCAATCTACACAACTACTAGATGTGGTGAATCATCCGTTGAAGCCAAGCACATTCTTGTGAGGCCTCGTACATTGCTATTATTTCTGAGTGGTTCGTCGAAGTCGATACAAGACATTGCTTAGATAATTTTCATGGAATTGCAGTTCCACCACATAGGAATACATAGCATGTTTGTGACTTGGCTGTATGCGGGTCCAACAGGTACCCGGCATCTGTATAGCCATTCGTGGACAAGTCTTGGTTCTTTTTGTAGAACAGACGAAGTTCTTTGCTTCCTTGGAGGTATCAGGAGATGTCCTTCATTTCCTGCCAATGCCTTTGATAGGTTCTGCACTATACCTTACTAATAGGTTTACAACAAATGCAATGCCTAATCTAGTACAGTTTGCTAAATACACGAGTGTTCCTATTGCACTTAAGTATGAAAATTCCGGTCCCAAGACTTCCCCCCCTCTTTTCTAGGTGCATACGGGTCCTTGCCTTACTGCAAGGATCTTCCGACCATTGGCACTTTCAAAGGATATACCTTTTCAAAGCCGAACCTTTCTAACACCTTCTGAGTGTAGGTTGACTGATGTACTAAAATCCCTTCAGGGGTATGCTCAAGCTGCAAGCCTAGGCAATATTTGGTTTTACCCAAATCTTTCATTTCGAACTTCAACTCCAGGTAAGAGCTTACTTTCTTAATATCCTTTAGGGTTCTGATGATATTCAGATCATCCGCCTATACTGAGATTATGCAGAATCCATCCTGGGATTACTGTATAAATACATAGGGAATATTCTCATTGTTCGTGTAGCCTTTCTTGCATAGAAAGTCGCTTCAAGCGATTATACCACATCATGCCTAATTGTTTCAGTCCGTTTAGTGACTTTCTGAGTTTCACACTGTACAGATTTCTATTTACTCTGTCTTGGTTCAGGACAGGGATACATTCAAGTACATTCATATAAATGTCTGAATCCAAATTTTCATAAAGGTATGCTGTTACCACATCCATCAATTTCACTTCTAAATTCAAGTTTACTGCCATTGAGATTAAATATCTAAAGGGAGTTCTACCTATGACCGGGGAATAGGTTTCTTTATATTCATCTCCTCGATGTTGAGTGAAATCTTGTGCAATGAGCCTTGCTTCTTTTCATTTCTCTTTCAAACAAATACCCACTTATACCCTACAGGGTGCACATGGGGAGGCGTATGGCTTATAGGCCCAAAATCTCTCTTTTATCCAGAGAGAATAATTCAGTTTCTATTGCCTTCTTCCAATCTTCCCAATCTGATCTTTTCTTACATTTAGCGAGCGATGCAGGCTCTGGATCAAAATCGATGATTATGTCAATTTTCTTTGCAAAGTCAATGTCAATATTGGCTGTTGTCTTATTCATAGGTTCTCATGAGGTCACAAAGTTTATAGCTATTTCTTCAAGGAGCGATTCTTCTAATACTTCTACTTGCTTACCGCTGCTTCCAATTGCGGGCAAGTCTCTTTAGTTTTTCAGCTCCGATGTGTGCGCACATATCAATACTGATGTCTCACTTCAATTCTGGTATGCCTTTCCTGAAGGTTCATACCGGTGCTAGGTCTCAACTAGCTCCCCTTCTGGTTCTGGGGAACTTCGGTGATCGAATGTGTCAAATCCTTCTTATCCTTTTTCACCAGGCATCCCCGGTTACTTCGAATTCGAAGGGCCATAGTTCTCGTCCTTTCTGAGGCCTTAGGACGGGATTAGAGATACCTTCATCGGTATTTCAACCCTCTCCGGTGCATTGCGTGCAAGCACATGCACCTTGGTCACGCTTTTCAAATCACTAAAGTAGTCAGGCAGTTGATTCACTAATGCTTGCAAATCAATTTTCTTCTGGACATCAATTGTCTTCTAGACTTCAATTATTTTCTGGACTTCTTTTTTGCTTCACTAGTGTGCAGGTCATATGAATGGATTCTAATTATCTTCTAGACTTTAATTGTCTTCTAGACTTCAATTGTCTTCTAGACTTTCCATAGCTTGCCACGTTATTTCTCGATATTTTCATCAAGGGGTTGATTTCCTCCCCCTAATAACGGGAAACTAATCTCATCTAATATACTATCAACGAATCAGACATTATGCAAATATTTAGTCATAGGGTCCAAATACTTGATTATGGATGCTGTCTCATAACCAATGTATATCCCAGACTTTCGGAGAAGGCCTATTGCAGTTCGCTACGGTAGTGGTATAGGTTCATAAACCTTGCAACCAAACCTACAAAGATGAGATATTTTCGGTGCTGACCCTTGCTCTAGTTGTATAGGTGAATGGATGTTATATGCCGATGGTCTAAAATTGTTGAGAGCTACGGCGAGCAGGACTACGTGTCTCCAATATGTAGTTGGTAAATTACAATTCTTCAAAGTGCTTAGGAAAAAATTTAATCCTTTTAATTAATGCCTCTACTAGTCCATTCTGGGTGTGGACATGCGGTGTGGAATGCTCAACTTTAATTCCCATTTCTACGAAATAATCATCAAATGCCTTTGAAATAAACTCTCCAGCGTTGTCCATTCGGATGGATTTCACATGATGATCAGGGAAATTATTTCTAATTTTTATTATCTGCTAGATTAGCTTTTTGCAAAAATGTGGTTTCTCGTAGACAATAAACATACGTGCGACCATTCCAAGGAAACATCGATGAGCACCATAAAATACCTAAATGGCCCTGATAAGGGTTGTATAGGACCGTAAAGGTCTCCCTGGATACGGTCCAGGAATGCAGGGGCTTAATCCTTCGCTTTTAGAGCAAAAGATATAATAATTAATTTTCCAGTGGCACATGCGGGGCACACAAAATCTTTCTAATTTGGGAAATTCTTTATATTCATATTATATCCCTGTGAATTATTAATTATCTTTCTCATCATCCTAAGACCTGGGCGGCATAATCTATCATGCCAGAGATAGAAAAGTTCAGAGCTTCTAAATACAATTTTCAGGGCAGTATAGGCTGTAGGTGCCTTAATAATAGTGTAGTATAGCCCATATTCATTTGAAGCAAGTCATTATAATACCCTTTGCACTTTCTTCACGTTATGAAATGAGCAGGTATTTCTTACCATACTCTTCTTCAGTTTCTATGTGGAAACCGTTAGCACGAATATCTTTGAGAGTCCTAGTCGATTCTGGGTACAACAAAGCTTCTTCAATGACCAAAGTTGTACCTATTGGGAATATAATTGTGGTCCTTCCTGAGCCTATTATACAAGTATCACTGCTTGCGATTGTCGTAAGACTACTAGCATTCTTGCTGATCGACTGAAATTTTTTGTTTCTCTCAAGATGGTATTCGTTGTGCAGCTACCTGGTAAGCACACTTCCTCTATAGGATGCCACACGCATTCTAATATAATGTACTTTATTAGTATGCAGCAGAAAACAAGCAACACATAAATAAAATACTTCAGATATCAGAACATAACTTGCTATTATAAATACGAGAAAATAAGCCTTATAGGACTCATCATAATAATTTAATGATTTTCTCTCCCAGGGCTTACAATCATTATTCGAAGAATAAAATAATTCAATGTTCTGCTTCAATTACAAACGACAAGTTACTATAAAAAAATCCAAGTGCAATGCGTGCAATAGATCAAATCAGTGAAGTATTCAGAAACTTTTGCCTCAATCTGCTTCATGGGGATCTTCTCCTCTTGGGCAACTACGGCTGCGGCCGCTGCGATGTCCAAAGGAGGGGTGATAGGGCTACTACTAGGCTGTCCACATCCATTAGTGCAACTAATGGCTGTGAACCCTCGGTGTCTGCAATGGCAAAGTGTGCCTCATGCTGTCATTTGCCCTTCTTCTTATACTGGAAAACATCAATAACGTGCGACCCACGACCTTACCCTTCTTACCCCTCTCCTTCGTGAGAGGATTCCTTACCTTGTAGCTGCTAGCATTGATTTCATGGCCAACATTGCTACTAGACGACTGTGAGATGTAGTTCTTCCTTAGAACATCATCTTGAGCTTTCACAACTTGCATGATATCAATTAATTCGGCATACTCCTTGTAGTCGTCTTGACGATAGTTGCATGCGGATTGTACCGCATTCGGGTGAAAGGTAGAGAGAGTCTTCTCAATCTTCTACTCATCTGTGATTACCTGATCACATAGTTGAAGACTGGTACTAATTCTGTAGAAATTTCTAGCCATGCTGGGTCAGTTCTTCAAACTCCTAGTTCGTGATGCCAGTCATCTTCATATTGCAAAGAGTTTAGAAGATTACTACTGGTAATTTGCATAAAATGGTTTTCAAATTCTCATAATGTTCTTCAAACTCTCGGTTCGTGATCCTATATTTTTCTATGTATTTTTCATGATTTACTGCTATTTTCAATGATTAAAAGCAATATAAACAATCACAGATAATCAAAACAGTAAATACAATAAATAGCATAGAAATAACAATAACAAAGTTAAACATGCTTCAAAAGTTCAAAATTACTCAAAATTGAATTCCAGATGCATTTTTCTGCTGGAAAATGAATTTTTTCGGCGAATTCTGCAAATTCCAAGGGTTAAAAATGCAAAAATTCAGTTCTGAGAAAATTTCAGTGCAATTTTCAGAATTTCTGAGGCCCTTTGTGCAAAATTTCCTCACCCACGTAATTATCATTGTAATTTTTAGAATCATGAGGGTCCCTTTTACAAATTTTGGGATTTTTCACCGCCCTTTTTTTTTTCTAGAAAACGTTCGGACTCGCCGAATTTTTTCAGAAACGTTCAGACCATCCGAACCTCCTCTTTTTTTGGATTTTTTTCGTCCAAAAATAATTTGGGTCTGCCTTCTTGGCCCACGCAGCTAGAGCTAAAAGGGGGGCACCCGCAGGGTTTCCTTGCCTCGGTTCAATGAAGTGGCGGCGCACGCGTGGGACGTGAAGGGGCGGCGGTGTGTCCGTGGCGGCCTGGGCGGCGCATCATGCCGCGTGCGAGTGGCGGTGGCACCTCTGCGAGAGGGGCTCTCGTGTGACTCAGCGGCGGGTGGCGCTAGGCGGCGCCATGCGGGTGGCCGAGAGCAAGCCACATGTGGGTTGTCGCTCCGACGACTTTGTGTTTGTGTTTGTGGATTTGTGCAAAGGTCTTACGACTTCGACTTCCTGTAGTTTGGTGTCTGTGGCCGCCGCCAGTCATGGCTTGATTGGCCAAACGGGCGGCATGGCACAGTCTTTTTACACGGTCCAATAAGGCCTACGTAGTAATCGGATCGTGTCGTGCCGGCTCACGGGCCAGAGAGCTAGTCTAGGCACAACACGTCGGTACTTTGTGCTATGCCGTGTCGGTTCGGACACTTTTGGTCCTACGAGCTGAGGCTAGGCAGCGTAGACTGTTTAGGTCTGAAAATTCAGAAAAATTAAAAAATTTAAAAATTTAGAAAACTACATAGAATTCATAAATACACATGATAATTGTAAAAAAATAAGGCAAATATATTGAAAATGTAATAAAGAGTTTTATTAATGTTTAAATGGCCGCCTCATTAAAACCTTTGCCAATTAAAAACTTAACATGAGAAAACCTTAGTAAAGGAAAAAGAGTACAACCTATAGCTCATCCATGTTCTAAGTATTATTATCTAGGTACAAACTATCGAACACCGCCATCAACTATGGATTTTCTACAGAGTATTGTGTTCGTGCATCAACTTGTTCTCAGTCCTTCACAGTTAGAAGTATCTCCAACATCTCATTGTTCTTCTCTCCTCCAGTATTCTTCCAGAAAGACTAAAAGCAGACTTGGAGGAAACCGTCGAGATAGGAACAGTTAACACATCACATGTAAGTATGGATAACACGGGATATATTAACTTATGGGCAGGCCACCATTGCAAAAATTTCAAAGCCTTCTAAGTTAAAATCCACCATACCATTGTTTAGATAGCCGGATAGTTCAGAACTCCTTGGGTGGGAAGTTAATCATGGTCAAGAAGATGTCACTGTAGAAGAATCCCTAGACCCGGAGGATGAACTTGCACCCAGATATTGCCCTACAAATTTGTCTTGTTACCTGAGGTGGATAGTAATGGAGTTCGTTGCAAGCAAACTCCTTGAAACTTATTTTTGTATCTTTAAAAAACATCAGTAAATCTAGAACGAATATATGCAAAATAGTTACAATAGTCTAGGCATGTAGCATCACTAAAAGATCAATAACATTAGTAAATCCTTAAATTTTAGCTCTAGGATCTAAAATAAATACAAATACATATAGGAAAAGGATTTCTCTCTAATATTTAAAGTATTTACTTTTCATAGCAACAATAGCCTTGACGAGGATATAACAATCCTCATTTAATTATTATTTATCTATGATTCTTGATGAGGATATAACAATCCACATTTAATTATTATTTATCTATGATTCTTACTATAGATATTAATATCTCTATTCTAGTCTTAAGTATACCCCTTATTACTCAAAAGGGAAAAACCAAGTTATCTGGTCGTAAGCCTTTTTACGATCATCCTATGGTCGTAAGTCTTTCTACGATCATGATACAGTCGTAAGCCTTCCTACGACTACCCTGTAGTCGTAAGATCTTCTACGACTTGCCTAGCTTTGACCAGCCTAGCATCAATAACCCTATGATTAATAAAGCTTGATGTCATGTGGGCCTGATCAATTAGGGAGTCACATGCATTGTATCTGATACACACGGCAGTTAGCATACGCAGTTATCCTCGGTGATAATTGCATGTTCTCTTCTTTGTCTTCAACAATAACCACCACATGATGTGGGAGACTTGTCTCTCTAACAATAACCTCCATCAACGGTTCATTATTTGGAACGTTGGAGCGTCTCTTGGATTAGAGAAACTGCCACCTCCTTATACGCTATATAAAGGCTGAAGTCAGAAGGCAAAAGGGACGACTAAGAAATCTGGAGCACAAGACATTATACTTTAATCTTTCTCTTGATTGTAATTAGCACTCTCAATACAAGTAGGAGTAGGGTTGTTATTCTCTCCGGAGAAGGTCTGAACCTGTATAAAATCCATGTATCTACTCTCTGCGTAGTTCCAATCGTAGGAGAACCCCCTCCCCCGAACCCCCCAAAACAAACAATCATATGTAAGATCGGTTCTAGATCACTGACAAGCCTTTTGTAAAACTATGCCATTTTCATACATTTTTAGCTGAGTAGCACGCTGAAGAATAGTATACAAAATTATAGGAGATGTTGGATATTACATAGTGGATGAAGCAACCGTGGCTTCAAATTTTTTTTCTAAAAACTAAAGTATCTTCTCAGCAACGAACCAATGTTGCTGAGTCAATAGTAAAGTACCGTCAGTGCTCCGATAGTGCGTTTGAATAAAAACAGAAAAAGTGCTCTTATATTGTAAAAGACTCTTAAGCATAAAGTAAGTGGCATTCCATCTTACCGGCATGTCCAAACCAAACTTTCTTAGACGCACACCCATTGTCCTGCAGAAGTTCTTATATGTTGCTATTCTTTGGTTAGAATTATTCAAAAAAGATATTGCATCGCGGAAAGCCTTAATATACGAACTCAACCTCTTCAAACCGCATTTTACTATAAGATTAATAATATGACAAGCGCATCACTGATGTAGCAAGAAGGAATTAGCATATGTACTCAACATTGGAGTAAGAATATCCATTGCCCTAGAGTTTGAAGCGGCATTGTCTAAAGTAATTGAGAATATTTTGTTTGTAAGGCCAAAGTCTTCCATGACTTTGATAATACAGTTTGCAATATTATCACCCGTGTGTGCTACATCAATTAATTTGAACTTATAATTCTTTTCTCTATTTCCCAGTTGTCATTAACATGATGACCAACAACACTAAGATAATCTCCTTACTAGCCTGACCACTCCATATGTCCAAGGCTAGGGCCACCGAAAATATGCACGTACTAAATAGTTCCTTTAATTTATTATGGTGTTCATTGTAGTATTTAACTAGATCTCTAGTTGTTATCTATCTATAAATAGTAAAAAATCTAGGATTATGCCCAGTCCTAATGTAAATTTTGAAAGCAATAGACTTCCCAAAGCCTAAAGGTAAATCCTCAAAAGCAACTAAACATCAAAAAGATTGACAGGCTACCTCAGGATTGTAGTCCCAACTACGCACTATACCGTTGGGGTTGTACTGCAGCTACGCCTACCTCATCGCCAATACTTGCTTGGCCTTACATCTTGTAGCATGTCTAAGAAAGTGCTCCGTTCCACCTAAAGATTTTGATGACAATTCATGATGACAAATTTTGCAAATAGCATATGGTACCTGATTTCCTTGTGCGTCAGCCTTGGTTGTCCTGTCAAAATTCTCCTAGACTCCTGATGTACACAACCTCGGCCTCTTTGCTCTGGTGGTTGCCGATGAAGATTCTGACGTAGAGCCTGGTGACGGAACTCCTCCTTGCCCTTCCGGTAACAACTCCGGTAGGTTTGAGGTAGTAGCATTCCTCTGGTGAAAGTCTGTATTCACCAAGAGCAAAGCTATTGTAATTTTTCATAATGAAAATTGCAAAAAAAACTAACACTATTATTTCTTTCATCTTAGCATAACAAATAATAACGATAAAAATATACAAAAAACAATATTGTACCTCTTTTGCTGACTTGCTACAGGAATTCGAATTTTCCAAAATTTGGCACAATTCTTTTGAATTTTACCAAATTATCTCATAAGGAATCTAAATTTGCACAACAGAATTCGAAAGAGAGGTTGAGGAATGGATGGGTGTTCAATGAGAGGGGTACGGTGGCTATTTATAGAAAATATTTTGGGTTTTTTTGCTATTTTTAAAGCCCCAAATGGACAAAAAATCGATTGAAATTTTAAAAAATCCAAACGTTATAAGGCTAATCAGGCCAGATAGGCTATGTCGTGTCGTGCCGAACGGGCCCCAACAGCCGTTTTTCTCCGAGGGCATGTAGTGCCAGGCATGGCCCACCATGTCTAACAGCCCCAGCGTGCATAAATGGGTCATGCCGTGCCGGGCATGACTTGCCTCCCATGTGCGCTGGTGCACTTGCCGCGTGCGGCAGTGGCACCATGGCCACGTCACCCACTATTGCAGAAAAGGTCAACACAGATGGTTCAAAAACGTCATCACAGACGGTTTCGTGTGCCACCTGAGTTTATGGGTTAGTAATGACATGAGGTTATCACAGACGATTTTCAAACCGTCTGTGATGCAGACTATCACAGACGGTTATTAACTCAGAACTGTTTGTGATAGTTGACTAACCATCTGTGATAGCTTATGTATCATAGACGATTTGGAGATGAAACTGTCTGTAATAGCTCATGTAT
The DNA here is from genome assembly GCA_036346255.1 of Ampelocalamus luodianensis. Taxonomy (NCBI): domain Eukaryota; kingdom Viridiplantae; phylum Streptophyta; class Magnoliopsida; order Poales; family Poaceae; genus Ampelocalamus; species Ampelocalamus luodianensis. The sequence goes on from CM070637.1 coordinate 41,499,460, forward strand.
CACAGACAGTTTGTAGATGAAACCGTCGGTGATAGCTGATGTATCACATATGGTTTGTCCTAAGGAATCATCTGTGATATTCTTTTGAATTGCTAAATTTATTTCTGTTTATTGGCTAGCCTCAAGAAACTAGTTCAAATGAATGACATAGTTGCAGTAAATATGCATGCTTGGTAGAAATGACCATTAGGGCAATAAAAGTTGCTTTAAAATGTAAAGCCATTGGGGAAACTATTTCAAATGAATGACATAGTTACAGTAAATATGCATGCCTGGTAGAAATGACCGTTAGGGCAATAAAAGTTGCTTTAAAATGTAAAGCCATTGGTACAAATGATACTGAGGGTAATTAATGATATGTAGTCTTTTGGACCATCCTTTTCTAAGCATATGCTTGGTAGTAACGTACACTACTACAGTAAAAATTATTTATGGTACAATCATTAATGAAATGTGGATTGCATGTCCTATGCAAATACAATAGTAATCGGTTTTAGCATAAATCTAGAATTAATTCTAGCAAAATTAATTATGAATAAAGCATATTTCCAGCAGCAATTAAATGACATAATTAACATATAAGCATGTGAATCTTTCAAGTCATTTAAAAGGAATAATATGCTCAACACACACAATATGTGCACAATAGAAATCAGCATAAAGCTAAGATTTAGAAGATTGATTATTGCTCTTAGAAGGCTAGTTGCACAAGATTTAAACTTGGCCATCATAGTACTCATGCCAAATGTAATCACAAATTGAATATGACACTTTATAGATTAGGCCTTGAGCTCAAAATAAAACTTGCTAATCTATCCAGACTAGTTCAAGCAAATCATCCAAAATTAACTTTGATGTACACAAGAACAAAATCTATCAAGATACTAACAACTATGATGTAGATTAGTGATTGTAAATAATCACAGAAAAACAAACTGGAAGACCGAAACTTCTACAGGACAACAAGTATTAGTTGACCGAGAAAGCTCAAAGGACAGCAAGTATATCAGAATGTATAAATTGCTCGAAACAATAGATAACAACAAGTACTCTAACAGCTTAGGGCACAATCTATACACAATATCACATCCAACTGCATTTGTGACATCAATTCATCATAGAGCAATTCACCGAGCCCACAAAAAATCACTTTGCAATATCTCCTAGTGCTAGGCACATACAAATCACACAGATTGAATATATCCAACAGCACAGCACATAAGAAAGGTTATATGAAAAAAATGGTATGGCCAGGGGGTGGTCGGCATACCTTGGTGGTGCTTGGGAGGCACTCAGGGGAGGAGGCTGAAAGCATCTAGGCCCCTAAAAGATTGTTTTGGTAATTAATGACAATATAGATATGAGACTAACATGTTTATTGAGTATTTAAAAAGGTTTAGTCTCGGTGATGAATGCAACAACTTGGAGATGCATGCTAAAGGTCAACATGAAGGTGAAGATGGTTCAGAGACAAGGTACAAGTAGTCTAGGATCTTTTTTGGTTTACTGGTCTTAGGAGAAAGGTTGGAAGACCAGATTTTAGATTAAATACCGTACTATTAAGAGGGATCACAACTAGTAGCTTGATAGCATGTTCTTGTGCCATTTGGGTCAATCTAGGATCATGCATACTCTCAGAGTTTGTTTTCGAAAGCCAACTATGCATTTCTAAAGAAAAGCGGTAGTACCAGAGTTTACTTGTCAGAACTACCGCATAGCGGTAAGACCAGGATAGTGGTGCGGTACTACCACAACCAGGGTTGGACCTGATCGTGGTCGTAGATCTAGTTGTAGACCTGTTCGAGAATAGTGTTTGCAGACATGTGTGGTCAAAGACCTTCGTGGTCGTAGACCTACTGTAACATCCCAATTTTGGACTTGTGTTTCAAATGTAAGAAAAGGGGTAGAAATTAAAACTTTTTCTTACATCATGTAATTCCTGTATGTACTAAACAGTTCATGTACAAGAATTATGGAAATACAAAGTCACAAGTCTCTGGATCCAAATCTTGATCTTTCAAAAACAATCTTGTCGAATCTTTTGATCATCTCCTGGAAATATTTTTCCTAAGTTCTTGGGATGGTTTGTGACCCCTTTGAAAAATTTCACAATTTTTAGAAATTATTTGAATATTTTTAGAGGGCAGTCAAACCTGTTTGACTTTCAGTCAAACCTTAAACCAGAACCTTGCAGAATTTTTGGAGAAAAATGCACAGCACAAAAACCTCTGCAAAATTTACACAAGGTCAATAACTCATCTAGCAAGCTCCTGTAAAAATTTTAGAATTTTTGGAGTTATTTTGCTACCTCTAATAAATCCTCAAAAGTATCTATCTAATTTAAAATCAAACCTGGTTTCACTGTTCCTTGGGTTTGAGCCGGACTCGGGCTCGAGTCACTCGGTTGGACCCAACCAACTCAATGCACCAGATCCCCTTTTAAAATGCGCGGTCGATATCGGCCGTGGGATCTAAATCAGACGGCTCGCGTTGATTGTGTCGTTCGGGCCGCCACGGAGAGCCCATCCATTTGAGCTGTTGGATTAAGATCTAGCCGTCCTTATTGAATGGGTTGATCGGGTCACCCGAAGGTCTCATTTGATCTCAGCCGTTCGTTCTTAATCGGACGCTCCAGATTGAGTGTGACGTTAAAACCTCCGATCGTCACCGTGTAATCGTGGCCGTCTATTTTAAATCCAACGGCCACCGCATTCTTTCTCTATTCTTCTTCTTCCTCTGGCTCCTGTACGCGCGTGCGACAGGACATGGTGTGGGAGAGCCCTTTTCAACGCCTTGCGTCACCGTTTGAACGGCTCTGGTCCTCGGCATTTAATGCTCTCAGTGAGTTTTCGCGCTCAAAGTCCTCTTCTCAGCTGCTCCCGTCAATTTCATGGTCCATGGCCGCACCATGAACCGAGCTCACCGTGAACTCTTATTCTTGCTCAAAACCCTAATCCTCCCTCTTTAAATATCCCCCTTAGCCCCTCCTGGTGTTCCTTTACACCACCCCTAACCTCTTCTCCATTTTCGGAGCTTATCACCACTAAAATTCTCAAACCACCATTGGAGGCCGTGGAGCTCCATTGTGGACTTGGGTGCTCCAGTGGTTCCTCTTCGATCTTTCTTGTACCCTTTTGAGCTCCTCAACTTCCTTTACATTTCCCCTAACTTAATTTTGGGTTGCATTCACAGGAATCACTCAGTTTTAAGTTTGGAGATTTTCGGCCGATTTCACCCCCTTTCTTCTCCAGCTCCGGTAAGTGGTTCATTTCGCAATTACTTGCTGTTAGAGTTTCTCTGAGCTATAATGAAGCTATAGTAATGATTTGGTTCCACTCATTTTGCTCAGAACCTCATCTTCCACTTCATCTTCTTTGGCTCCGGCGAACTCCATCGGGTTCAAGTCTTCTCCGACCACTTTTGAAGCTCATCTTGGCTGAGGTAGCTTCTTATTAGTCCCTAAAAGTCGTGGCACCCGCTTTCTTGGACTGCAGCGGAGATTTTTGCTGTTTTCATTTTTTGCCGTAAAAGCCCCATCCTTGTTTTTCGGCTCGCCGGCGTTCTAGACCTCCACCGCCGGCGAGGTCATCACCATTAGGCCCGCATCACTATTGCGAGTCTATTTTGGTATTTGGTTGGTGCCACCGCGGCCAGAGTCGCCGGCGACAAGCCATGGATTGCACTCGGGTTTTGCCGGCCGAAGCGCCCGTTTTCGTCAGATTTTTAGGATACAGTTAATGCCTAATCGTAATCAATCATTAGAAATATTAATTGTGTCTTAATCCGGCCTAATGTCTCACTGACATGTGGGCCCAACCCCCTGTAATCCCCACCCACTGGCGCATTTCCGTGCTGTTCCGACATCATTAATGTCTAATCATTGATTAGTTAAGTGTCGGTATTAATGGCTGTCAGAAATAACCTCTTGGGTCGCTGCCATGTGGGCCCGTAGGCTCAAAGCTGAAATCCAGAAATCATTAGTGCTATTTTTTGGGTCCTTTTATTGCTAATCATTGTTAGCAATAAATTTGTCCCAAGCCGCCACCCTATGTCACTGCCAGGTGGGCCCTTTAATCACTTAAAACCCATCCGTGCAAATCGTTAAGGCACATTAAATCCCTAATCATTAGTTCAGTAGTTAATGATCTGTCCTAAATTTCCCCTCGATCGACATGTGGGCCCGTGCTGTGCACGTGGAGTAAACAACCGCGTATGTGACTCACGATCGGCGACATGCATTGCGTGTCGGCGATTTAATTTGAACTTCGATCTTAGTCCGCCGTCCATTTTGCGATCTGCGGTCCAGATCAAATGGGCCGTTCGGGTCACCCGAACTCCCCATCCTCGTGGGCCGTCCGTTCTCGGATCTGCGGCTGAGATCGATGTGTCGTTCGCGAGGTCCGAACCGCCCTCGTTCTTAGCCATCAGATCTTTGATCAACGACTGAGATCCTTTGGGCCGTTCAGGTCGATCTCGCGCACCCCTCGCGCGCGCCGTTTGATTCCAAATCAAGGGCCCATAGTTGTTCACGTCGATTCCCTTCTGATGAGTGTTGTTTTATTTCGGTAAATAGTTATTTGTCAACTGAAAAATTGTATAAAAACTTTAGAAATTCATATCTAATTCAAAATAGATCCTTTTTAAATGAATCCAACTATAATGAATTTGTATTTCACTAAAGTTTAATATAAAAATACTTTTAGCTATGCTTCTGTGGTAGAAAATTCTGTAATCTTTAATAGCTTGTTTCAGCCATTTTTGTATATTCTAGAATTGAATTAAAACTTGGAAAATGCATATCTTTTTTGTATATCTGCAAATTAAATGATTTCAACTTTGTTAATTTTGTTATTTGCTAAACTTTAATCTAAAAATGGTTGTAGGCTTAAATCAGCACCAGAAAAATATGTTAATAGATTTAACCTTTTGGTAGCATTTTAAAATTCCTTTAATGTTGTAAAAGACACAAATAATTCCCTGAATTTCTAAAATGTGTGAACTCAATGTTGTTAAATCCTCCTATTAACAAACTTTAATATGAAATGGGTTTTAAACATGTTTATATTTCTGGAAAATGCATTATGCTAGTTTTACAACTCAGAAAAATCATAAGTAAATCATTGTAACTCTGAATTTAGTAAACTCAACTTTGCTGTGATTAGGATGGCATAAACTACCTACCATAAAAATTTTGGGTTCTAAATCATTATAGAAATTTTCGCCATAAACAGTAACCGAAATTAATTTAATTAAGAGTTTTCCTGGCTGAGAGACCTTGTTTCGGCCATAACTTTTTCATGCTTAGTCCAAATGGAGTAATTCTTGTTCCTAAAATTGTCTAAAATCAACCTCTAGCTGCTGTGTAAATTTCATGGGGTTTGGATGTCTTTTGCTGTTGAGTTTTGTTTGGTGTTCTTCGTTCTTATTGGTTTTATCGCATTTTCGCGTTAGGTTCCGAAGAGTTTATTGAACCTGAGAATCCTCCTTTGCAGCAAGAACAATTCCAGCAAGGCAAGTAGTTTGATCATGTTAATCCCTGTATTTTCAAGTATTTATGTTGTTTACAAATTCTATGTATGCATTGCTAGTTTGTGTTAAACTATTGTCGTTAGTTGACCTAGTAGATGCATTTCCTTAGGCAAATGATTATCCTTTACTACCATGAGCCTAGGTTATTGCTGTGATTTAGAGTTCGTGGATGAGCTCTCGTCACTTAGTAGTCTTGCGGATTAATTGCTTAGCCATGCTTAGCTTCCGGTAGAAATGGGCGGTTATCGACTTGTCGATAACCTTGATCACATAAAACTTATTATCACTTATGATTTCAGCCTTGTGCCATGTTTACTTGTGAAAATTAAAAACTGAAAACAAAATAATTTAGACTTGGGTGCAATGGTATGTTGGTGTGCTTTTGGGTGTGACTGGAACGGTGCCCGGGTCAACAAGGACCGAACATCTTGTTACACTAAACCAAGTATTTTTGCGTGCTAACCACACTAGAGGGTATGGGACCTCTCTTGACTTAGTATTTTGGCGTGTATTGGCTTCAGGTCGCAGGGAGTCGTAGGAGGGATGGTGTTGGGAGCATTGTAGCGTCCGAAAGGCTTCCCCCGGGATGGCTGGTTGCCTTTCGGCTTGCAATGTAAGCGTATGGATTCCTATCCATACGAGCGGCTCGTGGTTAATACACAATATTGGAAAACGTCTCGTAGGACTTAGCCGTACCGTCATACCTTCGGAAGTGTGCTTTTGTGGCTTAAAGGCGGTCTGAAGTGTGGGTACATTGGTACACCCCTGCAGGGTTAAAACTATTCGAATAGCCTCGTCCTAGGTTATGGACACGCTTGGCAAGGTCTTTCAAGAGTTAGACTACAACCTTTCAATTAAAACTTGATGGGTGGTACGAATCGGGGATTCGTGCTATGTTGTGGTGGCTATTGGGTTAGTCACTTCCAGGTGGTTACTTGTATTTATCATTAATTCGCTATTATTTCATCAACAAAACAGATTTGCAAACTTGCCTTTAAATGTATTACATTATTGCAAATAAAGTTGGCGTTGTGCAAAATGAGACATATAACCTTCACTTGAATAAGCCTGCATGTAGCTTATGAGTAGGTCTGCTATTCCACACGTCAGTCTTGCGAGTACCTTAGTGTACTCATTGTTCTTGCTTAAATGTTAATTGTTGCAGAGTAAGAGGGTGAGCCCCAAGGGCCTCACTTTTGTGAGCTGTGTTGTGGTAGCATTCGGGGCGACTAGCTTGGCGGCCCGGTCGGTTGCCTTGTGGGTTGTGTTGGCTAACCGATCGACTTTTGTTCTTAGCCATCTTATGGCGCTTTTGCTTCCGCTGTTATTCTTGTATATTGTGTTATTTAGCCGGTCGACTCTTTTGTAATAACTTTACTTTATGTATGTCGTTGTTGAACTTAGTGTTAAATGTTGTATAGAAATGATGTATGATTTTGTGATGATGAGCATGTGCTGCAATTCTAGGAAGCACATGTCCATCGAGGCTTAGGATATTTAATTAGTAATGCTAGAACCATATGGAGGTTAAGTATTACTAGTTAAATACCCGGTGCTCACACCTACGTGGTTGTAGATTTGTGTGGTCGTAGACCTACGTTGTCGGAGACCTATTTGAGAACACTGGTCGCAGACCTGTGTGGTCGAAGACCTTCATGGACGTGGACACTGGTCATGGAACAGTGGTTGTAGACCTGTTTGAGAACAGTGGTCGTAGACCTTTGTGGTTGTAGACACTAGTCGTGAAACAGTGGTCGTAGGCACTAGTCGTGGAACAGTGGTCGTAGACTTTCATGGTCATAGACACTGGTCGTAGAATTGTGGTCGTAGACCTATTCGAGAACAGTGGTCGTAGACCTTTGTGGTTGTAGACACTGGTCGTAGAACAGTAGTCGTAGACCTGTTCGAGAATAGTGGTCGAAGACACTGGTCGTAGACAGTGGTCGAAGACTTGATCGAGGACCTGGTCGAGGACCAATCGGTATGACCGCATTCGTTCAGCGGTATTACCGCATGACGGTAGTACCGATCTCTCTGGCGGTACGTTTTTTATAGAACGGTGTGTTTTTGGGCTTTGCTTGCTTTTTGGAGGTGCGGTAGTACCGGTGCGCTATGTGCAGAACTACCACCACCCGGTATAACCGAATTTTGTGAGGCGGTACGTTATTTCCAGTAAGGACAACTTTTAGACCTCAAAAGGAAGCGGTTGTACCGCGCTTGAAAAACAGAATGATCGAAAAACGAAACTACCGCATTATAGTTGGCGGTAGTACCACGCTGAATTTTCAATGGCTATGTCAGAGTAGTTAATGCGTCTGTGCTAGCCATTATTGGATGTTTTGGAAAGGTGAGGTAGTACCAGCCGATGAACAGTGGTACTGGCGCATGTGCTGAAAAGTTCTGCTTTCTGCTCCCAACAGTCATATTTCGGTTGGGGGCTATAAACACCCCTCCACCAGCTCTTGGACACAGAGAGAGCTTCCATATTTTCATCCTTGAGCTAAGTGTATTCACTCCACACCTCATACACTCAATTGCATTCATTGTGAGGTTGTTGAGCTGAATACATGTGCATTCATTCTAGTTTGATCCATTGCATTTGATTGCCGTCAAGCGAAGATTGAGATTTATTACTCTTGGTATTTGTTGACACCTAGACGGCTTGGTAGGAGTTTGCTCGGTGATCTATTCAAGAAGATTGTGAAGAGGCCCGACGCCAAATTGTGATTGGTTCGATGTTTGCCATCTCCAGAGCGAAGGAAGAACAACCACTAATGAAATCGAGGGAAGGCTTAATTTGTGGAGCCGGCTTGATTGGTTCAAGCTTCCTCAACATGGATTAGTGAAGACCAACAAGTCTTCGATACCACAGGAAAAACTCATTTGTCTTCATTGTGGTTAATTCTTGTCTTTACTATTCTGTATTTACATTTCTAGTAATTATATATATTGTGCAAACCTTGCTTAGCTAGAATTGTTTCTAGTATTGACTTTAGTTCTTTTTGTCAAGTGGCATAGTAGTTCTATCTTCTTATTTGTGCAAAAAGGCCTTGTTAGAAATTATCTTGCTTAAAGTTTGAAATAGTCGACTAATTTTAGAAACCTCCTATTCACCCCCCCTCTAGTCGGTTATCATTGATCCTACAGATGCACGCTAGGCTTGAGGAGGAGGCGACGCGTGCTCAGGGGAGGGGTGGAGGCGGGCTCGGGGAGGAGGCGTGCTCAAGGAGGAGGCGCGTCGAGCTCTGGGGAGGAGGGGCGCCAGGCTCGGGGAGGCGACAGCTCGTGCTCGAGGAGGAGGAAGTGGTGATACGACGCTAACTAGCACTGTTACGGATTTGGCCAAGAGTAAACCAAGTGTAAGTAGAGCCAGAAGAGGGAAAGGTCCACGACTAGTTTCTGAAGGTCTACGACCAGCTCAGGAAAGTCTATGACCAGTTCAAGAGGGTCTACGACAAGCTTAGGAAGGTCTACAACCAGTTCTAGAGGATCTACGACCAACTTACAAAGGTCTACGATCAGTTTCACGAGGGCTACGACTAGTACTCAGCGAAAGGCGTACTCGTCAGGAACAGTACTCGGTAGGAACAGTAATCGGTAGGAACAGTACTCGACAGGAACAATACTCGGTGGGAGGAGTACTCGACGGGAACAGTACTCGGCGAGAATAGTACTCAATGGGAATAGTCCACAACCACGATCAGGTAGCTCACGACCACCACCAGGTGGCCTACGACTATGTTCAGGTGGCCTACGACCACTACCAGGTGGTCTATGACCACGTCCAGAACATCTATGACCACATCTAGATGATATACTATCATGTCCAGTTGGTTTACGATCACGACTAGATGATTCACGACCACGATCTGGTGATCCAAATCTAACAGGGCAAGTAATAAAGACGAAAGGAAGAAAGCCAAAAGGAAAGCCGCGTCAGGAGGAAAGCCACGTGCCAAAGGGGGTAACCGTGCCCTGTAAGAAAGGTCAAGATCACGGTTTCTATGTTGGTTCCATTTGGATTGGAATCAACCTGTGATTTAGTTTCTATCTTCAAGATTGTTTCCGTTTAAAAGAGTCCAAGATGTAAACGTACCATATGAGCACGAGTTAGAAATAGAATCGGCCTTGTGCTGTGCGTGTGTTGGTCTCGACCTTAGGTCGTGTATGTTTGGCCGCACCCTTAGGTGCCAATATAAGACCAGGGCATAGCCCATGGTAAAGGGAGTTTAGATTTTGATGAGTTGAGTTATTTGGCGTGTTGCCAATAGGGTCTATCCCTGTTATCGCATGTGTGTGAGTTCTTGAAAGTTTTCCATTTAGGATATCTCTGATTGCTACTCAGGTTTAATCTTGTTGATTGAATTTGTGTGCTGATCTTGTTTGATCTCTGCTCTTGTTCGTGTACCATGGTGTGCGTGGGTGTTTATCTATCCTCGTACGAATTGCATCTTGTAATTCATGCTCCACATATTTGTTCAAAATTTCCACCATGAAAGATCAGGCAATCCAAGGATTCAATCTCGTCTAGAGATTGATCCGCATCAGGTGGTATCAGAGCACCAAGTTGTTCACGATGCTGTTTTTGCTTGTTATTCAAGATGGTGAATTCGGTTGGAAGTGTGCATGGCTCACATCATGGTGCTTATGAAGAGGTGTTGCACGTTGAGGGGGAGACGCCGACTGATGTCCGCACAAATCTTGAGATAACCAATCTACACTTTACGGGAAGGTGTAACGCGCTACAAGAAAGGATTACCAACATGCGTATCGAGTTGGAGAATCACATTAATGTGTAGTTCATTGAACAAAGACAAGAAAATGATATTCGATTCGATGCTATAACCGATTCACTGAAACGTTTGGAGCAAACCTTGGGACCGGGAGGTGGTGGTGCTGTCCCTGTGCAACCGCCACCCCATCATTGGCGCCACGACAATCATCCTATCGGGGGTGAGTTATTCCATGACAATTTTGATGAGGTTCATTCAGATGGTGTTTTTGGTGGCAACTACTACAACCAGAAACCAAGGCGTGGCTACAACAATCATCGTGGTGCTGGTCGTGTGCCCAATTTTTTGAGCACAATGGCGGTGGTACGAGTCACAATCATGACGACAAAGGCATTGGGAAACTAAAAATTTTCATGTCGACGTTCAATGGGCGTATAGATCTAGATTTGTATCTAGAGTGGGAGATGTGGGTGGATCAGATTTTTGATAGCCACAATTTCACTAAGGAGAAAAATGTATGCTCTACATCAATTGAATTTATTGAATATGCTCTTATTTGGTGGAACCAATTGTGTCGTGCCGGAGGACGACCCAACACATGGAAACACATGAAGAACATCATGAAGCGGCGGTTTGTGCCGACACACTACACTCGAACCTTGCACACGAAGTTGCAACGACTTCGTCAAGGTTCCTTGTCTGTGGATGACTACTACAAGGAGATGGAGATACTCGTGATTCGTACCGGTGTGAATGAACCTAAGGAGGCGACCATGGCTCGCTTCTTGGAGGGTTTGAATGATGATGTGCAAGAGAAAACGGAGTCGTTGGACTACAATAATCTACAAGACCTTGTGCATCATGCGGTGCGGTCTAAACAACATCTTTTGCGACGCCAAGCCCTTGGCAGTCGCACTACCCACAACAGTACGTGGAAGTGTCCACAACAGCAAGGAGATGACATTGGCGCAAGCTCCAAGGTGACATCCTCACACCGGATAGCCAGGGCTATGTCAACGGAGGTGTCAAAAGCTACGAGTAATGGAGGTAAAGAAGCCTCTAAAGCTGATTCTAGTGCATTTTCTTCTGCTCGTACTAGTAACATTGAGTGCTTCAAGTGCAAAGGAAGAGGACACATGATGCGTGATTGTCCAAATCAGCGAAAAGTGTTGCTCACTAGGGAAGGTTATGTCACGGAGGGCTCTAGCAGTGAGTCTGAACACGACGAGTTAGAAAAACTAGAGGCCTTTGTTTGTTCTCTTGAAAGAGGAATATCCATTGATGCTTTGCCTTTTCAAAGTGGTTTGAACATGCTAGTTCGAAAGGTGCAAAGTGCTGAAATTAAAGATAAAGGACAATGATGGAGTGTTTTCCAAACGGAGTGTAAGATCAAGGAGAAAGCGTGCAAGCTGGTCATTGATAGTGAGAGTTTTACCAATGTGATTAGCAAAGATTTGGTGTACGCTTTGAGACTATCCACATGGAGGCATCCGCAACCGCACTACATGGAATGGTTGTATAGCTCCGGGAGGTTGAAAATAACTCATAAGGTGTGTGTTCTGTTCATCATTGGTGATTATGTTGACAAGGTGGATTGCGATGTCGTGCCAATAGATGCATGTGGGTTGCTATTGGGTAGGTCGTGGCAATATGATCATAATGATACACATAATTGATGGTCTAACACATATTCTTTTGTACATCACGGGAAGCAACATGTGCTTAACCCCATGATGGAGAGTGCAATCTCAGTGGCGAAAATTTTAGCAAAGGAGAAAAAGGCTTCGAAGATCACCCTAAAACCAAGGACGGTTTCGCTTGAATGGGGGATGATACAGTGCCAAGTAGCACTGTTATGGATTTGGCCAAGAGTGAACCAAGTGCAAGTAGAGACAGAAGAGGGCAAGGTCCACGACCAATTTTTGAAGGTCTACAACAGCTCAGGAAGGTCTACGACCAGTTCAGGAGGGTCTACGAGTAGCTCAGGAAGGTCTATGACCAGCTCTGGAGGATCTACGACCAACTTACAGAGGTCTACGACCAGTTTCACGAGGGCTACGACCAGTACTCGGTGGAAGGCGTACTCGTCAGGAACAGTACTCAGTGGGAACAGTACTCGGTGGGAATAGTACTTGGTGGGAGGAGTACTTGATGGGAACAGTACTCGACAAGAACAGTACTCAGTGGGAACAGTCCACGATCACGACCAGGTGGTTCACGACCACCACCAGGTGGCCTATGACCATGTTCAGGTGGTCTACGACCACGTCCAGAACATCTACAACCACGTCTAGATGATCTATGATCATGTCCAGTTGGTTTACGATCACAACCAGATGATTCACGACTACGATATGGTGATCCGAATCTAACAGGGAAAGTAAGAAAGACGAAAGGAAGGAAGCCAAAAGGAAAGCCGCGCCAGGAGGAAAGCCATGTGCCAAAGGGGGTAACTGTGCCCTGTAAGGAAGGTTGTAACGTCCCGTTTGTCTTAGAGTTTTTGTCGGATTTCAAAGACAAAAAGGAACCCTTTGGTTTATGGTTTTTCTCAAGCTTAACTTGGAACTTTAGAAAATTTGAGGTTTAACTTAACTTAATTCAAACTTCAATTGACGCTGGTTTAGTTCTTTGTTCGCTGTTAAAGTTTTTTAAGTGTTCCTGGCCTTTTAGCTCTTTTCTTTGTTTGTTTCGAGTGCTCCTTAGCTTAGTTTTCCTTCTTCAGGACCTCCTCCTTGTAGATCTTGACCGTTAGGACCTCTCCCTTGTAGAACCTGACCGTGAGGACCTCCCCTTTGTTAGATCTTGACCGTCAGGACCTCCTCCTTGTAGATCTTGACTGTCAGGACCTCTCCCTTGTAGAACCTGACCGCCAGGACCTCCCCTTTGTTAGATCTTGACCGTCAGGACCTCCTCCTTGTAGATCTTGACCGTCAAGACATCTCACTTGTAGAACCTGACCGCCAGGACCTCTCCTTTGTTAGATCTTGACCGTTAGGACATCTTCCTTATAGACCTTGACCGTCAAGACCTCTTCCTTGTAGAACCTAACCGCCAGGACCTCCTCTTTGTTAGATCTTGACCATCAGGACCTCCACCTTGCAGATCTTGACCGTCGAGATCTCTTTTAGTCTATCCTAGCAGTTAAGACCTCTTTTGACCTTCTTCCTTGGATCTCCACCATTGGATCTCCTCCCCTTTTTGGATATGGCCCGTTGAAACCTTTTCTTGTTTGGGCCTCCCTTAAGTCCAAACTCTGTGCGTGCCTACCCCTACTCAGGACCATTAGATCTTGTTTGGAGGGCCCGATTGAGAGGAGGCATTCGGATAGTCCAAAACGCTCCCTTGCATTGTGGATCGTCCGATTTAGTTTGGGCGGCTACGATGTAAGGATGTGTTCGTCCGGTCCGAACGTTCCTATCTCTTAGAACCACCCGATCAAGATCGTGTGGCCCTAAATCATTGTGCCTTTTCCTTAGTCCTTTGGACCTCCTCCCCTCGAGTCTTCCCATGGTCTTTTTGCAAAGACCACCCTCTTTTGTCACGACCACCTCATGTGGTCATGACCTCTGATCTTTTTGCAAAGACCACCCTAGTGGAATAGGACCCCCCCTTTTGCGCTAAGAGGACCTCCTCTGCAGGACCTCCTCACCCTCAAAGGACCTCCTCCTAAGACCACCTCCTTAGTTGGACTTTTTCCTATGGCTTTGACCACCCTCTTTGTTTGAGCCAGCCCAGTCCACTTTCCCCCTTCTGCACGCTTTGCAGCAGAGAGTCTCTGAGCATTTAATGTTGCTGCAGCACATTGAATGCAGTCACATCTGAGGTACCTTGTTCCTCCTTTTGATGGCATGCCTTGTCAAATCTTTGTCCTATTTGGCACCTACCCTTGACACGTTGCCCTGAGCCTCAGTGCTCTCATCATTGCCTCTCCAGCTATTTGTAGTTGGGAGAGTTTTTCTTCACCACCTTTGGCCTCATTTTCTAACTCTCTTGCTCTCACCAAAACCTCCCCAAGCTTGTTCCTGGAGCTCTTCTTTGCGTCGGACCTCCCCTCTCCGAGTAGGACCTCCTGTTCTTCTTGGTTTTTAGTTGGTTTTGCTTGAGTTCTTTCTTGTCTTTTGGTTCTTTTGTTGAGCTTGTGTGTTTATTCGGTTCTTGCGAACGTGTAGGTCTCGAGCTTGAAGAGGAGTTCTTGGACTAAGCTTTCACCACAGAAGACTCCCCACTGCTCAACAAAGGCAAGTCACATGCCTTTGATCATCTTGAACCCATCATTTGAAGTTATCTTGTTTATCTTATTATGCATGGCTACTTTCTTTAAGAAAAGGTTTTGGGTAGTAGCTGTTCCTAATTGTTATTTAGACCTCCTTGGATGTTTGTACTCAGCATGTTGACATGCTTATCTTGAACGCCTTAGAGTGGGTAGTTTTGTTGGCACTCCTTGCTTTGCTAACTTGGGGCCGTAGAATGGTTAGCCTTGCCCTAGTGCCGTGGGTCTCGAGAACCTTTGTTTTCTTTCTAATAACCTTGACTAAGAACTATGGAATAGTGGTTGGTGCCACTGATGAGCAACTGTGGTGTGAGGCCCAGTTGTGTCATTTGCGGTGCGATGCTGCTATTTAAAATCTGTGCCAGGACTTGGTGGTCCTTTGGCTTGGGTTGAACCCTAAATTGTTTTGCTCGGGTGAGTTGGTCGGGAGTGAGTAGCGGGCGCTATACGCGCACTGGGTTTGTGGTCAGACTCGCCTGATGCGGCTTCTAAGGACTTAACTTTGTGTTCTTTGATTCGGGTTTCCGTGCAACCACAAGACCACTTTATGGGGGTGGTCTGGGTTAAATAATTAGCAATGATCTGGCTTGGTGTTGTTGTGGTTGAGCGTGAGATGCGTTGGCGCAAAAGGGGGCACGAATCTGATGGGTGTGAGGCTCATTAGAAGCGAAACCTTAGCGGGCAGCTCTGAGCTAGTTCAAAGCTTTGTAAAGGCCTTATCACGCTCTCTAGACTGTTCATCTTTGGAAATGAGCAAGGTTTTGATGGGAACCACCCCGCTAGAGAGGTCGTGAATTGTGGATAAAGTTGTACACTTCTGTAGAGTGTAAAAATCTATTCGAATAGCCAAGTCCTTGGTCATGGATATTGTCTGGTGATAAATGCCCAAGGGGTAGTTTGTTTTTATAAAACTGTGTTCCTGAACACTTCTGTGAGAGGCTATGGCTTGTATCTCGAAGAGACCTTGGCCGGATTTAGAGAGGACATGGCTGGCTCAAGAAAGATTCAGGGACTGGACGTGTGGAAACCTAGGGTGGTCCAAGAGCTCCTCGGTTGGTGCTCAGGGAGGTCTTGGGGCCCTAGGGTGGTCTTTGGGAACCCTTGAGTTGGTGCTCTAGGGTGGTCGTGGGGTGGTCCTGAACCTTGGTGCGACCAAGACCTCCCACGTGAGGAAGTGAGTTGGTGCTCACGACCTACCTTGAAATTTTTTGTTGTTTTGTCTTTTATTTTAAACCTTGAGCTCTTCAATCTACTTATAATATTGTCAAATTCTACTTTGTGCAACTAACCCTGCAGCCCACTGTTGGTAAGCAATTGCATGAATACTCTATTGCATACTGGTTCTCTGTGACTTGCTGAGTACATTCAACATACTCATGGCTTTGCCCTGCTGTTTTAAGTAGTGTTTAAAGATGACCAAGTTCAGGGCAGCACATACCTCCTCGAGGAGGAGTTCTTTGACAACCCGACCTACTAGGAGACATCCTCCACTCGACAGCCTGTGGGCTTGCCGGATGGCTACGCCCGTTCTTTTTGTATTTTTCCATCCGGCAGGTTCTGTTGTCGTTTTTGTAAGCCCTTGTTGGCATCCCTGTAAACAACCTTGGCCATAAGGCCCTCGTTATTACTTTGTGTCTTGATTATCCTGTTATTTATTCCTTTTGCTAGGTGTGTAGCTTTGATGCAACCTATGTGGTCTTGTGCGAGTTAGTAGTTGCTCCTGGGACTAACTCAGTGCACAGAGCTAGGACCTCCGGAAGGTCCTCGTGATCTTCTGGGAGGTCCTGGAGGACCTCCTCCGAGGGTGCTCTTGGAGGACTTATAGGACCTCCGGGTGGTACTGTGGACCTCCCTATGGGGACCTAGGAGGTCTTGTAGGTGCACTCCGGGGTGGTTGCGACAAAGGTCAAGATCACGGTTTCTTTTATGTTGGTTCCGTTTGGATTGGAATCAATCTGTGATTTAGTTTCTATCTTCAAGATTGTTTCCGTTTAAAAGAGTCTAAGATGTAAACGTGCCATCTGAGCACGAGTTAGAGATAGAATTAGCCTTGTGCCGTGTGTGTGTTGGTCTCGACCTTAGGTCGTGTGTGTTTGGCCGCACTCTTAGGTGCCAATATAAGGCCAGGGCATAGCCCATACTAAAGGGGAGTTTGGATTTTGATGAGTTGAGTTATTTGGCGTGCTGCTAATAGGGTCTATCCCTGTTATCGCGTGTGTGTGAGTTCTTGAGAGTTTTCCATCTAGGACATCTCTGATTGCTACTCAGGTTTAATCTTGTTGATTGAATTTGTGTGCTAATCTTGTTTGATCTCTACTCTCGTTCGTGTACCGTGGTGTGCGCGGTGTGAGATTTATCTATCCTTGTGCGAATTGCATCTTGTAATTCGTGCTCCACATATTTGTTCAGAATTTCCACCATGAAAGATTGGGCAATCCAAGGATTCAATCTCGTCTAGAGGTTGATCCGCATCAAGCGGGCTCGGGGGAGGAGGCACGCTGGGCTCGAGAAGGAGGCGGCGTCGAGGACGGCGGCGATGGGCTCGGGGGAGGACAAACTTAATCGTTTGAGTGGGGGCGTGGGCAAACCCTAGAATCCGAATATACATAGGGTTGGACATCACAGACGGTTCTATTTTAAAATATATCAACCTCGTCAGGTATTCATGGCACAGTGGAGTGATTAGTTTTCTGAGACAACGCATTTCGCGTGCCTTGCCCAATTCTACACGATGACTTTGATCCTGTTTGCCAAAAGGCTAATGTTCTAAAATTGTGATTCCTTTTACACTGTTAAACAAATGATCCTCTTTTGGCTGAAAGTATAATCGATGTTTATGAGATAATTCTTGAGAGCATGTACAATGGGCTTATATCAGTCGTCTATAGTCACTGCACGTAGAATTTTTGCTGATGTGGATGAAAGAGAATGAAGAGAGAGAAAGATATTGTCTACAATCCTATAGCCGACTGTATCACCAGAAACAAGAAAAGCATTAAAAGATTGTATGTTCTATAAAGACAACTAAAAAGATAGCAGCTGTCTATACCATTGTATGAGCTGTCTTTAGTACTGTCTACAGGTGACATGGAGAGTTGCTATAGACAGCAACTATCTATACCATTATACATGCCCTGATATATTAGTAAAGCATTAGTTTGAGCTCAAACTCTGATTTGCAGTTGTCATATTTAATTAGTGAAGAATATTGACAAAAATGGCGAGGAATTATATCTGAATATTTGATAAAACTATGCTAAAACCACTAATCTTATGATAATATATTTTAACTATGATTATTACTGCTAAAATTATATATGAATATTTGCTAAAACCACTAATTTTACGACAAGTAGTACAACACGTGCGCAAAGAACTTGGCGTACTCATGCCTAATCCTACAGTCGTCGCTGCAGAAGACAACGTAGTCGCCCCACCCTTCCGTCACGCTACAGCCGGTGCTTATGCACTAGTGGCCGTCCTCTGGTAGCGCCAACACTCGGCCCTATGGCTCGGCCATCTTCTTCCACATCGCCTCTCGGACCTCGTCCGTAGTGAGCCTCCGGCACCGCCTGCACTCTCGGTTGGTCCACTTGGCCTTGCCCTCGATCTGGCTGATGTAGTGCTTCCCAACGTTGCGCACTTTATCAGCTGTGTAGAGGAGGAGGCCGAGCACATAGGCCACAGCCTTGTGACCGGTGACAGCCGCTCGGTCGAGGCACACGAGGCCGCGCTGCATGTCCTGGTGTGCGAAGATGAGCGTGAGGTCGACGATGAAGCAGGCCTCTAGGTTGCCGGCGTTAGCCAGGTGGTTCACGACGGTGAGGTAGCACTCATTGTCGAGCCACCTCATCGCCTTCTCCCGCTCTAGCGCCACGTGCCTCCCCACGGCGTGCTCCTTGGATGCCTTGTACATGACCTTACAACTCTAATATACATACACAATTCAAGACATCATAATCTTAATACACGAATTACTCCATAAGAGAAAATTAAAAGGCCAAATTAAGGGTGTTGTTGCTAGTTAGATTAGTAATATGTTTCTCTAAAAAATAATATAAAAAAAACAGTAACATGTATGCACGTATGGATTGGTTGCCACCACAAACAGTAGTACATATTTTTATAGGTATATAAATATGTATGTGGCTCGTAGGCTGCAGAGGTCAGCCATGGGTTGAGGAGAGCTCTCGGCCACGAGGTCGACGATGTCAACAACGACATCATGAGGAAGAGTGATGGCGATCGCCGACCTCCTCTCCTAGGTCCTCGCCGTCATGCTTTGCATGCTCACCATGGTGCGCAATGGTACTAGCTAGCTATGTATGTACAATACCATGTGTGATCTTCTACACCAAGAACTCTCTTAATTACAGCTAGATATGGAAGCATCGTAACGTCAGCGTGTGAGACAAAGAGACGCATCACACGGGAGCCGAAGCGATATTGAACATATCACACACACTTCCAACCACAAACCGTCTATGATACAAAATTATCACAGACGATTCTTGTTAAGAACCGTCTATGAATTATCACAGATGATTCTTGTTAAGAATCGTTTAGGAATTATTATAGACGGTTCTTATTAAAAACCTTTTGTGATAATTACGTATCACAAACAATTCTACCCATCGTTAGTAACATAGACGATCGCGATTGTAAAACCGTCTGTGATAATTACCACATTGACCGTTTCTGAGGAACTATATGTGATGAGGCGTTCAGTATTGCCTCTTTTGTATTAGTGATCCCTGCCTTCCCGCACGTCCCACACCGACCCCGTCGGCCCCTCTTCTCCCCTTCTTCTCCCTCTGCACCGACCATCTCCCCCGTCCCCTCTTCTCCCTTCGCGCTGGCCTCGCCCGCCGGCTGCCGCCTCCGCGCCATCTCCTTCCCACCCCCTGTCCTCCCCCATCCCCCTTTCTCCCTCCGTGCCGGCCTCACCCCATCCTCCGCTACCTCTGCATCGGTCTCGCCCCACCGTCGTAGCACCGGCCCTGCCCTCTTGGCTCCTGCCCTCCTCCTCCTTGCTCTCTTTGCAACCAGCCGCTTTGTCTTTGGGCGGCCCGTCATGCTAAGTCTTGGACCAGTGCTGACCAGAGCCGTCGTGCCGTGTCGGCCAAGCCCATAAATAGTATAAATCGTACCATGCTTAGGCCGTACCAACAGTGGCGTGCTTCGGGCCGGCCCGGCTAGCATGGCCCATCTGGCCATGTCTAGCTGCCGCTTAACTAGGCTGGGCTGAGGTTGTTTGCCTCTGGAAGTGGGCTGTGCTCCCCTGGCACCCATATTAGGCAACCGAACGAAGGAACACTCATCGTGCACTAGGCTATCACATGGAGAAACATAGCCAAAATCTAGCCCACTATCGTCCGCTTTGTTGATTTTTCGTCGGATGGCTGCGCCAATTAAACCTACCTCTTAGTTTTTTTCCAAAGAACACTTAACTGTACCTCTCGTATGCCTACATACAAGACGAATCCTGATGAAAAATATATAACCATCAGAAGAAGGAAATTATGGATTGAAGCAACAAAGGAAGGATCTACAAGGACAACAGGACACAGAGTCACAGAGATAGTAAGGATGTCGACATTCATCCCAAAGAATAGGATGTTTGGGACATGAACTTGTAGTTAGTAAATATCCCTCAGTTCACAAATAGTCCAACATGCAAATTCAACTATCAATATTAATCATAATGTGCTGATAAAAACAACAAAGGTATATGTTAGTATGAAAAAATATTTTTTTTATGAAGGATCAACTAATACTACCTCCAGTCAAGAAAGTAGTCATTTATGACTTTTCAAAGTCAACAAGATGACACTTTGATCACTAAAATTTATCATCATATTTTTAAAAAAATTAAAAAATGTAGCATTACGAAAGTATTTTTGTTGGTAAATTTACTTGTACCATTTTTGTATATCCAAACTAGATATTTAAGATAATATCTTTGGTTAAAATTAAGGGATATGTTAAGGCTAGCCGCACACATTCTAGGATGACTTTCTCTTGTGATTGGAGGGAGTACGGATAAATTTTACGTTCCAAGGCATATGTTAAGGCTAGCCGCGCAAATTGCGATTGCCTAATAAGATTAAATAGGTCCTTATAGGACCATGAATTAGAAGATACTCCATCGGTTCAAGAATATATGATGTTTTGGACATCAACATGGTCTCCAACATCTAACTTTGACTAATAAATTTTATACGAATATGTTCATAAAAAATATAAAATTATGATATTGTGAAAATATTTTTTGTGACTAATCTAATAATACCATCGACACATAACCAATCTATAATAGTTTTTAATATATTAGTTGTCAAAGTTAAAGAAGTTTGACTGCATGTTTTCTAAAACATTGTATATTTATGAACAGATGAAGTAGTAAATGTTTGTGCTGGAATCTTAGGTTAGTTCGAAGGAGCAAGCAAAGCTAGATACTCTTCATCGATTGTTCGAAAAAAAAGGAATTGGCATTTTGCCACGTTCTGTCATTCAGCTAGCATTTAGAAATGTTTCCGTGGTGGGATATGAGGAGGATTGTTGACCAGTCAATTATCCGAGTATATCTTCATTTGTTTATTTATAAGTAAGCCAAGTTTTCTACTGGGCCCAAATTAGCTTTCTGTGCCCAAGATCAATTAAGCGGTCAGAAGGTGGGCTTGAAAGTCTTTTCTTTGACCATTCTCAAAACCTCTTCTGGACGCCTGGCTGGACCTCCTCTATAGGTTTCTTTGGACCACTCCAGGACCTCTCCCCCACAGAGTAGCTCCTCGAAAGCGGTTAGCCACGTGAGGTTAATAATAACAACACGTGGAGAGAAGATATTGGCTATTATATTCAGAGATATAACGACCATTACTGAGGCACCGTCACCTATCGAGTCTGCACCCGCTGACTCTACGCTGACCGTACCTTCGTCCACAAGCGTCATTGTGGACGAGTACTATCTCGAGCCTGTCTCTCTTAGAGCAGGAGAATCGGAAGGTTTCTGGAGCCCAACGTAGCATGATGATCTCGCTTGCGGCCTCCACGTTGAAGGCCTGGAGAGACATCTGGAGAGAATCTTCTCTTCATCCTACAATACAACTCGTCCTCTTCCTCAGAGGATGACGGCATGATCACCCCTTCTGCCTGTTCGACGGCTGTCAAGTCGCTGCCGTCGGTGACAATCAACCCAATGCCGTCAATGATCCTAAAGCATCAAGGCAATGCTAGGAGCGGGGAGAACGGGAACGCCTCCAACATGAGGAGGAGGCCCGACAAGCCGAGATACGTGCCGCCACACAAGCACACATCTTGTAGGTTCACAACAACTACTACCGAGACACCCTTGGCTCCTCAACAAAGGTGCCACAATAGGCGATGCATATGCCACCATCGCAGGCAACGATGGTAAGAAACCCAAGCGCCTTGCCAACCCCCATGTAGGAGGATTCCACTGTATAGCGTATTCTCTATTTAGCGAGTGCCATCACACGCCCACCAGAGGGATTAACTCCGGAGCAAGGAGTGCAAGTAATACGTGCTATCACACAAGAGCTATAGGATGTTGTGGAGAATGTATCCACCCGATCGCATGCTGAGCTTTCCCAAACGGACTCTCGTTTAGAAGGGTCCTCACTTGGAAGACAAAGGCAATGCCAAAGTGATGGTGTTCCTAGCCTTTACGTCCAGGGGCAAGGTGAGCATGACACCCATTTTTTGGGATGTAGTAGACATCCCAGATCTCCTACTAGTCATAATAATCATCGCAATGTACGACAATGTGTTGGACCTTATGCAGGTTAATGCTTTTTCTCTCGGATTAAGAGATATTAACTGGTCGGAGAAGTTCAAACCAGGGAGTATAGAAACTTTTGACGAAACACAAAACCCGTCAGAGTTCCTCCAAATCTACACTAACGCCATTCAGGCTGTTGGAGGCGATGATAAGGTAATGGCTAATTATTTGCCCATAATTCTAAAGGGTTCCACCAGGACCTGGTTGTTCAACTGCCTGAGGTATCCATATATAACTGGAAGGTGCTTTTAATGCATTGCAAAACAACTTCAAAAGTTGTTATGCAAAACTGGGGAAGGAGGATGATTTGCATCGGCACCGCCAAACCCCTGACGAAAACTTACGATAGTTTGTAAAGCATTTCATAGAAGTACGTAATACTACCCTAAATGTTTCGGATGACTCTGTGATTCGAGCTTTTAAACAAGCGATGAGATATCAAAGGTTCATAGAAGACCTCAACATCAACCCACCAAGGTGTGTGTCAGAACTCTTTGACATGACCGATCGGTACTCCATGCTAATGAGGCAGTGGAGTGGAACCGAATGTTGGATAAGGGGACCAGCCCTCCTCAGCCAGGCCTCGAGGATGTCAAAGAAAAGAAATCTAAGAGGTCCAAAGGCTCCATGAGCATCAAAGGAAAACCCAAGAAGAATGAGAAAGGGGGGTCCAAGCAGTCCACTAGGGAGGTCGCAGCCATTGACCAACGACCACGTTACGACAAAAACAAGGGTCCTTGGACCAAAAGGAGGCAAGTAGGTCATTCAAACGACTGCATTTCCCTACAATCCGTGAATACATCTAGGAGCAATAATGAGTGCTGGTGCCCATTGCATAAAGTTCTTGGTCATGACCTCCGCAACTGCTGTACTTGGTAAAAGCAGATGGAGAAATACTATGATGGGAAAGGCCCAATGCATGTCCCGCCAGAAGACAGCAGACCACCAGTGGGCCAAAACAATGACAAAGACACAGAGATGTTGTTTCAAAGGATGGATCACAATGTCAATGTCATCTACGGGGGTTCAGACACTTACACCTCCAAACGACAATACAAGGCGGCATAGATGGATGTCAACAACAATGAGATCCCACCTGGTCGTCCAGAATACCCCCAAATGGTCAGAGACCTCCCTGGCCTTCACTTATTAGGACATCCCTAAAGGTATGACTACTTCTCGTAAACTACCTTTAGTAGTTTCCCCTACTATAAGTAATTGCAGAGTAGGGAGAATATTAATAGATAGCGGTAGTTCTTTAATTAGACCTGTTACTTATTAATACCTTAGATGAGATACAAATTCCTCATTCTAAGATTAAACCAATGACAAGCCCCTTCTATGGGATAGTGCAAATTATGTCTATTACACCAATAGGACAAGTAGTGTTACCAGTAACCTTTGGTATGGCTACTAATTTTTGAACTGAACTAATCACTTTCGAAGTGGTTGATTTTGAGTCTGTCTATAATGCAATTTTAGGGAGACCATCTCTAACAAAGTTCATGGCAGCTACACACCACGCATACCAGAAGATCAAGATCCCTGAGCCAAAGGGCGTAATTGTGGTGCAAGGTGACCAGGCTATCACACTTTCATGTGATCATAAGTCGCTAGAACTTGTCGATCAATTGCCTCTGAAAGATCTTACTTTAGAGGATAAAACAGGGAAGGCTGCAAAAATCAAGGCCGCTCCTCAGCCTAATGAGAAGGTAAAGATAATACCACTTAGCCCCGATGACCAATCCAAGACGGTCCGGATTGGAGCGGGACTAAGTGAGAAATAGAAAGACGAGCTCCTCACCTTCCTCCAAGCCAACTCAGATGTCTTTGCGTGGAAGCCATTTGATATGCTCAGAGTCCCAAAGGAGGTAATTGAGTACAGGCTAGCCATTCAGCCCGAGAAAAAACCAGTCAAACAAAGACTGAGACGCTTCACCCTGGATCGTCGAGAGGCCATCAGAGTAGAGGTCGATAAGCTCCTTGAAGCTGGCTTTATTCGGGAGGTGGATCACCCCAAATGGCTCGTGAATCCGGTCCTGATCAAGAAATCTAACGGTAAGTGACGCATGTGCGTCAATTTTACGAGTTGAAATATTGCTTGCCCAAAGGATGACTTCCCTTTGCCTCGCATTGATCAGTTAGTTTATTCTATTGTGGGTTGCCAACTGATGAGTTTTTTTATGCTTATTCCGGATAGACTTGAGAGTGTTCCACGCCTCCTTTGCCGTCTCCTTCATGGCCAGCACAAGTAGTGTCTCCTCCGGGATCACCTGATAGATGGCTGCAAGAGCCATCTTATCTCTGCACTGGTCGACATCGCCGGGCTCGACGGCGTCCCACACCCCTTGTGCCATCATGAACACCTTCATTTTGATTGACTAGGCGGCATAATTGCTCCTTGTGGGCAATGGGTACTGGAAGGACACGCCACCCTCCCTCACTGCGCCCTTCGACGTCGCCGTGTCGTCCATGACCTCCCTGGTCGCTCGGGCTCGGTGATGGCATATGCTTCGGCATTGACAAAGCTCTGATACTAAATATTGGCTTGAGCCCTGGATTCACAACGCCAAAACACAAAACAAGAAGATGGAATATCTCACAGGAAGGAAAACACACGCAGAGGCTGGACTCTCTTGTGAAGCAATTTTCTCTGTATTCCTCAATGCATCGTTACAACTGAAAAACAAAGCGGTTTTGCTAGTTTTAAGTTGCCTGAAATTTCCTTAAATTTAAGTCACTTGTTGTGACCATTGGATTTGTGTAGAGGTTGGTGTGTCATATGATTGTCATATGGTTGGATATTGATCTAATGGATGTCATATGATTGGATATTGATCCAATGGTCACAACAAGTGACTTAAATTTAAGAAAATTTCAAACAACTTATAAATAGACAGTCCCAGCGCATCACAAACGCACTACTTGACCTAACAGCACAGTGCCATGAATATGCATGCACGCACTCCCTACGACCCGAATCTAACACAGACCCAGTCTTGGTTATTTTCTGACACGGAAGAAGGCTGCCTTGTAGCCCCTCTTCTCTCCCTCGTCACCGGCCGGCCATGCATTCATTCATAGATCAGCACCGCCACGCCGAGGCGGCGATGATGGCGCGGTCCTGCCAGCCGAGGAGGAGGCACCCCTTGTCTTCGGTGAGCCGGTACCCGTCGCCGGCGCCGTAGAGGCCGAGCAGGACTTGGCTCTGCCCGACGGCGGCCGGGCTGAGCGGCACGGCCTCGAATCCGCGGCCCTCCATGACGCGGCGCCACCGGTCCAGCCGCTCGTGCCGCGCCACCCGCTCGGCGCCCTCGCACGCCACCACGTTGCGGATCTCCGGCGCCAGGATGCACTGCTCCACCTTCATCCGTGGCGCCGAGTCCGCCGGGAACGTCGCGTCCAGCGAATCGAAGATCGCCGAGTAGTAGTGCAGCGCCTCCAAGAACCTATATACAACCACGCATGCATACAATTGCTTCCTTTTAACCTCATTTCAAGTGGAACCAATCACATGTTTTATGCTGAATTTTGCACAAATAATCCTTTAAAGTCGACTTCTTGGTGAATTTTAGCCTCATTTTCGAGTGCAACCGACCAGAAATTTATTGACAAATTGTGTACAAATAATTCGTCAAAGTTAATCAATCATGAATAAAATTGATCCATAAGAATGATTAGTAGAAGAAGCAAGCTTGGAAAATTTGTACTTACCTTCCCAAGAAGTATGGGCCGTTGTGTCCGGCCTCTTGCTCGACGAGCGTCATGATCTTGGGCGCCTGGTCGCGGATCATGGACAACAGAGGGGCGAGGTGCGCGCCGGGGACGAGGTGCAGCCGGTTCACGGCGTTGACAGCGAGCGCCTCCCCGACACGCCGCTGCAGCGCGGCGGGGCGCAGCCGCTCCAGCCTGTCCGCCACGGCGGCGTGGAACTCGAACGGCACGCGCAGGGACGCGGCGAGGGAGGCGAGGTGTCGCCCGGTCTCCCTCAACGCCGCGGCCGGGTGCCCCACCCCTGTGAGCCTCAGCGTCGGCGGGCCCCCCGGCCGCGCAGCGAGCGCCTGGAGGAACGCCGGCCACTGGTAGCCCTGGAGGATGTCGAGGTCGACGACGTGGACGCGGTCCTCGCCGTGGAAGGCCTCGAAGATGGCCTGGTTGGCGGTGAAGTGGGCGAACTTGATGTAGGGGCAGGCCTGGTAGAGGATCTGGTAGACCTTGAGCGTCTCCGGCGACGGCGGGAACGGGTAGGGGGCGCCGCGCGGGGAAGCGGAGGCCGAGGAGGAGGAGACGGAGACGGAGAGGCGGGCTGCGAGGGCGTCGGCGAAGTAGGAAGCGACGCGCTGCATGGAGTCGCCGAGAGGGGAGGAGACCCGGCGGAGGAGATGGAGGTGGCGGAGCGCGGAGGGCTGGTCGCCCTTGGACACGAAGTCGGCGCACGCCAGCAGGAGGTGCACCAGCTGAAGCCCGCTGTCCTGCTCCTGCATGATATATATGGACAAGTCGTGCATGCATGGAAATAATTAGGATTGATTCTTAAAAAAAAGAAAATAATCAGGGTTGTAAGTGCACGTTGAGAAAAGATGCTCTAGCTAGTAGTAGTACTAATTATTCAGGATTTGATCTGCAATTTTAATTTTCTTGGAGACCTGATTGAAAACAGGTTCATCTGTTCAAGAATATATATATATATGATATGATATTTTGGATATTTATACGGCCTTTAATGCAACTTTGACTACTATTTTTTTATATGAATATATTTATAAAAATAAAATTATTATATTAAAAAACATTTTTCATAACTAACTTAACCCTACTATTTTCATGACTGATCTAAATAACTTTTTATATATTAGTAGTCAAAGCTAAAGAAGTTTGATGAACATTAAAACACAGTCTCTCCCTCGAGCCGTTCGAGTTCCACACCGCCATGGCGGACAGGCTGGAGCGGCCGTGCCCCTCCGCGCTGCAGCGGCGCATCGGGGAGGAGCTCGCCCTGAGCCGGCTGCACCGCGTCCCGGCGCGCCCCTCGCCCCTCTGCTGTCCATGATCCGCGACGGCCAGGCGCCCAAGATCATGACGCACTCCACTCACATAACCACTTAACCAACCAGTCCACCGCCAAGCATGCATACACATGAAATCGGAGTCGGATTTACGACCTCTCTTGCACAGGCAAGGTCATACTTTAATCGTCCAGATGCACATGAGTAGTGCAAATTTGGTCTTCAATTCACTAATCTCAGTTTTCCGTATACGAAAACTTGTAATAACCCGAAGAAATTGGACTTTTTGGCACATACGGTCGTTTTGATTAATCTGTCTTTCAACGGTATTTGCAAAAATAACCTGTGGCGCGACGGCCACCGCGCGCCCGCGCTGAGGTTGCGACACGTACCCGCGGGCGCACGCCCACCCCGCGCCCGCCCCGCCACGTCCACCCATGCCCGCCAGCTCAGCTGCCCATTATTCCCGCGCCGCACGGCCAGCCCGCGCCCACCCTTGCGTGCCGCCACGTTGCGCGGGCGCGCGCTCACTCTGCGCCCGCGCCTTTCTTTTTTTTTCTTTTTTTAGATACAGAAACATTTTTTTAAATAATTTTTTTTTGCTACAGTGTGGGCGCAGGCTCACCCTGTGCCCGCACTGTAGCAATTTTTTTGTTATTTTTTTTAAAAAAAAACATTTATGCATATTTTTGTATGAATTTTTAAATATAGTAAATTGGGTTCAAAAATTATGAAATTTTTTGTGGAGTCTTCTAACACCGTGTACTTGCTTGTGACACCGTCAGAAGACTCTACAAAAAAATTTATAATTTTGAACCTATTTACTATATTTAAATTCATACAAAATATGCATAAATATTTTTAAAAAACAAAAAAATTGCTACAGTCTTGAGCGAAGGGTGAGCCTGCGCCACTGTAACAATTTTTATTTTTAAAAATGTTTGCATCTAAAATGAAAAAAATTGAAAAAAAAAAGAAAAAGAAAAGCGCGGCGCGAGTCGTAGCGCGCGCGCGCGTGGCGTGGCGACGCGAGGTGGCGCGGGCTGGCGTGGCGCGGGAATAGTGGGGCGGGCGCGGGGTGGCGTGCGCGCGGTCGTGTCACAACCTCGTAGCGCGTAGCGCGGTGGCGTCTTGCGCTCGCGCTATTTTTGCAAATACCGTTGAAAGGTTGTTAGAAGTGTAAATACGACTCGAAAATTGACCGTATCGGCCAAAAACTCAAGAAATTGTTAATTAATCTGTACGATTATACTTTGTTTGGTAGCATTATAAGATTTATTGTTTGCTTCATAGATACTGCACCTAAAAAATGTCACAAGAAACCATCTAATAACGTATATTTTGTATGGTAGCCATCGCATGTATATCACATGTTGATGGAAACAATACGCTAATTTTGGACTGCATGATTGTCAGTACACCGAGGGGTGTTAATCCGATCGGGATTATCCGTTTTATCCAGAATCTGTATCCGGACTATTCGATTTGTATTCAATATGTTGAGACTCAAAGAGTGTCAATCAGATGTTGAGTATCCGTTTTATCTGGCATTCGTATCGAAGACTATTTAATTCCTATTGAATGTGTTGACACCAACGTACGTGCTGATTGTGACCTGCAAAAGTCCTGAGCGTAGATAGTTGTTGTTCCAATCAAATATCATTGTCCAGGTTCTACACAAATGCCAATCAGAAGAAACAAGGCTACTTTTTGCAAGTTGGTTAACACCTACGACAAAATAGCATTCTTATCTGGTGGGCTCTATACTAGTACTACACGTACGGATGTGTCCGTTCTAGCTGCACATTTGCATGCATGGACTGCGACCATTTGGCCAATCGAGGCAGCCTACCAGATTTAGCTAATTTTACCGACGTGAGGAGTTAAAAAAAAAAGGAGTGTCTAGAAAACTTGCGAAAACAGTCATATTTTGAACCGCAGAATGAGATCAGATATCATTCATTTTAGAAACATGTTTTAAAAAGAAACTCAACACACATCTCAACGCATATCAAACGGTTCAAGAAAAAAACGATGCAAGTTTTCTAGGCGATGCATGGCATACTACAAGGTAATCTCTTGAGTTCATGTGATGGATTTACTTTGATGCATGGCTAATTAGTTGCTAAATTAATTACCTGCTCAGCCTCGGACTGGAACACCGAGCCCAGCATGCTGTGCAAGGAAGAATCTGCCCATTGATCAGGCTTCGCCATTTGGTGCTGCAGCGACAAGCCTTCTCCTCCAAACTGGCCCGTGTAGTACAGGTCAGGCTGCAAGCCGCCCACCTGGAGCCCTCCGGCGACCATCGCCGCCGCGACGATCGCCTCCTCGCCGCCTCTGTACGCCGGCTCCGGCATCGCCAGGCACTCCGACAGCGTCGGCAGCTGCGACGGAGCGGTGCCGGCAGAGACGGCGGCGGCGGTGCCGTTCTCCCCGCTGCCGCCGGCCTTCTCCGGCAGCTGGTACCCTAGGTACTCTTCCTTATACTCCTCCAAGAAGGGGTCCATGGATGGCAAAGGAAGGTTCTCGCCATGAACGTAGGACGAAGAGCACGACAGAGAGGAGGGCGTGTTGCTCTTGATACTGTTGCTGTGGGCGTTGTTGATGTACACCTTGTGCAGTGGGCTCTGCGACCTGCCCTTGCCATGATTATGTAGGCCGTACGGCGTTTGCCCGCTTCCCTCCACTCCATGCACGCCATGGACGTAGCTCTGGTGGTGGTTGCCATGGCTAGCGGTGTCGAGACTGGAGAAGGTTGATTTCCTTGGGGAAGAGACCATCTCTCTCCTAGGTGAGGTCACTATGTAGTCTCTCTTTGGTGAAGAGACCATGTAGTCTCTCTTTGGTGAAGAGACCATGTAGTCTGATCTCTTGGGTGAGGACACCATGTACTCCCTCTTGGGGGAGGATGCCAGGAAGTCCCTCCTAGGGCTGCACGCCATGAAGTCCCTCCTAGGGGAGGACATCAGGAAGTCGGCGGCGCCGATCTGGTCGGCGAAGAGCGACTCCCACATGGCGATGTCCGGCGACTGGATCTCGACGTCGATGTCGTCGTCGAACCTGAGCGCCTGTAGGCCGGCTAGGGCGTCCTTGGCGTCGGGATCAGTGGTCGACGCGACGATGTTCGACTCCGAGACGGAGGCCGTGGGCGATGTCGGCGCCTGCTGCTGCTGTAGCTTCGCACCGGCGGTCGTGTCGGCGCAGTCGAGCATCGCCATGCTTGAACACACGAGAGATCGGTGATCACCTCTGCCTACTACGGCAACAAGGATGCATGTAACAAGAGAACAATACTGCTTTCTCCTTTGGCAGCAACCAACGAACACAACTCTACTCAGGTTGGCATTGAGAAAGCTCTAGGTTTCAACGAATTCCAGCTTATTACAAGGCAAGTTTATGAGAGAGGAAAGTGAGAGGAAGCTTGAAAATTTGCAATGTGTTTGGCTTCTCCTTGTCCAGCTTGATTGGAGGTGTTGAAGGCAGGAAGGATAAAGAGCTAGGAGAGCTGCGTGCCATGAATAGACGTGCTTGGAGGCATTGCGTTGGCCTGCGCACACCATGTCAAAAGAGTGTTTTGGCCGGTTGCTCATGACATTCTTTGCTATTCCCTTTTTACTCTTTTGGTTATAGTTGTGAATTTTTTAATTAATTAACCCTTATTTTATTTTATTTTTATTGTTAACTCATCGCAAACTTTATTTCCAAATCTAACCCCTTTGGTCACGCCACTACCTATGACGTGACAAAACAATATTGTCACGTTAGCACCGTATCTTGTTAAGCTCTTGTTACGCCACCACTAGTGACGTGACAGTGTTGTTTGGTCATACCACAGGTGGTGACGTGACCAAAAGTGTTATTTAGCGGACTTATCCTATGGTGTGATAATGTTGTTTTGTCATGCCACGGTGATGGCGTGACCAAATGGGTCAAATTTGGAAATAAGTTTGTGAAGGTTAAAAATAAAATAAAATAAGGGTTAATTAATATAAAAAAAGTTTTATAGTTGTTGCGCGCCTATTGGTAGAGGGCACCTTCCAACAAAGCAATAAAATAGGCCTCACAAGAAACCAGCTCTCTTCCAAAGCAGAGGAGACAAACAAGAGACTCAATTGGGAGGAAACCCTAGGACACCATTGATAAAGAAATGTGAGGACAGACAGTCCTCTTACATGTACCTTAGAGGAGTTCCTAAAGGATGCAAGACAGCCTGTGTCATTCTTATGGAAGTTACATTAACTCAGAAGACATCATAACTTAAAAGCTTTTGCATGGTTCTCCTTTCTTTTAAGAGTTATTAGGAACAGGAACAAGCATTAGAACATTTGTTTTTTTCTCTAACTGCTGATCATGTAGGAATGACTACTTGACGCCAGGGTTTTGATCACCGATTTTTATTTTTTACCGGGGTTCACTGGTAAAACCGATTTTGCCGATTATTGGAAAACTTTGGTCAAATTTGGTCAAAATTTTCAAATCAAAATTTGGATTTTTCGAAGTTAAACAAGAAAAGAGTCAAATTTCTCTTGTATTCGTCAAAATTCAAGCAAATCCGATTTTTTTTGCCGGTTTTTACTTTTACCGGGTACCCAATAGAACCGAAATTTGCAAAAAATTAGTCGGTTTTCGGCCGGTTATCAAAACCCTACTTAACACACAAAAAGTAAAATGATTTTGTTTTAGTAATTACAAGTTACACTCATTTTATAAAAAAAAAAGTTAACACAAAAGTACATTTATATACGGGTAATAAACTAATAATGAGGTGGAAACCTCTTATACAGTATTTTGGAGTGTGTGGATGAGAAACTAGCTAAGAGTACTCGTCCATATATGTATGAGCATTGATAATGTCGTCCGCCTAGGCCTTGGATTTCCCAAAGGCACAGTGTGGTTGGAGCTGTCCCCATAGTTGTGTTCTCTTGGGAAGCATCCTAACTAGCTTAATTCCCTTGTGTTTTTCTCCTATGTCCCCTTTCTACGACATACTATGGAATATTACATACATATCTCCTTTGGACTATGTTGCCCACATGACAAAATGTATATGGGTATCATATCTCTCTACCAAAAGAGACCAATGCATATATGATATACATCTCTCTCTCTATATGCATGAAGAATTTTTTTCCTGATTTTTTTGGCAGGAGAGGAGAGGACAATGCATGTCTCTTTCAAATGGGACCCATGAGGAGCCCAATTGATGCATGCTACGAGATGGACACACGTGAGCCAGGACAGCTTCATATCTTAGGTTTGGATGCTTCTTGCTTGGCTTATTAGGCTGCCATTCAGGTGTCTTTCTTGTTTGCTCTTGAGATGGTAACACCTTGATGATAACTTCTTTAAATGTACCCTCCAAGAAAGATAACTCCTATTGCTGTTAGAATACGATTGGATTAAAAACAACCAAAGTCTTGTATATATTTTGAAGTAATTGATGGACAGCTAAGGCTATTATAAATTAATCTTAGCTATGACAGATATCATTCTACTATTTGTATACAAACCAATTAATGAGTGACTCAATGTAATGTTATGGCCAGTTAAGGAGATAAATACGATTCTTTCAAAAAAATAGTTACCATTACAGGCCTCATTACCTCATCACTTGTTTCATCAAACTGCATAACCATCATTTGATGTGTCTTTCACTGATTCTTTTGAATGATGCATGTTCTCTTCGCTGGTTAGATCAAGAATTTAGGTGATTCTCTTCTTAATATATGGTCTCTTATGATTTTTTTTTTTTTTTTGCGAGCAGTTTTTGTCTGAAGATTGTGAACCCGTCTCTAATGTTATTTGAGAAGCAAGCTAATTTAAGCCACCAAAAGCATGTAGTGGTTATAATATGTGATTCTGTGGGGCTATATTACACTTTTTACGCCGAATGTTTTGGCTAAGATCAAATGAGCCTATGATAGGTGGAGTTTACGGCTAAGAAACTGTAGTGTACAATAACTGTAATTGCAAGCCAAACGTTTGCTAGGAAAAAGTCAAACAGGCCTTGAATTTCGAAAATTTTGGCATCAAACCGAAGAGGCCATTAAGTCCTTGAGGGTGCGTATTCGTCTTCCATAGGTAAAGGATTCTTGAGGCTACACAGATAGGTTCCCTTTGTGGTACACATAAAAGAACAGGTCCAGTAAACTAGGCAAGAACCCTACCAACGGCATGCGTTTATACTTTATAGATCTCATCAAATTCCTTGATTTCTCTGGCTTACATCCGTACGCTGGGATTCCATTTGGGCTTTACCACCGGTTGAAATTTGTACTCCCAATCATGCAAACGTTAATTCCAAAAACAAATCCTGCACATATATGCATGGGCATGTTGATGGATTTTTTTAAAATAAATAAACATTTTTACATCTTATTTTCAAGGATAAACCTGTCCACAACTTATTTTTAAAAATAAACCGTGCCAGCAACGCCACAAATGATGGCATTGCTTTGCAAATGATATTTGCAGCCCCATAGGGAGTTCCAAACTTATTTTCAAATATGGACATTGCTTATACAACGCTACCATCCAAGGCATATTGCCAGGGCTATGTTGCAAGGGTGGCGTGATGTGGCATCCCGTTTTCGGATGTCGTTTGGTATTTTTCCGTTTGTCTTCTTGGTTTTCAAAATCTATTTTAAATTTTGGTGTAATTGCAAAATTCGCTGGTTCTGTCTCATTTCAAGTCGGAATTCAAATTTTAGCTTGAACTTTGGTTTCAAATTCAAACTTCAGCTATTTCAGATTTGGTTTATTTTGAGTTTATTATAGTCCTCTAGTTTATAGAAATCCCTTTCCTCTGTTTTGTTCCGAATTTCCGTCGGTCGTTCATTCCCCGCGCGCCGACTCGACCACCCTCTCGGTCCCGACCACCTCTCGGTCTCGACCACCCTCTCGATCCCGACCACCCTTTCGGTGTCGACTAGGGTCGCTCAATTTCAACCAGATCCTCTGACCAGGTCCGACCAGCCCCGCTTGTCAGCCCCCTACTCACTTTCTCTTTCCTCTCTCTTTCTCCATAGCGTCGTGCGCATTAAATACCATCTGTGCATTAAATGTCGTTGTCTCTGCTGCGCTGCTGCGACGTGCACATTAAATGCCGTCGTCCCTGCTATGTCACCACAAATCCCATCGCTCCATCTTGTCACCCGGCTCCCCCTCCTTCCTCTATTAATGGAGCACCAGGGAGCCCTTGCCCTCTTGTCCCCCCCCCCCTACCAACTCTCCCTCTCTCATTCATGTTGCTGTGGTTTGCCCAAGCTTTGCGCTCCGAGTTCAAGCCACCGCGCACATCCTCTTGGTCCTCGCCGCACCAATGTCGTCCCCTTTTTACACCCGCGACTTTTCGTGTCCCAGAGCTCCTTGCAGTAATCCCCTTACTCTTTTTCAGTTTTGTTTCGTAGGAGTCGTTGCTCTTCCCCTTCTCCTTCGGTCCCGACTGGCCCCGGCATCACCATCCTCCTTTGCCTTCGACCGTGAGCCTCCCCGCTGCCATTCATCACCCGCCGACCTCCTTCGGTCTCTCTCTCGGTCTAGGTGAGTTCCTCGTACTCTGTTTCTCTTTCTTTCGACCACGTCGAGCAGTCAAGTCTTTTCTTTCCTTTGACCGCGTCGAGCAGTCAAGTCTTTTCTTTCCTTCGACCACATCGAGCAACCCTTCTTTCGAGCTGATAGTTGAAACCTTCTTTCGACCAGGTATTCAAACCTTCCTTCGACTTGATAGTTGAAACCTTCTTTCAACCAGGTAGTCGAACCCATCCTCCGACTTGATAGTCGAAACCTTCTTTCGACCAGGTAATCGTATCCTTTCTACGACCACGTCGAGTAGTCACATCCCCTCCTTCCAACCAGTGGTCGAAACCTCCCCTTCCGACGACGCGTAGTCGGATGAGCAATACTCGAAACCAGAGCTTCGAGGGCTCCGTTCTCTTTCGTTTTGACTCCGATTTCAGTGAAACTTGTTTCTAAATTTATCTAAATTCAAGATCTTGCTTTTCGCTCTGGTCTTATTTAATTTCGAGTTCATTTGTTATTTCTTTAGTATTTATTTATTCTCCTTGCTTGTTTGCTTTTTTTTTCCGGTACGTTCGTCCGAGTATAATTCGATGAAGCGGGAGACCTCCTTTTCGATCAAGCATAAGACTACCAAAACTCCCCTACAGCAAGACGAGTCAATACTTTGATCATTTTGAGCCTACTTTTTACACAAATTTGTTCCTTTAAATTACCCATATGTGCATGATTTAATTCTTTAAACAAATGTATGTTAAATCTTAAGATAGTTAAATACTCATTTGATGCTTAATTAATTATTATGCCATCCTTTGATAGTCGAATATATTATTCCTTGTCACCCTAGTATCTATGTGGTAATTTACTAGCTAGGTTGTAATTAAGCGATATGCTAGTCTTGCTTAAGTAACAGGGTATTAAAATACCCCAATCATCATCTCTTAAAACATGAATTCATTTTGAGGCAGTCGTGGGAGGTACTCGACTGATGTATTTGTGAGATAAATTGGTTTTCTCCTCAAAACCCCAAACTGCTAGCTCCACATATGGGCGGATAGTATGATGGTGGGTGTTGATGTAGCCCGAAAATGGGGGGTATGCGGTATGAACCACCCATGAGGACCTTAAGGACTTAATCCGGTGATGACCTCCTATTGAAAAATATGTGTGACCACAAGTTTGCAAAGTGCAACTTAGCTTAGTAAAGTTATTGAACCCTAAAAGCCATCTCACTGGAGGGGATTGAGGTAATAGCAAGCGACAAGATGTGTTCCGGCTTCAATGGGACACCGTGGTAAGGTGAAGTTACCAGCTACGATAGTCGTTGTGGTAGGGGCCAGATGCGCTAGTCGTTGTGATAAACATCCCACATAACTTATAGGCGCAGCCCATATGGGTGAGATGACGGAAGGGTCAAGATAATTCAAATAGTTACTATGATGATCCTCAACCACACCACCATGGAATTGTGTGGGGCAACGAGTTGATTGTCTTTTGTAGGTAAAGTGTATAACCTCTG
Organism: Ampelocalamus luodianensis; assembly: GCA_036346255.1. NCBI lineage: Eukaryota > Viridiplantae > Streptophyta > Magnoliopsida > Poales > Poaceae > Ampelocalamus > Ampelocalamus luodianensis. Next base: position 41,535,839 of record CM070637.1, read on the forward strand.
TAGAGTGTAAACTGTTTAAACAACCGTGCTTACGGTCAAAGGCAAACATGAGAACTTTACTAGAGTTAGTTCTATTTCCAAAGAAACTTGGTCGGGCTAATGTAAACCAGGCTTAGTGTTGTTCCTAGGTGGTCGTACACAGTATTGTTCCTAGGTGGTCGTACCCAGTGTTGGTAATAGTGGTCGTAGCCACATTCCAAATATGCATAGGTGGAGGTAGCCTCTGCTGTTTTTAATACTGCACAAACTCTCTTTAATAAAATATAATTTGGTTAAAATGCTAATGATAGGCATTACTATGGTTGATATTTGAAAACCTTGCTTTAGCAAATAAAAGAACTCGAGCCACCTTTGTTAAGCTTTGCATTTATATTATTGCATCTTATGTGTTGGCTCGCAAGTACGGAAGTTGTACTCACTCTTGCTCCTTCCTCCAACCTTCAGACCGTGCAGATCTTGGAGACTACGACTACTACGAGGACCTCGAAGTCGATGGACAAGGCAACGACGAAGAGTAGCCTATTGTCGAGTAGTCTTGGTCTCGTCTCAGTCTAGCTGGCTCGTTGGTGCTTTCGTTCGACTGGTAATGTCCGATGTCCTTGGTCAATACCAGTCGTACACGAGCTACCCCAGTCGCTGCCTGTGGAGAGATGTGTTCTACCTCCCCTTTTGCGTTCGCTATAGCTTCCGCGGGTATTTGAGTTGTAATCATTTGGCATGTTTGGCCCTTATGTAAAACTTAGCTCGATGTGGTCTATGTCACTCTGATGTTTGAATTCTAATGAATGTTTTGGTCGATATCATATATGAATTGATTCAGTGATGTATTCTGTGAGTGCTATCTACTAATCCAGTAAATAGCACAGTGTATTCATAGAGGATTTGGATTCTGCGAAATCCGGGTCCGACACATGACGTTGTCGAGAAATGTTTTTTTTTTTTTGAAATAAGACTGGGAAGGTTTTTTAAAAATATTAATGAAAAATTATTTAATAAAAATTCTGAAGTATATTGACTGCTTTTTGTCAAACGCTTAAGCTTTTAGGGTGAATGGGTTGTTGCAGGAAAGTTAATTTAAAAAAAATCTAGAATTATCATATAACAACAGACTCGTGGCCTAGATCTATCGAATTGAACAAACAAAACAAACTTATAATTTGTATCCAATTTGTCTGAATGGTGAATTATTGAGTTTTGGATTGCATGATTGTCACCTACATGATTGCTCGATACTTTACTGAAAAATGCTTGACTTCTAAGCAGTTACTGCTGATTGAAATATGCACCGTTCCAAATTCTGCACAGATGCCAAGTTACATGCATGTGGGTTAACACCTAAGACAAAAAAAAAAAACAACAAACTTATCTTGTGGAAGTCTGGAGCTCTATTATTATGTGCGCCGACGTGTTGTGTTGTGCAGATGTCAACTGTCTAGCTAGTTTGAAGCTGTCTGTGACGAGTGTTCAAGTTCTAGACTTAGAGTTAGTGTTTATCGATTTTAGGAGTACACATATGTATGTATGTTCAGTAGAAAAACATGTGTCCACGTTTCTAAGACCTTAGGCGCCTTCTATAAATTTCAAGCGTGTGTAGAGGACGTGCACGCGTGTGTGCATGAGTAGTGCGTGTGCATGAGTGGTGCGAGTGTGATTTGTGTTGGGTGCGTGCATTCGTCTTGTACTATCCGAAGAAACGGTCTAGCTAGTTGCATGTTTTGTGACCATTTGGCCAATCAAATCGACAAGCGTGTGCACGAGGATAGGAAGTTACCATCTCGCATATCAGAATCTGAATCTTTTATCAGAAGCGGCAAATCTCAATGTACCACGAGCATGGCACTGCATCTTGTTTTCAGTCCAGAAAAAATATTGGCACATCAAGTTTAGGAAGATAAGACACCACACAAGCGGCAAACAGGGATTAAGCTTTAGCTTATATGAGCTTTCTTTGAGGTTGAAGTAGGCCAAATAGATAAAAAGTCTTTGAGCTCTTGTGACCTAAACTTAGTTTGTACTAGAAGCCCTAAGAGGATATATCTGGTGCATCTTACATCTTCAGTGCTCCTACATCCCACCACTAAAACCACATTCATAAGGACATTAAAATTTCCAAAAAAAGAAGAAGATAAATCATCAAATGATGATGATGAAGACTCATGCAACTTTAGTAGCAACACTGCTGCATCTAGTGGGTAGTCAGGACTTAAAAGTCTGTTTTGGTCAAATATTAGAGGTAATCAATTTTTATGTGGTCTTCTCTAAAATGGTATTCCATTTGCATCACTCGCTACGCCACTGGCTGCATCGCGTTTTTTTTTGATTTAGACTCTTTTTGAAACACAATAGCAAAACTACCCTTGGCGAACCAAATGACAAAAAAATATCCCCGCCGCTAGGGGTGGATATCAAGTCAAGTGCTCGTATTATCGAGCTTTTTCTGAAAATGACACAATTTGATTTAATATCATTTTATTTATAGTTTGAAAGAGCCGAGCTGAGCCAAAGAAAAATTCAATTTCATTCAAAATCGACTCATTTTAATGTTTAACCAATTAGCGAGTGTAATATGAGCAATTTTAAAGCAAGCCAACAAACTCCACTAATAAGCTTTTTTTCCCACGCGTACCCACCCCACGAAATCGCCACAACGGGTCACGTGCCGCTGACCTAGATCGCGACAAGACACATCAAACTCCCAATGTGTGACAAGCGACCTACTACGCACCAGGCTGCGATGTTTTGCTATTTCGTTTAAAAAGGTACAGCTACGTGGTCGCATGAAACAAAAACAAAAGGTACTTTTGTTTTGGTTTTTTTTCACTTTTTGTCGAACAGCTGGAAACCACTACCCACCGTTGGCTCTTATTAGGATTTTGCGCGATCACGCGTCATGCCACAAGATTCCGCGGTGCAGCTCAGCCCATGGAACAATCAAAACCAAGTGAAGAGGGGGGAAAAAGTAAGCATTCCATTTACAAATTGGCAATAGCCATGAAATGCTGGGAACTCAAGTTTGGCATTTTGCTGTCCAGTTGAGTGACATACACTAGTCCATTAGCTAGCTAATGGACCAATGCTACATGGATGCTCTGCAAAAACTTTGAACAAATGGAACATAAGAGGTGCCTAGAGTTTCCTACAACTGTGCTAGACAAAGGCATTGCTGAGTTGCTGATACCAGTATGCAGTTGAGCACATACAGAACTTGTGCATGCATATGGCAGTTGTGCATCACCTCATGTCTCTAGATTTGACCATCTGCTTTCTTTCTGATATAGCATGGCAACAACAACGATATACAAGGCATGAAACAAAGCCTCACCTTTTTCCTGTAACCTTCCTACATGACAACAGCAACAACAACGATATACAAGGCATGAAGCAAAGCCTCACCTTTTTCCTGTAACCTTCCTACATGACAGCTCCAGTTTTACCAACATGACGCCCGCTCAATAGCTTACCAAAATTGGAACCATTAGAGACCCCACACAAATTAGCGACATGGCCATTTCAAAATCCTGGCCATTCCAACCTACACTAGCTCACTAGCTCCTTGTGTAAGCGCCTAGTGCAAAACTGAGCTCTTCAATAGAGGCGTCTCGTCTTGTTCACCTCCTATAGTCGCGTTGAATTCTTGTACGATGGAAGAACATGGTACCTTTTCACATGGTCTTTCCTTGACCTACAGTATGACATGAGGCGTCTCTCATCCACCTCCCCCGTGTTCGATAACCCGACACCATATTCCAATAATCTCCTCACATCCCTAGGAATGGGACTCTGCCACTGACCATCCCACCAAGCGTGTGGGAGGAGCGGGGTTAAGGCGCATTGGTGTGGCTGGTGCTGACAGCTCAAAGGCCCAGAGTATCTGTTCCAGATATGGCCCCAGCCAACCTGTGTCGAGAGCCCATCGACCAGTAAGTTACTGTGGATGCTGCTTAAGAATGTGAAGTTTGCACTTGAGGGCTCATGACCTAATACAACAAAATGGCAGACTAAATTATGTTGGGATTTAAGACTGAACAGACCACAGAAGAAAGTTTTAATGGATAGGAACACAAGGATATTTACCGTGTCTATTAGCTGCAGCCAACGCCGCAATGAGTTGTGCATACGTTGTCCCCACACGGCGATGTGCTCCAGTGACAACTGCGTATCTGGCATGTGAAGCCAGAAAGAAATCAACAAAAGCTGCCCACCTTGGAGCTGACCCCCAGTCTCTTGAACGAAAATCCAAAGGCTGCACAGGAAAGGATATAATTTGAGGGAATAAAAATACGCTTCTTTGGATGTGCTACCAAGTAGATGCAGATGTCTCCACTGAAATATACTGATAACATAGGCTTATGTGGATTGTCACAGAATTGTGGCACAACTTCTATATAAAATGCCTAGGCTGTCATAAGTTCACATGTATATGCAAGAACACCAAAATATGAAGAAAAAAATGACATACAGAAATGAGAATAAAAGAAAACAAAATGCAAACAAGATCAACTAATAAGTGAATCAAGTTCAGATGTTAAAATGAAAGATGCACCATATGATATGAAACACAGTTGCATTTTAATTGATCAGGGAATTACAGAGAATATGGAAACTTCATGTAACATCAGGAGAATGGGATGGGCAGCTTCAGAATAAGCAAAATATGATTATGTAGTACTACTGAAGTAAATTTAAGAAAGATGTCAGTTTGGTATGTTTGATCTAGCCTATATGATCCTTGATGTAAATCTAACATCCATGAAAGTACTTCTGAAGATTTCAGTAAGTAGCTGTCAAACGCTGTAGACAACACAATGAAATATTTTTCAGGTAAGAGAGAGTAACGTACCTTATCATTTCCATTCATCTCTAGACCAAAACTCTTAGCAAACAATTTGTAATCAAAATAAATTACCTGCCCATAAAGTAGAGAATAATGATCCAATTTCCCCTTTCCCAAAAATTCCAAAATAATTGATTAAGAATACTTGAAATCTAACCAAGATCCACAATTTTCGGAGAAAAAAGTATAAGGTTCATCTGATAGTATTTGACCAAGCAACTAACCTCTGCAAACTCACTGATCTCTTGCTTTATCTCCTTAACAAATGATGGTGTGTCTGAGATCAATGCCACCTGAGGTGTACCCTTCAGATGACAAATCTGTATAGCTCTCTTAATACAACTAACTGCAGCTTTTCTTGCTCGTACTGGCCTATTCACAAAATGAGTTATCTTCAGCTTCTCAAATCATATGATGTGGAATAGTTGCTAATAAAGATGATCTTCATGATATAGGTGGTGGTCATTCTCAAGCTGAAAGGTAAGGTGCAGAGACTTCAACTGAGCCATCACCATTTGCATTACTTTATTAAACTTCTGAAATATTTCTAAACTATCCCCTTTGTTGCATACACTGGGCATGAGATGATATACTTGGTAACATTTTTTGCCAGAGGACTAAACCTTAAATTCAAAGACTTATACACCAGGAAGAAAAAGCCAAAAAAAGGTTGACTTAGGTTTCTGTTGAAAATTCAAGTAGGAAGCAGCATATTTCAATGCTTACTGATGAACCAAATCTGTTGACATGTGAATCTCATGATGTCAATATCCTATTACACTCGTTTTAAGTGAACATGGACCATTTAAAACAGCTTTCTTCCATTTATGCCGCATGGAGTGTTTCATACCTATTGGTCATCATGCGCATGTGCAAAACAATATGTGGACTGGAACCCTTCAAAGCCCACTGAACTGCTTTTTGGACTGTCTGGGAGGGAGATATGATTACTCGCATAAGTTCCCCAAATGTATTAGGCCTGGCATGTAATGAGTTTGGGGATCCAAAAAGTGTTGTAGCGGCAGTTTTAATTCCAGGATGAACATTCTTCAGAAAAAACTGGATCCCAACTGCATCTGTTGTGCCGTCAAACCTAATGTTGTGAACAAGTAACACCATGTCAGCACGCTTTGATCATTACATTTAGCTTTCCCAAGAAAATTAATGGTCAAGTAAAAGAAGAAATTAAACCCCACCCAACGTAAACAGAAATCAAATTCAACTGAGCAAACAAAACAGAAAATAAGAATTGAAAAAACCGAGGTGCTTCAATTATGGTTACATAGGAAATAAGAAGGAAAACAAATATTGCACAGCCAGTTGTAAAATTAGATTAAAAGAAGAATTTATGGATAAACATGAAAGAAATGTAAATTGTGACTTTAGTGTTGCCTGCCACTATCAAATTTGAGCAAAGTAAACTGTGACTTTAGATGCTAAAAGCATAAAATGATATTGCAAACAAATAGGTAAGATCACAGTGATTATACTTTTGTGTTTTTATTTCATAGATAACTAATGTCCACTCATAACCTTGCTATGCTTGAGGACTATGAAACTTTTTATGTAGCCAGAATGGAAAACAAAAACAAATCATCAAAAACATTGGTAAAAGTTTGCTATTGCAAAACAGTATATGGAACCATGAAAAGGAAAGCACTATGTTGGGTGAATATACAGTGAAAACAACCTAAATGTTGCAAACCCGTGAAAACCATGTCTTCGAAGTTTGCAACATTTAGGTGGTTTTCACCCTATATGTCCCCAACTTTGTTAGCTTCATATGTTCAGAAGTACTGCAAAGGTATCTGACTCCAAGAAAAGAGACAAGACTGATCTGAAGCAAAATATACAGAAAATGTGCTTGAATTCAAATTTGTGGCACTGTAGACTAAAGATCTAGTTTGGCAGTTCTAACACAAGAAAAAAGGAAGAAGAACCAGCTTGAACAACTTGGTAGGAAATGCAAGTCTTAGCACTCAATGCATTCAGAGGTTCTAAGTTAACTTGGTCAGATTATCCACTTTCCACATTTCTTTTCTCCAATTCCTTGTTGCAAAAGAACCTTTATGTGTTTCTACTTTCTAGAATTAAACATAAATGCATATAATTTGCCCCGTATATACAACCTCATCTAAGTTAGCTGTTTCCATTTGCTGACTGCAACTGCATAAGCACGTGGCAAACTAAGGCAATACAGTTGAACAAACTTGTACGTCAAAATTGGGGATTGATCAACATCTTTCAGTTTTCTACCTAACCATCCCATTTATCATGATTTGCATCAAGATTCTTCACAAGACATGTTGAAAACAGCAATTTTTGGTCAGATCTGAAAGGGGGAAATACAAAAGTACATCACAAACATATTGAGGTGGTGCCAAGAATACAAATTGTAAAAAAATTAACTGATTGAACTAGGTTGTAACTGTAGTGCTAACCAGATGATTGGATCTTTCCAGCTATTCCAGTCACTACATAGAACATTTGTCTCAGATGGATTTTCAAAATTGTCTACCCTCATGTTCAGATCTCGACCATATGTTCTGGCGCATCGATTTTTCCTCCATAAATGCTTGATTTCTCCAATAGTAAACGAATGGTTGGTATAAGAAATGTAATCTCCAAAAGGATATAATCCCCTGTGAAAGGAATAGACAAATGGTAAGAGTATAGTGATCATCAATTACCACTATTTGTGCGCTACATTTCAAAATTATTTGCATCAAATTATGTTACAGATTCATAATGATTATTGCATATAAATTACTTTATAGATCTAAATATGGAGATACCAAGCAGAAATTTGAAAATCCTTTTGTGAATTAGAGTCATAACTCATATGTAATCTTCATAGGACAATCACTCCAAAGTATACCTTAGCAATGAAAAGGAAACAAATCATGCAATTACTAGGATTTAGTGCTTGGAACCTATCACATAAGTAGGAAACGCCTCATAGATAAAGATGAAAAGTAATTGAGTGTAAATGCATATGCCTGGTTTGCCCGATGATCAGGGACCGGTTTAACATAACACTCAGAGCTGCTGATGTTAAGATCTTGTACATTTCATTGCCAAACCCAGCTTCAGATGCTTTCCCCAGCACAAAGCCTTGTTTGCAGAACTCATATGCAGGCAGTCCTCTCACTCTCGCAGCTCCTGACAAGTTCATTGAAGAAGTAAACATCGGGCTCCGGAACCCACCTAGGAACTGCAATTCTCTATTCAAAACTAGATTGACTAGCCATAAACTCTTGACAACATCACAGTTTGAGTCTGGTTGTTTATACTGGTGAACGACAAATGCAACGGCAGAGATCATTTAGAAAGAGGTTTACTTCAACAGTGAAACAAGAGCTGCTGTCGGGTTCAGACATGGTAATTTGTAATGCATGAGCAACAGAATCGACTAGTGCCTTTTTAAGGTTTGGGGGAATCAGGTAGCACTACTTTTCTGCCTTTTGAACTTGCCAATTATGATAATCTTTTGGTGTGCTAGCAAGAAATGTTCACTATCTCAGAGTGGGGACGCCGGATGTTGTATGGCTGTTGCCTCCCTAATCGAATAAAAGCAAGAAATGTTCTTGTGTTGCTTTCTTGATACTATTTGTGCGCACATCAGCAATGCGGGGGGACAAGAAACAATATTTCAATTAACCTAACGAATCAATGGTAATAAAAATTGTGCCCAGCCAAGATTTTGAGAGATGAACCTAGACGATAGAAGAGCATGAAAGATCGAGGCTTTACATCGAATGGATCAGCTTTGTGAGGATCGGAGTACGCACCGTGGAGCACGAAGTGGCGCCGGATCAGCTCGCGGACCCGGAGGCTGGCCGCCTCCGGCGAGCCCCGGCCGGCGGCCTCCTCTCCCATCCTCTCCACCGTCGCGCACGTGGCCCCGCGGCTGCCCCCTCCAACCGCTACCTCCTCCGAACCCTCCGTCGCCGGAGGCGGCTCAACAAAGAGCTCGTCGGAGAAGTCGAAGGCGGCGGACGAAGAGGAAGGTTTGGGGGGTTTAGGGCCGTGGTGGTGGTGGAGGAGGAGGAGGAGGGCGGCCGCGGAGACGGCGGCCACGAGGAAGGCTCGCCGGAGCAGGAGCAGAAGGGAGCGGCCGCGCCGCCATCGCGGCATGAAGGGCCGAAGTGGGCAGGGAGACGGGCGTTTGCTGCGGTTGTAGCGGTTGGAATGAGGCGAGCACTCGGTAGCAGTGCGAGTGTGCGCTTGAGAGATGATTCTGTGAGAACCGTCGCCTCAGTCCAAACGATTCGCGTAGAATGGAATAGAATCACACATAAATACAAAAAAAAATTAACATAAAGAGATAAAAGTGTAGAAGATATTTTTCTTTTTTTATTCCTTCGTCAAGTACGTACAAGATATGAGAAACCTTATATATAGACTAATAGACCCTGTTAGGGTTGGATGGGGCGCCCATCCCGTGGGCCGGCTGCTGAAAGTCCACAGTTTTCCAACACTTCCCCTTGACACTTATCTCATATATTCATGCATCGTCGAAACTCGACAAAAATCTAGTGAAAAAAATTTAGAGAAAGAGCACATGATATACGTTGTGCTGCGTTGCACGAATTGTCCCATTAAAAACCTTAGCCGATAAACTTCAGAAAAACTCGTCAAGGGAAAAAGAGTACAATCCATCTGATTTTATTTAATCTCTAGAATTTATTCTTTGGGTACTCGATCTTCGTGATCAAGTTTCAATAATGAATTCGTGAAGATTCTCCCTCTGAGTTCTGCACTTCTCTAAGTCTCATCATTCTAATTCCACATATACATCTTTCAAAATAAGATACTGGAAGTGACTTACTGAATAAATCTGCAAAATTTTCACATGACTTAGTATGTAATACTTTAATCTTATCTATCTTTTGTAATTCATGAGTATAGAAGAACTTAGGGTTGATATGCTTTGTGAGATGACTCTTCATATAGCCCATCGCACTTGTGCAACACAAGCTACATTATTTTTATAGATAATAGTAGGAGTTTGCGCGGTATTAAATCCACACGACTAGTAGATGTGGTGAATCATCCGTCGAAGTCAAGCACATTCTCGTGAGGCCCCGTACAATTCTATAATTTTGAGTAGTTCGTCGAAATCGATACAAAACTTTGCTTAGACGATTTTCATGAAATTGCAGTTCCAGTACACAGAAATACATAGTATGTTTGTGACTTAGCTATATAAGGGTTCGATAGGTACCCGACATCTGTATAGTCAGTCATAGTCAGGTCTTGGTTCTTTTTGTATAACAGACCAAGGTCTTTGCTTCCTTAGAGGTATCGGAAGATGTCTTTTATTCCCTGTCAATGTCTTTTGGTAAGTTATGCATTGTACCTTGCTAATAGGTTTACAGTAAATGCAATGTCCGGTCTAGTATAGTTTGCTAAACATATGAGTGCTTCTATTGCACTTAAGTACGAGAATTCTGGTCTCAGAACTTTTTCCCCCTCTTTTCTAGGTCTGCATAGATCTTTATCTTGCTGCAAAGATTTCTCGACCATCGATACTTTCGAAGGGTATGCCTTTCCAAAGTCGAACCTTTCTAACACTTTTTGAGTGTAGGCTGATTGATGCACCAATATCCCTTTAGGGGTATGCTCAAACTGTAAGCCTAGAAAATATTTGGTTTACCTAAATCTTTCATTTTGAACTCCGACTCCAAGTAATAGCTTGCTTCCTTAATATCCTTCAAGTTTCTGATAACATTCAGATCATTTATATATACTAAGATTATACAAAATTCATCCTAAGATCATCGTATAAGTACACAGGGACAATCATTATTGTTCGTGTAGTCTTTCTTGCATAGAAAGTCGCTCAAGCGATTATACCACATCCTACATGATTTCTTAAGTCCATACAGTGATTTTCTGAGTTTCACACTATACAGATTTCTATTTGCTCTGTCTTGGATCGGGACAGGAATACCTTAAAGTACCTTTATATAAATATCTGAATCCAAATTTTCATAAAGGTATGCAGTTATCACATCCATCAATTTTATTTCTAAATTCAAGATCACTGCTATTAAGATCAAATATTTAAAGGTAACTCCGCCCATGATCGGGGAATATGTTTATTCATAATCAACTCCTGGACGTTGAGTGAAACCTTGTGCAACGAGCCTTGTTTTATATCTTACAACTTTATTATTTTCAGTTCTCTTTCGAACAAATACCCACTTATACCCTACGGGGTGCACATGAGGAGGCGTACAGTTTACAGGCCCAAACACCTCTCTTTTATTCAAAGATAATAATTCGGTTTCTATTGCCTTCTTTCAATCTTTCCAATCTGATATCTTCTTACATTCAGCGAGCGATGTAGACTCTAAATCAATATCGATGATTGTGGCAATTTTCTTTGCAAAATAAATATCGATATTGACTGTTGTCCTATTCATAGATTCTCCTATGGTCACATAGTTTATAGCAATTTTTTCACGGGACGATTCTTCTAATGCTTCTACTTCCTCACAATTGCTTTCAATTACGAGGGCAAGTCTCTTTAGTTTTTCAGTTCCGATGTGTGCACACACATCCCTGCTGGTTTCTCCCCCTGTGGGAATGTTCAAATCTGGTATACCTTTTTCTAAAGCTGTCATACTGGTGCTAGGTCTCAACCAGCTCCTTTTCTGGTTCTGGGAACTTCTGTGATCGGTTGTGTTAAGTCCTTCTTGTCTTTTTTCCCTAGGCGTCCTCGGCTACTTGGAATTCATTTAAAACAAATAAACAATAATAGTTTAACAAATATTTTCACAAAGCTCATGAAGCCTAATCAATTTCTTTCATATAGCCACATGAGTTGAATCACACAGCTATCCCTTCCCATTTGTTTTTATGAAAATCTACCCCTCGTGTGAAATCCCCGAGCATGTCCAAGACCGTGGATGCGACTATTCAAATAGATTGATTAACACTCTGCAGATGTTGTACACTTTACCCACAAGATATAATCAGTGTAGCTAGCTCCAATTATAACAAAACCTTTCAGAAATTTCATCTCGACAATCGACTCTCCCGATGTGCATATTGTCGATCCCTACCTCGCTCGTTGGTTCGATGTACACCGTTGGACCTGGAGAAAACGAACCGCCCACAAATGTGACCCTACAGAGTAGTCCACACCTCCACCCATCACAGAATACTTAACCTACTACCTGAGTAGCCAATGTCAATACTCTAAAACTTACTAAGTTAGGTTTGTCTCATATTAGACGTGGTCAAACCATTAGCTCAGTTCAATGGCACACCAAGTCAAGTCCTTAATTTACCAAAGCGAGACTACTAAGGTACTCTAAGTTACCAATATTCACAAACCCAATCACAGAGCTCCACCATATCACCATTCCTTCCACAAAGTTTTTCTAAATCTTTTCCTACCCTGTTGGTTAGGTACAACACATGCCATCAACGAGTGACAACATACAACACACAGTTTTCCCATAAAGTTGTTCCATAATCACTTAGTCAAGTTTAGATTTGCAACTCAAAATGAAGTCAATAGCCCATTATATGACTAAGCAGACTATTCGTGTCTAACCAACTAATAATTAACCAAGCTAGGGTGACAAAAGATCATGGTAATACAATGAGCAAGATGGATATAGTGAAATGAGTGTATAGCTAATCTCAAAGCATTTAAAGAATTAAATAATTAAAATAACATGCAATAGTTTGAATCAAAGTAGTTTTGAAAACCGAGTTCCATAAGGTCAAAAGTACAACTTGCCTTTAAATAAGTCTTGACACTAGTCTTGAGCTTGATCAACTTCTCCTTCCTTGAAAACTCCCAAAGTATCAACGTCTACTCGCAAACGAAAGCGAAAACATAAATAAATACCAAAATAGAGCAACAAATAAACTCCAAAAATTACATAAAAAATCACAGGAAGGTATATTTTGAATTTATATGAATTTAGAGACTTGAATGAGTTCAATCGGAGTTCGTATGACAAAGAACGAGCTCTCGGAAGATTTACATCTAAGAAAAAGAGAGAGAAAATACTATTTTAGTTTTTTGGATTTTTTCTAATGGAAATTCTGAAATATTACATCAACATGACGTCAGCAATGAATTTTGGAGTCAAAAGAAAATCTCAAAACTAGAAAATAGAGACTAACAGGTGGAACCCACGGTCTATGGACTAGGTCCATGGACTTGGTCAACGAGGCTATGGGCTCACAAGTCTATGGGCTTTGGCCCTAACATGTGGGGTCCACACGTTAGTGGCTTGGTCCATGATAGACTAGGTTCACCTAGGGTTAGGTTTAGGGTTTAGACGTGGCTAGCGGCGAGTACACGTGACGGGTGAGGTGGTGCTGAGGTGGGACTGACAACGCGACACATGGCAGACACGTGGGATGGAGAGGCTGATGTGGCAACGACGCGAGGTGAGGTTGACGTGGCATGCACCGGCATTAACGTGGCACCTGTGGCAGCACGGTTGTCAACACGTGGGCAGCCACGTCGACTAAAATTGACGGCTACCACCGCTCGAAGACGACGACGGTGACCGGTGGCAAAATGATGAAGATGTCAACCATCCGGATATGACTACTACTCCACATCATGGTAAAAGGATGGTTTTCACATTACTTTTTGTAAAAGCTAAGCAAGAGTTCAAGTTGGACACGTTTTGGAATTCAATTCGACCTCCGGAGATAACCCTGACTTCAAACATATATAACTTTCACATACGGAGTCCGTTTGAAGTCCACGAATACTTGGTTAAAAGCTTATCTCTTCCTCTTTCCAACGGATTCAGTCCCATCTCTAAATTCCTTTTGAGTATGTTGTAATCATTAGAAGAAGGTGTTGTATCACTTGTTTGGGCCAATTTGGACCTTGTAATCGTACCAGGCTGGCCACTCTAGGCAGCCTGTATTGTTCACGTAGTTACTATTCATACATGAACAATACCATCTACAGTACCACCCCGCCTATCCTAGTTATGTCCAGCTGTTCCACACTCTATTTAAGGTGGCCGCACCTCTCTAGTCTCCTTGAGTTTTGTTGATTGAAGTTTAGCTTTGCTATTTTAAACTTTGTCCTCTTGTTCGACGAGATCAATAGCGACATTGTCTTCGGAACCCCACTTATCAATATAATTTTAATTCCTATTCATAATTTCAGATTGCTTATTATCTTGTTTTTGCTTGTTCTTCGATTACATGCAGGAATAGACCTTAGTAGTCAGGCCAATCATACTTCTAGCAAGGTCAATAACAATCACAGAGTTGGTTCAACGATTGCGGGCATATTAGTCGTGTGCGATTGGTAGCCGAATCGTGAGAGTTGTCTCCACCAAAATCGAGTTATCCATCTCATCGAAAGATCGGGACACCCATTGTTGCATCAGGTGGTATCAGAGCCACAGTTGATCGATAAGAGTTTCCAGTTTTCTAGTAGTAGATTCATTTTTACCTACAGTCAACGAAAATCACAAAAAATAGGGTTAGTTTATCTTGTCCAAACCAAACTGTGCTTGCAATTTTTCTTTTCAGTTTGCTTGTTGAATTCTTGGTTGCACCGTCGTGTCAGGTTGCTGATTTCTAGTTCTAGTTATTGTCTAGTTGCAACTCGTGTTTCCTTTGTGTCACTTGATCGTTCTTTTAGGGTTCTTAGTTTTGTATCTAAAACAAAAACATTTGTGGGTTAGAACTCTTCTAATCCACACCAAAAACAGTATTCATTTCCACTTCATCTAATCCGAATTGCTTGCTGGAGTTCAAGTCGATTTCACCATGAAATTGAGAGGATTGCCGTGATATTTTGGGAGAGTTGGTGTCCGAGTCCAGCATCTACCCTTTGCTGTTATTTGCGACTTGCAGAAAACCCTAGGTCCAACCAAACAATAGAAGGAGAAAGAGGCAGCTGCATAAACAAAAGACGCAGTAGATAAAAAAAGGAGAAAAGAAAAGCGTGTGAAAATTGGTGGAGACCTTCTACATATAGCCACAAGCATTCACAAAAAAATTGAGCAAGTTTGGCCCATGGGATTGAAAGATATAGCAGATTCAATTTGAACCTGTGTCGGTTTCGAGTCCGAGTAGGATTCCGTTTTCGAGACACCTTCAGTAAAACAAGCATAACTTTTGCATACGGTGTCCGTTTTTGATATTCTTATGCTCGTTTGAAAGATAACGATGAGCCCAATCCAATAAAACTGACTTGCTTGTGCTAGTCGCCATCTAAGACCCCGAAAATTGGCCATCTTTAGCCCGAATTTGTGTCACAAGTTTTCAGTTTCTGTTTTTGCCGTTTCTTTCAGTCCCCCCTTCGAATTTGGGGTTTGCCTCAACTGCAAAGTTGTAGATCTCATTGAAACCTTTAAAAGAGAATATATAAGCCTTATAGAATTTTGTCTTTTCATCTTTTGAGACTAGCTGTTGTTTACTGCTTAAGCTCGAGAGCTATTGACATTGCACGTTATTGCGTCTTTGTGGTCTACATCGTGTGAACTGTGGGGACCCCAAAACTTGAATCCGTTTCAAGTCAAGTGATTGCAGAGAAGGCACAATCCTTAACTAGAAACAAAAACAATTTCAAGCCCCAGATATGCGTCTCATGTTAGCTCCCAAGGATCAGTGACTAACATGCACATATCCAATACAACATAGATCACATCCATAGTTAAACATGCAAAAATATTAGAAATATTATTATTTCAATCTCAACAAATAGGACCGTATAGCCAAATTTTGTATAAAAGAGTCGACTGGCCAAAACTAAACATAAAACAATAAATTACAGCGGAATAAAACGTGAAAATAAAGGTAAATACCCAGATTGGCATGTCCATACCCACAAGCAATCAACTAGAGTTAAAGCTGAAGCATCTGCTACTATTGCCCAGAAATGGAGCGATAGTTAAAACCAATTTGTGTGACGATCTTACTTGAAACAAGTGGACAATCCGGTTGAGTACAGAAGGTACTCGCAAGTCTTACACAAACTAATAAAATAAATGTGTATGATAGAGCCTATCCAAAGGAGAGGAAATTATACATTTTAAAGGTTGACCAAAGGAGAGACTTTAATGGCATAAGTTTTGCGTAACAGCCAATTTTCAGTCTACACGTACTAGTTTGTAAATGACATTTGTGAAACACAATTTTTGCAAAACAATTTAACTGACATTAATGTAAACATAAATCAAACAATACCAAAGTAGCAGCCCACTTTGATAAACTACAACGCATGATCAACCCGTCATGCCGATACCAAGTTATTCCCGGTCAAATTTTAGTTTGAAGTCTAACAAAGCTGTCTCGAACCCATGTGATTATACGTAACCGTGGACACGGCTATTCGAATAGTTTTATCCCTGTAGGGGTGTAACATCTTTACCCACACGACTGGATTAGCCCATAAGCCTCCAGATAATAGCACACTTCCTTTGGTATGCCAGCCGGAGAAATCAAGACTCAGTGTTTTTAGCAAAAACATCTTATTGAGTTGGAAACACCCATGCGAGACAAATCCTGCTTAGTACAAGTTTCTGATAGAACCTGCTAAGTGGGGCACACAAGTTGTGCCGAGAGTGCCGATCCAATTGATAGAAATTGAAACTGTGCTCACTTGCACATATTAAATTACAATCGAAGCCCTACGAACACATGATCATACACATGATGTCCTCACACCACCTGTGTTCCAACTCAATAAAATTTTCCTCTTACTTAACTAAGTGGATTCCACCCCGCGTGTGGAAGTACGTGTGTTACTTGGATTAACGAAGGCATAAAGTTCGGTCCTTGGTGATCGGGACAAGACTACCACAATACCCAATTCTCGTGCATGAGGGCATCCACACTAGCAACCACTTGTCTAGATCTAATCATGTTTAAATTAACAAAATTTAGACTCCAACATCAAATTTGAAAACCTGAACAAAGATACAAAATTAAACTGGTTCAGTGTTTTCATGATTGACGAGATAACCTCGTCAACCAAAACTACTGAATCTATTCACTTGCATGGCTAAGCGTTCATATAGAGTAAATACCATCACATGATATCTAACTTAAGCTCAATTGTATGGAATGATTAAAGATAAACCACAAGCATTAGGATATAACTAATCTAGACTCACAAGTTAACAATATAGTAAAATAGCATGCAAGCAATTATTATTGCAATTCAAAATACTAAAGTACAAAAACTGGGAACAAGATGATGCAAGAGGATGCTTGCCTAGTTTGAAAATCCACTTGTTCACTCTCGGAGGTGTATTGTTCACTTCGTGCAATTCGGATTCTTGGGAGAAAACACGATAACGAATAAATATCGATAAAGCTGAGAAATCCAAAATGCTCAAAAATGCATGAGATTTGTATATTAGTGAGATTGTGATTTTAGATGCATTTAGGTGAAAATTTTAGTTTATGTAACACCCCAGCCCAATAAGAGCCTGGAATGCTACTAAAGAATCTTTAAACAAATCTAAACTAGGACAATTTATCAAATTCTAGCAGAACCTCCTTTGTATAGTTAACTATACGGAGGTTCCAACAGATAAAGAATATCAAAAATAAATATTCCAACATCTAATATCATCACTAAGCATTAGAAACAGGCTAATCAGCTAGAACATATTCAAGGATATCCAAAATACGTTACTCATCATTATTACAAATAACTCGAGGCATGAGGTATAACCATAATCAATACTTAAGCAATTTGCTTATTTATTAAAGGACATTCTAAAATTTTAATCAAGTCTTAAGGTTGCATGACAGTGTATGAATCCAACTCAAGTCTACTCCCTCCCATGCATACCGTTCTTGCAAAAGGTACCTAAAACACAACAAAGCAAGAGTGAGCCCAGAAACTCAGCAAGTACCAAAAACATTATTAACCTCACAATTACAGCAACAACATTCACATCCAAAGCTTTACTCGGTAACATAGCTCATGTTGTATGAATGCAAATATGCAATGCATCTTTTCTTTCTCTTCCACTTTTTCGCATTTTACCGGTAATGCGAGATATGAAACCGTCGTCCTATACCTTGCCTGTGCTCGTAAGCGCAGAGACCAATTGCCTAATACTCCGTAAGTAAAGGGGAGCTCAAGCCCACACTCCACAAGTGTGGGAACCAAAAGTCCATCGTTTTCTTGATGGGGACCTCTTTTCAATGCCCACATCTCACGAATATGGGGACCTCATGCCCGTCATCTACATGACGGGAACCTCCAATATGCATACCTGGTCACCACGTGACCAAGTCTTATGTATGCTCTCATGGTGCACATGAACAATTACCATTTCGCAGTAATCATGAACAGCATCAACATCATACATGAGTAACAATCATTCATATCATAAGCATTTACCATCTTTAATCAACATATCACACTACCAACCAAGCATAGCTAATATGTTTCAAAACACTATCACTCACTGTCAAACAATTCATAATTACGCTATCAAACAGAGTACTTGCCTCAACCGTGCGAAAATGGAGAACGCGAAGTGGGCGCTGCCCCTGGGACCACTCCCCCACCTGCATTAATTTAGCAAGCACTCTAAGACAGCGATTCTGGGCAAAAAAAATATAATCAAATACAATTCGCTACTCTCTCTAGCGCATTCCCAGCTCCAAAATCCTATGCATCAGTCTGTCCCTTCAACAGACAGCCCCCTTCTAAAATCTATATCTTTTAGTACAGAGATCCAAATGGGGGCGTTCTTGGACTTTCTGGAAAACTTATCAAATTCTCCAACTAAACCTAGTTGGTGATCCTTCCAGATTCGGCCATCTACTACCCTTACCAAGCTGATTAATAGAACAACCAATTCACGTCAGGGTTTCTGGACAACGACATTAAAATTATCATATCTTTCAATACAATGATCCAAATTTTGTGTTCTTTAGCTTTCTAGAAAGATAAACCAATTATCTACAATTAACTAGTAGATGATATTCCCAAAATTCGCCATTAAGGTGCCCGAATAAATCGTACAACAGAACATCAGACCTCAACCAATCTATTGTTCGATATCTCCCTGATTAGAAACATGCTAATAAAACATGCAACACTAACTAGCTAATGACTCACCTTTGCTATTCAAACATGCATGCATACCAAAGCAATCTTGCACTACTAGTTAATTTCTAGTGCTAGTTGCTCTACTACCAGCCGCATGCATGCATCTTATTATCTAGTCACAATATTAATTCAGCCTAAAGCAATCTTTGCTAGTAGCACTCATGCACGTGCATGCAAATCCCATTAAATGATCAATTACTAATGCTACTGTTGCATGCATACAAAGCATCTTGTACTATTAAATTAATCTCTCTCCCCTACTACTCCAATTAAATATTCACATTCAGCACTATCAATTTAATCTCTCTCCCCTACTACTCCAAACATGCATGCATCTCCTATCAAATCGTATCACTAGCAGCCTATGGCATGCAATTAACTAATCAGTAGCATGGCATGTAATTCACCTCCCATTAACTAATCCTTGCATTGCACCATAACTAGTACATCCCTGCTCATTACTATACCAATAAAACGCATTAATGCACCTCCCAATAACTATCGCTGCAGTGCAAGGAAACAAGAAAAAAAAAACAAACAAACCGTGCAAGGCTGGGAACGGGACAGCTGGAGTTTTCACGCTCGGGCAGCCTCTTCACGTGCATGCAGCAAGGAAGGTGGCCTAGCGGCAGTGCCACCCGGCGTCCACACGTCGGCCGAAGCTCCCACGTGTGCGGACAGCAAGCGCGCTGGCGGATCCACTCACGCGGACGCAGGCTTACGGCCAAACAAACGCAGGCGTCGCCCGGGCAAGCGGCTCCCAGGCGAAGGCGATCAAGCGCAGCACAGGGGAGTCACCATGTGCTGGTAAGATGAAAGGCGGCCGACGACGCACGGAGAAAAGAAGAAAACAAAAGATGGCTAGGGTTTCTTTGGCATCCACTTTCCCCACGATCCTTTTATCCCGGTACTAACCAACTCCTCCCTAAAAACTCTAAAACATCCTGTTTTCACGTATCCCTTTTTATCTAATTACGCATAGATCCTCAAGAGAGTTATTTTTAGAATAACCCACTAATCCCTTTCATTCTCTCTCTAAAGAGTTTCGAGGTATTACAGTTTAATTGGAGTTCATATGAATTTCTTATGGAGTTTTGAAGTTAATTCGATTTCTAGTGTCATAATAATCCTTTTCTGAAATTAATTCTAATTCCAAAATTTTTTGTAACAGTAATAGGTTTTAAACCTATGCCTAGTGAATGTACATTAGTAAAGAAGACCAATAAAATTTGTTTCACACCAATTGGAGTTGATTAGAACTACTTATGAATTTTTAAAGTCTAACCAATCTCAGGTGGTAACCAAGTTACTTTAGATTTTCAATTGGGGGCAAGATCTTAAGACTTTATGCTAAGAAAAAGACTAATAATTTTTAATCTTTAATTACTTTACCAGTTTTAACCAATCACCCCATTGATCTATTGCTACTTATGATTTCATCACCAAGGTGAGGTTAATGTCACATTACATTCATATAACTTAACTTTTGTTTTCTAAATAGTTTTATTCTTTTAGGTTAAATACCAAGGCTATTAGCTGATCTTCCTTAAACTAAACTTCTAATTTGCCAACTCAATAGAGTGACTCAAATGGCAATCACAAAATTAGCTAGCAGAAAAACTGATTGGTCTTGTAAGTGGGCTCACCGACGTTTTAAATTTTCCTTCTAATCCTCTTCTCTTCTCTGAATAACTCTACATCAAAAAGAGTTGATTACTCATGTTGGTTTCAAAATTTCACAACCACAAAGGCTTTTCAGATATGGGTTGCTACTGTTAGATACTTGTCAAATCCTGAAATTCTTCAGATTACTGTTCAAATACTAACAATAGCAAGATTTCTCTCTGGACAGAAATGCTACAACTAGACTTCCCTTAAACTCAACTTCAGATTAGCTAACTAGAGTGACCTAATTGACATACCCCAAATTTGTTAGCATAAGAGATATGGTTTTGTAGATGGGTGCTACTGACATTCTAAACTTTCTTCTTCTCTTCTCTATTCAAACAGCCTTATAAGGAAAAAAATTTGTCTAAGTTGATTTGGTATTAACCAATCTTTTTACAAGTTCAGATACTCAAAGGTTAAGCAAAATTTTGAGTGATTTACAATCTAAATACAACATTATGCACTGATCAGTCCTTACAGATCATACAGCCTACGAAGGAGCATTTTTCTGAAAAGAGGTACTGTCAACTCAACTTCTTGCTAAACCAAAATTCGCTTTGCTAAACAAGTTTATGAGTGGTATTTCTATTAGTTAACAAGGTCATTCTCATCACCTTCAGGTGTATCCAAGTTTCAGAGAGTGAGAGAGGAACACAGAAGTAATAACAGGAAATATAACAGGGGATGTGGCCGATGGATTGGGTGTGGCTCATCACCGGCGAGGGAGTAGCGATGTGGCAAAGGCGTCCTCAAAAATGGGTTCTCCGAAGTACCAGGAGGTTAGGGGTGGTGGCGCTAGAGCTCGAGAGGCACTGTGGCGGCGCGGCCAAGGCGAGTGGTGGCCAGTCGTGGGGACTAATCATGGCGACGACGTTTGAATGGAGTAGGGGCTAAAGTAGGAGGAGCATGAGTACCGGCGGGTTACTTGGGGGTACACAAGAGAGGTCGAAGAAGGCGGAGGGTGGCTGAGGTGATCTGGCGACGGGAGCATGCAGCAGTGCAGCCGGTTCATCGTGGCGATGACTCTGGAGAAGTCAAGAGAGCAAGTGAGAGGTAGGGTTATGTAGAGGGATTCTAGGAAATGCTCACATGGGAAAGAATTGGAAAGAGAATCCCCAGAGAAGGCATGGTGGCGAAAGCGGAGCGGCCGGGACGGCCTTGAGCGGCGCAGTGGTGCAACCATGACTCTCGGCTCTAGAGATTAGGGTGAGTCCAGAGAAGAGAAGATGGGGAGGGGAGGCTAGGAAGAGATGAGGGTGAGGTGGTGCTTGGGATGGGGTGGCATGGTGAGCTCGGGTGCGAGGTGAGGCCGTGTGTCCCAGGCGCTGGCGAGGGGAAGGAGGTACGTGGCTCGGGCGCCACCATGGAGATGAAGGGGGAAGGGGCTGGCAAGGGGGGCCGTCGGCCAGGGCAGTGAGGCAAGAGGCGCGGTGCAGACGGGCTGGTTTGGTTTGGGCTCGGTTGGAATGGTTCGGTCCAGTCAAGTCCAAGGGCTCAGTCGCTACAGTGCAAAAGGGTTCGGACTAGGTTGAAATAATTGTCTGATTTAGATTTTAAACTCCTCTACTTTGACCGAGGGTTAAAAATAGAAACTAAATTTATAAAAATCTAAAATTTTGTAGAGGGGTTCCTGGGACAAAATAGAGCTCAAATAAATTTTCTAAACATATTGTTTAAGATTTAATTACTTAATTTAAAATTCTTAACTGTAGAGGTTACTCATTACAAATTAGATGTTTCTCAAGGTTCATTTCAACTCTAAAAATTTGACAAAAATCATATTAATTCATGATAATTATTCTAGTATTGTAACACCCTGGCTATTCGAAAGCCAAAATGTTACCTAAAGAATCTATATACAACCAGATTGCGGAAGAATTTAAACAATAACTCATCTAATGGCATACGGTGGTCAACATATAAAAGAACAAATACAAGAATATAATCTGAATCCAACGATAGTTTATTCAAGTCTACTGAATCCACTAAGATAGCTATATCAAAGAGGTAATCATGGATCACAAGCAATTATATAATCAATCTTAACACAGAGAAAGATATCATCCATCATCTAACTCTACTTATTACAATTCATCATTTAACGAATAAAAGTCAGGAACAAAAACATATTATCGAAACTTGAATATTGTGAAGTGAATGAATAATGTGTCTCTACTCCCTCCCATGAATGCCATCAACAGCGATCACCTAGAATAAACAAACAAAGGCAAGAATGAGTCCAAGACTTAGCAAGTACAAAGAATGATTGCAACTACTCTGAATATGAACAATACAGTATCATTAAGAATTTGAACATAGAACTGAAAGAAACATATGAATGAATGGAATGAATGGACTACACTTCTACTTATACCGGTATAGCCAGTGACACATCCGTCGGTGTTCACTTAGGCCCGTATTTAACAAAGTGCGGGGATCCAAGGCCTGTATGAAGAACGTTTTATACAAGGATCCAACTCTGCCCATATTGGAATGGTGAATCTTATGTGCCCATTCTGAAATTGATGGGTCTTTAT
This sequence comes from Ampelocalamus luodianensis, assembly GCA_036346255.1. Lineage (NCBI taxonomy): Eukaryota > Viridiplantae > Streptophyta > Magnoliopsida > Poales > Poaceae > Ampelocalamus > Ampelocalamus luodianensis. Next base: position 41,558,964 of record CM070637.1, read on the forward strand.
TTTTTACTCCCATGGAAGAAACATGCACAAATAAATGAATGGAATGAAACATGAATAATGAAAAACATCCTCTCTTTCAACATGGATTAACGGATATAAAAGGAACATGAAGTATTGAATGTAATCATGAATCATAGAAATAACAGTATGAACACAAGCACTTTGCAATTATCAACATTAAGAATTACAATGTACTTGTCTTCCGCTCTACGAAGCATTATGAGGCAAGACAGAAGCTGCTACACTCGAAATTCCCCCTCCTACACAGATTAAATACTTGAATAAAGAAACACGTGAACAGGACGTTGCTCGAAACATCTAATCGCAGCATCCTAACCCAAGGATCACAAATTCGATCTACTCAAATAAACCGACAGTCTAGCAGGAGTACAATCTGGACAACAATACGAAAAATCTCATATCTATTGATTTGGGACTCAGAACGAGGTGAGCCCATATCCAATGGAAACTTAACGAACATATCTACAAAATTTCAGTTGACAAGATCTCCAAATTCGGCCAAAATAAAATGCTAACCGGTAGACGAAAGAACCAGACAGATTCTGTCTAGACGAAAAGGAGAGTAGTAAAGAACATATCACAACTTTTGATATATAAGTCCGATTAGGGCGTTCTTTGTCACTCTGGAAAGGTTATAAAATTTTTCACAAAAACCTAGTTGGGTGAAAACCCTGAATCTTCCATTATCATTGTCATAATTTAAAAGGTAACTTGACAGCTCAATCTCGTAAGGAAATCAGGACAGCATGGAAAGATCAGACCATAACTTTTGATTCGTACATTGGAATTAAGCGTTCTTGGCAGCTACCGAAAGCTAAGAACAATATCTAAATATCTCTAGGAGATGGACAACTCAGATTTGGCTTCTAAGAACATGAAAACGGCTGCACAACGTACTGGACAAAACTGAACTTCTAACAACAGCAATTCGATCGAATCAACCTAATCGAATTCGCATCTAATAAGAATAGAATAGCGAAGAACACCTTGCATTACCCTTGTAGAACACTAGGAAGACGCTAGTTGATCCCCCAAGAAGAAGATCCCTCGTCCCTCCCTCCTTTCGGTCGCGAGTCTGCAGTCCCGCCTTCTCCTTCCTTCGCGAACACCGACAGTAGGAAGGAGCGGCTCCAAGGGGCAGGGTGGCCGGTGCCTAGGGCATGGGGTGGCGTCCAACACAGGAGGATATGGCGTCTTGGGGCAGGGAGAAAGAGGAAGTGGCGGCTTGGGGGAGGAAGAGGAGAAGGGGGTAGTTTGGTTAGGGTTTAGGGGAGGAAGTGGGGCGGTTGGGCTGGCCCAACATGGGCGCAAAACTCCCCCCTTCTGGCCCACTTAGAACCGGCCACCAGGCTACCAGGGACTGGGCCGGGGACCCATGTTCCAAAGATTTCCTCCATAATTGAATTTTTTGATTAAACTCCCCCTCCCGACATAATTCTTTTTAATTTGAATTTAGGATATATATTACATTCTACCCCCTTAAACAGGATTCGACCCCAAATCCTCACACAGCCCTACGTGAAAGAACAACCACAACTGAGAACAGATAACGGTAACCATGTACCCATGGTGAACGAATCCAGATAACACTCACACATGCGAAATTCCAACTCCCAAGTGTCCTCTCTCTCGAACTGAGGAGACCACAACACAAAGACGTAAAACGACGTTTGTCCTAACACTCAACCTGAATTTTTCAAGAACACTCATCAAAAGAGGATCGAAGGTAAGACCTTACTCAATGGTCAACATCTTTAACGAAATCTCAAACTTTGAATGGCTCATTTACTCACTCAGCGCTAGAACATACCAAACATTGCGTTCTTCGCGTATAGACCCGAGACGGTTAAAGCGATACGCCAACTTCCTAATTTCTGCAACTAACGGATATGAACGAATGTACCTGGGCCAAATCTCTCCTTTGGTACGAAAGCACACAACATGCTCAAAATCGAACTGTTCATCTAACAAGGGAAACCTTCTTTAAACAAGAATGCACAACAGAACTGGTTCTTAAACCACTGATTCACAAAGAGAATCCAACTGGAAATAGAGAGTTCTCATCGCATCCACGCAATGCTAACTCTCCACCAAAAGGGTCAAATCCTAAAGTTGACAAGCTAACTCTCCACCAATAGGCAATTTACGAATGAACACCACGAAAGCCAAAGGAGAAATCACTCGAATGCCTAAACCAAATACTTCTTTTGGTTTGTCTGAATTGGAAAAAATCAAACATGCCAACACAGCGCCAACTCACATTGCGGAAGGCACCAATCAACAACACAAAACTCAAACGAGAATCAAGAAAACGATTCACTACCCGAGGAAACATCCTTTTTCTCGATTTCTCTTTTAGGAATAAAACTTCTCTCGAACCTTGGAATTCAAATTCATCGCATACCACACGAGCTCAAACCTCTTAATTAAACATCCTCAAATTATGCTCAAATTGAAATACATCATCCACACTATTGTGGAGAGGCTCTATTGATCCCACCGAACACTCTAGGCAACTCATTCTACTGATGAAATTAATTTGATAGAAGGCACCCAAAGCACCACAAAATAGATCCCACGCAATCACATTACCTCCAACTTCCAAGAACAATAACTCAAAATCCTCAGTACACACGCTCATGTACTACATCAGAAGGGTTCTATCAATGATCATTCCACTGCTCAGGAACCGCCATTATCTAATTTCTCTACACAAAATCATTGGGCGACCAAAGGTCTAACATAAAAATACAAAGCCCAAATTTAACCTCTAAGACCTCTACAATGAACTTCTCTTATAACAGATAGAAAAATCATTAGATTAAATCTCGAACATGCCCAAATTTCAACATACTCACTCATCCACACAATCTCGCAATACTTTTCAATTGTATTACTCTATAAAATTGATCAAGGTTTCATACCTTCAATAATCCCCAACATTTCAATATGTACCAAAGTTCTGGAACTACACTATACCATAGGTTCTACTTAATCGTAACACTGTTCAGTTTTTTTTTACTTCAACGCCACACATTCTATTGGAATCAAATTCCTCTAAAAGGTACAGGTCAAAACCAATTCATCTTCTACTACTCCTCCAATAGCTTGGTAGCAAAATCTCACTACTACAAATACTTAACCACCACCAAACAATTGCCAAAACACGCTTTGAACACTTTGCAACACAAAACTATTGATCCTTTCTCAAAAGAAAGAGGCGAATAAGGACAGATTTAGTCACATAGGAAAACGTTGCTCCTCACAACGAACACGAAACTAAAAGAAATAATCTGACAACGATGATATTGGAAAACGAAAGTTGGGTTCACAGTTGAGGGCACACATCCCTCAAAAAGGGAATTAACAAGTAACAACCAATAAGAAAATGACATTACGATTGAAACTCGACATCTCTTGAGCGGAAAGAGCAAAAAGTTTAGGTATGATTCAAATAACCACAAGTTACAAAACTTGACTCAAATTCTCAAATACTTCTACTGTACTCTTTCCTTTAACACTGAAATTAGTCCTTGAAGTAACAACACTTTGCCACAACGAGAAGATAAGTTCTTTAGTCCAACCCACAGAAATACTTAAGAACCAATAAAATTCTTTGACACGCTAAATTTGCTCGGAACAGTTCATCTACTCATGAAACATGAGATCCAAATGATCCCAGCCACAAAACTCGAAACTTTTCATTTACGGGATTTCACGGAAAGCAAACGGATTAATTTCCTCTTGAAGAAATTAACAAAAAATTTCTTTGATTGCAACCTCACTTTGCGAACTCAAATAATTTTAGCCACCAGAAAATTCATGAGCTCCAAAAAATCACGAAAACTAAACTTGAAGTATTCGCATTTAAGCGATATCACCAGAGGCGATCAAATTACTACAAGTATCATCCTCAATCTCACAACAACAATTAGAAAACACTTCGAAAGACCCATGTGAAAAGAATGGGTTGATTCTTTCTAAAAAGAAGAGGCAAATGAAAACGATTTTCACCAGCTAGAAAAATATTTACCACTCGCAGTGAACATAGGACCAAGGGAATAATCATTTAGGCAATGAACTCATAAAACATAAGTGGAGTCCACAGTTGAAAGCATAGGCCTCACAAGAAGAGAATATCAGACCTTAACAGCTAAGAACAAATGAGCATTCAAGATCAAATTACTTGCATCATTGAAGAACCGTTAGAACTTTTACATTTTGTTGCTTTACTCGACAAACTTTGTTTACCACATAAAGCTTGAACCCCCCAAAAGATCATAAATGCAAAACTTGAAATTTGATCATTTAAGAAATATCATGAAAGACGATCAAATTTCTTTCTCTATAAAAGAATCAACATTACCCTCACATTACTGAACATTTATTAAGATCAATAACATACATTCCTAGTAACATTCAATTTACCTTACTATCACATCAATAAATATTCTAAAAGAAACATGACATAACGTGTCATAGAAATCTCCAGCATCAAATGGGATTGTAATAACAACTTATTCTAGAAAAGAAACCTAATGCGAAAGCCACCAAGCTGAAACGAACCTCTTTTTAACAAACTCACTCTAACCATTAATACTAACAACCGATGATTATCTAATCATGGAAGCATTCATAGTCTTCCCTTTGTTCAGAAATTGGAATGAAATATCTTTAAACTTCAGCAATGGAATAATTATAGGACAAGGTTTTGTAAGTCAATACAACAACCCTCATCCATTTCTTCATACATATAACAACAATTTAGCATGGCAAAAACAGGTGAATCTAGTATTTCTACAAATTCTTCAGGTATCCAAATAGAAGACAGATTCAAGGTTAATATTTACCAAGGCAAAGATAACTTCACTTTTGAAGACATTAATTAAGAATCATTGGTTTGTACCAAGATATTAAGCCAACCTGATAACTCCTACCATACCAAATAATTCTCTTAATTAAAACCTCTTAGATAAGTATGACAATACATCACTAAAGGGTTTTGACATACTCTTTCTCATAAGAGAGGCATAAAACTTTAGCACTCAAATTAACCCAAAAGAAATATGCAAGGTCAATGCACCCACTTAATAAAGAACTTGCAAAAGAAATCTTCCACTGCTCGAAATTCCAAGCGAACAATTGAGTTGCATTTTCCAACAGAGGATAAAACAGAACTTCCGTGAAAAGATCAATCTTGCAAATTAACTACGTTCACAAGTAGCAGAAATATCACACTAGTTGGAAGAACAATATTTATTTCAAAGAACAAATTGAGATCAAATGGATCTGACCCACTTCAAAATAGCCACCAAACAATAGAAGTTTATCAACTACAAGGAACTACAACCAGGAGACCAAATACAAGCTCAAGGAAGACAACGACTTCATCAAAGATCTCATTCTCAACACAAAACTAAAGAACAGGGGTAAGTACTTCTCTAATCCCCTACCCCGAACGGTGGTGTAGCCTGGTGAAACCCAGGACAACAACCATGACGTCAACTTCTCAATGTCCGTTACCAACACGCATGACCGTTAAAATCAATTATGAATATATAGGATCATCACATGACAATCATAGGATAAATTCATAGATATAGGATATCACATCATATCATAGATTAACAACAAGAAAGATAGTACATAAACAATTCGATACAGTACAACATAATAAAACACATCACTAGAAATGCGGATGCAATGGATTTCCCCAAACCCCACCTACTGTGCACAGTGTGTCATTTTAATATTTTACTTACCACAGACCTAAAGCCCGCTCTGATACCAACTGTAACACCCTAGATATTCGAAAGACAAAATGTTACCTAAAGAATCTATATACAACCAGATTGCGGAAGAATTTAAACAATAACTCATCTAATGGAATAAGGTGGTCAACATATAATAGAACAAATACAAGAATATAATCTAAATCCAACGACAGTTTATTCAAGTCTACTGAATCCACTAAGATAGCTATATCAAAGAGGTAATCATGGATCACAAGCAATTATATAATCAATCTTAACATAGAGAAAGATACCATCCATCATCTAACTCTACTTATTACAGTTCATCATTAACCGAATGAAAGACAGGAACAAAAAACATATTATCGAAACTTGAATATTGTGAAGTGAAGGAATTATGTGTCTCTACTCCCTCCCATGAATGCCATCAACAGCGATCACCAAGAATAAACAAACAAAGGCAAGAATGAGTCCAAAACTCAACAAGTATAAAGAATGATTAGAACTACTCTGAATATGAACAATACAGTATCATTAAGAATTTGAACATAGAACTGAAAGAAACATATGAATGAATGGAATGAATGGACTACACTTCTGCTTATACCAGTATAGCCAGTGATACACCCGTCGGTGTTCACTTAGGCCCGCATTTAACAAGTGTGGGGATCCAAGGCCTGTATAAAGAATGTTTCATACGGGGATCCAACTCTGCTCACATTGGAATGGTGGGTCTTACGTGCCCATACTAGAATTGATGGGTCTTTATTTTCCACTCCTGTGGAAGAAACATGCACAAATAAATGAATAAAATGAAACATGAATAATGAAAGCATCCTCTCTTTCAACATGGATTAACGGATATGAAAGGAACATGAAGCATTGAATGTAATCACGAATCATAGAAATAACAATATGAACACAAGCACTTTGCAATTATCAACATTAAGAATTACAATGTACTTGCCTTCCGCTCTGCTAAGCGTTATGAGGCAAGACGGAAGATGCTACACTTGAAATTCCCCCTCCTACACGGATTAAATACTTGAATATGGAACCACGTGAACAGGACATTTCTCAAAACATCTAATTGCAGCATCCTAACCCAAGGATCACAAAGTCGATCTACACAAATAAACTGACAGTCTAGTAGGACTACAATCTGGATAGCAATACGGAAAATCTCATATCTATTGATCTAGGACTCAGAAAGAGGTGAGCCTAGATCCTATGGAAACTTAATGAACATATCTACAAAATTCCAGTTGACATGATCTCCTAATTCGGCCAAAATAAAATGCTAACCGGTAGACGAAAGCACCAGATAGATTCTATCTAGACGAAAAGGACAGCAGTAAAGAACAGATCACAACTTTTGATCTACAACTCCGATTGGGGCGTTCTTTATCATTCTAGAAAGGTTATACAAATTTCTACAAAAACCTAGTTGAGTGAAAACCCTGAATCTTCCATTATCATTATCATAATTTAAAAGGCAACTTGACAGCTCAATCTCGTTAGGAAATCAGGACAACATGGAAATATCAAATCATAACTTTTGATCCGTACATTGGAATTAAGTGTTCTTGGCAGCTACCGAAAGCTAAGAACAATATCTAAATATAACTCAGATTCGGCTTCTAAGAACATGAAAACGGCCGCATAACCTACTAGACAGAACTGAACCTCTAACAGCGGCAATTCGATCTAATCAACCTAATCGAATTCGCATCTAATAAGAATAGAACAGCGAAAAACGCCTTGCGTTACCCTTGTAGAACCTCAGGAAGACGGTAGTTGGTCCCCCAAGAAGAAGATCCCTCGTCCCTCCCTCCTTTCGATCAGCGAGTCTGCAGTCCCTCCTTCTCCTTCCTTCGCGAACACCGGCAGCGGGAAGGAGCGGCTCCAAGGGGCAGGGTGGCCGGTGCCTAGGGCGGGGGTGGCATCTAACACAGGAGGAGATGGCGTATTGGGACAGGGAGAAAGAGGAAGTGGCGGCTTGGGGGAGGAAGAGAAGGGGGCGGTTTGGTTACAGTTTAGGGGAGGAAGTGGCGTGGCTGGGCTGGCCCAACATGGGTGCAAAACTCCCCCTTCTGGCCCACTTAGAACCAGCCACGAGGCTGCCAGGGACTGGGCCGGGGGACCCATGTTCCAAAGATTTCCTCCAGAATTGAATTTTTCGATTAAACTCCCTCTCCCGACATAATTCTTTTTAATTTGAATTTGGGATATTACAAGTATTTGAATAAATTATTTTACAGAGATCTTCATGAGTATTTATTTTAAATTTCTTTTGTGGCTTCAGTTTGAGTTAGATGTTTACATTTGATTTGAGATCTTTCAAATGCATAATTTATGCACATGCTCCAAAAATAACATGAAATGCTTATGAGATGTATCTAAATCCCATTTAATGAAAATAGGGCTGTGACATGAACAATCTTATGCCCCTAGATAGAAGTTTGAGTAGTTGACTAGCATCTCTCCTAGCACTTGGTGTGAGGATTTTCATTGCTTATATCAAGTCACATTGATCTTTGCGTGTGCGTTCATACACTTCTCTTAGTAGGCTTTGATTAGCTAGTCTTTGTCTGGGCTTGGATCAGTAACATTGACTAGTACTTTAAATAATTTTTCAACTTGCATTAATGATTTGATTGTTGCTAATGCTTGCTACCATATTGAAGCCTATCCTAGCTCCACTCTCTACCATTGCACATGGACCAATTGCTTGCAATCGCTTTGTCAATCTTTGGAGAGCGTTTTGACACCGACACTAGTTGCCTATCACCGCCTATTTGCTTGGTAAAAACTTAGTATTAGCTTGAGTGTGAGCAACTTTGAGCCTCCAGATCCTAGCAGTTGATAGGAACATGTACTTGTGATTTATTTCCTTATTTTCTACTAACTATGGCAGGATCACGGGATGATTACAAGATAGACCCACGGCTTGTTCGAGCCATTGAACGGGAGTGCAAGAAAGTCCACGAGGAAGATGCACGCTTGAGAAAAGATGACGATTACAAGATAGATCCATGTCTTCTTCGAGCCATTGAATGGGAGCGCAAGAAAGTCCACGAGGAAGATGCACACTTGAGACAAGATTCTCTACCACGGGAGGGATGACAATCCAAGACTAGTCGCGCACTTTCTTCTACTTCCACTATACCTTCACATGTACATGAAACAAACGAACGCACACACCTCCGCATCAAGATCATCTTCGGTTGCTTCTTTTGATGCTGCACCTACTATGATTGATGCTCCTGCTGCTGTGAGCGTCATTATGTCCCGTTGTCTTGCATCATTGGCTTGCTCATTTGTAATTGAGCTGAAGCAAGAAGAACAAGGGAAAGCTAGTGACAACTCACCGCCTCTAGTACTGACATCATCTGTGTTGAGCCTACAAGGTAATACCCAAAATACTAATTTGAACACTCAACCGCGATCAATACCCATGATTTCGTGCCTAGTGTCATTGAATAAAGGGAAAATTAGATTGTAGTAGAAACCATTGTATCACATGAGGTGAAGGAACCTAGTGCTGAGAAGACAAATATTAATATCCTAGCTATAGAATCTATTATTGCTAAGAATTTCCATCAATCCTGTGATAATTTGATTGATTTGCCTGCTGAATTGAGTGCACCATGTGATAAAATAATTGAATTGCCTGCTGTTGTGAGTGTTTCATATGATGAGTTAATCACATATAATGGTCATGTCGAATTGGTTAGACTTACAGAAGTTTTGACTAGAATTTCTCTTGCTGATTCTTTATGTTACATTATATTGCATCACATATGAAATTATCGCATGCTATGGAGAAAGTTTCTAAAATCGTATGTTTGAAATCCTTGTTTAGTGCCTATACACCTGAGTACAAGTTTAATTTGTTTGGAGATTATGGTATAGACAATCAATTTCTTGTATATCGAATATGCATAACTTGTGATCACATGGATGAATTGAAGTTTGTTGTTTTGAACAACAATTCTTGTGTACTGAATCTTATTCATTATAAGAGAAAAATAAAATTTAGTGATCATTTAATGCCTATGTGTTCATCTCTTATTGCACTATCTAGTTTTGGCAATATGAATAATAATGTTGAAGTATGGAAGAACTTACAAATCTTTTCACCCTTGCTAGATGAATTTGCTATTGCTCGATTAAAATATGATTATATGCATGACTTGTGCACTTTGAAATCAGTTGTTGTGCTGCCCATTACTAGGGCGATGAATAACTCTACTATATACTTCAATTATACTTGCAATTTGAGTTACAAACTGAACGCTATAAGAAAATATACCTTTACTTCTTTGATGCATGCACACTCACCTTTAATTTGCAAAGTTTTCTCTATTTCTTTGCCACTTGCTATTGCCAACATTTTGCAGAAAGATGAGCATACGTTGCTACAGGTTTTTAAGCTTTTCTTGGAACTGGATGATGAGCTTGAGTCGAGAACGACTCAAATGTAAGAAGACGAGGATGATGAGGACATAACCCTCTAGATACGACCGCTACTCTATGTCATGGTACAAGGAAGGTTTTCATGTCACTTTTTGTACAAGCCAAGTAAGAGTTCAAGTTGGACAAGTTCTAGAATCCAATTTGGCCTCTAGAGACAGTCCCAACTTTAAACATACATAACTTTCACATATGGAGTCTGTTTGAGGTCCACCAGTACTTGATTGAAAGATTATCTCGTCCTCTTTCGAACGGATCTAGCCCCATCTCCAAATTTCTTCTGAGTATATCGCAATCTTCAAAAGAAGATGTTGTATCACTTGTTTGGGTCAATTTGGGCCTTGCGACATTGTCTTTGGAACCTCACTTATCAATACAATTTTAATTCGTATTCACAATTTCAAATTTCTTATTATCTTGTTCTTACATGTTCTTCGATTGCATGCAGGAATAGACCTTTGTGGTTAGGTCGATCGTGCTTTTAGCAACGTCGATAACAATCACGGAGTTGGTTCAGCGATTGTGGGTATATTGGTCATGTATGATTGGTAGCCGAATCATGAGAGTTGTCTCCACCAAAATTGAGTTATCCACCTCATCGAAAGATCGGGATACCCATTGTCGCATCACGAAAAAAGGTCATCGCTGGCATGCTTATGCTATGGTGAAGTCATCCCTCGGCTCAGATGCAGCGATGGAGATCGGTGAAAGGCTTAGCGGTGTTGAGGGTAGCAACGAAGCTCAGGTCGATGGTTAAACGATGGTGAAGGGTTCCAGTGAGGTCTTAGACACACGTGCTAGCTTCCTGACGATGAAGTGATGCTAACGAGTGGCGCACAGGACCCAATGGTCACCGGTAACGACGAGAACATGGCGGTGACTATGAGATAGGGCAGCGGCATGGGCTCGACAACGTGATGGTGCCACGGCCTTCCTCCAACAAAATGATGCGTGCACAGGATAGAGCACGACACAAATGGTTCGAGTGGTGTTGATGACGACGATAGGGGCTCATCGTCGGCAGCGGAATCAAAGAAATCCGAACACAGCGGTGCTAGTTTTCAGACTCCAAATCTAGTGAAATGACGATGATCTAGGGCTTTCGGCTTTAGGGGGTTGGCGGCGGGGTCTGAGATGATCAATTCGATACGCACATTGAGGGCTTTTATAGCCTATAGTGGCGGGACGGTGGGAGTGTCCGTGTGTAGGATGGCTGTAACATCCCATTATTGGACTTGTGTTTCAAATGTAAGAAAATGGCTAAGAATTAAAACTTTTTCTTACATCATGTATTTCCTGTTGTACCAAACAATTCTAGTACAAGGGATTATGGAAATACAATGTCACAAGTCTATTTGATCCAAACTATGATATCCCAAAAATAATCTTGTCAAATATTGTGATCATCATTGGGAAATATTTTTCCTAAGTTTCTGTGATGGTATGTGGCCCCTCTGAAAAATTTCACAATTTTTAGAAATTGTTTGAACATTTTAGAGGCGATCAAACTTATTTGACTTTCAGTCAAACCTGAAATCAGAGCCTTGCAGAATTTTTGGAGATTTATTCACAGTATAAAAACCTCTAAAAATTTTACACAAGGTTAATATCCGAGTTAGCAAGCTCTTGTAAAAATTTCATAATTTTTGGAGTTGTTTTGCTATCTCAAATAAATCTTCCAAAGTCTCTGTTCCAATTTAAAAGTCAAAACTTAAAGTCACTGTGCTTTGGGTTCGAGTCAGACTCGGGCTCGAGCCAATCGACTCGGTCCCGTCAACTAACTGCACCGAGTCTCTCCTTTAAAAGCGCGCATTGAATTTCAACCGTTGGATCTCGATCGCGCGACCCTTATTCTTTTAAACAATCGGACCTTCCGGTTGCTTGGTTGAATTTCAACCGTTGGATCCCCATCCAACCGCCCTGATTCACTGAGACGATCGGACCCTCCGGTTGTTGGTTTGAATCGGAGCCGTTGGATTAAAATCCAACGCTCGCTTGTCCCTCTGTTGTAAACCACGTTCGCGACGTGGGGCAATCTGAGCCGTTCATTTCTAATCCTAGGGCTTGCGATCTCCTTTGTTGTGTTTTAAACCTCAGAGGCGTGGCGTAATCTCAGCCGTCCGATTTAGATCGTAGGGCTCAGGATCGCCCGAGCCTTTCCTCTGGTCATCTTCAACCTCTAGGCGTGCATGAACAGTAGGGTAGTGATGGCAGTGTCAAATCGTGCTTCCTACGACCGCCCTAGTCGACAGTGAGGGTCGTGGGAGACACATTCGGCCGTGCCATACCCTAATGCACATCTTCTACCTTTTTCCTTGTCGGCCGCACCTTGTGCTCTGTGCTTTGCCGCCCGAAAAGCTTTAGGTCCAAACCCTAATGCCTTCAAAGCCTTATAAGCACCTAGCACACTTCCTGGTGTCTCTTTAGACCACCCTCAAGCTCCATTTACAGTATTGGAGCTTAACACCTCAGAGATGGCAAATCGCCATTATTGCCCAGAAGAGCTCCATTGGTGTTCTTGGTGTTCCAGTGGTTCTCCTTCACGTTTCTTTACCCTATTCTTATCTCCTTATTATCTTGAACATTTCCCCTCACTTTATGTTGGATTTGATTATCAGGAATTGTCCGATTTGGGGTTTGTTCAAATTCGGCTGAAATTGGTCATCTTCTTCCTCAGCTTAGGTGAGTGCTCCATTTTCAAATTACTTGCTCATGTAGCTTCTGTGGACCATAATGAAGCAATATTGATGCTTTGGTATCACTCACTTGGCTCAGGGTGCCATTTTCAACCTTTCTTCTCCAAGTCCGGCAAGCCTCCACCGTGGACCAGCTTCTCCGGCCATATTTGAAGCTTCTCTTCATCAAGGTAGCTTCTTATTAGTCCCTAGAGGCTCTGGCACCCGCTTCTTTGGACTGCAGCGGAGCTTTTTTGCTATTTTCGTGTTTAGCAGTAGAGCTCTATTTTCGTTTTTCCGGCTAGCGGCGTTCCGGTCTCTCACCGCCGGCGAGAATGCCACCATTAGGTTCGTAGTGCTATTGCGATTCCATTTTAGTTCTTAGTTGGCGCCGCCGCGGCCAGTGTCACCGGCGACAAGCCGTTGAAGTCGCTCGGGAGTTTGCCGGCGAGAAACTCCCGTTTTCGTCATTTGTTTAAGACACATTAACTGCCCTGTGATTGCTAATCATTAGTTCATTAATTGTGTCTTAGTCTATGTCGTTGAGCCACTGACCAGTGGGCCCAACATCCTCAAACCACCCTCTGGCACAACCCCGTGCGCGTCGGACATCATTAATGCCTAATTATTGGTTAATTAAGGTGTCGGGGTGTTCGCTGTCGGAAATTCACTTTTGAGTCTCTAACGTGCGGGCCCTCCAATCTCTTTAATCACCTCTGTGCCAGTCATTAGGACACATTAATTACTAATCATTATCAATGATTGGTGTTTAGTAGTTAATCGCTGTCTTAATGCAACCCTATGTCTCACTAACATGTGGGTCCCCTTTAAAATCCTCTCCGCGCACTTAAATCCCGTGCGTAGCGCTTGATTGATCGTGGACCGTCGATCCCGTGATCAACGGCCCAGATCTAGAGTGCATTCGGACCCTCCGGTTGCCTCCATCATTCTTGACCGTCGATCTTGAGATCAACGGCTGAGATCTGATATGCATTCGGACCATCCAACTGTTGGTGCGCTTTGGACCGTCCATCTGCAGATCTGCGGCTGTGATTGGCCCAAGCAACCGCACTGTCCGGATGCCTTCCATCGCGTGCGCCGTTGGATCTTGATCCAACAGTGGGCTTCTTTTAGGTGTTGCGCGCGTGCGCTATTCTCGGCGCGCGTGAGTCGTAGGATTTTAGATCAAGGGTTGTTAAGCGTCCACGTCTTATTCTGTGGATTAGGTTTGTGCGTATTTGGTAAGTAATTATTTCTGGCCGAAAATGGTGTAAAACTTTAGAAATTCATAACAAATTCATTGTAAACCCTTTTAGATGCTTCCAAGCGTAATAAATTCTGTTATCACTTAAGTTTATTATGAAAATGGAATCGGGCATATTTGAGTGAGAAAATTGGGTAACTAGAAATAACTTGATTTCTGTCACTTTGAATATTCCAGAAATAGTTTTAAACTTGGAAAATGCATATCTTTTTCTGTATAAATCCAATTTGTGCAAAATCAATTTTGTTAATTTCCTCTGTTAGTGTACTTTAATATGAAATAGGTTTTTAGCATAATTAAAGCTATGTAAAGTAACTTGCATTAGATTTACAATTTAGAAAAATCATAAGTAAATGTGTATAACTCCAAATTTAGTAAATTCAACTTTGCTGTTATTAGGATGTCATAATCTACCTGCTATAAAAATTTCATGCCGTAGATCATTCTGGAAAATTTCGCCATGAACAGTACTATTAATTAATTAGGTTGATTTTAGGCTGAGACAGAGTATTTTGTCCATATCTTTTGCATGTTAAGTCCAAATTGCATGATTCTTGTTCCTATCTTTGTCTAAAATCATTCTCTAGTTGCTGTATGAATTTCATTAGATTTGAATGTCTTTTGCTATTGGAGTTTATTTGGTGTTCTTCGCTCTTATTGGTTTATCGTCTTTTCGCGTTAGGTTCCGAAGACAATATTGTTATTGATTCTGAGCCACAGCCATCAGATCCTGCACTCCAGCAAGGCAAGCAGATGTAGCATCATTTGATCATATTGTTCCTACTATTTTCAAATTCTAATATGTTGTTTGCAAATTCTGTGTATGCATTGCTATGTTGTTTTAAACTATTGTCGATAGTTGGCCCAGTAGTTGCATTATCAGTAGGAAATGTTGATTCCTCTACTACTGAGCCTAGGGTTACTTGCTGTGATTTTGGGTTCGCTGGATGGACCCTTGTCACTTAGTAGTTACGTGTCATTATGCTTAGCCATGCTTAGCTATCGGTAGAAATGGGCGGTTATCGACTTGTCGATAACCTTGATTACACAAACTGTTATAATATGTATATTTCAGCCTTGTGCTATGTCTAAATTGCAAAACTAAAACTGAAAATGAAAACAATTTAGACTTGGGCACAATGGTAAGATGGTGTGATCTTTTGGGTGTGAATGGAATGGTGCCCGAGTCAATTAAGGACCGAACTACTTGTGAGTATCATTATCAGAGCATTACGTGTGTGCTAACCACACTAGAGGGATATGGGACCTCTCTTAGCTGAGTACTTTGGGGTGTGTTAATTAATGAGTCGCGTGGTGGGTTGCATATTTAATTATATGCAACATGGACGCGTTTGTGGGGAGAGGAGCACCCGCCGAGGCCGGTGTATCCTGCTCCACGTATGGGTCCTTGTGATCCATATTTCGTCGACAGATCACTAAGGATTAACCCCCATACGTGCGTCTCTTGATTAGCATATTCCATTGGAAAGGGTTCGTAGGACTTAGCCGTGCCGGCATACCAAAGAAAGTGTGCTTAATAGCTTGGCAAAAAGGCGGTCTGAAGTGTGGGTACATTGGTACACCCCTGCAGGGATTACAAACTATTCGAATAGCCTCGTCCTAGGTTATGGACACGCTTGGATAAGCTTTTCAAGAATTAGACTACAACCTTTTAAAATTAAAACTTGATGGGTGGTATGAATCAGGGATTCATGCTATTTGTGGTGGCTAATGGGTTAGTCACTTCTAGGTGGTTACTTTTAATATTGTTACTCGTTGTTATTTCAATGCTTAAAAACTGATTTGTCAAATTGCTTTCAACCTATTACATTATTACAAATGAAACTTGCTTTGTGCGTCTAAAGAACCATATAACCACATTTCTTTGATACAGCTTTCATGTAGCTATGTATATGCTTGTTACTCGTAAGTCTTGCGAGTACATTATTGTACTCACCTGCATTGCTTGTTGTGTGCAGAGGATGGAAGTGAGTCCGATGGGCCTCACTTTTGTGAGTTGTGCTGTGGTAGTGTGTGGGGCGATTAGCTTGGCGGCCCGGTCGGTTGCCCTGTGGTGTTATGTGGCTAACCGGTCGTCTTTTGGTTTAAGCCATCTTATGGCAACTTTTGCTTCCGCTGTTACTTTTGATACTCTTGTCATTTGACCGGTCGGCTGTGTTGTAATAACTTATATTATGTATGTCTTTTGGTAGACTTGTTATATTCTGTGTATGGAATTGATGCACGCTTTGGTATGATGTATGTGTGCTGCATTTTCTGGGAAGCACATATCCATCGAGACGTGGGTTATTCCATTTGTGATACTAGAACCGGTGGAAGGTTAAGTATTACAAGTTTAATAAACCGGGGTCTCACAATGGCAGTGGAGTCCAACTCGTGTCTAAGATGGAGGTGATGAATAGTGCTCAAGGCAGGTTCTTATGTCAGCGGCTATGGCTCGGAAGAGTTGGCATCACTTACGGCGCCGGTGCGGCTGACAGGTGCGACCGGGTCTGCGCGGCGGGAGAGAGAGAGAGAGAGAGAGAGAGAGAGAGAGAGAGAGAGAGAGAGAGAATAGGCTGTGGGTGAAGTCGGGCTGAAAGCAAAGGAATGGGTTGGGGCAAAGGAAACCCGGCCTACGGGAAATTCCTGCATTTTTAATAGTTTTTTTTTTGTTTTAGAAAATACAAAAATCCAAATGGCAAATTAAAAATAGGAAATAAACTAAGAAAATTTTTAGAAAAATTTGGAAAATACTTCCAAATATAATGATCTCAAATAAAATAGTTTTTGGAATTAATTGATGTTCAAATTAATCATATTAAATTGTTTTCACTTTGAAAGTCCTATTTAAGCTTTATTAAATTGAAATAAAATTTGGTGAAATTTTCCAAGGGCTAAGCTACTAAAAAAGAATTTGAAATTCCAAGAATCTGAATGTTACGCCTTTAAACATAGGCTAGCGTGCATTACAAGTTGGAAAGGCCCAACATACAGTGTTGCTGCATTAGATAGTTCTAATAACTGAAAATTATTAATTATAAAAGAAACTTCCAACATTCATAGACATGCGTAAGAAATTTTCGATGAAACATATTCATAGCTATTCTATAATTCTGCTCTTGGAGAAGAAATGGTGAGAATATAATTTCAACTCTCAAGTAGATATGTTTAATGAATCAAAACTCAAAAGCACTGGCATTAAGGATCAGATTTAAGCTAAGATAATAGTACCATTGTGAGCAACCAACTAAATAAAACTGCACGAATTTCACCTGGCATTTAAGATGAAGTAACAGCCTAACAGGATCATGTTTTAAGCTAACAAGCCGGTAAAAGCTAAGCTAAGTAAACATGTTTAATTTTGTTTTGTCTACATAGGTATATAGATGCATACATGAAGCAAGTAACTTATTAGTTGATTTTAGCTGCTTCTTTCTTGTCGTCTGAGATTTATTCTTCTTCTTCCTCGTAGTCATCTTCATCTTCGTATTCGTCCCCTTCGTAGTTGAAGTGAGTGTCTTGGTTGCCGCGGCAACTGCAGCACTCGTTGCTGTCCTCGTCCAAATGTCCACCTCAACCTCGACGTAGCCCTTGGTGGCGAGCTCGCTACTCACCCACTCCTGGAGCTCGTTGCTGTACTGTGCCATCTCCCGTGTGAGCTCCACCCCATGTACTGTCCTCGTCCAGATGTCCATCTCGGCGAGGCATGTCGGTTGGTACAACACGTCCAACGAAAGGACGAAGTCAGCATGCGCCCGTGGCATTCGCCGCTTCCTCAGCCTCTTGCCCAGGCCCTCATCCTTCTTTGTTTCCTCTGATTCCTGCTCCACTGGCTGCTGCTGCTTCGTCTCTACCTTGCCCGTCATCGTTGCGCTAGAACCAGCCATCACGTTGTTGTTGCTGGCTATTTGGGGATTCTTATCTCTCTTTCTGTTCGCTTTATTGGCCAGCTTCGGTAGAGAACTCGCTCATCGTTTCTTCTCTAAAACACACGCACTCACTGGTTTTACCCATGTTGGAAATCACTCACACATATACACAAACTTGCGGTGTTCTGCTGTTCTTCAACTCCGCTTGCTCAACTGATTACAATGACTTAAATATACAGCCAGGTAAACACATGCACCCATCTTGCAACATCACGATCCTAAAAATGCTGCATGCGGTCACTACTGCCGCAACTCACGCCACAAGCTCCAAGTTCTATTCTTGTGGCCTTTACATCATAGTTATCAATTCCATTCCAGAGGCTATTTCGGTTTGCCTTTTGGTATGGAATATGCTGGTACTGGTCCATTCCGGTGTAATATTTTGGATTTTAATATAGTAATATATATTTATAATAAATATATATGTAATAATATGCACACATAATTTCACTTAGAATCTCACTTCAAATACATAACCACAGAATAAAAATAACACATAGTTCAATTACTTCATAAATACAAAGGTCGTACGTAGTTAAATAAAATAACATAAGTTCATAATTTCATACATTTTATCATAGTCTAGCATAATTTCACTTACTGAAAGAGTATTATTCGACTCGGCCTTCCAAGCTAATTCAAAGAAGTGGTCACTTCAATTTTGAATTTTTGATCGGTACCGGAATGATCGGAATGGCGGAATGGCCGGAATGGGCTGGAATGGGCGGTATTGACCGGTATTGAGGCCGGTACAGGATTGAGGCTATGGTGTGCCAGTATGGTATGTTCCAGCCATTCCGGCTGGTACCGGAATAGAATTGATAAGTATGATCTACATGCACACATTCGGCCACAACTCACTCAACTAGATGGATGCATACAACTACTTTCAAGGCGGACTAAGACACTTAGCAACGTGCACATGATCGTGTCCTCACAACTACATACACTAACCACTAACACATGACTCGGCCATGTAGGCTCTAAATCAATAGGATGTGCGACTACATGCAGGTACATCTAACTTGTAACAAATACTAAACAACAAGATTAATCTAACCGCCACCCCCTTAATCTTGTTGCATCTCCATCACAACTCGAAGGACGATCTTTTGATGCATCTCCAAGAAGTTCCGCCTTCCCACTCGGCACGGGTTATTGATACAAACTCCCTTTATGTGTTGCTGAACCCACGCAACCGCTTCTCTACCACGTGGTGCACTCCTTAAGGGATAGTACAGTCACGCTCGCCACACAATCACTCTTAAGGGACAATACATTCAAACTCACCATCAGCTACTATGAACAAGGGCGCCACCGCAGCCCACACACCTGGCAATTCTTCTCCCGGAGACAAGAAGATGGCTGCCAATGCCATCTTACCTTGCCGGTTGTTAACGATGCTCCTTGGTACCAACATGCCGCCTCCACTCTTCACAGCTACCTCTTTGCCGCCACAACTTCGTCGCTGGTGGCACGACTCACCGAGTGACTCTGACCTCCAATTCTTCTTGCGATGATGGCCTCCACTCCATCGCCGTTTGTCGGCCTCATGCCGACTCGTTTCTTGGCAGCTTTGCACTGCCTCACCTTGCCACCGCCGGTCTCTACCTCCCGTGGAGATTGCCGTCGTCAGCCTACTCTGCGGTGACCTTGTCACTGCCGCCACTACACACATGCCATGTGACGCTGGCACACAGCCAGCCTCGCCATGGTTGCACAAACCTCCATTGTCGTGTTCCTGTGCGCATGGCGCTACAGCCGGCTCGTCGCTGGCACACGTGCATCTCCGCCCGATGCACACTGCTGCACATGCCATCACATCGACCCGAACGTACGTCACCATCCTATTGATGCACGATCATTGCGATAGCCTCTCGCCTTGCCCTGATACCAATTGTTCGCACAAACTTGTAGCGTTCTGCTGTTCTTCAACTCCACTTGCTCAACTGATTACAATGACTTAAATATACAACCAGGTAAACACATGCACTGATCGTGCAACAACATGATCCTAAAAACGCTGCATGCGGCCACTACTATTGCAACTCACGCCACAAGCTCCAAGTTCTATTCTAGTGGCCTCTACATGCACACATTCGGTCAAAACTCACTCAACTAGATGGATGCATGCAACTACTTTCAAGGTGAACTAACTCAACTCACGTACACATGCCTTCTCAACTAACTCGAACACACCTAGAGCTAGTATGACGCTCGGCAACGTGCACATGCTTATGTTCTCATAGCTACATGCACTAACCACTAACACATGACTCGGCCATGCAGGCTCTAAATCAATAGGCTGTGCAACTATATGCAGGTACATCTAACTTGTAACAAATACTAAACAACAAGATTAATCTAACATGCACCTCCTTAATCTTGTTGCATCTTCTTAACAACTCTGTTTTCTATCCTTGTAACAATGTAATCCTCTCACTAAAATTTTTCAATCCTCAAAATTTTTTCGTTTACACACTCGATCCGAGATTGACTAAAAGTTTATTTTAAGTATGTTTTCTTCCATGAACTGTAACACCCTAAAATTCACTTTTAGTTCAAATAAGTAAAAATGTGAAAAATTTAAAACTTTTTAATGCGTCTTGTTGATATTCGAGTCACCTGGATTTTATCTTGAAGATGGTTGTCGAGCAATGAAATTTTAGAAAAACAAAATGCGAGAATACGGTCTGGACCGAAAACCATCTGGCTCAGCCCATCTTTTCCCCCTTTTCCTTTTTTCCTTTCCATTTCCCTGGGCTGACCCATTTAGCCTCTCCCTTCTATCAGCCCAGATGTGGCCCAGCTCCGCTCGCCCTGCCTCTTCTTAGCCCGGCCTTGGCCCACCTCACCTTCTTGTGTCCCTAGCCCATTTTCCCTGAGCTGCACCTCCCCCAGCACCCTCGGCTGCACCATCAACTCCCCCGTCGTCCCTTCGCTCTCGCCTTGACATGTAGTGCTGCCGTCCTGGCGCCATGCCGCAAGTGGTGTGTTCGCCACTGGAGCTGCATTAGCGCCATAACGCACTCACAGGGTTGCAGGAGTCCGAACTGTCAATCATCCTCCTCACCCTTCTGTCGGCGAGTACTGGCATAGCCCCCCTCACCGACGTTGAAAGCCGCCCGAGCGCCACCATGCTCTTCCCGTATTTTGTGCTCTGCCTCTCTCTCTGTCTCTTTCTATGGGTGTGTGCCTCTAATCAGTGCTCCCCTCTTGAACTAGTGAATGAATCAAAGTGATTAGATGCTAATTAGGTGACAAATGTACTGCTAGCTGATAGTGGGGCTGTTGATGACAAGATTTGGCATCTATAATGAACGGCCTCTTCAAAGACCTCCTGGGAGGTCCTGGCCGCCAAAAACCTCCTGAAAGGTCCTAGAAGGTGGTCTTTGCAAAATGACCATCTCCACAAATACCTCCAGGGAGGTCCTGAGGGTGGTCCTTGCAAAATGACCACCTCTGGAGGGTGGTCTTCGCAAAACAAGAGATCCTGAGCGACATCTACAAGGACTTCCTCAGAAGCAGCCACGTGGATCCATCATGACTGCTCAAGACGTCCTCAAGGGAGGCCACATGGCTCTATCATACCGACTCAGGACCTCCTCAGAGGCGCTCGCGCGTTTTCGTTAGGAGCGTCCAGGACCTCCCCTAGGAGCGGCCACATGGCTCCATCGTAGCCGCTCAGGATCTCCTCAAGGGGCGTCCAGGATCTCCCCAGGGGAGGCCACGTGGCTTCATCAGAGCCGTCCAGGATCTCCCAGGGGTACTATGTGGCGTCATCAGAAGCATTAACGACCTTCACAGGAATGGTCACGTGGCTTCATCGTGTCCGTCTAGGACCTCCTCAGAGCACCTACACGGCCCAATCAGAGCCGTTTAGGACCTCCTCAGGGTGTCCGTGTGGCTTCATCAGAGCCGTCCAGGACCTCCTCAGAACACTTACGCGGCCCAATCAGAGCCACTCAGGACCTTCTTTGGAGTGTTTACGTGGCTACATCAAGATCGTTCAAGACCTCCTCAGGCTTCATCAGGACCGCCCAGGACATCCTACGGAGTGTCCACGTGGCCTAACTAAGACCACCCAGGATCTCCCCAGGAGCACTTTTGAGGACCACCTCAAGACCTCTCCAGGAGCTGACACGTGGACCTCTCGAGACTTCTCCAGGAGCTGCCACATGGATTTCTCAAGACCTCCCAGGAGCAATCACAACCGTCCAGGACCACTCCCAGGAGATCTACACCATCCAAGATCACTCCCAGGAGGTCTGCGTCGTTCGCGATCATCATCAGGAAATCTATGCCGTCCACAATCTCTTCAAAGCTTCTCGCGTGGACCTTCCACGAGGACCTCCTAGGGCCTCACGCAAAGACTTCTTCAAGACTTCCCGCCGAGCATCCAAAACTTCCTTCCAGGAGTTCTTTAAGGGAATTTACGTGACCGGATAGGAAAGATTTGTTAGTTATAGAAGGTTTGGAAATCATAACCGAATCATATTTGTAGATTTGTTCGGTTTAGGAGTCCTGATCTCCTACGGCTAAGACATGTTTCCCTTTAAATAGAAGAGGGTCACGGCCGATTGTAATCATCAACCAATCGATCAAATACCAATCGCATCTTCTTTTATCATAGTTTCTTGTAGTCCCGTACCTTTCCAACCTCTTTTTGCTTACTGTCCGGCAAGATCACAAGATCAACCCGTGCAAAACACCACCGCACCGTGCCACAACTAGCTCCGCCTAGGCGTTGCGCGTTGGTGACAAGATCCGGAGCATCTTGTTGCTGCCGCGATCATCGTGTTGTGCGCAGCACTATTTTGTGCGCAACACAAATTGGCGACTCCGCTGGGAACTCGATCTATTCTCTGGCCATGGCGAAAGATGGTCCTACGATCGATTCTAAGAACATCATCACTCCTACACTTGAGGATCTGCCCGAGGAGTACCGTCAGGAATACGAGGAGCACAAATTAGAATTCGACAAGATTATGCTATCATGCTTCCAAAAAACAAGACAAGGTGTCATCAAGAAAGAGAGAGAATTGCCATCTATTTATGTCAAACCCCGAGGCAACCCCCACTTTAAGTATTGCATCTCTTTCTGAAGAGCGAGTTGCTTTGATGATTGATCAACAAGTAGGTGCTACTGTGAATAGATTGCTATCTAGTCGTCTTAAAGCTATGGGTCTTGAAGTGCAAAGTGAAAAAGATCTAAAACGACCCATTTTGCCTCATGCTAATGCTTACAATATTGACAATGATAGCAACGTTCAGCATAAATCCTTGCTTGTTAGCACATCGACAGCAAATACACCACCTAGAGTTATCCCGCAGGGTGAGCCGATGCAGCATATACGTAGCCGAACTAATAGGTTAGCTTCGGTCGATCATAGTGCTTCATCACATGCTACTGCTATACCCGGGTCTATGGCCCTTGTGCCTTCCTCATATACAGACGCTAGCATAGTTAATTCGGGTGCACATAATGTTGGCAGTTACAATGGTATGAGAGATAATTCCACAAATTTGCAAACACCTTTGTACTGTACTATAACATATAGTACTCCTTCTATACCTCCTCAGGGTTCGGGTGTTGCATATGGGCCATTGTCGGATGGTCATTTTAATGGTCCTATGCAACACGTATCACACACACAGCCGAACCAAGCTCCGCAGTATATTTGTGACACTCTACAACCTAGTGTTTTTAGGCCACCGCAACCGGTCATTGGGGCACCCGATCGGCCTACGGCTGAGACATATGTTGGGCCTAAGAACATTAGAGAACAAGTAGTCAGTATGTTTAAGGAGACATTCGGGGTAGAGCCCAAAGGAAGATCACGTTCATATCAAAAGCCTTACCCTGATATTTATGATACAGTGCAATATCCCAGAGGGTTTAGAGTTCCTGAATTTGTTAAGTTTACTGGGGATGACAATAGGTCTACATTAGAACATATAGGCCAATTTATTGTGAACTGTGGTGAAGCTAGTGCTATTGATGCTCTGAAGCTAAGGTTATTTCATTTGTCTTTATCTGGCACTGCATTCAATTGGTATACTTCACTTGCACCTACTTCAGTTCACACATGGTCCCAGTTGGAGCAAAAGTTTCATGAATATTTCTATACTGGTGACATGGAATTAAGGCTATCACATTTAACATCGGTTAGACAAAAGTACAATGAACCTGTTGCTGATTACATTAGGAGGTTTAGAGAGACAAGAAACCGATGTTTTAAGCTAATAATTTCTGTAAGGACCTAGCTGATTTA
The DNA here is from genome assembly GCA_036346255.1 of Ampelocalamus luodianensis. Classification (NCBI taxonomy): domain Eukaryota; kingdom Viridiplantae; phylum Streptophyta; class Magnoliopsida; order Poales; family Poaceae; genus Ampelocalamus; species Ampelocalamus luodianensis. The sequence goes on from CM070637.1 coordinate 41,583,360, forward strand.
GCCTATTCAGGTTTACTTTCTCACTTGAAAGAAAAGATAGAAAACCATGATTTCTTAGATGTTAGCCAAGTGTTGCAAAAAGCTCTGGCGCAAGAAAGCCGGGCTAAAGAATCTAAAAAAATTCAGAAGTCAGGTGACAAGATAAAAATAGATCGTCCTAATGTTCACATGCTTGAATATGAATCTGAAAATTCGGACGATGATAATATTGATGTTTGTGTGGCCAAATGGGCTTGGTCTTCAAAGTCTAAGCCATTTGTTTGTTCAGCCTTGAAACCAATTTCACAAAAGAATTGGCAAGAGGAAATCAATTATACTTTTGATATTGCTAAATGCGATAGAATCTTTTATTATTTGCTACAGGAGAAGCAAATCAAATTGCCTGATAATCATGTTGTACCAACACCCGAGGAGTTAAAAAGGCGTGCATATTGTAAGTGGCACAATTCTTATTCACATGCCACTAATGATTGCAATGTCTTTCGTCGACAGGTTCAATCGGCCATTAATGAAGGACGATTGAAATTTGCTGAAAATCCAAAAATGCAGCTGGACCACAACCCTTTCCCTGTCAATATGATTGATTTTGAGAACAAGAAAGTACTTATTCGGCCATCCCAAGCTGAATCTACGAAAGGCAAAAATGTGGTGATAGACATGAGGGGCACAAAAACATCAAGTCCAGAAGCTATCCAAAGTGCTAAACCAAAGATGATTAAACCAAACAGCCCAGAGGTAGGGCGTTGGAAGATAAACAAAGGGAAGGGTAAGAACAACAGAAGGTTTGAGAAGCCAAGACCCACATTTAAGGAGCTTTTGACTAAGTATGAGAATGGCAAGGCCGGCCAAAGCAGTTCTAGTCGGTTCAACGATTTTAAGCGACCAAGATCACCCGCAAGGCACAAGTTTGATGGTCAAGATCGTCGTCAAAGGTACTTCCACGCAGCAGCGCCATGTCCTTCTTTTGGGTCGCCAATGCCCATCCCATGGGGTTCCCCTCCTGTTGGTTTTCCTCCTTGTCCACCAAGGGGTTGGTCTGGTCCATGGATGCCACCTCCAATGTCGTTTGGACCTTTCCATCCAGGGTGGACAACACCAAGAAGGCATGTGCTCGATAGGCTGTCACGTCCTAATAATGACCGTTTTGATCAAAGAAATCGGTCTTACTTTAGGAAAGATGATAAGATGGTAAAGAAAGTATATCGTGTCAAAAGTGTTGACAGTGGGGAACACATAGCAGCAGCAGCAGCAAGTGGTCCTGATACGGGCAGCAGCACATCCGCAGCAGCTATGAATAGTATCGAAGTTACAACACCTGTGAACAGTATCATAGCTACAGAACCCCGCAGACACCAGCTCAGCTGCAATAACAGCTGAGCAAACTGCATTGCAAGTTAGGTTTGAAGTGCCAAAGACAGTGGGAAAACTTAGGGAGAAGACGTCTTTGCTGCCTGGGACAAAAGCACAGCCTCGTTGGTGTCCTCCTGGTCTTTCTCATTCCCAAAAGAGGAGGTTGCAGCGGCTGCGCATGCAAGAAATTAAGGAGGCTAAAGCAAAAAACTTGAGAGACGAAATATTTAATGAAATAAAGCCTATGGTACCTATCCGAAAAGAATGGAGGGTGAAGATAGTTGAATCACCAGTTCAGGTATATTATGATGATGAGGATGATTTGTTGGATTATGAGGGGTCTTCGATGATTAAAGACAACACTCCACCCCGTCAAGGTATGGATATCAATATGGTGTTTACATTGCCCTCAGAATTTCGGATTGCTAGTGAAGATGTTGCTCAGTTATGTCTTGGACCTAAAGAAGCCATCTTTGAGAAGCCCGAAGAATCGAACCGACATTTGAAACCATTGTATGTTAGAGGACATATCAATGGTAGGCCGATTTCTAGGATGTTAGTTGATGGTGGAGTTGCTGTAAACTTGATGCCATACTCAGTTTTCAAAAAATTGGGGCGAGAGGACGGCGAGTTTATAAAGACTAATTTGATGCTTAATGGTTTCACGGGTGAATCTACGGAGACCAAGGGTGTCATATCCATGGAACCTACTGTTGGTAGCAAGACTCTACCTACAGCTTTCTTTGTCGTCGACGTGCAAGGTACTTATAACATCTTATTAGGTTGTGATTGGATACATGCAAATCGCTGCATACCTTCTACACTGCATCAAACTTTAATACAATGGATTGATGATGATATAGAAGTAGTCCAACCAGACACATCGGCTTATGTTGCCCTGGCCGACGCCTCAGTTGACTGGCAGCATGGTAATGTTCAATGCTTGACAGGTCTAGACCTTTCTAGTTATGATTATCTTAGTGTTACTAAAGATGGTTTTGTACCCATGTCTGTACAGCCGACCTCTGCAGCTCGGCTTAGCAATATGATGTTGTAAATGGATAAAGAAAGTAGTTTACAGTGGTTGCAGCAACGTACAGAGGAATATCGTCAAACAAGAACGATATCTGTGAGGCTATTAATGATTTTGATGAAGTAGAAAAGTTAGGACAAGGTTTCTTGTCGGCTGATCCACTAGAGGAGATCGATATAGGCAATGGGACTGCTCCTAGGCCAACATTTATAAACAAAAATATGCCTACTGAATATAAAAGCAAAGTGATAGAGTTGCTTAAAGAGTATGTTGATTGATTTGCTTGGGAATATCATGAGATGCCGGGACTCAGCCGAGAATTAGTTGAGCATCGGTTGCCTATTAAATCGGATTTTAGACCTTATAAATATCCACCTAGAAGATTTAATTCTGATATGTATGATCGGATCAAAGAAGAGATAGACCGATTGTTGAAGGCTGGATTTATTAGGCCATGTAGGTATGCGGAATGGATTTCTAACATTGTTCCGGTTGAGAAGAAAAATACTGGTAAGTTAAGAGTATGCATTGATTTTAGAGATTTAAATAAGGCCACTCCTAAAGATGAATATCCTATGCCTATAGCCGACATGTTAATTAATGATGCTTCAGGGTATAGAGTAATTAGTTTCTTCGATGGTAATGCTGGTTATAATCAAATTTTTATGGCCGAAGAGGACATGTCTAAAACAGCCTTTCGATGTCCTGGTTTTGTTGGTTTGTTTGAATGGGTTGTTATGACTTTTGGTTTAAAGAATGCCGGTGCTACTTATCAAAGGGCTATGAATTTAATTTTTCATGATCTTCTTGATGTCATCCTAGAAGTATACATTGATGATATAGTTGTTAAATCGGATGGTATGGATCATCATTTAGCCGATTTATGTTTAGCCTTTGAACAAATGTGTCGATACGGTTTGAAAATGAACCCACTCAAGTGTGCCTTTGGTGCGTTGGCTGGTAGATTCTTAGGATTTATAATACATGAGAGAGGCATAGAAATAGATCCTAGCAAAATAGAGACTATTAAGAAATAAAGGCGCCACAGTGTAAAAGGGATATGCAAAAGCTCCTAGGAAAGCTGAATTATTTGAGGAGGTTTATATCTAATTTGTCTGGTAAAATTAGTGCATTCACTCCTATACTTCGGTTAAAGAAAGAGGCCGAATTCACTTGGGGGGGGGGGCAGAATAGCAACAGACATTTGAGGAGATCAAAAAGTATTTATCTACACCGCCTGTGTTGAGGGCGCCCAAAGTCGGGACACCATTTCGGCTGTATATTGCTGCAGAAGAGAATGTCATCGGTGCCATTTTGACACAAGCAATAGATGGCAAGGAGTATGTTATTACTTATTTGAGTCGATGTCTCCTGGGAGCTGAGATAAGGTATGTATTTATTGAAGAATTATGTTTATCCTTGTATTATGCTTGCACCAAGTTCAGGCATTATTTGCTATCTAGTACTTGCACTGTTTCTTGTCAAACCGATGTCAATAAATATATGTTGTAACATCCGATTTTAAGTGGTACAATCGGAAAGTGGGCTTATGCATTAATAGAATATGATTTGGCTTAAGAATGTTTGAAACCTATGAGAGGCCAGATTGTAGCTAATTTCATTGTTGATCATAGGATTGATGATGATATAGAGCTGATTGATTGTTTATCTATACGTCCATGGAAATTATTTTTTGATGGCTCGGCTTGTAGAGAAGGGCAAGGTGTTGGTATTGTTTTAGTTTCACCTAGAGATGTTGTTTTTGAAACATCGGTTTGCTTAGAATATTTTTGTACCAATAATCAGGCCGAGTATGAAGCCCTTCTGTTAGGATTGCAAATTTTAGAGTCCATGGATGTAAAAAATGTAGAGGCATTTGGTGATTCATTGTTAGTTGTGCAGCAGGTGTCTAAGGTTTATCAGTGCTTTGATGGATTACTAAATAGATATTTAGAAAAATATTTAGAGGTCATAGCAATTCTGGATGATTTCACTATTAGTCATATATCCAGAGAGGAAAACATTAGAGCAAATGATTTGGCACAACAAGCATCTGGTTATCGATTTAAAAGGGGTAAAGTGTTCATGATAGAAAAACCGATGCTAGAAGTTGCTACAATTTGTATAGCCGAACATTTCAATGGCAGTTCTGATGCTTTGGAAATATCAAGCTCTGTCGAATCTAATGATTGGAGAAGGCCTCTAATTGATTATTTAGAAAACCCTAGCCAATCTGTTGATAGAAAGCTTCGGCGACAAGCATTAAAATATACATTGCTTGATGGAGAGTTGTATCGCCGAACTATAGATGGATTACTTTTAAAATGTTTAGGTTCAGATCAATCTAAAGTTGCTATAGGTGAGGTGCATGAGGGCATATGTGGTACACATCAGTCAGCGCATAAAATGAAGTGGTTATTAAGAAGAACTGGTTTTTATTGGCCGACTATGTTAGAGGATTGTTTTAGGTATTACAAAGGGTGTGCGTCCTGTCAGAAGTTTGGTGATGTGCAATCGGCACCCGCTGCTATGTTGGATCCTATAATTAAACCATGGCCATTTCGTGGATGGGGTTTAGATTTTATTGGCCAAATATACCCTGCATCTTCTAAAGGTCATCGTTTTGTTTTAGTAGCTACTGATTATTTTACAAAATGGACAGAAGCTGTTCATCTTAAAAACATGACACATAAAGAGGTGATTAGTTTTATTTTAGAACATATTGTTCATAGATTCGGCATACCGCAGACTTTAACTACTGATCAAGGTTCATCTTTTATGTCTCATCAAGTACGTGAGTTTGCCGAGTCACTTAAAATCAAGCTCCTTAATTCTTCACCTTATTATGCTCAGGCCAACAGTCAGGCCGAGTCAAGTAATAAGACCTTGATCAAGCTCATTAAGATAAAGATAGAGGAGAATCCTAAGAGGTGGCATAAAGTGTTATTTGAGGCATTATGGGCTCATCATATATCTAAGCATAGTGCCACAACGGTAACACCGTTTGAGTTAGTGTATGGGCAAGAGGCTGTTTTACCTGTTGACGTAAATCTGAATGCCCTTAAACTGGCCAGTCAAAATGATTTGTCGGCCATAGATTACTATAACTTGATGATGGATAGGATAGATGAAGTTGCAGATGAGAGGTTAAAAGCTTTGAGAGAAATTGAAAAAATTATAAAGTGAGGGTAGCTAAGGCTTACAATAAGAAGGTAAAGGAAAAATCGTTTCAAATAGGAGACTTAGTTTGGAAGACGATTTTACCTATTGGGTCTAAAGATAATAAGTTTGGGAAGTAGTGTCCGAATTGGGAAGGTCCATATAAAGTTGTAGAGATTGTTCGTGGAAATTCTTATATAGTGCAATGTTTGCAGGGAGATAGGCTGCCTAAAGCTCTTAATGGCAAGTATTTGAAAAAATATTATCCGAGTGTTTGGCAGGATGCTTAAGAAGCACACATGGCCGATGAGTTGTTTATCATCGTCCTAAGAAATATACAAATGGCCGGTGTTTAAGCATCGTCCTGAAGAGCAATTGAAGATATTATTGTTTTATGGCAAACATGTTTGTTTACCAAAAAAAACAGGGGGGCATGTGTTGATGACAAGATTTGGCATCTATAATGAACATCCTCTTCAAAGACCACCTGGGAGGTCCTGGCCGCCAAAAACCTCCTGAAAGGTTCTAGAAGGTGGTCTTTGCAAAATGACCATCTCCACAAAGACCTCTTGGGAGGTCCTGAGGGTGGTCCTTGCAAAATGACCACCTCTGGAGGGTGGTCTTTGCAAAACAAGAGGTCCTGAGCGACATCTACAAGGATTTCCTTAGAAGCGGCCACGTGGATCCATCATGACCGCTCAAGACCTCCTCAAGGGGGGCCACGTGGCTCTATCATACCCACTCAGGACCTCCTCAGAGGCGCTCGCGCGTTTTCATCAGGAGCGTTGTCGGGACCCAGAATTTCGATTCTGGAACCCTCTGTGTATACTGCACTAGTCCAGGATCACGCTAGTGCACACAGGGTTAACATAGGTAAATACCGATCCACACAAGCGATAAATAAAGTAAACGATTAGTTTGAATAACAAATAAGGGTTTTGACCTTATGGTCGAGTTTACACTTATTAAGCCACGCAGGGCTAACAAAGAATAAAGCAAAGAATGAACGGAAATAACTCAGCGTAGATCCCACCAATTCACCACAGCAACCGACTGGGATCCAGACCTTAACGATCAACAACCTTCGGCGAACTCCTCCTCGAAAGCAGGCGTAGACTCCTCCTCTTTTGTAGGTTTGGGCGCAAGTTTTACAACAAGCGTGAGTACACAACCGTACTCGCAAATCATACCACAGAATGCAATGTATAGATGCAGGCTTATTCCAAAAAAAAAAGGCTTCTGTGGTTCTTTTGCATAAAAGCAACATTTGCAATTGAATACGAATAATAGATTGAAAGCATAATTCAAAACATATAAACAATATTAATTTAACAGTTGTTTCCACAAAAACACATAACAGGGTGGCGGCAAGGGCTTCAACGTCGACGGAGGCGGCGACGACGACTTGGTTGACGGCAACACGACGGCGGGGACCTCCGGTGGGGTTTGGAGTGCACGCATCAGGATCGCAAGGACCAGGCGATGCTTAAGGGCTAAACGCGAGACCCAATGGTCATCGGCGGCGACCGGAACGCGGCGGCGACAAGCTGGCGGCGCAGAAGCTAGAGCTCTTACGGTGCGGCGACGCTACGGAGCTCCCCTGACGACGATAGGGTGCGCACCAGACGGGGCTTGACGTGGCGAACTCGGAGAGGTACTCGAAGAGGGCCGGAGCTCAACGTCGGCGACCAATTTGCCGAAAAACCGAAGTGGCGGCGCTAGGGTTCGAGCTCCAATCTCGGCGAATAGGCGGCGCTCTAGGGTTCCTGGTCTTGGGGAAAAGGCGGCTAGGGTTGAGGCGATCCTCGTGACGCGGTCACGGCTTTAAATAGGGCCCGGGAGCAAGGAATCCGCGAACGGCACGGCGGCGCGGCTCGAACACGGACTCTGGAGTCCGCGACGAAGATGACGAGGACGTGGCATGCGGGGCCCACAAGGCAGCGGGAGTGGCTCGGGCCAGACCGCGTCGCACACGGCATGGCTACGGCTGATAGGTGGGGCCAGACGCGCGCGGGAGAGAGAGCGGAGATGGTGCGTAGGTTTTGGGCGGCGCGAGCAGATCGGGCCGAGTGGAAATTCGGCCCGAGACTATTTCTGAGGTTTTAAATAGTTTTTCTAATTTAGAAAATACCAGAAATTCAAATAAGCAATAGAAATTAACAAATGAACTCAGAAAAATTCTAGAAAAATCTACAAAATATATCTGAGCACAAAGAACCCAAATAAAATAGTTTTGGCTATTGTCCATGTTGGGATTATGCACATTAAATATTTTTGGTTCTAAAGTCCAATATTAAGCTTTGGAATTAAAATCAAATAAAATTCAAATGGTGAATTTTCTCCCTACTAACTATTAAAAGATTTTTAAGCTCTAAAAATTGGGATGTTACAAGCGTTCAGGACCTCACCCTGGAGCGGCCACGTGGCTCCATCGTAGTCGCTCAGGATCTCCTCAAGGGGCGTCTAGGACCTCCCCAGGGGCGGCCACGTGGCTTCATCAGAGCTGTCCAGGATCTCCCAGGGGTACTACGTGGCGTCATCAGAACCATTAACGACCTTCACAGGAATGGTCATGTAGCTTCATCATGTCTGTCCAGGACCTCCTCAGAGCACCTACACAGTCCAATCAAAGCCGTCTAGGACCTCCTCAGGGTGTCCGCGTGGCTTCATCAGAGCCGTCCAGGACCTCCTCAGAACACTTACGTGGCCCAATCAGAGCCACTCAGGACCTTCTTCGGAGCGTTTATGTGGCTACATCAAGACCGTTCAAGACCTCCTCAGGCTTCATCAAGACCACCCAGGACCTCCTACGGAGTGTCCACATGGCCTAACTAAGACCACCCAAGATCTCCCTAGGAGCACTCTTGAGGACCACCTCAAGACCTTTCCAGGAGCTGACACGTGGACCTCTCGAGACCTCTCCAGGAGCTGCCACATGGATTTCTCAAGACCTCCCAGGAGCAATCACAACCGTCCAGGACCACTCCCAGGAGATCTACACCATCCAAGATCACTCCCAGGAGGTCTGCGTCGTTCGCGATCATCATCAGGAAATCTATGCCGTCCACGATCTCTTCAAAGCTTTTCGCGTGGACCTTCCACGAGGACCTCCTAGGGCCTCACGCAAAGACTTCTTCAAGACTTTCCGCCGAGCATCCAAAACTTCCTTCCAGGAGTTCTTTAAGGGAATTTACGTGACCGGATAGGAAAGATTTTTCAGTTATAGAAGGTTTGGAAATCATAACTGAATCATATTTGTAGATTTGTTCAGTTTAGGAGTCCTGATCTCCTACGGCTAAGACCTGTTGCCCTTTAAATAGAAGAGGATCACAGCCGATTGTAATCATCAACCAATCGATCAAATACCAATCGCATCTTCTTTTATCATAGTTTCTTGTAGTCCCGTACCTTTCCAACCTCCTTTTGCTTCCTATCCGGCAAGATCAACCCGTGCAAAACACCACCGCACCGTGCCATGACTAGCTCCGCCTAAGCGCTGCGTGTTGGTGACAAGATCCAGAGCATCTTGTTGCTACCGCGATCATTGTGTTGTGCGCAGCACTATTTTGTGCGCAACACAAATTGGGGACTCCATTGGGAACTCGATCTATTCTCCGGCCATGGCGAAAGATGGTCCTACGATCGATTCTAAGAACATCATCACTCCTACACTTGAGGATCTGCCCGAGGAGTACCGTCAGTAATACGAGGAGCGCAAATTGGAATTCGACAAGATTATGCTATCATGCTTCTAGAAAACAAGACAAGGTGTCATCAAGAAAGAGAGAGAATTGCCATCTATTTACGTCAAACCCGAGGTAACCCCCACTGTAAGTATTGCATCTCTTTCTGAAGAGGGAATTGCTTTGATGATTGATCAGCAAGTAGGTGCTACTGTGGATAGATTGCTATCTAGTCGTCTTAAAGCTATGGGTCTTGAAGTGCAAAGTGAAAAAGATCTAAAACGACCCATTTTGCCTCATGCTAATGCTTACAATATTGACAATGATAGCAGCGTTCAGCATAAATCCTTGCTTGTTAGCACATCGGCAGCAAATACACCACCTAGAGTTATCCCGCAGGGTGAGCTGATGCAGCATATACATAGCCGAACTAATGGGTTAGTTTCGGTCGATCATAGTGCTTCATCACATGCTACTGCTATACCCGGGTCTATGGCCCTTGTGCCTTCCTCATATAAAGACGCTAGCATAGTTAATTCGGGTGCACATAATGTTGGCAGTTACAATGGTATGAGAGATAATTCCACAAATTTGCAAACAACTTTGTACCGCACTATAGCATACAGTACTCCTCCTATACCTCCTCATGGTTCGGGTGTTGCATATTGGCCATTGTCGGATGGTCATTTTAATGGTCCTATGCAACACGTATCACACACACAGCCGAACCAAGCTCCGCAGTATATTTGTGACTCTCTACAACCTGGTGTTTTTAGGCCATCGCAACCGGTCAATGGGGCACCCGATCGGCCTACGGCCGAGACATATGTTGGGCCTGATAACATTAGAGAACAAGTAGTCAGTATGTTTAAGGAGACATTCGGGGTAGAGCCGAAAGGAAGATCACGTTCATATCAAAAGCCATACCCTGATATTTATGATACAGTGCAATATCCCAGAGGGTTTAGAGTTCCTGAAATTGTTAAGTTTACTGGGGATGACAATAGGTCTACATTAGAACATATAGGCCAATTTATTGTGCACTGTGGTGAAGCTAGTGCTATTGATGCTCTAAAGCTAAGGTTATTTCCTTTGTCTTTATCTGGCACTGCATTCAATTGGTATACTTCACTTGCACCTAATTCAGTTCACACATGGTCCCAATTGGAGCAGCAGTCCAAGAAAGAACAAGAATAAGATCAAGGTTATCAAAATAGTGAGCAAGGCGAGTCAACACTTTAGTCATATTGAACCTACTTTTGAAATGCAATTATATTGATTTAAATTATGAAATTGCATTGCTATGATTTATACAACTATATTTACCTAGCTCGTAGTTAATACCTAAATGATAATTAAATATAATCTTCCCACCCTTGAACTTGGACACTATCCTTTGCACCCTAGAACTAATGGTATACATGCTAGTTACTATGTTCGTATTCAAGTGTTGTGCTTAGCTTTGCTTAGATACTATGTGGGCAATGATTTGCCCTGACATCATTCAAAACTTGAAACTGGATTTGGGCAGTTGAGGTTGGAGCCTGGCTGGTATGTTGATTATAAAAGTATTTCAAAACAAAAGAAAATCAAAAATAGATTTCGACTTGGGAGGCTGGAAAGCGTGGCGGGTGTAGATAAAAGCACGATAGAGTGGGTATGGGGAAGTACCGTCCAAGTCAATTAAGGACACAAATCTTGTGATGATCTCTCGTGTAAAAATAGTGACACAGATCTTGTGATGATCTCTCGTGTAAAAATAGTACAACCACAAGTTTATAATGGGTGCGATCTAACACTAATTTGTTCGCTTCAGTGTGCTTCGCCATTGGTTGGTGTGTGGCTTGGGTAGAGAGTAATGAAGCCACAGGGACACTACACGATGCAAGTAGGAGGTGATACCTAGCGAGTGGGGTTGCGTTGAGGTGGGGCATTGTAATGGCCTTGTCATGATTATCTTACTCTCATGCCTACAGTCGCGTGTTGATAGTGTAAGATGATTGTCTCTTGTGGGTAATGTGTGCAAACTCTGCAGAGTGGGGAAACTATCTAGACAGTCTTGCCCACAGTCATGGGTGATGCCGAGAACTTACTTGAAGTAGCTTTCATTTTTATAAAACAATTTTGTGGGTGGGATGAAAAGATGGGTTGGAGCCTAGACATTTGAGATGACCTAGTTGAGAACGATTGTGAAGTACGGGATGCGACTTTTTAAAGAACATGAGCATTGGGTGGATGGAGCCACTCAGTGATATAGGAGGTTGGGGCTTCCAGTAGTATTTTACAATAAAACTCAACTTTGTTAAAACCTGTGTTAGTTAAAAATATTAGGTCTTAGGATTTGTTACTACTTAATCTATTTCAATAAGTGGCTTTATGCAAACAAAAGAACTAGAAGCCATTCTTTTGATCAGCCTTGCATATTATATAACTATATTCTGTGTGTTAGCTCGTGGAGTACGGTTGCGTACTCATACTCGCTCAATATTATTATTCAGTAAGTGTAAGAGAAGAAGGCTATGTGGGCACTTATGAGCATCCATCAAGACTGAAAATCAAGAAGGCCAAGGACTAGGTCGCGGGTTCCAGTTGATTGTCTGTGGGTATATCGTGAGGGTTCTACGTGTTGTATTTGAATTTCACTTCTGCTACTGATTCTTTGAAGATATTCGGTCTGACCGGCCGTTCTGAAAATCAAAAGCAGTAAGGTATATTATTAATGCTTTATTTAATATTATACAATAGCTTTATATTTTCAAGACGTGTGTTTGATATTCAGTGATGTAACTGTGGCACTGGCTACTGATCCATGGACTGATGCTATGAACACAGAAGATCCCGAATTACAAATTTGAGGTATGACATGAACGAAACACAAAATTTCCCAATTTGTTCCCTTCTAGAAGATTGCTAACTACTACATTTGTTCTTTTTTTACTTGACGTTTATGAGTTTTCACGGTCTCCAAGATGCGACTTGTTTGTTACTTTTTGTAACTTTGTATTAATATATATTAATAAAATTATAATATTATGGAAGTATTTTTAATGATAAATCTCATGATATAATTATCGTACAACCAATCTAGATAGTTTTAAACATATGGACGATCAAAAGTTGGGCGGCATGGATTCTAGAATGTAAAGTAGAAAAGAATGGAGGGAGTAGTACTCATTTTTCTAACCTTTCTAGTACTAAAAACCTCCGATCCATTCAATTGTGCCCCGTGATTTATGCTCACCGGCGGTTAGGACTGGAACATGATGTAGCTTATTATGCATACGTGATACTTGCTGGACCTGTGTGAAGGCCGTATGATGCGCATAAATGCATCAGCAGAATCGACAATGATAATACTAGGCATAAACACTGCACTGGGCAATACTACTTTGATAATCTGTCATACATCTAAGTATTCACGTTTGACATACATATCAGCTATTTGGAAAATAGATAAGCACTGAAGCTAAAGAACAACAATTTGTGTGTCAACATGCATATGCAGGTAGCACGAGAGCTCTTTGAAAAGCTCAAACGAAGATGGGATTCAACTTTTGAAGTGTCATACTCATTTGCCTTAACCTTGTTCAAATCAGAGGGAAAACACTTTGATAAGGAAAATATGAACTCAATGAGCATCATTGTAACTTGTAATGCTACTCTTGCAAATTGTCCTGATGCTGGTGGACTGGTGCTACCTGAAATGCGCAACCAGACTCTGATGTTGATACTTCGTCCTGGTGATGCTAGCTGCTACATTACTTTCTCCTGAGCCCTGATGCTAGTAACTTTTAAGAATGGCACATGTAGCATAACAGCAGGGGCAGCAGCATGTGTTTTTTTAAAATCAATGTCATTGTGATTTTGTGGACAACAGTATGAGGCAAAACATGAATAAAGCATCATGTTGAACTGAGGAATTAATCAGAAGTGAACAAAACCATAATGACCAAAACACCACCATCAGTGATTCATACAAGTTTCATGAGCTTGATAAAAGTTTCATGAGCTTGATACCGCCGTCACTGATTCAGACAAGTTTCATGAGCTTGATAAAAGTTTCATGATCTTGGTACCACCGTGACTGATTCATGAATAAAGCATCATGTTGAAATGAGGAATTATCATTAAAAGAAAACTGACACGTGGGTCAAACAGTTTGAGGAAAAGTAAAAATGGTGTTGTTTTTCGGGTCAATAGACAAATTGTTGGAGTAGTTGTCTCTTGTACTGTTAATAGATGGCATAGAGTTCTTTAGAGATAACTGAAGGACATACTATTAAATAAAAGAAAATTGACATGTTGGCCCAACAGTTAGGGACACTACTACAAAAATGATTTGTAGCAACACCACCTATTTCACAGTAGAGGCGGCTCACTTACCAAGCGCCCCTACAGTGGCTGAGCTCGGCCCAGCTATACCAACCGCCTCTACAAATGGTTCAGCAGAGGCGGCTGGTATCACCAACCGCCCCTACAAATGGTTATATTTGTAGGGGCGGCTGGAAATACTAGCCGCCCCTACTGTTTGATTTGTAGAGGCGGCTGGTCCCAGCCGCCCCTACTGGTTCATTTGTAGGGCGGTGGATAACCACCGCCCTACAAATCGACCAAAGATATAGTACTGGACCCCTTCTTCCTCCTCGAGTGCACAAAGGCAACCCGAGAGAGGAAGGAAGGGAGGCGTGGGCACCTCCCAAAATTGCTATTTTGAGGGGAAGGTTTTGAGTTAAATTCCTTTGGTGGAGAGGTTGTTGGAGGTAAGAAAATGGTTTTCCATACATCTTTTTGAAGTTTTAATGGTGGGTTATTGCTTAATTAGAGTTTTGATTTTCTCTCTCTTCTATGGTGTTTGAGTAATTTATGGAGCAAATGAGGTTAAAATTTTGAATATGCTAGGCTAAATTAGTTATGGGAATAATGTCATACCCTTATTTAGTCATTCTTCCTTGATTTTAGTAGACTATTAATAAGTTTTATGGATGTTTGAGCTACATCTAGATCTAGATACCTAGAACTAGGGTTTGTTTTTTTACTAATTACATTGTTATTAATTTAGTGGAATATATTTACAATTGCTATTTACATTGCACCATACATTTAGAATTATTAATCAATTTAGAATATCCTTCCATAAAATTTCTATGTATATTTTTTGAAGTAATAATTAATTTGTGAAGTATTAATTAGTCCTATTAATTCTTATCTTTGTTTTCTATATTGAAATAAAGATGGACGATAGGAACTCTTGGATGTATGGTAAACAAAGGTGGAGCCAAGTTTCGTGATGAAGTGGATAAATTTCTTCAAGCATGAGAGAGCCATGCAATGTCGAGCAATAATAGTGGTGAAATTCTTTGTCCGTAGCGATTGAAGAACTATCTCGCATGGAAAGATGTGACTATCATTAGATCACACTTGATTATGCGAGGATTTGTTAAAGACTACACGCTTTGGAATCATCATGGTGAAGCGGTTATTAACAACGTTGATCCGTAAGAAGACGACGACGATTACCTAGATTGCATGGACCAATATGTAGCTGAATATGATGCGAGAAATAGACCGTGAAGAAGAAGGTAGTGGTGGTCATAACGACGGCTGGTCGCAATGATGGCGGAGGACGTGTCGGGATGAAGATGACGGTGATTATTTGGAGGAAATGCTTGGGCCATTGGACCGTAGATTTTACTAAAGAGCCCGAAAGGTCTAGAAAATTTGGAAAGGGTTAAAAAAGCCTCGAAGGAGACTTTGTATGGTGTTGAAAAGGGTTGTCCGACACACTGGACAGTGCTACGTTTTGTGCTTGAGCTACTCATCCTGAAGGCTAAGTACGGCTGGTCAGACTGTAGTTTCAATGATCTGTTACGTCTCCTGTCTTGGTTGCTGCCACAGCCAAACTCAGTTCCCGCCAACACATACGAAGCGAAGAAGGTTATAAGTCCATTGACAATGGGGGTTGAAAAAATCCATGCATGCCCGAACCATTGTATCCTTTACCGTGGCGATACGTTCAAGTCACTAGATAAATGCCCCCGGTGTGGCACTAGTCGTTACAAGAACAATGACCTTTACAACGGGGAAGAAGCCTCCACAGGGAAGAAGAGGAAGAAAGGTGGGAAAAAGGTGGTACAAGATTCTCAACCCAAAGAGAACACTCCATTAGGCATCGATGCAAAGCAGAGAAGAATCCCTGCCTTGGTAATGTGGTACCTACCAGTCGTCGATCGCTTGAGGCGTATGTTCCTAAACCCTAAGGAAGCTTCACTCATGACATGGTGGGATGATGAACGCAAGGTGGGTGATGGTAAGATTGGACACCCGACCGATGCTACCCAGTGGCAACGCTTTGATGCGAAATACCAAGAATTTAGCAAAGACCCAAGGAATGTACGGTTTGGCCTTAGCACGATGGAATGAATCCTTCAATGAGAGAACTAGCGAGCATAGTACATGGCGATGATCTTAACCATGTACAACATCCCAACGTGGTTGTGTCGAAGAGAAAATATCTTCTCCTCACTATTCTCATTCAAGGTCCCAAACAACGTGCATTGATATAGATGTGTTCCTCGAGCCTTTGATGCAAGAAATGGAGAGGCTATGGCGGTATGGAGAGCCGATGTACGACGCCTTCGAAAGGAGGACTTCATATGTAGAGCCATTATCTTTGTCACTACCAATGATTACCTCATACTGTTTGCTTTGTCCGGACAGATCAAAGGGAAGACGGATGCTTAGTATGCTTGGATGGTACTACATGGGTGTTCCCTGGATGCATTCAAGAAGACAGTTTACTTAAGGTACAAGACGATTCTTAAAGACAACTCACGATACCGCAGCAAGTTGTTCTTCAAATTTTATGACAACAAACTAGAGACCGAATCCCCTCCAGAGAGACGTCAAAACGGGCAACATGTGTTTCGAAATGGTGAAACACATACATGTCGATTTTGGAAAGAAGAATGCGGATGGGACAAAGAGAGATAGAAGCACACCTCCTGTCCCCGGTGTACCTTTTAAGAAAAAGTCGATCTTCTTTAAGTATCTGCCTTATTGGCCGGACTTGGAGGTCCCCCATGCCATTGATTCTATGCACTTACAGAAGAATGTATTTGAGAGTCTCATTGCTACCTTGATGGACACGGGCAAGACAAAGGATGGTCTAAGATCACGGAAAGACATGGTGCGACTAAATGTGAAGCCGAGCTTCACCCGATACCTCGGGGTAATGGAAAATACCTCCTACCCGCAGCTAGTTTCAACGACTCGGATGAGAGGAGGCGATCTGCAATTTCTTGAGAGGGTAAAGTTCCCACCGGGTTTTCACCAATGTGAAGAAGCTAGTGTCAATGAAGGACTCACAATAACACGCTTCAAGGCTCACGATTGTCATGTGATGCTCACATTGTTCCTACCTATTGCAATCGTGGCTATAGAGCCGAGTTCTTGAAAATGGCCATCACCCGCATGTGTTACTTCTTTTCAAGATCTCACGAAGACGATTGGTGAAAATGAGCCGTGACCTACATGAATTCGTGGTGGAGACAATAAACCAACTAGAGATGTGTTTACCTCCCGCTTTTTTTTGATATAATGCCACATCTCATGATTCACATGGTTCATCAGATACAGGCACTGGGCCCTTGCTACTTACATGAAATGTGGTCCTACGAACGGTTCATGTCGGTTCTTAACCGATACGTGCATAATCGAGCATGCCCGAGGGCTCCATGATAGAGGGTTACAACACCAAGAAGTCGCCGAGTCTTTGTCAAGAGTACCTAAAAGTACAAAGAGGGATTGGTAAACTCGATTCTTGTCACAAGGGTAGGCTGACTGGGAAGGGCACCAAGGGGAGAAAAGTCTTCATCGACAAGGATGATAGCCTCCTGGAGCTCGTCGGGGACATTTGCAACTTCATAATGGATGCTATTATACACGTCAGAGGTACATACCATGACGGCACGTCTATGCTAGGACGTCGCCCTGAGTACGAGTTCCTTCGTGAGTGGGAAGGAATGCATTTAGGACATTGAGAACAATGTGTATGTAATATTATCGCACTTTATGCTACAAGTGTATGTAATGATAAATTATAAACATGATGTTACGCGGATGTGAATATAATGTCTCGTTGAACTTGTTAATATCATGTCTTCAATTATATATATATATATCATGCATGGTTTGATATATGTACCGTGGTTTGAGAATTTGAATTTTTTTTGGCGGGAAAACAGATTGTAGGGGCGGCTGTAGTTGCAAGCCGCCTCCACAGAGAAAATTACAGAGGCGGTGGTCATCTAAGCCGCCTTACAAATCTAATTTGTAGAGGCGGTGGATTACATGTCGCCTCTACAAAACAGTTTGTAGGGGCGGCTCTAGAAACCAACCGCCTCTACAAATAAGATTTGTAGGGGCGGTTCAGAAACCGCCCCTACAAATCTCTGATTTGTGGCGACGGTTGGGTAGGGGTGGCTGGCCGAGCCGCCTCTACAGAGGCTCACCAGCCGCCCCTACAGTGCTCTGCTGTAGTAGTGGGAAAAAGTTAAAATTGTGTTCTTTTTCGTGTCAATAGATAAATTGTTGGAGTAATTGTCTCTTGCGCCGTTTGTAGATGACGTGGAGTTTTTCAGAAAAAACCTAAACGACGTAATTTTGTACATGCTCATAGTATTTTATATTTTCAATGGTTGATCTGTCGGGCATGGACGCTCGGAGAAGAATGATCGCCGAAGCGCAACCTGATCTCTCCTTGCTACATTTTTTTTGGGTGCAAATCGAATTCCTTTATGATATATCTACTAATTTAGCCTACTCTCTTCTCATTTGCACCAGCGGATTCCAGATTAGAATTGTGCATTGACAAACTTGCTCGAAATACTTATATGCAAACAGCGCCTTATGTATGTATGTATATTATTATTATTATATATATATATATATATATATATATATATATATATATATATTTATTATGTTTAATCCTACTCGGTTTGGACGCAAAATGGCACCACGTCATCCGAGAAAGAACAGACGTCTGATCTAGCCATCAGGAAACACGAGACGTCGGAACTCCATCTACCCCACCAAAGCGAAATAACTTCCTCGTCCATCAAGAAATTTCTAATATATTTCCCATCACCACCCTTTACAATTAGGTCCTCAACTCCCTCAGTCTCCTCTCCTTATCCCCACCTCGAGTAGCACCGGTTCACCTCCCCGCACCGCCATCTTCGCCGCCCCTCGCCGCCCCTCTGCCCTCCCTGCTGACTCCCCTCCCACACGACCTCCTCCTCCTCCGTCGTGCTACCGCACCCTCCGGCGACCACGCGCCGCCCTCTCCTCCTCCCCTTGGCGCCCAGCTTCCACCCACCCAACGCTAGAATTTTTTAAAATAATATTATTTTAATGACAAATTACAAAATTAAATAGTTGATTTTTTTTTTTACAATACTAGGCTACTGTCGCTAGTTCATCCGACGATAGAGTCTTAGATTTTTTTGTACAAAATTCAGGCTAAACATTTAATACTATTTTTATTTAAATTTCTACTGTTATTTTGGGCCTTCTTATTTCCGACCACTCCACTCCAGCGTCTGAATTGCCACACAGCACCAACCAACTAAACTATCACCACCAACGACGCCGTCGGCGAAGGCAATGGTGGTGGTTTCAGAAACAAAATAAGTTACATATTACAATTGGACACATAACATAATAAGAAACAACATCAGATAGTAATAAGAAACAATATTAGCACAACATATTTTGAAGCAAAACGTCATCACATAGTTTTTCAACAAATGACAATGATGTTATTAAAAATTCCGGCACAACATTAGCACATAGTTTTTGGACAAATCACAATGATGTTAAAACACATTCCAGCACGATGTTATCGCATAGTTTTTCGATAAATCACAATGACATTACAAAACATTCAGCACAATATATTTCGACAAGATAAGCCATTCTAGTGGTTGCTACCTCAACGTCCGCCATGTCAACCTCCACGGTGCTCACCTTGGATTTTTTGGTCGGATGGGGTCCCCTCGGCGCCGTCTGGATTTTCGGCCTCTCCTTCGTCCCGTGCATTTCTTGTAGGAAGTTTCTTGAAGGTATGCCCGGACTCTGATGAACCCGAAGGTCCTATTTTTTGCCCGATCTTTCGATGAGACGATATGTTCGGTGGTAATCGCTCAACTCTCACGATCCTGGCTACGAACACACAAGGCCCGAAACCATGCAATCGCTGAACTGCTCGACAAGTCATTATCAACTATGCGCAAGTACCCGGTTGACCTGATCACGAAGATCGATTCCTGCATACACCGAAGAAGCACACAAGAACAAGGTAAATAAGAAATCTGAAATTGCAAATAGGAAATGAATGTATTGATAGGTGGGGTTCCGAAGAACAATATCGCTGTTGATCTCGCCGACCAAGAAAACAAAATATAAAGTAGCAAAGCTAAACTTTAATCAACAAAACCCGAGGAACTAAAGGTGGGGGCGGCCATTATCTATAGGAGTAAGAAGGAGGGGGTGGTGGTACTGTTCATATGTGAATAGTGCCACATGAATAATACCCCAAAACCCTAGGGGGCAGCTATATGGGCCATATGGGCCAATGTAGCCAAAACAGCCCATTTGTTACATAACCTATGGGCCAACAATTGGTGACGTAGCACCATAGCATGTAGACGTAGCCCGACATGTATGAGTAGAAGCAGTGGATGTAGCCCAGCATATATGTGTAGAGGCAGCTCGGTCCAACTGGAACATATGGCAATGCAGTCACCGAAAGTCCGATCGGGGAAGATGTGGATGTAGTGCAGCGAGTCGAAGCAGTGGATGCAGTCGAAGCAGTGGATGCATCCTTAGGGTTAATGTCCTCATCAGACTCCCTGCAAATTGAGCATTTTTTTGTACGACGCCCCGCTTCTGCTTCATCCATGCCATTCCTGATACGTCGTACCTGCCACCGGCCAACCTTTTCCTTCAGCCTAGCAATGTCCGTGGCCTAGATGAGTTGCTCCTAGGTAGGATGTCTAGTGAAATGGTCAACCACGCCATAACCATACAACTATGTATTCCAGGTCTGCATCACCTCTTCCTTGGTGAAATATCCGGAAAGGTACTAACTAGGATGCCGCGCCACCGTCGAACATGCGACCATGACCTATGCAGAAGAAGAGGCTTGTTGTAGGTGCATACGCAACTAGCGCGGTGTAGCATGTACTCGTGGATAATCCTCTCACGGTTCGTCTCACGACGTCCTTTCTCCCTGAACAGGATCTCAAAGCGAAGCTCCTTTGTGTTCATCTTGAATGCCTGGTGTATCTCACCCTTCTTACTCTTCTCCTCTATGTACTTGGTCATCATGGCGGAGTACAGAACTATATCATTTGCCATGGAGAGCAATGCGTTGTTTCTTCGATCAACGAAGTACTTTGTGGTATCGCGGAGAATTGCCTCCACAATAGCAACCAAAGGGAGGCACCCAGTGCTGCGTATGACCCAATTGTATATCTCAGCTAGATTGGTTGTCATGCCACCATATCAAGCACTATCCTTGTTATGTTGCAACGACCATTTCTCTTTAGGCTCATGCACAATCCAGTTCGAGAAGCATTTCACCTGCGCCCCGGTCTTCGTCGTCACACCAGGACCATCTGTGGGTAACTGTGGCAATGCCTTGGGGTCCTGGTCAGCGCTTGCAGAGGGCTTTTTTGCTATCTCCCTTCTATGCGCTCTGGTCCCCTCATTCAGAACCTTCCAGAGTGCATCGAGTTTTCACTTCTGGTTTTGGTTGCACAGCTGCTTGAACAGGTTCATCAAATCTTTGTTGTAGAACTGCTTGTCAAAGTTTGCACCCAAGTGCCTCATGCACCACCTACTCTACAGATCCACCCATGGAAGTGGCTCGTTCTCCCCTTGTTGTAGCTGTGTTATTGCATACTCAACAGGGCCGCATGTCAATCATTTATGACGCATACGTTAGGACGGCCATGTACAACAGAAATTTTCACATTCCTTAGAAACCACAACTAACTGTCTATGTTCTCACTTTTAATAAATACGAAGGCCATGGGAAAAACCTGATTGTTCTCATCTGTCGCTGTTGTAGTAAGTATCTGCCCCTTGTACTTCCCAGTCACAAATATACCATCCATGTATAAGATTGGATGACAATGCTAGAATGGATTGATGCATGGACCAAAGGCAAAGAATGCTCACTTTAGTACCCTCTTTTGTTCCCACCATGGATGTGTGCCATCTTGAATGTCAACATGAGTGCTAGGATTTCTGTCTTGTATAACTAGGAGTTGGCCAGGGAGGTTGTGATAGGAGTCCTCGAACGTACCGAACCTTGAGTCCAATACCTTAGCATAGCTGATTGTTTACTGGAACCTTGACTCTATTGCTCGAATGTTGGATCATACTCGAAATCTAGATTATCCATAATCTCACTGTACATGATGTTTACAATGAAGCTTGATGACAGGTTCTTGTGGGACTACGTTGATTCAGCGATAAGACATGTGTGAGGGACTACTATAGAACATTTCCAGGTGGTGTCCCATTTAGGTTGGAATGTGTGCACTCGCGAAGGGCATCCCTCTATGTCACACTTCACGTCGTAGCATCTTGGGATGGACTTCACTACTGTGAATGTACACTGCACTGACAAGGCTCAGAATTTGATAGTCTCTTACACAGCCTTCTTCCATTTGTACATGGCTCCTTGCTTGACCTTGTTCTGGTCGTACTCCCACGGTACACAAGAGCCTTCGTTAACAACGAGGTTGTTGAATTGGTATGTGTTCCACTCGGATGGAACCGTCTGCTGTTCCATAACATCCACCTCATCAGATCCTTCATCTTCTGACAATGCCTAGCAGTCCTAGTCTTCGAGATCCATTCTTTCAACTAGGCCTTCGATCTCCTCACCTTCATCAGCAATCCCACTAGCTTGCTTGACAAAAGGAGCTCCTTCCACACGGTCTTCATCCACAACATCAACAACTCCTCGACCCCTTGCCGTGCTGGAGTCCCCAACTTCTTCGGCATCACCACCACCTTCTTGTGTAGCTGCCGATGCAAGAATTGTCAAGGCCCAAATCCCACCTTTCCTCCCTCGCCAGGCGCATATATGACGGCTATGACCTAGTTCCCTTGAGCTACATTAACTCCCAATATGTGCACTGTTGTGCTCCATTGGCAAGGCAACTCAAGTTTAGATCATACAAAGCATGATCCAAGTCGAATGTGTGGAACAACCACTATATCACGGCGCCCCATGTACGTTGCTCTGTTCTTGTTAGGGTTACGATCACTGATTGTAAATAACACAAATCAATCCACTCGGGACCCTCCAGAATAGTCCCCTGATCGTAGTAAATTTTGAAATTGGTTGCGCTCGACATATTTGACATACTGCATCATAAACAAGATTTTCAGGATTAATAACATATCTAAGACTAAACTACCCACCGAAAAAGGATTATCTATAACATACTACACTACGCAACCATTGATCTAAAACTGCGTAATCCATTAAGTTAAAAAAATTACCTCAAAGGCGGACAACCAATTAGGCAGGGCTTTGCTAGCTCCTCTCCTCCCCTCTTTCTCTTTTTTGTGAATAAAAGTGAGTTTTGCCTGAATTTTGGGGTCTTTTATAGGGGAGATTGTATCATCATTTTGAATGGCAACTAGGACTTGTAGGACACAGGATCCATGTCACCATTTCGAATGGAAATTTGCCTAAATTTTAATATTAAAAAAATTACTCAGAGTCTTGAACTCCACCACTACAAAAGCCTACCCAAACAACTAAACTCCAGTCCTCTCTTTTCTAACCTACTGTGGGGACCCCGGAGTTATCTCCATAAGGCCGAGACTAATCAAAGCCATAGGGACATAACTCTGGGTCTCCCGTGAATGGATTCCAACTTAACTCCATCTAAATGAGAGGCTTAACTCAAACTAGAGCCCCGACGATCATGCGCGCCGCTCCTCTGCGAGCACTACATGATTGTCGGTTCTCCAACAAGTCAACCGCTACACTTAGTGAGTTAAATAGGAAGCCATGAACAGCGAGTACAACTTATATTGGCTCCCAAGATCAGTGACCAATAAAGTCATACTCTCATACAACGTTGCTCACATCCATACAACATTCATACATAAATAGTTCAAAAGATATACAACATAGTTCCAAGTTTACAACTAATACAAGTGGCCGACCGGCCAAATTTAAAAGAGAGTATTAAGTAGCAGCGGAAACACATAAATAGACCAAAAGACCAGCAATGGTATGCCCCATAACCCATCGGCAACCAACTGGGAGTTAGATGATAGCAAACTACTCATCAGTGTCGCCTAAATCGACACCGACAAGCTCGTCGGTTTCAATATTCTCCTCACCTGTAAAAGCCAGCAAACACCTGGCTGAGTACAAAGAGTAATCGCAAGTCTTACATAAATAAAAATAGTTATGCATAAGGTCATCCAAAGGAAGTGCTCATATTGGCTTAATTTTATAAAGAGACGCGAAGATCAACAACCTACACATACTAGTTTTTCAAGTGCCATTTAAAAAAAAAACAGATTCGAAGTAGAAGTAAAGCATGTGAAAAGGTAATGAATTTAATAACAAATGAATCATACCAACAACAAAGTGGCGGTCCACTTTGATACAACAACAAACATGAACATCTCATTCATGTCGATACCAAGTTATAACCACAATTTTAATTCCAAGTCTAACAATAGTAACTCCCTAACTCAAGCGGTTGTCCATAATCATGACACGGCTATTCGAATAGATTTATACCGCAGGGTGTACTACTTACCCACACGACTTGATTAGCCCGTAAGCCTCCGGATGCCTCCGAATATAGCATACTTCCTATGGTATGCCGGCCGGGTAAATCAAGATATGGTTATTTTTAGCAAGAAAATCTCATTGAGCTAAGTCCCTCAACCCATGGCTCCTAGGAAACACAAGACGTTAACGCCTCCATCCTATATATCCTAGGAAACACAAGACGTTAACGCCCCATCCTATCGCCCAAAGGAACACGGATTTCACGGTCCCATGCCCTTACAATTTCGCCACCGTGGGACTCAACACAATAAAACCTTCCCCTACTTAACCATACGGCTCCCAACCCGCGTGTGACAAAGACGAAAGTACTTGAATCAACGACGTTACCAAAGTTCGGTCCTTAATTGTTCAGACAAGTCCAACCACGTACCCAATTCTCGTGCACGAAGGCACCATCACTAACCATCACTTGTCCAGACCAAAAGCTCATTTGAAATGACAAAATTTAACTTAGGAAACAGATACGAAGATCTGAAACAAAAGTATATAAAGAGAGTGGTGTTTATCCCATAATTGTCGGGTTATTCCCGACAATCAGCTACCGGTTCTAGACTTGTATGGCTAAGCAATTCGAACAATATAACTTCACTCATCCTATCATACGTTTCAGTAATGGAATAATTCATGGATAGCCACAATGACAAGATAATAGGATGTGTCTAACTACTCATCACAAAAATAGCGACATTATAAAACTATATGCAAGCAATTATCATTGCATCTACCCTAACAAAATTGGGATCAAATATGATGCAAAAGAAAGTTCAAAGGATGCTTGCCTTGCTGGTAGGCTAATTGCTCACTCTCGGTCGCATAGGAGTCGATATCAATAGGCTCGGAATCTATATAAATGCAATACCGAATAAACATCGAGAAAAACCTTAAAATTCAAAATGCTAAAAAATGCATGATTTTTCTACAGTAGGTAATTCATGATTTAAGGTGATTTTTGGTGAAAGAATTATTTCATTTTGATTTAGTATGTGAAAGTTATGGTGATTCGATTTTCATATTTCAATACGCCTTTATTCGGGTAATTTAATTATGAGGCGAAAATTTGTAGAGCAGTGGTGAGTAAATGGATTACATGGATAAAAAGGCAATATTATTACAAGTTCAAAACAGTTGAGTTTGCTCCAATTGAAGTTTTCATGATTTAGTTATTGATTTCTAAAGTTACCAGCATTAATAATGTAAAAATAATGACTTTTAGGATCATTTTCCTCAAACTATAGTTTCTGTGATAGAGGTGAGTTTGAAACTGTTTTTATAATTAAGGTTATTTGAAATAGAAATTATCAAAACTGATTTCACTGTTTTTGGAGTTTCCAAGAATTACTTATGAATTTTTGAAGTTATCAGCCTTTTTCTATTGTACAAATAATAGTGCTAAAGGCTCATTTTCCAAAATAATGCTCTCTGTTACAGAGACATGGTTGAAACCAATTTTAATATAAAGTTCATTAAATAAGTAATTTATCAGACAGGTTTCACTCATTTTGGAGTTAAAATGAATTAGTTATGCATTTTCAAAGTTATACATATTTTTCAGCTTGCAAATAAATGGATTTCGGATTTTATATGTCGTTTAAACTTTTTCTCACCGAGCGCAGCGTGAGCCAAAGTCACTGACCAGCGGGCCTGGTGAATAGTGCATTTTTCATTTAACTCAGATTTAATTCGCGTTCTGACCAGTGGGTCCCATCATCGCCGACATGGTCCACGAGACTTGGTCCACGCACATACGCACGGCAAGACG
The DNA here is from genome assembly GCA_036346255.1 of Ampelocalamus luodianensis. Classification (NCBI taxonomy): domain Eukaryota; kingdom Viridiplantae; phylum Streptophyta; class Magnoliopsida; order Poales; family Poaceae; genus Ampelocalamus; species Ampelocalamus luodianensis. The sequence goes on from CM070637.1 coordinate 41,609,246, forward strand.
GAGTTAAGGCCTAGGGCCCACATGTCACCTCTGTGGCTTTAACCAAAACGTTCGTTTTCACGTGCGTGGGCCCGTGTAAGTGAAATATTAGACCGCTAAGACATCATTTAAAGACTAACTCATCATTAGCTAATTAAAGATCGAATCACGGTCCTAATGACCCTACTAGAGTGTGCCGACGACCCGACACGCCTCCGCTCGCTGCCGGCTCGCCGGCGATTCCGCCACGCGCGGCGCCACCAAGGCCGTGATAGGCGTGCAATAACGCTACGCATCTTTGAGGGTGGTGGCGACCAGAGGTAGCCCGCACCGCGGCTAGCCGAGCTAAGCGGCGCGTTCTACGGCAAACACGAAACGGCAATGCGTAGCTCGCAATGACATACAAGCGAGTGCCCGAGTACTAGGACTAACCGAAGCTACCCGAGCGGAGGAAGGTCTTTGGGGAAGCCTCGGGTTAGCCGGAGCTTGGTCGGGCCGAGAAGAAAATGGCGACGACACGGCTCGATCAAGAGATGAAGATCTGAGTAAAATGAAGCAAAGTGAATGCTTGGGTTAGCTCAAGGAGCTTAAGAGCAAGCCATAGGAGCAAGGAATTGGACAATGGCTTACCAGATCAAGGTGGGAGGTGAAAAGTTGCTTCACGGTCGGAAATGGTGCAAACTTCGATTCAACAAGATCCTGCCGTGCATTACCAAAATTAGTTTAGGGGTTTCTCTCAGTGGCCTATAGCATGTGAGGTGACGCGCAAAGTTGAGGATAATACCTCCCGGACACGAAGATGGCACGAAAGTGTCCTCGGGTGCGTGATCTGGACGTGAGCTAGAGCACGAGGATGAATCAGATGCTACAAGCGAAGATAAGAACCGAGCTCAGCAAAAATGGAGAAGGCATTGAAAGTATAAGAGAGGGGAAACACCCGGTGGAAGCTTACCCCAACGAGGAACACCAGAGATCCTCCCTCTTCTCAATCAAGAGAGAAGAAGTGAAGGAGAAAGAGGGGGTTGCGAGGGGTATTATGCCCGGGTGATGACGGCATTGGAGGCGGCGTTACGCGGGGAACGCTCCGGAGTGGCCAACGGCGCGGTGGATTGACGGCGTCGGAATCCCTCAACGGCACGGGCGGCATCGCCTCGCCGCGTGGAGCTCAGCTCCTGCGCGAGGTTGACGAAGGCACTGACAGGGTGGGCCCGGCGTGGCAGCGACTCCTCGCGCGCGCGCGGACGGGGTTTAAGTGAATCGGTGCGCACCGTTGGATCTTGGGTGGACGACTCAGATTAAAAGAGACGATCGTAACGGCTGAAGGGGTACGCGATATGGACCGTCGATTTCCCATCGGATGGCAGATCTTGGTTGGGTTGGCGCGATGCGCTTAGGGGTTGGGTCGAGTCGGGTAGTGCGGTCGGGCTCGAGTCCGAGGAACGAAGGCATGCGCTTGACCAAAATTCAAATTATGTTCCCTACTTTGACCAGGGGTTTAAAAATAGAAATAAATTTCGTAAAATCATGAAATAATTTGTGGGGGTTCCTGGGATAACCTAGTGTCCATAAAAATTATTAAACCTACTGTTCATGATATATTTTGTGATATATAAATTCAAACTTAGGCTAGGTACTTTAAGGATGTTTGAATTTTCTCAGGGTTCAACCCAGTCCCAAAAATTTGGGAAAAATTATATTAATTCATGATAATTAAAGTAGTATTTGAATAAATTATTTCCAGAGGTTTTTCAGTAGCATTTATTTCGGTTTTTAGTTTGGAGATCGATTTGAAGTGTATGTTTCAATTGTATTTTGAGATTTTCCAAGTACAACATGCAATTCAAAGTTCCAAAACATGATGCATGTCAAAGAGATGCATAATTAACCTCCTTATTCAATTTGGGGATGTGACACCTACTCTCTTCTAACCTACTTACACTTGTCTCAGAACTTTACTCGGCACCATGTTTCAGTCATCTTGTTCAATGAGCCGAAGAGCGGTGGTGCTAACGAGTGCAAGGCGCATGAACTACCCAAACATGATGCATGAACTACCGCACTTGATCTTCACGCTCCCATGTTGCTTCATCTTCAGTATGGTTACTCCATTGAACCTTGACGAATTTGATATTACGATTCCGCGTCTTGCGCTCCTTTTCTTCAATAATACGAATCGGGTGCTCCCGATAAGAAAGATCCGGCTGTAGGTCAAGTTCTTCTAGCTCAGTGGCTTCAGTTGGGACACGAAGACACTTCTTTAGTTGGGGAACATGGAAAACATCGTGCACATCCGCAAGTGATGGTGGCAATTCAATTTGATAAGCCACTGGTCCCAACTTTGCTAGAACTCGGAAAGGTCCGATGTAACGAGGTGCCAATTTGCCTTTGACTTGGAAACGATGCATTCCTTTCATTGGAGAAACTTTAAGATAGACATGATCGTCCACTTTAAAACTCAAGTCACGACGACGACGGTCGGCATAGGATTTTTGACGAGATTGAGCTGTCCGGAGTCGTTCACGAATGACCCGAACTTGTTCTTCCGTATCTTCTACCAAGGTTGGACCATAAAATAGCCTCTCCCCGGCTTCAGACCAGTTCAAGGGCGTCCTACAAGCCCTTCCATACAAGGCCTCAAAGGGGGACATTTGAATGCTCGATTGGAAGCTATTGTTGTAGGAGAACTCCACAAACGGTAAACATTTCTCCCAGTTCTTGCTATAGGACAGTACACAAGCTCGGAGAAGGTCTTCTAAAATTTGATTCACCCTTTCCGTTTGTCCATCTGTTTGAGGGTGGTATGCGGAGCTGAAAGATAGATTGGTTCCCATTGCTTGGTGCAAGCACTTCCAGAAGTGAGAGGTGAACTGGGGACCCCTATCAGAAATGATCACTTTTGGTACACTATGGAGACAAACAATCCTGGAGATGTACAACTCTGCTAGTTTGGCCCCGGTGTAAGTGGTTTGACAGGAATAAAATGGGCAACCTTTGTCAGATGATCAACAATCACCCATATGGAATCGGACCCAGCTTGAGTCTTTGGAAGGCCGGTGATAAAATCCATGCCAACTTCTTCCCATTTCCACTTGGGAATGGACAGGGGTTGTAGAGTACCTGCCGGCTTCAAATGCTCAGCTTTGACTCTTTGGCATACATCACACCTGGCCACAAATTGAGCGATTTGCCGCTTCATTCGGCTCCACCATAACCGCTTCTTAAGATCTTGGTACATCTTGGTGCTACTAGGATGGATAGAAAATTTGGAGTCATGAGCCTCTTTGAGAATGAGTTCTCTCAAGGCGCGGTCAAAAGGCACCACCAACCGGTTTCCGTACAACAGAGTGCCCTGTGCATCTTCTTTGAAACCTTTGGCCTTGCCTTTCTTCAATGCTTCCCGGATTTGAGCGACTTCCAAGTCAGTCTTCTGGGCTTCCCTAATTTGGTCCTCGAGTGTAAAATTCACACTAAGGGCAGCAAGAGAACCTTCTTCAATTATCTCTAGGTGCAGACGTTGCATCGCAACACATAAGCCTGCCGAAATGGGAGTTACCGATAAACAGTTGCACTGAGACTTTCTGCTTAGGGCATCGGCTACCACATTCGCTTTTCCTGGATGATAATGGAGTCCAAAATCATAATCCTTGATCAACTCAAGCCATCTTCTTTGCCTCAAATTCAGATCGGCTTGGGTGAAGATATATTTAAGACTCTTGTGATCGGTGTAAATTTCGCAACGATTACCGATGAGGTAATGTCGCCAAATCTTTTGAGCATGAACAACCGCTGTGAGTTACAAATCATGAGTGGGATAATTCAACTCATGAGGTCTCAATTTCCTTGATGCATAAGCTACCACTTGGCCCTCTTGCATAAGCACACAACCGAGCCCATGGCGAGATGCATCATAGTAAATGTCAAAGCTCTTGTGAATGTCGGGCAGGATAAGTACTGGAGCTTTGGTCAGGCATTCCTTTAGGATCTGAAAACTCTCCTCACATACAGGTGACCATTCGAACTTCTTTTCTTTCTTTAGAAGTTGAGTCATTGGCCTCGCAATTTTGGAGAAGTTCTGGATGAATCTGCGGTAGTAACCCGCAAGTCCGAGAAAACTGCGAATATCAGTGATGTTTCTGGGTTGTCTCCAATCAAGGACATCTTGCACTTTACTAGGATCAACAGCGATACCGCCCTTGGATAGGACATGTCCCAAGAAACTAACTTCATGAAGCGAACTCGCATTTCTTTGAATTTAGCATAAAGTCGATGTTAACGAAGCTTTTCCAACACAAGCCTCAAGTGCTGCTCGTGTTCTTCATCGGACTTTGAGTAGATAAGGATATCATCGATGAATACAACCACAAACTTATCCAAATACTCCATGAAAACTGAATTCATAAGGTTCATGAAGTAAGCCGGGGCATTCGTCAAACCAAAAGACATGACAGTGTACTCGTATAGCCCATACCTAGTAGAGAATGCTGTCTTCGGAATGTCTTCAGTTCGAACCTTAATTTGATGATAGCCCAAGTGCAAATCAAACTTGGAGAATACTTAGGCTCCACTCAATTGATCGAATAAATCATCAATCCGCGGAAGAGGGTATTTATTTTTGATAGTGACTTCATTTAACGGACGGTAGTCAACACACATCCGCAAACTCTTGTCTTTCTTTTTGACAAAGATGGCCGGACATCCCCAAGGTGAGGAGCTCGGCCTAACAAACCCATTGTCTTGAAGTTTTTGGAGTTTCTTCTTCAATTCTTCTAGCTCATTAGAAGGCATCCGGTATGCCGTTTTGAGATTGGCGCAGTACCGGGCATGGGCTCGATGACGAACTCGACTTCTCGATCAGGAGGCATGCCTGGGAGTTCTTCGGGGAATACATCTAGATATTCACACACCACAGGCACTTTCTCAAGTTCAAGAAAGGTACTAACTTCCAAAGCATAGAGATGAGAATTGCCCACTGAAGGTGCAAAAACGACCTGACTGCCGTCTTCACTAGTGACAGAAATAGACCGTAGAGCGCAATCGATCTTTTCCTGATTTTTGGACAGCCAATCCATTCCCAAAATCACATCAATACCCGCTGATTTTATCACAATTAAGTTTGCCAAGAAGTTGATATGTCGAATTTCCACTTTTACGTCCCGGCAGACTTGATCGGTTTGGAAAACCGATCCCGGCGACTGTATTTGATAAGGTGGATGAAGTTTATGTATTTCAAATTGATTAAGTGCAGCATATTCTTCTTTGATGAATGAATGAGATGCTCCTGAATCAAATAAAACTGATGCTGGACAAGAATTAACAAGAAGGGTACCCAAAACGACGTCCGGAGCGTCGCTTGCCTCCTCGGCGCTGACGTGGTTCACTCGGCCACGTGTAGGGACCTGAGGAGGGGTAGATTCTGCCCTCGGAGGTGGTGTAGGTCTTGCCACAGCTGGTGGTGTAGGAGCTCGATAGACCTGAGGCATTCCCCGCTGCTTGGCGAGGCCATGAGAGGCATAGTGGTCAAGGCGACCACAATGAAAGCAAGTGACATTTTGCTTGAAAGTACCACTGTTTTGGGAGTTCTTACTCCCATTGTACCGCTGCACCGTGGGTGGAGAAGGTCGTGGAGGTGCCACAGGAGGTCTCGGTGGCACTGGGGCCTGAGAACGAGGTGTCTGAGGCGGTCCGGTGCGCTGCCGAGGAAAACTGCCGCTAGCTGAAAACTGAGCGGCTTTATTCCTCTTCCCGACTCTCTACTACCACACTCTTGTGCTCCACCACAATGGCCTTGTTCACCATGTGCTGGAAGTTCTGAAGTCATGTACAGCTAAAGCCACCGCATCTCTCGATCAAGCCGCCCATGAACCGGCCAAGCGGCGGCATCTGTGGAGACGTCATCCGAGGCATAGCGGCCAAGGAGTTGAACTCGAAGATACTCGATGATGATCTTCCTTCCTTGCTTCAAAGCAAGAAATCGCATCGCTTGATCGACATGACCCCATCAGAATATAGGCCTCCCGAAGGTCGCCAAATTGTTCCATGATGGAACATCTCCTTCAGGCTGCATGGCGGAATAGTTGTCCCACTACGCACTAGCAGCGCCTTCCAACTGATAGCTGGCAAAGAGGACCCTCTCTACTGCTGTGCACTGAGCAATGGCTAGCTTCTTCTCAATGTCTCTAAGCCAATCCTTAGCCTCCATCGGGTCTCCGTTACTCGCAAAGGTGGGAGGATTTGTTCGCTGAAACTCAGCGAGACCCCCACGCTGCCTCTGAGTTCCCCCTCCCCCTGCTGCCGTAGGAGCAGGAGAAGTGTTGCGAGCTATAGCCTCCAGGATCCTGGTCTTATCCATCCTGTTTCTCTCGATCTGGGCCAAGACTTCCGCCATAGTGGGTGGCGGAGGAAGCACTTCCTCAGATGAACTGTCCCGCGGACGGTGCTACTGAGAGGGTTCATCCTCTCTCGCGGCGTAAAGTTCTCGCACAGCAGCAGTAACGAGTGCCCGGGTGGAGATCCCCATCGCGCTGAGCTCTAGCACGAGTGTTAGGCCTCGACATCCTGGAGTGACAAGGAATGTTAAAAGAGGACAAGATTGTTGGAAAATATGAATAATAAAACTTTGGACAGCAAGCACAAAGTTCTTAATTAACATGCATAATGATATAAGATGCACCAAAACATAACACCAAATGGGCGTACAAAGGCGCTAATGCCAGTACAAGATCCATAACTTCAAATCATAGTTTTTCCAATGCAATTACATCCAGAAAGGCCCGTGGGCGAAAAGCAACTGCCGAAATTAAAAGTTCTTGCAAGAAGGACAATAATAGTTTAAGTACCACTAACCTATTACAGTTAAACAAGGATACATGCCCAACCATGAGCTAACACCTACTACATCCTAAATGTTGTTCCGATCAAAGTTTACCGGAAACTCGCCCGTAAGATGTGCCTCGTGGATCCCGTATCATCGGGGTCTCCAAAATTAGGAAGACGTAACGGGGAGCCTTGCTCTATCACATGGCCTCCAGCAGGTTCCATCCTACGAGTACGAGCAAATCCAACTGACATGCGAACCTGGCGTCTCGCCCCATAGTTGGGTACATGCCCTGGCACTTCTGGAAGATGGTACATCGGCGGTGCTGAAGCATATGGGGAAATCTCATTTGCGCCATAAACCACATGGCGGTCAATGATCCCCATACTACACGTGAGTTGCAAGTGTTCTCGCCACCACGAGACGCCGACGAGTCTCGCATAACTCATACACAAGTGCACCGATGGATTCGGTCCATGATATGAACCAATCTTGCCAACTGCCTAACCTGGGGATCTTCCCCAAACTGAATCCGGGCAAAGGTGTCTACCTCCGCGCCACGCTCTCTCATAGGAAAATGGTCGTAAGGCGGGTGAGACAACTCCGTCAGATCATAACGGAGGTGGCTCATGGCCACACGAGTCACTTCCTGTAGAGCCATGGCCTCGAGGTGCCACGTGCTCGAAACAATATGGGATACTCCCGTGACTACTTTGGCGATGATGTTGATCACGCCAAGTATTCCTCCATGCCCGCCCCGTCGCGCGATAGATGGCGTAGGTTGGCTGATAAGTAAAGTTCGCCCTCCACATCATCTCTCGGAGAAGCGCCGGGTATCCATCCACGTTCTCAGCTTGAGTTTCTTTGACCAGGTATTGGCGACTCATCTAAAAGCAAGAACAACAAGGTAAGACTTCTTTAAAAACCTAAATAAGGTAAGAAAGGATGCTAGGATAGATGAGGAATAAAGGATATTCCTAACTTAACTTTCTGAAATTAATTTGATAATTTCAAAATAATTTGACTCCAAAAAGGCTCACAAACTCTAACGCCCGTGCTATCTCTAACCTACAGTCAGTATGGCTCTGATACCAACGCTGTGGGGACCCCGGAGTTATCTCCATAAGGCCGAGACTAATCAAAGCCCTAGGGACACAACTCTGGGTCTCCCGTGAATGGATTCCAACTTAACTCCATCTAAATGAGAGGCTTAACTCAAACTAGAGCCCCGACGATCATGCGCGCCGCTCCTCTGCGAGCACTATATGATTGTCGGTTCTCCAACAAGTCAACCACTACACTTAGTGAGTTAAATAGGAAGCCATGAACAGCGAGTACAACTTATATTGGCTCCCAAGATCAGTGACCAATAAAGTCATACTCTCATACAACGTTGCTCACATCCATACAACATTCATACATAAATAGTTCAAAAGACATACAACATAGTTCCAAGTTTACAACTAATACAAGTGGCCGACTGGCCAAATTTAAAAGAGAGTATTAAGTAGCAGCGGAAACACATAAATAGACCAAAAGACCAGCAATGGTATGCCCCATAACCCATCGGCAACCAACTGGGAGTTAGATGATAGCAAACTACTCATCGGTGTCGCCTAAATCGACACCGACAAGCTCGTCGGTTTCAATATTCTCCTCACTGTAAAAGCCAAGAACACCTGGCTGAGTACAAAGAGTACTGCAAGTCTTACACAAATAAAAATAGTTATGCATAAGGTCATTCAAAGGAAGGGCTCATATTGGCTTAATTTTTGAAAGCGTGCAAAGATCTTGAACAACCTACACATACTAGTTTTTCAAGTGCCATTTAAAAAAACAGATTCAAGTAGAAGTAAAGCATGTGAAAAGGTAATGAATTTAATAACAAATGAATCATACCAACAACAAAGTGGCGGTCCACTTTGATACAACAACAAACATGAATATCCCATTCATGTCCAACACCATGCGGTCCTCCGAGCGATGCGCTGATTTGCATGAGGACTTCCGCCATGGTCGGAGGAGGGAAGCTCCTCATCGAACGGCCGGTATCACAGTGCGGGTGGTTCTTGTCATCCTGTTCCACAAAACAGTGTTAAAACACAACTCGGAACAGGAGACAAAGAAAACTACTAACCTCTTAACAAAACACTCTTTAAAGGCTCAAGTATCAACATAAAATCGCAGCGGTCATAAAGATAACAACCACCTTTACAATATGACTAACTCGTATGGAAAACGAGTAATCATTTGAGAAGACCCAAAATTTCAGCACCAAATTCTAACTCAAAGCAGTCCAGAAATCAAGGTATAACCACCTAATATAGTATAGGCATTAGCTAATCTCATATCACTTCTTACCCTTGTATTCCCACAAGTTTTAGTCGAATTATCCTCCTCATTTCCTACCTTAATTACTCATCATTAGCTAGCTGTCCTATTTTCTTTCTCCAAGCTCTCTCATGGTTCTCCCAAACCGATTAATCGATAGAGGTTAATTTTGAAAGGAGAGAGGAACAACCTTTTCAAACTTAAGTGAGAGTAAGGTGAGATGAGCAAGCTAAGACAGTAAGGAATAAAATTAGAGAACTTACTTAAGTTTTCATAAACTATTTGAAAGTAAGTTTTCAAAATATCCTAAGGCTTACCAAGCTAGGGGTTTCTACAGTCGATGTGGCTCTGATACCAACTTTGTGAGGACCGGAATATTTAACTAGTAACACTTAACCTCCAAATGGTTCTAGCATTACTAATTAAACATTCTAAGCCTCGATGGACATATGTTTCCCAATTGCAACATATGCGCATCATCACAAAAATTACACATCATTTCCATACAACAATATCACTAAGTTCAATAACAACTAAAGATTATTACAAAGAGAGCCAGACCGGCCAAATAGAATAATATACAAGAATGACAGTGGAAGTTAAAAGCGTGCCATAAGATGGCTAGAACAAAAATCGGCCAGGTTAGCCACACACCCACAAGGCAACCGAGGGCATCAAGCTAGTCGCCCGAGGCTCACCTCCTTCCTCCTCAACAAAACAATTAAGCATATAGCATCCGAGTACAAAGATTGTCTTTGTACCTTAAGATCGACGTGTGGAATAGCAGACCTATTCATAAACTACATGCAAGCTTATTTAGGTGAAGGTTGTGCCGCTCGTATGGGTAGAAACACCATGCGCTTACATTGCAAGCCGAAAGACAACAAATCCCATCCCGGTGAAGTCTTTCGGACACAATGCTCCCAACACCATCCCTCCTCGCGATTCTCCTGCGACCGAGCCAATACGCCAAAGTACTAAGTCAGAGAGGTCCCATACCCTCTAGTGTGGTTAGCACGCTAAAATGCTTGGTTTAGTGTAACAAGATGTTCGGTCCTTGTTGACTTAGGCACCATTCGATCACACCCGAGAATCACACCAACATACCATTGTGCCCAAGTCTAAATCATTTTGCTTTTAGTTTTAGTTTTCACAAGTAGACATGGCACAAGGTGGAAATCATAAATCGTAATAAGTTTTGTGTGATCAAGGTTATCGATAAGTCGATAACCGCCCATTTCTACCGGCTAAGCATGGCTAAGCAATTAATTCGCAACTACTAAGTGACAAGAGCCCATCCACGAACTCTAAATCACAGCAAGTAACCTAGGCTCATGGTAGTAGAGAGGATAATCATTTGCTAAGGAATGCATCTACTAGGCCAACTATTAAAACAAAGTAGCAATGCATACATAGAATTTGTAATCAACATAAATACTTAAAATATTGGGATTAACATGATCAAGCTGCTTGCCTTCTTGCTGTTGCTCAATTGGTTCTGGGAGGATCGCCTTCGGGATTACCGCAAATAATCCTAAGCGAAGAGGCAAAAGAACCAAGAACAACCCGACTAAATTTATACACAAGGTAGAATACAAATATACCTAGTCATAGAAACTGAAAAACCTAATTTGGATTTGTGGTGCAAAAGATGTTGCCTAAAAACACATTTTCTATAATTATTAGCTTTTAGCAAAAATATTTTCTAGAGAGATTTTGAAGCTGGAATTTTTATGGTAGCTACCTACTGGTATAGAGTAACCCATATAAAATTTCAGGTCATTTGGAGTTAAAATGATTTAGTTATGATTTTCCTAAGATGCAAAACAAGCATAATGCACTTTCAGAAATATAAACATGTGCAAAACCTATTTCACATTATAGTATGATATGAGAGAGATTTCTAACATCAAATTTCTATTTTTAGGATTCTACAGGAATTAAGTTGTCTATTACCTCATTAAATGAATTTTTAATTGCTACTAATAAGGTTAAATCTACTAACATATTTTTCTAAGTGTCTGATAGACCTTCCACCATTTTTAGATTAAAGTTTAGTTAATGACAAATTTATCAAAGTTAAAATCATTCACTTTAGATATATAGTAAAAGATATGCATTTTCCAACGATACCAAGTTATAACCACAATTTTAATTCCAAGTCTAACAATAGTAACTCCCGAACTCAAGCGGTTGTCCATAAATCATGACACGGCTATTCGAATAGATTTATACCCTGCAGGTGTACTACTTTACCCACACGACTTGATTAGCCCGTAAGCCTCCAGATGCCTCCGAATATAGCATACTTCCTATGGTATGCCGGCCGGGTAAATCAAGATATGGTCATTTTTAGCAAGAAAATCCCATTGAGCTAAGTCCCTCAACCCATGGCTCCTAGGAAACACAAGACGTTAACGCCTCCATCCTATATATCCTAGGAAACACAAGACGTTAACGCCCCCATCCTATCGGCCCAAAGGAACACGGGATTTCACGGTCCCATGCCCTTACAATTTCGCCACCGTGGGACTCAACACAATAAAACCTTCCCCCTACTTAACCATACGGCTCCCAACCCGCGTGTGATAGCACGAAAGTACTTGAATCAACGACGTTACCAAAGTTCGGTCCTTAATTTTCCAGACAAGTCCAACCACGTACCCAATTCTTGTGCACGAAGGCACCATCACTAACCATCACTTTTCCAGACCAAAAGCTCATTTAAAATGACAAAATTTAACTTAGGAAACAGATACGAAAATCTGAAACAAAAGTATATAAAGAGAGTGGTGTTTATCCCATAATTGTCGGGTTATTCCCGACAATCAGCTACCGGTTCTAGACTTGCATGGCCAAGCAATTCGAAGAATATAACTTCACTCATCCTATCATACGTTTCAGTAATGGAATAATTCATGGATAGCCACAATGACAAGATAATAGGATGTGTCTAACTACTCATCACAAAAATAACGACATTATAAAACTATATGCAAGCAATTATCATTGCATCTACCCTAACAAAATTGGGATCAAATATGATGCAAAAGAAAGTTCAAAGGATGCTTGCCTTGCTGGTAGGCTAATTGCTCACTCTCTGTCGCGTAGGAGTCGATATCAATAGGCTCGGAATCTATATAAATGCAATACCGAATAAACATCGAGAAATACCTCAAAATTCAAAATGCTCAAAAATGCATGATTTTTCTACAGTATCTAAGTCATGATTTAAGGTGATTTTTGGTGAAAGAATTATTTCATTTTGATTTAGTATTTGAAAGTTATGGTAATTCGATTTTCATATTTCAATACGCCTTTATTCGGGTAATTTAATTATGAGGCGAAAATTTGTATAGCAGTGGTGAGTAAATGGATTAAATGGATAAAAAGGCAATATTATTACAAGTTCAAAACAGTTGAGTTTGCTCCAATTGAAGTTTTCATGATTTAGTTATTGATTTCTAAAGTTACCAGCATTAATAATGTAAAAATAATAACTTTTAGGATCATTTTCCTCAAACTATAGTTTCTGTGATAGAGGTGAGTTTGAAACTATTTTTATAATTAAGGTTATTTGAAATAGAAATTATCAAAACTGATTTCACTGTTTTTGGAGTTTCCAAGAATTACTTATGAATTTTTGAAGTTATCAGCCTTTTTCTATTGTACAAATAATAGTGCTAAAGGCACATTTTCCAAAATAATGCTCTCCGTTACAGAGACATGGTTGAAACCAATTTTAATATAAAGTTCATTAAATAAGTAATTTATCAGAAGTGGTTTCACTCATTTTGGAGTTAAAATGAATTAGTTATTCATTTTCAAAGTTATACATATTTTTCAGCTTGCAAATAAATGGATTTCGGATTTTATATGTCGTTTAAACTTTTTCTCACCGAGCGCAGCGCGAGCCAAAGTCACTGACCAGCGGGGTCGATGAATAGTGCATTTTTCATTTAACTCAGATTTAATTCGCGTTCTGACCAGTGGGTCCCACTGTCAGCGACATGGTCCACGAGACTTGGTCCACCGGCACATGCGCACGGCACACGGGAGTTAAGGCCTAGGGCCCACATGTCAGCCTTTGTGGCTTTAACCAAAACGTTCCCGTTTTCTGTGCGTGGGGCCCGCGTGTAAGTGAAACATTAGACCGGCTAAGACATCATTTAATGACTAACTCATCATTAGCTAATTAAAGATCGAATCACGGTCCTAATGACACTACTATAGTGTGTCGGACGACCGACACGCCTCCCGTTATGCCGCCGGCTCGCGGCGATTCCAACCACGCGGCGCGACCAAGGGCGTGATAGTCGTGCAATAACGCCACGCATCTTTGAGGGTGGTGGCGACTCGAGGTAGCCCGCACCGCGGCTAGCCGGAGCTAAGCGGCGGCGGTTCTACGGCAAACACGAAACGGCAATGCGTAGCTCGCGCGACATACAAGCAGGTGCCGAGTACTAGGGACTAACCGAAGCTACCCGAGCGGAGGAAGGTGCCGGGGAAGCTCGGGTTAGCTGGAGCTTGGTCGGTGCCCGAGAAGAAAATGACGATGACACGGCTCGACGAAGAGATGAAGATCTGAGTAAAATTAAGCAAAGTGAATGCTTGGGTTAGCTCAAGGAGCTTAAGAGCAAGCCATAGGAGCAAGGAATTGGACAATGGCTTACCGGATCAAGGTGGGAGGTGAAAAGTTGCTTCACGGTCAGAAATGGTGCAAACTTCGATTCAACAAGATCCTGCCGTGCATTACCAAAATTAGTTTAGGGGTTTCTCTCTGTGGCCTATAGCATGTGAGGTGACGCGCAAAGTTGAGGATAATACCTCCCGGACACGAAGATGGCACGAAAGTGTCCTCGGGTGCGTGCTCTGGACGTGAGCTAGAGCACGAGGATGAATCAGATGCTACAAGCGAAGATAAGAACCGAGCTCAGCAAAAATGGAGAAGGCATTGAAAGTATAAGAGAGGGGAAACACCCGGTGGAAGCTTACCCCAACGAGGAACACCAGAGATCCTCCCTCTTCTCAATCAACAGAGAAGAAGTGAGGGAGAAAGAGGGGGTTGCGAATGGTATTATGCCCGGGCGATGACGGCATTGGAGGCGGCGTTACGCGGGGAACGCTCCGGAGTGGCCAACGGCGGCGGTGGATTGACGGCGTCGGAATCCCTCAACGGCACGGAGCAGACTGCCTCGGCCGCGTGGAGCTCAGCTCCTGCGCGAGGTTGACGAAGGCACTGACAGGGTAGGCTCGGCGTGGCAGCGACTCCTCGCGTGCGTGCGTGGACGGGGTTTATGTGAATCGGTGCGCACCGTTGGATCTTGGGTGGACGACTCAGATTAAAAGAGACGATCGTAACGGCTGAAGGGGTACGCGATATGGACCGTGGATTTCCCATCGGACGGCAGATCTTGGTTGGGTTTGGCGCAGTGCGTTTAGGGGGTTGGGTCGAGTCGGGTAGTGCGGTCGGGCTCGAGTCCGAGGAACAGTGCATGCGTTTGACCAAAATTCAAATTATGTTCCCTACTTTGACCAGGGGTTTAAAAATAGAAATAAATTTCGTAAAATCATGAAATAATTTGTGGGGGTTCCTGGGATAACCTAGTGTCCATAAAAATTATTAAACCTACTGTTCATGATATATTTTGTGATATATAAATTCAAACTTAGGCTAGGTACTTTAAGGATGTTTGAATTTTCTCAGGGTTCAACCCAGTCCCAAAAATTTGGGAAAAATTATATTAATTCATGATAATTAAAGTAGTATTTGAATAAATTATTTCCAGAGGTTTTTCAGTAGCATTTATTTCAGTTTTTAGTTTGGAGATCGATTTGAAGTGCATGTTTCAATTGTATTTTGAGATTTTCCAAGTACAACATGCAATTCAAAGTTCCAAAACATGATGCATGTCAAAGAGATGCATAATTAACCTCCTTATTAAATTTGGGGATGTGACACCTACTCTCTTCTAACCTACTTACACTTGTCTCAGAACTTTACTCGGCACCATGTTTCAGTCGTCTTGTTCAATGAGCCGAAGAGCGGTGGTGCTAACAAGTGCAAGGCGCATGAACTACCCAAACTGCGGCTTCCAGGCAAATGTCATGTACTGCAACATAGAAGAGAACAGGGGGTGTGTGTTCTACAAGTGTCCGTATTTCTCGGTGGGTTCGATTTCCGCGAAAGTTGGTATTTGGATTTAGGGCTTCTTTGTCACTTCTTTTCACTTTTCAATTTGGTTTTCAGGCCGGCAGTTGCTAGTACTTTTAGTGGGCGGACTCTATTGGTGCCGTGGTTGGAAGAGCAGTTGAACTTCCCGCATGTAGTTCCATATGGTCCGATGGTGAACATGCCACCTGCAGACGAGAGCTTTGTCAAGATTCTTGACCTCTTGAAGTGACTCGAGAAACTTATGTGTGTGTATCTTTCTGGTAGTGTGTTCAATATGTATTAAGTAGTGGTGATTGTCTGCATAAAGGATTCATGTATGAACGATGTTGTATGCTTTTTATGAATTGCAATAAGTCTTTAACTTTTGGCAACCGGATTTGTATGAACATAACATGACAAAGGATGCACATATGAACTCCGATATTACAATTTTGCATACTAAAAGACCACACACTGCGACGCTACCTTTTCAGACAGAAATGGTATTTCTCTACCACGACACCTTCTCAGACCAAAAATACCTGACGCTGTCACACCACACACTCCCACCTTTGCAAACAAAAAAGATGGCACACTGCAACGCTGCCTTTTAAGACAGAAATGACCGCACACTGTCAGGGCACGCACTACCACCTTTGTAAACTGGGAGGATAGCTCACCGCAACGCAACATTTTCAAACTGAAATGACCACACTCCTGACACATTTTTAGACCAAAAAGACAACACTCGGCCATGCCACCTTTTCAGACCGAAAAGACCGCACACTATCAGGCCACACACTACAACCTCTACAGACTGAAAAGATAACACACTACGACACTACCTTTCCAGACTAAAATAACCACACTCTGGCACGACACCTTTTCAGACCGAAAATACAACACATTGTGACGCTACCTTTTTGTACCGAAATGACTACACTCCACCACACCAACTTTTTAGACTAAGAAGACAACACACTGTGGCACTACCTTTCATACTGAAATGTCCACACTTTGCCACACCACCATTTCAGATCGATGTCTTGTCTCTTCTCCTTCTACCCTCAGCACTACACCCTATCTGCTCATAAAAGGAGGGAGAAGAAAGCTGGAGGACAACACTACACCACCATACCCAACACTTCACTCCAACTTGGTTCATACAACAGAGAGGAAGAAGATGTCGGACTCATCATCGAACTTCTACGCGACAATGTTGTGGAAGCGCAAGTGGCTTGCTGAGAGGGCTAAACCCTACCCTGATTGTTCTATGAAGGATGCACTGGTACCACCGGTGCTCCCACGCTCGCAATGTGTGTGCGAAGAATCGGCGAACATCATTCAGTCCACACACTCATCGACCATCACCCCGACATACTACACATGTGGAACATCCTCATAATCGAATCTTACAGATTTTTCATATATTATGTTGCATTCCACATATCCCTAACTTCATGGGCGCATAATGATAGTCGGAGATGCGAAAACTTCTTCTAATGGATCGACGGCCCAGACATGTACAATAGGGTGTTCATCGAGCAGAAGTACATATTCAACTACGCGAAGCAAGCCGAGACCTTCGAACGTTGGAAACCTTACGTACCCGACTCTATTGAAAAGGCACTGGAGGAGCCCAGGAAAGCTGGGTGGTGGCGGAGGACCCCTGAACAGGAAGTTGAGTACGACCGGGCCGAGCGCGTGACGGACAAGGAGAAGGATCCTGCTAGTAAGACCGATAGCTATCCTAGCGCTTTTCATCGCCCAGGGGCACTCCATATTGAAGAGGTAAGTTAGGTTCAATTTGCATCCTAATTATTGATTTGGTCATAGGTCCTGCTATCCTAACATCATTCAATCATCTAGTCTGTCTTGTAGAACACATTTGACTTTGAGATTGGCCTTCGCCGTGGGCAGTCCAGAGACAAGGGGAAGAGACTGATAATCCACCAGGACTGATTAACTTAATTCCAATCAACCTTTTTTTTATTCCAAAAAGATGCCCATGTATTGTAGGTGTATTTCAGTTTGTTTATTTGTGCAGGTTTTCGTTTCTAATGCACATAACCAAACCCAGTGCATCATGTAATTTGTAATTTAATTATGAAGTCTTTTAAACTTAAATATCTTTTCCCAAATATTTCAACTATTAAATATTTTGTAATCTTTTCCCAAAGGAATCGGTTCTACGAATAATACAATCGGGACAACAACGCACATGACAACCCTAAACCCAAATATTTTTTTTATTTTGCTCTGAAAAGGGGTGTTTTTGTTATTGCGCGACCAATCTCACATTATTTACTTCATATATCGTTATATTCTCCAATTTTGGATTCTGAACTACGCGGACACTTAAACATATTACAAAAAATTCCTTGAAAATTACTAAATTTTTAGGTTGAATTATGTACACACAAATTAAAAAAGGACCCTGTTGCCAGTTGAAATAGCAATAGGGCCCTGCCGCCAATTGGAAAACCGACAGAACCCTATCGTCATTCCAATTGGCGATAGGGGCCTGTCAGGATTGCTATCGCAAGTTGGACTGGCAACAGGGATGCTGTCACCAGATGGCCTGGCGATAATAGCCTAGTTGGCCTAGATAATGGCCTCGAATATTTATTTTTATAATTTGTTATTAAAATAATATTGTTAAAAAAACTTCCACATCGCCACTGTCCCCTTCTCCCTCCCCTCCCGCACCCCTCCTCCACTCCACTCCCCTCACCTGCTCCCACCCAACGTAGCTGCCACCCCCTCCTCTTTGTGCCTCAGAGTTAGGCATAATGGCCCACCCCACGGGGCTATGGTGGCCTCAACATGGGGAGGAGGATAGGGCGGTGTTGTCCTTGTGCCTCTGCCATCGCCATCGCCGCACACGATGATGATGGCCACGGTCCTCTCCCTCACTCGCTCTCCCCGCCCAAGCACTTGCCGTTGGCCTCCATCGCCGTAACATCCCAAGTTTTGGAATGTTTTTGCAGCTTTTAAAAAATAAAAATAATCATTTGAATTTTTTTGGTTAAGTTCTAACTTAATTTGAATTTTGAGAAATCAAAATAATTTAATATGAATAATTTAAACTTCAATTAAATTAAAAGTTGTTTTATTTGGGTTCTTTGAGTTCCAGAGAATTTTTCAGAATTTTCTAGGAATTTTTGGAGTTTATTTGCTATTTCTTTGAGCTTGATTCTCTTTAATCTATTTTCTGAAATTTGGAAATCAAATTAAATTATGTATTTTCCTTTGGGCCGAAATTCCTTTCTTTCGGGCCATTTTCTTTTCTTTTGGCCCAGTTCCATTTCCTTTTTCCTCTGGCATTTTCTATTTCCCTGTCGGCCCGGTCCGCTCCATCTTCTCCCGCGCGCCATGCCCATCGCTAGCCACCTCCTCCTTACTCTACCAAGCGAGACCTGCCTGTCAGCCACCGCCTTTCTTCCTTCCTCCTTTCCTTCTTCCTCCTAACTTCTAGCCTGTGTCCGAACCAGCTACGCTCTGTCGCCGTCCTCCTTGCAAACTCCCCCGTGTTTGGCCTTTATAAGCGCAACCGTCCACGTCTTTTTCTTCGTGTCGTCCACCTCATCCAAATCCCTAAATCATCGCCTTGAAATCGCCGCTGAGTTTGCCATATTTCATCGAAGAAGCCACTGCCTCTGAAGGTCTTCTTCGCTGTGTTTCGCCGCCGTCCGACATCAGCCATCTTCTCCGTTGAGTTCGCGTGCCCGCGTTCTACCTGGTGCTTCCTTCATTTTCGCCCGAGCATTACCATGCCGCTGCCTCCACCTTCGTCCCCAAAGCCGGCCATGATCACCACCGCCGATCTAGCCATTGGTGAGTGTCCTCGCCTATCCAAGCGCGTCATGTTGCGTTCCCGAGCATACTCTTCTGATGCCCTGCTTTCTTTTGCTCTCTCGACCACCTTAACACCTCGCTGCTACCACGTGTTCTTCCTCACCTCCAACTGTCGATGCGCCGCTGCCTCCATCCTTCTTTCATCATCCCGAGCCACCCTCTATGCTCCTTGTGTTGTCGCCAAGCCAATGCTCACCTTCTTTCTCCTTGGGCGCCCTCATTTTACTATCGCCGCCGCGAGCCTATGAGTCTCCCCCACCACCGCCGCCGTTGTCTCACCACCTCTCTCACCACGCCACCACCTCCCTTGGCACCCTCCTCCACGGCTTTCTGTTTTGCCCGTCGTCGCCACCTCCCTCGTCACTGTTTGTTACCGCCGTCGAGCGCTAGCGCTGCCTACCCGCTCCTGTGTTTCTCCCTCGGTTTCTCTCTTTGCCACCTTGCCTCCACCTCCGCGCCTCCTCACCTCCACCACAACCTTTGTAGCCTGTGTGTCAGCCCGCATGTCAGCATGTGCACCCGTTTCACAGTAGACCTGAGACAGTTTCGTGGACCTGGTCTATGGACCATGGGCCCACATATCATTGTCTTTAAATTTCTTTTTCTTTATAAATTTAATTTTGGCCAAAATTAAAATCCTTGCTGACATCATGCTGATGCAGTAATCTTGAATTTCCTTTTGAAAGGAAATTCTAAAATCTAGAATAGTGTTTTCTCTCTCTTTCTCCTTTGTGGCAAATCTTTCGAGATGTCGTTCTCCTTCGTCCGAACTCCGATTCAGTTCGTTCAAATTCATAAATTCATCTAAAATCAAGCTCTTTCTTTTGGAGTTGGTTTTTATGTTTTTGGATTTTATTTGAATTTATTTGTAATTCGCCTGTTGTTTTCTCTCTCATTAGATGATCTGTTTCATGGAGCAGGAGCAGAAGCAAGCTTTAAAGATCTAAGTGTGGTAACCAAGCAAAGCTAAGGCAAGTCGTAGTTCTTTGATCATATTGAACCTATAATTTTAAAATTATATTATTTTATATCAAATTGCATCATACCTTTATACCTATTTATCATTATGCCTCCATTGAATATTTGAATACCATGAATCATTTGTCACCATAGGATGGTTAATTTTAGTTGGACATATTTGTATTATAAACATTAGTATCATAGAGATGCTTAGTCATACTTAGATACGATGGGCTCATAATCACATATTCAATAATATTAAAGTTGACTTAATGAGATATGAAATTATGGCGGGTAGTCACTGTTGTTAAAATTTGTGTGTCATGACAGGACATGTCATTGGTCTTGGTTGAATAAAATGATTTATGCTCAGACGAACGATCGTGAAGTAAAGGGGTGAGGGTAGCACATTGTGGGTTGTGGTAGACTTGCCTAGTATCTTGTCAAGGACTTAATCCTTATGCGCCATTAAACTAGGCCATATCGTACAACCACATATTTAGTATGCAATGGACTTGTCTAACTAATTAGCAATGTCTTAATTTTGATTCTATCTTGGAAGCGTGAGTTACGAGATAGACGTATACTCACAATGGCCCTATCTCGTTGGAAAGACATTCAGTGTTGAAACCTTAGCGAGCAGAATTTGTTTAAGAATGAGCTTTGTAAAGGCCTTGTGATGATCATTTAGTCGTACACCTAAGGAAGTGTGGTCAGACACTTTGAGTTGATTGATCTCTTATGGGTAAAGCTATACAATCTCTGCAGAGTTAAAACTATTTAAACAGCCGTGTCCGCAGTTATGGATATGCTTGGGGATTTCACATGAGAGGTAGAGTTTCTTTATAAAAATATGTCGGAGTGTGAATAGGGAGTTCACTTAGTGAATATAATGTTCACTTGGTGAATGAAATGTTCACTAGATGGTTTGATTGGGTAGTGATCGGGAAGTTCACTAGTTGATTTCAAAGAAATAGTTGTCTTTTAAATTACGCATTGCATTCTATTTGCTGTATTTACTGTCAATATTGTTTTCTGCAAAAGAACCATACAACTATTCCTTTGTTCAAGTGTTGCATGAATATTAATTGCATACTGTTCTCTACGACTTATTGAGTACTTTACGTATTCACGACTTTAAACTTTGCTGCTCAGTTGAAGAGTATTATGCTGCTCAAGAGTTCTTTGAGAAGGAGTATTATGAAGACTTTGCGAATTAGGATGCGTTCTTCACTCAATTGTCTGTCGGTATGTTGATTGGTATTTCCAAGTTTTCCTATTCTGTTACAAGAGTTTATTTGTTTATTTAACCATGTGTGGCAAGTTAAGTAAACATTGACTATAAGATTCATTTATTATTACTACTTATTATTTTGAGATCTTTTTAGTTAAATCGATAAATGAATGATATTTAATCGATATTAATTTCCTGTTGTGGGCTAGCTACTAATCTAGGATTAATTCAAAAATACGCAAAATGTTTCTCTTCTTGGCTTTTTTCAGGCTTAGGCCGGGCCTGCAGTATGAAAACTTAGATCTAAGCCCGAAAAATCGGGCTGGGCTTGGTCGGCCGTGAACAAATCCATGTCTTACAAACAAAGAAGAAGAAGAAGATATGACAAGTGGGCCACATTAACTTCAGCTTCCCCAAAGGCTGCTTCTGGCTGGCTTGTTCAAGAAGCCGCTTTTGTCAGAAGCTAGTCCAAAGGAGGACCCATCGCAACCTCCAGCTCAACGTCGGATGCAATTGCGGTTAATTACTCGGAACATCACATGCACAAGCCAAAGAGGCACACCCCAGCCCCAGGTGGCTTTAGAATTGGCTTCATTATTGTGGGCAACGTAACTAGCATGCTTAAGGTAAAACGAAATATGATCTCAAAAAGCAAAATGAAATATGATGTACCAAAAAAAATCTCAAAAGGTAAAATGAAATATGTAAAGTGTGTCGTTAGATTTGCTGGAGCACGGTGCACAGTGAACTCAAGCCACGGCGCTCCCGAAAAGGCGGATTCAGTTAGGAAAAGAAAGCTCAGAAGAGTAGGCAGCAAAACATGCGAAAAGCTCGAGCTAGTTTACAATTTTGCCGCCGAAAGAAATGCACAAAAGCCAAGTCGCATACGTGATTCCTTGTCACTGACTGATCAGTTAGTTGTACACGCTCTAAAACATACATGAAACAAAACGAAACCTCCAAACAACACAACTAAATTTATAATAAGACCATTATTACATGGAAGTAATCGACGTCACACTAACTAGAATAAATCAGGAACCCTTACAAACAAGCTAAGAATTAATACACGGAGATCAAATGATACATCAACAGTAGAAAATGGATACAAGCCCTTATTTGTCTCTCTTCTTTCTCCCTTAAGTAGATTGCATGCATAGCATGGTAATGAGCAGAGCAACTCGACCAATGGTCTAGTTTTTTTTTGGCTTGCCCACCTCGTGCACGTACGTACGAAGCGTGCAACCTTAATTATGACCCAGCATGCGTGTGTGCATGCCTGTCTAAACCTGCTCGACGTGGCTTCCCTTGTCCGCCTCCTCGCGCTCTTCCTTCTCGACGGTCTCCTTGTTCTCGACGTCGTCGGCGCTGTGCTTCTCATGTGGCGCCTCGCAGGTGGCGGGGTCCATGCCATTCTCCTCCCTCGGCGGTGATTCGATGGGGTACACCTCGGAACTCTTGAGCTCGACGGCTGCCGCGACGCCGAGCCTGGGAATGTTCACGACGTGCTCGGGCACATTGGGGCCGTCCGACACCGCCGCCTCCTTGGGCGCTGCCTTGGGCGTCGCGTTCCTGTAGATGGCGTACAGTCCCATCTGGATGACTCCAAAGGTGAACCCAAGAACGTTGGGCAGCTGTTATACATTCAACAAGTGTAAAGTTACTGATAATTCGTAATCTCGTTGAGTGTTGCATAGCAATTCCGTAATTTGTTCGATTACTTACGGCGACGTATTTGTCCTTGATGAGGAGGCCGTAGAGGAACCAGACGACGGCGCTGACGGTGAGGGAGAAGGAGAGCGAGAAGGGCATGAACTCCACACTCTTGGTCCGCACCACCTGACGCTGCAAGCAACCATTGCAACATACTACGTAAGAGAAAGAGGCCTGTGTAGATGCATGCCTACATGCTCATTATATATGTGCGTCGCGGTGTGCTCACGATGATGCTGAGTGGCGCGACGAAGACGCTGACGGCGAAGCCGACGCAGACCCAGCCGAGCATGACGACGCGCTTCTCGCCCTCCCACAGGAACAGGGTGAGGAGGAGGATCGAGCCGAACACGACGACGTTCAGGAGCAGCAGGATCTTCGCCGTGAACAGCTGCATTCACATGTCACACACGGATGGATGCCTGTCAGAGAACGCCCACATGCTTATCTACAAGTGTACACCTCTACAGCGCTAGCTAGCAAGGAGACCTTGGCCTTCTTGGGCGCGTAGGCGAGGTAGACGACGATGTAGATGGTCTCGATGACGCAGCCGGCGGAGTTGATGGTGACGAGGAGGCACTCGTCGGACTTGAGCAGCGCGTAGTAGATCCACAGCATCGCGCTGAACAGCGCCACCACGTACGGAACCGACTGGAAACCCTGCGTCGACTTGTTCTTGTAGATCCGGTAGAACGTAGGGCTGCATATGTGTCATAGACGATTCATCAGAGACAGGTTACAGGCTTACAGCTACTCCAAGTGAGAAAACAGCAGATATCCAAGTTATGTCGTGCGTGCGAGACTTACAGTGGGGCCAGGTAGGTCATGAAGGAGATGACGTTGCCTGCAGCAAACAGCATCGCAAGTAAAGTTCATGTGAGAGGAGAACTTGCATGAGACAGGTAGCCAGCGATCAATGCACAGCAACGTGACACAAGGAGATACGTTACAATTAACAACGATTTAGCTTGCTAGCTTTTAGTAATGGATCCCCCCCCCCTTGTGTGTGAAGGTGATGTCACGCCACACCATAGGCAAGATATTTGATCCCTTTGTTTTACTTCTTTTTAGCCTCCTAATTGACCCTCCATGATCACAATGCATGTATATCTCCTCCAATGATGAATCAAATGTTTCTTCAATTTAAATTGACGCGAAAAAAGCAGCGACTTGCAATATTAAGGAGGGGAACAAAAGGGGGAAGGATCACTATGGTGCAACAAGATAAAGAAATTTTATTTTGGCAAGCTCTTGTAACCAGGGTTCCAAATTTAAACGAAATTTCGAAATTTCGCCCATTTCGCCGAGCATGAATTTTTGCCGTTTCGGTCAAAAAATCGGTTGCACATGAATTCAAACCAAATTCAAACAACATTCAAAATTTGGTCAAATTTGTCAATTTTTTGACGAAATTCAGTCAAATTTGAATGTCAATTTCGGCCATTTGCTCGAATTGAAACCGAAATTACCGAAATTTCGGTAATTTCGGCCATTTCGCTCAGCCCCGAAATTTTCCATGGAACGAAATTGAAAACCCTGCTTGTAACTAGCTTACAATTGCATCCCAAAGTGCAAACCCCACTATCTAGCTACATAGCTAGCTAGGATGAATACTGCAGCAAGTAGGTAACAATAGGCATATTGATTTGACAGAAAAAATCCAGTGATTTTGGCAAAGGACATTTAAAAGTAAGGGAATAAAAAGGGCGCGAAGAATAAATGAAAGAACCAAAATTTACTAGAATCTCTTGAGATATATAGACAATTAATATACCTAGGAGGCCAAAAGCGAAGGCCCAGGGATGCTGAAGAGACAGGCCAGCCATTGCAAGATCTCTTTAGCTTGGGATATGAGAGTTGATGATGAGATCAATGGGATTAATTGTTCTAGCTAGAGGTATTAATAAGCTTCAAGGTTTTCTCTCTATTTAACTAGTTGATCAAAACTTGATCCTCTCTCCTCAATGGGAGGGGAAGAGTTGATGACTACTACTTGAGTTGCTTGCTTGAAAGCTTGATGTGAACTGAAGACCCTTGAGGGGTTTATATAGGGTTAGGAAGGAAGCACCAAGTCAAAAAGGTACACATGCCTTATGGTATGTGACCCTGGACACCAATAGCACACACAACTATTAATTCCTGATCAATCACAGCCAACAGATTGAATAAATAAACTGAAGACAAGATAATCATCAGCATGACAGAGAGTGGCTTTCTACTTTTTCACAATTCCTTCCTCAATGCATGGGTTAGTAAAATTGTTGTGCGCTCCAAGTTGTTGTCCTAGGTGGGATCTAGACATGCAAGCTAGCTAACAGCTTAACGTTAGCCGCACAGGGAACGAGAGGTGAGAGCTAGCAGCCACTGACCGAGCAGCACACAGGAGCACATTTTCCTTTCCCAACGGACGGTTTGAGACCAGTCTGAGCCGCAAAGGACCACATTTTCCTTTCCCAACGAACGGTTTGAGACCAGTCTTTAGTTCTCCTGTAAATCAAATGCAAATAGCCTATTGGCAACAACAGTTAATTGATCGTATATAACCTCATTTGCATGCACATTTGGTGAATTTTCATTTTCCGTTGTTTCAGCGTTTTCTCTTTGGAATTCGAGTCGGAAACAGCTAGATGCACCTTTAGATAACTCTGTATTTAGTTAACTCTGTAATCTCGTACGAATCACATGGTCCTGATAAGCTCTTCCGAGGTTATCTAACGCGCAGAACGTGAAAACACGTAAGAACAGGAGTTATCAGGGCGGGTGACCGACACGGTTACTTGCATGGCCCCAAAGAAGCTTGTCAGGCACCAGACAGAACACCAGCTGTGCGGATCCGTTACTAGTACACGTCACTGCCCTTTGCTTGCTTCCATAATTTTGGAAGGCTTCAGGAACGCATAAGCTTAATTCGCTTGCTTCTTCTACTAATTATCTTGGACTTTGCCTCTCCTGCATTATAGGGAGAAAAAAAAATTATACACCTTTTTTTAGAGCTTTTTCCGGGTTTAATGCTTGGTATATCTAATGAACCCAATGATGATTAACCGATGATAAATAATAATTATAATAATAAAAACGTAACAAGAAGGCTGCTTGCTATGTTAGGACAGGTGTTTGAGGCTTTGACTGACTTTCACCACGGTTCGATGGATGCGATTTAAAGGGTAATATCACGATGATTGATTAAACATTATAGGCCATTGGGAGAAGCAAAGAACGGCTGGAGTTGTCCTGCTGGAAAAAGCTCTCTGCTCTCTCCAGCCTACATTTGCCATTTGGTGTACTTCACTCTGATGATCTCTAGCTCTTCTGTAACCGTGTCTCTTGGGATCTGCTTCGACGTCGGCTGGCATGTAGTATTACGCTGAAATATTTTTAAAATTAATTTGTGGGTATATATGTAGTAAGAATTAATTTGTGGGTATATATGTAGTAAGAATTAATTAAATTAAATTAATATGTGGCTTGTTTTTTTATTAAAACTTGTTTCTTTTTATTAGATTGAGTACTCTCTCCTCTTAGTAATAAGCTAAGAAACGAACTAATGTAGATGCTCTAAGTAGACATAGACTGAATTGGCTAAACCTTCAACCCTAAACCATGTTATATGTAAAAAAAATCTTCTCTCTACATTAAGCATGTTATATTGACTCTCTTTCGATAATTGATGTTGGTTACATGTATAATGATCCTACTTTTCTTCCTTTTATAAGCAAAATATACTTTCCATATTGATGATCTTTCTTTGATTTCTGGAAGATGCTTCTTCATAGAAGGGATTCTAAACTAGCAGCCGAGGCAATCAGAGGAAGTGCATGGTTCTAGAAACCAAGGCAACAACTAGATTTCTTACTAGTTACCCAATTAGGAACAAATTACTAACCATTGATCTACAATATACTCTTCCCAAATCCACGGTCTCCTTTCACCAAATGGTCTCAAAGCCCCACCTCCTCAAAGCAGTAGCCTGTGAGAACAACTAGATCTGGAATTTAAGACAGATCTGTCGAGACGGTCGGGTATTTAATGGCGCAAATCACAGACGATTCTTGTTAAGAGCTGTCTATGATACATATTCACAGACGGTTTTAAATCTAAATCGTCTGTGATAATTATGTATCCTTCACAGACACTTCCAATTACAAATCATTTGGGCATTATCACATACGGTTCTTATTAAAAACCGTCTGTGATTTTAACTCTTCATAGATGTTTTTAGCGCAACTAGTAACACAGACGGTCGCTAGACCAAAATCATTTGTGATTGTATTTAATACTGATGGTTCTGATAAACTATCTGTGATGAGGCGTGCAGTATTAGCCTTTTTGTAGTAGTGGCCATAAATTTAGGAGTTCTATGGTTGGGGCGAAAAGTTTATGTACGTGTGGACAATACATTTAATTTCTTATACACAAAATACGGAAAACAACATATTACTTCGGCCCTAGCTACTCATAAAATCAAACTGTTAGAATGAAACTTTGTAAACTTTGGCTATTGATATCTTTTTAAATATTTAGATTAGATGCATATAAATCATATGTGTAGATTCGTCTCGAAAAATACTTTCATAATATTATAATTTGTTAGATTTTACAGATATATTACAATAGTAATTAATGGTCAAAGTTGTATTTTAGAGACTGTATCGATACCTAAAAAAGACTTATTTTTTTTGAACCGGAGGCAATACACGCTCCAACAAGAACTTGTTTAATTGTGTACTATTTTGTGCTTCTATTAAATGATAAGGGCCTATATATCTACAAGAGATCGATCTGAGAAAATCTTAGTGACACAGTTAGACAATATCAAGGGACTCACGTGCCACACATTTCCAATTCCAACCTGTGCCTAATTTCCTGGTATGCATGTAATTGTACAAGGAGCTCAATTTATAGCCACCCTCTGTAGTCTATACGCCGTGCATCAGCATGCATTGATTTAGACCAGGTGCTTTCCAGGGCACGTTTGCCGTTACAACCAGGGGCGAGCAAGGTACACCTCAATTCTCGGGTTGGACCAATTCTTTTTAAGCTGGATCTATATTCTTGGGATTTATCGAGATAATCGTTATGAACTTTTAATTCTAGACCTCGGACTACAGTAGCCGAAAGGACTAGCTCCACTCTTGGTTACAGCAAATCCAACTCGTCTATCTAGCTTGCATATGCCTGATGATGATGTTCTGCTTCGGTTCATACTACTTTTCTTTCTGAGCACGCGTGACATGAATGCATGCATGTGCCCATGAGGATCGATCGACAAGATCAACACCGTGCACGTAATTTTGTCCATGTATATATCTTTGATCGTTGTGACGACATATACAACCTAGCTAGCTAGGTATAAGCTGTACCATATATGCGCGTGCACATGTTTCGATACGTCCTTAGGCTAATAACGTTAGCTAGCTAGCACTGTTCCTAGCCTGAAATGTGTACAGTTGCCTATGCACTACTATTCGTGAAACACGTACAAGTGATCCTTTTGGTTACACGAGTTAGAAAATAACATCTACACGACACTAACATGTAGTCTCTGGTTCCACGTATCATCCTGAATACTATTAATTTATTATTCATTTATACATCTCTGCAATGCAAATGAGCAAATTCCCCTAGTTTGTGTGAGTTGCAGGTGGGTCCTATGACAAATTGTTTGCCCATCTTCAATCTCGAGAGCTAGATCCTAGCGTCGACCGGTCTCCGGTACATACTGGGCCACTATTTTTTTGTCATTATACGCTACTAAAAAATATTAAAAATATAATAATATGAAAGTATTTTTTACTACAAATCTAGTAATATCATTTCTACATTAAAAAAAAAATCTAAATACTGTGTATATTAGCGGTCAAATTTTCAAAATATTACATTCACGCATTATAAATCGACAGCTAAAAAATAACGGAGGGTGTAGTCACCTAAAAATGCTGGGACTTGGGAAATCATTGATCGTCTATAGGGTTGCAAGCTAGTAGGATGTAAGTGGGTGTTCAAGAAAAAGTTTAGGCCTGATGGTACTATTGAAAAGTATAAGGCAAAACTTGTGACCAAAAGTTAGACTCAAAAAGAAGGAGAAGATTTCTTTGATACTTACTCACTCGTTGCTAGATTGACCACTATACGGGTACTACTATCCTTGGCTACCTCACATGGTCTTGTTGTCTATCAAATGGATGTTAAGACATCTTTCCTCAATGGAGAGTTAAATGAGGAAATCTATATAGAACAACCTGATGGTTTTGTGGTAACCGGTCAAGAGGGCAAGGTTTGTAAGTTACTGAAATCTCTGTATGGTCTCAAGCAAGCACCTAAGTAATGGCATGAGAAGTTCGATAGAACTGTAACATCTACGGGCTTTGCAGTAAATGAAGTCAATAGATGTGTTTACTACCACTATGGTGGAGGTGAAGGAGTTATACTGTGTTTGTATATTAATGACATACTTATCTTTGGAACAAGTCTTAACGTGATTATCGAGGTTATGTCTTTTCTGTCCCAAAGTTTTGACATGAAAGATATGTGAGAAGTTGATGTAATTCTAAACATCAAGCTGATCAAGGGCGAGGATGGGATTATACTTCTACAATCCCATTATGTGGAAAAGGTCTTAAGTCGTTTTGGTTATATGGATAGCAAGCATTCTCCAACACCTTATGATCCTAGTCTAATGCTTCGAAAGAATAAAAACTAGGAAAGTATCAGCTAAGATATTCACATATTATCGGTTCACTCATGTACTGAGCTAGTGCTACCCGACCTGACATCTCATTTGCTGTAAGCAAATTAAGTCGATTTACCTCTAATCTGAGAGATGATCATTGGCGTGCACTCGAGTGAGTTATGCGCTACTTGAGAGGTACGATGAGTTATGGAATTCATTATACCGGGTACCCTCGTGTACTCGATCGAAGGGTATAGTGATTTCAATTGGATATCTGATGCTGGTGAGATTAAGGCTATGAGTGGATATGTTTTCACTCTAGGCGGTGTTGCTGTTTCACGGAGGTCTTGTAAACAAACCATTTTAATAAGGTAAACTATGAAGGTAGAACTCACGGCATTGGATACAACCATTGTTGAAGAAGAATGGCTGCGTGAACTCCTGATGGACTTACCGGTGGTTGAAAAACCGATTCCAGCCATCCTGATGTACTGTGATAATCAAATGGTTCTTGTTAAAGTAAACAGTGTAAAGGATAATATGAAGTCCTCCAGGCATGTAAAAAGATGATTGAAATCTGTCAGAAAATTGAGAAATTCCGGAATAATAGTCGTGGATTATATTCAAAGGGCTAAGAATATGACAGATCCCTTTACAAAGGGTTTATCACGGAATGTAATAGATTATGCATCGAAAGAGATGGGAATGAGACCTATGTGAGTTAAACTGCAGTGGTAACCCAACCTATGTGATCGGAGATTCTGTGAAGTAGGACCTGGGAAAAATAAATTGTTTGGTTAACTGACGGAGAGTACATTCTATAACCCACTCTACTGAAGATGTCGTACTCTCAAATCTGTATGGTAGGATTACTTTGTTTTAATGTGTTTTGTGCCTTTAAATAGCAAAGATGCTATCCTACAGAGCATTCTTGAAATAATACACCTATATGAGCCCGACTGCTAGTCACAGTCTGTGAGAATTAGGTACGCTCTAAGAAGCTCATGAAGAGACACCGGAGTATGACTTTTATGCTCCACCCCAGGGGTAGCCTATTGGCAGCCTAGTATCAGTCAAGGCTTTAGGTGAAACTCATTCACACAAAACTGCCAATTCAAGGCTCAATCCATTGTATAGTTGTGAATGGATGTAGCTTAAAGCTCTAGGTGGATGTTCAACCCTAACAGGTCTCCACTAAAAAAACTGGTATATTAATAGTGCTTTGGAACAACAGGCAAACTTTGTGAGCCTCTAGGATCTGGTGGGGGATTATTGGATTTAATTGAGCTTTGACCCATTTATTAATCAATAAATCCTAGAAAAATCCCAAAGGCCCACTCATGCATAGTGGCATATAGGATACTTTAGTCCCATATTGCTAGCCAAGTTGGAGAGACACCACCTCATAAGGTGGAGCATGTATAGCCTTGGTAAAGCAAGAGAAAGGAGGAAAAAGGAGGACTACACGTGCTCGCTCGCTCGCCTCGCCTCGCCTCGCCTCGGCAGGCCTGGCTTCGCGGGCGCGCGATGTGCGCATGAATGGTCTGATTGTTCTGGGTTCGATCGTGGGTCCAGATACAATTTCCTTTTGTAATTTTGTTTTACCATGCAATCCTGTTAGGATGGAAAGAAACGAAAACACTATGATTACGCGGTGAATTAATTACGATTAATGAGCCTGATTACGAAATGGAAATGCTATGATTACGTGGTGAATTAATTGTGATTGATGAGCCTTAATCTGATGGCAATTTCCTAATATGCGAGCGGTTTCTTTCTTTAGTCTTTTTAAAATATACTGCCTGTCTTCTCTCACACACATTCGCGAAACACATCTGTGCGAGAGAGAACTGTCCTCGAGTGTCGCGCTGCTACAAGCTATTCCGTCCCTACGGTCGGCGTGCATCGATGGTGGGGAGAGCAGGTCTCCGGAATCATCATCATTGCGATCCTGTACGGGAGAGGGCGAATAAGGTTTTTGGGAAGCGACTCCGCGACTGCTCATCGTTCCCTGCATCGTCCACATCGCCCGTTCCCTACATCGTCTACATCACCATCTTCCTTATCGGTGACATCCTCTTCTTCATCGCTGCGTCAGTCTTCGCATCGCATTGGTAACATCTAATACTCTGCTCTTACTTCTAATTATTAGTATGAATATATACATTCTGTTATTCATATTGCTTATTGTTCTAGTTCATCTTCTGGACATGTTTAGTACTCATGCTATTTCTGTAGTCATGGTTTATTTGTGGAATTATGTAATCACTAAAGTGCTAAATAATCTAATAGGCTTGACTCGTTTTGAACTCGCGAACTGGCTCGTTTGGCTCGGGATCACGGGAGAGTGCCGGGCGGGACGCGGAAGGAGAGGACGTCCGGCGGAGGTCAGACGCTATGTGGATAGAAGAGGGTTGCGACTTGCTAGGCTGAGCTGGTTGGCTTAGGTTGGACATGTTCTAGTTAGATTGCAATATAAACAAGCTTAACAAGTTGTCTGCGAGCTATCTTGAACTCTGCTTGTTATGCTCATTTATGGCCTGATTTCGAGCCGAGACGACCCAAGTCATTAACGAGTCAAACTAACTCATGAGTTTCGAGTTTTTTTTTCCAACCATATGCTCGACCATCGGTTGTGCTAGGCTGCTAGCTCGTTGCTTCGACGGCTCTGGTGGCTCTTTAGTGCGTCGAAAAGGCCAAAGTGTCAAAACACAACCAAGTTCTCTGCTGCTTCTGCAACCACAGTTGTACTCGAACTGCATTACTTGTCTGAACCCAAGGTCACGTGCGAATATGCATGTATACATTTAGCAGTGCAATTATTTTATTTTTATTTCTGGAAAGAACCGTGGAAAATAAATTGACTTGCTCATATCGCTTTTTAACAATACGTGTGTGATTTGGCATCAGCTAGTACGTGTGCAATGGTATAATCCAATAATGTCGTCGTTATTAGACCCGGACATTGTTGGTGCCTGATGACAGTATCAACTACATCATATCGTTAGACTGTCGCAGCTACAACTCTATCTTGTATCTTAGACCCATTTGGAATATAATATTTGCGAAAACCAGGAGCTGCTCTGGGTTTGTACATAATTTATACAAAGTTCCTACATCCGGAGAAAGTTTTTGGGAGCCATCTATTAAATTCTTCCTGAAGAAATAATGCTATTTTCTCTGGAATTTTTAGGTTCCCAACAGGCCCTCGTCAGCTTTCGAGAATCAGGGTAGGACTATAGTTCCCTTCATCATCCTTTCCTTGGTACATCATGTGCTACTAGTATGGGGTAATGACCCGAGACCTAGCGAAAAATATCTTGTAAAAGTCAAAATGCCAACGTCAAATTCCAGCGTCAAAATGAATTTAGGCTAAAATACGCTGGTCAGCCTGAGGCCTGGGACGGTGCTAGCTCCGCCCTTGCTACTAGTGGTGCATCATCAGAAAAGTGAAAAATATGTAAAATTCATATATAGAGATATTTTCCAAATGTTTTCACCTCAAAAATATGTTTACACTTTCTGAATAAACTAATTACGTAATTACTAACTTTTTAATCATCCACTGATGCACAAGTAGTCAAAAAAGCAAGACATAGATCTCTACAACCCGAGATGATTGTACGGCTGGGAGCTTGAGATGGTCAAACATGCCTCGCATACATGAACCCTATTTTATAGGTTTTATTTTCTCCAACTTGCAATGTGCATGTCCAGGTTCACTCGATACACTAGAAGTCATTAGCTCGAGCTAATTGGAAGAAATAACGCTGCCTTCATAAAAGCAGAAAAAGG
This sequence comes from Ampelocalamus luodianensis, assembly GCA_036346255.1. Taxonomy (NCBI): domain Eukaryota; kingdom Viridiplantae; phylum Streptophyta; class Magnoliopsida; order Poales; family Poaceae; genus Ampelocalamus; species Ampelocalamus luodianensis. The sequence goes on from CM070637.1 coordinate 41,642,754, forward strand.
CAGGACTCTTTGATTCGCCATTGCTAGAATTATTCCACATGAAGGAGAAGAAGATCCTGCGACTAGGACATCGAGATGATGGCCGTGCGAATATTCGTGCGGCAGATTGATATTTGCTGCAACAGTACGTAGCTCTAGCAGCCGTCAGCTGAAAGCGCACAAGCTAGGGAGAGAAAAAAAAGAAGGAACCTATTCTCCTCCTCAGTTGATTGCCGTTCCTTTTTGGGCGTGGCTCTTCCTTGTGCAAATACATGTGCGGCACTCTTTGGTTTTTACATGCTTTGTCGTATATGTTTCACCAAAATAAATATGTACTCTCTCCGTTCTTTTTTACTTGACACAGTTGACTTTTTACGGTCTTCGAGATGTGATTTTGACCATAACTTTTTATAACTTTTACATTAAGATGTACTAATAAAATTATAATATTATGAAAGTATTTTTAATAACAATTCTAATGATATAATTTTTATATAGTCAATCTAGATAGTTTTAAATCTATTGGCGGTCAAATTTTAGAAAGTTTGACCATAAAAAGTCAATTGTGTTAAGTAAAAAAGAACGGAGGGAGTACTATTTTATGATGCCGATATTAGCTCGTTCGAGTGTTTTGATTCTGCGAAATTAGCTTATTAGTAGTGTATAAATGATGTGCACAGGTTAAAAAATAACATCTAATGCGAGGCAGACAACCAAGTTTTGGGCCATTTGTTTGCGAGTCACTCTTGTTACTCCATTGTTGCAACTTAAACTCTTTCTGGTGTTGCAGAGCAAGTTGCAACCGTTAGATTTAATTACCTGCTTTTGTTGATGCTAGTTGTTGCATAGAGATAAACCGTTGTAGATGCTATTTGATAGGAACCAGGACGATTGCAAGTTCAAACTAGATTTGGGGTTAATGAAGGCCCCTAGTTTCTCCCTGTCATCGATCACCACTACTATAAAATAGGTTATATTGGACGTCTCATCACAGACGGTTTATTTGAAACTGTTTGTGTTGTATTTATCACAGACGGTTATTATTAATAACCGTCTGTAATATGTAGCGATGCCTAGAACTGTCTGTGATACGGAATTATCACAGACGGTTTACAATCGTCTATGATAATTCACAGACGGTTCTTAATAAGAATCGTCTGTGAATTATCACAGACGGTTATTAACAATTACCGTCTATGATAATGCAAACGTTACAAATTGTTCTTAATAAGAACCGTCTGTGATATGTAGGCATTAAATACCCGATCGTCCCGACTGACCCCCCTGCCCTTGGCCTTCCACCCCCTCCCCATTTGGAGCCGCCATTCCTGTTGCCTCCTTCCCATTACACCATCTTAGAGAGGAGAAGGAAGGGAAGGAAGGAGGAAGGGAGGAGAAGGGAGGAGAAGGAAAGGAGGAAGCTAGAGAGAGGAGAAGGGAAGGAGGAAGGGAGGAGAAGGGAAGGAGGAAGAAAAGGAGGAGGATCTCGTGGAATATTTGAGATTTTCGTTGTGAGCTCCAAGGATAACGATCTATAACCCTTTATATTTACTCTAGGTTAATCGCTAATCAATTTTAGTATGTTTGGTCAATAGGAAGAGTAGTTGCGTGCATTAATCTAATTTAACACTAATTTGTTACCTGCATAGCGTAGATGGACCAAAACTGGATGTACGGTGAGAACCATGTGAGTGAAGAGTACATTAATGGCGTGTTTGCTTTTAGAAGAGCCGCTGAGCAAGATATGTTGAAGAAGGGGATAAAATTTATGTACTGTCCATGCATTGATTGTGGTAATCTAAAGATGTTTAACAACTCAGTGTAGATCGAAGCGCACTTGATTCGAAGGGGTTTCAAAAAGGGATATACATGTTGGACCAGTCACGGTGAAGAGCAGATTATACAAGAAGTTAATAAAAATGACGTTGCAGAGGGAGTCAATGATATACCGGATGTGGAGTTTGGCAAATTCGAGGGCTTAATTGAGGACTCGGGGAAACCTTTGTTCCCTAGCTGCAAGCCGGAATACATAAGGTTGTCATTTGTGCTTGAACTACTTAAATTGAAGGCAAACAATGGTTGGTCTGACAAGAGTTTAGTGGCGTTGTTAGGTCTCCTAGCGGACATCCTTCTAGAGGGAAACATGTTGCGCAGCACCACCTACCAAGCCAAGAAGGTTCTTTGTCCATTGGAATGGAAGTAGAAAGAATACATGCATATCTGAACGATTGTATCATCTACCGTGAAGAGTATGCAGACATGCATGTATGTCCCATGTGCAAAGCATCCCGATACAAGCGTAAAAATCCTGCTAAGGTGAAGTAAGGACCTCCTGCTAAGATGTTGTGGTATCTGCCTGTAATACCACATTTGAAGCATTTATTTGCGAACCAAAAGGAGGCAAGATTGCTACGTTGGCACTTAGAGGAGTATAAGAAAGATGGAAAGGTAAGACACCCTATTGATTCTACCCAGCATAGAAACTTCGATCAAAGCTTCGAAGACTTCAGTGCGGAACCGAGGAACATAAGGTTAGGGTTGAATACAGATAGAATGAATCCTTTCGGTAATATGAGCAGCTGACATAGCACCTAGTCTATGAATCTATGTATGTACAACCGTTTGTGTTGTGACTTATCACAGAAGGCTCACAAACCATCTGTGATAACTGCATGTTATCACAGTCACATAAATTCAGACGGTTCAAAAACCGTCTGTGATGACGGTTTGGAGCCGTCTGTGATGATCCTGTTTGTAGTAGTGCACCATCCTTTTTTTTATGTAAAGGGGCAAAGAACTGTAAATGGTCAATGCCCTCCAATGCTTGTAAAAATAGCTTACATTTGTAAATTTAAATATATACATTACAACATCAATATGTAACAAAAATATACTTACAAAAACATTACAAGGAATTGAATTAATGCTACTATCGGGACCCCGGGTATGCAACCCCAGGACCGTCTGTGCATTCTGAACTAGTCTCAAATCAGTAGCTAGCTCGCACAGTTACAACATAGATGTAATCACAGTCATACAACCAAAATATCGATGAAGCAGACAAATTAATATTACTTGGTAGCAAAAGGACCTTATGGTCAAGTCTTACAGAGTTGCCACGCAGGGCTTAACAACAAAAGATAACTTACAGCAGAACCCAAAATATCTCGTGGTGGCCAGTCGACGTGCCCACAGGCAATCGAGTGGAGGACGCAACCTAGTTCGCATAATTCTCGAAGTACTCCTCTTCATAGAATTCCAAACTTCCTAGGTCTTCTTCAGTGACTGATAAACCAAAGGGCATAAAGCCGTGAGTACTTTGAATGTACTTAGCAAGCCGTAGGGAAATGTATGCAATTATTATTCATGCAAGGCTTGACAAGGATAGCTTTATGTTTATTTTGCAGAAAGCGGTGTTTAACAGTAAATACAGTAAGTAGATTGTAAAACACAATTTAAAAGATTAATACATAAGTAACAAGTTTCTTGGAAAATAACAAGCGAACTTCCCAATCATTCCACCCAATCCATCATTCCCACCATTTTTGATGAAAAACTCTACCCCTTGCGTGAAAGTTCCAGGCATGTCCATAACCGGGGACACGGCAATTCGAATAGTTTTTACACTCTATAGAGGTTGTACAGCTTTACCCACAAGATACGAATTCTCTAGTTTGTTTGGCATCCGTCGATACCACCGCTCACTACCTTAGGTAAGCAGTGTAGGGCACGTGACAAGGCCTTTACAAAGTTCTGCTTTAACCCAGTTCTGCTCGCTAAGGATTAGCCGCTACCGGCCCCCTCTTGCACCATTCTCAATCCAAACAGAACCAAATCAAAACATAGCTAATTATTCGGCTAGGTCTACCCCATCCTGGACATGTGGTTGCATGGTAAGACCCGAAACAATGGCGTACAAGGTTAAGTCCTTAGTGATTTGCTCAGACGAGACTATCTGCATCCCAATGTGCTTCCACACCCACCTTCACCACCGCCCACTCGCCCGAGTATAAATCATTTTCGTTCAACCTGGCCAAATGACAATCTTTGCCATAGCACAACATCTATTAATAACAGTGGTCGCGCCACAATTCCATACTTCCTTTAGTCATGTTTATTCATATGAGCATGTGATCATGAGTCCCAACGTACAACTATAGCATAGCTAAGCATATTACGATACCCGTGTTGATATTTAAACAATGTCCAACTAAAATAACCCATCATATGGTGACCAAGGATTTATATCAATCAAGGGTACATGTCATTTGCTCCTAAAACTATTTAATATAAAACTAGCAATTTATGTTCATAACAAACAATATAGTTTTGTAAAAGGGGTTCAATATGATCAAAGGTCTACGACTTGCCTTCGTTGAAGAGTTGAGGTGCTTCGGTCGTCAGGTCCGAGAAATCTTCTGAAACGCCGGAATCTACACGTGCGAAAAGAGCCAAATAAATAAAACAACTCCAAATAAATTCCAAATAAATACCAAATTAGCACTAACAGCAAGAGGAGGATTTTAGATGAATTTAGAAATTTGAATCACTCAAATCGGAGTTCGAACGAAGAAGTTACGGCCTCCGGAAGATTAAAAAATCAAGAAAAAGGAATTTTCCTGATTTTTGGAATTATTTTTCTAAAGGAAAAGGCGTTTATTGCGCCAGCTGATGTCAGCGGCGGGATTTAATTTTCCAGCTGATTTATTTTTCAACGGGAAAAGAAAGAAAAATCCACGCGAGCGCTGACTGGACTGTCGCGTCCGCAGAGGGCTGAGGTGGCGCTGATGTGGCGCCAGCTGGACTGCCACGTGTGCGGCCACGTCGGACCCGAGCGGGTGGTGCGCTCGGCCCGATGGTCGCCGATGTTTGGCCGGGAGTTGACCGGCGGCGATGGTACCAGCAGCTAGAGGGGCTCACGAGGATCACGTTGCTCACGGTCTTGACGACGCGGCGCCAAGGGATGGCCGACAGCGAGGAAGAAAAGCGGCGGTGGCGGCGGAGGCGCTCCGGTGGGCTTCAGAGGATGGGGAGGCGTGCATGAGGTAGGCGGAGGTCTGGTGATGCTGGAGGCAGGGTCGAAGGTGATGAAGGAGACTCGGAGGCGGCGCAAATGGCGGCGGCTTCTCGCGGTTGTCGACGGCGAGGAGCTCAAAATACGGCCAGAGGAGAGCGAGAGAGGGTGAGGGAGAAGGGGGAAAAGAGAGGAGGAGGCGGGGCACCCGGTGCTTGTCTTAAATAGGCACGGGGAGGCCTGAGAGAGGGGCAAGGTCGGCAGCTTTTGCGGCGGCGAGGACAGGGGCGGCATGGGAAAAAGGAGGCAACGGGACGGGGAATGGTGGCGGCAGCAGGCGCGGCAGAGGCGGGAGGTGATGCAGCGCACGACGGCGACACGCGGGACAGTAGCAGGCACGACCGGTGCGAAACGCGGGTCGCGCACGCACGCATGGTCGTGAGGAAGAAGACAAAGGGGAGGAAGAAGACGAAGCTGACAGGTGGGCCCCACCTGTTAGCGAGAGGGGGAGAGAGAGAGGCGCACGGAGGTGTGAAGGTGAGGGCCATTCGATTGAAATAGGACGGTCCACAATGGATGAGGTGTTCGGCGCTTCCGAACGTGCGATGCGATTGTGACCGTCTGATCTTGATCGGACGGTTGGAAAGCGAGGGAGGCGCGGGCGCGCGCGGGAGTAGGCCGGAGCGGGCCGGGGAAGGAGAAAAAGGGAAATGGGCTGAGAGAGATTCAGCCCAAAGTTGAAAAAGGGAATTTAAATACATTTTCGATTAAAGAAATGCTAGAAAAGCAAAAAGGCTTTTAGAAAATAGCTAATAAAGTCTAAAAAATCTAGGAAAATTCACAGAAGTCCCTTGAATTATTTAGAACTTAATAAAAATACTTTTAACTATACTTTAGCTTTTAATTTTGCAAACAAAATAGATTTTAACTTCAAACAAAAGGAAAAACCAATTCTAAAATCCAGAAAAAGCAAGAAAAGACTTAAAATCCAGAAAACTCAAATAAACCACTCTTTAATTTAATTGAAGTTGGATTAATTCAAGTTAAATGGTTTTTGATTTCTAAATTCCATATTAAGCTTTTGGAACTTAATTAAACCAAAATGGTTGCTTTTAAAATTTTTGAAAATTTTCAAAAACTCTGCAAATTAGGGATGTTACACCTACTCACCTCGCAAAAAAAACTAGTCACATAAATACCAATCGTACATCGGTCTTAACCAAGATGTACATCCATTTCCATTAGAGTTGTTTTATAATGATTCTATGGACTTCAAAGAAAGGATGCCTATCATCATTCAAAATGACAAAATTAAATGCTCATTTAAAAAATTACATATATAATACCTTGTCTGAAAATGAATTGGTGACAGATCAACCGCTGCCAATTCATTTGGCGATGGATCTCCTATCGCTAGTTTATTTGGCGATAGATCTCCTGATGCCAATTCATATGGCTAATAGATTTTATAATAGAATGACAAAAATAAATGTCTGTTTAATAAAATTACAAAATGAGGCTTCTATCGCCATTTGAATTAGCGATAAGCACCTGCCACCAGTTGAATTGGCAACAGGAGCCATGTCACCCAAGAAACATGAGTTAATATCTCTCTCGCCATTCCAAATGGTGATTGGCAACCCAATCGCCATTTGGAATAACGACAGGGACCCCACAGCTCCCTGTCACCATTGCAAATGGAGACAGAGGCTAGGCTATAAAATGCCAAAAAATAGACAGAAACAAGGGCAAAAGAGGGCTTGACCGTTGCCCCCTGAGGTGGTGCTGGACGCACAAGTGTTGGTGAAGGTTGGACCAAAGGCAAACCCCGATGCAATTTGTGCTGCCCTCTTTCACTTGCGTGATTCCTCCAACGCATTGCTCTTGCCCTCTACAACGATGGCCTTGTTGACAAGATGCTGGAAATTGCGTAAGTCATGCGCTGCAAGTGCTAGTTGCAGTTCTTTTGTCAGACCATTCATGAATCGACTGCGGCGACGGATGCTAGTGGAAACATCGTCTGGAGCATACCGAGCCAAAAAGTTGAATTCATGGAGATACTCGGTTACGCGCTTTCGCCCTTGTTTAAGAGCGAGAAAATACTACTGCTTGATTAACATGACTCCTTCTGGAATGTGCGCTTCGTGAAACTAAGCATTACATAAGGAATAACTATCATCTCAATATCTACCTTAAGCTCAAGTGTATGGAATTATTAAGGATAAACCACAATCATTAGGACATAACTAATCTAGACTCACAAGTTAACAATATAACAAAAATAGCATGCAAGCAATTATCATTGCATTTCAAAATACTAAAGTACCAAAAACTGGGATCAAAATGATGCAAGAGGATGCTTGCCTTGTTGATAATATTACACTTGTCCAGTCTCAGACATCTTAGAAATAAATTCACTCACGTTAGCCAAATCAGATTCTAGAAAGAGCGATAACAAATGAACATCGAGAAAAATACCAAATACCAAAATATTGAAAAGATGCATGACAAGTTTACAGAAGTAGTGTTCTGTTCTCTAAGTGAACTTAGGTGAAAATTTTTGGTTTAGTTAATTAAACTTTCTATGAACTATGCAAGATTAAAGTTCTTAAGTGCAAGTGATTTAATTAACAAATTTTTAAGTAATAGAGACATGTTTAAAAACTATTCCAGATTATAGTTCAGTAAAAATTGGAAATAACAGATTTTATTTCACTTGGTTAGGAGTCACAAAACACTTAAAAATTTTAGAAGTTTGAACTATTTCTAGTGAAGAAGTAAATCAGATTAAACATTCTTTAGCATTAGTCGACGGGGATTAAGGGTTAAAGAATGAGTTACAGCTCTGGTCAGAATTCCGACAACAGAGCGCTAGCTCTCGTGAGCTTGCTCGGCAGCTCGTCGGAGCAGTGGCCCAAGGCGGTGCGAGCTAAAGCCCAAAATGGATCCACAATAGTGCAACAAACCTAATGTTGGTAGGAACATGGCCGGAGTTTGGCCGGAGTGGCGGCACGGCAATGAAATGCAACAGCACTAATATGACACAAGCGGTTACGTCAACCCGACTCTGATTCAATCGAATTGAAGCATGCTTGAGCATCTAAGGTTCACAAAGAAGATAACTGAGCTAAGAAAATGGCCAAAGGTCCAAGGAGTAGCTTCGGCGACGGTGACCGAGTGTCGGCGATGAGGGCTTCACACGGACAAGAGGACCAGAGCAAGCAATGATGAAATGGGTGGTCGGGATAAGTTACATAGACCCATTAGATGGTCATGTCGAAAGGAAATCGAAGAATGGCCTACCAGACCGGGGATGGAGACGAAGGAGGTACCTTCAGCTAAACTTCAAAGAAAACCAAATTCCCGAGCACACTGTTAACAAAAGAATGATTTTATTTAGGGGTTTTGCTCATTATATCCTAAGACAAGATATGATGCACAAGAAATACAAAGGAGCTCACTAGAGCGAAGAAATCCACGATGGTGGCTCTCTGGACCAGCAAAACGTAACCTCGTCATCCGAAAGCTACGACCAAAACTAAGAATTCAAGTTAGCACCAAGGATAAGGCACGACAAAGGAGGAAGAATGGCACAGAGACGATAGGATACACTTCGGTGATGAGGAAGAACAATGGCCGCCCTAATTTGGTCGAAAGAATGGCACGGTGGTTTTGATGGTCTTCCCCAGCTGCTTCTGACACAAAAATGATTGGTGGCAGCACCAGGTTAAGAAATGTCATCGACGATGAAGCCAAGTGGCAATGCATGCACCGAAAAATGCGGGTGCGAAGCCACCTCGCCCTCGGCCTTGCACAGCGCTGGCATGGCGCAGAGAAGACGAAGAAGAGAGGCTAACAAGTGGAGTTGGGATGTTAGTCTCAGTTACGAACAATGCGATCGAGAGCGAAAGGGTGCGGACAGTCCGATCTAGATTCAAAGGTCTGGATTGAAAACACTATTCGGTAGTCCGAATGTTCCAAATCCATGTGGACGGTCCGATCTAGATCTAACGGTCCAAGGTCAAGGCACGCTCTGATGGTCCGAACGTCATCGCTCCATTTGGCAGATGAAATTAAATCGAACGGCTCGTGCGCTATGGGCTTAACCCTTTGAAAACAGCATGGTCCAATTTAATATTGACGGTCCAGATCGCGTGGGTAGTCCGGATGGTCCGAACGTTCCCATTGATTTGGACGGCTCATTTAAAATCGGATGCCCCGCACGTGCTGGGTTGAACCAAAAAGGAAACACGCGGTTCGATTAAGAATTGACAGTCTAGATCGCATGGAGCATTCGGATGGTCCGAACGTCCCAATTGATCTGGACAGTCCGTTTTAAATCGAACGACGCACGCGTGCTAGGAGGTTGGGCTGAGCCCTTTGAACGAGGCTCGGGTTGGTCATGCGATTCACCCGGTCAGTCCAAATAGCACATGGTTGGGTCTAACCATGTCGCGTGGGTTTGAGTCGCTACAGTACTAGTTGGCTTGGGCTGGGTCTAACTGGTTGACTAGAACCAAAATCAAACTTAAAAGTTTGACCGGAGGTTTAAAAATATCAAATAAATTTATAAAAATACAAAATTTTTCAGAGAAGCTAATGAGATGATATAGATCCCATAAAAATTTTAAAACTTCACTGTTCATGTTTTAAATACTTAATTTAAAATCCTTAACCAAATTGGTTTAAATAAAGAGCATAGATTTTTCTCAAGGTCAAACTGATCTCTAAAATTTTTACAAAAATTATATTAATTCAAGATAATTAATCTAATATTTGATTAAATTGATTCCCAGGGTTCTTTCCAAGCATTAACTTTAGTTTTTCTTTTGGAGTTTCTTTTCAAGTTTTAAGTTTGACTTGAATTTAAAAATTTTAAACGCAACCAATTGTGCAAATGATCCAAAATGACATGTATGTTTATGAAATGCACCTAAATCCCATTACTGAAAATGGGGCTATGACACAAAGACTTGAAGGAAGATAGGCTTACCGGATGGCACGTGGTGAAAGATATCATCACGCGCCGCATCAGCCCTCTAAAGAAATGAGTACACCCCATGTGGAGGTATTCGGGAGACAAGGATCCGACCAGGGATTTCGAGGAGGGTAAGTAAATTTTTAACTTAGCTCTCCCTTTTTTGTTAACTTCGAGCTTGATTGTTGAACGTTTTATTTACTTGTCTAGATCACTCGCAAGCGAAAATTGACCCTCGGGTGAAACTCGTTTGTGAGAAGGCTCTGACCCCCACCACAGGGGTTCCTCAAATCCTGGCGATCGTATCCGCAAACGAGAAAGAAGACCGCCTAAAGGTAATCAAAGATCGATTTTGTCTTTAGGGTCTCGTAGTCATAGAAATTGACCACTAAGCACGGTTTCTTTTATGACCTTGGCAGAAAGTAGGCATAGAAAACCGTCAAGACAACCAAGAGGTCGAATTGATGGTTGTCGAAAAAGCGGTGGAGGAGAGCAAAACTCGTCTGGCCAAAAGGCGTCGCTTAGTGAAGGTCGCCGATAAGGGAGACGTAGGTCCAAGCTTCGATCCGACTAGGCCCTTTGAGAAATTCTTTGCGAATATAGTTGCCGCAGAGAAAGCAAAGGAGATTGAAGCTATCGAAGCTTCAAAAGCCCCGAAGACCAAGGTACCCTTCTACTATGAAAAAAAACTTTCTCAGTCACTGCATCTTAGGGCTTCATTAAGCGACTAGAAAGAGAGAACTAGAGAAGCTTTGTATCTTTTGTGAAGGACACCGCTGCGTCGGTAGAGCTCATGGCCGAGGGAAGTGATGCTCCTCAGGTGGTCGAAACTGGATTCGATCACCAGGAGGGGCAGGAGCTCAAGGAGCAAAAGTTCTTGCTCAAGACCCACCACTAGATGTGATCATGGATGTCCCTATCCCTCAACTCGAGTATCGACCAGACGTGGTCAAAGAGAAAAGTTGAAGAAATCTTCCTTATGTTAGGTTTCTTCTGGATTCAAGATCAAGTCCAGGAAGCGAAGGTATGTAAAAAACCAAAAGCATATGAACAACATTTATCTTTTGTTTTCTACAATCTTGAAGCACTTTCCTTTCTGTGATCTTAGCCCGAATCCTCCAGCCCAGAGCACTTCTGTCGAGGAGCCTACTACCGTCTCTCCTGCAGTCGTAGAGGCGACAACAGAAGTGGTCGAGGGATCGACCACTGCCCCTAAGGTGGAAGGAGTCGTTGTAGCCGAAGCTGCTACGACCACTAAGGTGGTAGTTGCCACTTAGGCTATTACAACCACTGAGGTGGTCGTTACCACTAAGGCGACTACCACTGAAGTGGTCATTGCTGAGGAGGCAACCACGACCACTAAGGTGATCGTGGAGGCAGAAGCGAAGGCGACAGCCGATGCAGCAGAGGCATCTAACCAAGGTGGTGGTGGAGCCTCCGACCACCGCGCAGGGAAGGAAGTCATCGAGGACGTCCCCTCCGGTCCTCAAGAAGAAGCCACCATCACACAAGAAGAAGAAGAAGAGTACAACAACTTTTCTCTAAGTTCTTTGGCCCCGCATCCGTTGTGGGGTCTTCTTCGTTCAGATATCACAATCGAGTCCATCACCCCAAGGATATGCCTAACAGGGGGAATATTTTCGATGACGAGCATCTCGAAAAGGTGTGGTGGGATCGAGTCGAGGAGATCGATGAGCTTAAAGATCCCTTAAGGGTATTCTCCAACTTAGCTCGGACGAGCATTAATGTAAGTGTCTGATACTGAATATTTACATATTCAATTTTTCTCATTTCTCATTGTCTTCCCTTATGTAGAGAGCTTCGTAACAAATTATCACAGTTGGTGAATATCATTGACAACTTGTGCTGCTCAGACAGCAAAAAGCGAAACTCTGCAAGTAGGCAGAGAGATGGTAAGTTACTTTCTCGTGTAGTCTTTTAAATTTCGACCACTAGTCCAGTTCTCATATCAATCTTTAACCTTTACAAGTTTAAGAGTGATAAAAAGACCTTGGCTGATGCACTCGACTACGAGAAGGTCGAGTTGCAGAAGCTAAAGGCGGAAAAAGTAGAGCTACTGAAGAAACTTCAGGAGGCTTATTCTGCAACCAGCAAGTTGCAAAATGAAATAAACAATAAGTGCTGAACTTAAGACTGCTTATATGTTATCTTCCTTTCATTTTCTAACTCTTGTTCCTTTTCAGAAAAAGAGGTCAAAATGGGCAAGCTTGAAACCGAGGTCAAAGAAAAGACCTTGATTGCTCACGAGATATCCCGTATCGTCAAAGAAAAAGATCAGATGATAAAGTTATGGTAAGAGCGATACACAAAGAGCACTGCTTCCCATGACAAAGAAGTCAAGAAGCTAGACTCCCGACTAGCAGGTAAGAAAACCTTTACCTACGACCAGTTTTGTTTACCCATCTTTTTAAGGGTATTTTGTTCTGACTAGTCATACTCTTTTCAGAGCAGGCAGTCGAAATAAAATGACTCCATGAATTTTTGACCCATAGTCAGGAGGAGATGAAGTCGATGAAGATCAACCTTCAAGACAACATTTATCTCCTAAACAATGTACTCGGTATGCTACGTGCTAAGGAGGTTACCCCTCTTGAAGACATGATAATTGCACACATGAGCACCATCGGAGAACAAGTCGGAACTTTGCAGGAGTACTCTAAAGACCAATCAAACTAACTCGATTAGAGAGGCGGTCGAAGGCGTAGTAGGTTATGTTCTCACAAAACTCAAAGCCCAAGACCCCAATCTTAACCTGCAACCAATTGAAGCCAATTTCAACTACTTTGAAGTAGAAACGGAGCAACTGATTGAAGATATGTAGTCGGTTGCAAGGAGGTCACAGAGGAGATGAAAATAGGATCTCCTTCATTAGAGTAGATTGTAATAGAAAACTTGTAAAGACATGTTTTTTATTGATATATATAAAGCTTCTTTTTTCATGCAAATTATCTCATCGAGTAGTTAGTAACTCAGAAGACAATGAAAAAGAAAAGAAATTGAACTTTAAGACTAAGAATCGAAATCATATTGATAACTTTATTCTAGTCCCCGACTATTTGCTTAGTGTATTTATATAAACTAAGTAAATAGTGTAAAAAGGGTTTATAAAAAAGTTGTTCGACCTTTGGTGTTGATCTCGACTGTCTTGTACCGAGTGCAAAGAGGCAAGAATAGGTCGAAACTAGGAAGTTCCTTCTAGTGAGCAGAACCACATGCAGATAGGAAAGACTTTGACTAGTTGATGTGCCTTTCTCCGACCAGGTTTATTGAATCGTAGAGATCAACACTACTTAACTCGATCGTCATGCACTGGTAACAAGAGTTAGAGACAGCACGAATCTAGGAAGTTCCTTCTAGTAGGTGGGACCATGTGCAGATAGGAAAGACTTCGACTAGGTGGTGTACTTCCTCTGACTAGTGTAATGGAATCAAGCATGTAAAAGCTAGTCGAACAAACTATTTTTTTTTTTGAAATAGAGCGTGTTGTAAACCATTTCGACCATATTTTGTTGAACCCAGTCTCTTTGTTTTGGCAGCAAAAGTTAGGAATAGGTCAACGCTATGAAGTTGCCTCTAGTGGGCAGGACCACATGTAGAAAGGAAAGTCTTCGACTAGGTGATGTTACCCTCCTTCGACCAGTGTAAAGAAACCAAGTGTTTAAAAAGTGATTGGAAGTCAAAGCATTGCTCAACAAAAAGTTTTAAGATAATAAAGATTAAAGAAAACTGAAACTTTATTGAGAAAGAAGAATGTTACACATAGAATTTGCGTAATTGGTCGATATTCCAGGAGTTTGAAAGGACTCTGTGAAGGATCGCGGCAAGGCTACGATAGCACAAACAAAATTTTTACCGCGCAACCAAGAAACCACTGCAAGTCATAGATCACGAGATTACCACTAGACGCGCCGACTCGTAGCGGAAGTAGAGTCGATGTAGCGAGTTGATGCAGTCGTAGTTGTACTTGCTGCGCGTCTTCTCCTCCTACTCCGACGAACGTCGCAAGTTCTCCTCCGGCTCCTGAGGTCGTCGTGAGTTTTGGATCGTCCTTAGTGCTGATGCTTCGCAATAACACCTCCAAGGTATCCACACGTACGGGGCACGGACACCACGCGCAGGAGTGCTAGCGCCAGCGGCGTGGTTGAGGAGAGCGTGGCTATCAGGGTTTCGGGATTTCTTCCAAAAGGATTGATCAATCGTCACCCCATGCCACCGCCCCTCTATATATAGGCATCCATAATGGGTCCCGACCAGGAGGCTCATTAGGAACTCGTGGCCTATAAGAATTCGGATCACCATCTAAATCAAATCCTAGCCCTTTAAGTGTGTAACCCTATAGGTTCGTGTGTAATCGGTTATGACTCGGAAACTCTTTCCCGATCATGAGTCGTTAGCGGTACCTAGCAGAACATAATGATTCCCGAACACACACAGAATATATCGGACGAACCTTAATGCAATATGATCTACGACCAGGTCCTTATCACTTACGACCAGCTCGTACTTAGTCATGACCAGTTCATAATTAGTTATAACCGATTCGTAACTCCTTACGACCGTTAGTATCTAACTACGACGATTTGCAACTCCTTACGACCGATTGGTGATTATGTTCGAGTAGTCTTGACTAGGTATCATCTCCATACGACTTGACCGATCTAAGACCTCGGCAATGAGCGACACGCTTAGTATTCTCCCTTTGCCTCACGACATCGGTTGAACTCGGTGAGATAATATGTCATCCATGGATTGTTCAATACTTTCGATCAAGTGTCGAATAACTTCATGTGGTCGACACTTCGACCACTAGTGGCATGGCCATGCACTTTCTTTATTCGACCACAACGAGGGCCGAGACATCTCTCCGTTAAGTTAGGAGGGCAAATCCCATATCCGACGGTCACATTCCTCCGCATGTTTCATAGCATACCCGAAAGCTACCTTTATAACTACCCAGTTACGGAGTAGCGTTTGGCAACCCCTAAGAGTGCTTTTACACATGTAGGAAACCATACTGATCTCATGTGAGGACCCCGGTTTATTCGGCTTGTATGTTTAACCATCCACTTGGTCCTAACAGTACAAATCAAATAAACCAAGCCTCGAGATATGTATACTTCCCAGAATTGCAGTATACACACCCCGTTACAAAATCATGCATCAATTCCATTCATACACATAGAGCCGAAGCAAAAGCAACAACTTAAAGACATAAATAATATAAAGAGAGTTATTACAAAAGAGAGGCCGACCGGCCAAAAGTCAAACAAATAAGTAAATACACAGCGGAAGCAAAAATGGCCATAAGATGGCGATAAACAAAAGCCAATCGGTGTGCTTTTACCCACAAGGCAACCAACCGGACCGCCAAGCTAATCGTCCCAAGCAGCGCATAACACAGACTCACAAAGTGAGGCCCTTGGGGCTCACCTTCTTCCTCTGCAACAATTAATATTAAGCAAAGCGGATGAGTACAAAACTTGTTTTTGTACTGCAAAACTGACGTGTGAGATAACGAACTATAATTAACTACATGCAAGCTTTATTTAAGTGGATGAGGCTCTGGACTTATTTTGACATAAAGCAAGTTTTCATTTGCAATAATGTAATAGATTCAAAGCAAGTTGGCAATTAACTTTTATTGTTCAAATAAAGAGAGACAATATTAACAATAGATAAATGACAACACCAACCTAGAAGTGACTAACCCATAGTCACCACAACAATAGCATGAAGTACCCCTTCATACCACCCATGTCAAGTTTAAGTTTTTAAAAGGTTGTAGTCTAGTTCTTGCACGACCTTACAAGCATGTCCATAACCTAGGGCGAGGCTATTCGAATAGTTTTAACCTGCGGGGTGTACCAATGTACCCACACGATGACCGCCTTTCCACCACCACGGTTAGCACACTTCCTTTGGTATGCAGGCATGGCTAAGTCTAACAAGACGCTTTCCAATGGACGATGCTAATTAAGAGCCGCAACCCACGGGAGAAGGACACATTAGACAGCCTAACCGGTCTGCTAATGCTCCCCTCCAACACCACACACACACACACAAGAACACACCCACCGACCAGCTCATAATTAACATCCCCCCAAAGTACTTAGTCAAGAGAGGTTCCATATCCCTCTCGTGTGGTTAGCACGCAATAAGCGCTTGGCTTAGTGACACAAGTAACTCGGTCCTTGGGGACTTAGGCACCATTCCACACACCCAACAGATCACATCAACATACCATTGTGCCCAAGTCAAGATATAGTTTTGTTTTCAGTTTTTGATTTGTAAATCAATAAAACACAAGGGTTGGACATAATGGAGTAGTATAAGTAGTTGTGTGATCAAGATCACCGACTAAGTCGATGATCGCCCAATACTACCGATAACTAGGCATGGCTAAACAATATTCATTCGTAATCTACTAAGTGATGAGAGTTCATCCATCGAACTCTAACCACAGCAAATAACCTAGGCTCAGGTAGTAGAGGATAATCATTTACCTACAGATTATGCAACTAGAGGATTACTAATCAATTTAACAACAAATTAGCAATGCATACATAGAAGTTAAACAAAATATTAGACTTTAAAAGTAATGGGATCAATGGGAAATGATCAAGCGCTTGCACGCTTCTTTGTTGCTCAATTTGTTGCGGAGGGTCGTTCTCGGGGTTACCGCAAATGTCGAAGCCTAAGCGAAAGAGCGAAAACAACCAATAAGACGAGCAACACTTAAACGAAAGAGCAAGCAAAGATTATCCAAATCGTGAAATTTATACACACGGTAAAATAGGAACATACCTAGACATAGAAACTGGAAAAACTTAATTTGGATTTGTGGCGCAAAAGATATTCCTTAAAAACCTATTTTCGGCCATAATTAGGTACTGGAGCAAAAATATTTTCTAGAAAGATTTTGAAGCTGAAACTTTTATGGTAGCTACCTACTGGTATAGTGATAATCCATATAAATTTTCAGGTCATTTGAAGTTACAACGAATTAGTTATGATTTTTCTAAGTTCTAAAACTAGGACATCCTTTATATCAGTAGCAAAGACCACTAGCAAACTGGTCCTGCACTAAAGTTCATCCCTAAAGGAAATTAACAAAATTTAGTTCGCTCTATTTGGACTTACAGAGAACAAGTTATAGATTTTCTAAGTTTTTATAGCATTTTTGGAATATTTAATAGGGGCTGAAAAGGCTAAAATCGATTCACAACATTTCTGGTTCTTAACAGGGCCTGGAAACATTTCTAGATTAATCTCTAGCCTAAAAGAAAATTAACACTACTGAAATCACCCAAAAGGATCTATAATGAAAAGATATGAATTTCTAAAGTTTTAACAACATTTTGGTGGAAAGATAAAGCTACGAGGAAATTATATCCCTTAACCGAAAGGAAAGGCGTGGTTGATTATGGACCGTCGATCTGGATCGAACGGCCCAGCGCGCAGCGCGCCACAAAGACACCGCCACGGCACCCACGGAGGCTCACCGTTGGATCAAGATCAACGATCGGATCGAGATGGCAATCGGACGGCGGATGCCCGCCCATCTGGGCGTCGATCAAGCGATGAAGGGTGGGATTGAGGAGCCGGACGATCAATTGCTCCCACGATCCGGCCACGGATCCAAGATCGAGCGGTGAGGTTGATTGGGCGTTCACGATTTGAGCAGGACTCATCGACAACGAGGGCCCTTTGGTCGGTGGCGCTAAGTCACATGCGGGTTTAAACACTGCAGCGCCTGGGGGTTTGAAGATGGCGGGCCACAGTCGATGGCCGTGGGCCACGCACACGTGGGTTAGCGCGCGGGCGATTAAAAGTGCGGGCCCACATGCAAGTGGCGAGGAGGTGGGTTTAGGACGGCTAATGATTACTAACCCATGATTAACAATGATTAGCATTAATGAGCGTCGTTCGCGTGTCCTAAGCGACATTACGGCGCTGCCGTTTCGTCCGACAACAAAACCGAGGGCACCCTCCGGCACGCTGCGGTGACCCAAGGTGCGGCGGCGGGCCTAAGTGCCAAAATGGAATCGCAATAGCATTACGCACCCATCGGGACCACCCACACCGTCGGTGTCCCGAGCAGCGGCTAGCCGGCGATGGCGGCGGCGACCAAAGCGGCGAAATGCATAATGACCAAAAGCTCGCAGCGAACCATTTCGGCGAGTGCCAAAGCTTCTAGGGGCTACTAGAAGGATACACGAGGGTAGGGAGGTCGAGGATGGGCGGAGTTGCTCGGCGACGAAGAAGGTTGCGGACTTGGAGAAGACAACTCGGAGAAGGCGCTGCGAGCAAAGATAATACGACCGCGTCATCGGGTTAGCTCAACCAAGCTCAAAGAAGCCCCGAGTAAAGAATTGAAGAATAGAGCTTCTTACGGTGATGAGGAAGAAGGGGTGCTCACGGCCGAAAGAACAATTCCCCAAAATTGAGTGCTCTGTGAAAAGCAACTACAATTAAGTTAGGGGTTTTGTTCCGGGAGGTGAGAGGCACCTGCTGAAACGAAAAGAGAGGAAGAAACGCATGCTGGAGCACGGTTGCAGGAGCTCCCAACTCAACAATGGCGGTTTAGGTGCTTTTGGTGTTTTGAGCTCACAAAGCACCAAAGATGCTCGGCAAGACCACTTTGGGTTTTGAAAGGGAACCGAGGGAGAGCCGAGGAGCTACTTATAACTCAAGGAGCTCAATCTAGGGTTGAGCCCAAGCTCTCGGGTGGGTGGGTTCATGCCCTGCCATGGGCATCGTGAGTGGCGGGAGCGGTAGGAGGCGACTTTGGGAGGAGGAGGCGGTGTGCATTTAATGCATGGCAGCATTTAGCCGTTTAAAGGGCTCAAGGAGGTGACAAGTCACCTCCTCTCTCTGCCATGGCGCCTGAGCGGGCATGCGCGGTGGGAGGAGGAAGATGACCGGCGGCGGCGGGGCCACCGATCGTGGCACAAAGCGGCTCGAGCCCAAAGCGTTTTAGTGGGTTGAGCCCAACCTCAATAGATGCTGGCGCGGATAAGATTTCAGCGGCCACGATCGATCGCTAATTGGAAAAGCGAAGCGAACGATGCGGTCCGCGGCGGTTGGATCGAATCCAACGGTGATAATCGGATGGCAGCGGAGTTGTCCGAACGCTTACGAATGAGAGCCGTTCGATGGAGATCCAACGGTGATAGCGTCTTGCGGTTGAGCTGGCGCGAGCGCGGTTAGTTGGCTCGGTCGAGTCAAGTGACTCGAGCGAGCGACTCGAGTCAATGAACAGTACAAACCGATTAGGGTTTGATTTTTAAACCTGAAACTTTGGGGATTTAATTGAGGTATCAAATCAACTCCAAAATTCATGAAATTTTAACTGGAGCTTCCTGACCTTAGGGTTAACCTCCCATAAAATTTCCAGAGGTTTTTGTGCACTCTAATTTTCTCAAGAAATTCCAGAAGGTGATTTCAGAGGTTTGACCAAGGTTTGACTTGCCTCTAAAATATTTCAAATAATTTCTAAAAATTATGAAATAATTCAGAGGTGTTACCAAGCAACCCTAGAACCCAGGAAAAATTATTACCAAGGGTTTGACACAAGATTTCACCCAGAAGGTTTTGACTTGAGATAAATGAGGATTTTGATTTTGAATTTCCCAAAATTCCTTTACAAGAATTTCAGAAAAGTTTCAAGAGTAAAAGGAGGAAGGAAAAGTTTTAATTTACCCTCATTTTATTACATTTGAAACACAAGCCAAAATGGGGATGTTACAAACCTCCCCCCCTTACAAAAATCTCGTCCCAAGATTTGGTTCACTCGGAAAAGAAAGAGGGGTAGTCTGCACGAAGACGATCTTCTCGCTCCCAAGTAGCCTCATCCTCGGAATGGTTTGACCACTGAACTTTAAGGAACTTGATGGTCTTGTTCCTTGTTCTTCGCTCGGCCTCCTCGAGTATGCGAGCAGGTGCTCGCGATAGGTCAAATCCTCACGAACATCAAGAGTTTCCAACGGAGCTTCCTCTGTTGGAACACGGAGACACTTCTTTAGGCCGGGACACATGGAAAACATCATGTACCCCGCAAGTGCAGCGAGCAGCTCCAACTTGTAGGCAACGGCTCCCTTCTTCCGATAACACGGTATGGACCGACATATCGAGGAGCTAACTTGCCCTTGACACCAAAGCGCTGGTGACCTTTGGAGGAGAAACCTTGAGATAAACGAAGTCATTGGGCTCAAAGCTCAACTCACGACGGCGGCGATCCGCATAGCTCTTTTGCCTGGATTGAGCCGTGCGCAATCGATCTCGAATAAGCTGGACTTGACCCTCGGCCTCATTAATCAAGTCCGGGCCAAAGAAAGGTCTCTCACCGGTCTCAGACCAGTTCAACGGGGTCCTACACTTTCTCCCGTATAAGGCCTCAAATGGTGCCATGCCGAGACTGGCTTGGAAGCTGTTGTTGTAAGAAAACTCGGCGAATGGCAAGCACTTCTCCCAATGCTTCCCATAGGAAAGGACACAAGCTCGCAGCATGTCCTCTAAAACTTGGTTGACCCTCTCGGTCTGACCATCTGTTTGGGGGTGAAATGCTGAGCTGAAAGAAAGGCGAGTTCCCATAACCTCTTGCAGGCTATGCCAAAATCGAGGCGTGCAATGAACCACGATCGACACAATTGTCTTTGGCACACCATGCAAACTCACGATGCGGGCTAGGTAGAGCTCCGCGAAGACCCACTCGAAGGTCGGTCTTGCGGGAAGAAAATGAGCCACCTTAGTCAATCGATCGATGGCGACCGGATGACATCATTCTTCTTTGGAGACGGGGTAGACCGGTGATAAAGTCCATCCCGACCGAATCCACTTCCACTCGGAATTGGTAAGGGTGAAGCGATCGGCGGACGGCGATGCTCGGCCTTGACACGACGACACACGTCGCGCTCGACAACGAACCTTGCGATCTCCCTCTTCATTGGGTCCACCAAAATCTCGGCGGAGATCTGATACATCTTTGTGGCCGGGGTGAATGGACAAGGGAGAATCATGGGCTTGCGGAGGATCAAATCCGCAACCCCATGTCCTTTGGAACCACTAGGCGTTGCCGAACCTCAAGACACCAAGCTCATCTACGGAGAAGCACTTGGTTGTTCCATTCTTGACATTTTCCTTGATGCGGTTCACTCCAACATCATTGCGGCGGACTTGATCCGATCCACCAAGGTTGGTTGTACAACCAAGGCGGCGAGGAACCATGCTCAACCAAACCCAAGTTGAGGCAGCTGGAACTCCTCGGAAGGGTGGTGAGGCTCCTTGGGCAGCAATGCATTGCAATGCGCTTTGCGACTAAGCGCATCCGCGACATTGGCCTTGCCGGATGGTAGTGAATACCCATGTCATAGTCCTTGATCAACTCCAACCATCTCCTTTGCCTAAGGTTCAGATCTGGTTGGGTGAACAAATACTTTAAGCTTTTGTGATCCGAATACACTTCACAGCGATTACCGATTAGGTAATGTCGCCAAATCTTAAGTGCATGGATCACGGCTAACTCAAGTCATGGGTAGGATAGTTGAGTTCATGAGGTCTCAATTGCTTTGATGCATAGGCCACTACCTTGCCTTCTTGCATAAGGACACAACCGAGGCCTCGGCGAGAAGCGTCACAAAAGATATCGAAAGCCGACGGACATCGGGAGAACAAGAGCGGGAGCGGTGGTCAATCGCTTCTTAAGCGCTTGAAACTTTCTCGCAATCAGCGGACCACGAGAACTTCTTGTCCTTCTTGAGCAACTCCGTCATCGGCCGCTATCTTGGAGAAGTTCTCGATAAGCGGCGATAGTATCTGCTAAACCAGAAAACTCGAACCGGTGGCCGAAGTGGGTGACTCGAGAAAGCACATCGCTGATCTTGCTAGGATCCACGCTCGCCTCTGCCGAAAGAATATGGTCTAAGAAGGATACTTCCTTCAACGAGCAGCGCACTTCTTGAACTTCGCATACGGTGGTGCTCACGGCTTGCCCAACACAAGCCTCAAATGCTCGGTGTGCTCCTCATCGCTCTTGGAGTAGATAAGGATATCATCGATGAAGACCACCACGAACCTATCCAAATACTCCATGAATACCGAATTCATGAGGTTCATGAACAAGGCGGAGCATTGGTTAAGCCGAATGACATGACGGTATACTCATACAAGCCATAACGAGTAGAAAAAGCCGTCTTGGAATATCCTCGGTCGAATCGAAACGATGATATCCCACTCTCGAATCAATCTTGGAGAAAACTCGAGCTCGGTTAATTGATCGAAGAGATCGTCGATACGGGGCAAAGGGTACTTGTTCTTTACCGTTACTTCATTAAGTGGGCGGTAATCACGCACATCGCAGCGTCTTGTCCTTCTTCGGGACAAAGATGCTGAGCATCCCAAGAGAGATGAGCTAGGCGGATGAAACCCTTCTCTTGAAGCTCACCCGTGCTTCTTCAACTCCACCAACTCGATTGGGTCCATCCGGTAAGGCCTCTTGAAATCGGGCGGTGCAGGAACCAACTCAATGACAAACTCGAGGTCCCGAACTGGTGGCATCCCTGGAAGGTCGTCGGGGAAGACATCAACAAAGTCACATACCACTGGGACTTCACTAATATCTAGAGTGGCTTAGCTTCAAGCGCGAAGAGATGCGGATCCTGCGACTTTGGCGGCGAACACGCTCGCCGGAAGGCTGGTGAGGTAGATGAGCCTCCTAGCGCAATCAATTTGTCCCATGTCTTTGAGACAACCAATCCATGCCTAGGATTACATCTAAGCTCGCCGATCGAAGGAGGATAAGGTTTGCCAAGAATCCTACCCTTCTATCTCAACGAGGACATCCCTACACTCGGACTCGGCTCTCAACTCCGAACCGGGAGGCGAATGAGCGCGGGACCAACAATGGAGTAAAGAAGACCTCCCACAGCAGAGAAAAGACTCGAAACAAGCGAATGGGATGCGCTGAATCAAACAAAGCGTAGCGAGGAAAGAGTTAACCGAAGGGTACCCAACACGGCGTCGGGTGCCTCTGTGCCTCCTCGCGGAGATAAGGTTGACGCGGCCACCACCCACGCCTTGGGTAGCGGGGACTACCTTACGATCACGGGAGGACCACCTCCTGCGCGTCCTCCATTGGGGCGAGGCGCTCTAGTCTGTTAGGGCAACTATTGGCATAATGCCCTTACGGTTGCCGCAGCAAGTGACCGGCGGCCGGATTGCGGGGCCACCTGCTGGTTCGCGGCGCGCGTGGCGGGGCACGGCTGCGGAGGGCGAAGGCGGTCTTTGGCGGCCTCGGTGGTAGTGAAGCCACGAGCGGGCCCCGGGCAGGCCCGACACGGGCGGGAGAGGCGGCTGTGCGGACATTGGGCCTCCCACTTGCGCTTGCGGGACTCGCCTAGCGCCTTCGCCTTGTGCTCAGCAACAATGGCCTTGTCCACCAAGGCCTAAAAGTCAGCAAAGTCCACAATGGAGAGCTTGTCTTGCAGCTCCTCAGACAAGCCCTCCATGAACTTCTCCTGCTTGGCCTCATCAGTGGCCACCTCAGATGGAGCATAACGAGCCAAGTGGTTGAACTCGTGCAGTACTCCATCAGCGACTTACGCCCTTGCTTGAGCGCGCGAAACTCCTTCTTCTTGACTTCATCAAGCGGCGAGGAT
Organism: Ampelocalamus luodianensis; assembly: GCA_036346255.1. NCBI lineage: Eukaryota > Viridiplantae > Streptophyta > Magnoliopsida > Poales > Poaceae > Ampelocalamus > Ampelocalamus luodianensis. The sequence continues at coordinate 41,666,401 of CM070637.1, forward strand.
GTGAGCTCGGCGAACGCCGTCGGAACTCATCCCAAGAGGCGGTGTGGCGGCGGGCTGCATGGCCAAGTTCTCCCACGGAGAGTCTTGCCCCTGAAGGCGATGGGAGGCAAAGAGTGCCTGTCTGGTCGAGCAGCGAGCAACGTCGAGCTTACGCTCAACTTTGACGCGACCGGTCATCTGCGTCAAAGGGTCCTCGGACACGGAGAGCGTGGGGTTGAGTGCGAAGAAACTCGGCCAAACCCCACGAGGCGATGTCCAACCGCTGCCCGGATCACGAGGCACGGCAAGGGCGGAGGTGTTGCGCGCAATAACATCAGCGAGGACCCTCTGTCCTCGAGCAGTTGCGCTCGATCGAAGAAGGACCTCGACCATGGTCGGAGGAGGGAGCTCCTCATCAAACCAGTGCGACCACGCCGCTACGAGTACCTCCGACCATCTGGTTCAAGAAATTTAGGTTAGGAACCAAAGCACTAATACTAGAAGTTGATGAAAGCGAAAAGCTAACGATTAGGGGAATGAGATATCACCCCAACCGAAAGCCAAAAACAGCAAGTAACAACTTTAAATGTTTCCAAAGAAGCTCCAAAGCAGCGAGGAAACTCCAAACCAAGCTCAACTTCTCAATGCCATTAACCCGTATTGAATGAACGAGTAATAGTGTGAGAAGATAAAAATTTCAGCACACTACAATAAGTCTAACACTACTCAAGAGCAAGTTTAAGGTGGCAAAAATAGTGTTAGATACTTAGCTAACTAGTATCACATCCTACCCTTTTATTCCCACAAGTTTTAATTGATTAACCTCTCATTTTCTACCCTATTTAGAACCTTTGAGCTTGCTGTCCGGAAATTGAACGATCGCTGTCCAGATTTTGCATCCAAGCTTCTAAGCCGAAATCTTCAACTTCCGAAGCTTCAAAATCTTGTAGAGGGCGGCTAACATTTCAATTTGCCAAACTCATCGGTTCCCAAAACCCAATTAAACGATAATGACTATCTTTTGAGAGAAGGAAAGGAGGACAACTTTTAAAACTCAAATTAGAGCAAGATGAGATAGAAAGCTAAGATAGGTAAGGAATAAAATCTGAGAACTTACTTAAGCTTTCATAAATCATTTGATACTTTGAAATTAAGTTTTCCAAAATATCCTAAAGACGATCAAGCTTGGGTTACTACGGTCGGTATGGCTTTGATACCAACTTTGTGAGGACCCCGGTTTATTCGGCTTGTACTGTTTAACCATCCACTTGGTCCTAACAGTACAAATCAAATAAACCAAGCCTCGAGATATGTATACTTCCCAGAATTGCAGTATACACACCCCGTTACAAAATCATGCATCAATTCCATTCATACACATAGAGCCGAAGCAAAAGCAACAACTTAAAGACATAAATAATATAAAGAGAGTTATTACAAAAGAGAGGCCGAGGCCAAAAGTCAAACAAATAAGTAAATACACAATGAAGCAAAATGGCCATAAGATGGCGATAAACAAAAGCCAATCGGTGTGCTTTTACCCACAAGGCAACCAACCGGACCGCCAAGCTAATCGTCCCAAGCAGCGCATAACACGACTCACAAAAGTGAGGCCCTTGGGCTCACCTTCTTCCTTTGCAACAATTAATATTAAGCAAGCGGATGAGTACAAAACTTGTTTTTGTACTCGCAAGACCGACGTGTGAGATAACAGAACTATAATTAACTACATGCAAGCTTTATTTAAGTGGATGAGGCTCTGGACTTATTTTCAGCATAAAGCAAGTTTTCATTTGCAATAATGTAATAGATTCAAAGCAAGTTGGCAATTAACTTTTATTGTTCAAATAAAAGAGAGACAATATTAACAATAGATAAATGACAACACCAACCTAGAAGTGACTAACCCATAGTCACCACAACAATAGCATGAAGTACCCTTCATACCACCCATGTCAAGTTTAAGTTTTAAAAGGTTGTAGTCTAGTTCTTGCACGACCTTACCAAGCATGTCCATAACCTAGGGCGAGGCTATTCGAATAGTTTTAACCTGCTGCGGGGTGTACCAATGTACCCACACGATAGACCGCCTTTCCACCACCACGGTTAGCACACTTCCTTTGGTATGCGAGGCATGGCTAAGTCTAACAAGGCGCTTTCCAATGGGCGATGCTAATTAAGAGCCGCAACCCACGGGAGAAGGACACATTAGGATGACCTAACGGTGCGCTAATGCTCCCCTCAACACACACACACACACACAGAACACACCCACCGACCAGCTCATAATTAACACCTCCCAAAGTACTTAGTCAAGAGAGGTTCCATATCCCCCTCGTGTGGTTAGCACGCAATAAGCGCTTGGCTTAGTGACACAAGTAACTCGGTCCTTGGGGACTTAGGCACCATTCCACACACCCAACAGATCACATCAACATACCATTGTGCCCAAGTCAAGATATAGTTTTGTTTTCAGTTTTTGATTTGTAAATCAATAAAACACAAGGGTTGGACATAATGGAGTAGTATAAGTAGTTGTGTGATCAAGATCACCGACTAAGTCGATGATCGCCCAATACTACCGATAACTAGGCATGGCTAAGCAATATTCATTCGTAATCTACTAAGTGATGAGAGTTCATCCATCGAACTCTAACCACAGCAAATAACCTAGGCTCAGGTAGTAGAGGATAATCATTTACCTACAGATTATGCAACTAGAGGATTACTAATCAATTTAACAACAAATTAGCAATGCATACATAGAAGTTAAACAAAATATTAGACTTTAAAAGTAATGGGATCAATGGGAAATGATCAAACTGCTTGCCTGCTTGCTGTTGCTCAATTTGTTGCGGAGGGTCGTTCTCGGGGTTACCGCAAATGTCGAAGCCTAAGCGAAAGAGCGAAAACAACCAATAAGACGAGCAACACTTAAACGAAAGAGCAAGCAAAGATTATCCAAATGCGACGAAATTTATACACACGGTAAAATAGGAACATACCTAGACATAGAAACTGGAAAAACTTAATTTGGATTTGTGGCGCAAAAGATATTCCTTAAAAACCTATTTTCGGCCATAATTAGGTACTGGAGCAAAAATATTTTCTAGAAAGATTTTGAAGCTGAAACTTTTATGGTAGCTACCTACTGGTATAGTGATAATCCATATAAATTTTCAGGTCATTTGAAGTTACAACGAATTAGTTATGATTTTTCTAAGTTCTAAAACTAGGACATCCTTTATATCAGTAGCAAAGACCACTAGCAAACTGGTCCTGCACTAAAGTTCATCCTAAAGGAAATTAACAAAATTTAGTTAGCTCTATTTGGACTTACAGAGAACAAGTTATAGATTTTCTAAGTTTTATAGCATTTTGGAATATTTAATAGGGTGAAAAGGCTAAAATCGATTCACAACATTTCTGGTTCTTAACGAGGGCACTGAAACATTTCTAGATTAATCTCTAGCCTAAAAGAAAATTAACACTACTGAAATCACCCAAAAGGATCTATAATGAAAAGATATGAATTTCTAAAGTTTTAACAACATTTTGGTGGAAAGATAAAACTACAGAAATTATATCCCTTAACCGAAAGGAAAGGCGTGGTTGATTATGGACCGTCGATCCTGGATCGAACGGCCGCAGCGCCGCGCGCGCACAAGCACACCCGCACAACACCCACGGAGGCTCACCGTTGGATCAAGATCAACGATCCGGATCGAGATGGCAATCGGACGAAGCGAATGATGCGCCCATCTGGGCGTCGATCAAGCGATGAAGGGTGGGATTGAGGAGCCCGGACGATCCAATTGCTCCCACGATCCCGCCACGGATCCAAGATCGAGCGGTGAGGTTGATTGGGCGTTCACGATTTGAGCGGGGACTCACGACGCGAGGGCCCTTGGTCGGTGGCGCTAAGTCACATGCGGGTTTAAACACGCGCAGCGCCGCGGGGTTTGAAGATGGCGGGCCCTGGTCGATGGCCGTGGGCCACGCACACGTGGGTTAGCGCGCGGGCGATTAAAAGTGCGAGCCCACATGCAAGTGGCGAGGAGGTGGGTTTAGGACGGCTAATGATTACTAACCCATGATTAACAATGATTAGCATTAATGAGCGTCGTTCGCGTGTCCGGCGACATTACGGCAATGATTAGGCCGCATTTTCGTCCGACAACAAAACCGAGGGCACCCTCGAAACTGCGCGGTGACCCAAGGTGCGGCGGCGGGGCCTAAGTGCCAAAATGGAATCGCAATAGCATTACGCACCCATCGGGACCACCCACACCGTCGGCGGTGTCCCGAGCAGCGGCTGGCCGGCGATGGCGGCGGCGACCAAAGCGGCGAAATGCATAATGACCAAAGCTCGCAGCGAACCATTTCATGAGTGCCAAAGCTTCTAGGGGCTACTAGAAGGATACGAGGGTAGGGAGGTCGAGGATGGGCGGAGTTGCTCGCGACGAAGAAGGTTGCGGACTTGGAGAAGACAACTTCGGAGAAGGCGCTGCGAGCAAAGATAATACGACCGCGTCATCGGGTTAGCTCAACCAAGCTCAAAGAAGCCCCGAGTAAAGAATTGAAGAATAGAGCTTCTTCTGGTGATGAGGAAGAAGGGGTGCTCACGGCGAAAGAACAATTCCCCAAAATTGAGTGCTCTGTGAAAAGCAACTACAATTAAGTTAGGGTTTTGTTCCGGAGGTGAGAGGCACACTGAAACGAAAGAGAGGAAGAAACGCCATGCTGGAGCACGGTTGCAGGAGCTCCCAACTCAACAATGGCGGTTTAGGTGCTTTTGGTGTTTTGAGCTCACAAAGCACCAAAGATGCTCGGCAAGACCCTTTGGGTTTTGAAAGGGAACCGAGGGAGAGCAGAGGAGCTACTTATAACTCAAGGAGCTCAATCTAGGGTTGAGCCCAAGCTCTCGGGTGGGTGGGTTCATGCCCCGCCATGGGCATCGTGAGTGGCGGGGCGGTAGGAGGCGACTTTGGGAGGAGGAGGCTGGTGTGCATTTAATGCATGGCGGCATTTAGCCGTTTAAAGGGCTCAAGGAGGTGACAAGTCACCTCCTCTCTCGCCATGGCGCCTGAGCGGGCATGCGCGCGGTGGGAGGAGGAAGATGACCCGGGCGGCGAGCGGGCCACCGGATCGTGCACAAAGCGGCTCGAGCCCAAAGCGTTTTAGTGGGTTGAGCCCAACCTCAATAGATCTTGCCCCGGATAAGATTTCAGCGGCCACGATCGATCGCTAATTGGAAAGACCGAAGCGAACCAGTGCGGTCCGCGGCGGTTGGATCGAATCCAACGGTGAGAATCGGATGGCAAGCGGAGTTGTCCGAACGCTTACGAATGAGAGCCGTTCGATGGAGATCCAACGGTGATAGCGTGCTGTGCGGTTGAGCTGGCGCGGGCGCGGTTAGTTGGCTCGGTCGAGTCAAGTGACTCGAGCGAGCGACTTCGAGTCAATGAGCAGTACAAACGGTTAGGGTTTGATTTTTAAACCTGAAACTTTGGGGATTTAATTGAGGTATCAAATCAACTCCAAAATTCATGAAATTTTAACTGGAGCTTCCTGACCTTAGGGTTAACCTCCCATAAAATTTCCAGAGGTTTTTGTGCACTGTAATTTTCTCAAGAAATTCCAGAAGGTGATTTTAGAGGTTTGACCAAGGTTTGACTTGCCTCTAAAATATTTCAAATAATTTCTAAAAATTATGAAATAATTCAGAGGTGTTACCAAGCAACCCTAGAACCCAGGAAAAATTATTACCAAGGGTTTGACACAAGATTTCACCCAGAAGGTTTTGACTTGAGATAAATGAGGATTTTGATTTTGAATTTCCCAAAATTCCTTTACAAGAATTTCAGAAAAGTTTCAAGAGTAAAAGGAGGAAGGAAAAGTTTTAATTTACCCTCATTTTATTACATTTGAAACACAAGCCAAAATGGGGATGTTACATCTCAGGTCTGAGGATTATACATCATCATTGCTTGAGACCAACTAACGACACATAGAATCATAACAATCTCAATAGTGTCTCAAGGTGGGTCTTATCCAACACTATGTTCTTTAACATGTGTCCACATTATTGATTCGATATCTCTATATCCATGACCGGTGAAACACGGTCATCGATCAATATATGTACTGGTCGTAGAGTCACTGGTATTCCGACCAGTGACATTTGACCAGGGATACTTTTAGAATGACATCATATAAGATAAAGAGTTTCACCAACAAGTCACATACTCATTGATCTATATAACTGATGATTTATTCAAGGAACAAGATAACATATTATCAAATGTTATGAACATAATGAAATATAATCATCTCTATGATTGCCTCTAGGGCATATTTCCAACACTCTGCCATCTTCCATCGCGAGTCATACCAAACCTGGTTGCGTAACTTTGACCACGGTATAAGGACCTTCCCACTTGGGGGAAAGCTTGTTCCGATTAGACTGAGACTGAATTTTCTTCAATACCAAGTCACTTTGCATAGGGCTTATTGGTAGACTGTTGAACGGATGAAGGCTTAGTTCCTCTTCTCTTTGAGTAGGTTGATGTCATTTGCTCGAAGTTGCTCCTATCTAGAGTCATTGAAGTTTTTGACCCTTGTCGATCTGATCTTTATTTCTGGTGGTAGCGTGGCTTTAGTGCCAAAAACTAGAAAAAAGGGTGTCTCACCTGTAGCCCAGCTAGTAGTCATACAAACAACCCATAATACTGAGGGTAACTCTTGTACCCAAGCCCTTGACTTGACAAGCTGGTCGAAGACTAGAGTTTTAATTCCCTTCATAATTTGGCCATTCACTCTTTTGACTGGCCTATTACTTTGTGGGTGGGCGATAGAGGCATAACACAATTTGGTACCCAACTCGTTGCAAAATTCTTGAAATTTTGCACTTCAAAATTGCTTACCATTATCTGTAATGATTCGACTTGGAACACCAAATCGAGTAATCACGTTTCTCATCATAAACCTCTTAGCGGTGTTCATTGTTATCCCATTCACACGTTCGACTTCAATCCATTTTGTGAACGTATCAATAGCCACAAATAGGAACTTGAAGCCCCTGGTGCTTTTGGGAACGGTCCTAGGATGTCGAGACCCCAGGTCGCAAAAGGCCAAGATCGAGGAATAGTTTGTAATGCCTGAGCTGGTTCATGTATTTGCCTGCTGTGAAACTGGCATTGTACACACTTTTTAACCAAATCTTTGGCATCGTAGAGGGCGGATGGCCAGTAACAAACTTATCAAAAGGATTTGCCAACCAGCGTTCTGTAAGAAGCATGTGTTCCACAGATGCCCTCATGTATGTCGTGAAGGAGATGAAATCCTTCTTTCTGCGATATGCATAGCATGAGAACCCCTTGAGTACCTCATTTATAGAGGACTCATTCGACCAAAGTATACATTTTGGTCTTACAGGATAAACGATCTACCTCGAGATCATCATCAGGTATGGTACCCTTTGAAGAAACTCGTAGATGGGATTCATCCAGGTATCATCGTATTCTAGAGAGGCTATCTCAATAGGAGATGTCTCTAGTGTTTCGACCAAAGACAACTTCTGGAGCTGTTCCAAGAAAACTCCTTTTGGTACTGGTGATCGGGAAGAAGCCATTCGAGCAAACTGGTCTGTGAAAAAAATTATCCTTTCAAGGGATATATTGTACCTTGAAACCGAAAAATGCTTTTCAAGCTTTCATACTTCCGATAAGTACCAAGACATGGTCGAATTAGAGTACTAGTACTCTTTTCTGACCTGATTCACGACTAGTTGAGAGTCTCCTCTCATGAGTAGTCGTCGAATCCCAAGCGCTTTTGCTGCTCGTATGCTCGCTAGCAAACCTTCATACTCTGCAATATTGTTAGTGGCCTGAAAGTTTAATTGAGTGACATACTTTAAGGTCTCTCTTGTAGGAGATTCCAGGACCACCTCAGCCCCCGAGCCACATAACGTAAGGGACTCATCAAAGTACATCATCCATTGGTCGTGGGAATCGTACCGGGGATCCTGAACAGGTTCAGGATTTGTCTATTCGGTGACAAAGTTTGCCAAGATCTGTGATTTAACAGCCGTTTGGGACACAAAATGGAGGTCAAACTCCCCAAGTTGGATTGACCATTTTGCCATGCATCCCGCTGCTTCCTTGTTCTGGAGGACCACTCCTAAGAGAAACTCAGACGGTACAATTATTTTGTGCCCTTGAAAATAATGCCTCAGTTTCCTCGAAGACATGAGGAGGGCATATAAAAGTTTTTGAACCTGAGGGTACCACTCCTTAGGTCCATGTAAAACTTCGCTATCGTAGTAAACTGGTCATTGGACATATTCACGTAACGCAACCAGTACTGCGCTTATTGCTTGTGGCATGGCAGCTAGATACATTAGGAGCGTCTCGCTTGGTTTTGAAGAAACCATAATAGGGGCACTCATAAGATACCTCTTGATATCCTCGAGGGCATTATTTGCCTCCTCTGACCATTCGAAAGATTCATGTTTCCTTATAAGTTTGAAGAAGGGAAGTCTTTTTTTCTCCTAGTCGTGCAATAAAACGACTTAAAGCCATCATGCATCCTGTGAGTCATTGAACTTCTTTCTTCATGGTCGGAGGATGTATTCATTTGATGGCCTTTATTTTCTCATGGTTAGCTTCGATTCCTCGTGCTGATACCAGGAATCCGAGCAGCTTTCCTAAAGAAACTCCAAACACACACTTCTCTAGATTGAGTTTCAATTGGTGTTTTTTTAGGTTGTCAAAAGTCTCCTGCAGGTCTGAGATATGATCTAGTCGCTTGATGCTCTTTATGACCAAATTGTCCACATAGGCTTCCAAATTACGTCTAGTTGAACAGACAAGGTCGTTTGCATCAAGCGTTGAAAAGAAGCGCTAGCATTTTTTAAACAAAATGGCATTTTGACATAGAAAAATACTCCGAAAGGAGTAATAAATACGGTCTTTTCTTCATCATCTAAAGACATACTAATCTAATGACAACCAGAATATGCATCTAAAAAACTTAATGTCTCACAACCAGCAGTAGAATCAACCAACTGATCAATACGAGGCAAAGGGAAATCATATTTTGGACAAGCTTTATTTAGATCAGTAAAGTCTACACACATACGCCACTTGCCATTAGACTTTCTAACCTATACAGGGTTGGCCAACCACTCTGGGTGGTCGACTTCTCTTATAAAGCCTGCTTTGAGTAGCTCGTCGATCAGGTGCAAATCTCCATAATTTTTGTTTTACAGGTTTCTTGTCAGACCGAAGAGCTAGCCTGTCCGTGATCACCTCCCTAGGGACTCCAGGTATGTCGGATGCTTACCACGCGAAGACATCTACATTTGCTCAGAGAAAAGTGACGAGGGCGTCTTCCTATTTAAGGTCGAAAGCAACCCCAATGCGAACAGTCTTTGAAGGCTCCTCTAGATTAAAAGGAACTTCCTTGACTTCATCGTTCGGCTTTGGTGCAGCTTTATGCTTCGACTGCTTGGTCGAAGGCTGACTTGTGCTTCCTTCTCGAGTTGATAGTTGGCCGACCACCTCGAGGGATCTGCGGTCGCATGTAAGTGCTATCTTTTTTATCACAGCGAACTGTGATCATTCCTTTGGGACCTAGCATCTTAAGACATTGATACTTATAGTGAGCAGCCATTAAGAATTGTGCCAAAGTTGGTCGTCCGAGTATGGCATTATATGCCGTGTCAAAATCAACCACATCAAAAGATATTTTCTCTATCCTAAAATGGCTTGGAGAACCAAACGTAACAGGGAGAGAAACTTGGCCAATTGGTTTGGCTGAAGGTCCTAGTACAATCCTATGGAATGAGTATCATACAGGTTTGATTTTGGTATGAGGAACTTGCATCTTGTCCAGATCACTTGTAAATAAAATATTTAAAGAACTGCCACCATCAACTAACACTCGATTGACTCGACAATTGTTGATGGTGGGCTCGACCACGATCGGAAACCGACCAGGTGGAGCTGAAGGGATCAGACAATCACCCTTCTCGAAAGAGATGGTGACTTCTGACCACTTTGGTAATTTATTGACAAGAGGAGGGTCAATCGAGTTTACCTCACGCTCGACAACCTTAAGCTATCGCTTTGACTCGTATGCCAATGATCCTCCATAGATGTGGTTGATGGTATGCTTTGGATCTTGAAATGACATCTCCTCGTCGTCATCTAACTGCTTTCAACCACTGGCTTGTCCTACCTCCTCGAGCGTGGAAAGAGGCCCTTTGCTAGTGTAGTAGTCTTCGAGTTTTTGTTGGAAAACTCGGCAATTGCAGAGGTCATGTCCTTCCTTTTTATGGAAAGCACACCACCTTGGCTTGTCATTCCTCCTTTCGGGGCGTTTGCCTTTGCCCCGGTCGGAGTACGGTATGGAACCTCGAGGCTGCTTATCGCTTACGCCAAGACTTCCTTGGAACTATTGGCTTGAGGCTTTTGGCCTTTGCTCTTATTCTTGGATTTCTTGGCCTTTTTCTCCTTCTTTTTGCTACTTTCGCCTGCTTCTTGAGGATTTTTATCATCACGATCGATGGTTTTGTTCCATTCGACTACTTCGGCAGCATTGGCATATCGATCGACCATCTCGAAGAGCTCAATGACAGTGGCCGAAGGATTTCAGGCGATATCCTCTGTGATCCTTCTACTATGGACTCCCTGTTTAAAAGCTCTGATAACAGAAGAATCAGAAACTTCTGGTATAGAATTTTGAACCTAACTGAAACGCCTAATGAATTGTCATAGGGTCTCATGGTCGTTCTATCTCATCTGGTGTAGGTCATCTTGCTTCCCGAGACGATTGTAGGTGCCCTGGAAGTTGGCCAGTGGCAGGTCGCAGAGGTGCTGCTATGAATGGATCAACTCGAGTGGTTGGTTTAACAACCACGATCGAACGGATCCTTTGAGTACAGTTGGAAGATAATTCGCCATAACGTGCTCTTCTTCTCTTGCTGCTCGAACAACGGTCGTGTAAATCTAAAGAAATTCGATGGGATTTTGAGACCCATCAAACTTTTACGTGTTCCTTTGGTGAAACCGCGCGACGTGAATCGCTCGTAAATCAATGAGAACGCCCGACATCCGGTAATGACATCATAACGCCTTCTCTGCAGGAAAGAAGGGTTGATATCACCAGACGATCGTAGTCGACGATACCCAGTGGTTGGTGGACCCGACCTTTGATATGTCTCATCCCTACGAGGATAATCCTCATATTCCATCTGATGTTGGAGATTTCTTGGTTGGAGTGGTGAACAATCACCTCCCCTGAGGGCTTGTAGATTATCAGATGCTCGAAGAACTCTCCTCCGACTAGAGTTATGGTTAGAGGAATGACGTGACCTGTTGTCGTGTCGATCTCCACGCAATGAGTTATTCGAATGACTGGTGTTCGACGGATTCGTAGTAGTATGACTTCTAGAATGGTATTGACGAGGTTGATCAAGCCTGGTCATCGTGCTTCGAAGCCTTCGAGTGATTTCTTAAGCGAAGCAGTCGTAATCTGGTGCTTGCCCAAGCTCTGGAGTTGGGTTTTCGAATAGGTCACTTATACGCTGAAGTTCCTAAGCCTCCTTGAATTGATACTGGATGCACCCATGCAAGGTTCTCTAGGTTGTCATTCTTCTTCTCCAGGCAGTCTCAGAGTCTTCTACGTCTGATGCTGCTTTAGTTCGCCTTAATGAAGAGCGATCATTTATAGGATTTCTCCCATGCTCATCAGAGTGTTGATCCTATCCATGGCTGGAGGCCTCCTCGCCATCATTACGAGGGGTCGTAACATGTGATCATCAGGGAGCATCCTCAGTCCTGACTCTAGGAGAATAATTAGGATCTGATAGGAGGGCAAAGACCTCCTAGGTATGACCTCCACCTGTGATTGAGCCCTCCTGGCTTGAGGAATGGTCGAACAACACCGCCTCGCAACTTGGAGCAAGCCCCTCCAAGAAGGGGAAATCTAGGTTATAACCATCTCCGATCGGAGATGAGCCCTGCGACGGTATGGTCGAATCTGTAGGATGAGCAGAATCGCCCACACCCTCTGCAGGGGCAACCGAAGGGTGACGACTACTAGATGTTGGCGAAGCCCTTGAATGATGGATTTCAGGACTTGCCGTGCCTGGTCGTAGATGGACTCGAACAGTTGGAGGAGGCTCCCTTGCTATTCTCTAGGGCTGCCTTGGTGCAGTCTTGGTTGTGGTCGATAGACCCTTGCCCTTTGAGGAATCTAGTTCCTCATCCGGGCGTAACGTTGTAGGGGATAAGGATCCCTCCTCAACTCTAGTTGTGGCATGGTCTCCAGGATCTAGTGAAAGAACCCTAGAGGCGGTATTGTCATTGGATGGAATGATCCCCTGCTCGGCGTCATAGCAGGCATCCATATCGAGGTCTGCATAGTCGGCCAGGTCGAACTAATTCTCCTCATTCCATTTTTCTGCCATGGAAACATGAGAAACTAAAAGAGAATTTGTCAACAAGCAATCACCAGGAGTTCCCTATACCCGCCACCTTGTTTTATGTTTCTTATTATTAACAATGTAAGCACTGACTTTTCTGTTTCATGTTATTTCAGGTATGGCGTCCGAAGGAGGTTCTGCGTAGTGGTCCTTCAAGTTGCTAGACCCGACTGTTGACGTAGGCCATTGGAGCCACCTTACTACCGTCCAACCCCTGCCAGACAAGGCAACCAAAAAGTTTGGCGCGTTGCACCTGCTCATGCCCATGACGGCTTGCAGGGTGACCCACATTAGGTTCCTAGGTAAGTGCAGTTGTGACCTTTACATACTCAATTTCAATTTGACTTGTGTGGGTGTACTCACATATCCTTTTGATCATTTCGACCCCAGTTGAGAGCATCCAACATGTTTTCGTTTGCGAGGATGGTGGAGGCGATGTGGGAGGACGACCAAAACATTCGTACATCCAGGTATTTTCTGGACAACCGTGAACATGTGTGCCACCGTAGCCCATACACCTAGCAGTTCTTCTCTCGGAGACACAGAGATGGCCACCAATGCCATCTTGCCATGTCGGTTGTCGATGATGCTCCTTGGTAGCAGGTATTTGGGAGACATGCCGCATCTACTCTTCACCACTACCTCTTTGTAGCCACAACTTTGTCGCTGGTGGCGTGACTCATCGGGCGACTCCGACCTCCAATTCTTCTTGCGACGCTGTTCTCCATGCCATCGCCGTTTGTCGACCTCATGACGACTCATTTCCCGATGGCTTCGTACGGTCACACCTTGCTGCCGTCGGCCTACTCCGCAGCGATCACGTCGCTGCCGCTAGTGCGCATGTCATGTGCGATTCTGGCGCACCGCGTTCACTACTACAAAACATGTCATACTAGACGCCTCATCACAGACGGTTCTTTTGGAACCGTCTGTGTTGTACCTATCACAGACAGTTCCAAAGGGAATCGTCAATGATACGAGTTATCACAGACTATTCGTATTAAGAACTGTCTGTGAAGTATCACCAACAATTCGTAAAAATAATTGTTTGTGATATTTAGAACTATCACAGATGATTTCAACAAACAATCGTCTATGATACATTCCAAACAGTTATTAATACGAACCGTTTGTGATAATTGCACTTCATAGATGGGTTTTATAAGAACCGTTTGTGATGTTTCAGCTCCAGCACCATGCATCTCTTTGTCTCCTACGACGACGGGTGATCGATGGGTCTTCTCTTCATCTTGCGCGCCGACGTTACGTACGATGCGTCTCTTTGACATTTTATAAGAATGATATCATCGCACGCCATGGTGAGCACGCATATCGTATTGATCTACCTATAATACACATATGGTGAGCATGCAGAGCATGACGGCGAAGGCCAAGCTGGCGAGGAGGTCGGCGATCACCCCTCTTCCTGACGATGTCATCGTCCACATCATCAGCTTCATGGCCGCGAGCTCTCCTCAGCGCAAGGCTGACCTTTGCAGCCTACGAGCCACGTATGATCGATGATTTTTATAATTGATATTTTCTCTTATAGAATTAATTCTTGTATTAACATTCTGTCGTCTTGAATTTTAGTTGCAAGGCCTTGTACAAGGCATGCAAGCAGTGCACCATGGGGAAGAGCGTGGCGTTGGAGCGGGAGGAGGCGATGAAGTGGTAGGACAACGAGCGCTACCTCACCGTCGTCCACCACCTAGCCAGCGCCAGCAATCCGGAGGCCTGCTTCATCGTCGGCCTTGTGCTTGTCTTCACACCCCAAGACATGCAGCGCGGCCTTGTGTTCCTGGAATAGGTGGTCGTCGCCGGTCACAAGGCCGTGGCCTACGTGCTCGGCCTCCTCCTCTACACGGTTGGCGAGGCACACGACATCGCGTAGCACTACATCAGGCAGGTTGAGGGTGAGTTGGCCAGCGGCGGGTGTGAGATGGCCAAGAGGACCAACCGGGAGTGCAAGCGATGCCAGAGGCTCGTTGTGCACATGGTCTAGGCGGCGACGTGGAATAAGATCGGGCCGCTGGGCGGGTGTGGGAGCTGTCGGAGGACGGCCACTGGTGCACGAGAACCAACTACGACAAAGAAGGGTGGGACGACTACATCGTCTTTTGCAGTGATGACTGCATGTTTAGGTATGAGTATGCCAAATTGTTTGCAGAGGTGTTGGACTACTTGTCGTAAAATTAGCGGTTTTATGTATATGTGAATTTACATTTATCTATATCAGAATGTGTCAAATGTTCTGAATTTTTAATTTGCATTTATGTATTTCTCACAAACATCCAAACGAGAGAACTTCTCTTTACGCGTCATGTTGTTCTGCAGCATCAATGATTTATTACAAGATTAAAACTTAACTTAAAGCAACTCCCCAAATGAAAATAGAAATAAAAACTTATGATAATCATCTAGAACCAATTTATTCAAATACTAGAATAATTATCATGAATTAATATAATTTTTACCAAATTTTTGGAACTATATTTCACCTATAGAAAATTTAAACTTAATATAATGATCTATTCTAGGATTGAATATAAACTATACCAATTAAATCATGAAAAGTAAGGTTTAAGAATTTTTATGAACACTAGACCTCCCTAGGAAGCCCTATGAATTATTTCAAGATTTTAATAAATTTATTTCTATTTATAAGAACTAGGTCAAAGTGGTAGTTAAGTTTTAAATCTCAATCAACCCTAATTAGACATAGATCAACGAGAGGAATTCAGGACCATCCGATATAGATCGCACGATCCACACGGGCCGCACATTCGGCACTCTAAACATACTCACGCGCCCAACCATCCGATTTTAAATCAACCGTCCAGATCAAGCGTAAACGTTCGGACCAGCGGAACGCACAACGATTATGGATCGTTAGATGTCGATCGGGCCGCCCAAACACCAGGTCCGAACGTAGCTATCATAGACAGTTCCATTAAAGAACTGTCTGTAATAGACACCATATCACAGACGCTTATTTAAACAAACCGTCTATGATAGCGACGTTCGGACCTCGTGTTTGGGTGGCCCGATCGAGATCTAACGGTCCATAATCGTTGTGCGTTCCGATGGTCCGAACATTTACGCTTGATCTGGACGGTTGATTTAAAATCGGGCAGCTGGGCACGTGAGTACGTTCAGTGTGCCGAACGCATGGCCCGTGTGGATCGTGCGATCTATATCGGACAATCCTGAATGCCTCTGTTTGATCTAAGTCTAATTAGGGTTGACTAAGATTTAAAACATAACTGCCACTTTGACCTAGGTCTTATAAATAGAAATAAATTTCCTAAAATCTTGAAATAATTCATAGGGCTTCCTGGGATGTTCTAGTATTCATTAAAATTCTTAAACCTTACTTTTCATGATTTAATTGGTATAGTTTATTTTCAAACCTAGAATAGGTCATTATGATTTCTCACAAGATTAAAACTTAATATACGTGCGTAGTGTAGATGGATCGAAACTGGATGTACGGTGTAAATCGTATGAGTCAAGAGTACATTAATGGTGTGTTTTCTTTTAAAAGAGCCGCCGAGCAGGATATGTTGAAGAAGGGATAGAATTTATGTACTGTCTATGCATTGATTGCGGTAATCTGAAGATGTTTAACAACTCGGCGCAGATCGCAGGGTACTTGATTCGAAGAGGTTTCAAAAAAGGGTATACATGTTGGACCAGTCATGGTGAAGAGCAGATTATACAAGAAGTTAGTAATAACGACATCGCCCAGGAAGTCAACGATATGCCAGATGTGGACTGTGCTTTTGATGAGGATAGGTCGCATGATGACAATCTGGATTAGATGCTACGCGTGCAGAAGAGAACTACAGTGAGAGAGAGTTTTGTAAATTCGAGCGCTTAATGGAGAACCCGGGGAAACCTTTGTTCCCTAGCTGCAAGCCGGAATACACAAGGTAGTAAACCGTGCTTGAACTGCTGAAATTGAAGGCAAACAATGGTTGGTCCGACAAGAGTTTCACGATGTTGTTAGGTCTCCTAGCGGGCATCCTTCCAGAGGGAAACGTGTTGCCCAACACCACCTACCAAGCCAAGAAGGTTCTTTGTCCATTGTGAATGGAAGTAGAAAGAATACATGCATGTCCGAATGATTGTGTCCTATACCGTAAAGAGTATCCAAACATGCATGTATGTCCCGTGTGCAAAGCATCTGGATACAATCGTAAGAATACTGCTAAGGTGAAGTAAGGACCTCCTGCTAAGATGTTGTAGTATCTGCCTGTGATCCCATGTTTGAAGCGTTTATTCACGAACCCAAAGGAGGCAAGATTGCTGCGTTAGCACTCGGAGGAGCGTAAGAAAGATGGAAAACTAAGACACCCTGCTGATTCTTCCCAGTGAAGAAACTTCGATCGGAGCTTCAAAGAGTTCGGTGTGGAACCGAGGAACATAAGGTTAGGGTTGAGTACTGATGGAATGAATCCTTTCGGTAACATGAGCAGCCGACATAGCACCTAGCCCGTGAATCTATGTATGTACAACCTTCCTCCTTGGCTGCGTATGAAGCGGAAGTACATTTTGATGTCACTACTTATCCAAGGGCCGAAGCAACCTGGGAACGATATTGATGTGTACCTAGCACCATTACTAGAAGATCTTGTGACACTGTGGAACGAAGGGGTACAAGTATGGGATGCGTACCAACGAGAGAAATTCTCTTTACGTGCCATGTTGTTCTTCACCATCAATGATTTTTCTGCCCTTGGTAACCTGTTGGGGTTCAGTACAAAAGGAGCCAAAGCTTGTCCGCACTGCTTAGATGGTACGGAGAGTGTATGCTTGAACAACTCACATAAAACTGTGTATATGCGTCACCGTAGGTTCCTCCCTAGGATTCACCCATACCGCAAGATAAAGAAACAATTCGATGAAAATAAGGAGGACGGTTCAGCTCCAAGGGCTTTTAGAGGGAAAAAGGTCTATGATATGGTTAAGGATATCGATGTTGTGCTTGGGAAGGGACGTAAATTAATAACCCGTCAGAACATCATCTGGAAGAAGCGGTCAATTTTTTGGGACTTGCCTTATTAGGAGCACTTAGAAGTTTGTCACGGCATTGATGTCATGCACGTGGAAAAGAATGTATGTGATAGCTTGCTTGGCCTCTTACTGAACATTAGTGGCAAAACCAAGGATGGTGTTAACGCATGGCGTGACTTGGTTGATATCAATATAAGGACCAAGTTAGCACAGCAAGAGACTGATAAAATAACAACGTACCTTCCCCCAGTTTGATACACTCTATCCAAGGCCAAGAGAAATGAACTGTGCCAGAGCTTGCTGTCGAACCCAGGAGCGAAGGATCCCGAATTCTCTGTGTTCATACACCGGTCCAGGATTTCCAGTGTACACAGTCTCACAAAATGGATATCACAATCATATCGCGAAAACGTAAATAACATTAAGTAAATAATTGTTAAATACAAATGAGTCTGAACAACAATATGAATACCAAATGAATAACACAGCGGAAACATAATAATAGAGGTGAGCCACACGATGCGCCACAGGCAATCGTCTGGGTCGAAGGCCTACTCGTTCTGATCCTCACTGTCGGGGAAGAAGTCTTCTCCTGAATAAGATTTATTCAGCAAGAGTGAGCACAACTACCGTGCTCGCAAGCTACACCCAATATTGAATGGAAATGTGTGCATAAGGTAACAAGTGAGTATGGCAGGGGTTGTTTTACATAAACAGCATTTTCAGTTTAAATAGACATAGTAATTTCTAAGGCAGTTTTATACTATGACTAAAATCATAACTTTAAAATGACGATGTTGTAATATGGATAACCTCCAATGATCTAGTGAAGGATCCCCTCCTAACACTTGGCTTTCCGCCCAACTTTACATAAGGATTAACCATCCTCAACATTTGATAAAGCATTTTAAAACCAAAAATAATTCTAACTTTAAGTGGCCTAGCATGTCTATGACCGCGGATGCGGCTATTCGAATAGTTTCTACTCTGCAGAGTTGGTACAACTTTACCCACACGAGGTGACATGCTCGTTATGTTGGCCAATACACGCTTCCGTAGGCGTGTGACCGAGCAATTACCACGAGGCCTTTACAATGTTTTGTCCTAGTGTACTCATGCCCGCTAAGGTTTCGCCCCCTTTGGACTAACCGTCCTCCGGAAGCCCCTGTTGCGCCAAGTGGGAATAAAACGTCTAACCGACACACACATAATCAATATGACATAAATACACTAAAATATTACAAATTAATTAGCCAAATCCTACCCATACAGGACGTGTGGTGGTACGGTAAGACATAGCATTAAGCGGCTCAAAGACCGGTCCTCAATTGACTTGGCCGTCATTCATACTATCTGTGGGCCTTAATCTTAACCAGATCAATCCCGTGCATAAACCTGCACCCACCATTCCGACCATTTCGCCCAAGTCCAAACCCATTTTTAATTTTATTTAGAATAAAACTCTCTTTATAAATCCATGTGGTAAAACAATACCACAATGTCAAGTTTGAAACAAATTTGTAAGAAATTTGGTTAAACCCTCCCAAATTCTTTAAGTGTGAACTAAGCCTGGCTAAGCATATGTCTAGTTTTGATAATATTTTATCTATGGTGTCAAGGTAGTCAAGTACAATATTCAAATTGGTCATACAATTAAACATGGGAGTAACTATATATAAAACAGGACATTAAAATATTTATACAAACATATGCATGCATCAAATAATTTAAAATCTGAAAATAACTTAAAATACTGGGGGCAATATGGTCAATGGTGTAACTTGCCTTCGTTGATGTCCAGAATCTTGATTGGTCGTTCCACATAAGTGAGGTCTTCTTGGAGATCACAGCTTTCTAGGAGGGTGTGGTCTTCTGGCATTTGAAGACATTTCTTCAATTGTGACACATGGAAAACATTGTGCACTGCTGACAAGGCTTCTAGCAGCTCAAGCTGATATGCTACTTCACCTCTTTTGGCTAGAATCTTGTATGGTCCCACAAATCTGGGTGCAAGTTTTCCTTTTGTCCGAAATCTTCTTACTCCTCTGAGTGGAGTGACTTTGAGATAGACAAAGTCTCCTACCACAAAGTTTAAATCCCTCCGACGGTTATCAGCATAACTCTTTTGTTGGGATTGTGCCACTCTCAGGTGTTCTCTTATGGCTTTTACCTTACTTTCAGCATCTTTGATCAACTCAGGTCCAAAGAGCTGATGTTCTCCTACTTCATCCCATAGGAGTGGAGTTCTGCACTTTCTACCATATAAAGCTTCAAATGGAGCCATTTGCAAACTGACTTGATAGCTATTGTTATACGAGAATTCTGCATACGACAAATTCTTGTCCCAACTTTGTCCAAAGTCTAGGGCACAGGCTCGGAGCATATCTTCATGGACTTGGTTGGTGCGTTCCGTCTGGCCATCTGTCTAAGGGTGATAGGCTGTACTGAAATTGAGTTTGGTGCCTAAGGCTTCATGCAAACTCTGCCAGAATCTTGAGGTAAACTGGGAACCTTTGTCGGACACGATCTTCTTGGGTACTCCGTGTAGACAAACAATCCTGGCCACATACAATTCTGCTAACTGACTGCTTCTATATGTAGTCTTGACGGGGATGAAGTGAGCTACCTTAGTCAACCGATCAATTATCACCCAAATAGAATCATATCTTGATTAGGTCCTAGGGAGTCCGGTGATGAAGTCCATGCCAATTTCTTCCCACTTCCATTCTGGGAATTGTAATGGCTGTAACAATCCAGCTAGTCTTTGATGTTCTGCCTTAACTCGCTGGCACACATCACAGCGGGCGACGAAAACTCCGAAATCTTTTGTTTCATTGTGCCCCCCGATATTTCTCCTTCAGATCCTGGTACATCTTGGTGCTTCCGGGCTGAATGGAGTAAGGCGATTCATGAGCCTCCTTCAGAATTGACTGTTTTAACTCCTGCTGGTCAGGCACACAAATGCGGTTCCCAAACCATACAGTTCCTTGTTCATCTTCAGCGAAGCCTGGAGCCTTGCCTCTTCGCATATTCATCTTGATCTCCTTGATGTCTTCATCTTCTAGTTGTTTTGCTCCGATCTGACTTTGAAGGGTTGGCTGTACTTCCAAGGCATTCACACAATCTTGACTGACAATCTCCAAGTTTAGACGCTTCAATTCTTCATGTAGTTCTTGCTGATCCTTCTGCACCATCATGGTATTACAATAGGCCTTTCTTCTCAAGGCATCTGCAACTACATTTGCTTTGCCTGGATGGTAGTGAATTCTGAGATCATAATCTTTTATCAGTTCTAGCCATCTTTTCTGCCGAAGGTTTAATTCTGCCTGCGTGAAGATGTATTTCAGACTCTTATGGTCCGTGAAAATCTCACAGCGATTACCAATGAGATAATGCCGCTAGATCTTCAAAGCATGCACAATCGCTGCTAACTCAAGATCATGTGTCGGATAATTTCCTTCATGTGGCCTCAACTGTCTGGATGCATAAGCCACGACTTTGCCTTCTTACATCAATACATATCCGAGACCTTGACGGGATGCGTCACAGAAGATCTCAAAATCTTTACGGATATCGGGTAAGACTAACACAGGTGTTGAGACTAATCTCTTCTTCAGGTCTTGGAAACTTTCTCACAAGCATTTGTCCATTCAAACTTCTTTTCCTTCTTCAGAAGTTGGGTCATGGGTCTTGCAATCTTAGAGAAATTTTCAATAAACCTGCGATAATAACCCGCTAGTCCAAGGAAACTTCTCACCTTGGTGATTGTCCTGGGTTGCTTCCAATCTGATACTGCTTCAACCTTGGCAGGATCTACTGCAATTCCTCCCGCTGACACAATATGTCCAAGGAATGCCACTTGACTTAGCCAAAATTCACTTTTGCTGAATTTGGCATAAAGCTGGTGCTCTCTGAGCTTGTCCAGAATCATTCTGAGATGCTTCTCGTGTTCTTCCTCATCCTTCGAGTAGATGAGAATGTCATCGAAGAAAACAACCACGAATTTATCCAAGAATTCCATGAACACTTTGTTCATCATATTCATGAAGTAAGCAGGGGCATTCGTCAAACCGAAAGACATCACTGTAAACTCGTACAGTCCATATCTGGTGGTAAAGGCTGGCTTCGGGATATCTTCTGGTCTGATATTTAGTTGGTGATAGCCAGATCTCAAATCAATCTTCGAGAAGACACTTGCTCCTTTTAGCTGATCGAACAGATCTTCTATCCTGGGTAATGGATACTTGTTCTTGATCGTCACCTCGTTGAGTGATCTGTAATCAACACACATCCTCATGCTATTGTCCTTTTTCTTGACGAACAGTACTGGTGCTCCCCAAGGTGATGAGCTGGGTCGAATGTACCCTTTGCTTCGCAATTCATCAATCTGTTTCTTCAATTATGCTAACTCATTGGCTGGTATTCTATAGGGTTGCTTCGATGTTGGAGCTGTCCCTGGGACTAAGTCAATTAAGAACATTACGTCCCTATCCGGTGGCATGCCAGGTAGATCATCAGGAAAGACATCAGAATATTCTCGGACTACAGGTATGTCTTTAAGTTTCACTTCCTTCATGCTGGTGAGGATGGAACTTCCTTTGGTGCAAGTCTTGGGCTTGAACTCGACTGAAATTCCTTCTCCATTAGTGAGAGTGATAGACCTATTGGCACAGTCTATTTGTCCATGATTCTTGGCTAGCCAGTCCATTCCAAGAATGACATCCAAACCTTGGGAATGCAAGACTATCAAATCTGTGAGGAAGGATACTCCGGATATTTCAAGAGTGAGGTTCGGGCATAGAGAACTAGTTCTCATTTCTGAGCCCGGGGAATGGATTATCATAGGATTGGTCAAGGAAGATATAGGTAACCCATTTTTGCCCACAAACTTGTTTGATACAAATGAATGCGAAGCTCCAGAATCAAATAGAACTGAAGCTGGTATTGAATTGACAAGAAACATACCAAGAACGACATCCGGTGCTGCCTGGGCTTCCTCAGTTGTGACGTGGTTCACACGTCCCTTGATAAATTGACCTGACGGCTTTGCAGTGCCGCCAGTGGTTGTGGCTCCTGGTGCTGTCTTTGAAGATGCCGCTGCCTGCTGCTTCTTGGGGCATCTGTTGGCGTAGTGCCCTGTTTCGTTGCAATGGAAACATGTCACTCCTGTGGCTGATGGAGCGGAGCTCTTCTGTTGAAATTGCCCTCCAGTTGAAGTGTTGCGGAAGTTGGAGATGTTGGGGCGCTGGTTCTACACTGGAACTCGGGATGTGGAAGACTGAAACTTCCCACGCTGTGGTGGCTGCGGCTGAGTGAATCGAGGCTTGGGAAGGCCTCCTGCATTAAACCTCTGAGCGGCCATCCTCCGCTTGTGGTTCTCCATATCCTGATACTTGGCCTCCTGGCGGATCGCCTTGTCCACCAACTGCTGGAAGTCGGTGAAGTTCTGTGAGATCAGTTGGACGGAGATATCATCATTCAGTCCCTCCATGAACCTTTCCTGTCGGTCCTCATCTCAGGCTACGTCAGTTGGAGCGTAGCGAGCCAGCTGGTTGAACCGGTGAAGATACTCGCTCACCGAGCGATTGCCTTGGCGAAGTGCATGCAACTCCTTCTTTTTCAATGTCATCATACCAGCAGGGATGTGGGCATGACAGAAAGCTCTCATGAACTCGTCCCACGAGATGGCCTGGGCATTGGCGTGGGCGATGCAGAAGTTGTCCCACCACTCCGAAACTAGTCCGTTGAGTTGATGAGAGGCGAACAGGACCCTCTCACGATCGATGCATTGTGCGATGTCTAGCTTCTTCCCGATCGCACGAAGCCAATCGTCAGCATCCATTGGCTCGGTGCTGCTGGAAAAGGTCGGAGGACGCATGCGCATGAATTCCGACATGGTCACCCGCTGAGGAGGGTGTGCTGGTGCCTGAGTTGCGGCGGTGGTTCGCCGCGCTGGATGTTACGGGAGTTCTTTGGCGACTAGGCCGCAAGTCGATGAGATGGGTCAGTTGGCCATCATCCGTTGCGGTCGCCAGTCCGCCATCGGCGGTGGGGAGGCTTTGGCCGCGTGCGCTTGGTAGTCGGCGTTCTCGTTGCCACTGCCCTGGATCGCCACTTCAAAGTCTGAGTGTTCACCATCTGCTGAATTTTTCCCACAAGACTTAGGAAAGAGAAGAAAGATAACACTAAGGGTAAATAAATTTGTATTAGCCCAAAAAGCATACAAACACAAGGCAAAGAACCAAAATTTTCTTTTTCAAAGTAGTTCTTTATTTTATTCATTTGATTATGGCTACCACAGAAGGTTAGTAGCTCATAATTCGCAGCTAACAAATGAAACTAAAGGGAAAAGCAAGTATCTATGGGGTGGATAGGGTGTAGTCGGGGGAGTTGCAGGTACTGCCTTGGCCCGCCTTGTAGAGGGCCAATTCCGCTTCGGCTGCCTTCAGCTTCTCCTCCGTGGCTTCTAATCTCCCCTAAACTAGATACAGCTCGTCCAGGGTGTTGCCATAGGCGTAATCCATCGCCTTGGCTAAATCCACCTGATGAGTGATCTCTAGGGAATCTTCATGGTCGGCTGGACTGAAAGCACTGCCTAGCCGGGTAGGGATATGCATGGGGTAGTAATGGAATCCGGTATCCCGAAGGTGGGCGTCATAGGTATAGCAAAGCCTGCGAATGGATTCCCTTGCTGCGTCCTGAATGCCGTCAGTGAAGGTCTCCTGACGCATTGGGGTGTCGAAGATGTGGAAGGCCGTGTCATGCGCTAAGTTAGAGTAGAGGATAACCTCCACTCTCCAGCGCTCCTGCTGTCCCACAATATACTTGTATCCTTGGTATGTGGGTCTCTTCTTGAAGCTCAAATGCTGCATCATCTTCCACAGTATGTCGGCCCATTCTCCAGCAAAGATTCCATGGGAGATGCGGGTCGGTCTCTCGGCCATCTACAATTTTAGAAAAGACAAGAGTTTAGAAATCTTTTAACAGAGAAAGGAAGAGTAAGACTCTAGAAGACAGGTAAATAATTTTAAGTTTTTGAAAGTAGTCCCTAATGGTTTTACCATTTCTACCGTGGGCCATGACCTACAGTCGATATGGCTTTGATACCACTTTTGTCGAACCCGGGAGCGAAGGATCCCGAATTCTCTGTGTTCATACACCGGTCCAGATTTCCAGGTGTACGGTCTCACAAAATGGATATCACAATCATATCACGAAAACGTAAATAACATTAAGTAAATAATTGTTTAATACAAATGAGTCTGAACAACAATATGAAATGCCAAATGAATAACACAGTGGAAACATAATAATAGAGGTGAGCCACACGATGCGCCATAGGCAATCGTCTGGGTCGAAGGCCTACTCGTCCTGATCCTGACTGTCGGGGAAGAAGTTTTCTCCTGAATAAGATTTATTCAGCAAGAGTGAGCACAACTACGTGCTCGCAAGCTACACCCAATATTGAATGGAAATGTATGCATAAGGTAACAAGTGAGTATGGCAGGGGTTGTTTTGCATAAACAGCATTTTCAGTTTAAATAGACATAGTAATTTCTAAGGCAGTTTTATACTATGACTAAAATCATAACTTTAAAATGACGATGTTGTAATATGGATAACCTCCAATGATCTAGTGAAGGATCCCCTCCTAACACTTGGCTTCCCGCCCAACTTTACATAAGGATTAACCATCCTCAACATTTGATAAAGCATTTTAAAACCAAAAATAATTCTAACTTTAAGTGGCCCTGCTAGCATGTCCATGACCGCGGATGCGGCTATTCGAATAGTTTCTACTCTGCAGAGTTGGTACAACTTTACCCACACGAGGTGACATGCTCGTTATGTCGGCCAATACACGCTTCCGTAGGCGTGTGACTGAGCAATTACCACGAGGCCTTTACAATGTTTTGTCCTAGTGTACTCATGCCCGCTAAGGTTTCGCCCCCTTTGGACTAACCGTCCTCTGAAAGTCCCCTCTTGCGCCAAGTGGGAATAAAACGTCTAACCGACACCCACATAATCAACATGACATGAATACACTAAAACATTACAAATTAATTAGCCAAATCCTGCCCATACAGGACGTGTGGTGGTACGGTAAGACATAGCATTAAGCGGCTCAAAGACCGGTCCTCAATTGACTTGGCCGTCATTCATACTATCTGTGGGCCTTAATCTTAACCAGATCAATCCCGTGCATAAACCTGCACCCACCATTCCGACCATTTCGCCCAAGTCCAAAACCATTTTTAATTTTATTTAGAATAAAACTCTCTTTATAAATCCATGTGGTAAAACAATACCACAATGTCAAGTTTGAAACAAATTTGTAAGAAATTTGGTTAAACCCTCCCAAATTCTTTAAGTGTGAACTAAGCCTGGCTAAGCATATGTCTAGTTTTGATAATATTTTGTCTATGGTGTCAAGGTAGTCAAGTACAATATTCAAATTGGCCATACAATTAAACATGAGAGTAACTATATATAAAACAGGACATTAAAATATTTATACAAACATATGCACGCATTAAATAATTTAAAAGCTGAAAATAACTTAAAATACTGGGGGCAATGTGGTCAATAGTGTAATTTGCCTTCGTTGATGTCCTGGAAGTCTAAGTCTTTGGATTGGTCGAACTCACCGGAGTCGTCGAAGTCTAAACGCGAAAATACGACAAAATTCAAATTCAAATTCAAATAAATTCAAAAACATAGTTCAAATTAACTCCAAACTGAAATATTTTGGATTAGTTAGCTAGATTATAATTTTATATAAATTTTGCAACTTGAATCACCCAATTTGGAATTCAGATGCAAAAGTTATGAATTTTTGAAGTTTAAATCTATTTAAAACCTAATTTCAGAGTTTATTAGATTTTCCTGATTTATTTTTCTAAAGGAAATTATAGTTATTGCGCAATGATGACATCATCAGGTGATAAATGAATTTCTGCTGGCTCGCCGGGTCCATGGACCAGGTCCACGAAAATGCATTTTGGTCTGTGGTGGACTGGTGCGCGGGATTACGTGGCGGCTGCCACGTGGGCTGCCACATGGCAGCCACGCACGTAAAACGCCTAGGTGGCGCACGGGGTGGTAGTGACATGGCACTGCCACGTCCTGCCGACGGATGGTGGCACACAGGGACCGATGAAACGGCGAACGGCGGTGCGGCTGCCGGCGGCGAGGTGCTAGGAAGAAAGAGGAGGTGACGGGGAGCATGGTGCTTACCGCGTTGGTGCAAGAGTGCGAAGGTATCGCCGGCGGCGAAGGAGAAGGTGGCGACGCTGTTCGGGTCGCGGCGGTGAGGTGGTTCGGGCGGCCTTCCAGCGAAGCTGGCGCGCGCACGAGGCAGCCCCAAGAGCGGCGATGTCGATGGTGTCGGCGGTGAGGCAAGAGCGTCGTCGGTGGCGGCGGAATTGTTGGCCAAGGTTGCGGCGGCCGACAAAGGAAAAACCTTGGTTACGGCCGGAGGAGAAGAAGGGGGGCTATGAGTCGGGGAACGAAATGGGTGCAGCGAGGGGCTCACCGTGCTCCTATTTATAGGGCGAGGGGAGGCCGTTAGGAGGAGATCGTGGGCGCGATCATGGCGGCGGCGACGGTTTGGGCGCGCGGGCGATCTGGCGAAGACTAGCGCGAAAAGAGGGGGTTAAGGGGAAAGTGGGGCGGTTGAGCCGCCGGCTTCGTGCGCACGTCACGCGGGACTCGCGGTGAACCCGGGCGACGGTTTTTGACGGAGCTTCCATGCAGCGAGAATGGCGGCGGCGTGACTGAGTAGGGAAGAAGGGGAGAAGGAAGGGTGTGGCGGTCCACCTAGCGGCGAGAGGCGCGGAGGCTGGCGGGTGGGGCCGGGGAGTGAGGGAGAGAGAGAGAGAACGGGCGGGCCAAATGGGCCGGCGCGGGAGGAGGTTTTGGGCCGAGGCCTTTGGGTTTCAGCCCAAAGCTATTTTTGATTTTTCTTTTGCTTTTCTTATCTGATTTAATTCTGGTAATTCAATTAGGCTTTAGAAAATAGAAAAATAATTCCAAAAGATATGAAAAATTCACAGAAATTTCTTTATTTGTTTTGGACTTAATAAAATTATTTTCAACTTTATGTTGGCTTTTAATTTTGCAAATAAATTCGTTTTGGACTTTTAAAATAATTATAAAAGCTTTTAAAAATCCAGAAAATTCCACAAAATATACATAAATTTTGATTTATACTGAAATTTGAAAATTGGGTTGTTACACTTGCATGGTATGAAAGTTTCGTTCGTTTACTCCGCCAGCATTAAGAAGCTTGTTTCTATGGAATATTTGAAATTAATTGGTATAAAGTCTCATGATTGTCATGTGCTAATAACACAAATGCTTCCTGTTGCAATTAGGAGTATCTTGCCGAACAAGATCCGAGTGGCAATCTTGAGGCTGTGTTATTTCTTTGACTCAATTGCTCAGAAGGTCATCGATCTAGAAGGACTAGATGCTTTGCAAGCCGAGGTGGTGATGACTCTATGTCATCTTGAGATGTATTTCCCTCCATCATTTTTTGATATCATGGTGTATCTTATTGTTCACCTTGTGAAAGAGATAAAGATATGTGGCCCTGTGTTCCTACGTCATATGTACCCGTTCAAGAGGTACATGAGAATTCTCAAGTCCTACGTATGGAATCGATCTCGACCGGAGGGCAGCATCATCGAAGGTTATGCAACCGAAGAGGTCATTAAGTTCTGTGTCGACCACATGGCTCAAGTGGAACCAATAGGTGTGCCTCTATCTCGTCATGAGGGGAGACTGGAGGGTATCGGGACCATCGGAAGTAAATCAATCACTCTCGATCTGGATACGTACGCTCAAGCCCATTTCACGGTCTTGCAACACATGATCCAAGTGTCCCCGTACATCGACGAGAACAAAGACATGGTACGCCAACAGAATCTAGACCGGTCAGAGGTTTGGATCACGAGAGAGCACAACTGTTGGTTCAACGAATGGTTAAAGGTGCGAAACACTGGGAGGTCATCAAGTGATGATACGCTGCTATGGTTAGCAAAAGGGCCGAAATTTACAATCGTGACATGGCAAGTATACAACATAAATGGGTACACATTTTATACGACAGTTCAAGATAGGAATAGCACAGTCCAAAACAGCGGTGTCCAGATAGATGCGTTTGACGAGTAGTTCAATACCGCTGGGCCACGTGGGTTGAACTCCTGCTATGGGTTCATAGAGGAGATTTGGGAGCTCGACTACGTACTTTTCAAGATCCCCCTGTTTCGATGCCATTGGGTTAAACTTCCGCAGGGTGTGAAGGTCGACAAGTACGGCGTCACTACTGTGGACCTCAAACGTGTCGGATACAAGCACGAACCATTCATACTCGCTAAGCAAGTTGTTCAAATTTTTATGTAACAAACCCGGCAAATAAGAACCGCCACGTAGTTATTCATGGAAAAAGAATGATTGTTGGAGTTGAGAATGTCGTGGATGAGGAAGAGTACAATCAATTCGACGAGTTGCCTCCTTTCGGAGACGGCATCAGGCTCGAGGAAGAACCTAGTGAGGAAGATAGCTATATGCGCGTCGATCACCATGAAGGCCTATATTTTAAATAAGAATTTATTCCATTGTAATTTATTCCATAACATGAGACATGTTAATGTGGAATTGCCATGTGTTAATATGTTATATATGGACTTGTCATCTCTGATTTTGCTATCAATGTGGACACTACTACAGAAAAGATCTTTACAGACGGGTCAAAAACATCATCACTGACGGTTTCATGAGCCGTTTGAGTCTATGGGTCAGTGATGATACGAGTCATCACAGACGGTTTTCAAACCGTCTGTGAAAAAAGCTATCATAGACGGTTCGTAACAAGAACCGTATGTGATAATTACTTATCACAGACGGTTCTTGTTTAGAACTGTCTGTGATGGTCTATTTTCACAGACGGTTCTGAACAAGAACCATCTGTGATAGTCTATTATCACAGACGGTTCTTGTTCTGAACCATCTGTGATAGTTTTTTCTATTGCAAAAAAAAAAAATAGATTTTGAGCAAAACCAATCAATTGCTGGACAGTAGTTTCCATATACAACCTCTAGCAAGACAACTAAAATCCAATTAAAATTCTGATGGCAAACACATTATAGGAAAGGGAAACCAAAAGGTTTCACAACGTTCTCTCCGAATGGGAAAAAAGAATAAATTTACAAAGTTAAACTAGCTAGAAACCATATGTGCCTCCAAGCTCCTGAAGAACTCATCGTCTTCTTGGATTGGTTCAACACTGCTTTTCTCTGTTCCTCACCAGCATATCACAAGCTGTTCTTGCATGTTGTCCGAGTTCGACTCAAGCTCGTCGGCAAGGAGAGACGACTGAAAACCTCCGGCGGCGCTCCAGCATTAGGTACAAATAAAATAAGAATCATCAAACAACCAACAAATTGTGTATGTTTTGGGGATATACACGTACCTTCCTGCAGTCTAACTCCTGTGGCAGACATGGAACACCTATGCGTCCCTCCTCCTCCTCCTCGTTGGCTGCATCTCCTCGCCGAACCACGCCGGGGAATCGAGGGTGGTCGCTAGAGCTCGGTGTGGGGAGGGGAGAGGGAGAGACTGATGGAAGACAAAGCAGGGGTGCGTATAATATATAAGGACATCACCAAAACATTTTGTCTCCCGCGCAAGCGTTAATAAATTTCCGCGAATCACAGACGATTTCAAATTAAAACTGTTTGTGATAAGCTAGTATCACAGACGGTCCATATTAAAAACAGTCTGTGATAAGCTAGTATCACAAACGATTCAGATTAAAAATTGTACTTAGAATTTTCCTTACTCTGTGATTTTACCATGGCTTGAAATCACTTATTCTCTGATTTCTATGGCTTGAAATCACTAACACTCTGATTTTACTATGGAAGTATCACAGACGGTTCGTATCATGAACCGTCTGTGAAGTCTACAATTATCACAAACGGTTCGTGTTAAGAACCGTCTGTGATACTTCACAGACGGTTTTCAACATGAACCATCTGTGATCTAGCCCTCTTCACAAACAGTTTTTAGCGCAGCTAGTAACACAGACGGCCTCTAAACCAAAACCGTCTGTGATTGCATGTAATACAGACGGTTTTGGTCAACCGTCTGTGATGAGGCGTCCAGTATGTGCCTTTTTGTAGTAGTGTGACTTCATTGTAATGTGGAATGGTAATATTATGCACATGTACAACCTATTTGTCTCATGTCCTAATATGCCAAATTATGGATTTGTCATCTCTGATTTTGCTGTCAATGTGGACTTCATTGTAATGTGGAATGGTAATATTACGCACATGGACTTGTCAACCTAATATGTCAAATTATAGATTTCTTTAAATGTGCTCTTGTATGACCATATCACAGACGGTTCCATTATAGAACCGCCTGTGATATGTGCATATCACAGACGGTTCCATTATAGAATTGTCTGTGATATGCATTTATTAGGCGAGAACCACCTGGTTTTGCGCCCTTACTCGTCACTCGCACTTACTCTCGCCCGTTCACCTCCCCACCCGAGCGCCCACCCTCGACATTGCCAACTCCAGCGCCTCCTCCAGTCCTCGCCTCGTGCCACTGACTCAAGCGCCTCCTCCGGTCCTCCCTCGTGCCGCTGACTCCAACGCCTCCTTTGGTCCTCCGTTGCGCCGCCGACTCTAGTGCCTCCTCCAGTCCTCCCTCGCGCCGCCGACTCTAGCGCCACCTCTAGTCCTCGCGTCGCCGACTCCAACGCCTGCTTCGGTCGTCCCTCGTGCTGCCGACGACTCGGCCTCCTCCACATCGGAGCCACGCTGCTAGGCCTCCTCCTCCACACCGGAGCCACTCCGCTAGGTTTTTGGTTTTGAGTACCATCGTCTCGTGAGTATCTCTGTATTCATTTATTGTGTATCACTTTGAGTATATATATATGCTCTACTAGTTCAATTATGAAATTGATTTGTTAGTACTGGGAGATATATTGTAAAGTGACTTTTGAGGGATCTGTTCAAACTGCTCTATGATGATAATTGTCATAAACTGAAATTGGTGTGATAGCATATTCAGATTTGAGCTCTATATGTGTTTCTTACCGCTGTCTTTTATTTCTATATGATTTAGCTATACCATTATTAGGAGGTTTGATTGCTTTGCATCTTCAGGAGATTTGATTGGTTGAGCTGTTATTGTTTTGATGTTCTGTAAGTTGACAGACTTAGAAGTTTCAGTTTGAGAGCTTGGAGGATTTATATTTACATATGTTCATTTAGTCATTTAAATGCTGGTGGATTAATGCTTTAATGTCATATGATTATGCTGGAATTAATTTTGATTATTTGCTAAAACCACATTTCTTACAACAGTTCGGTTGATTATGATTTAGTCATTTAGGCTGAAATCTTTAATTTACATATGGTATATGCTCAGCATTTTATTCATCTTAAATGACTTGGTGAAACTTCATATGTATAGATAGCAAGTAAGCGAGATGGCGTCCGCACCGTCTTCGCGGCCATCATTGACGTTGCCGAATGCGTCTAGATCTCCAAGGAAAGTGGTACGTATGCGAGATGGCAGAGGAAAATCGAAAATTCCTGTGGACCGAATGACCGTCACGGAGGTCAATGACATTGGGATCCCTGTGAGTTCCCCGAAAGCAGCGACGAGATTTCAGACCATCTGCAGGATACTTGGAAGGGAACGGGTCCCTATCACCACACTAAGCTGGGACAATCTGTCTAAAGATCAGAGAGGTGAGTTGTGGACAGAAATTTTAGAATTGTTCACTTTCCCAGAAGTAGACCAGGCAAGCGTGCAACAGCAGGCGTTGCTCGCAATGGGAAAGGTGTGGAGGACCTTCAAGAGCACGCTTGTCACAAAGTACGAGAACACGGGTTGGACGCCCTTCACGCAGTATAAATTCTTGTCGCGGGATATATGGGATGCCTTTGTGAAAATGAAGACGACGGCCAAATTTCAGGAGCAAAGTGCGGCGCACCAGGCTCTCCAGACAAGAAGCACTCACCCCCATAGTCTCGGCACCGCTAGGTACACGGGTAAAACCGCGCAATGGGCGGTGGAGGATGAGAAAGGAACAGGGCCATTTGCTGAGATAACAGACGAGCGCGCTCGACCCTGGTTAAGAGCGAGGGTATCAACCACGTTTTCGGGTGGATTCTCTTTCACAAACCTGGCAGATCAGGATGTGACCCAACGTGTGGTAAATATGTCGAACTACCTAGTTGTTAATAAGTCCATAACTTCATAGTGTCTATAATAACATGATGACCTCTTGCAGCATGAATTGACTTTCGCATGTTCCGAAGGCTCCTTCCAAGCAAACAGGGAGAAGGATATACTATCTACGGCCCTGGGAAACAAGGAGTACCCGGGTCACACGCGAGGCAAAGGGGTTTACGTAACTTGGAGGGATGGATTCGTAGACGACTACTGCACGTATAGGAGTAGGAAGAGATCCAAGGTCGAGTACGACACAGTGTTGAAACAGGTGTTTGCTGCAAAATTTCAAGAAAAGATAGCAAGATTGGAGGACTAAGTGAATCAACTCCTACTCCTCAACCAGTCGCAAGTTGCCCCCGTTATTTTGGGAGCCAATCCTCCTCAACATAAGAGTAGCATCGCGTCCATGCAAAATTTTGAACATGACGTCCAATTACCTATCGACGACATCAAGGTAATGTACATATCAGGAATGCTCCAAAGATAGACCTATAGGATGCCTTAGTTTATTGCGTATCGTTTTGTAGGAGCCGACGCCCCACACGTTCCAAGTGAGGATGGTTGGGCCCATGTCTATTGAGGCTAGGCGGAGTGTGGCGTATCCATGCCAGGAAGGGACAGTGCAGCACGGTGCCCAAGTGGCACAGGGTTACGCTACGGTCCAGGTGGACATGGTACATGATAATTTTAGGGCCATCTCGCTGGAGATTTGCCTGAACGAAGACATCAGAACACTAGGGGATGTTGAGTACAGTTTTATCCAGTGGCCCAAGAAAGACATCGCCCTGGACCCTACAGTACCGCCTCAACTTTTGATTCAGAAGGCCTCTTCAACAGGACCCTCGATGACTCCACCTCAACCATCTCGACATGACCATGCCTCTCCAACAGGACCCTCGATAGCTCCACCTCAACCTTCGCTTCAGAAGCCCGCCTCATCGGTTCCCGTGGAGAAAACGCCGAAGGAACAAGAAAAGTGTGTCGTCGTATCAGTTCCCGATTCGTCTCACTGGAAGACGCGTAGCGGCCAAGTCATTCAGGGCAAATCAAAATCGAAGAACATTAAGGTGCCTCCGCCTCCCAACCCTAAGAAATACTCCTTCGAAAGTCCATTGGTGACCACCACAGTATTAGCCTACGCTGGATTAAGTTGTCAGGGTTTGCATGCCTGGTACATGCAGAAGACCAAAGAGAAAGGGTGCGCTAGTGGAATCACCGTCAGATACACGAAGGAGCATTTCCTCCATGAGCCGGCCCCCTTCGTCGTGGGCTTCGACGACTTATTCGACCTATTCAACCTCAAAGCCCTCGATGCCTCACTTCTACGATGCTAGACATTGTAAGTGTGTACAATGAAGTTCTACATTCACGTAATACCGATTAATATAATGACCCATTGCTTATGTTTAGATACATGATGAAAAATGCCTGGCAATTGAAAGAACCGGTGGGTTTCCTCGACCCACACGTGGTCTCTGAGCAAACCATCTTGACAGATGCATCCTACGTCGTGAAATACATAATGATAGCACTGCTTGTTCAGGACAACAAGAACTACATAATGGTGCCCTACAACCAGAAGTAAGTGTTCACTACTTGCTATACAAATTTCATTTGTACTTTATACGCAGTACGAACATAGGTTTAATGATAGCGACATACATGAGTAGGAATCACTGAATCCTTTTAGTCATTATACCAAGGAGGAACAAGGTAATATACCTTGATTCCCTACTCAAGGTAACCCACGACTTCACCTTTGTGCAAGAAATACTCGATAGGTATGCTCATTTCCTCCATACATAACTCTATTATAGTCTTCTTTCGTTTGAAATCGTCGAGGTTAACTTTTTGGAAACATGTAGGTCGTTCATCGCTTATGTTGCCGAGGGAGGGGCATACAGGGGATTGAGCGCCACACTTCAACACAGGACGCGATTTCCAGTACGTGCTACAACACAATAATTCTATATCATACTTCATAATAATGCGTCTCGAACTGACTATACCTATATATGTAATTCTATTTTTGCAGTACCGCTAGCAAAAATAAGAAGATTGTACATTCTACGTTTGCCATCATATGCAGCAACTCATGAGTGCTAAGTTGAAGGATCCCGAGGTTGGTCAATTTTGCAATAATTATTTTCTAATTATAAATTTAAATATATATGCTTACTACTTTACTCTTGCTAGCGACAGGGTTTGAACATACATTTAGATGCACTCGTTATAAGAGAGATCTCGGAGGTTCGAGGGAGGCTCTACGGCTTCATCAAGACAGAGATCATTAATGCCTACGGAGAGTTTCACTACTCCGTTGACACCTGAACGACCTTCACTTTGAGTAGTTGTAATTCAATTGTAACTCTAGTGACAATACTTGATACATATTGTAAATGATCACTTTGATTCGTCTGTGATGTATAATTTGTAAGTTGTCAACGATTGATTCATCTGCCTGCTTATTTTCAGAGGGCATGCTTAGCAATTCCCGAGGCTAGCCGAAAAGAAAACAAATTTAGTTAGGTATACAGAACTATCACAGACGGTTCTATTTGCTAACCGTCTGTGATATGACGTATATCACAGACGGTTCCATTAACTAACCGTCTGGGATATTACGCACATCATAGACGATTCTGTTTACCAACCATCTGGGATACTAACCGTCTGTGATATCATGCATATCCAAGACGGTTGGTATATAGAACCGTATATGATATACGTAATATTCTAGACGGTTGGTAAATAGAACCGTCTGTGATAGCGGATATATCATAGACGGTTTTTGAGCCGTCTGGGATAGCGGACATATCATAGACGGTTTTTGAGTCGTCTGTGATACGCCTGTTATCACAGACATAAAAATACAGACGGTTCGAAAACCGTTTGTGATGACGGTTTCCAAACCGTCTGTGATGAAGTTTTTTTGTAGTAGTGGTTGACCTCGCCATGGCCACGCGGACCTCCACCGTCACGTTCCTGGTGCACGGTGCTGTAGCCGGCCTCGTCGCTAGTGCACTGTAAACCTCCGCCCAACGCGTCGGCTCTCCTCATCGCGGAGCCACATGCTCCACCCGTGCGCAGCACCAACGTGCCTGTCTGCGCCCGATGCACCGCTGTGCCACCGAGATTGCCGCCGGAATGCGGCTTCGCCGATCCACCACTACGGGCGGCACAACCCCACTCTGATACCAAATGTTGGCCCAGGCACCCGGTGAGAACTCACACATGGCTTCTTTGGAACACACACTTAGCAAGAAGATGAATAGAGATGACTCTTTTTGGCTGGCTAACGAACTCCTCTAGCCTGACGTCATTTGTTTCTTCTCTATTGCTTTGCTTATTTTCTCTATTCTCTCATTGAAACACGTCTGATTACATGTCCTTTTAAAAACTACCTAATCAACTTGCTAACCAAGCCAAAAACTAAACAAGGAAAGCCTAACAAAGGAAATGAACTAATTTGATTTGATGCTGATTGCATCAGAATCCTAACGCCCTATTACTTGGCAAGTCTAGATTAATTTCCAACATATTTCTTGTGTCTTCTAATTTTTGTGTGATTGTTCGTCGGCAACACGATCACCCCTCTAACGGTTACAAGAATTTTCAAAATTCCTGTTTATCCATTCTGCACAGTACAAAGAAGCATACATCTAAGAATGTTTGGCTGCCTGAATTTTTTTCAATTTAACACTTTTTTCGTTAAAACTCCACATTTATACCCCTGCTCGTCTTATTTCCGATTTTGGACCCAGGGGGTCGGCGACTTGACTCACGGCGCCGAGCTAACACAGCTCGGCGCCATGACTCATGGCGCCGAGGTACCGCACCCTGGCCACCGTGGCGGCCAGCGTGAGTCATGCCTGCGTGGCCGGTACCTCGGCGCCATGAGTCATGGCGCCGAGCTGTGTTAGCTCGGCGCCGTGAGTCACGGCGCCGACCCCCTGGGTCCAAAATCGGAAATAAGACGAGCAGGGGTATAAATGTGGAGTTTTAACGAAAAAAGGGTTAAATTGAAAAAAATACGGTTTGGCTGCCTCCTCTGAAATTTATAGATTAAAAGATTAAGATGTGTATTTCTTTTTTTCCAAAGGAGTGCAGTTGGTTATCATACTCATCGTTAAGGTTCAGGGATCAATTTTAGCCACCCGATAGAAAAAGAAAAATGGAAGGTCTCGATTAATTGCAACAGTATTCAGAATGGCTCCAATGTTTTCCACTGTACTTGTACACATCTTAAGTTTTGGTCTCTCTGCAGGGTCGCATTTATGCTCAACCTACAGGCCTTTCATTCTACTGGGAGCACGCATAATTAAGTTTTTTCAGGAGGACAGCTTATATCCAACACACCACCTTTCGTCTCAATATCGTATAGCGGTTTTATTTTCGGGGGAGAAAAAATAGATCAGCACAAACATTTTTCCTTAGTACTCGACACAATGTTTTGGTCACTCAGAAATAATTGAAGTATGTTTATTTTCTTTTAAGGAGACAAGAAAAAAGATGTTCAATATTTAAAGCACTCTCTAGCTCCTTTGTTTGACATAACATCAGTGCTGATTTGATCACCGTTGAGCAATTTTAATATTATCCGTTGACAGTGCGGATGGCTAAAGCGCAAAATGTCAATAGAATTGTACTATGAAATAGAAGTCTTCTATTGCTTCCATAAATTAAAAAAAAGACTGATGTTTATTTGACGAAATGCGTCAGTGCTTGCTCTTCTAGCTCGCTCGTTCTGACAGAAGATTCATATATACTCCTCGCTTCGTCCATCAGTCTTTCTCTTTACTACTTCCGATAACGACATTTTTTAGTATTGAGGTAATATACTAAAGAATCGAAAAACGAACCAATTCGCATAACTGCATTTATTCAGTTTTTTAAGCATCACTTGTTCAAGCTTTGTTTGGCATATATATGGATATCATTCGGTGCAGGGTGGATCTACAATAATCTACCCGAGTGCACAGGACACCGGCTCAAAAAATCATTTTCCTTTAGATATAGTCATGTATATATAGTATAGACATCCCTAACCCAAAATAAAAAGACACCCTAAACCAAAAAATTAAAAATGTGTGATATGTATGAGAAGTGAGAACCCTCTGTTATTTTCGTTCTGGATCCGCCACTGATTCGGTGGAACCGGTGTTTGGTTGTTTCTTTTTTTCTAAACCACACTGCAAACTGGTCCTCATTCCATTGTGGCCCAGTACACTCACTTAACCTAACCATCGATGTAAGGATATTTCCAGAATTTTTGGAAGTAAGCATTTAATCTTACCGAGTGTTTCCTTAATTTTCTACAAAATTCTTTCTAGAAAAAAATACAAAAGAAAGTCCCGTTCAAGTATGAAGGCGCTCTCAAAAGCTTGTCCAATGAATAGTTGCTTTGCATCTTTAACCACATCACAAGTTATTATCAGTTTCTAGGATATTACGACATTCAAAATAATCGTCACTAACATGTGGAGCAAGGGCATACGCAGAGGTTACCCAGGACAGAGAACCATCTACGACTGTCGCAGCTATTGGTGACCTAACAATGCATGCTTAGTTTGCTCATGTCATATTATCCTAGTCCCACTAGCCCTGGCTAAATTTTTGTACTGCGACTGCCATTAATGTCGAGCTCATGTGTCAGCGACTAATTAAAGTGGTTTACATTGTATAAGTCTATAATAACAGCGTTGCTCACCTAGCTAGAAGCTTCGGGAACCTTCGCATGCTTGCCACCCTAGGTCTTATCTTCATCATGCTGACGCATATCTCTGATGGACAAAAGTCGGCACCATGGTGAAATCACACGGCCCCTCTTGTCCCCTTAGCGCGCGTTGCAGCTGCTTGCACCCGGCCATCTGAACGAGATAAGCGTTATCACAATCGCCTAACCAAAGTGTGTTAACCCTGTACCATTCTATCTTTGTTCCTATCATCAGTTGGGCCAATACATTAAAGCATTCATAGCCGTCCAGGCTAAGATCATACGGATGTCGCCTAAAGTGTGCACTACATTACCCAAAAACATTTTGCCAAAGAGAGTGCATGAGGGGTCCTGACATTGTGTCAAGGAGGAGATTTAAGCTGAGCTTTCCAACACACAATTATGTTGTGTGTGTGATACACTACTACAAAACAGACTATACTGGACGCCTCATCACAGACAGTTTCTGGAAACCGACAGTGTTGTAATTATCACAGACGGTTTTACAAACGTGACCGTCTATGTTACTATCGATGGTTAGAACCGTCTGTGATACGACATTATCACATATGGTTTTTTAATAAGAACCGTATGTGATACTTCACAGACGGTTGTTAACAAGAACCTTCTGTGACACAGACGGTTCTTGTTAATAACCGTCTGTGAAGTATCACAGAAGTATCTCCTTAATTTTACTGTGACTTGAAATGCTTAACTCTGTGATTTTACCATGACTTGAAATGCCCAACTCAAGTCATGGTAAAATCATCTCTATGATTTTATCATGACTTAAAAGGTATTTTAAGTCATGGTAAAATCACAAATGCTCAACTCAAGTTGTGGTAAAATTAGCTCTGTGATTTTACCATGACTTGAAAGGTAGTTAGATATTTCAAGTCATGGTAAAATCATAGAGTTAGGCATTTTAAGTTATGATAATATCACATCCGGTTTTTGTTTGAAACCATCTGTAATTCGTAGCGCGGCAGGGTAGAATTTTTTGGCCGTGTACGCGAGAGGCGAAATATTTTGGTACTGTCCTTATATATTATAGACACCCACGCCTTGTCTTCCATCAATCTCTTCCTCTCCCCTCCCCATGCCGAGCTCCGGCTACAGCCCTCGATTCCCGGCACGGTTTGGTGAGGAGACGTAGTCGACGAGGAGGAGGAGGAGGAGGAACGCGCAGAAGCTCTATGTCTGCCGCAGGAGGCTGACACGCATCCGCAGCTTATTGTTTCACGGCGCCTCCAGTGAATGGGGTGATGCGGCTCGACCACTACCGCCAGATCTGGCCGCCCCCCATCTTGACCTCAGGTGAGCACGAAGTTTTGCCCCCAAATCTCCATCCAGGTTTCCTTCTCACTCTGATCTCGTCCCTTCCATCCTATCAGATTTCGTTCTCTGTGAGGAGCCCCGTCTATGGTTGACAAGGGAGGCCGATTCGGTTCGAGATGGACGTCTCTACTCGACCATATCCTTGTCAGAGAGTAGCCATTGATTGAGAGAGAGAGAGTATCTTTTAATTACCTTCTTACAAACTATTGAAAGAGCATATGGAAACTACTGTGAAGCAATTGATTGGTTTGACTCAAAATTCGAATTTTTTTGCAATAGAAAAATTATCAGAGACAATTTTTACTAAAAAACGTATGTGATAGCCTATTTTCACAGATGGTTCTGAACAACAACCGTCTATCATAATTGATTATTACATACGGCTATTGTTAAGAACCGTCTGTGATAGTTTTTTTTTCACAAATGGTTAAAAACCGTCTGTGATGACCTCATATTATCACAGACCTATAAAGTTAGACAGTTCAGAAAACCGTCTGTGAGGGCTACTTTGGGTTGTTTCTTGCATCATTTGTTTATCCATGCACCTTTTGTGATGCCAAATTATTTTTGCATATCTTGGGACAATCTGCCTTATCTTCCTAGTTAGTGTCTTGTGATGCATGGTTGCATTTCACTCAGCACTCTCAGAATAGGTATCGAGTTCTATCTAGGAGAGCGAATATCAGAATATGTTGTTTTACAGTGCCAAATTAAGCTATATAATGTTACCTCATGCAAATTTTTAGACTAGCTTTTGCCAATTAACATACTCAAAAGCATGTCGAATTAAATTATTTTGTTTCATGTGAAGAACTTTTCATAATTCTTTCTATTGTTTAAATCAAGTGAATCCCACATTTTTTTTAATTTTAAAAATTTGGTAATGCTCGTATGAAAAAAAGTGCCTCAATGCTCTCTCAAAGAGTGAATTATGCAGGTTTTTGTTTCTTCTGGAGAGCATGGAAGTTCAAGCTGTCGACGAAATATGGGCAACATATTACTTCAACACTGTCACTCACGTTTAGGATGGATCAGCCTATGACATGGACTCGAAGTGGGGCTTGTAATTATTTATTTCATAAAATTTCACTAACTATGTCTTGAACTTCGGAACTTTGGCTTTGATATCATATTGAATTTCATACACTAATCAGTTCATCCAAAGTTTTAGGCGCTGTAAAGGTGGACAATATATATAGGAAAATGGTATGGTACTCCTGGGAGTACATACTCCCACCTCTTATATACTACTTAAATCGTACGATGATACCTATTTATCTTTTGAGCATACTCCAATAATGATTATAAGATACCCCAAAATGAGTTCCATGAAAAATTTCATTAAATTCCAGTTTTTATAGCAAAATTTGTGTATATACTTCTTTTATATATGAAAAAGGGTATATAGCAAAAAGCAAAGAGCTCTAATGAAATTTTTTCAATTAAGTCGTATTGGAGTATCTTATAATTTGTATTTAAGTATACTAAAAATGATAAAAAAGTATAATATGTGCATTTAAGTGGTATATTGGAAGTGGGAGTACATACTCCTAGGAACTCCCACTTCTCATATACCACTTAAATCGTATGATGATACATCTTCATCAATTTGAGCATTTCCAATAATAATTATAAGATACTCTAAAGTGAGTTATATGAAAATTTTCATTAAAGCCCACTTTTTATAGAAACATTTGTGTGTATATATATATTTATATATGAAAAAGGTGTATATATATAAATAAAGGGCTGCAATGATTTTTTCAATCAAATCGCATTGGTGTATCTTATAATTGATATTTAAGTAAACTAAAAGTGATAAAGAAGTATAATATGTTCATTTAAGTGTTATATTGGAAGTGACAGTACATACTCCAAGAGTACGAACATCGTTATATATATATATATATATATATATATATATATATATATATATATATATATATATATATATATATATATATATATATATACACGTTAACGAGAAGCAATACTATTTAATTAATAGTAAACAAGATTTTGTGGTATCAGATTGACATCTTGGATTACCACCATGGTTCATGGTCGTGGCCGTTGCATTGTGACCTAGTCAATTCGTGATCAAGGAGAAGTGTACATGAGCAGTGGTGTTAATTGTATTTGTTGACTCTCCTTCTATTTATATTTTTTGACAGTTTGGTGATGGAGTGATTTGGTTACTGTTTTCTCATAACACATTAATTA
Organism: Ampelocalamus luodianensis; assembly: GCA_036346255.1. Lineage (NCBI taxonomy): Eukaryota > Viridiplantae > Streptophyta > Magnoliopsida > Poales > Poaceae > Ampelocalamus > Ampelocalamus luodianensis. The sequence continues at coordinate 41,708,431 of CM070637.1, forward strand.
CCTTGCACTGTTTTATCCTCATAATTATCCTATAGAAAATAAATCTTCTAATTTGAAACATGCACAAATGCATGTAGTGGCTAGCTCACTAGCAAACATAGGCCACACCAAGTCACTGCTGAAGGCATCAAACTAATTAACAAACCATATAGGACAGCACGTAAGCAAACCAACAGCCGCACAATGCACTATCAAAATTGCAAAGGAACCAGCATGCATTATTCTTAATTTATTGCCGTACGTCTTTTAAGATTAGGATTAGCACGCGAAGCTGCTCCATTGTCACACGGTCACGGAAATGTATCATTGTTCCATACAAATGATCTATTGTGTGACGCATTAGAAGCCAATCTCGACAGTCTGATCGAAAAGCAAAAGTCCTGATTAATCGCATTGCACCGTAAATATTTTAGTGTTCTAACTGTTGAGTACTGTTCACTCAATGACATATTACTATTCACACAGTGATAGTATGCATTGCATCACGGATCCAGATCCCACTGTCACACTGGATCTTGCCCCAAGCTAACATAAGCAAATAGCATCTTACATTTCTTATGCGTGCAAGCTATCCTTTTGTGGCACCTTTTTTGGTTTTCTAACATAGGTTGTTTCGGCCAGCCAAACACGCACTAATGATACATAAGAAGAGTATTAAATGTGCATATCAACACTCTCCTACCTATGAATTTCATTTCTTTAGTAAGTTGTCACTGACAAGTGGTCCTAGCAGAACGCGAGCCCCACTTGTCATAGATTGTCCGAACAAAATTTGTAAGAGTTTGTTTGCACATCACTTCGCGACCTTTATCGGAAGCTACGCAATCTAGGAAGCACCTAATCAACAAAAGATTGTTTTTCAGAGGCAGTGGGAACAGTAGATTAACTTAATATCTCATGATCTACGCAATAAAAAGAGGTCACAAGATCAAATCCTGAAAAATCAACAATAACTTGGCAACACGTTATTGATGATCTGATCCAATCATTTCTGTCGTACCCAGATCATATGTACCATATTAGTCCCATAATCAGTGGATAATATACACATCCACAATATTGATAATTATATCCATATACATTTGAATACCTGAAATCCTCGTGTGTACCATACTAGTCCCATAATCAGTGGCTAATACACATCCACAATTTTGATAATTATATCCATACACATTTCATACATACAACATGAATCAAAAGATCTTAACCTTAAACGATACATAACAAGTTTACATTACAAAAGGGCGGACCGGCTAAATAAAACTCGAGTATCTAAAGAGAGCAACGGAAAACATAGTAAATAAACAAAAATAGTCCAGCGGTATATCTCATCCATCCCACATGAAACCAATAAGGACTAAGCCCTAAAAAGACTCGTCATTGTACCATCCGGCACAGGGTGCAAAGTAAGTGTCGTCGGGAATTGGTTTTTCCTTATACTCTGAGCAACAACTTAAGTGTAACACCCCGGCTTAACAAAAGCCCAAGATGATACCTACAACTACTATCGCTACCAAGTTTAACCATTAAACAATTATTACTAACATCTAGATTTCAAGAATGAACATTCAACAATAAAATAATCATAAATTTTAGCAACATGATAGTCCATATATCGAATGTAATATGTAGCAAATTGTTACCAAAGGCAGCATAAATAAATTTCACTTAGGGAACGCATCAACTAACAATATTACAAACCATAAGGAAGTAAGAGGAAACACAAGTTATCCAATTATTACAATGAAAATTGCTAAATTGTTTATGACCAAAAGGAATGAATTATTAAGTGATGTGAAGTGCTACAAAAATGCAATCATTCCATATTCTACTTTCACCCCGAAGCATGCTGTCATCACGTTCACCTAAAACAAGAGTGAGTCCATGACTCAGCAAGTATAAACTAAAACAGCAAACGAGGTATCATCTCAATGATAATTCATTCTCATTATCTCAGATCATATTTTCATCTTTCATGAATGCAATGCAAACTAATGCTCATACCACAACTTCAATTCTGCTTATACCGGTATAGCGGAGTGTAACACCCGCCGGTGTTCACTCATGCTCGCACTTTTTAGTGTGGGGACCCAATTGCCCGTCTTTTTTCATACAGGGACCTCATTACCCATATCTTACATATGGGGACCCCATCCCACTCACATGGGTCAAATCATTTCAACATGAATGTTCAACATGCAATGCAATGAGTAATCATCATTCTTTTCTATATTGATCATCAAATTATCGAAAGCATATGAACAATATGAAATAGGCATATTTCACATGAATAATCATGGCAAGCATTGTAACATCCCAAGGTTATGTTACCCAAAATAAAATAAATAAAATTATTATTTTACTGGTTTTTCTGAGAATTTGCTAGAGTTTAATTGCTTTAATTGAATTTCTGGAGTTTTAAAAGTCAAAAGTAAAATTTATTTGAAGTTCTTGAAGTTTTATTTGGTGGGATCTGAAAAAGGAAAATTTAATTAATTTCTGGAAGTTTCTGAGTATTTTAAAAGCTTTTTCCTAATTATTTTAAAACCAAAATAATTTATTTTGCAAATTTAATAGCCAATTATAAGTTGGAACTATTCTAATTAAATCCAAAATGCCTCTGGGAATTTCTGTGAACTTTCTCTAAATTTTTGGATTTATTTTGCTATTTTCTAAAGCCAAAATGAATTAATCAGATTAATTAAATTGCAAAAGCTTTTAAAAAATCCAAAACCCCTTTTGGGCCGAATCTTCCGGTCCGGCCCACTCCTCTCCACCGCGCAGCCCAATCCGGCCCACTCCGCACCACACCCTTTCCCCCACCTCTCCTCACCGTCCGATTTAAATCGGACGGTCAACAAACATCCCACGCCACCCATCTCCTCCGCCACCATCAGATGAAGATCCGACGGCCCGTGACCCATCTTCCTCCCCGCGTCTTCCTCCTCCAGCCGCAAATGCCGCCGCCATTAGCATCCGCACGGGAGCTCATCTTCGTCGCGTTTCTCTCCCCTTTTCTTCGCGTAATCCCACGCATTCAAAGCCCCGCTATCACCGCGCCCGTTTGGACCCATTTTATTTCCTCTTTTTTCCCCAATTTCCCCAATCGCTGCCGGCAAGCTCGCTCGGTCTTCTTGCACACCACGATGAACCCTCACCGCCCTCGCCCAATAATGGAGCGCCCCGGCATCGCCTCTTCGCACTAAACCCAACGCCGCCATCCACTCCTCCTCCCTCGCTCTCGTTCGGCCGCAATCGGGATTCTCCGCCGCCGGCCACCGTGTGTCTCCACCGCCCCTAGCGCCGCCACCATCGCCGCTCCGTTCCCACCGCCATCACCACCAGCATCGCCGCCCCTCCGTCGACCCGGTGCTTGCGCCGCCTTCGCCGGAGCACCACGGTAGCTCATCGCCACCGCCAACCCCGTTTACGCCGCCGCCTTTTAGGTCGCCGCCGACGACCTCCCCGTGCCCGAGCGCCGCCATGGTAAGCTTCACAACCCTCGCGATCTCCTCTTTCTTTTGGTGTCTCCGCCGGACGTCGTTGCGCCGCCAAACGCCGACGAGCTCATGCCCGAGCCGCCGCCGGCCATTGCCTACGTAGCCCTGCCACCTCAGCCGCCACATCAGCAGGGGTGTGTGCGTGGCAGCCTGCGTGGCGCCACGTGCGCACGCGCATGCCACCCAACCCCAGCCCCCGAGCCGGAAGTCCCATGGACTTGGTCCATGAGGACCGTGTCTATGACACGTGGGCCCACGACCAATTTCTTCTTCTTTTATTTATTTTCAGCCGAAATTCCATGCTGACGTCAGCCCTTGCGCAATAAACCGAATTTCCTTTAGAAAAATAAATCAAGAAAATCCATAAAATCTGATTTTTAGGGTTTTATTTAGATTTAGAACTTCCCGGGGTTCGTTCTCCCTCATACGAACTCCGATTTCGTCGATTCAAATTCCTAAATTCATATAAAATCAAGATCTAGCCATCTAAGCTAAAATTATTTAATTTTGGGTTCATTTGATCAATAATTCCTTTAAACCCTAATTTACCATTTCATGTAATTCCAAACTTCTAAAATTCATATCTTTTGAATCCCAACTCCGTTTTAGTCCATTCAAATTTGTAAACTCATATAAAATTATTATCTAGCTAACTAAAACAAAATATTTCTATTTGGAGTTAATTTGATCTGTCTTTTCAATTTATTCGAACTTGGGTTGAATTTGTCGTATTTTCACGATTAGACTTCAACGACTTCGGAGAGTCAGATTTCGACGCCGATTGAAGATCAACATAAGAGGATTGATTTTGACTGTATGATCATCGTGATCGTACACTTGGATTACCTGAAGATAGTACTTGTGAGTACTAGGTGACCTGTTGAGGAAAACAACATCACCTCAGTATCAGGTGATCTGCATCACCTCATCAAGCGAGGCAAGTTATACCCTTGATCATATTGATCCTATTATTTTAAATTATTTATATTCTGTTTTTAAATTATTACTGCATGCTTATTTATATTCCGTAAGATAAATTCCTATTTTTAAATTCATAGTTATACCTAAATCCTTTGTATGACCAATGTTGATATTGAATCAAACACATTGACACCCTAGATAAAACCTGGTTGATACGATAGTATGAACTAGGACCATTTAAACGTATTGCTTAGCCATGCTTATAGACCAAACTTGTCGATTGGGGAATTTCACCAATAATCAATTATTGTTTAAATTGTACCTTGGCATTGGTGTGTCATGGGAGTTTTACAAATGACTTGAAAAGTAAAATAAAAATGGGTTTGGACTTGGGCGAAATGGATGATTGGTGGGTGCAGTTTATGCACGGCTTAACTGTTAGGGTTAAGGCCTAGGGTTTTACGGAAAGTCGCCCAAGTCGCTTAAGGACCGGTCTTCGAGCGCATGATGCTACGCCATACCGTACCACCACATGTCCCAAGTATGGGTCGGGACTTGGCTAAATAATTTGTGATGTCTTAGTGTCATTTGTGCTATGTTGTTGGTATGGGTGTTGGTCGACAAGAGACCCATCTAGCGCAAGAGGGGCTTCCTGAGGATGGCCACCCAATGGCAATAAACCTTAGCGGGCATAAATACATTAAGACAGAACATTGTAAAGGTCTCGTGATAATCACTTAGTCGCACACCTTCGGAAGTGTGTCAGACGGACATTAAAAGTTGATTATCTCTTGTGGGTAAAGTTGTACAACCTCTGCAGAGTGTAAAACTATTCGAATAGCCGTGTCCACGGTTACGGACATGCTAGCAGAACTACTCAAAGTTAGACTATGGTTTTGTTTGAAAAAGACTTCTTCAAAACTGGTTTATCTAGATGGGAATTTGGGCAGGAAGCCAAGTGATAGGAGGGTATCCTTCACCATTCATGTGTGAATGTTATCTGACTATAAAACTGAGAATTTACAAAAGGATTTGTAGTATAGAATAATTGCTTTGGAACTTAGTACAAGTAATTAAAGAAAATGCTGCTTTATGCAAATAACCATATAAGCCATCCTTTGTTACATCCATGTATGCATGTCATTCTGTTACTTGACGGGTGTAACTTGCGAGCACGGAAGTTGTGCTCATACTTGCTTTATGCAAATAACATTTCAGAGGTGAAGGACTTTGCTACCGTTGTGGATCTCGACGACTAGGCCGCTACCCCAGTCGATTGCCTGTGGCAGATTGCTGGACCCTACTACTTCTTCGCCTTCCACTGTGTTCTTTATTGTTGGCTGTAAGCCTCTTTTGTAATAAACTCGGTTGATTATTAATAAAGCCGTGATATGAATTTGTTATCATATTTGTTTACTGTGTGAACTAGCTATTGATCATGGGACTAGTTCAGAAATGCACAGAGGATCTGGGATGTTAATCCCGGGTTCTGACAAACATTCATTTAACCAAATGATAATTACAACCATTCAATATCATTCTTCCATGCACTTGCCTTTCTAGTTACGACGATTGGAATAATATGAGGGTGATATCAATCCCAAAGCCACTCTGCCTATAGCAAACACCGAACTCAAAACAAGTTGTGGCAATACAAATCAACACTTAATTTAATATGAAATTCTCAGCACACACACTCATTTACTACACCCAAAGGATTCTATCAATGATTATCACACTATTTGGAATCCACTTTTGTTCTACTACTTCTACATATAATCATTGGGTAACCAAGGTTCTTGCATAAAATACAAACCCAATTTCAACCTCCAAGACTCCTACAATGAACTTCTGGTATAAATGATAGGAAAATCCTTTAGATTCGATGACTAAAATTCCCACAATCTAAATAATATTCTCAGTCATTAACATCAATAATCCTCACTAATCAATTAACTATCCAAAATGATTAACTTCACCCATTGGACCCTCACTAAACCACACCATTCAATTTCACCTACTCAACCTTGTAATTTACACAATCACAATACTCTAAATAATCAATCAAGATCCCCAAACCTTTGATATTTCTAATAATCCACCAACATGAACAAAAAGATATTGTATCACAATTCATTGTAGACTTTGCTAATTGCAACAACGTAATTAGTTTAGCTCCAAGGAGAATCATTTCATTTAAATCAAATTCTCTCCAATAATGATGGCATGAAATCAATTCATCCTCTAATGTACCTTAAATAAATTGGCACCTAAAGTCTCACAAAATCATTTACTTGACCACCACTATCCAGTTATCACTACACACTTTAAAAGACCCTTGTAAAATGAATCGGTTCATCATTTCTCAAAAGAAGAGATAAATGAAAATAATTTTCAGCACATAGAAAATGTTTACCACTTGCAGTAACCACAAGACCTAGGAAATAGTCAAATAGCCATGATCATGGAAAAGCAAAAGACGGGACCACAGTTGAGGGCGCAAGTCCCACAAGAAGAGAATATCAAACCTTAACAATAAGAACAAAGCATTGCATTTGAAACTTGAGAATCTCTTATACTGCGAATAGAAATGTTAAGCACACCTCAAATACTTCTACTACAATATTTATTTAACAAAGAAAATAATTTTCTTTGATTACAACCTCACTTTGCCAACTCGAACAAAAGAGTCTTTAAGATCAAATCATATAAATCTCTTAAGAACCAATAGAAAATTCCAATACATCACTTTGTTTAAACTAATTTCAGCTATCACATAAATCATGAACTCTGAAAGATCACGAATGCAAAAGTTGAAATATTTTCATTTAAGCGATATCACGAAAAGCGATCAAATTACATTCTCTCTAAAAGAATTAACACCACTCTCACATTACTAATAATTTTATTAGCATCAATATCATACACTCTTACCAAGGATCATCAAACCCAATTACCCCATCCTAGACTTTTCGAAAGAAACATAATATGTTACTTCATAATTTTTCTATTATCTCAATAGGGCTATAACAACTACTTAATCTAAGCTAGTGCACAAGCCACAATGTTGAAACAAAATTCTTTTAACAAGATCATACTATCATGTAACAATTGATGATTGTATTAATCATGTATGCAATTATGGTCCTACTCCTATTTACAATCACATAACCATTTATAACCACAGATTCAACATTTCACCTTATGTTCAGAAATTAGGGCAAAAATATGATTAAAGATTTAATAACATATTTTCTATAAAACAAGGTTTCATGAATCAATGCATCAATATTCATCTAGTCTTTTATACATGTTTCAACAATTTTACATGCCAAGAATTAGGTAAATCCTGCAATTATGTAAGATCATCAAGTAGCCAATTAAAGATAATTTTTAGATTAATATCCTCTAAGGCACCGTTCGAACACATCCTTAACTTAACCATCACTAACTTAACCATCGTAATCCAACTTCTTAGGTGATCAAAAGTTCAGATTAAATTATCTCAACCCCCATTTAGTTCACATCGTAGATTAAGTGCTTATTTGTATTGCCGAAGCTTGTTTTGAGTTGGGTGTTTACTGTAGGCAGAGTTACTTCGGGATTGATATCACCCTCATATTATTCTGGTCGTCGCAACTAGAAAGGCTAGTGCATGGTAGAATGATATTGAATGGTTAGAATTATCATTTGGTTAAATGAATGCTTGTCATGATTATTCATGTGAAATATTCATATTTCATATTGATCATATGCATTTGATAATTTGATCATGATCATGGAAAAGAATGATGATTACTCATCGCATTGCATGTTGAACATTCATGTTGAAATGATTTGACCCACGGGAGTGGGATGAGGTCCCTATATGTAAGATATTGGCAATGAGGTCCCCATATGAAAAAGGACGAGCAATTGGGTCCCCACACTAAAGAGTGTGGGCATGAGTGAACACCGACAGGTGTTACACTCCGCTATACTGATATAAGCAGAAGTGAAGTTGTGGTATGAGCATGAGTTTGCATTGCATACATGAAAGATGAAAATGTGATCTGAGATAATGAGAATGAATTATCGCTGAGATGATGCCTCATTTGTTGTTTTACCTTGTAGTTGCTGAGTCATAGACCCACTCTTGCTTATTTGTTATTTTAGGTGAACGTGATGATGACATGCTTCGGAGTGGAAGTAGAACATAGAATGATTGCATTTTTTAGCACTTCACACCACTTAATAATCCATTCCTTTTGGTCATAAACATTTTAGCAATTTCCATTGTAATAATTGGATAAATTGTGTTTCCTCTTAGTTCCTTATGGTTCATAATATTGTTAGTTGATGCGTTCCCTAAGTGAAATTTATTTATGCTGCCTTTGGTAACAATTTGGTGGATATTACATTCGATATATGGACTGTCATGTTGCTGAAATTTATGATTATTATATTGTTAAATTTTTATTCTTGAAGTCTAGGTGTTACTAATACTTGTTTAATGGTTAAAATTGGTAGTGATAGTAGTTGTAGGTGGCATCTTCGGCTTTTGTTAAGTTGGGGTGTTACATTAAACAAGATTGAGTATATTTTGTACTCACTAAGACTTGTAGTGCATCACAACATAATATACATGCAAGGCTAAATAAGGAACATGGCTCTATGCCACAAGTTATTTTCAACCTAAAACAAGTTTAATTTGCAATACCGATATGTAATAATTTGCAACGGGAGTTTAAAGAGCAATTGACATGTATTGAAATAACAAGTATATAATTGTAATAATAGTAAATCACAACCCTCCTTGGCTATGAACATCGAATCATTCTCAGCCATAGACATGACATATATGACAATAACAATACATCCCATCATTTCCAACAAAACTATTTTTTTGCAAAAATGAACACTAAACCTAATGTAGTTGCACTAAACATGCTCATGATCATGAGCATGGCTATTTAAATAGTTTTACACTTTGTAGAGGTATACAACTTTACCCACATGATATGAACTCTCCAGCTTGTTCGATATCTGTCCATACCAACACACACAATATGATAGTATGCAGTCTAGAGTTCATAATGAAGCCTTAACATCTCCTAGTCCTAACCTTGAACTATCCCAGAGAATGATAAACCCTCACTTAAGCGGATACCCTCTCTTTAGTGAGGTATTCACCGTTGTATCGGAAGGCTTTGGTTCCAACGCCTCGGTGAAGGAGCCCCTTAGAGCAAACCTACCCGGAATGCCCTTACTACTATGGCCTACCAAAATGCAAGGCTAGTCCTAGATAACTTAATTAGCTAAGGATATTCCATAACTAGCATATGTGGTTATATGCTTAGGCTTAGATTGGTGGTACCAAGTTTGGTTCTTAATCGACCCAAGAGAATCTCCACCTATCTACATGTGAGAACGCACTCTAACATTCTACAGTTCATAATATAACCAGCCCGTGTAAAAAACTAGGTTTTTAATTTTTTTGTACCAAACTAACAAAGATTGCCCCTCTAGTCCAATATTTCAAAATCACCCAAGACCATATACAAATTTTATCGAATTTTCAAACCTACCAAAAACTAGAGGATGACTAAGCATCTACACGATACTTGTTATTGAAATATACCTAAGTTGACATTAGCGGCTGTCTACACCATGTAATAAGGGCTACAACAGTAAGGATAACAATATCACAAGGACGATTCATGCATATAATAGGGATTTAACTATCGTTACCCACGAACATAGCAATTTTTTAGCCAAACATACACACATGCAAAATAATCTTTGCAAACGAAATACAATAATTGAAATAGTAGGCTGAAAATGATCAAAGGAGGTGTTTGCCTTGCTCAGGTTGCTTTGAGTGTGTGTGTGTGGGGGGGTGCTTGATTGTCAATAAGTTCATTCACGATTCCGACGCCTATTCGAAAGAACCGAGAAAAACCATAAATAATAAAATAAATTCAACAGTAACAAAATTCAAATACTTTTGCATATTCAGAAAGAGCATGATTTTAGAAAAAAATAATCATTCAATTTGGAGTTCACGTGCAAAAGTTATTAGCATTTGAGAATGGTTTAGTTTGAAAATTCTAGAAAATCAGAAAAGTTATGACGTCGAAGACGTATTTTCCATGTTTACGCTTTCTAATAGAGAAGATATATTCCTTTTGAATTGAAAGCGGCTTCTCCATTTTTACATTTATCTAAAAATCAATTTCTTACATGTGGGTCCTACATGTCTATCTCTCGGGTTTTAAACTCATGTTTTATTTAAGAAAACAGTGGATGGCCCCACATGTTAGTGACTCATTAGTTATTAACTAAGGAATTAGCCTTGACTTAATTTTATCCTAGGTTAAGTTCTGATAGGTGGGTTCCACTTATTAGAGTGAGAAGGAGAATAGAGCAGGCATGGCCGAGTGTGTGTGAGCTCGCCGACGTCGAATGGTATGGTGGCTTGGCTCGGGGAAGGGAAAAATGGGTTGCTTATTCGATGGCGAAACTACCGGGCAATGGCGGCGGGACAATGCGTGGCCGAAACGCCATCGATAGCAACATCGAGAGGCAGTGCAAAATGGGGATGTGACGGCTCTTGTGAATGGGGGCGCAAGGCGAAAGGAGGTGTGCATAAGCTCTAGGTGAGATAGCGATGCTATCGGTGGAGGCACGGGACCAATGGTCGTGCAGAGATGGTGACAACATTTCCCATGGCCTCATCATGAGTGGCCACGGTGAACTCTATGCTACGCATGCTAATCTTCCATTCTACCCAGCGCATTAGCAATAGAGGGCTACCAGAAGCTAACCAAGGCGGTTAATGGCATCGAATTAAGGATGACTAGAGGGGGTAGAGCAGCAACGGACCAATGCAACGATGGTGGCTTTAGGGCGACAACATGTTACAGCGATGAATAAGCTACAATAAGGTGCACATTAGCTTGCATACACACTTAGAATGGTGAAAGAGGAAGGAATCAACCAGTGACTTGCCGAGGTGGCGGCAAACAACGAATGTAACATCCCAAAAATCCTAATTTTGGGAAAATATAATAAAAATAAGTGGGAGAATGATTTTGAGCATGTTTTGTGTGGAGTTTTTTTGCATGATTTTTGAACTTTTGCATAAATCAAATAGTGAATTTACATGCCAACAGCAACTTGGAAGAATTTTTGAGAAAAACACAGAATAGATAAAATCTTGAAATATTTACACAAGAAACTATACTATGTTAGAATCCCCCCAAAAAACTATTTATAAATTTTGGACCCTGTTTGCTACGTACAAAAATTTGGGAATCAATCAGCCAGTTTTGGAAAATTCAAAAGCTAATTTGAATTTCCCACCAGACCTTGGGCCGAAACCCAACTAGGCCCAACTACTTCACGCCCACTATAGCCCATGCCAGCTCCCACTTCCCTCTTTCGTGACATGCTGGGCCTGCACGTTAGGGCGTTTCTTCCACCTCGCACAGCCATCTCCTCCACCATGTAGAGCGCCAGAACCCCGCTTATGCCGTTGCTGCTGTCATCCTCGAGCGCCCACGGGAGGAGACCAAGGTCGCACAGTCTCAACTACTACACCTACCATTTCTATCCGCCTGGATCTCATCGTCGTGCGAGAAAATCGCGAGAACCCGAGTTGACTGCCTTTTTCCTGTCGCCATTCTCGTCCTCATCTCACTACTTGAAGCTTTCCCTTCTATGCCAGTGTTGGTGATATCCCTAGAGGCAATCATAGAGATGATTGTATCACGTATATGTTTATGAGTTATTGAATAAGTATTATTCTATTCCTTAAATGAATCATCAGTTATAAAGATTAACGAGTATGTGACCTGTTGGCGAAGCTCCTTTAACTTATGATGATGTCATTCTAAATGTACCCCAAGTCGGATGTCACTGGTCAGAACACCAGTAATCCTATTGACTAGCACATGTATTGATTAATGACCATGTTTCATCGATCATGGATATAGGGATATTGAATCAATAATGTGAACACATGTTAGAGAACATGGGGTTGGATTGACCCACCTTGAGACACTCTTGAGATTGTTATGGTTTTATGTGTCGTTAGTTGGTCTCAAGCAATGATGATGTATAATCCTTAGACCTGAGATCAGCATGGATTCCTACATGTCTAATAGTATACTTAGGGGCTGTCAAACGCTACTTCGTAACTGGGTAGTTATAAGGTAGCTTTGGTATGTATCTTTGTGAAATATGCGGAGGAATGTGATTGATCGGATATGGGATTTGCCCCTCCTAACATAACAGGAGAGATATCTCTGGGCCCCTTGATGTAGTTGGATAAAAAAAGTGCATGGCTATGCCACTAGTGGTCAAAGAGTTCGACCACATGAAGTTATCCGACACTTGATCGAGAAATTATTAAACAGTCCATGGATAACAAATTATCTCACCTAGAGTTCAACCAGATGTCGTGAGGTAAAGGGATAATACACAAGCAGGTCATTCAGTTCGACCTGATACGAACTGGTCGTATGGAGATACAAGCTGGTCATAGACTGGTCATACACAGTCACGAACTGGTCGTATGGAGATATGAGCTGGTTGTACACTAGTCGTAAACAGTCATGAACTGGTCATATAGAGATACGAACTAGTCGTAGACTGGTCGTACACAGTCACAAATTGGTCATATGGAGATACAAGTTGGTCGTAGACTGGTCGAACATAATCACTAACTGGTCATAAGGAGTTATGAACTAGTCATAATTAAGTATTAACTGGTCGTAAGGAGTTACAAATTGATCATAACTAAATATGGACTAGTCATGACTAGATACAAGCTGGTCGTAAGTGATAAGGACCTAGTCATAGATCATATTGCATTAAGGTTCGTCTGATATATTTTGTGTGTATTTATGAATTTTTATGTTCTACTAGGTACCACTAACGACTCATGGTTGAAAAAGGTTTCCGTGTCACAACCAAACTACACATGAACCTACAGGGTCACACACTTAACGGGTTGGAACAAACTAGTACGGATACGATTCATCAAATGTGTTCGGATAGGATCCATCATGGGCACTATATGAGAAGATACTTGAGGATGTTGGATGTGTGGTGACGAGGAGATTAACATAACAGACAAGACACACGAAAGTTGTGAGTTGAGTTGTTCCTCCAAAACCCTAGCCACCATCTTCTTGATAGAGCCTTCCCGTGCGACTTGGTGGTAGCACACCAGCGTACGGTGTTCCTTCCCCGGATGTGTGGATACCATAAAGGCGCTACTGCATTGTTGTGCTTGAGTACGATCAACAATCTTGGCGAGAAACTAGATTGGTTGTTGGAGGAGACGATCGCTGCTGTGAATGATCGACTACGACCACTACATCAATGCACTCTTCGTTGGACCAGATTGCTCCAACTCTTCTTCTGCTGCACTGCGCGTCTGATGGTAATGATCTATGATCTCTTGCTTGCATGACATCCTGGTTTACCTTGTAGAATTTTTGAATTGTCAGCTAATGTAGCCTACCCGTATCCCAATAGCTAGAACCGTCCACTCCCATTGCCGTTTCCATTTTTTCCCTTCCCAGTAAGTTTCTTCCACTATAAGTCCTAGAACATATCATCGTCCCAAGCTTCGGTGCTCGTGCTCTGCTGAAGCACAATCATGTCCCGGTGAGCCAAGCCCTTTTTTTGACAAAGGGAACAAACCCTGCTTAAATGGAAAGGAAATAACAAGATTCTAGTGAGCCAAGCCCTCGACGTGCGCGTTAGCTTGCACCATTTGACTCACTAAATCAGCTCCTCACTTCCCTGTTCTTCTATTCCGGTATAGCGCTGGAATCAGGTCTCCTTCCTCATCTTTAGTGCTACGGCAACCGTGGAAGATCGTCATGCCCGGTGAGTCCTGGTCTACTCCATGTCCGGTTTAAGAATCGCCTTGTCTCACTAAGCCTCCTCACACCATCCATTTAAGGTATCGTCGCCTACACGGAGCTATCACTGTAGACCTCATTGTCTCCACCGCCGCCATCGACGTCAACACCTCTGGTGAGTTCTTGACCCCACTAGGTCAAATTCTCCATCTATGAGTCCCCCTGATGCTATGCATGCACTTCATTTCAACTAATTTCCACCAGGATGGTTTGTCACCGTGAAGCTTGCCACCACCACCACTGATCATCGTCGTCAAGCTGTCTCAGCTCTGCTCCAACCTGACTAACAACTTCCTCATGATTGTGGTAAGTTGCTAGAGCTTAAGCCCCCTTTAATTTGAGTAGTTTCGGGCTTGTATGCCATAATCGCTAGTAGAGCTAATGGTGTCACCGCGGGATATCACCGCTGGCTCGACTCAGGAAACCCTAGGGCCCTGAGCCATGCCTAATCACATTGTGATAGCACCCTAAGTCGATTTGAGCTTCAAGCCCCATTTGTCTTCTCCTCTAGCACAAATGCCAAGTTGACCTGAGGCTTTCCACCGCATCTCGCCATCATGCTACCGACTTCGCCCCGCGTGATTAAGTGTTAATTAGCTTTAAGTAATAGAGGTTAAAGATAATAAGTCTATGACATGTGAGACCACCCAAAAAGATTAACATAAATATAATTCAAATGTTTATAGTAAATGTGTCACTAACATGTGGGACTAGTCCCCACTTATAGAAACCTGCCTCTCCTATTTGAAAAAGCTCTGGCGACTCGCATGGGCGTCTAGCTCTCCCCTTGGCGCTCTTCTCGCCGGTGCCACTCCGGCACCGGAGGACTAATTGTCTCAGCTGACCCCCTTTTTTTCTCATCATGAAGACCTTGGAGCTTGACTTCAACCTGGGTTTGTCGCTCCAAAAATAGATCTGGAGTAGATTTGGCTCACCGGTGGTATTCTGGCCGGGCTGTGGCCTAAAGGAATTTATCCTAGTTGCTACCTTTAGCAGATCAAGATTTCGTCTGGAAGAGGAACTAGTCAGCATCGCGCTTCAAGCCTGCCTTGGTGGCAATGCTGGTGATTTCAAGGTAACCAAACTCTACTCCACGGGCTTTAAGTTCTCAGTCGCATCCAAAGATGTTGGGTTTTTGATCTACAACATCAAAAGGTTTTAATGTAAGGAATTTTCCATTTACTTCCACCTTTGGGGCAATGGTGGAGCTAACTGGCAGAAGGAATTCCATCAATGGACTGTGGAGCAAAACAAGGAGTGGACTACGGTTCAGAGGAGAAATAAATCCTTTGCGGAGGTGGTGAAGTTAGGTTCTTCGAAGGCGATCCCTCACCGCTCGGGTGCTAATTCAGTTCCCTTGAAAAACTCTAGGATAGTTCATTCGCAGATCAGTTCCTCACAACTGAACTCTACTTGGGTCCCAAAGAAGCCAGTCCAAAAGGATTCCCGATTTATTTTCGGTTCGAAAGCCAATTTAACCCAAAACCAGCCACCATTGCCCAGACTTCAGAATGCTGCCATCCCTCTTCCTCAGGCCGCGTCCAGTCGAAGACAATGATGCATCCGCTGTTTCTGCCTGGTCACTCTAGATGGAACTGCCGGAATGCCATCCGTTGCCGCACTTGCAGGGCTCTGGGGCATGTGGCGAAAAATTGCAAAGATCTTTTCTCCAAGCCTGGATTCATTCCTTCACCGTTCTTCTCACCTACAGTTAGAAACTGGGACTGGCAGGACAGAAGTGCAACACTTGGTTTTGAGGAACGGCTGAGATTGACTCGAACGTGCCACCTATACCTATCTTCACATCCCTTCGAGAATTTGGAACACATTCACTTCGACTTCCGCAGCAAGCTTCGGTTCCCCTGAGGCAACCCAGCCCCGTCGCTTCATCTGCCTCGCCCCCCAGTGCTCCCCTCGGTTCCCTCCTCCAACTGTCAAAGATTGGGCGATTATCCCCTTTGACCCAATGGCAAACTTTGAAGGGGATTTCGAACCTTTCCTCCCACGAGGGTATGATCTTCAGCATGTGGAGGGAAGGCACAGCCGGGCACGGGTCATCTGCGGCCGGGCACCCACCAACAATGAAGATTGGGCTATCGCGACCATCAACCCTATGCCGCCGGGTCAGGTACCATTTCCTAATGTGGAAGAGATTCTTTCTGAATTCCTGATTGGCGTCAGGAGACTCCGCATTCGTGGTATCCAACCATGCCCATTTGGCGCGGCGTATGTGAGGTTCAATAGTGTTCATGCTCGTGAAGCGATGATACAAGCTAGCCCGCATGCTTTTGAAGATGCCCACATCTCCTTCATTAAGCACAATGAGGGTATCAACTGGAAAGGTTTAACTTTCAATAGAGAATGCTGGATTATGCTAGTGGGACTCCCTTTGGACTTTGGAGCATAACCTACATCCAACAAGCCATTAATAGCTTTGGTCGGCTGTTGGTTTGGGAGAAAGACCTAACCAACCTTTCTCGCATTATCATAAAAGCCAGAGTCATTGATCTTAATCTGGTACCTAAAAGTATCCAGATCATGGATGGGGATGACTTCCAAAGTGAATCTTGGACAGTACCTTGTGAAATCATCGTTCAAAACATCCTGGACGCAGGACCCCCGGATGAAGACGAGCCACCTGAAGATGGCGGTAATCCTCATCGCCGCCACAACAACCCTGGAACCAACCACCACAGGAACTGGGTTTTGACAACCATTTCAACGTTGCCGCAGAGATGCAAGGTGATGCCCAAGGAGCGCCTAACAAAGCAACCCCAGCAGCACGTGCAGCATGGGCAAAATGATAACAATTGGAATCCCTGGCCGCCCCAGGATTTGGAAGCGCAACATCTAATTGAAGGGGGTCAGTTGGACCCCATGGTACCGTTGGCACAAAATGCATTTGCTCAGCCGGGTCAAGATAGCCTGGAGCTCTCGGATCAGGCACCATCTGTGGCATCTTCTTCGCTTTCGGTTAACTGCTCTGAGCTCACTGGACAACTTCACCTCTCTTCGTTGCCAATCCCGGACCTCAATATACCTATCCAGCTAGAAGGAGTCAATGTGCTGCCGGCAGGGCAGGCACAGGTAAACCTTGATTTGCAACTTGGACTCACATTGGTTCCTCACTGGGAGCTTCATGCTTCACACGCACACAGGGCTTTTTATGACACTTCCATCTGCACATCTTTGGAACCTCAGACTTGGGCTCAAAACTCCTCTTCAAAGTCTGACACAACTCTACAGTCGGTGGTGAACATCCCTTCCAATTGGACGGAGTTCTTTTCTTCATTGCTATTGTCACCAGAAAAATTCATAGTGGCAAAAGACATTTCATCATCAGGCATGTGGGAATTCATATCACAATCTTCGAAAAACCATGGGAGGTGTAATCCTCTAGCCTTACCAGACAGATGCCCAACGACTCTATAGGATCCTAAATTGAAGAAGAAGAGCCTGAAGTCCTCCTCTAGGCAACATACTTCTTCAGTTGAAGAAGAAGAGGGAACTAATTCCGCATTTGAAGCATTGAGCTCTCCTACCTCTCCAGTAAGGGGGTTACCTTTAACTCCACTTCGCACTAGCTCGGAGGAGCGCCCTAAAACGAAAACACCCAAAAGGGCTATCTCTCTGGTAGAGACAGAAGTACGCAGAAGCACAAGGATTAAGGCACTCAAAGATGGTTACATGCATAAGCCTAGCACTGTCAAGCAATCCCTTCTACAAGAAGTGCCCCCGCCCTTGCTTTCAACCAAGATTATCAAGAACCTATGTTTGGACCACTGCAAGATGGCACCGGAGGATGTCAATGACACAAAGCTAAAAAAAAAACCCCTCAAAGATAGGAAGGAGGAGGTCCAGCATGCTCCTAATGACAAGAGCAACTAGCGCCGAGAGAAGTGGGGGTACGTGTTGCAGAAGCACTTGCGTGGGTGCTATCTGTAGCAATGCTGTAGTTTCTGTGTCTGCTCCCTTAGGGTTTAAAACTTTGGGTACTTTAACTGTTGGTTTCTGTCTTTGTTCTGTAACTCTTTTGGGTATGTTTTGGACTCCGTTGTACTCTGCCAGTGTAACTTGCGGTTGCTGGCCTCTAGGTAGGATTTCATCCGGTTCTAGATGACTAAACAGTGGAAAATCTTATCTTGGAACGTCAGAGGACTTAACTCTGACAAGAAATGGAGGGATATTCGCAACAAGATTGATGAAAGTAAATGTCACATTTTGTGCTGTCATGAAACTAAAAGAAAAAGTCTGGACAAGGCGTTTCTTGCTTACTGTCGGGACCCAGAATTTCGATTCTGGAACCCTCTGTGTATAATGCACTAGTCCAGGATCACGCTAGTGCACACAGGGTTAACATAGGTAAATATCGATCCACACAAGCGATAAATAAAGTAAACGATTAGTTTGAATAACAAATAAGGGTTTTGACCTTATGATCGAGTTTACACTTATTAAGCCACGCAGGGCTAACAGAGAATAAAGCAGCAGCGGAACGGAAATAACTCCAGCGTAGATCCCACCAATTCACCACAGTAACCGATCGATCCGCACTTAACGATCAGCAACCTTCGCGAACTCCTCCTCAAAGCGTGAGACTCCTCCTCTTCTGTAGGTTTGGCGCAAGTTTTACAACAAGCGTGAGTACACAACCGTACTCGCAAATCATACCACAGAATGCAATTTATAGATGCAGGCTTATTCCAAAAGAAAGCCTTCTGTGGTTCTTTTGCATAAAGGCAACATTTGCAATTTGATACGAATAATAGATTGAAAGCAATATTCAAAAAAAATAGATAATATTAATTTAGCAGTTGTTTCCACAAAGACACACAGCTAAACAGATTATTTCACATAGCCATATGATTGAGGTCACACAGCTCCCATCCCAACATTTTATGAAAACTACCCTCGTGTGAAATCCCGAGCATGTCCATGACCATGACGCGCTATTCGAATAGATTGTTTAACACTCTGCAGAGGTTGTACACTTTACCCACAAGATACAACTAGTGTAGCAAGCACTAATCATAACAAAACAGTTCAGAAACTTCATCTCAAACATTGACATTCCCGATGTGTTTTCCCACTATACCAGCTCACATAGAATTAGTATAACACACACCGCTGGACAGGGAAGCGGCGAACCGTCCCGCGATGCAACCACCAAGTAGTCACACCTCCACCTGTCACACACACCTAACCTATCCACCTGAACATCAATGCCGAGAATCCATAACTTACTAAGTTAGGCCCGTCCCATACCAGGCATGTGGTCGTACAGTAAGGCTCAGTTCAATGGCGCACAAAGTTAAGTCTTAATTGACCAAGGCAAGACTTCCATATTCTAACTAAGTCGCAAAGATTATCAAACCCAAGAACACAGCTTCCACCATATCACACAGCTTCCACCACTTGCCTCAGTCTAAATCCTTTACCACCCAGTTGGTTTTAGTGCAACACATGCCATCACGTAGTAATAACACATAGCACACAGTTTTACACAAAGTTCGATAGTCACTTAGTCACATTTAATAATTGCAACTTTCATGTGATGTGAGACTCGTAGCATGGCTAAGCAATTGTACTCGCATGTAACCAAACCACGTTGGTGCTACAATATTACCAACTAATAAACCAATCTAGGGTGACAAGGAATTATGACATACAAAGTCAAGGGGTGATAACAAATTGGATAATAACTATGCCGAGAGCATTTAAATAAATAATTAAAGTAGAATGCAATACTTTAACACAAATTAATTTGAAAACTGGGTTCAAGATGATCAAAGGTATGACTTGCCTTGGAAAAGGTCTATGTACTGGTCTTGATCTTGGGTTGCTCTTTCTTCAACGAAATTCCCCGACGAATCGACGTCTACTCGCAAATGAAACAAATAAACAAAACAAATAAATAACAGAGGCAAAACAAGCTCCAAAAATTAAATACAAATTTTAGATAAATAGAGCTCGAATTTAGATAAATTTATAAATTTGAATGGGCTCAAACGGAGTTAGGATGCAAAAGTTATGGCCTCTTGAAGTTTTTAATCTAAAAGAAACCCTAATTTAGATTTTCTAGAATTTCCAAATTATTTCTCTAAAGAAAAATCGGATTAATGCGCAATGCTGACGTCAGCAAGGAATTTCTGAAATAAAAGAAATAAAAAGAATGTACTGACATGTGGGACCCACATGTTAGTCTCACGGTCCACGGTAGACTAAGTCTACCGAACTGGCTCACGGGATTAAGTTTGGACCGCCACGCGTACGCCCACGTGGATGCTGACGGGGCTCCACGCGGTTGCCACGAGGGCGTCGGGCTGAGGTGGCTAGCGGAGGTGGCAGTGACGTGGACGACAACAAGAGCGGCGGCGCTCGGATCCCGACGGTCTCGGCGAACGGTGGCTCGCCGGCGGCGACGAGTGGCACCAGGAGGTAGAGGGTGAGATGGTGATCACAATGGGGGTCTCACACGTGCTTGGGGACAACCCAGATGATCGACGGCGATGATTAGGTGGAGGTTGGTATACGGGCGCGACAGATCTGGGGCTCCGGTGGACTTGCGGCGAAACCGGGGTCACCGGGAGGTAGCCCTTGTTCTTGCGAACTCGGAGAAGGCGACGGCGAGGCTTGGGTGGCTTTGACGGCGACGAACGAGCTCAACGGAGTTGCAGCGGCACAAAGGTCTTCTTCGGTGATTTCCGGCGGCTAGGGTTCCGAGCTAGGGCGCTGGTGGCTGGGGAAGGGATGCGGAAGCCGAGGGATGCCCCTCCTTTTGTACACGGCCGCCAGGAGGAGTCCGTGACGGAGACGGCGAAGATGGATCCGTGCGGCGGCGGGGATATGGAAAGAGGAGTCCGGGAGGTTGACGATGCTGACGCGGCAAACGGGGGTCCACATGGCGGCGGGTGTGGCTCGGACAAGGCCGCGTCGCACACGACTTCGCGGACGCCGACAGGTGGGACCGGGAGCGCGCGCGGGAGGAGAGAGGCGGAGGTGGGCTGCGGGAGTTTTGGGCCAGAAGCGGCGGGGAAAAGGGCCGGGGTTTAGGAATAGGAATGGGTTTAGGCCCAAGGAATTATCTGAGATTAATAATAGCTTTTCTATTTTAGAAAATACCAGAAAAATCAAATAAGCAATAGAAAATAGCAAATGAACTCAGAAAAATTCTAGAAAAAAGTAAAAAATATATCTGAGCACATAGAACCCAAATAAAATAGTTTTGGCTAATGTTCATGTTGGGATTATTCACATTAAATATTTTTGATTGGAAAGTCCAATATTAAGCTTTTGAATTTAAATTAAAAAAAAATCCAAATGGTGAATTTTTCCCTACTAACTATTTAAATGATTTTTAAGCTCAGAAAATTAGGATGTTACAAACCTCCCCACCTTAAAGGAATCTCGACCCCGAGATTCAGGCTAGCTAGAGAAAAGGCTAGGAAACTCGGCTTTCAGCTCTTCTTCCAGTTCCCACGTTGCTTCTCCTTCTGAGTGGTTGCTCCACTGAACCTTGCAAAAACGAATAGTCTTGCTTCTAGTGTGGCGCTCTGCGACATCCAAAATCTTGACTGGCTGCTCCTTGTAGGAAAGATCATCTTTTAAATCAATCGATTCCAACGGGGCTTGCTCTTCTGGCACACAAAGATACTTCTTCAATTGCGAGACATGAAAGACATCATGCACTCCTGCTAACGACTGCGGTAGCTCCAACTGATAAGCAACTTCTCCACGGTGTTCTAAAATCTTGAACGGACCAACATACCTAGGGGCAAGCTTCCCTTTGGCATGAAACCTTTTGACACCTCTGAGCGGGGTAACTCAAAGATAGACGAAATCCTCGGGTTCAAAACTGAGATCACGGCGATGATTATCAACATAGCTCTTCTGCCTGGACTGAGCTATCTTCAATCTTTCTCTTATCATGGCCACTTGCTCTTCTGCTTCTTGGATGATGTCGGACCGACATCGAACGCTCATTTGTTTCACCAATTCAACGGGGTTCGGCAGGCACGGCCATACAAAGCTTCAAACGGTGACATTTGCAGACTAGCTTGATAACTGTTGTTGTACGAGAATTCTGCATATGGTAAACTCTTATCCCATCGGGTAGCATTAGCTAGAGCACAAGCTCTCAGCATATCTTCCAATATCTGATTAACTCTTTCAGTCTGTCCATCTGTCTGTGGATGATACGCGGTACTGAAATTCAGATGGGTACCCAATGCTTCATGCAAACTCTGCCAAAAACGAGAGGTGAACTAAGATCCTCGATCTGATACTATCTTCTTGGGCACACCGTGCAAGCTGACAATTCTGTCCATGTACAACTCCGCAAGGCGATCTCCTGAGTACGTGGTTTTGACTGGCAGGAAATGGGCGACCTTGGTTAATCGATCGACTATTACCCAGATCGAATCGTAACCCAATTGGGTCTTCGGTAAGCCAGTAATGAAATCCATTCCGATCTCTTCCCACTTCCACTCTGGAATTTTCAGCGGTTGCAACAAACCTACTGCTCTCTGGTGTTCTGCCTTTACTCTCTGACAGACGTCGCACAGGGCAACGAACTCTGCGACTTCTCGCTTCAAATTGGGCCACCAAAATTTAGTCTTAATATCCTGGTACATTTTGGTACTTCTAGGGTGAATCGAATACTTTGAGTCATGGGCTTCCTTTAAGATTAGCTGCCTTAGACCATCGATACCTGGTACATAGATACGAACATTAATCCAGAGTATGTCTTGATCATCCTTGGTAAAATCTTTGAATTTCCCTTCTGCCATTTTGACCTTGATGTCTGACAACACAGGATCCTTTGGTTGCGCTTCACGAATCTGCTTCTCCAGGGTAGACTGTACCTTCAAATTGGCTACAAATCCTTCGGACACAACTTCTAACTTTAGCTTCTGAAATTCTTCATACAGTTTTGGGCAACTTTCCTTTACTTCCAAAGCATTGTAGTAACTCTTACGACTTAGAGCGTCCAGAACTCACGTTGGCTTTTCGAGATGGTAGTGGATTCCAAGATTATAATCCTTGATCAATTCTAACCATCTTCTCGCCTCATGTTCAAATCATTGGGTGAAGATGTACTTGTGCTCTTATCATCCTGTAGACTTCACAATGACACGATGAGGTAGTGACGCCAAATCTTTAAAGCATGCACTACGGCTAATTCCGGATCATGAGTAGGGTAATTCTCCTCGTGAGGTCTCAACTGCCTTGACGCATAAGCGACAGCTCTTCCTTCTTGCATCAGGACGCATCCTAATCCTTGACGCGAAGCATCACAATAGATATCGAAATCCTTGCGAACATCTGGCAAAATCAGCACTGGGGCTGAAGTCAAACGCTTCTTCAATTCTTGAAAACTTTCTTCACAGGTTGGAGTCCAAGTGAACTTTTTCTCTTTTTTCAACAATTGCGTAAGAGGCTTAGCAATTGATGAGAATCCTTCGATAAAACGGCGGTAATAACCCGCCATTCCCAAGAAACTGCAAATCTGTGTTACGGTTTTGGGCTGCTCCAAATGTAACACTGCTTTGACTTTACCGGGGTCAACTGCTACTCCCTCGGCTGTCATCACATGCCCAAGGAAATCAACTTCCTTCTTCCAAAAATCACACTTACTGAACTTGGCATACAACTGATGCTCTCTGAGCTTTTCCAAGACTATCCTTAAATGTTCGGTGTGTTCTTCCTCCGACTTGGAGTACACTAGAATATCATCAATGAACACAACTACGAACTTGTCCAAATATTCCATGAATACTTTATTCATCATGTTCATGAAGTATGTAGGGGCATTAGTCAGACCAAAGGACATGACTAAGAGAACTCATAATGTCCATACCGCGTTGAGAAAGCGGTCTTTGGTATATCCTTAGGACAAATCTTTAGTTGGTGGAAACCTGATCGCAGGTCGATCTTTGAGAACACTCCGGCTCCTTTCATCTGATTAAACAGATCATCTATCCGGGGTAGTGGGTACTTGTTCTTGATAGTAACTTCGTTGAGCGAACGGTAATCAATACACATTCTCATACTTCCATCTTTCTTCTTGACAAACAACACTGGCGCTCCCCATGGCGACGAACTAGGTCTCACGAAACCTTTCTCAAGAAGTTCCTCTATCTGCTTCTTCATCTCTACCAATTCATCGGTTGGCATCCGATAAGGTCTCTTTGAAATTGGTGCTGTCCCCGGCACTAGGTCGATGACAAACTCGATATCACGATCCGGTGGCATTCCTGGTAACTCCTCGGGAAACACATCTGGATATTCACTGACGACTGGTACTTCTTCTAAGGAGAGGGTCTTAAGACTGTTCACTATCAGATGTCCATCATGAACTGAGGTGGTTAGAAATTCCACCTTGTTTCCCTTGGTATCCTCGACTGTTACAGCTCTTCGGCCACAATCTAACACGGCTTTGTGCTTGGATAACCAATCCATGCCGAGAATGACATCTAGGGTTTGGGTATCTAGAACAATTAGGTTGGCCAAAAACTCAACTCCAGCTATGAGTAACTTAGCTCCTAAACATTCCACCCTAGTGCTTAGCTCTCCTCTAGGCGACTGGACTAACAGAGTATGCTTAAGATGCATAACTTCTAAATTATTCTTGGCTGCAAACATTCCAGAAACAAACGAATGCGAAGCTCCAGAATCAAATAAAACTGATGCAGGTACTGAGTTAACCAGAAACTTACCCAGTACGACGTCCGGTGATTCCTGGGCTCCTTCCAGAGTGACGTGGTTGACACGGCCTCTGATCACGGACTGTGGTGCTCCTTCAGCTTGACCAGTAACTTGTGAAGCTCCTTGGTTGCTACCTGGCGTTGGCGTCTTGGATGGAGTAGCTCCAAGGTTAAAACGTACTGGAGTGATCGTTCCCCTTTGCGGACACTAGTTGGCAAAATGTCCTGGCTTACGACAGGCATAGCAGACTTTTGGCCCGCTTTGCTGATTGCTTCCCGGGTTGGGGTTGACAGGCGCAGGGTTGCGGAAGTTCTGGGCAGCTGGACGGGGTGCTGAAGTTGGTGCAGGTACTCTGAACGAAGTCTGGGGTGGAAACCGGTTGAACTGTGACGGCACTGTTCTTGCCCTCTGCTGTGATTGCTGGTTCCCCTGCTGAGCCATCCAGCGTTTGCGGTTATCTTCCAGTTCCTTGCATTTGTCCTCTAAGACAAAGGCTTTATTGACCAGCTCCTGGAAATCAAGGAAAGTATGGGCAATTAGACTGACTTGCAGTCCAGTGTTTAGCCCCTTCAGAAAGCGACTATGGCGAGCCTTGTTTGTGGCTACATCTTCTGCTGCATAGCGAGCTAGCTGAGAAAACTTGTTGAGATAGTCAGACACTGATATAGCTCCCTGCTTGAGAGCGCGGAACTCATCCTTCTTCAGGTCGATAATGCCTTCCGGTACATGATACTGGCGAAATGCTGCAGAAAATTCCTCCCATGTGATATCCTGTGGCGTCTCATGCGCGGCACAGAAGTTCTCCCACCATTCAGCGGCTATGCCCTCCATCTGGTGAGTGGCATACAGGACCTTCTCACGGTCACTGCACTGAGTAATCAGCATCTTCCTTTCGATGACCCGAAGCCAATCATCTGCCTCTACTGGGGATACGTGTCCGGAGAATGTTGGTGGACGGGTTCTCATAAACTCCGCAAGTTTAGATGGTCCATGGTGACCATGAGCAGCTGGGGCTCCATGCTGTTGATTGTTGTTGTTGTTGACCTGGTTGCTCATAGCTTGCATCTGATTCATCATGGTATTCATCAGTTGAGTATGTGCTGCCATGAAGCTCCAAAGTTTTGCAAGTCAATTGGGGGTGCTTGTGGAGGAACGACTTCTGTGGCTGGTTGCTCATTGTTCCTCAGCGCTGGAGTGCCGGAACCACTAGCAGCAGTCTGACGAGTTTGAACTATCTAGCGAAGCTCCATGGGTTAGATAAGGTAGCAAGCACAAGATAAGTTAAAAACTAAGTAAGGGGGTAGGTTAAACCCAACGAAACACAGCTCAAGAACTCAAACGAAATACTTTCATTAATTGGGGTCTTAGCATGGCTGCAACAAATGCCTAAGGGTCTTTGCAGCTCATACTCGCACACAAAAGAAACAACGACCTAAGCACACAAAACTATCGCCTAAAGGGCGACTTACTAAACTGAAACTGGCTAAGCCTGAAAGACCGAAACTGAGACAACTACTCGAGAAAGCCTCCACAACCGCGGTGGCGCTCCTGACGGCTGTAGACTCGGAAGTGAGCCAGCATCTTAGCAAACTGATCCTGATGCCTCGGGCGGTGCAAAGCAGAACAGCGCCCTCAGTGCACTGGCTCAAGCAGGTTCCTCTGGCTCTGCATCTTCCTCTAGCTCGACTGGGCCTTCCTCCGGATCTTCTTCGGAATCCTCTTCAGGGTCTTCCTCTTCTTCTGGAACCTGGTCATAGAGAATCTCTTGCAGAGTGGCGACCTTCTCTTCAGCTCTCTGCAACACCTCATAGACATGATCCAACTCTGTAATAGTCCTCTCCAATGCTTCCTCCTAGGCAGCTGCAAACTGGGCGAGGTGCTCTATCCTTCTGTAGATGGGTAGCGTGCTGGCAAGTCTACGGCTGCAGCTCTGGGGTGGTAACGGAAGACGGTGTCTTGGAGCTCCCGTGCATAGATGTTGCAGATACGTAGCATGGCCAAGTGCGACAACCCCTGGATACCTTCCAGCCAAGTGATCTTCCTCACAGAGATGTGCAAAGGTCGGCTTGCCTTGTCGTTCCTCCTGGCGTAGATCGTCAGGCGACATATCACTCCACGGTTTTGTCCATTCACAGTCCAGTTGTTGCCGACGTACAACAGACGATCAAAGCCTCCAAGAACTTGTAACAGCTTCCAAAGCTCGGCGGCATATCCTCCTGTGTGTTCACCATAACTCTGGAGACGAGGCATCTGTTAAGACAGACGAAGAGGGTAAGAGCAACTTTAAAACAGCAGGGAGAGAAAAGATTATAGCAAAAGTTGAGTCGAGAGAGATAAGAGAAGAGTTAAGCAATTATCTAGTCTTGCAAGTTAATTTTTCCTTTAGAAAATAGTTTGGACACTCTAAAGACGGCCAATCTAACTAAGGTCAAGACCTACAGTCAGTATGGCTCTGATACCACCTCTGTCGGGACCCAGAATTTTGATTCTGGAACCCTCTGTGTATAATGCACTTGTAACACCCTGGCTATTTGGAAGCCAGAATGCTACCTAAGGATCTAGCATGCAACCTTATATTGGAATAATTTTCAACAATAAATCATCAACAAAGCTAAACAGTTCAACATCAAACGAAACATGAACGGAAACGTAATAATGGATCCATTTAGATAATTCTATCAACAGATAATCAATGAACTTAAACAGTTATTTAAACGAACTCAACGATAGAGAAGGAGTCATCCCAAACTGAATTTATTTATTACACCATCAATTAATGAAAGAAGAATAGTGATAGTTCTGTTATTGAAACTAAAGCAAGTGAAGTGTGTTGAGTAGTGCTTGTCTACTCCTCCCAAGAGAAACTTCATCAACGATCACCTAAAATAAATAAATAAACAAGGCAAGGGTGAGTCCACGACTCAGCAAGTACAATGGCTAATAGAATAGGCAATCAATATGAATAAGACAATCTCGTCACCATTTCGGAACATACAACAAGTGATAATTTATGTTGATATGAGATGAATGCTCAAAATCAAGGAATTTGGACTGCACACATGCATATACTGCAGATAGCCGTGATACACCCGTCGGTGTTCACTCGAGCCCGCATCTTAACAAAAATACGGGATCCACTTCCGTATGAAGAATGTTTCATACGGTGTCCAACACGCCCATCCCGAATTAATGGGACTTGCGCACCCATCACGGAATTGATGGGCTCTCGCGCGCACCCATCCTGGAATTGATGGGCTCACTCATCCACTCCGTGGATGGTAAATGACAATGAATGCATGAAATGACTTATCGAATGAATAATGACATCATCTCCAATCATGGATTCAACACATAAGAAATATCATAGACAATTCATCATCTGTTGTGTCATAAGGCATCACAACACAATCACATAAACATTCATCAATCACAAGCAATAAGATAGCAATGCACTTGCCTTCCGCGATGCGACGCGTTAACCGAAAAAGGTGATACTCCTAAAATCGAGGCTTCACCGCCTAAACAAGTAAAATAATTTCAATAAGAACAAAATGTACCCAGCACTACTAATCAACGTTCTACAACGCTTCCACGGTGACTCAAGACTTAACTACAAAGCCTAATCTGAAATATCGACAAATCAGTCACAACCGATACAGGACAGCAGCACGGTGAAAATCATATCTAATGATCTGGAACTCGAAATGAGGTGAATCCAATTTCTGTGGATTCATAATTAACATATCTAAAATTCTCAAGTTGACAAGATAGACCAATTCGGCCAAATTAATATGCTATTGAACAGATGAACTTTCAGAACAGAAATCTGCCCTAAAGAACAAATAGTAATTACTAAATCGATCAAAACTTTTAATCTACAACTCCGAATTAAGTGTTCTTTACCAATCTAGAAAGGTTACGAAAAATTCAACAATAACCTAGTTGGGTGGAATCTCTGATTTTTCCTTTAAGTTAATCTTATTCTTAGAGACAAATTGACAGTTCATTATTATCAGAGTTCTGGACAGCAGAGGTAAAATGACCATAACTTTTGATCCGTAAATCGGATTCAAGTGTTCTTTGCGGTCACTGAAAACTAAGAACATTATCTACAACTTTCTAGGAGATGGAAACCCCCAATTCGGAATCTAACAATCCCTTAAATAATAAACAAGACGACTGCAGAATCTCGTCAGGATTTCGGGACAGCAGCACTAAAATCAACATAACTTTTTAACCGTAACTCGGAATTGAGTGATCTTTGCGGCTACTGAAAGATAACGACGGATCCCACATAACTCTAGGAGATGGGATCCTCAAATTCTGCATCTAAATACACGAAATTACCCACGCAACAATCTGGACAGATTCAAAATTAATGCTGACAGACTTTGATTCAAACGATTCTAATCGGAAACACTTCTACGATTAAACAAACAACAACAACCGACATTCGTTACCCTTGGAGAACCGCTAGAGATCACTGATCAAAACCCCTGAAGAAGATCTCCTCTTCTCCTTTCCCCTTTCCTCCTCCTTGTGGCCGGCTAGCTACAGGAGAACTCGAAGAGATGGTAGCAATGGAGTTTGAGGGGGGAGGGGAAAGGATACTGTAGCGCGCACTGTAGCGGCGGCGCTACTGTAGCTACAGTACCCCAAGCTAGGGTTTCCTCTTCTTTTATAGGTGGCCGGCCCTTCTAGGGCCTCCTGGGCCAAGGCCCGAGGCCCAGGTTGGTGAAAAACTGCATAATCCCCCTTTTCCTGATGTCTAAATCTCTGTTGGATACTTCCTTTGCAAGAATAAATCTGAGGTATTACATTCTACCCCCTTAACATGATTCGACCCGAATCTACACAATCGATCTACCCAAAAGAAAATTGGCGATGGAATTTTGACAACGATAAACATGTATCCGCCGTTAACAAATCTGATATCGCTCTTGAAGGCGAGGCTCTAACTCCCAAGTGGCCTCTCTCCTAGACTAATGAGACCACAACAACTTGACGTAAACCAACGCCCGCCTTAACACTCGCCCTTACATTTCGGTACACTCATCGAACGAGACTCAAAGGTAAGATCCGACTCAATGATTAACGCCTTTAACGAAACCCCAAGCTTTGAATTGCTTAGCTACACTCTTAGCATCGAACATAACAGACGTATGCGCACGTCGCGATGGACCCAAGACGGTCAAAGCGATATACCAACTTCCTAATTTCTACAACTATCAAACGAACCAACACACTTGGATCAAACTCCCCTTTCGTACAAGAACACAAAACAAAAGTCCAGAACCACCCCTCGGTACACGTCCGTGCGTCCAGTGCCAGCACATATGCCATGTCGTATGTCCACTTCAGGACCACACGCGCCATGCGCCATATGCCCATGCCCTGTCCCACACGCGCCATGCAACAAGGTGGATGATAAAAACAAACTCTTCATCTTACGAGGGTCGCCTCCTTTAAACAAGAATGCACAACATAAATGGTTCTTAAACCACTGATTCACAAAGAGAATCCAACTAGAAATAGAGAGTTCTCATCGTAACCACGCAATACTAATTCTCCAATAAAAGGGCAGTTTACGATTGAATACCACAAAGCCAAAGGAGAAACCACTCGAATAACCAAACCAAATACCTCATTTGGTTTGCCCGAATTGGAAAGACTCAAACATGCCAAGAAAGTACCAACCCAAAGTGCGGAAGATACAATGATGACCAAAACTCAAACAAGAAACAAGAAAATGCTTCACCCCCGAGGAAACATTTTTTTCGCATCTGCATTTTTAGAAAATAAATCTCTCTCGAATCTTGGAATTGAATTCATCGCTACCACACGAGCTTAAACCTAATAATTAAATATCCTCAAATTATACTCAATCTGAAATACATCATCCACACCATAGTGGGAAGACTCTATCAAATCCACCGAATACTCTAGGCAACTCATTCTATCGATGAAATTAATTTGATAGAAGGCACACAAAGCACCACAAAAAAAATAGATTCCATGCAATCATATTACCTCCAACTTCCAAGAACAACAACTCAAAATCCCCAGTGCACACGCTTATGTACTACACCCGAAGGGTTCTATCAATGATCATTCTACTTCTCAGGAACAACCATTATCTAATTTGTATATTTCTTTACACATAAACATTGGGTGACCAGAGGTCTAGCACAAAATGTAAAGCCCAAATTTAACCTCCAAGACCTCTACAATGAATTTCTCTTATATCTGATAGTGAAATCATCGGATTAAATCTCTAATATCCCCACAAACCTAACATACTCACTCATTGGCATCATCAGGAATCATCCACACATTATCGTAATACCTTCCAATTGCGTTACTCAATAAAATTGATCAAGGTTTTCATACCTTCGATAATCCCCAACCTTTCAACATGAATTGAAGTCCTCGAAAGCAGGCGTAGACTCCTCCTCTTCTGTAGGTTTGGGCGCAAGTTTTACAACAAGCGTGAGTACACAACCGTACTCGCAAATCATACCACAGAATGCAATTTATAGATGCAGGCTTATTCCAAAAGAAAGGCTTCTGTGGTTCTTTTGCATAAAGGCAACATTTGCAATTTGATACGAATAATAGATTGAAAGCAATATTCAAAACAAATAGACAATATTAATTTAGAAGTTGTTTCCACAAAGACATACAGCTAAACAGATTATTTCACATAGCCATATGATTGAGGTCACACAGCTCTCATCCCAATATTTTATGAAAACTACCCCTCGTGTGAAATCCCTGAGCATGTCCATGACCGCGGACGCGGCTATTCGAATAGATTGTTTAACACTCTGCAGAGGTTGTACACTTTACCCACAAGATACAACTAGTGTAGCAAGCACTAATCATAACAAAACAGTTCAGAAACTTCATCTCAAACATTGACATTCCCGATGTGCTTTCCCGCTAAACCAGCTCACGGAGAATTAGTATAACACACACCGCTGGACAGGGAAGCGGCGAACCATCCCGCGATGCAACCACCAAGTAGTCACACCTCCACCCTGTCACACAGCCTAACCTATCCACCTGAACATCAATGCTGAGATCCATAACTTACTCGTTAGGCCCGCCCCATACCGTGCATGTGGTCGCATAAAGAAGGCTCAGTTCAATGACGCACAAAGTTAAATCCTTAATTGACCAAGGCAAGACTTCCATATTCTAACTAAGTCGCAAAGATTATCAAACCCAAGCACACAGCTTCCACCATATCACACAGCTTCCACCACTTGTCTCAGTCTAAATCCTTTACCACCTAGTTGGTTTTAGTGCAACACATGCCATCACGAAGTAATAACACATAGCACACAGTTTTACACAAAGTTCGATAGTCACTTAGTCACATTTAATAATTGCAACTTTCATGTGACCAATTGTACTCGCATCTAACCAACCCACGTTGGTGCTACAATATTACCAACTAATAAACCAATCTAGGGTGACAAGGAATTATGACATACAAAGTCAAGGGGTGATAACAAATTGGATAATAACTATGCCCAAAGCATTTAAATAAATAATTAAAGTAGAATGCAATACTTTAACACAAAGTAATTTGAAAACTAGGTTCAAGATGATCAAAGGTATGAATTGCCTTGGAAAAGGTCTATGTACTGGTCTTGATCTTGGGGTGCTCCTTCAACGAAATTCCCCGACGAATCGACGTCTACTCGCAAACGAAACAAATAAATAACAGAGGCAAAACAAGCTCCAAAAATTAAATAAAAATCTCAGCTAAATAGAGCTGGAATTTAGATAAATTTAGAAATTTGAATGAGCTCAAACAGAGTTAGGATGCAAAAGTTATGGCCTCTTGAAGTTTTTAATATAAAAGAAACCCTAATTTAGATTTTCTGGAATTTCCGAATTATTTCTCTAAAGAAAAATCGGATTAATGCGCAATGCTGACGTCAGCAAGGAATTTCGGAAATAAAAGAAATAAAAAGAATTTACTGACATGTGGGACCCACATGTCAGTCTCACGGTCCACGGTAGACTAAGTCTACCGAACCGGCTCACGGGATCAAGTTTGGACCGCCACGCGTACGCCCACGTGGATGCTGACGGGGCTCCACGCGGCTGCCACGAGGGCGTCGGGCTGAGGTGGCTAGCGGAGGTGGCAGTGATGTGGACGACAACAAGAGCGGCGGCGCTCGGATCCCGACGGTCTCGGCGAACGGCGGCTCGCCGGCGGCGACGAGTGGCACCAGGAGGTAGAGGGTGAGATGGGGATCACAACGGTGGTCTCACACGTGCTTGGGGACAACCCAGATGACTGGCGGCGATGATTAGGTGGAGGTTGGGCCACGGGCGCGACGGATCTGGGGCTCCGGTGGACTTGCGGCGAAACCGAGGTCACCGGGAGGTAGCCCTCGTTCTTGCGAACGCGGAGAAGGCGACGGCGAGGCTTGGGTGGCTTTGACGGCAACGAACGAGCTCAACGGAGTTGCGGCGGCACAAAGGTCTTCTTTGGCGATTTCTGGCGGCTAGGGTTCCTAGCTAGGGCGCTCGCGGCTGGGGAAGGGATGCGGAAGCCGAGGGGTGCCCCTCCTTTTATACACGACCACCAGGAGGAGTCCGTGACGGAGACGGCGAAGATGGATCCATGTGGCGGCGGGGATAAGGAAAGAGGAGTCCGGGAGGTTGACGATGCTGACACGGCAAACGGGGGTCCACATGACGGCAGGTGTGGCTCGGACAAGGCCGCGTCGCACACGACTTCGCGGACGCCGACAGGTGGGACCGGGAGCGCGCGCGGGAGGAGAGAGGCGGAGGTGGGCTGCGGGAGTTTTGGGCCGGAAGCGGTGGGGAAAAGGGCCGGGGTTTAGGAATAGGAATGGGTTTAGGCCCAAGGAATTATCTGAGATTAATAATAGCTTTTCTATTTTAGAAAATACCAGAAAAATCAAATAAGCTATAGAAAATAGCAAATGAACTCAGAAAAAATTCTAGAGAAATCTAAAAAATATATCTGAGCACATAGAACCCAAATAAAATAGTTTTGGCTAATGTTCATGTTGAGATTATTCACATTAAATATTTTTTATTGGAAAGTCCAATATTAAGCTTTTGAATTTAAATTCAAATAAATCCAAATGGTGAATTTTTCCCTACTAACTATTTAAATGATTTTTAAGCTCAGAAAATTGGGATGTTACACTAACTTTTGTCCCACTCGATTCAACAAGTTCGAGTTCCTTCCATCATCTGGGCTTCAGGGGGGCTACTCGTAGCTTGGACTGACACCATGTTCACAAGGAGCAACATGATTAAGAATGAGTTCTCCTTCTCTATTGATTTCTCTTCGGTTCACTCGGGCCAAACTTGGACTCTCCTAAACATTTACGTCCCTCCCAGAGCTGACAGTAAAAGGGAGATTTCTTGATTGGTTTGCCAACTTTAACATGCAACCCAACCTTGATTATCTTTTGGTGGGGGACTTTAATTTTATTCGAGCACCCTCGGATAGAAACAAGCTGGGTGGAAATATCAGTGACATGCTTCGGTTCAATGCTGCCATCAGCTACCTCGGCCTGGTCGAACTGCCGTTAAAAGGCAGAACCTACACCTGGAGCAATATGCAAGCAGTCCCTCTCCTGGAAAAACTAGATTGGTTTTTCACCTCCAACAGCTAGACTACACATCACCCGAACACTTTTGTCTCACCTCTGGCCAAATCTTCCTCTGAACATGTTCCCTGTGTGATTCAGATCAACTCCTCCATCCCCAGATCCAACATCTTCAGATTCGAGAATCACTTGCTGGAACACAATGAATTCGACAGTCTCGTTAATCATATTTGGCAACAACCAGTTCGTGCCACTCACCCGGGCAGACGGATCAATCAAAAATTCAAAAACCTTAGGCGCGCACTCAAAAGCTGGTCTAAACAGACTTCAAATCTGTGGACAACCATTAACAACACTAACGAGGTCATCTTTTTTCTGGACACTCTAGAAGAATTCAGAGCGCTCTCCACTCAGGAATGTAATGCTAGGGAACTTTTAAAAGGGCACCTAAGTCGCCTTTTAAAACTGCAACACATCTACTGGAAACAAAGAGGAGCTTTAAACTGGGCAAAGCTGGGGGATTGAAATACCAAATTTTTCTATGCCAGAGCTACAATCCGTTATCGCACAAATTACATTTCAGTCCTCCGAGATACATCAGGCAATGAGGTCACAAGTCATCAAGACAAAGCAAACCTTGTTTGGGAGGCTTACAAGGACCGATTAGGTACTTCAGCAGCACCCCACTTACATTTCAACCTTGCAGATCTCATCCGACCGCACCAGCAGCTGGATTGGATGGAAGATCTTTTCTTGCATCAGGAGATGGATGAGGTAGTTAAATTACTGCCTCCGGATAAGTCGCCAGGACCAGATGGCTTTAATGGACAGTTTTTCAAAAAATGTTGGAACATCATAAGACATGAATTCTACGAACTCTTTGATGCTTTTCACAGAAATGACCTGAACCTTCAAACCATTAACTCTGCCCTTGTTGCCTTCATACCAAAGAAGGACTGCCCTCTGGGGGTTAATGATTACAGGCCGATTTCATTACTCAACACCTCTTTCAAGATCCTGACAAAGTTATTAGCTAATTGTTTGCAGCAAAATATTTTGGATTTAGTTCATGCAAATCAATATGGATTCCTAAAATCACGTACAATCCAAGATTTCCTTGCGTGGACCTTTGAATATCTGCACTTATGCCACTCCTCGAAAAAGGAAATCATAATCCTGAAATTGGACTTTGAAAAGGCCTTTGACAAGGTTGAACACACGGCCATTTTAGCTATCTTGCAACATAAGGGGTTCGGACCCAATTGGATGGCTTGGATCAGTGCTATTCTCAAAACTGGAACTTCTTCGATCCTACTCAATGGTGTGCCGGGGATGCTAATTCATTGCAAAAGGGGCGTCAGACAGGGAGACCCGCTATCCCCTCTCCTATTTGTTTTGGTAGCAGATCTGCTGCAGACTTTACTTAACAGTGCTATGACCGAAGGCCTGTTGAGACCCCCGGTGACTTTTCAAGCTTGCTTGGACTTCCCGGTGGTCCAATACGCAGATGATACGCTCATTATAATGCAGGCCTGTGCGAAACAACTATTCTTCCTCAAAGGAATTCTTAACACTTTTGCGGACTCCACTGGACTCAAGGTTAATTTTCAAAACTCTTCCATGATCCCCATTAACATCTGCAGGGACAAGATGGAAACACTTGCACTTACTTTTGGTTGTCAATTGGGCTCTCTTCCATTTACATATTTGGGACTCCCACTTGGAACGTCAAACCAAAGCTCACAGACTTCCTTCCACTCATTCAGAAAGTCGATAGAAGCCTTGCCAGCTGTGCAACCTTCCTCTCAATTGGAGGTAGACTAACATTGGTCAACGCGGTCTTCTCACAGCTACCAACTTTCTATATGTGCCTACTAAAACTTCCCTCTGGGGTCCTCAAGCAGATTGGCAAAATTCGCAGGAACTGCCTCTGGAGAAGCACTTCAGCTGACATCCAAGGCAAATCGCTGGTCACCTGGAAAGAAGTATGTAAACCAAAAAAGCAATGGGGGTTAGGAGTATTAAATCTTGGGATGCAAAACTAGGCGTTATTGCTAAAAAATCTGCATAAATTCTTCAATCATGCCAATTTGCCCTGGGTGAAGCTGATGTGGGAGGCACATTACCATAACCAACTTCCTTCAAGTAATAGGCGTAAAGGTTCTTTCTGGTGGCGTGACATTCTTAACCTGCTGCCTCATTTCAAGGGACTCGCAACCTGCTCGGTAGGGAATGGAAGATCAACCTACTTCTGGAAGGACTTGTGGAATGACAATCTTCTCTACCAAAAGTACCCAGAGCTGTATTCCTTCACTAAGACAATCTTCTCTACAAAAAATTACCCGGAGCTGTATTCCTTCACTAAGTCTGAAAATCTTTCTGTAGCAGCTACTTTACAAAGGGATTCGATGGCCTCCCTTTTCCATCTTCCTTTATCAAATCAGGCATTCTCGCAATTTCAACAAATGCAACAGTTTGTGCAAGAAGTGGAGCTCATTGATCAGGAAGATAATTGGCACTACATTTGGAATTCAACGCACTACTCGTCAACTAAAACGTACAAGCATCTTTTGGGCACCTGCGAGATGCCAGATTACTTCCATTGGCTTTGGGCTTGCAAATGTCAAAAACGACACAAGGTTTTCTTCTGGCTGCTACTCAAAGACAGACTCAACACCAGGAACCTTCTTAAGTGTAAAAATTGTCCACTTGAGGATTTTAATTGCACCCTTTGCGACGGGGGTGCAGAAGAAACCGCTCAACATCTATTCTGGAATTGCCCGTTTTCACAACTCTGTTGGGATCTTGTCTGCCCTCAGCATGCTACCCTATCTACCACACAACAAGCTCTTCCACATCTCAAGAACTTGCATAACAAAAATATCTCCATGGAAATCATTGTGCTGTCAGCTTGGGCGATTTGGATCATCAGAAACAACTGGATTTTCAAGAATCAGGAACCTAGTCTGTTGAGTTGGCGGGTTGTCTTTGTGGCAGAATTTTTGATGCTCATCCAACGTGCGAGACCACCTTTCAAACCATTATTTTCGGACTGGCTGCACAATTTTCACTAGTTCTCTTTTCCTCCCCCTCCTTCTCTTTTCTTTTTGCTTCTTTTTCTCCCCTGCTCCCTCTGACCTATTTCAGTTTTTATGTATTCTTTTGTACCCTATCACTTATTTAATCTTGGCAGTAGGGGATCATCCTACTGTGTTTCATCAAAAAAAACATGTGGGACTATGCACTATTCTTGGTTTTAAAAACACGATTAAAACCCAAGAGACTCACATATGGACCCAAGTTGTCAGTAGATTAAAATAAAAATAGGTTTAATCATTTAGTTAATAAATAATGAGTCTATGACATGTGGGACCACCTCTGTTTTATAAATAAAAATCCAAAGAATAAAACTATGAGTCATTGACAAGTAGGCTCCACATGTAAGTTAATAAAAATTCAGAAAAATAAGAAAGCCATTTTTAGTTCAGAGCAAAATACGTTTTCTCTATTGGAAAGCGTAAACCTCAGTAGGACTCAGAGGAATATACACTTTTGCTATTGGAAAGCATAAACCTCATCGAATATGCTTTCGACGTCACCCTTTAATTAATTTTTGGAATTTCAAAACCGACGCAAATTAAAACGTTAACAATTTTTCCATATGAACTCCAAATTGAATGAATCTTTTTTTATAAATTCATCTAAAATCTTGCTCTATCTAAATATGCAAAAATATTTGGATTTTGTTGTTGTTAAAATTATTTTTCTATATTTAATTTGCGATCGACTCTTTTTAAATAGACATCCATACCTCGAACAAAATTTACGGCGATCCTTCATCCTCTTATTTAGAGAAACTAGAGCAAGGCAAGCACCTCCTTTGACCATGTTGATCCTACTATTTTAATTATTATACTTCTTTTTGCAAAATCTATTATGCATGCGTCTATGTTTACTTAAAATTGCTATATTTGGAGATAACGGTAGTTATAGTCCTATTCGTTGCATGATCCTCCATGAAATATTGATATCCTTACTATTGTAGCCATTAGAGTATGGTTTAGACAATAAATGATGTTGAATTGGGATTTTCAAATGCGAATATCAAATGGGAGATTTTGAAATGATCGTCCAGAAGGGTTTACCTCTTTTATTTTGTATAAACAAATAAAAATGAAAAACTTAGCTTGTGACGTGGGCGAGTTATATTATATTCTAAGAAGTATAAGAGGTGTATCTCAGAAGTAGATAGGGGGAGATCCTCATCCGGGTCAATTAAGGACCGAACGCCGGTGCCACCAATCTAAGCCTAAGCGTAAAATCACATGTGCCGGTACGAGATGTCCTTAGCTAATTAAGTCATTGAAAACCAGCCTTATGCGTTGGTAGGCCGTAGTTGTACAAGCATGACCGGTGTAGGTTTGTTCGAAGGGGCTCCCTTCACCACGGTGTTGGGAACAAAGCTTGCCAACACAATGGTGGATGCCTCACCAAGACGGGGGTGTACCCGGGTGAAGTGAGGGTGTTCATTCGGCAGGCTAGTGCAAGATTAAGACTAGGTGATGTAACGGCTTCGATATGTGCTCTAGACTGGTTACTAAATGATAGTGAGCGATGGTATCGACAGATGCCAAATAAACTAAAGAATTCGTATGCTGTGGGTAAAGTTGTACACCTCTACAGAGTGTAAATCTATTTAAATAGCCGTGCTCACGGTCATTAGCGTGCTTAGTTCAGTCACATCGGGTATAGTCTTTGTTTTCGCAAAAATGATTCTTGTTGGAAAACAAGGGAAGAGTTTTGTTGTTGATATTTGAGTTGAGTGCCATGTCTATGGCTAAAAGTAAGATGTTGATTGCAGCCGAGGAGGGTTGCGATTTATTATTTGTCAAGTACTTACTTGTTGGTTCTTTAATTACTTAGTTGCTTTTTAAATTCCGTTGCAAATTACTATGTATTGATATTGCAAATAAAACTTGGTTAATGCTGAAAATAAATTGTAGCATAGAGCCTCGTCCCTTGTTAGCCATGCATATATATAAAGTTTGTGATATACTGTAAGTCTTGCTGAGTACGCAATGTACTCAATCTTGCTTAAATTGTTGTTCAGAGATAGATCTAGAATGAGCCTATGCTAGATGATGCGTTCTTTGCGCCCGATACACGAGGGTTCGGTGACGGGTCTTTCCAGGTCTTATTCCTTATCGGTTGCTTGAGGGTTTGGATGGACATTCCATTGGAATTTTGCTTCTAAGTTATTATATTTCCGCTGCTACTTCTAATACTTGAGCTTTTATTTGGTCGGTCAGCATTTGGGATGTAAACTTTGTAATCGCTTAAGTTATGTACCATATTCATTTCACGTTGTATGTATGTGTAACAACCCCAAATTAGGGTTTATATTTTAAATGTATAAAAGTATGAAAATTTAAAAACTTTTGGTTATATCTCTTGATCATGCTCATGGTTTCCAAAATCTTGTGCACAATTTTAAAAATTTGGAGATTATATCAAAGTTTGTGTTGAAATTTTAAACTTTTAAACTTAAATTCCATTTCTAATTGAATTCCAGAAGAATGTATGAATAAAAGTTTCCAAAAAAAATTTATTCAAATACTAGATTATTTACCTTGAATTATCAGTATTTTTACCAAATTTTTAAAAGTCATTTTACCTTCACCAAAATTCAAATCAAATCATTAATGCAGTTTTGAAAACAAATTAATTCTGACAAATGTTTATATATAACATGTCTGAAATTATTTTTCCCAAGTACCTTGTGAACCTCAGAGTGTCCACAAAAATTTTCAGGATTTTTAAAATTTTATTTATATTTCAAACGGCTAGGTCAAACTTGTATTTGTTTCGGTCAACATTAAAACACAAATTCTAATCCGGCTCGTGCACTGTTCCTCCGACCCAAGTCCGAGTCTGACCGAACCAGCTCGCCGAGCCATCCCCTCTTCATCCGATGACCGGACCCACTCGTCCGATCTCCCCTCCACTCAACGCCCACGCGCCGCGCCGTAGCCCGACTGCGGTGCCGCTCCTGCCTTGATGCCTCCGGCCGAGCCGCATGCGCGCCACGCACCAGCATCGTCGCCCACGTCGATGCCTTGCTTCCTCCGCCCGCTACCTTCAAAAAGGCATCATCAAGCCACTGAAGCCCCCT
This sequence comes from Ampelocalamus luodianensis, assembly GCA_036346255.1. Classification (NCBI taxonomy): domain Eukaryota; kingdom Viridiplantae; phylum Streptophyta; class Magnoliopsida; order Poales; family Poaceae; genus Ampelocalamus; species Ampelocalamus luodianensis. Next base: position 41,749,256 of record CM070637.1, read on the forward strand.
GCTAGCCAACTCCTCTTTCCCCTTCAGTTTCACCGAGTGAAACAAAGGAGAGGCGTCACCGGCTCCGTCTTCCTCGCGCCCGGCAGCCGCTCACCGCTCCAGCCGCCGCTGACCCCGTCACGGCTCGCCCTCCACCTCAAGGAGCAACCATCCCTCGTCAATTTGGGTCTTGAGCCACGGAGCACCTCGCGCCGCCCTTCTTCCCCGACCACGGCCGCCACCGCCAATCCCACCACCCCTTCTTCTCCGATGACTCATTCTTCAATTCTTTTGCTTGGGAGCACTCTTGGACCTCCCTCCACCTAACCCCATCACTCACCCGCTCTCTCGTGCTCCATAGGGACCTCTCCACGGTGGCCTCCCGCGCGCCGCAGCTCCCGTCGCCGGGCCGGCCCACCACCTCGGCTCCCTCCGAATGCACCGGCATGGTCCAGGTACCCCATGGATGGCCATGCTCCCTCTATTTTTCTCCCTACTCCATCCCACCCCGTCACCCCCTTCTTCCGTCCATGGCCGGCCGCCGTGTGCGATTGCCGCGCCACCACAGTGCCGCCCAAATCACAACTCCGCCTCCTCTAACCTCACTAACCCCGCACTCCATTTTGGCCATCGCTGCCGTCTCCGCCACTCGTCACGGCGACGACCACCGCCCATTTCAGCCCGAGCTCCTCAGTCGCTCGCTCTCGTTGTTCCCTGACATGAATGAAAATAAAGAACTACCCCTCTGTTAGATGATTAGTACCTTAAGCTTTGTGTTATGACTTGTCATTTATCCACTCGATTGCACTAACAATAATTGAAGCTAGGATTTGAACAAAATACCTGTAGAACTTCAGTTTAATGTGATTCCCTGTTGAAGGTTTTATGAACAGAAATGTGGTAGATAGAAATCTGAAATTTCAGTTCGCTAATAAACCTTTGCGATGGTTGTTAAATCACCCAAAGTGCTTAACAAATGAATGATTGGACTTAGTAATAAGTCTAGTTAACAACCACATATAGTTTCTCAAAATTAAACTGTATAAACAGAGATGTATAAACAGAGTAGATGTTAGATGAAAACCCGAAATGGCAATAGCCTAACAACATGTCCAAAACGAATAGTTGCTGACCCTTTTTGCCTTTCTCAGAGAAATTCATTCAGTAAGAGGTTTAGTTGAGCAATACTTCATTTAAGCAAATCCTGTTCCAAAAGAGCAAAGCAGTCCGAACTTTAGTGTAAACGGAGATAACAAGAATAAATAGCCGACCTCTTGAATGATCATGACCAAGAAAGGTAATAAGGGACCAAATGCAAGAACTAGCAAACCTAGTAGATAGCAGTGTGCCACCCCACAATGTAATTAGCAAATTCAAACTTTGGGTTAGTAAGGAGAATAGTTAACAACACCTAAAAATAGCTAAACCCTTCTATAGAATGTTTGACAAAGATCCCGTAGCAATTATCAGTCATTTGAACAGGAAGTACCTTGTCGAGAAACTCATCCGCAAAGCCAATTGTCTTCGCTACCAAACCTTGTAGATGTCAATTTGGTCACTTGAATGATTTAACAAAATTGTAGGTCTAAATGAATTTATAGCAGTAAAGGTTGCATAGAATAGCTAGTTAATTAAAATGTGGTAATTTGTCGCTTAGTTAATAGATGTGCACACAATCACCATCAAAGTCTCACAAAGATTAGAACATATAAGAGGTTTAATTTTGGTGTATGATTATCGTGGAAAATAAGTGAGTTTGAGAAGATCGGTAATAAGAAATCCTAGCTAATTTTAAATAATCTCCAAATCAGCTAATTTGTTGTTCCTAAATTCATGATCTATTTTCTGTGTTATTGATTTTTTTTTTTGGTTATCATTGGCGCTCGTGTTTATTCGCTGTTTTTCGCTTTGGCAGTTTTTACCATTAGATGGCGTCGATTCAAGAGTGATCCTCTGCAGCAAGTCAATTATCTCTAGCAAAGCAAAGGCAAGCAGTTTGATCATGTTAATCCCTTTATTTTGAAACTAATATTTTGTTTGCAACTTGTATGTATGCATTGCTATTTTATGTTAAAATATGGTTAGTGGGCCCTGTTAGTTGCATAATCAGTAGGCAAATGAGATTCCTCTACTACGAGCACAGGTTAGTTCTTTGTGATTAGAGATCACCGGATGATCTCTTGTCACTTAGTAGACTACGGGTCCAAATGCTTATACATGCTTAGTATCGTTAGAAATGGGCGGTTATCGACTTAGTCGGTAACCTTGATCACACAAAATTACTATAACTTTATGTTTCAGCATTTTGCTATGTTTAATTGTGAAAACTAAAAATGAAAATAAAATTATTTAGACTTGGGCACAATGGTAAGATGGTGTGCTTTTGGGTGTGACTGGAATGGTGCCAGTCAATTAAGGACCGAACATCTTGTGAGTACACATTATCCAGCATTTCAAGTGCTAACCACACTAGAGTATATGGGACCTCTCTTGACCTAGTACTTTGGCATGTATTGGCTCCAGGTCGCAGCAGGGATGGTGTTGGGAGCATGGTAGTTGCCGAAAAGCTTTATCCTGAGTGGGTAGTTGTCTTTTCAGCTTTACCATGTAAGCGTATGGATTTCTATCCATACGAGCGGCTCGTAGTTAATACACAATATTGGAAAAAGTCTCGTAGGACTTAGCGTGCTAGCATACCTTCTAAGTGTGCTTTGGCTTAAAGCGGTGCGAGTGTGGGTACATTGGTACACCTGCAGGTTAAAACTATTCGAATAGCCTCGTCCTAGGTGATGAACACGCTTGGGTAAGCTTTTCAAGAGTTAGACTACAACCTTTTAAATTAAAACTTGCCGGGTGGTACGAATCTGGGGATTCGTGCTATGTTGTGGTGACTATTGGGATAGTCACTTCCAGGTGGTTACTTGTATCTATATTTATTTCACAGTTATTTCAACAGTAAAAATGAATTGCAAGCTTGCCTTTAAACTGTATTACATTATTGCAAATAAAGTTGGCTTTATGCAAATGAAACATATGGCCTCCACCAGATAAGCCTGTATGTAGCATATGTATAGGTCTGCTAGTCCACACGTCAGTCTTGCGAGTACAAAAACAATTTTTGTACTCAGATGCTTTGCTTAATATTTTTGTTGCAGAGGAAGAAGGTGAGCCCCAAGGGCTTTCCTTTTTGTGAGCTGTGCTGCGGGTTGACGACTAGCTTGGCGGCCCGGTTGGTTGCCTTGTGGGTAAAGGCACACTAATTGGCTCTTTTATTTATCGTCATCTTATGGCTTTTGCTTCCGCTGTGTAGTTTGTTATTTATCTTGTAAGTTGTTTATGTTGTTTATTTTGAAGTTTTGTTATTGTAACCTCTTGTTGTTTGGAATTGATACATGATTTTGTAACGGGGTGTGTATACTGCATTTCTGGGAAGTATACATATCCTGAGGCTTGGTTTATTTGAATTGTGATGCTAGGGTCAATGGAAGGCTAAGCATTACAAGTCGAATAAACTGGGGTCCTCACAAAGTTGGTATTAGAGCTGTACTGACCGTAGAAACCCCTAGCTTGGTCGTCATTAGGATATTTTGAAAAACGTATTTTCAAAATGTCAAATGGGTTATGAAAACTTAAGTAAGATCTCAGATTTTACTCCTTACCTATCTTAGCTTGCTCATCTTGCCTTATTCTTGTTGAGTTTTCGGAAAAGTTGTTCCCCTCTCTTCTCCTTTCAAAGTTAGTTGGTTATCGGTTAAATTCGGTTTGGGGAAATAATGAGAGATGAAAATATGAAGTGTTAGTTGTTATTTAGTGAAGATTTGAAGCACTCATCTCGAAGCTCGGATCCAAAATCTGGACAGCAAGCATAAGTTTCGAACTGCGAACACTTAGTTCGTCGTTAGGGTTAAAAAAAATGAGATGTTAAATCAACTAAAACTCATGGGATTTAAGAAGGGTAAGATGTGATATTAGATGGCTAGTGCCTAATGCACCCTTATATGGTTTTTGCCATGCCTTTTAGATGCGTTAGAACTTGAGTGTGTTCTAAAATGATTATCATCCTAAACGATTGCTCGTTCGTTCAATACGAGCTAGTCGTACCGGGAAGCAAATCTTTTGCTTTGTGGTTGTGCGCTGGTCTTATGCTTTCGTACAAATATTTGGGGTTCATTTCTCGCTTGTTATGTGTTTGCAATCGGGTTAGGGTAATGTCTGTTTCTGCTAATCGATGCCTTGCTTTAAGATTAAGTTAGGGTTATTCTTAGAATATATACACCCTAATGATATTAGTTAGCTTGTAAACGTGGGATTTTATCACCATTTGCTCTCTTTGTTCCAAATAGTTGCGTATCGCCTACAGGCGGCATATATAGCAACTATATCGGAAAACTATTTGTGGTTTATCGTGTCTCATGTTGGTGTTTTGGAGTGCTTAGTACATATTAGAGTTAAATTACATACCCATTTTCCGTTCCCTCACCTTATGCCCATTCTTTCCTCAACTTATCTTTCATGTACCGAAATATTTAAGGGGGGTAGGACATACCTCAAAATACTTGTTAGGCATCTTGATTCTTATACTTTGATCATACATATAGTTTCTAAATTAACTTAAGCATGTCATGTTACTCAAGTTGCATAAAACAAGAAGCATGTAGGCATGCATGTAAGCATTTGCACTCTCATTAACCAAAAATTTAAAATTTGCCTTAGGACTAATTTGCACACATGCATCCCCTCGTGCATTTCATCCTGTGCATTTCCTGTCCCAGCCAAGCAAATAGAACTAGAGAAGTAAGGTTAAGTGAGACCACCGTAAGACCTTGCTTGCCTTCTCTTTTCTGCACCGAACCCTGGTATTGATACTAGATTACCATCTAACCAGTCTTTCCGTTCTATCGATCGATGCCCCTTTCGGTCGACGGAGTGGAGCCGAGTCTTTCGTACTACCAGAAGACGATGTGAAGCATGATGTCGAATTATCTTCGAATCAAGAAAGGAAAGGTTAAACAAAGCAATGGAAAGGAAAATGTGGCAGCAACGTCAGGATACTACGTCATGACCTTCCAGCACTATCTCTAAAGGAAATCAAGACAACGGATGGTGCATTTCGTTAAGAGTTGAAGAGAACCATCAGAAAACACTTAACAGAAGGACATTAGAAATCCTTCAGCAAAGCTTCCCACTTTAGAACCTAAAACTTCTCAAGAACCTCTCCGGATTCAAAATTGAGTTCGGCTCGCGTCGAAATCCGAAAAGTGACCCCTGACCAAACCCACCTAGGTTACCACACTTTTCGACTTAGAACTCTAGGAATCTCGGGACGAGATTCTATTTAAGGGGGGTAGATTTGTAACAACCCCAAATTAGGGTTTATATTTTAAATGTATAAAAGTATGAAAATTTAAAAACTTTTGGTTGTATCTCTTGATCATGCTCATGGTTTCCAAAATCTTGTGCACAATTTTAAAAATTTGGAGATTGTATCAAAGTTTGTGTTGAAATTTTATACTTTTAAACTTAAATTCCATTTCTAATTGAATTCCAGAAGAATGTATGAATAAAAGTTTCCAAAAATAATTTATTCAAATACTAGATTATTTATCTTGAATTATCAGTATTTTTACCAAATTTTAGAAGTCATTTTACCTTCACCAAAGTTCAAATCAAATCGTTAATGCAGTTTTGAAAACAAATTAATTCGACAAATGTTTATATATAACATGTCTGAAATTATTTTCCCAAGTACCTTGTGAACCTCAGAGTGTCCACAAAAATTTTTAGGATTTTAAAATTTTATTTATATTTCAAACGGCTAGGTCAAACTTGTATTTGTTTGGTCAACATTAAAACACAAATTCTAATCCGGCTCGTGCCTTTGTTCCTCAGACCCAAGTCCGAAGTCGACCAACCAGCTCACGAGCCATCCCCTCTTCATCATCGACAACCCGACCCACTCGCCGATCTTCCTCCACCTCAACGCCCACGCGCGCCTCGCAAGCGCCGCCTGCGTGCCGCTCTCGCTTGATGCCTCGGCCGAGCCGCGCGCGCCACGCACCAAAGATCGCCGCCACGTCGATGCCTTGCTTCCTCCACCTGCTACCTTCAAAAAGGCATCATCAAGCCATTGAAGCCCCCTGCTAGCCAACTCTCTTTCCCCTTGGTTTCACCGAGTGAAACAAAGGAGAGCGTCGCCGCTCCGTCTTTTCGCGCCCGGCGGCCGCCACCGCTCGGCCCGCCCCGGCCCGTCACGGCTCGCCCTCCACCTCAAGGAGCAACCATCCCTCGTTAATTTGGGTCTTGAGCCACGGAGCACCTCGCGCCGCCCTTCTTCCCCGACCACGGCCGCCACCGCCAATCCCACCACCCCTTCTTCTCCCATGACTCATTCTTCAATTCTTTTGCTTGGGAGCACTCTTGGACCTCCCTCCACCTAACCCCATCACTCACCCGCTCTCTCGTGCTCCACAGGGACCTCTCCACGGTGGCCTCCCCGCGCCGCCGCAGGCTCCCGTCGCCGGGCCGGCTCCGACCACCTCGGCTCCCTCCGAATGCACCGGCATGGTCCAGGTACCCCATGGATGGCCATGCTCCCTCTATTTTTCTCCCTACTCCATCCCACCCCGTCGCCCCCTTCTTCCGTCCATGGCCGGCCGCCATGTGCGATTGCCGCGCCACCACAGTGCCGCCCAAATCACAACTCCGCCTCCTCTAACCTCACTAACCCCCTGGCACTCCATTTTGGCCATCGCTGCCGTCTCGCCGCCACTCCGTCGCCGGCGACGACCACCGCCCATTTCAGCCCGAGCTCCTCTGTAGCTGCTCGTCTCTGTTGTTCCTGTACATGAACTGAAAATAAAGAACTACCCCTCTGTTAGATGATTAGTACCTTAAGCTTTGTGTTATGACTTGTCATTTATCCACTCGATTGCACTAACAATAATTGAAGCTAGGATTTGAACAAAATACCTGTAGAACTTCAGTTTAATGTGATTACCTGTTGAAGGTTTTATGAACAGAAATGTGGTAGATAGAAATCTGAAATTTCAGTTCGCTAATAAACCTTTGCGATGGTTGTTAAATCACCCAAAGTGCTTAACAAATGAATGATTGGACTTAGTAATAAGTCTAGTTAACAACCACATATAGTTTCTCAAAATTAAACTGTATAAACAGAGATGTATAAACAGAGTAGATGTTAGATGAAAACCCGAAATGACAATAGCCTAACAACATGTCCAAAACGAATAGTTGCTGACCCTTTTTGCCTTTCTCAGAGAAATTCATTCAGTAAGAGGTTTAGTTGAGCAATACTTCATTTAAGCAAATCTTGTTCCAAAAGAGCAGCAAGTCTGAACTTTAGTGTAAACTGGAGATAACAAGAATAAATAGCCAGCCTCTTGAATGACTGTTGAACAGTAAAGGTAATAAGGGACCAAATGCAAGAACTAGCAAACCTAGTAGCTAGCAGTGTGCCACCCCACAATGTAATTAGCAAATTCAAACTTTGGGTTAGTAAGGAGAATAGTTAACAACACCTAAAAATAGCTAAACCCTTCTATAGAATGTTTGACAACATCCTGTAGCAATTATCAGTCATTTGAACAGGGAAGTACCTTGTCAGTAAACTCATCTGCAAAGCCAATTGTCTTCTGCTACCAAACCTTGTAGATGTCAATTTGGTCACTTGAATGATTTAACAAAATTGTAGGTCTAAATGAATTTATAGCAGTAAAGGTTGCATAGAATAGCTAGTTAATTAAAATGTGGTAATTTGCTGCTTAGTTAATAGATGTGCACACAATCACCATCAAAGTCTGCCGAAAGATTAGAACATATAAGAGGTTTAATTTTGACTGTATGATTATCGTGGAAAATAAGTGAGTTTGAGAAGATCAGTAATAAGAAATCCTAGCTAATTTTAAATAATCTCCAAATCAGCTAATTTGTTGTTCCTAAATTCATGATCTATTTTCCGTGTTATTGATTTTTTTTTGGTTATCTGTTGGCGTTCTGGTGTTTATTCGCTGTTTTTCGCTTTGGCAGTTTTTACCGTTAGATGGCGTCGATTCGAGAGTGATCCTCTGCAGCAAGTCAATTATCTCTAGCAAAGCAAAGGCAAGCAGTTTGATCATGTTAATCCCTTTATTTTCAAACTAATATTTTGTTTGCAACTTGTATGTATGCATTGCTATTTTGTGTTAAAATATGGTTAGTGGGCCCTGTTAGTTGCATAATCTGTAGGCAAATGAGATTCCTCTACTACCTGAGCCTAGGTTATTTGCTATGATTAGAGATCACTGGATGATCTCTTGTCACTTAGTAGACTACGGGTCCAAATGCTTAGACATGCTTAGTATCGGTAGAAATGGGCGGTTATCGACTTAGTCGGTAACCTTGATCACACAAAATTACTATAACTTTATGTTTCAGCATTTTGCTATGTTTAATTGTGAAAACTAAAAATGAAAATAAAATTATTTAGACTTGGGCACATTGGTAAGATGGTGTGCTTTTGGGTGTGACTGGAATGGTGCCCAGGTCAATTAAGGACCGAACATCTTGTGAGTACCTGTTATCCAGGCATTTCGGCGTGCTAACCACACTAGAGTATATGGGACCTCTCTTGACCTAGTACTTTGGCGTGTATTGGCTCCAGGTCACAGGAGGGATGGTGTTGGGAGCATGGTAGTTGTCCGAAAAGCTTTATCCTGAGTGAGTAGTTGTCTTTTCGGCTTTACCATGTAAGCGTATGGATTTCTATTCATACGAGCGGCTCGTAGTTAATACACAATATTGGAAAAAGTCTCGTAGGACTTAGCCGTGCCAGCATACCTTCGGAAGTGTGCTTTGGCTTAAAGGCGGTCTGAAGTGTGGGTACATTGGTACACCCCTGCAGGGTTAAAACTATTCGAATAGCCTCGTCCTAGGTGATGGACACGCTTGGGTAAGCTTTTCAAGAGTTAGACTACAACCTTTTAAATTAAAACTTGCCGGGTGGTACGAATCTGGGGATTCGTGCTATGTTGTGGTGACTATTGGGATAGTCACTTCCAGGTGGTTACTTGTATCTGTATTTATTTCACAGTTATTTCAACAGTAAAAATGAATTGCAAGCTTGCCTTTAAACTGTATTACATTATTGCAAATAAAGTTGGCTTTATGCAAATGAAACATATGGCCTCCACCGGATAAGCTTCGCATGTAGCATATGTATAGGTGCGCTAGTCCACACGTCGGTCTTATGAGTACAAAACATTTTTGTACTCGGATGCTTTGCTTAATGTTTTTGTTGCAGAGGAAGAAGGTGAGCCCCAAGGGCTTTCCTTTTTGTGAGTCAGGTCTTTCTTGGTTGACGACTAGCTTGGCGGCCCGGTTGGTTGCCTTGTGGGTAAAGGCACACTAATTGGCTCTTTTATTTATCGCCATCTTATGGCTTTTGCTTCCGCTGTGTAGTTTGTTATTTATCTTGTAATTTCTTTATGTTGTTTATTTTGAAGTTTTGTTATTGTAACCTCTTGTTGTATGGAATTGATACATGATTTTGTAACGGTGTGTGTATACTGCATTTCTGGGAAGTATACATATCCTGAGGCTTGGTTTATTTGAATTGTGATGCTAGGGTCAATGGAAGGCTAAGCATTACAAGTCGAATAAACTGGGGTCCTCACAGTATGTATATTGTGTATGGATTGGTATGCCAAAGTTGTGGATGCGTGTATTAGCCACTAATCATGGGACTAGTACGGTACACACATGAGGGCTTCGGGTATTCGAAGCACAGGGTCTACCAGCGAAAATGGGTGCGACGGTTGAAAATGGGGAAAACGGTGAGGATCCTTGGATTATCTGCGGTTGGACCAGTATCAAGTGAGGAGGAGGCACAATTAGGGGATGGAACATGTGATGACGCGGTTGGGTCGAACCCAAACTCACCGGAACGGCAGGAACACAGTGGCTCAGATCGGGCGTGCGTGCCAGAGATGAAGACAGCGAGAACAATACGATGTTATAGAGATCCACTGCTAGAACAAGCATGGGAAGGGAATTAGTGAATCTCTAGGAGCAAAGTGACGCGCGTGTCGCGAGGAGGGATGCACATCAGAGCGGCAATGGCGTGGAGGCGTGCCCACTAGCGCTGAGAGTGGTGCTCGCATTCCCACTAAACTGAAGAGCGAGGAGCTCTGGTTCTTGGTGGGAGGATAGAATGGTGAGCTGAGGGCACTCTCGTTCTCCGCCCGAACAGGAAAAAGGTGCCAGTCAGTGGGGTGGTTGGTCGTTGTAACGACGAGACGGGGTATGGCAGAGTTGGTGTTACATCAGGCGATGAGAAATGGTTGGTGGCGGCCGCAAATCGGGGGCTAGGGTGGAGCTGGCCTGGCGCGGGCACGAGCTGGGGCGACTGCAAGGTAGACGATGAGTCCTAACGTGCAGCTCAGCGCGCCAGCGTGAGAGAGAGGCGGGGAGCGAGGCGGACTAAGCTAGGCTGTGGCAGCGTCAGGCGGGAGCGAATAGGAGATGGGCCGCGTGGACTTTCGTCCCAATGGAGCGATGGGAAAAGAATTAGGTTTTTGGAAATTTTTAATACACTGACGGTTTGAGGAATTGTTAAATATAATAAAAGAGTTTAAAAATCATTAAAAATTTTGTGGAGGCTCCTAACATAGTGTAATTGTTTGTGTAATGTTTACAGCATTTTATATGTCTTAATTTATTTTTCAAAAATTCTTTTAAGGTCACTTTTTTGCATGCAAATGCAACAATTGATTTAGGAAAATTTCAGAAACATACTAAAAATAACTCAACAATTCTTCTTAGTACAATAAACTTGAGTTTGGATATTTAGGATGTTACAATTTGGCCTTGAGATAACTAGAACCATGAATAGGACTCTCTGTAGCGCTAGGCTACTAGTGTTACAGTATCAACCCAACATGTAATTAGGGATAAAAACATTTACCATGACAATAACTAGAAGGACAAGAATGAATTATATTATGATAATATAATAATATCTCATAATTAATTCCAATCTAGGTCAAAAATTCCCTAAGGCCTCGTTTGGAATGATTTGGAGGTTTATCCCAATCCTATCCACGTGGAGGTAAACTATTACATCTGCATGAATTGACCCTCCATCATGTCCGAGTGACCCATACAAATAGAGCCTAAAAATAAAGAGTAAATTTCGCAAAACGACATGTTTGCATAGATAGGTCACAAAGGCACCATGCCATGTGCCATCTGATGTGGCATCGACTGAACAGGTTAGGCAGACGCATGAGGCTGGCAGGTGAGCCCAATCTGTCAGACATGTTATAGGAAACAGTGCAGGCTAAAAATTGTAGTTTTTTGATACAAGGTTTCCTAAAATCTGTAGATTTGTGAAAGAGGTGCTAAAACCTGTTGTTTTTTTATAGTTTGTATAAAAAACCTGTAATTTTGCGAAATTTACTACAAAATAAAATGATTGCCCTTTTCTTCTATTATTAGCTTTTTTTCTCTCGAGTTGCAACATAGCAAACCATATATATTCCACATTCCAATCGATAGGCACTTAAAATGCTTGTAGATATCAAAATCTTTAGTCAGCTTTTCCACAAATGATGCATTTTGGACTACATATACAGATATTCTAGTGATGTCATATGTACTGTTTGATCTGATTAAATACCCACTGGGCACAACTAACTTGGTTATGCTTCTGACTTTCTTGTTAACAAGAAGTTTCAGTATAGATAGAACCCCAATTGCAAAAGAGGCCATTAGCATCGATCCCTGCAAAACATAAATATAGTAGATATGGACCGAATGGCATATAATGTGCTTTTGAACATTGACTCCAAATATATGTAGTCATATATATCCAGGTATCTGATAATCAATATTCAGGACCCTAAAAAACACCACATTCTTGATCATGAAGTTCTGGCCTACGTGTACTAGATACTAGTAAAAACTGTACCATGCACGCAGCACTCTTTCTCTCAAGCTTCCATCTGAAGTAAGACATCCTGCGGCTTGAACTCCAGATGCTCGAGATGCATGCAAACAAGAATAATTTGGGCCCATGATTTTTGTACTTCTCAATTATAAGTATCATCGATCCAATTCAAGACAACTCCCTGCTATTTGGCGCTAATTAGCCCAAAAGATTTCAATTGTAAGCAATAATTGAGAATATACTAGCTAAACTGTTTGACTCTATTTCAATTTAGACCTTAAACCCATTGTTACATATATACAGTAAACTATACAATCCGTTTGTTCAAAAATATATGATGTTTTGGATATAGACACGGTCTCAGATACAATTTTGACTATTACCTTTTATATGAATACATTTATAAAATAATATAAAATAATTATATTATAAAAATATTTTTATGACTAATCTAATGATACCATTTTCATATAGCCAAATCAAATATTTTTTATATATTAGTGGTCAAAATTAAAAAGTTCGACTACACGCTTTCTAAAATATTATATATTTCTGAATGGATGGAGCAATATTTTGTTGACATTTTATAACTCTCTTCATATGTCTGTCTTCTGTTAACTACACATGTGGTGCAGTATTAAGGGCAAATTATCTTTGGGTGCTAACTGGCTAATTGACCCACTGGGAGATCAGATGAGTTGTGCATCCAGCTGATTGACACGACAGATTTTTGCCAAACGACCCTATTTCTATCCATATTTGTGTAAATTTCCAAAAACTCCAAATGTTTTAAATTCTTGCTTTGCCACTAGATAAGATTTGGATGAATTAAATTCAAATATATGTAAGAGTCATGTAGAGGAACATTATCCGAATATAACTATGAGGGATTCTACCTCCTTTTGCCCTTGACCCGGGCTTTGAAGTTTGAACCTACGCTAAACACTTCGAACATTGTGTCCCAACCATCAAGAAGACATCTAGGTACGTGCGCGTTTAATTATTTTTACTTTAAATTAAGCCGTACTACGAGCAGTAGAGGGCTTTAGCTCAGGAAATGCAAGCACTACTATTCCTTCTTAAAAAATTTAAACACGACACGCTGATTCATCTAATTGGTTTTTTCCTTTCATATAAAGTGCAAAAGTGAGCACCTTAACTTGATTGAACTTTTGTCGCTGCTGGCTTTCATGCTGCTTACTCCTTTACTTCCCTAACTACAAAGGATGCTTCCTTGGCTCTCTTTTTTAATCTCTATCTTTCTCTTAGGTACATTCTATTTCTATGTGGTTCACTAGATTCCGCACTAACTTAATTAGGTGCATTATCTCTCTGGTTCACAGCTGATGAGTTCGGCCGTGCCACTATTTGCTTCAAACATTGGCTACGTGTGTTATAGTTAGGTGATGGACTATATCTATTAGAACAATTAATTTGATACATGGTTTACAACTAGCACATTAGCACTAGCACTGCATTGCTTTACTTTCTGCATAATGTAGCATATCTTTTTGCTCTTTTGTAACAGTAAAAGTACTGTGGACTAATGTTTAATTTCAGATGCACAAAAGTTCATCGAGATATTTTTTCTTGATAAAAAAATGTGTGATCCATCCCAGTGGTAAAGGTTGTACGTACATACACGTGGATGGTGTAGGGCCTTTGAATGTATTGTTCAAGAAAACAATGCTATCTCTACGGATGTACCAAATATACCTTTTGTTTCATACATTTTTTACTAGGGACCTTTTGCCTTCATGGGAGTATATGGTTTAGCACAACTTTAACTTCTAATCCAATGATGTTATTAACATTGAGAAGAGCAATAGAGAAGAACCTGAACCTGAAGAGGAGATCCACCCATGCATGTGAACTTTCTTAGAAGAAAGAATATATGCTGACATTGTAATACCTGTTTAATTTTAAAAAATAGAAAGGGATTTAGAGAGGTAATTAAAGAGAAAAATGGAGGATTGGGGGGAGTTGGTGGGCTGCCGGCCCAGGGCCCAAACCGACTCCACCTTAGACTGGGAAGGGGGGCCGGACTGCTGCCTATTTAGATGATAAGGGGGGAGGGCAAGCCCTAGCACCTTGCCAGTCGGCTGTAACCTGTTCTCGCCAAAAGGAAAGTATCCACCGTAAAGGAAAACATGAAGCTTAACATACGTGGCTTGGAGCTGGCCAGCACACCCAGCATTAAAGCTAGTTCACGTATGCACTTGGATATGGCCATCGCCAGTGCGCCATGCACGTGAGGCAATCAACGTGATCGGTTTGGCCATCGCGCCATGCATTGACCGAATCAACGTGACATAGGCAAGCTTCTATTTTAGTAATAATTAGACAATGACATGGAAAGAGAATCGGCTCTCTCGATCGGCCGATGGCTTGTCCATTAAAACATCAAGCGGGTGTTCAAGCGACGGCAGACCATACTTTTGAGTTAAAGAATAGAACACAAGTTCTTCCTCGCCTCCCCTAGCTTCACTAACCCCCCTGAAACTCCATTTTGGCCGTCACCACTGCCTCGCCGCCGTCCAATCGACGGCGGAACTACTGCCCCAACTCAGCCCAAGCCTTGTAACACCCTGGATTTTGGAGCCTTCTGAAAATTTCAAAACAAAACGAACCATTTGGTTTTATCGAAGTCTAAAGCTTAATATGAGATTTTAGAATGAGTTAAAATGACTAATCCACACTTCAACTAATCCCCAGTTAGTTTGTTTGGCTATTTGGAGTTGTTCGAGCTCTGGTGTTCTCTCCCCTTCTGTGCTTGTTTCGTTTTCCATTCGGCCAACCTTCCTCTTCGGTTCCTCTTTGGTCCAGACCTCCTCAGGTCTAGATCTCCTTTGTGTTTCCTCTTTGGTTTAGAACTTCCCAGGTCTAGATCTCCCTTGTATTTGGACCCCCTTTTGTCTAGACCTCTCATCGGTTCTGACCTCCCTTTTGGGTCACAACCACCCTCGAGCCGTTTTAAGCTCGGGTTTGTGTTTCAAATATCTTTTGATCTCATCTTGACCGTCAGGACCTCCTTTGGTTCCATCTTGACTGTTAGGACCTCCTTGGATCTCCTCTGTTGGATCTTTCCCCTTTTGGATCTCACCCGTTAAAACTCCTCCTTGTTTGGACCACCCCTTGAGTCCAGACCTCCTTTATCCCTTCACGTGGTCCGATCCTGGGCGCGCCTTCCCCTCTTGAGGACCATCCGATCTTGTTTGGATGGCCCGATCAAGAGGAGGCATTCGGATGGTCCGAATGTTCCCTAGCTTTGTGGAGCGTCCGATTGAGTTTGGGTAGCCCGATGGAGATGAGCATTTAGGCGGTTCGAACGTTCCAAGCTCCTTGGACCACTCGATCAAAATTGGACGGCTCTGTTTCACCGTGCCTTTTCCTCTGTCCTTTTGTAACATTCCAATTCTCAACTTGTGTTTCAAATGTAAGAAAATGTGTATAAATTAAAACTTTTCTTGCATTTTGAAGTTTTTGAGCTTTTCTGTAATTCTTGTAAAGGAATTGTGGGAAATCAAAAACCCAAACCTCCAAATTAACTAAAGTCATGACCCTTCTTTTCCAACCCTTGTCAAATCTGGTGATCATGCACTGGAAATGATTTTCCTAGGTTCTAAGGATGTTGTGTGACCCCTTTGAAAAATTTCACAATTTTTAGAAAATTGTTTGAATATTTTAAGAGGTAGTCAAACCAGTTGGGCCATGGGTCAAACCCTAACTCAGAACATTGAGAAAATTCTGGAGAAAAATGCTCAACATAAAAACCTCTAAAATTTTACACAAGGTCCATCTCGAAGTTAGCAAGCTCTGTAAAATTTTAGAAATTTTAGAGTTAGTTTGCTACCTCTAAATATCCCTCAAAGTTTCAGCTTCAAAATCAAACCCTAGTCTACTCTTGGGTTGGGTTTAAGTCTAACCCGAGCCTAAACCCCCTTTTTCTGGTTGAACCCAACCATCTTAGCGCCGTCCTGAGCCCCCTTCAACGCGTGTTGGATCTCAGTCGTTGGATTTTTATCAAACGACCCTTGTTCAATGGCACCTTCGGACCTCCGACCCCGCCATCGCTTGTGGGTCGTTGGATCCCCATCGGGCGGTCCACATTTCTGTGAACGTTCGGGCCACCCGAATGCGCCAGCGCTTCTCAGCCATTAGATCTTAATCTAACCGCCGCAATCCTTGGGTCGCTTAGACCACCCTCTCGGACCTCCCCTTGGACCACCCGTTGTATCTTTGCAAAGACTACCTTGGGTCGGGTCCAAAGACCTCCTCCAAGACCTCCTCAAAGACCACCCTCAAACAACCTTTGGCGTTTTTGCAAAGACAACCCTCCAGACCACCTTGGGCGATCACATCTATTAGCGCCTGAGTGATCGTGGGCCGTCCATATCTTGATCTGTGTCTTAGATCTCCTTGAGCGTTAAGACCTCCGAACCTTACTTAAAAATCAGGGCCTTTCGTTTCAAATCCAACCGTCAAGACCTCCCCAATTTGGTCTCAACACTTAACCCAAACGTTATGTTCTTTGACCAGTCCACTTGGGCTCTTTCACTGACTGGTGGGACCTCCCCAAGCCTGGTCATCATCGTTTTCGTGAGCGTGCATGTGTGCCAGAGCCATGGCACTGTGGCTTGCAGTGCATGGTCACTTCTTTGTCCTTGTCAACGGCTATTTTCTACCAAACATTAAATGTTGGTCAGAGCTTTTCCCTAGAGTCTTGGTCTCCAACTGCTCCCATCACTCAAACCTGTCCAGAGCAGTACCCTAAGCCCAGTGCACCGTGGAGCACTGCCCTTGCTCGACCCTTGCACCCTCAGCTATAAAAGGCCCTTGAGCTCCTCCTTAGCTTCTTTTAGATACCACCTTGCAACCTAGCGCCCTTTCTGTGTTCTTGTGCTCAAAACATCCGAGAGTCTTCGCCGCCATTGCTGGACCTTGGAGCTCCTCGGTGACCTCAGGACTCTAGTGGTTCAATTGCAACTCTTGGCGTGCCCTTTTGTTTTTTCTGACCACCTTGAGCATCTCCCCTAACTCATTTTGTTTGGCTTCACAGAGGTGTCAAATTGGGGACTTGCTGTTTGTTGGTCGGATTTGCCCCTTCTTCCTTAGCGCCGGCCAGCTCCTTCTTCGTCGGATCCTCTCCGACCACCTCTCGACCTTCTCCGTCCTTAGGTAACCACTTATTAGTCCCTAGAGGCTTGGGCACTTGCTTTTCAGAACGATGCGGAGCTCCTTGTTGTTTTTCAAGTATAGCCGTGTCGGTCCTCATTACCTCTCTCTGGCTCGCCGGCGTTCTAGGTCGCCGCCGTTGTCGAGAGTAGGCCCGGTAGGTGCACAACACTATTGTGAACACGTTGGTGCCCTTGGTTCCCACCGCCGTGGCCGGAGTCGCCGGTGGTGAGCTCAAACTCAAACTCGGGCTTTTGTCATGCCTTACTCGGACAGTCTCTGTAGCTTGATGATTAGCATTTAATTTGCCCTAGCCTAATCATTAGCTTTAACTGCAATTCTTGTTAGTAGAACGCGCGTGGCGTTAAGTTTGGGACCTCCAGTCTATGACAAGTGGGCCCTGTCACTTAAGCGTCTGAGCACCTTTGCACTTAGCTTTAGGTTGGTCGTTGTCATGTGGACCATAATCTCCTGTTGTCGTACGCTAGACCACCTCCTTAACAACCTTCACGACCTCTTAGATTAGATCTTAGCCGTTAAAACCCTCTTTAGGTTTAGTCTGGACCGTTATGACCACTCTCTGTGGTTCCGCAAAAGACCTCCCATAGTCATTTTGTACAAACCACCCTCAAGACCACCCTTGGGGTCCTCTTTGCAAAAGACCACCCCTTGATCTTTTGTAAAGAAAACCTCAGGACCTTCCCCTTGTTAGAACTTGACCTCTAGGACCTCTTCCTGGGTAGATCTGAGCCGTCCAGAACCTCCCCTCGGAAATCTAGAACGTTCAGGACCTCCCCTTAGAAATCTGGATCGTTCAGGACCTCCCCTCTCTTAGATATCAACCGTGAGGACCTCCCTCCGGAGATCTCGACCGTTAGGACCTCCCCCGAGAGAATCTTAGCCGTCAAGACCTCCCTCAGTAGACCTCCACCCTTAGGACCTCCTTGTTAGATCTGGACCGTCATGTCTTGATCTAACAGTTAAGACCTCCTCTAGGCACGTTGAAGTCTTTTCGCATAGGTGCTCGTGGGTATTGCACGCCCGTGCTCGTGAGCTGTGCGATTTCAGATCAACGGCCCAAGACCTCCCCAGATTGAGTTGGTTTTTAAGAAAAAAACCCGAAAGCTTTTATTTGCAAATTGTTAATTGCTTTGAACTTCAAAAATGCATAACTTTCTCTCTGTAACTTAAAATTTAGCAAACTAAGGGTTGTTAGGTTTCTCTGTTAGCATACTTTAGTGTAGAATAGGTTTTAATGTGGTCCTTGTCTCTGAAATTGATTATGCCCTAGTTTCATAACTTAGAAAAATCATAATAAATTCATTTCAACTCCAAATGAAGTAAACTCAATTTTGCTAACCTTAGGATATCAATATCTACCTACCATAAAAATTTTATGTTCAAAAACTTTCTGGAAATTTGTGCGATGAACAGTAACAGATAGCAATTAATTTTAAATTTTCTAGTAGACTGAACTTAATTAGGCCATAACTTTTGCATACTTAATCCAAATCAAATGATTCTTGCTGGTAAATTTATCTAAAATCATGCTCTACTTGCTGTGTAAATTTCATGGATTTTGGAGTAATTTTGGATTTTCAATCTTTTTCGATATTCGTCTTTTTTATTAGATCTTCTCGTTTTGCGATAGGTTACGAAGAAATTGTTGATTGTGAGAGTGATCCTCTACGGCAAGAAAGTGATCCTCAGCAAGGCAAGCAGATGTAGCATTATTTGATCATATTGCTCCTATTACTTTTAAAATTTAATATCTTGTTTGTAAAAACTAAGTATGCATGTTTCTTGTGTCAATTTTAATTTTTGTCGATTAGAGGCAGCTAATCCTATTGCATTGTTGCCTTGAAATGGTTCACCCCTGCCACTGCCCTAGGTTATTATCCTCACTTGTGAATTAGAGCCTGGTGAATGATTTATGGTCTTTTATGGTCTTTATGATATGATGCTTAGCCATGTTTAGTTACCGGTAGAATTGGGCGGTTATCGACTTAGTCGATGACCTTGATCACACAAAACTTTTTATTACTTATGATCAATACCTTGTGCTTTGTTTATTTGTGCAAACCAAAACTGAAAATAAAATGTTTTAGACTTGGGCACAATGGTATGATGGTGTGATCTTAGGGTGTGACTGGAATGGTGCCCGGGTCATCAAAGACCGAGTTACTTGTGTCACTAAGCCAAGCGATATTTGTGTGCTAACCACACTAGAGATATATGGGATCTCTCTTGACTTAGTACTTTGGGAGATATTAATTTATGAGTCGCTGGTGGTAGTTGTTAGTGTTTGTTTTGGGATGAGAGGGATGGGGATTCCGGTTAGGTTCTCCATACCCAGGACACCCGCAGTTGCTTCGGCTGGGCCGGTGTTCTGACTCAATGTATCGGTCCTTATGATCTTTGTCGCCGGCAGGACACTAAGGGTCATCCCCATACGTGCGACTCTTGATTATTGCAATCCATTAGAAATGTCTCGTAGGACTTAGCCGTGCTGGCATACCAAAGGAAGTGTGCTTCATCTAGTGGCAAAAAGGCGGTCCGAAGTGTGGGTACATTGGTACACCCCTACAGGGTTCAAACTATTCGAATAGTCTCATCCTAGCTTATGGAGATGCTTGGTAAGGTCGTGCAAGAACTAGACTGCAACTTTTTAATTAAAACTTGATGTGGGTGGTACGAATGGGTAATTCGTGCTATTGTTGTGATGGCCATTGGGTTGGTCATCTCCAGGATGTCTTTATGTTATTACTTATTGTCTCGTTGTCATTTATGCAAATAAAATTCAGATTGTTAAAACTGCCTTCAACATATTATCTATTACAAATAAAATCTGCTTTATGCTGAAAATGAACCTTTAGCATTCTCCTTTGATTAAAGCCTGCATGTATTAGTATCTAGGTTTGTTACTCGTAAGTCTTGCGAGTACATTTGTTTGTACTCATTTGCATTGCTTATTTCTTGCAGAGGAGGTTGATCCCCAAGGGATCGACTTTTGTGAGTTTTGTTGTGGATCGTGCGACTAGTTTGGCGGCCCGGTCAGATTACCTTGTGGGTGTGAGGCAAACCGGTTGGCTCTTGTTTATAGCCATCTTATGGCATTTTGCTTCCATTGTTCTTTTAGTTCTTGGCCGGTTGGCCTCTCTTTTGTAATAACTGTTATGTATGTCTTTTGCTTATAAAGCTTTAGCTTTGGTTGTGTGTTGTATGAAATTGATGCAATGTTTTGTAAAAGGGTGTGTATACTGCAATTCTGGGAAGTATACATTTTCCCGAGGCACAGTATATTTTGTTTGTGATGCTAGAGTCAATGGAAGGCTAAGCATTACAAGCTAAATGAACCGGGGTCTCACAAAGCTTGGTATCAGAGCCATATCGACCGTAGAAACCCCTAGCTTGGTCGTTTTTAGGATGTTTTGAAAACTTATTTTCAAAGTATCAAATGATTTTGAAGGCTTAAGTAAGTTCTCAGATTTTACTCCTTACCTATCTTAGATTGCGATCTCACCTTACTCTTGATTGAGTTTAAAAGTTGTTTCCTCTCTTCCTTTCAAAAGATAGTTGTTATCGTTTAATCTTGGTTTTGGGAAACTAATGGGAGTTATAAAGCAAAGTGTGGCTGTCTCTTGATGAAGATTAGGAGCTTCTGGAGTTGGAAATTTCAGCAAGGAGCTTGGAATCGAAATCTGGACAGCAAGCTGCTAGTTAGTGAATAGGGTAGATAATGAGAGGTTAACTCAACTAAAACTTGTGGGAATGAAAGGGTAAGAAGTGATACTAGTTGGCTAAGTATCTAACACCCCAATTAGTAGTTTTACCCTGCTCGTCAGGTGTGCTAGAACTTGAGTTGTGTGCTAAAATTTATCTCCCTAACCGATTGCTTGTTCTTTCAATACGAGTTAGTCGTATCAGGAAGTGATCTTGTGTCATGAGACTTTTGTGCTGATTTTGTGCATGTTTTTTGAGCTTTTTGAGTTCATTTCTCAGTTGTGTTATTTGTTTCCTTGTCTCCAATTTTTGGCTTTGTTGCTAACCCTTTTCTGTCAGAGCAGGATGGCTGGGAGGACTCGTACTAGTCAGGGTCAGCTGGTTGGTTTGGATGAGGAGCTCCCGCCTCCTCTGACCATGGTCGAAGTTCTTCTTCAGATTGAGTGCCACCGGATGGACCAAACGAGGATCTCGGAGTCCATTGTGCGCAACACATCCACTCTTTCTGGTGCCTCCGGGTCAGGGGGAGGAGGTGGGCATCTACCGCGTGTGGGACTCTCGGAGCCTTCACACACAGCCGCCCACTTTCTCCCGATCTGAGGACTCATTGGACGCAGACGACTGGTTGCATCTGGTTGAGCGAAAGCTCAACGTTGCTCAGTGCTAGGACCACGAGAAGGCACTCTTTGCATCCCATCAGCTGGAGGGTGCAGCACTCTCTTAGTGGGAGAACTTTCTCGCCATGCAGCCCGCCGGCCACACCATCTCTTGGGAGGAGTTTCGTACTGCCTTCCGTCGGGCTCATATCCCCGTCGGCTTGATGAAGCTCAAGAATAAGGAGTTTCTTGCGCTCAAGCAAGGGCGCAGATCGGTGACGGAGTATTTATACGAGTTTAACCACTTGGCTCGTTATGCTCCAGGAGAGGTGGCCACCGATGAGGCCAAGCAGGAGAATTTCATGGATGGCTTGTCTGAGGAGATGCAGGACAAGCTATCTATTATGGACTTCCCCGACTTCCAGGCCGTGGTCAACAAGGCCATTGTCGCTGAGCACAAGGCGAGGGCGTTGGCGGAGTCCCGCAAGCGCAAGTGGGAGGCCCAGAAGTCCGCCAGGGCCGATCTTCTTCGTTCTCGCATCGGGCAAGCCCCGGTGTCCCGTTCTCAGGCTTCAGCACCACCGAGGCCTTCGGCACCTGTACCTCGCCCTCCGCAGGCCATGGCTCAGCCACGTGCGCCTACAAGTCAGCCAGGTGGCCTCCGCAATCCAGTTGCCGAGGTCACTTGCTTCTTCTGCCACAACAAGGGGCATTATGCGAATAATTACCCTAAAAAGACCGAAGCGGCCCCTCATCCTAATGGAGGACATGGGCAAGGGAGTGATCACTCTCAGGATCAGAAGGTGATCCAGAAGACCCAGAATGTGGGAAGCGACCACGTCAACCACATCTCCGCTGAGGATGCATAGGAGGCACCTGACATCGTGTTGGGTATGCTTCTTGTTAATTCTCGTCTTGCTACTATTTTATTTGATTCAGGAGCTTCTCATTCCTTTGTATCCAAGTCTTTTGCTGCTGTGGGTGATCTTTCTTTTGCTCCTCTTCTCATCCCTTTGCTCATTCTCTCTCCGGGTTCGGAGTTGAGAGCTAAATTAGAGTGTCAGGATGTTCCTGTCGAGATCGAGGGGGTGGGATTTTTGGCAAATATTATCATCCTTAATTCAGCAAGCTTGGACATAATTCTTGGTATGGATTGGTTATCCTGGCATTTGGGTCAAATCGATTGTGCCCAGAAGTGTGTCTACCTCACAAGTCCCTCCGGTGGCGAGTTGGTTTTTCACCGAAGCTGCAAGGACCACATCTCTTCGCACTTGATGCGAAGCCAGCTCCGGATATCCATGAAGTCCCTGTGGTGTGTGAATTCATCGATGTCTTGCCCGAAGAATTGCCTGGGATGCCACCTGTTCGGGACCTCGAGTTCGTTATCGAGTTGGTGCCTGGTACAGCCCCGATTTCAAAGAGGCCTTACAGATGCCTCCAAACGAGTTGGTGGAGTTGAAAAAGCAACTTGGTGAGCTTCAAGAGAAAGGTTTCATCTGCCCTAGCTCATCTCCGTGGGGCTGTCCAGCAATCTTTGTAAAGAAGAAGGGCAATACTTTGCGCATGTGCGTTGATTACCGTCCGCTTAATGAAGTGACGGTAAAGAACAAGTATCTTTTGCCCTGTATCGACGACCTCGTTGATCAATTGATCGGAGCTCGATTTTTCTCCAAGATTGATCTGAGAGTGGGATATCATCAAGTAAGGATCAGACCTGAAGATATTCCCAAGATAGCTTTCTCTACTCGTTACGGTTTGTACGAGTACATCGTCATGTCTTTCGGCTTGACCAATGCTCCTGCCCTGTTCATGAACCTTATGAACTCGGTTTTCATAGAGTATTTGGATAAGTTTGTGGTGGTCTTTATCGACGATATTCTCATCTACTCCAAGAACGATGAAGAACACGCGGAGCACTTGAAGCTTGTGTTGGGAAAGCTGCGTGAGCACCAGCTGTATGCAAAGTTCAGCAAGTGCAAGTTCTGGTTGAAGGAAGTCGCATTTTTGGGCCATGTTCTTTCAGTGGGAAGCGTAGCTGTGGATCCTAGCAAGGTCAGTGATGTGATCTCTTGGGAGTAGCCTAAATCGGTGACCGAGGTTAGGAGTTTTCTTGGTTTAGCGGGATACTAGCGCCGCTTTATCAAAGATTTCTCCAAGATCGCAAATTCGATGACTGAATTGCTCAAGAAGGACAAGCAGTTCGTGTGGTCCGAGGATTGCGAGAAGAGTTTCCAAGAACTCAAGAAGCGATCGACCACAGCTCCAGTTCTCGTTCTCCCCGATGTCCACCGAAGTTTCGACATCTTCTTCGATGCTTCTCGTCGAGGGCTCGGATGTGTCCTGATGCAAGAATGCAAGGTAGTGCCCTATGCATCAAGACAGTTGAGGCCTCATGAACTCAATTATCCAACCCATGACTTGGAGCTAGCGGGCGTGATCCATGCACTTAAGATTTGGTGACATTACCTTGTAGGTAATCGTTGTGAAGTGTATTTGGATCACAAGAGTCTGAAGTATTTGTTCACTCAACCTGATCTGAACCTCAGGCAGAGAAGGTGGTTGGGGTTGATCAAAGACTATGACATGGTTATTCACTACCATCCGGGCAAGGCTAATGTTGTTGCAGATGCGCTTAGCCGAAAGGCGCATTGTAATAACTTGTTGCTCCAGGAGCAGCAGCTCTCACTCCTTGAAGAATTTCAGCGTCTCAACTTGGAGGTAGTTGAGACGGGTTCCTCGTTGCCTTGGTTGTGCAACCAACCTTGATAGATTGAATCAAGGCGGCTCAGCAGTCGGACATTGGAGTGGCCCGAATCAAGCAAAATGTCAAGAACGGAACAACTAAGTGCTTCTCGGAAGATGAACTTGGTGTTGTATGGTTCAGCAACGCCCTGTGGTTCCAAAAGTCATGGAATTGCGGGACTTGATTCTCCGTGAAGTCCATGACTCTCCTTTGACCATTCATCCCAGGGCCACGAAGATGTATCAAGATCTCCGGCAGAGATTTTGGTGGACCTGAATGAAGCGCGAGATTGCAAAGTTCGTTGCTGAGTGCGACGTGTGTCGTCGTGTAAAGGCAGAGCATCAGCGCCTAGCAGGTTTGCTTCAGCCTTTGACAGTGCTAGAGTGGAGGTGGGATTATGTAGGCATGAACTTTATCACCGGTCTGCCCCGTACATCTTCGGGGAAGATGCTATTTGGGTTGTCATTGATCGGTTGACTAAGGTAGCACATTTCCTTCCTGTCAAGACTGACCTTCGTGTAAGTCTCTTGGCGGATCTCTACATAGCCCGCATCGTGAGTTTGCACGGTGTGACGTAGACGATCATTTCAGATCGGGGGCCCCTATTTACCACTCGATTTTGGCATAGTTTGCAAGAGGCTATGGGGACCCGTCTTTCCTTCAGCTCAGCTTATCACCCTCAAACTGATGGCCAGACGGAAAGAGTCAACCAAGTGTTGGAAGACATGCTCCGTGCTTGTGTTCTCTCCTATGGTAAGAATTGGGAGAAATGCTTGTCATTTGCCGAGTTTTCATACAACAACAACTTTCAAGCCAGTCTCGGCATGACACCATTTGAGGCCTTATACGGGAGAAGGTGTAGAACCCCGTTGAATTGGTCTGAGATCGGCAAAAGACCTTTCTTTGGCACAGACTCGATCAATGAGGCCAAAAGTCAAGTTCAGTTGATCTGAGATCGATTGCGCACAGCTCAATCTAGGCAAAAAGAGCTATGCGGATTGTCATCGTCGTGAATTGAGCTTCGAGCCCAATGACTTCGTTTATCTCAAGGTTTCTCCTCTGAAGGGCCATCAACGTTTTGGTGTCAAGGGAAAGTTAGCTCCTCGATATGTTGGTCCTTACTACATCATCGAGAAGAAAGGAGTTGTTGCTTACAAGTTGGATTTTCCGCTGCACTTGAGGGGGTACATGATGTGTTCCATGTGTCCCAGTTGAAGAAGTGCCTTCGAGTTCCAACCGAGGAAGCTCGTTGGAAAATCTCGATGTCCAACAAGATTTGACCTACCGCGAGCACCTTGTTCGCATCCTTGAAGAAGCTGAACGAAGAACAAGGAACCATGCCATCAAGTTCCTTAAAGTTCAGTGGTCGAATCATTCCGAGGATGAAGCTACTTGGGAACGGGAAGATCGTCTGCGTGCGAACTACCCATCTTTCTTTTCCGAGTGAGCCAAATCTCGGGACGAGATTTTTGTAAGCGACGGAGGTATGTAACATCCCAATTCTCAACTTGTGTTTCAAATGTAAGAAAATGTGTATAAATTAAAACTTTTCTAGCATTTTGAAGTTTTTGAGCTTTTCTGTAATTCTTGTAAAGGAATTGTGGTAAATCAAAAACCCAAACCTCCAAATTAACTAAAGTCATGACCTTTCTTTTCCAACCCTTGTCAAATCTAGTGATCATCCACTAGAAATGATTTTCCTGGGTTCTAAGGATGTTGTGTGACCCCTCTGAAAAATTTCACAATTTTTAGAAATTATTTGAATATTTTAAGAGGCAGTCAAACCAGCTGGACCTTGGGTCAAACCCTAACTTAGAACCTTGAGAAAATTCTGGAGAAAAATGCTCAACATAAAAACCACTAGAAATTTTACACAAGGTCCACCTCAAAGTTAGCAAGCTCTTGTAAAAATTTCAAAAATTTTGCAGTTAGTTTGCTACCTCTAAATATCCCTCAAAGTTTTAGCTTCAAAATCAAACCCTAGTCAACTCTTGGGTTGGGTTTAAGTCTAACCCGAGCCCAAACCCGCTTTTTCTGGTTGAACCAAACCATCTTAGCGCCGTCCTGAGCCCCCTTCAACACGTGTTGGATCTCAGCCAATGGATTTTTATGAAACGGCCGTCGTTCGGTGGCACCTTCGGACCTCCGACCCCGCCATCGCTTGTGAGCCGTTGGATCCCCATCGGACGGTCCACATTTCCGTGAACGTTTGGGCCACCCGAACGCGCGCAGCGCTTCTCAACCGTTGGATCTTAATCTCACCGCCGCAATCCTTGGGTCGCTTAGACCACCCTCTTGGACCTCCCCTTGGACCACCTGTTGTATCTTTGCAAAGACCACCTTGGGTTGGGTCCAAAGACCTCCTCCAAGACCTCCTCAAAGGCTACCCTCAGAGAACCTTTGGCGTTTTTGCAAAGAAAACCTCCAGACCACCTCGGGCGACCAACTCTATTAGCACCTTGGTGATCGTGGGACGTCCATATCTTGATCTGTGTCTCAGATCTCCTTGAGCGTTAATACCTCCGAACCTTACTTAAAAATCAGGGCCCTTCGTTTCAAATCCAACCGTCAAGACCTCCCCAATTCGGTCTCAACACTTAACCCAAACGTTATGTTCTTTGACCAGTCCACTTGAGCTCTTTCACTGAGTCGTGGGACCTTGTGAGGACCCAGAATATTTAACTAGTAACACTTAACCTCCACATGGTTCTAGCATTACTAATTAAACATTCTAAGCCTCGATGGACATATGCTTCCCAGAATTGCAGCACATGCACATCATCACAAAATTA
Source organism: Ampelocalamus luodianensis (assembly GCA_036346255.1). Taxonomy (NCBI): domain Eukaryota; kingdom Viridiplantae; phylum Streptophyta; class Magnoliopsida; order Poales; family Poaceae; genus Ampelocalamus; species Ampelocalamus luodianensis. The sequence goes on from CM070637.1 coordinate 41,776,208, forward strand.
CACGTCATTTCCATACAAAGATACATTAACAAGTCTAGTAAAGGACATACATAAAGTAAGTTATTACAAAGGGCCGACCGCCAAATAACGTAATATACAAGAATGACAATGAAGCAAAGGTGCCATAAGATGGCAAGAACAAAAGTCGGCCAGGTTAGCCACACAACCCACAAGGCAACCGACAGGCCGCTGACTAGACGCTCTAAGACTACCACAAAGACAACTCACGTAAGTGAGGCCCTTCAAGCTCACCTTCTTCCTCTGCAACAAATACATTTAAGCAAGATAACCGAGTACACAAAGGTACTCGCAAGATCGACGTGTGGAATAGCGACCTATTCATATGCTACATGTGCTCATTTAAGTGGAGGTCGATGTCTCATTTTGCATAAAGCCAACTTTATTTTCAATAATGTAATACATTTTAAAAGCAAGTTTGCAATAGGTTTCAATGGATGAAATAACACGTGATACAATAAATACAAGAGTAACCACCTATTGGTGACTAACCCAATAGCCACCACACATAGCACGAATCCCAGATTCGTACCACCCATCAAGTTTTAGTTTAAAATGTTGTACTCTAGTTCTCACGGGCGATCCGAGCGTGTCCATAACCTAGGACGAGGCTATTCGAATAGTTTTAACCCGCAGGGGTGTACCAATGTACCCACACTCAGACCGCCTTTAAGCCACAAAGCACACTTCCAAAGGTATGCCAAGACGGCTAAGTCCTACGAGACGTTTTCCAATATTGTGCACTGACTACGAGCCGCTCGTATGGATAGAAATCCATACGCTTACATTGCAAGCCGAAAGAGAACCAGCCATCACGGGGGAAGCCTTTCGGACAATACAATGCTCCCAGCACCATCCCTCCTACGACTCCCTGCGACCCGAAGCCAATACACGCCAAAGTACTAAGTCAAAAGAGGTCCCATACCCTCTAGTGTGGTTAGCACGCAAAATGCTCAGTACGGTGACGCAAGTAACTCGGTCTTAATGACTCTGCACCATTCCGCCACACCGAAGCACACCAACATACCATTGTGCCCAAGTCTAAATCATTTTGTTTTCGTTTTAGTTTTCATAAGTAGACATGGCACAAGGCTGAAATCATAAATCATAATAAGTTTTATGTGATCAAGGTTATCGACAAGTCGATAACCGCCCATTTCTACCGGAAACTAAGCATGGCTAAGCAATTAATTCGCAAACTACTAAGTGGCAAGAGCTCATCCACGAGCTCTAATCACAACAATAACCTAGGCTTATGGTAGTAAAGGATAATCATCTGCCTAAGGAAATGCATCTACTAGGTCAACTAACAACAATAGTTTAACCTAAACTAGCAATGCATACGTAGAATTTTGTAAACAACATAAATACTTAAAAATACAGGATTAACATGATCAAACCGCTTGCCTTGCCGGGATGTGTCGGCTGCAGAGGGGAGTGCTCGGTTCAATATAATCTTCGAACCTAACGCAAAAGGCGATAAAACCAATAAGAACGAAGAACACCAAACAAAACTCAACAGCAAAAGACATCCAAATCCCATGAAATTTATACAGCAGCTAGAGGTTGATTTTAGACAATTTTAGGAACAAGAATTACTTCATTTGGACTTAGCATGAAAAAGTTATGGCTAAACTAAGTTCTCTCGGCTTAAAAATCCTAATTAAATTAATTTTGGTTATTGTTCATGGCAAAATTTCTTGAATGATCTAGAATCTGAAATTTTTATGGTAGGTAGTTAAGGTCATCCTAAAAACAACAAAGATGAGTTTACATCATTTGGAGTTATAATGAATTAGTTATGATTTTTCAAGTTGTAAAACTAGCGTATATCACTTTTCAGAACATAAATAAGGACAAGGCCTAGTTCATATTAAAGCATGTCTACTGATAAATTTTACCAAGTTGAGTTTGCTCGGTTTGAAATTACAGAGGAAAAGTTATGTATTTTACAAATTTGAGATAATTTCTAAATATGCTTCCCTATTGAACATTAAAATACATCCTAAACCAATTCCCAGAACAGTATAGTGACTACACCTATTCTCAAATTAAAATTTATCCTACCAGAAAGCTACTGTGATTTGAATCATTCAAAAAGGAGCTAAGATGACAAAGATATGCACAATTGAAATTCTGAACATTTAAAACACTTTGAAAACCAGCTCTCGGGGGAGGTCCAAATGAACTAGAGCAACTGGGGAGGTCGTGGCCGTCGATCTTGCATCGCACGGCTATAGACCTCGGCACAGCCAGACGGAAGACCTCTCCCGCGACTGGAGGTCAGGCCGCCGATCGAGATCCGCGGTCCCGAGCACTAGGGGAGGTCCAAGAACTTCAAACCCACGGAGGAGGTCTGGACTGTCAGGATCTCTCGGGGGAGGTCCTGACGGTCTAGATCTTCAGCGGGAGGTCCTACGGCTTAAGTCCACCGAGGAGGTCCCGACGGCTAGGATCTCACAAGGGTGGTCTTAATGGTCCAGATTAAATCGAGGGAGGTCCGAGGCGATAAGGTTTTAAAGAAAGGAGATCTGCACGGCTCAGATGGACCTGGGGAGGTCCTGAACGGTCCAGATCGACGCGGAGGGAGGTCCGAAGGTTCTCTTTATAAAAGACCCGGGGTGGTCTTTTACAAAGAGGACCTCGGGGGAGGTCCTGAGGCTTTCTTTATAAAAGACCAGGGGTGGTCTTTTACAAAGAGGACCCTGAGGGGGGGTCTTTAGGGGTGGTCTTTACAAAAAAGACCACGAGGAGGTCTTTTTGCGCAGGAGTGGTCCTAGCGGCTCGGATTGCGTCTAAGGAGGTCATGGACGGCTAGGATCTAACCAGGGGAGGTCCTAGCGCTTAAGGTTTTTCACAGAGCCAGATCCAACGGCTAAGATTCGACCTAATGAGGTCCCAAAGGTCAGGAATAAGCTAGGGGGAGGTCCTGCGGTTAACGACTTTACAGAGGGAGGATCTAACGGCTAAGAGCTAATCTAGAGTGGTCTTTCACGGTCAAGATCAACTCTAGGAGGTCCCGAGACTAGAATTTTACGGGAAAGGACCTAAGGCTCGGATCTATTCTGGGGAGGTTCTAAACGGCCAAGATTACGCCGAGGAGGTCTGAGGACTTGTCGAAAATCCGACAAAGGTACATACCACCACAGTCTGCTCGCCGGCACGTCGCCGATGACCAAGGCCATGGCGGCGCCTACCAAAGGTACCAAAATGATGCTAATACTATTGTGAACCTGAAGAACTCACTCTCAGCGGCGGAGCAGGCCTGTAACGCCGGCGAGCCAGAGAGGGGCGGAGGAGTGTTTTCGGCAAAACCCAAAAACGCGAAAAGAGGGCGCTACAAGCTAACCTAGCTAGTGATTAAGCCCTACAGAGCTAAAAGGGACTTACCAGGGTACAGGAGAGGTCCAGGGAGGTTTCGAGAGGCCGCGGCGGAGACCGACGCCGGCGCTGAGGAAGACGATGACGACCAGGAGCTCTGGGCAAAACAGAGGTAAAAGAATGATCGCAATAAGCTTGCGATGACCCAGAGGTGATCCAGGACCAGAGGATTGGACGGAAACACTCACCGGAGTTGGAGACGACGAATTCCCCAAAATCAGCCGCGAAGACCTAGAATCCGAATTCCGGGTCGTTCCTGAGAATGCAACCCAAATTGAGTTAGGGAGAGGACCGGCGACGACAAAAGGTCCACAAAGGAAGTGAGAGGAGAACTAAAGAACCACTGGAGCTCCGACGGCGACGAAGAGCTCCAAGGTACCGAAAATGGTGGAAATGTGTATTCCTGGAGCTCGGAGCTCCACTAACAGAAAAGTGAGATGGGGTGATTGTGTGGGGAAGAGAAGACCAGAGGGGGGGCTCAGTGGTATAAGAACTGACGAGCACCGCACAAAAGCAAAAGGGGACCCTACGAAGTTGCGCGAGCTCGGCCGAGGGTTCGCCAGACGCATGAGGAAGTGGAGCAAGTGGGAGACACGATCGCGGCACAGGAGTCCCACGATGGCTCCGACAGCGGGGACGCCGACGAGATAGGATGAAAAGACAAGGTCCACTCACTGTCGGCCATGAACAGCGCGAGGAAGGCGATGACCAGAGGAGGTCGGGGAGGTCATGGCCCTTTGATCAGGATCGGACGGCCACGAGCACCCTAGCTCCTCCGATGCCTGGCGCACCAAAGTGTGGTAGTGGGCGTTGGATGCTAATCCAGCGGCCAGGACACACGCACTCAAAGTGGCTTGGCTCGACCGAGCCCGAAGACTGGGTCTGACTCGGGTCTGACTCGAGCCCGAGTCTGACTCAGACCACCTTTGATTTTGGGGATTAAAATTGAGCTGAACTTTTGGGAATTTGATTGAGGTAGCAAACTAACTCCAAATTTTCTGAAATTTTTACAGGAGCTTGCTAGCTGAGTCATTGACCTTGTGTAAATTTTTCAGAGGTTTTTGTGCTATACATTTTTCTCCAAAAATTCTACAAGGTGCTGGTCCTCTGTTTGACCAAAAATTGATTTGGTTTGACTGACCTCCAAAAATATTCAGACAATTTCTAAAAATTGTGAAACTTTTCAGACGGGTTACACATCAACCCAAGAACTCAGGAAAATATTTCAGTGAGATGATCAAAAGGTTTGACAAGATTGTTTTGAAAGCTCAAGATTCGGATCAAAAGACTTGTGACTTTGTATTTCCATAACTCTTGTACAATAATTGTTTAGTACACATAGGAAATACATGATGTAAGAAAAAGTTTTAATTTCTACTCATTTTCTTATATTTGAAACACAAGTCTGAAACTTGGGATGTTACACCTCTCCCCCCTTACAAGAATCTCGACCCGAGATTCCATTTACTCGGAGAAGAAGGATGGATAATCTGCACGAAGGCGATCTTCCCGCTCCCAAGTTGTCTCATCTTCAGAATAGTTTGACCACTGAACCTTAAGGAACTTGATGACACGGTTCCTTGTTCTTCGTTCAGCTTACTCGAGAATACGAACAGGATGCTCGCGGTAGGTCAAATCTTCTTGCACATCGAGAACCTCCAACGGAGTTTCCTCGCTTGGGACACTGAGGCACTTCTAAGGTGAGATACATGAAACACATCATGCACACTCTCAAGTGTAGCCGGCGGCTCCAATCAGTATGCGGCGGCTCCAACCCTCTCGATGATGCGATAAGGCCCAACATATCTAGGAGCCAACTTGCCCTTGATGCCAAAACGCTGATGGCCCTTCAAAGGTGAGACTTTGAGATACACAAAGTCATTGGGCTCAAAGCTCAACTCACGGCGACGGCGATCTGCATAACTCTTTTGCCTGGATTGGGCCGTGAGCAAATGCTTGCGGATCAACTGAACCTGGCTTTCGGCCTCATTGATCGAATCTGGGCCGAAGAACTGCCTCTCACAAGTCTCTGACCAGTTCAATGGGGTTCTGCATCTCCTCCCATACAATGCCTCGAAGGGTGCCATGCCGAGGCTAGCCTGAAAGCTGTTGTTGTAGGAGAACTCAGCAAACGGCAGGCATTTCTCCCAATTCTTCCCATAGGAAAGAACACAAGCACGAAGCATATCTTCCAACACTTGGTTGACTCTCTCTGTTTGACCATCAGTCTGAGGATGGTAAGCGGAACTGAAAGAAAGACGTGTCCCCATGGCCTCTTGCAACTGGTGCCAAAACCGGGAGGTAAAAAGAGAACCACGATCTGACACAATCGTTCGTGGCACACCATGCAGGCACACAATGCGGGATATGTAGAGATCCGCTAACTGACTCACATCAATCTTCGCCCACACAGAAGAAAATGGGCCACCTTCGTCAACCGATCAATGATGACCCACAAGGCATCCTTCCCAGAAGAAGTACGGGGCAACCCGGTGATGAAGTCCATGCCAACGGAATCCCACTTCCATTCTGGCACCGGCAAAGGCTAAAGAAGACCTGCTGGACGCTGATGCTCGGCCTTCACACGACAGCATACGTCGCACTCGGCAACAAACTTGGCAATCTCGCGCTTCATACGAGTCCACCAGAATCTCTGACGAAGGTCCTGATACATCTTGGTAGCCCTAGGATGGATAGACAAAGGAGAATCATGGGCTTCGCGGAGAATCAACTCCCGCAATTCCATGACCTTAGGGACCACAAGACGCTGTCCAAACCACACAACTCCGTGCTCATCCTCTGAGAAGCACTTGGCTGTCCCATCCTTGATGTTATGCTTGATTTGACTCACACCAACATCAGTCTGCTGTGCAGCCTTGATTTGGTCCACCAAGGTTGGCTGCACAACCAAGGTAGCAAGAGAACCATGCTCAATCAAACCCAAGTTGAGGCGTTGAAATTCTGCAATGAGGGTAGGCTGCTGCTCTTGGAGCATTAACATGTTGCAATACACCTTCCGACTGAGTGCATCCGCAACGACATTGGCCTTGCTCGGATGATACTGGATGCCCATATCATAATCTTTGATCAACTCCAACCATCTTCTTTTCCTGAGGTTCAGATCTGGCTGGGTGAACAAGTACTTCAAGCTCTTATGGTCAGAATACACTTCACAATGATTACCAATCAAGTAATGCCGCCATATTTTGAGTGCATGAACCACAGCAGCTAACTCCAAGTCATGGGTAGGATAGTTGAGTTCATGAGGCCTCAACTGCCTCGATGCATAGGCCACAACCTTGCCCCCGCATAAGAACACAATCAAGACCCTGACGAGAAGCATCACAAAAGATATCAAAACTCTTGTGGATATCAGGAAGAACAAGCACTGGGGCTGAGGTCAATCGCTTCTTGAGTTCGTGAAAACTCACATCACAAGCAGCATACCACTCAAACTTCTTGTCTTTCTTGAGCAATTCGGTCATGGGCTTCGCAATCTTGGAGAAGTTCTCGATAAAGCGGCGATAGTAGCCGGCCAAACCAAGAAAACTCCGCACTCCTGGATCGACTTGGTGACCCCAAGATAGCACATCACCGACCTTGCTAGGATCCACACCACACCTCTGCCGAAAGAACATGGCCCAAGAATGCCACTTCCTTCAAACGTAACTCACACTTGTGAATTTTGCATACTGGTGGTGCTCGCAGCCTTGCCCAACACAAGCTTGAGATGCTCAGCATGCTCTTCTTCACCCTTGGAGTAGATAAGGATATCATCGATGAATACCACCACGAACCTATCCAAATACTCGATGAATACCGAGTTCATAAGGTTCATGAATAAAGCAGGAGCATTGGTCAAAGCCAAAAGACATAACGGTGTACTCGTAAAGACCATAACGAGTAGCAAAAGCCGTCTTTGGAATATCCTCGGCCCTGATCCTGACTTGATGATAGCCCAATCTCAAGTCAATCTTGGAGAATACCCGTGCTCCAGTCAACTGATCAAAAAGATCATCAATACGGGGCAAAGGATACTTGTTCTTCACCGTCACCTCATTAAGCGGATGGTAATCAACACACATGCGCAAGGTCTTGTCCTTCTTCTTCACAAAGATAACTGGACAGCCCCAAGGAGATGAGCTAGGATGGATAAAACCCTTCTCTTGCAGCTCACCTAGTTGCTTCTTCAGCTCCTCCAACTCATTAGGAGGTATGCGATACGGCCTCTTTGAAATAGGGGCGGTACCGGGCAGCAACTCAATAACGAACTCCAGGTCTCGAACGGGAGGCATCCTAGGCAAGTCTTTGGGAAAAACATCCACAAAATCACATACTGTGGGAACATCCTGAATCTCCAAGGCTGGCTTCACTTCAAGTGCACAAAGAAGGGGTTCTCGCAACTGCGGGGAAAACCCAACCTGTTCACCTGAAGGGCTGGTGAGGTAAACAATCTTCCTGGCACAATCGATTTGCCCCAAGTGTTGGGACAACCAATCCATGCCAAGAATCACATCCAGGTGCGCCGAGTCGAGTAGGATAAGATTCGCCAAGAATCCCACTCCTTCGATGTGGATAGGAACGTCCTGGCATCGTTGGTTAGCTCTCATTTCCGAACCCGGAGAGCGAATAAGCAGTGGGACGCCCAAAGGAACACGGTGGAGACCACTATCAACAGCAAACGATCTCGAAATAAAAGAATGTGAAGCTCCTGAGTCAAATAACACTGCAGCAGGACATAAATTGACAAGAAGTGTACCCAACACCACGTCGGGAGCCTCATGTGCCTCCTCAGCCGAGATGTGTGTGAGGACCCCAATTTATTTGGTTTGTAATGCTTAACCAACCACCTGGTCCTAGCATCACAAATCAAATAAACTGATCCTCGAGATATGTATACTTCCTAAAGCAGATATACACCCCGGTACAAAATTAGACATCAACTCCATTCCACACATAGAGTCCAAACACAACACTACCAAACGAAAGATAAACAAATAGTAGAGATATTATGCACAATGGCCAACTGCCACAAGATACAAATAACAACAATAGAAGACAATGAAGCAAAAAGCGCCATAAGATGGCTATAAACAAAGCCAATCAGCGTGCCTTCAACCCACAAGGCATCCGACCGACCGCCAAGTCTAGTCGTCCAAGAAGCGGCAACACACTCTACGTAGTGAGGACCCGAGGCTCACCTTCTTCCTCTGCAACAAAAACATTAAGCAAAGCACACGAGTACAAAGATTGTCTTTGTACCCGCAAGACTGACGTGTGAACTAGCGGCACATAATATACTACATGCGGGCTTGTTTAGTGGGGGCCATATGTTTCATTTGCATAAAGCCAATTTTCATTTGCAATAATGTAGTACAGTTTAAAGGCAAGTTTGCAATTCATTTTTAATGTTGAAATACAGTAAAGGATAATAATAGCAAAAGAGCAAAGATAAAACAACCTAGAAGTGACTATCCCAATAGTCACCACAACAATAGCACGAATCCCAGATTCGTACCACCCAGCAAGTTTTAATTTAAATGTTGTAGTCTAACTCTTGGAAGACCTTGCAAGCGTGTCCATAACCTAGGACGAGGCTATTCAATAGTTTGAACCTGCAGGTGTACCAATGTACCCACACTTGCATCGCCTTTAAGCCAAAGCACACTTCAAGGTATGTCAGCACACACTAAGTCCTACGAGACTTTTTCCAATATTGTGTATTAACTACGAGCCGCTCGTATGGATAGAAATCCATACGCTTACATGGTAAAGCCGAAAAGACAACTACCCACTCAGATAAAGCTTTTGACAACTACCATGCTCCCACCTCCATCCCTCCTCGCGACCTCCTGCGACCTGAGCCAATACACGCCAAAGTACTAGGTCAAGAGAGGTCCCATATACTCTAGTGTGGTTAGCACGCAAAATGCTTGGTTCAGTGTAACAAGATGTTCGGTCCTTGTTGACTCGGCACCATTCCGCCACACCCAACAGATCACACCAATCATACCACAGCCCAAGTCTAAATCATTTTTTGGTTTTCGCTTTAGTTTTGCAATTAAACATAGCAAAAATGCTGAAACATAAAGTTATAGTAGTTTTTGTGTGATCAAGGTTAACGACTAAAGTCGATAACCGCCCGCTTCTACCGATAGCTACATGCCTAAGCAAGTTGACCCGGATCTACTAAGTGACAAGAGATCATCCAATGACCTCTAATCACAAAGAAATAACCTAGGCTCGTAGTAGAGATCAATATTTTGTCTACAGGATATGCAACTACGTATTTAACTAATCAATTTAACACAAATTAAGCGATGCATACATACAAATTGAAACAAAATATTAGACTTTAAAATACGGGATAAATATGATCAAACCGCTTGCTCAGTTGCGCTTGCTCAATATGGTGCGGAGGATCGTCCTCGTGGTTGCCGCAAATATCGAATCCTAACGATTTGAACAAAACAATGAATAAGAACGAATAACACCAAGCAAAACTCAAACATCAAATACAAACACCAATATATACACCAAGGCTAGACTATCACAAAGAATGACAAATAATTGCTACAGAGACCCATCCACTCATTTGCTAGGTTAACCACAAAATCAAACTTCTAACATGCTTTAAACTTTGGACAGGCTTTGATGGTGATTGTGTGCACATCTATTATTTAATCATCAAGTTAACACATCAAAATCAGCTACCTATACTAAAACCACTATTGACAGGTGAGAGCACAAAATCTACAAGAAGCTATTGAAAGCATAACTAGCCAAGTATCCAACTAAGAAATGCTAAACAAAAATCTTCTACCTAAGATAGGATGCTAAGGATGCTCACTATTCATACCCCTAAGCATCACACCTAGACTTTGCAAGGCTAACAAGTTTCAAAGATGTGGCTACTACCCAAATCTTATAACACCGACAACTCAAAAGTACAGAGGCAAATAAAATGAGCGACTAACTATCCCTATGATCAAGCATGGCAATGTGCTTAGAAACTTAAAGATACCAACTAAATGATTTCATGCTAACCACCACAACAAAAAGGAGGCATCAAGTCTAACAAAACCTAATAGCAAGCATGATACAAATTTTGACATCGACAATGAGATAAAATGACAACAGAGAAAGCTACAAGGAAACTTGCACTAATATACTTTCAAACCTCAATTACTAACTTTGATCATGCATGAGAGTGAACTAAAGAACAATCATAAGCATGATTAGCAGCTAACTAATTGGTTTTGAAGGAGGGCCCACCGCCGCATGCATATGAGAGGAGCACAACCGAAAAGAACAGAGGATCTCGGCGCCTCTGGACTGGATTCGCCGCGGCGGTGGAGCGCGGCGAGGTGGAAACCAAGGCCAAAATGGGTCGGAGGATCAAGCGTAGGTGGTATCGAGGCAGCCGAGATGCCGCTGCGGTGGCGCGGCGACGAGCTTGGCGCCAGCAAGGGGTGACAAGGTGCGATCGCACTAGAGAGGAAGACAATGAAATTTAGCGCGCATGGGCATCGTGAGTTACCAGAACTCACCGGTGTGCTGGCGACGACAGAGAGGCACCTGAGTGACCACGACGAGCCCACGGCGCAAGAAGGCGATTAACGGCGACGAGGAGCCCGGGTGAACGAGAGGACACGAGTGAGTGGAGAAGAAAGGTGGAGTCGTGTGGTGCTCACCGAGCGAAGAATTGAGCCGAGCTCACCGAGAAGATGCGGCGTGGAAAAGGCGGTTCGCCGGACTTGGAGAAGAAAGTCCACGCAGCTCCACGCACGATGAATCCTCGAAATTCCTTGAGGGGTTTACTTCCCGGGATGTGGAACACGCCGCGACGCGCCGGCGATGACCGAGCCCACGGAGCGGCTGAATGCTCGAGGCGCGCAACGACGCCACGGCTCCTGAGCTCGGGAGAAGAAAGGCAATGGAGACGAAACGAGGTAGGGAAAACCTCGATGGCTTTTGTAGGAGCAAAGCGAGGCGCGAGGTGAGGCGTGGCGGTGAAAAGACCGGTGAGGCGAGGTGGCAGCATGCATGCAGCGGCGAGCGGGCCGAGAGCGCGGGCGAGCGGTGCGCCGAGCCGGCGGCGACGGGCGGAAATGACCTGACAGGATGGCCCACAAGTCGCCGACAAGAAGAAACGGCGCGAGCCCGAGTTAGACTCGACAATATCGCGCCGACCGCTGATCTAAAACGGACGGCCGAGATTGGTGTATGCATTCGGACAGTCGGTTGCATGCGCCAAGACGTGGATCGCTCGATTTGCATCGGACGGTCGTGATCGATTGGACTCGGCGGTGCGATTATTGACGCGACCGAACCAAGTGTGCGGTCGGGTTTGAGCCTGAGTTGGGTTCGGGCCCGAGGAATGCATTTTTAGAATTTGATTTAAAAGACAGAGAAGGTTTGGGGATTTTTAGAGGTAGCTCCTGAGCTCCAAAAATTTCTGAAATTTTATGGCAGCTACTAGGGACAGAGGACAACCTTGTATAATTTTTCCAGAACTTTTATGTACTGCATTGTTCTAGAGAAAATTCACAAGCTGCTGTACAGGAGTTTGACCAGATTTCAAACAGAGTTGACTTGGCCATTTGAAATAGCAAACAAAATCTAAAAATTGTGAAATAATTCAGGAGGTAGATAGGATGATCAAGATGATAGGAAAAATAATTTCAGAGGATGATCACAAGTTTGAAGGCTAAGAATTTGTTGACAACAATCTCCATTCACAAGAATTTAATTCTAGAAAATGGAAATTGCTAGGGAAAATGTAGAACTTTCAAATGATTTGAAGAGACAACAAAAGTTTTTATTTCTCCTCAAAATTTTACATTTGAAATACAAACCCTAAGTCGTGGTGTTACAAATCTCCCCCTTACAGAATCTACCGAGATTCGATCACCGAGAAGAATGATGGGTAATCGCTGGAGACGATCTTCCGCTCCCACGTAGCTTCATCCTCGGAGTGGTTTGACCACCGAACTTTGAGGAACTTGATCACACGGTTCCTCGCTCGCGTTCAACTTCTTCGAGGATACGAACGGGCGCCACGATAAGACAGATCTTCCCGCACATCGATATTTTCCAATGGCGTTTCCTCAACTGGAACACGAAGGCACTTCTTCAACTGTGACACATGGAAAACATCGTGCACCCCTTCAAGCGTAGCTGGCAACTCCAACTGGTATGCAACGGCTCCCATTTTCTTGATGACGCGATAAGGCCCGACATACCGAGGAGCCGCTTGCCCTTGACACCAAACGACGGTGTCCTTCAAAGGTGAAACTTTGAGATACACAAAGTCATTGGGCCGAAACTCACCACGACGACGCCGATCCGCATAGCTCTTCGCTCGGATCGAGCTACGCGCAAGTGCTCACGAATCAATCGCACTTGACTTTCACCTCATTAATGGAATCTGGGCCAAAGAACTGCCTTTCACCAGTTTCTGACCAGTTTAGAGGCGTTCTGCATCGCCTCCCATACAAAGCCTCAAATGGTGCCATACTGAGACTAGCCTGGAAGCTGTTGTTATAAGAGAACTCGCAAGTGGTAGGCACTTCTCCCAATTCTTCCCATAGGAAAGAACACAAGCACGAGCATATCTTCAAGCACTGATTGACGCGCTCCGTCCGACCATCGGCCGAGGATGATAGGCCGTCTTGAAAGTAAGATGAGTTCCCATGGCCTCCTGCGCAGACTATGCCAAAACCGAGAGGTAAACAATACCACGGCCGACACAATCGTCTTGGGCACACCATGCAAGCTCACAATCCTTGATACATAGAGCTCGGCCAGAGGTTCCACCCGAGTCGACTCTTGACCAGGAAGGAAATGCGCTACTTTGTTAGCTGTCAATGACAACCCAAATGGCGTCATTTCCTTAGATGAGCGGGCGCCCGGTGATAAAATCCATGCCTGCGTAATCCCACTTCCACTGGTATGGGCAAGGGTCAAGAAGACCGCTGACGTTGATGCTCACCTTGACACGACAAAGATACGTCGATCCGCAACGAACACGCAATCTCGCGCTTCATGCGAGTCCACCGTAATCTCTCGACGCAGATCTTGGTACATTTTAGTGGCCCCGGATGGATGGACAAAGGCGAATCATGGGCCTCTCAAGAATCAAATCCCGCAACTCGGGACCTTTGGAACCACAAGACGCCGCCCAAACCATACAACACCGTGCTCATCTTACCGGAAACACTTGGTCGATCCATTCTCGATGTTCGCTGATTTTACCCACACCATCATTCGATTGTCGTCGCCTTGATTTGATCCACCAAGGTTGGTTGCACAATCGATAAAGCAGGGAACCGTGCTCAACCAAACCCAAGTTGAGACGCTGAAATTCCGCAAGTAGTGCAGTTGTCGCTCTTGGATCATCAAAGTATTGCAATACACCTTTCGGCTAAGTGCATCAAGAACTACATTGGCCTTGCCAGATGATATCAATACCCATGTCATAATCTTTGATCAATTCTAGCCATCTCCTGCACTCGAGGTTCAGATCTGGCCGAGTGAATAAGTATTTCAAACTCTTGTGATCGGAATACACCGCGCATTCTGCACCGATCGATAATGCCGCCAAATCTTGAGTGCATGAACCACCGCAGCAAGCTCTAAATCATGGGTGGGATAGTTAAGCTCATGAGGCCTCACTGCCTAGATGCATAGGCAATCGCTGCCTTCTGCATAAGAACACACCCGAGTCCCCGACGAGAGGCATCGCAATAAATATCGGCTCTTGCGGATATCGTGAAGAGTAAGGATCTGAGCTGAAGTCAATCGCCGTTTGAGCTCCAAAGCTCTCCTCACAAGCGAGGACCACACAAACTTCTTGTCCTTCTTGAGCAATTCGGTCATCGGCTGCGATCTTGGAGAAGTTCTCGATAAAGCGGCGATAGTAGCTACTAAACCAAGAAAACTCCGCACATCGATGATCGACTTGGTGGCCCAAGATAGAACATCGCCCGACTTTGCTGGGATCCACACTATGCCTCCACTGAAAGAACATGGCCCAAGAATGCCACTTCCTTCAACCGAACTCACATTTGTCGAACTTTGCATACAAAATGATGCTCCCATAACTTGCCCAAAACAATCTTTAGATGCAAAGCATGCTCGCGCTGGTCTTGGAATAGATAAGAATGTCATCAATAAAGACCACCACAAATTTGTCCAAATATTCCATGAATACGGAATTCATAAGGTTCATGAACAACGCTGGAGCATTGGTCAAACCAAAAGACATGACGGTGTACTGCATGCAGCCATAACGAGTAGTGAAAGCCGTCTTGAATATCCTCACCGATCCGACTTGATGATAGCCCGATCTCGGATCAATCTTGAGAACACACGAGCTCCGCATAACCGGTCAAAAGATCATCAATGCGGGCGAGAGGATATTTGTTCTTCACCGTCACCTCATTGAGAGGACGGTAATCAACACACATGCGCAAAGTCTTGTCCTTCTTCTTCACAAAGATCACCTGACAACCCCAAGGAGATGAACTGGGACGGATGAAACCTTTGCTTGGAGCTCACCAAGCCGCTTCTTCAATTCTTCTAGTTCATTGGGAGGCATCCGATCACGCGCCTTCAAATCGGGGCATACGGCAAAGAACTCGATGACAAACCTGTGTCTCGAACCGAGGCATCGGGCAAGTCTTGGAAAGACATCCCCAAAGTCGATACTATGGGAACATCCACGAACTCGCAAGGCCGACTTCGCCTCTAATACACATAGATGTGTCCCCCAAGCCGCGCGAAAATCCAACTCGCCGCTCAAGGGTCGGTGAGATAGACAATCTTCTGGCGCAATCGATCTACCCCAAGTGTTGGGACAACCAATCCATACCAAGAATCACATCCGCACTCTCTCGAACTAAGCGAATAAGATTTGCCAAAAATCCCACTCCTCGACTATGATAGGAACATCCCGACATCAGAATCGCTCTCATTTCCGACCCGAGAGCGGATGAGCAAAGGAACTCCCAAAGGAACACAACAAGACCACTAACAGCAGCAAATGATCTTGAAATAAAGAATGCGATGCTCCGAATCAAATAATACCGCAGCAGACGGAATTAACAAGAAGTGTACCAATCACGACATCCGCGCCCCGAGCCTCCTCAATCGAAAGGTGGTTGACTCGACCACGCCGCACTCGGGTCTTTCGATCATCTTCGGTCGTGGATGACCACTCCCCGCCGCGCCCTCCATTAGGACGAGGGGCTACCGCAGCACTCGAGGGCAAGCGTTGGCGTAGTGGCCCTTGTTGTGGCAAATAAAACAAGTAACCTCGGCCGCCGGATTGCGGAGGCCTCTGCTGTCTTGGATCGCAGCGCACGGGTCAAACACGCCCGCGGTGGGCGAGGAGCTGGTGCGATGGCCTCGGTCTGGTGGAGCAAAAGAACGGGCCACCGGTGCCGCCCACCGAGGACGCAGTGAGGCCGGTGTGAGTAGACCGATGTGCCTCCCATTTGCGCTATGGACTCGCCCCGCTTTGCCTTATGCTCAAGAACAATGGCCTTATCTACCAAGGCCTCGAAAGTCGAAAAGTCCACAATAGATAGCTTGTCCCGCGGCTCCTCGGACAAGCCATCCATAAACTTCTCCCGCTTAGCCTCATCCGAGGCCACCTCCCCGAGCATAACGAGCCAAATGATTGAACTCGTGCAGTACTGTCACGCACTTGCGCCTTGCTTGAGCGCGAAACTCCTTCTTCTTGACTTCATCAGGCCATCCGGGATGTGGGCCCGACGAAAGTCGACTGAACTCCTCCCACGCGACCACATGCCCGCGTCGCATGGCGAGATAGTTCTCCCACCATGAGAGTGCCGCGCCGAGCCGGTGGGACGCGAAGAGTGCCTTATCCTCGCGCTGCATCGAGCTATGTTGAGCTTCCGCTCAACCATGCGCAGCCAATCATCCGCATCAAGAGGGTCCTCGAGCGGAGTAAGTCGGCGGCCGCGCACGGAGGAACTCGCAAGTCCCCGCGAGTCCGTGGCCGCCACCATCGGCAGGAGTGGAGGTATTCCTAGCAATAACCTCCAAGATGCGCTGTCGGTCCATGCGGTTCGCTCGATCTGAGCGAGAACCTCACCATGGTCGGAGGAGGGGAAGCTCCTCATCATGACCACTCCTGACCGCCCGCTGCGTTCTCCGCCATCCTGCTTTACTAAGACAAGTTAGCAACAAATTTAAGAGCAAGAAAGCCCAAAATTCATGAAAGCAAAGTAAACAAACACAAGGCGGGATAAAGTTCGACCAAAGAAAATCGGACACATAACTACTCCCTTTACATCTTACCCTATTATCCCCACAAGTTTTAGTTGGATTAAACTTCATGGTTCTCCCCAAACTAATTCCTTTGGTAGTAACTATCTTTTGAAAGGTGAAGAGAGAAACCAAGTTTCAAAACTTAAATTAGAGTAAGATGAGAGTAGAAAGCTAAGATAGGTAAGGAATAAAATCTGAGAATCGCCTAGGTTTTCATAAACCTTTTACGATTTGAAAATAAGACTTTCAAAATATCCTAAGGACGACTATGCTTGGGTTACTACGGTCAGAATGGCTCTGATACCAACTTTGTGAGGACCCCAATTTATTTGGTTTGTAATGCTTAACCAACCACCTGGTCCTAGCATCACAAATCAAATAAATCGATCTCGAGATATGTATACTTCCCAGAAAGCAGTATACACACTCCGGTACAAAATTAGACATCAACTCCATTCCACACATAGAGTCCAAACACAACACTACCAAACGAAAGATAAACAAATAGAAGAGATATTACAGACAATGGCCGACTGGCCACAAGATACACAAATAACAATGAGAAAGACAATGAAGCAAAAGCGCCATAAGATGGCTATAAACAAAGCCAATCGTGCCTTCAACCCACAAGGCATCCGACCTGACCGCCAAGTCTAGTCGCCCAAGAAGCGGCAACACGACTCACGTAAGTGAGGACCCCGAGGCTCACCTTCTTCCTCTCCGCAACAAAACATTAAGCAAAGCACACAGTACAAAGATTGTCTTTGTACCCGCAAGACTGACGTGTGAACTAGCGCACATTAATATACTACATGCAGGCTTGTTTAGGGGGCCATATGTTTCATTTGTATAAAGCCAATTTTCATTTGCAATAATGTAGTACGTTTAAAGGCAAGTTTGCAATTCATTTTAATGTTGAAATACAAGTAAAGGATAATAATAGCAAAAGAGCAAAGATAAAACAACCTAGAAGTGACTATCCCAATAGTCACCACAACAATAGCACTAATCCCATTCGTACCACCCAAACAAGTTTTAATTTAAATGTTGTAGTCTAACTCTTGGAAGACCTTGCCAAGCGTGTCCATAACCTAGGACGCAGGCTATTCGAATAGTTTGAACTCGCAGGTGTACCAATGTACCCACACTTGGATCGCCTTTAAGCCAAAGCACACTTCCGAAGGTATGCCGCACAGACTAAATCCTACGAGACTTTTTCCAATATTGTGTATTAACTATGAGCCGCTCGTATGGATAGAAATCCATACGCTTACATGGTAAAGCCGAAAAGACAACTACCCACTCGGGATAAAGCTTTTGACAACTACCATGCTCCCACCTCCATCCCTCCCGCGACCTCCCTGCGACCCGAGCCAATACACGCCAAAGTACTAGGTCAAGAGAGGTCCCATATACTCTAGTGTGGTTAGCACGCAAAATGCTTGGTTCGGTGTAACAAGATGTTCGGTCCTTGTTGACTCGGGCACCATTCCACACACCCAATGTATCACACCAATCATACCGTTGTGCCCAAGTCTAAATCATTTTTTTGGTTTTCAGTTTTAGTTTTGCAATTAAACATAGCAAAAATGCTGAAACATAAAGTTATAGTAGTTTTTGTGTGATCAAGGTTAACGACTAAAGTCGATAACCGCCCAGTTCTACCGATAGCTAAGCATGCCTAAGCAAGTTGACCCGGATCTACTAAGTGACAAGAGATCATCCAGTGACCTCTAATCACAAACAAATAACCTAGGCTCGGTAGTAGAGATCAATATTTTGTCTACAGGATATGCAGCTCGTATTTAACTAATCAATTTAACACAAATTAAGCGATGCATACATACAAATTGAAACAAAATATTAGACTTTAAAATATGGGATAAATATGATCAAACCGCTTGCTCAGTTGCAGTTGCTCAATATGGTGCGGAGGATCGTCCTCGTGGTTGCGCAAATATCGAATCCTAACGATTTGAACAAAACAAATAATAAGAACGAATAACACGGCAAAACTCAAACATCAAATACAAACACCAATATATACACCAAGGCTAGACTATCACAAAGAATGACAAATAATTGCTACAGAGACCCATCCACTCATTTGCTAGGTTAACCACAAAATCAAACTTCTAACATGCTTTAAACTTTGGAAGCTTTGATGGTGATTGTGTGCACATCTATTATTTAATCATCAAGTTAACACATCAAAATCAGCTACCTATACTAAAACCACTATTGACAGTGAGAGCACAAAATCTACAAGAAGCTATTGAAAGCATAACTAGCCAAGTATCCAACTAAGAAATGCTAAACAAAAATCTTCTACCTAAGATAGGATGCTAAGGATGCTCGACTATTCATACCCCTAAGCATCACACCTAGACTTTGCAAGGCTAACAAGTTTGACATGTGGCTACTACCCAAATCTTATAACACCGACAACTCAAAAGTACAGAGGCAAATAAAATGAGCGACTAACTATCCCTATGATCAAGCATGGCAAATGTGCTTAGAAACTTAAAGATACCAACTAAATGATTTCATGCTAACCACCACAACAAAAAGGAGGCATCAAGTCTAACAAAACCTAATAGCAAGCATGATACAAATTTTCGACATCGACAACAGATAAAAATGACAACAGAGAAAAGCTACAAGGAAACTTGCACTAATATACTTTCAAACCTCAATTACTAACTTTGATCATGCATGAGAGTGAACTAAAGAACAATCATAAGCATGATTAGCACTAACTAATTGGTTTTGAAGGAGGCCCCACCGCCGATGCATGCAGAGGAGCACAATCGAAAAGAACAGAGGATCTCGGCGCTCGACTGGATTCGCCGCGGCGGTGGAGGCGCGGCGAGGTGGAAACCAAGGCCAAAATGGGTGTGGGAGGATCACCAAACCAGAGGTGGTATCGAGGCGGCCGGAGATGCACCGCTGCGTGGCGCGCGACGGAGCTTGGCGGCGGCGGTGGGGTGACAAGGTGCATCGCACTAGAGAGGAAGACAATGAAATTTAGCGCGCATGGGCATCGATGAGTTACCAGAACTCACCGGTGTGCTTGGCGGACGACAGAGAGGCACCGAGTGACCCGGCGACGAGCACTGGCGGCGCAAGGCGATTAACGGCGGCGAGGAGCACGGGTGAACGAGAGGACACGAGTGAGTGGAGAAGAAAGGTGGAGTCGGTGGTGCTCACCGAGCGAAGAATTGAGCCGAGCTCACCGGAGAAGATGCGGCGGTGGAAAAGGCGGTTCGGCGGACTTGGAGAAGAAAGTCCACGCGCAGCTCCACGCACGATGAATCCTGAAATTCCTTGAGGGGTTTACTTCCCGGGATGTGGAACACGCCGTGACGCGGCCGGCGATGACCGAGCCCACCGGAGCGCTGAATGCTCGGGCGTCGCGGCGACGCCACGGCTCTGGAGCTCGGTGGAGAAGAAAGGCAATGGAGACGCAACGAGGTAGGAAAACCTCGATGGCTTTTGTAGGAGCAAAGGAGGCGCGAGGTGAGGCGTGGCGGTGAAAAGACCGGTGAGGCGAGGTGGCAAAGATGCATGCAGCGGCGAGCCGGCGAGCGCGCGGCGAGCGGTGCGCCGAGCCGGGCGGCGACGTGGCGGAAATGACTGGCGAGGATGGCCCACAAGTCGGCGACGGCAGCAAAGCGGCGCGAGCCCGAGTTAGACTCGATCAATATCGCGCCGACCGTTGGATCTAAAACGGACGGCTGAGATTGGTGTATGCATTCGGACAGGTCGGTTGCATGCGCGCACGTGGATCGTTCGATTTGCATCGGACGGTCGTGATCAGTTGGACTCGGGCGGTGCGATTAGTTGACGCGACCGAACCAAGTGTGCGGTCGGGTTTGAGCCTGAGTTGGGTTCGGGCCCGAGGAACAGTACTTTTAGAATTTGATTTAAAAGACAGAGAAGGTTTGGGGGATTTTTTAGAGGTAGCTCCCGAGCTCCAAAAATTTCGAAATTTTTATGGCAGGTACTAGGGACAGAGGACAACCTTGTATAATTTTTCCAGAACTTTTTATGTACTGCATTGTTCTAGAGAAAATTCACAAGCTGCTGTACAGGGAGTTTGACCAGATTTCAAACAGAGTTGACTTGGCCATTTGAAATAGCAAACAAAATCTAAAAATTGTGAAATAATTCAGGGAGGTAGATAGGATGATCAAGATGATAGGAAAAATAATTTCAGAGGATGATCACAAGTTTGAAGGCTAAGAATTTGCTGACAACAATCTCCATTCACAAGAATTTAATTCTAGAAAATGGAAATTGCTAGGGAAAAATGTAGGAACTTTCAAATGATTTGAAGAGACAACAAAAGTTTTATTTCTCCTCAAAATTTTACATTTGAAATACAAACCCTAAGTCGTGGTCATTACAATGTGGTTGACTCTTACCTCCCCATGCCACAGGTCTTACGGTCAAGTGGGTGACCACTCCCTTGCCCGTGTCCTCCATTAGGACGAGGGGCCGCTCCAATCTTCTTAGGGCAACTACTCGCATAGTGGCCCTTGTTGTGGCGAGAGAAGCGGTGGCGTTGGCGGTGGGTTGCGAGGAACACCTGCTCTTTGGATCGCAGCGCATGTGACCGAATCACGGCTGCGGAGGACGTGGAGTCTCGCCGAAGGCCTCGTGCGTAGGAAGCTTTGAGGGCGCCACGGTGCCGCCCAACACGAGGACGAACAAGGCCGGCCCGAGCCGACTGATGGGCCTCCCACTTGCGCTTGCGGGACTCGCCCAACGCTCTCGCCTTGTGCTCGGCGACGATGGCCTTGTCCACCAAGGTCCGAAGTGCAAAGTCAACAATGGAGAGCTTGTCCCAAGCTCCCTCGACAAACTCTCCATAAACTTCTCCTGCTTGGCCTCATTAGTGGCCACCTCAGCAGGAGCGTACCTCGCAAGATGGTTGAACTCATGGAGGTACTCAGTCACAGATTTGCGCCCCTGTTTGAGTGCAAGGAACTCCTTCTTCAGCTTCATCCGGCCGGGGGGGACATGGGCCCGACGGAAAGCTTATCTGAACTCCTCCCACGAGACCACGTGTCCCGCGGGCTGTATGGCGAGGAAGTTCTCCCACCATGAGAGTGTCGTACCCTCCAACTGATGGGATGCGAAAAGTGCCCGCTCCTGCTCCTGGCACTGAGCAACGTTGAGCTTCCGCTCAACCAGACGTAGCCAGTCATCCGCGTCCAGGGGATCCTCGGACCTGGAGAAGGTAGGAGGCTGAGTACAGAGGAACTCCGCAAGCCCTTCACGAGACTGATGTCCACCACCTCCAGATCCGGAGGCACCAGAGGGAGTGGAGGTGTTCCTCGCGATGACTTCCAACACCCTACGGTCCTCCGAACGGTTGCGTTCGATCTGCATAAGGACTTCAGCCATGGTCGGAGGAGGTGGAAGCTCCTCATCGGGACTACCCGGCTGATTCCGACCACTACGGGTCCCTCCAGCCATCCTGTTTCACTAAGACAAGTTAGCTACAACTCGAGACCCAAAGCACAGAAATCCAAACTCAATTAAAAGGGCTCAAGAATAACCATAAAAGAGCATAAGACCATAAGTCACCAAATCAACTTCCCGAAACGACTAACCCGTATGGAAAGAACGAGTAATCGTTTGAGAAGACCAAAATTTCAGAACTCAACTCTAGCTCTAAACAGCCCAAAACCAAGGTATAACCACCTAATAGGGTATTAGGCATTTTGCTAATTCATATCACTTCTTACCTATTTATTCCCATAAGTTTTAGTTGAATTAACCTCTCATTTCCTACCACCTTCACTAGTTACTAGCTAGCTGTCCAAATCTGCTCCTTTAAGCTTCTGGCCGAAACCTCATCTTCAGGAGCTTCTAATCTTCTCCCAAAACAGTCCATTTCAAGTTATACTCTCATGGTTCTCCCAAAACCAAAGTTAATCGATAAGTAGCTAGCTTTTGAAAGGAAGAGAGGAACAACTTTTTCAAAACTTAATTGAGAGCAAGGTGAGATGAGCAAGCTAAGAAAGGTAAGAAGTAAAATCTGAAATTCTACTTAAATTTTCATAAACCATTTGACACTTGAAAATAAGTTTTCAAAATATCCTAAAGGCGACCAAGCTAGGGGTTTCTACGGTCAGTATGGCTCTAATACCAACTTTGTGAGGACCCGGAATATTTAACTAGTAACACTTAACCTCCACATGGTTCTAGCATTACTAATTAAACATTCTAAGCCTCGATGGACATATGCTTCCTGCACTGCAGCACATGCACATCATCACAAAATTACACGTCATTTCCATACAACATACATTAACAAGTCTAGTAAAGGACATACATAAAGTAAGTTATTACAAAAGAGCTGACCGGCCAAATAACGCAATATACAAGAATGACAGCGGAAGTAAAAGGTGCCATAAGATGGCTAGAACAAAAGTCGACCGGTTAGCCACACAACCCACAAGGCAATCGACCGGGCCGCCAGCTAGGCGCCTCTAAGACTACCACAGCACAACTCACAGAAGTGAGGCCCTTCAAGCTCACCTTCTTCCTCTGCAACAAATACATTTAAGCAAGATAACTGAGTACACAAAGGTACTCGCAAGATTGACGTGTGGAATAGCAGACCTATTCATATGCTACATGCAGGCTCATTTAAGTGGAGGTCGTATGTCTCATTTTGCATAAAGCCAACTTTATTTGCAATAATGTAATACATTTTAAAAGCAAGTTTGCAATAGGTTTCAATGGATGAAATAACACGTGATACAATAAATACAAGAGTAACCACCTATTGGTGACTAACCCAATAGCCACCACACATAGCACGAATCCCAGATTCGTACCACCCATCAAGTTTTAGTTTAAAATGTTGTAGTCTAGTTCTCACGGGGCGTATCCGAGCGTGTCCATAACCTAGGACGAGGCTATTCGAATAGTTTTAACCCTGCAGGGGTGTACTAATGTACCCACACTTCAGACCGCCTTTAAGCCACAAAGCACACTTCCGAAGGTATGCAACACGGCTAAGTCCTACGAGACGTTTTCCAATATTGTGCACTGACTACGAGCCGCTCGTATGGATAGAAATACATACGCTTACATTGCAAGCCGAAAGAGAACCAGCCATCACGGGGAAGCCTTTCGGACACTACAATTCTCCCAGCACCATCCCTCCTGCGACTCCCTGCGACCCAAAGTCAATACACGCCAAAGTACTAAGTCAAGAGAGGTCCCATACCCTCTAGTGTGGTTAGCACGCAAAATGCTCAGTACGGTGACGCAAGTAACTCGGTCCTTAATGACTCGAGCACCATTCCAGTCACACCCAGAAGCACACCAACATACCATTGTGCCCAAGTCTAAATCATTTTGTTTTCAGTTTTAGTTTTCATAAGTAGACATGGCACAAGGCTGAAATCATAAATCATAATAAGTTTTATGTGATCAAGGTTATCGACAAGTCGATAACCGCCCATTTCTACCGGAAACTAAGCATGGCTAAGCAATTAATTCGCAAACTACTAAGTGGCAAGAGCTCATCCACGAGCTCTAATCACAACAATAACCTAGGCTTATGGTAGTAAAGGATAATCATCTGCCTAAGGAAATGCATCTACTAGGTCAACTAACAACAATAGTTTAACCTAAACTAGCAATGCATACGTAGAATTTTGTAAACAACATAAATACTTAAAAATACAGGGATTAACATGATCAAACTGCTTGCCTTGCTGGGATGTGTCTGGCTGCAGAGGGGAGTGCTCCGGTTCAATATAATCTTCGGAACCTAACGCAAAAAGGCGATAAAACCAATAAGAACGAAGAACACCAAACAAAACTCAACAGCAAAAGACATCCAAATCCCATGAAATTTATACAGCAGCTAGAGGTTGATTTTAGACAATTTTAGGAACAAGAATTACTTCATTTGGACTTAGCATGAAAAAGTTATGGCTAAACTAAGTTCTCTCAGCCTGAAAAATCCTAATTAAATTAATTTCGGTTACTGTTCATGGCAAAAATTTCTAGAATGATCTAGAATCTGAAATTTTTATGGTAGGTAGTTAAGGTCATCCTAAAAACAACAAAGATGAGTTTACATCATTTGGAGTTATAATGAATTAGTTATGATTTTTCGAAGTTGTAAAACTAGCGTATATCACTTTTCAGGAACATAAATAAGGACAAGGCCTAGTTCATATTAAAGCATGTCTACAGATAAATTTTACCAAGTTGAGTTTGCTCAGTTTGAAATTACAGAGGAAAAGTTATGTATTTTACAAATTTGAGATAATTTCTAAATATGCTTCCCTATTGAACATTAAAATACATCCTAAACCAATTCCCAGAACAGTATAGTGACTACACCTATTCTCAAATTAAAATTTATCCTACCAGAAAGCTACTGTGATTTGAATCATTCAAAAAGGAGCTAAGATGACAAAGATATGCACAATTGAAATTCTGAACATTTAAAAGACTTTGAAAACCAGCTCTCGGGGGAGGTCCAAATGAACTAGAGCAACTGGGGAGGTCGTGGCCGTCGATCTTGCATCGCACGGCTATAGACCGCGAAGCACAGCGCACGGGAAGACCTCTCCCGCGACTGGGAGGTTAGGGCCGATTGAGATCTGGCGGTCCCGAGCACTAGGGGAGGTCCTAGAACTTCAAACCCACGGAGGAGGTCTGGACGGTCAGGATCTCTCGGGGGAGGTCCTGACGGTCTAGATCTTCAGGGGGAGGTCCTACGGCTTAAGTCCACCGAGGAGGTCCCGACGGCTAGGATCTCACAAGGGTGGTCTTAACGGTCCAGATTAAATCGAGGGAGGTCCGACGCGATAAGGTTTTAAAGAGAGGAGATCTGGACGGCTCAGATGGACCTGGGGAGGTCCTGAACGGTCCAGATCGACGCGGAGGGAGGTCCGGAGGTTCTCTTTATAAAAGACCCGGGGTGGTCTTTTACAAAGAGGACCTCGGGGAGGTCCTGAGGCTTTCTTTATAAAAGACCAGGGGTGGTCTTTTACAAAGAGGACCCTGAGGGGGGGGTCTTTAGGGGTGATCTTTACAAAAAGACCACGAGGAGATCTTTTTGCGCAGGAGTGGTCCTAGCGGCTTGGATTGAGTCTAAGGAGGTCATGGACGGCTAGGATCTAACCAGGGGAGGTCCTAGCGCTTAAGGTTTTTCACAGAGCCAGATCCAACGGCTAAGATTCGACCTAAGGAGGTCCCAAAGGTCAGGATTAAGCTAGGGGGAGGTCCTGCGGTTAACGACTTTACAAAGGGAGGATCTAACAGCTAAGAGCTAATCCAGAGTGGTCTTTTACGGTCAAGATCAACTCTAGGACGTCCTGAGACTAGAACTTTACGGGAAAGGACCTAAGGCTCGGATCTATTATGGGGAGGTTCTCAACGGCCAAGATTACGCCGAGGAGGTCTGAGGACTTGTAGAAAATCCGACAAAGGTACATACCACCACGGTCTGCTCGCCGGCACGTCGCCGACGACCAAGGCCACGGCGGTTCCTACCAAAGGTACCAAAATGATGCTAATACTATTGCGAACCTGAAGCACTCACTCTCAGCGACGAGCAGGCCTGTAACGCCGGTGAGCCGGAGAGGGGCGGAGGAGTGTTTTCGGCAAAACCCGAAAACGCGAAAAGAGGGCGCTACGAGCTAACCTAGCTAGTGATTAAGCCCTACAGAGCTAAAAGGGACTTACCAGGGTACAGGAGAGGTCCAGGGGAGGTCGGAGGAGTGCTGGCGGCGGAGACCGACGTCGGCGCTGAGGAAGACGATGACGACCAGGAGCTCTGGGCAAAACAGAGGTAAAAGAATGATCGCAATAAGCTTGCGATGACCCGGAGGTGATCCAGGACCAGAGGATTGGACGGAAACAATCACCGGAGTTGGAGACGACGAATTCCCCAAAATCAACCACGAAGACCTAGAATCTGAATTCCGGGTCGTTCCTGAGAATGCAACCCAAATTGAGTTAGGGAGAGGACCGGCGACGACAAAAGGTCCACAAAGGAAGTGAGAGGAGAACTAAAGAACCACTGGAGCTCCGACGGCGATGAAGTGCTCCAAGGTACCGAAAATGGTGGAAATGGGTATTCCTGGAGCTCGGAGCTCCACTAACAGAAAAGTGAGCTCGGGTGATTGTGTGGGGAAGAGAAGACTAGAGGGGGGCCCAGTGGTATAAGAACTGACGAGCACCGCACAAAAGCAAAAGGGGGACCCCTACGGAAGTTGCGGCGAGCTCAGCTCGAGGGTTCGCCCAGGATAGACAGAGAAAGTGGAGCAAGTGGGAGACACGATCGCGGCACAGGAGTCCCACGATGGCTCCGACAGCGGGGACGCCGACGAGATAGGATGAAAAGACAAGGTCCACTCGCTGTCGGCCATGAACGGCGCGAGGAAGGCGATGACCAGAGGAGGTCGGGGAGGTCGTGGCCCTTTGATCAGGATCGGACGGCCACGAGCACCCTAGCTCCACCGATGCCTGGCGCACCAGAGTGAGGTCGTGGGCGTTGGATGCTAATCCAGCGGCCAGGACACACGCACTCAAAGTGGCTTGGCTCGACCGAGCCCGAAGGCTGGGTCTGACTCGGGTCTGAATCGAGCCCGAGTCTGACTCAGACTCAAGCCCGAGTTTGACTCAGACCACCTTTGATTTTGGGGATTAAAATTGAGCTAAACCTTTGGGAATTTGATTGAGGTAGCAAACTAACTCCAAATTTTCTGAAATGTTTACAGGAGCTTGCTAGCTGAGTCATTGACCTTGTGTAAATTTTGTAGAAGTTTTTGTGCTATACATTTTTCTCCAAAAATTCTACAATGTGCTGGTCCTCTGTTTGACCAAAAATTGATTTGGTTTGACTGACCTCCAAAAATATTGAGACAATTTCTAAAAATTGTGAAACTTTTCAGACGGGTTACACATCAACCCAAGAACTCAGGAAAAATATTTCCAGGAGATGATCAAAAGATTTGACAAGATTGTTTTTGAAAGCTCAAGATTCGGATCAAAAGACTTGTGACTTTGTATTTCCATAACTCTTGTACAATAATTGTTTAGTACACACAGGAAATATATGATGTAAGAAAAAGTTTTAATTTCCACTCATTTTCTTACATTTGAAACACAAGTCTGAAACTTGGGATTTTACAGACCTCCCTGAGCCTGGTCATCATCGTTTTCGCGAGCGTGCATGTGTGCCAGAGCCATGGCAGTGAGGCTTGCAGTGCATGGTCACTTCTTTGTCCTTGTCAACGGCTATTTTCTACCAAACATTAAATGCTGGTCAGAGCTTTTCCCTAGAGTCTTGGTCTCCAACTGCTCCCGTCACTCAAACCTGTCCGGAGTAGTACCCTAAGCTCAGTGCACCATAGAGCACTGCCCTTGCTCGACCATTGCACCCTCAGCTATAAAATGCCCTTGAGCTCCTCCTTAGCTTCTTTTAGACACCACCTTGCAACCTAGCTCCCTCTCTGTGTTCTTGTGCTCAAAACATCCGAGAGACTTCGCCGCCATTGCTGGACCTTGGAGCTCCTCGGTGACCTCAGGGCTCCAGTGGTTCAATTGCAACTCTTGGCGTGCCCTTTTGTTTTTTTGACCACCTTGAGTCCCCTAACTCATTTTGTTCGACTTCACAGAGGTGTCAAATTGGGGACTTGCTCTATGTTGGCCGAATTTGCCCCTTCTTCCTCAGCGCCGGCCAGCTCCTTCTTCGTCGGAGCCTCTCCGAACACCTCTGGACCTTCTCCGTCCTTAGGTAAACTCTTATTAGTCCCTAGAGGCTTGGGCACTTGCTTTTCAGAACGATGTGGAGTTCCTTGTTGTTTTCATGTTTAGCCGTGTCGGTCCTCATTACCTCTCTCTGGCCCGCCGGTGTTCTAGGTCACTGCCGTCAAGAGTAGGCCCGGTAGGTGCACGACACTATTGTGAACCCATTGGTGCCCTTGGTTCCCACTGCCATGACCGGAGTCGCCGGTGGTGAGCTTAAACTCAAACTCGGGCTTTTGTCGTGCTTTACTTGGACAGTCTCTATAGCTTGATGATTAGCATTTAATTTGCCCTAGCCTAATCATTAGCTTTAACTGCATTTCTTGTAAGTAGAACACGTGTGGCAGTAAGTTTGGGACCTCCAGTCTATGACAAGTGGGCACCGTCACTTAAGCGTCTCTGAGCACCTTTGCACTTAGCTTTAGGTTGGTCGCTGTCATGTGGACCATGATCTCCTGTTGTCGTACGCTAGACCACCTCCTTCACAACCTTCAGGACCTCTTAGATTAGATTTTAGCCGTTAAAGCCCTCTTTAGGTTTAATCTAGACCGTTAGGACCACTCTCTGTGGTTTCGCAAAAGACCTCACGTAGTCATTTTGCAAAAACCACCCTCGGGGCAACCCTTGGGGTCCTCTTTGCAAAAGACCACCCATTGGTCTTTTGTAAAGAAAACCTCGTGACCTTCCCCTTGTTAGAACTTGACGTCTAGGACCTCTTCCTGGGTAGATCTGAGCCGTCAGAACCTCCCCTTGGAAATCTGGATCGTTCAGGACCTCTTCTCTCTTAGATATCAACCGTGAGGACCTCCCTCTGGAGATCTCGACCGTTAGGACCTCCCCCGAGAGAATCTTAGCTATGAAGACCTCCCTTAGTAGACCTCCACCCTTAGGACCTCCTTGTTAGATCTGGACCGTCAAGTCTTCATCTAACGATTAAGACCTCGTCTGGGCGCGTTGAAGACTTTTTGCATAGGTGCTCGTGGGTTGTCAGACCCGGGATTAACACTCCCGAATCCTCTGTACATTTATGAACTAGTTCCATGATTAGTCGCTAGTTCACACAGTAAACAAATATGGTAACAAATTTATATCACAACTTTATTAATAATCAATAGAGTTTATTACAAGAAAGGCTTACAGCCAACAATAACTAAACACAGCGGAAGACGAAGAAGAAGTAGAGTCCAGCAATCTACCACAGGCAATCAACTGGGTAGCGGCCTAGTCGTCGAGATCCACACTGGTAGCAAAGTCCTTCTCCTCTGAAATTTTATTTGCATAAAGCAAGTATGAGCCCAACTATGGTGCTCGCAAGTTACACCCGTCAAATAACAGAATGACATGCATATATGGATGTAACCAAGGATGGCTTATTGATTGAATTTGCATAAAGCAGCATTTTTCTTTAAATACTTGTACTAAGTTCCAAGGTAGTTATTCTATAACTAAAATTCATTTTATAAATTCTCAATTTTATAGTCAGATAACATTCACACATGAATGGTGAAGGATACCCTCCTATCACATGGCTTCTTGCCCAATTCCCATTTGGATAAATCATTCAGTGAAGTCTTTTGAAAACAAAATCAAAGTCTAACTTTGAGCAGTTCGGCTAGTATGTCCATAATCGTGGACATGGCTATTCGAATAGTTTTACACTCTGCAGAGGTTGTACAACTTTATCCACATGACAAGACTTCTCTAGTTTGTCTGGCATATATCTATGCCACCGCTCACTACCTTTGGTAAGCGGTCTAGAGCACGTGACAAGGCCTTTACAAAGCGTCATTCCACCATAGTCCACCCTCTCTAAGGTTTCGCCTCCCCCTTTGGATGGAAATCCGCTGGGCTTAGGGGCCCCCTCTTGAGCTAGGTGGGACAACATAGTCATGAAAGACAACCCACCGAAACAGTTGGATCGACCGCGATGGAACTTTGCAAATTAGTCAGCCAGGTCCCGACACATACTAGGGACATGTGGTAGTACGGTATGGCTTAGGATCATACACCCGAAGACCGGTTCTTAACTGACTTGGGCAATTTTCCAACAAAACCCATGGGCCTCAACCTACCCAGTTGAGCCCGTGCATAAACTTGCACCCACCCAACATCCATTATGCCCAAGTCCAAACCATTTTCATTTATTTTATTTTTCAAAGTAATTTATAAACTTCCATAACACACCAATGCCATGGATACAATTTAAACAACAATTGAGTTTTGGCTGAAATTTCCCAAATTAAATATGTTTGGTCTATAAGAATGGCTAAGCATAATTTTCCTCAAAGTGTTCTTGTTCACACTATTGCACAAACTAGATTTTCATTTATGGTGTCAAGGGGTGACTAATTCAATAACAAGATTGGCTGTACAATGGAATTTAGGAATAGCTATAACTTTAAAACATGAATTTAAATTACTTTAATATAAATACGCATGCAATAATAATTTAAAACAGAATTTAAATAATTTGAAGTATTAGGATCAATATGGTCAAAAGTGTAACTTGCCTTGCTTGTTTACTCGTTGTTCTTAAACGGCGTCGAAATCCGGTCGTCCGAAGTAGTCGAAATCTATACGCGAAAACGAGCTAAATTCAAATAACACTCAAATGAACTTCGAATTAAATAATTTTGGTTTAACTATCTAGATCTTAATTTTATAAAATTTTAGGAATTTGAATGGACTCAATCGGAGTTTGGATGCAAAAGATATGGGCTTTGGAAGATTTCAATTACATGAAATGATAGAATTAGGGTTTTTCAGAATTATTAGAATTATTTTTGTAAAGAAAAATGCTTTATGACATCAGCATGACGTCAGCGCCCGAATTATCAATTTCGAGCCGAATTATTTTCCTAAAGGACTAGGCCCACGGTTGGTCAACAGTCCACCGTGGACTGGGATTATGCGAATAGTGCAAGGGGTGCGGTGTGCTGGCGCATAGGTTGACGTGGCGCTGATGTGGAGGGTGAGGTGGCCGCCACGGTGGCGTGCCACGTTGGTGCGAGGCGGCGGCGCTCTCGGCGTCGAGCTCGCTGGCGATACGGGCTCCGGCGAGGGGAGTGGATGGTACCAAACGAGAGAGGAGGGCGTGGGGGTTACGATGCTTACCATGGCGGCGCTCGGGCACGGAGAAATCGCGGCGGCGAGGACTTGGGCGGCGGCGTGAGCGCCTCTACGGCGGCACGGGCGATTCGGGCGTGCTCCGGCGAAGGTAGCGCGTGCACATGGTAGAGTGTGGTGTGGCGGTGCCGATGCGGTGGTGGCGGTCGACGATGAGCCCCTGTGGTCACTGGAATGGGTGAAGAACCGTGTTTCGGGTGGCGGAGAGGAACTCCAAAATCCGGCCACTAGAGGGAGGGAGAGGCTACGAGAGGGGCGGGGATGAGATGAGGAGAACTAGGGGCACACCATGCCTCCTTTTATAGGGGCGGAGGAGGCTGGGAGAGGGAGATCCGGTGGCGATGTCGGCGGCGGGGATTGCGGCGTCCCGGCGAATTAGCGCGTGATGAAGGGGGAAAGGACGGGAGCGGCACGGCATGCACAGGCGGTTTGAATGCGCACGGTTGCGTAAGGGGAGGAGGCAAAGTATGCGGCGGTGAAGGGGCTTGGCCGTGCGCTAATGGCGGAAGAGCCGGCGCATCTGAGCGGAGAAGAAAACGGGAAGGAAGAAGGGTACGGGGCCCACGCGTAAGAGAGGGAGGAGGCTGCCGCGTGGGGCCGGGGCAAGGAGAGAGAGAGAGGGGGGAAAAGCGAACGGGCTGAGGTGGGCCACCAAAATGGCAAACAGGAATGGGCTGGGATCCGGCCCATTTAACCTTTCAGATTTTTAAACGATTTTCCAATTTAAATAATTCAATTAATTCAAAAAGGATGTAGAAAATAACAAATTAAATAAAAAAATTCTAGAAAAATTCACAGAAATTCCAAAAGTTGTTTTGGACTTAAATAAAATAATTCCAACTTGAAGTTGGCTTTTAATTTTGCAAATCAATTGTTTTTTCTTTTAAAATATTTAGGAAAAAACTTTTAAAATTCCAGAAAATTATAGAAATTAATTCATTTTATTATTTTTTCAACTTAACTCCAATAAAACTTCAAAAACTTTAATAAATTTTTATTTTGACTTTGAAAACATAGGAAATTCAAATAAATCAATAGATCTCTTTCAAATTTCAGAAAATCTAATAAAATAATAACTTTATTTATTTTTATTTTGGTAACAGCACTTTGGGATGTTACATGGGTATTGTGTGCGCCCATGCTCATGAGCCATGCGATTTTGGATAAACAGCCCAAGACCTCCCAGATTGAGTTGGTTTTTAAGAAAAAGGTCGAAAGCTTTTATTTGCAAATTGTTAATTGCTTTGAACTTCAAAAATGCATAACTTTCTCTCTGTAACTTAAAATTTAGCAAACTAAGGGTTGTTAGGTTTCTCTGTTAGCATACTTTAGTGTAGAATAGGTTTTAATGTGGTCCTTGTCTCTGAAATTGATTATGCCCTAGTTTCATAACTTAGAAAAATCATAATAAATTCATTTCAACTCCAAATGAAGTAAACTCAATTTTGCTAACCTTAGGATGTCAAATATCTGCCTACCATAAAAAATTTATATTCAAAAACTTTCTAGCAATTTATACGATGAACAGTAACATCTAGTAATTAATTTTAAATTTTCCAGCAGACTTAACTTAATAGGCCATAACTTTTGCATACTTAATCCAAATCAAATGATTCTTGTTGCTAAATTTATCTAAAATCATGCTCTATATGCTGTGTAAATTTCATGGATTTTGGAGAATTTTGGATTTTGAGTCTTTTTCGGTATTCGTCGTTTTTATTGGATCTTCTCATTTTGCGATAGGTTACGAAGAAATTGTTGATTTTGCGAGTGATCCTCTGCAGCAAGAAAGTGATCCCCAGCAAGGCAAGCAGATGTAGCATCATTTGATCATATTGCTCCTATTACTTTTAAAGTTTAATATCTTGTTTGCAAAAACTAAGTATGCATGCTTCTTGTGTCAAAGTTAATTTTTGTCGATTAGAGATAGCTAATGCTATTGCATTGTTGCCTTGAAATGGTTCACCCCCACCACAGCCCTAGGTTATTATCCTCAATGGTGAATTAGAGCCCGGTGAATGATTTATGGTCTTTACGATATGATGCTTAGCCATGCTTAGTTACTAGTAGAATTGGGCGGTTATCGATCTAGTCCATGACCTTCATCACACAAAACTTGTTATTACTTATGATTAATACCTTGTGCTTTGTTTATTTGTGCAAACCAAAACTGAAAATAAAATGTTTTAGACTTGGGCACAATGGTATGATGGTGTGATCTTAGGGTGTGACTGGAATGGTGCCCGGGTCATCAAGGACCGAGTTACTTGTGTCACTAAGCCAATCGATATTTACGTACTAACCACACTAGAGATATATGAGACCTCTCTTGACTTAGTACTTTGGGAGATATTAATTGATGAGTCGCTGGTGGTAGTTGTTAGTGTTTGTTTTGGCATGAGAGGGATGGAGATTCCGGTTAGGTTCTCCGTACACAGGACACCCGCAGTTGCATCAGCTGGATCGGTGTTCCGACTCAACGTATGGGTCCTTGTAATCTTTGTCGCCGGCAGGTCACTAAGGGTCAACCCCCATATGTGCGACTCTTGATTAATGCAATCCATTGGAAATGTCTCGTAAGACTTAGTTGTGCCGGCATACCAAAGGAAGTGTGCTTCATCTAGAGGCAAAAAGGCGGTCCGAAGTGTGAGTACAATGGTACACCTCTACAGGGTTCAAACTATTCGAATAGCCTCGTCCTAGGTTATTGACATGCTTGGTAAGGTCGTGCAAGAACTAGACTACAACTTTTTAATTAAAACTTGATGTGGGTGGTACGAATGGGTAATTCGTGGTATTTTTGTGATGGCCATTGGGTTGGTCATCTCCAAGATGTCTTTATGTTCTTACTTATTGTCTCGCTGTTATTTATACAGATAAAATTCAGATTGTTAAAACTACGTTCAACATATTATCTATTTCAAATAAAATCTGCTTTATGCTGAAAATGAACCTTTAGCCTTCTCCTTTGATTAAAGCCTGCATGTAGTAGTATCTAGGTTTGTTACTCGTAAGTCTTGCGAGTACATTTTTTTGTACTCATTTGCATTGCTTATTTGTTGCAGAGGAGGTTGATCCCCAAGGGATCGACTTTTGTAAGTTTTATTGTGGATCATGCGACTAGCTTGGCGGCCCGGTCGGATTGCCTTGTGGGTGTGAGGCAAACCGGTTGGCTCTTGTTTATAGCCATCTTATGGTATTTTTCTTTTGCTGTTCCTTTAGTTCTAGTCCGGTTGGCCTCTTTTTTGTAATAACTATTATGTATGTCTTTTGCTTGTAAAGGTTTAGCTTTGGTTATGTGTGCTGTATGGAATTGTTGCAATGTTTTGTAAAAGGGTGTGTATACTGCAATTCTGGGAAGTATACATTTTTCCGAGGCACGGATATTTTGTTTGTGATGCTAGAGTCAATGGAACGCTAAGCATTACAAGCTAAATGAACTGGGGTCTCACACCTTTGGACCTCCTCCTCCTCGCGCCCCTTTGGTCTTTTTGCAAAGACCACCCTCTTTGGTCATGACCACCCATTGTGGTCACGACCTCTGGTCTTTTTGCAAAGACCACCCTCTTTTGGTCATGACCACCCTTTGTGGTCACGACCTCTGTCTTTTGCAAAGACCACCCTCTTTGGTCACGACCTCTGGTCTTTTTTCAAAGACCACCCTGGCCGATTAGGACCTCCTCTAACCTCTGCGGGATCCCCTCAGGACCTCCCACCTGATCTTTGACTGGTCACATCTGTCAGTCCTACTCACCTTCTCCTTCCTCCGACTGTATCATGGACGCCACAGAAATCTTCATGCATTTAATGCCAGTTGTGTCGCATTAAATGTTGTCACTTCTGCAGCACCCATTCCTTCTCTTGTCATCTTCTTTACCTGCTCCCATCTCCTACTTTACCTACCCTTGAAGACGTATGCCTTTGAATCTCCCAGCGATCCTAGCTATATAAGCTTAGGCAGCTCTCTATCTTTACCTTTTTCCTCATTTCAGCTCTCTCGCTCTCCCAGCCAGCTCTTTGGACCTCCTCCGACCAACTCCTTGGACCTCCTCCAAACCATCGGAGTTTTCTGTTTGTTTTAGTTGGTGTTTTCTTTGGAGTTCTTTTGGTTTCTTCTTGAGCTTTGTTTGAGTTGGTTTTGTTCTCTCGTGTAGATTGCGACGACGCTGAGGAGCCTGAGTTCTTTGAGGAAGAAGACACCCAAGCTCTCAAGCAAGGTAAGTCATACCCTTGACCTTGTTGACACCTAGTACTTCTACTTATGTACTTTCTGCTTCAAGCTAGTACTGCATGCATTTTTACTTAGTATTTCAATACTAGTCTTTAAATTCGTAGTTAGACCTAAATCCTTCATATGGCCAATATTGACATTGAAACCGAACTTGTTGTCACCATAGTTAAAACCTAGTTAATGCAATAGTATGAACCAGGCCCCTTTTGAAAAGTGATGCGTAGTCATGCTTAGACTAAAATCTTAATTTGGGAAGTTTTACTGCCAAAGACCAACTTTGTCTAAAACATTTTCAACCTTGACATTGGGTTGTCATGGAAACTGGTAATGTTTTCAAAAGTAAAGAATGGAAAAAGGGTTTGGACTTGGGTGAACTGGTTGTCTGGTGGGTGCATGTTTATGCATGGACTCAACCAGGTAGGTTGAGACCAAGGGTTCTGTAGGTTGTTGCCTAGGTCAGTTGAGGACCGGTCTGCAAGCCGCATCTTGCTAGCCACTTCGTGCAACCTCATGTCTTGAATGGGTAGGACCTGGTCAACTAATTTGCAATGTTCCATCGCGGTCGTTCCTGTGGATGCGGTGGGTTGTCATGTTACGACTATGTTAGTCCCGCCTGATGCAAGAGGGGGCTCTGAACTCTGCGGGTTTCTATCCAAAGGGGAGCGAAACCTTAGTGGGGGAGGACTGCGGTGGGATGGAGCATTGTAAAGGCCTTGTCACGAGCTCTAAACCACTTACCTTCGGAAGTGAGTGGTGGTATCGGCGGATGCCGAACACACTAGAGAAATCGTGTTGTGAGGGTAAAGTGCATAACCTCTGCAAAGTATAAAACTATTCAAATAGCTGTGTCCACGATCATGGACATGCTAGCAAAGCTACTCAAAGTTAGATCTTTGATTTGTTTTCAGAATAGCTTGTTAAAAGGTTTTGGATCTCTATCCAATTGGGTTTGGGGCGGGTAGCCCGTGGCAGTTAGCTTGGTGATAGGAGGTTATCCTTCACCATTCTTATTCTTGTTATCAATCAATCAAAACTGTGTTAGAAAATAAAATATATGTATGGTTTAGACTGCTTTAGAACTTATTACTTGTATTTGGAAAGAAACATGGCATTATGCAAATCAACCATATAAGCTCTCCTTTGTCATATCCTTGCATGCATAAATCTGTTATTTGATGGATGTAACTTGCGAGCACTGTTGTTGTACTCAGTCTTGCTTTGTTGAAAAAGCAGGTGAAGAGTTATATGCTGAGGACCATGAGGTCCTGGTCGACTAGGCTACGCCCTCCAACCGATTGCCTGTGGTGTATCGGGTGGACTTGTCCTTTGCCTCCGTTGTGTATTTTGTTTTTGCCGACTTGTAAGCTAATCTTGTAATAAACTCTTTTGTTGTTAATAACGTTTGCGTTGATGTATGATTATCACTTGTGTTTGCTGTGTGAGTTAGCCATTGATCCTTGGGACTAGTTCAGATCACAAAAGATTTAGGGCTTTTTCCAAGTCCCACAACCTCTTCACGTTGGTCTCTTGACCTCCCTCAAGTCAGGTCATGGCATTTGGGGAGGTCCTGGGTCTCAAGACCTCCTCGTGTTAGGTCTCTGGACCTCCAAGTGGTCCTGCTGGACCTCCTGGGTGGTCCTGGATGTCCTCTCAAGTGACCCTGCTGGACTTCCTAGGAGGTCCTGGTGGACTTTTCGGGAGCTCTAGGAGGATCTCTCGGGGTGACCCCTTGTGAGGTGGCCACAAGCCTCCTCTGTTCTGTCACTTATGCCCTCTATGCCTAAGCCTCTCTATCACTGGAAATGGGACCCGCCTGTAGGGTATTAAGAACAAACATGTGGACTAATACTTGTGTCACTCAAAGATGTAATTAGCAAATTAAAATTTGAATTGACACTTCAGAAAGTTTTGTTAGTAAGAATCCAATTTGCAAAACCAATTATCAAATGCTAACAAGTGTTATGGTTGTCCCTTAGTTCACTCAAATGCATTAAACAATTTTAAGTTTGATAATTATTTAGCTAGTAGCACTTTATAGTTCAGAAATAAATTAGGTTGTCTGTTTTTTTGAGATTTGAATAGAGAAGTGTTAGATAGAACCTTAAGATGTGAGTAAGCTAGTGGCATTCTAAAGCAAGTAGTTGGAAAAGGAGCAGGAAGCTAAAAGCTATGTTGAATACAAAGACAAGTGAATTAGAAAGCATATTGAGTTAAACCAAATTGAAGTTTGAGTCAAAACCAGTATTACCTTTCAAAGCTGTCTTTTGCAAGATGTTATATGAAAAATTGCGAAGTAAACTAATAAAACTTTTAAAATATGTTGAATCACCCAAATCACCTAACAAATGGATATTGGGATTAGTAAGAATTTTAACCTTTGGTACTATTAATTCAGTAAACTATTCTATTGCTAGTTGTTGAACAGAGAAATGCTTATGTGAGGAATTGAAATAACGGTGAACTAATACAACTTATACAAGTAATTTGACAAAAGATAATTGAATCAAGTGAGAAAAACTTATTTAATAGTATCTCAATTTAACAACTCCTATCTATGGAATGCATTAACAGAGAACATAATCTAAGCTAGCTAGCAATGACAGTAAGCCAAAGATAGTACTAAAACAAGTATTTAGCAATTAGCTAATGGAGATTTATCTAACAGCAACAAATCAAGCTGAAATCAAGTGGTGATATGTATGTCCAAAACCAACTGTGAACAACCAATGGTTTGGTGAACCAAATAATCAAAGAGTGCCTTGATTGGGCAAATATTTTGATAGGAAAAATTTAAGGATAACAGTAAGTAAACCACTAATGGATTCATCAAATTTGAAGACCACATGGTGATAGCTAAGTACAGGAATTGAAGATGTTTGATAGTGCTTAATAACCATTCACCGCCAGTAGTAAGGGAGAAGCCAAATAAGAACCTTAAGACCTTCTCCACGTGCAACCAGTAACCTTGCCGTCGTTGTCTCTCCTATTGTGGCCATTAGCGCTGCATCTGAATCATTGTGGCATTAAGCCATCCCTAGATTGGTTTGGTTTTGGTTGGTTCTAGAGAAGAAAAACAAGAGAACAAGAGAGTTTGGAGTTTGGTTTCCATAAAACCTAGAAAGGAAGAGTTGGTTTTGGGTTGAAGAAAAAGAAGAAAAAAAGAGAGAGAGAGAAAAAAAGAAACAGAAAAAAATAGAAAAAACAAGAAGAAACAAAGAGAGAGAGAGAGAGCCCATCCATCCTCCCTGAAATTTGGAAAGTGCATCAAACTTGCACAAAAATCACTAAAAATTGGTGGAGCCCTTCCTTATATAGCCACAAGCTCCCACAAAAAAATTTGGGCACGTTTCGCCCACGGGATCAAACGATATAGCAGTTTGAAGTTGAAACCGAAACGAATTCGAGTCTGTTTCCGACACACCTTCAGTAAAACGGGCATAACTTTTGAATACGGAGCCGAAATTTGATGTTCTTGGACTTGTTTGAAATCTAACGACGATTCTGATGTGAAACAAATTATTGCTTGCACTAGTCACCTTCCAAGACCCCCAAAATCGTCCATATTTAGCCCCAAAATCGTGTCACAAGTTTTTGTTTTTCTGTTTTTGGCGATTATCTCGGTCTTCCCTTTGGAATTTGGGGTTTGTCCAGTTGAGAAAGTTATAGATCTCATTGAAACCTTTCAAACGAGTATATATAAGCCATACAAAACTTTGCCTTTTCATCGTTTGAGACAAGCTATTGTTTCTTCTCATTCTAGAGGGTTGTTCGCGTTTTTACCGATATTGCTGTTTTGTGCTCTACATCGCGCGAATAATCTTGTGCCCTTAGAAAGAAGTTTGAGTAGTTGGCTACCATCTCTCCTAGCACTTATTGTGAGGTTCTCCTTTGTTTACATTAAGTCACATTGATCGTTGCGTGTGCGTACGTACACTTCTCTGCATAGGGCTTTGATTAGCTAACTTTGATTATGCTAGGATCAGCAACTTTGACGAGTACTTTGAACAATCTTTCAACTTGCATTAACTAATTTGATTATTGCTAATCCTTGTTACCATATTGTGCCTTTTGAGCTCAACCTACTCTTGATCAGAACAGGTCCCCTCTTGCAATCGTACCCACGTTCGACTCGGTATCACGAGCCAACCACCGGTTCTACCACCTACTACATGCTTTGGTAAGAACACTTGTAAGAGTGTGGTAAGACGCTTGAGAGTATGTGATTCCACCTTCCATCACCTAGCAGTTAATAGGGATAATACCTTTGTGTTTTCTTTTGTTTTCTACTAACCAAGACGGGTGACTCGTCTACTAAGAAAGAGTGTGTTAAAGGGAGAACTCATGATACTTTTGGATGAGCAACTCACTACCATTAATGAGGACATTGACAGAAAGCTATAGGCTACTACAACCACATTATAGCGCTCAATCAACGATAGTATTGCAGCGCTCACTACACGCCTTGAAAGAATGGTGAATCGGTCACCTCACAATGGACGCGAGTATGATCATGATGCAGCCCAAGATGTTGAGGAGGGATATGATAATGAGAGGCAATACCGTGATGTCGGCGCTACTCTTTTTGCCCAAGATGCCCGTTAACAACATCGTCTACATCACAACCGTCACGGTATGGGAGGTAATAATTTTCAGCACCACAATTCTCGTGTTAATGATGACCCATTTGCTAAAGTTAAATTTACCATAACATCTTTTGTGGGTATTTATGATGCTGAAATTTATCTAGACTGGGAGATGACAGTTGAAAAAAAATTTAATGCCCATCTAGTTCTTGAAGTGTATAGAGTCAGACAAGCTACTAGTGAATTTAAATATTTTGCTATCATTTGGTGGAATCAAGTAGTTAATTCTGGCTTAACACCTGATACATGGGATATATTGAAGGTAGCTATGCGTGTTAGATTTGTTCCTCCTGCTTTTAAACGTGATATCTGTAAGAAATTACAGCGTTTAGACTAGGGTAATAAATCTGCAGAGGAATGTTATCAAGAACTACAAATAGGCATGTTGCGTTATAATGTTGTTGAGGATGAGGAGGACAAGATGACTCATTTTTATAGGGGCTTAAGGCATGAAATTCAAGACATAGTTGATTACAAAGAGTATAATGATATCAATAGGTTGTTCCAGCTTACTTGTTTGGCAGAAAAAGAATTACAGGGTTGGCAACAAAGGACAAAGAGCAAGTTTGGAAGTGCGTCTACATCGAGATCGACGCCGGGGAAGACGACACAGCCCCACCTCTTGTATCTCGGTCTGCTGCCCCCTCCGTGAGTAGCGCGTGTTCAACAGCACCGCCACCACCATCACGTGGCCCCGAGATGAGAAAATCTACTAGTGTGCAGGCACCAGTGTAGAGCTCATCATCAGTTGCTTCCACGGGTCGTACGATGGGGATTATGTGCCACTGTTGCAAAGGGATGGGCCACGTCATGAGAGATTGCCAAAGTCAGCGAGTGTACATTGCGATAAAAGACGATGGTTATGTAAGTGCTAGTGATGTTGAGGATGAATATGCTCTTGCAGCTAACCTTGCAAGTAATGATAATGATCATGAGGCAGATAGCGATGGTGAGGAAATTTTAGGTGCTAATACTACAAAGAATTATAGGACCCTAATTGTGTAGCGAGTATTGAGCACTCAAAGAGAGCAAGCGGAGAAGCTACAACACCATAATTTATTTCAGATGTTCCTCATAGTCAAGGATTGCCGTGTTCGTGTCATAATTGATGGCGGGAGCTGTAATAACTTGGTGGATTTAGGTTTGGTGAAGAAGCTTGGCTTGACCACACGTGCACATCCTCACCCGTACCACATTCAGTGGTTCAACAACAGCGGTAAAGTAAAGGTAACACAAGCTGCGAGAGTGCATTTTTCCATTGGTTCCTATCATGATGTTGCTAATTTCGACGTAGGGCCTATGCAAGCCTGTTCACTTTTATTAGGTCGTCCATGGGAATTTGATACCGATGCAACTCATCATGGTAGAAGTAATAAGTACTCTCTTGTGCACAAAGGAAATAAAATTATTTTGCTACCTTTGACACCTGCTGAAATTGTGAAATGTGATCAAAAGATAGCTGAAAATGAGAGTAAAGAACTTGAACATGAATTTGAAAATCAGCAAGTAGTGAAGAACATTTTCCCATCTAAAAAAGAGAAGTTGGCACATAGTTCTAGGACTGAGGGAATTAAATTAAAGGGTTGTGTCATGCTTGCAACCAAATCTGACCTTGCTAAAAAAATTTATAATGATATGACATGCGATGTTTTGATATGCAAAGATGCTTTATTTTCACTTGATGATATATCTAGCTCTATGCCGTTGGCTATCACTAACCATTTTGCAGGAAAATGATGATTTGGAGACAACGATTGAGTCGAGGATGACTCAAATTCAAGAAAGGGAGGATGATGAGGACATCAACCCTAAGAATTCAACCACTACTTCGACCCACTGCACGGCATCCTCTCCTTCAACCACATCCTCTCCGATGGGACTATTGGCTATAGCAATTCCATATACTCCAATTGGGCCAAGCTACTACTACATACCATGGTGCTACGTCACTTATTGTTGGCCCACAGCCTATGTAATATATTGACCGATAACTTGTCCCATCTGTTAGACAACCTGGCCCATCTAGTGACCGGCCACCCCTAGGCCTATACTGTTCACGAGGGCACTATTCATGCATGAACATTACTATGAATAGTACCTCACCCTAGAGTTTCCACCTCCTGGCCGCTCTCCTCATATAAGAGTCGTCGCCCTTTAGTTCAATTTGGGTTTTCTTTTAGATTATTCTGCATAGCAGTTTCGCCGCTCGTTCGATTTGAGGAACCCCAACTTTGTGAGCTTCATTATTATTCGCAATACAATTTAGATTGCATCTTCTACTCTCTTGCTTGTGTTCTCGATTCGCTTGCAGGGGATAGCCTTCTTGGTGAGGTCAACCGCATTCGGCACGATTGATAACCAACGAAGCAGTGGTGTAGTGATTGCGAGGGGTTCGATCTGTTCGGGTCTGAGCCTTTGGATCATTAACGTCGTGTTCTCCACAATTGACGTATCAGTACCTTTCGGAAGATTGGACCACACTCACATCTGTTTGACTTACTAGTAGGGTGCCCGTGCGTTGCAACGGAATGAAAGAAAGGTAAGAGGTTAATACATAATTTCAAATGAGATCCTAAACACTATACATATCAAAACTCCAAAATTTATGTTCTACGAAATAAAAATCATGACGTAAAAGAATTATGCAATAGATACTTTTTAAATTTAGGAGGATACACCCTCTAGTCTCTGTCTCCATAGGAAACAAAAAACCAAAGTACCACCAATCACATTAGATGCAACATCAAAAGAAAAAGAATAGCGTAAGGAGTTATGTGGAAGCAGCCAATAAAATGCAAAACACTGAATCCAAACTTCCTAAACCAGATCACTCCATAAGCCAAGCTCCACTTGCAAAGATTCCACAACATAGAAGCTCTCATTCTGCCCCATCCATAGACTCAATTAAATACCTCAATGGTTATTGTTATCGGTATTCTTGTTTCTTGCAAAATAGACCAATAATGAAGCCAATGCAAATGTAAAACATGATTTGATTGGAGTAACAGAGCAATGTATGATCAAATCAAGCTGTATTCTTAGTCTAATGCCCAACATGGCGCGGCTACCCCAACACAAATCAAAGCTCTCTGTTTTTTACCGCAACCAAATAACCAAGAACCCAACATATGGGTTATGTTGATAGGTATTGGTTATCAAAAGAGGGTGCCATTGCTTGCCAAACATATGTAGCCATGGAGCATTTGAAAACAAAAGATGGTTAATAATTTCAAAGTGAGAGCAAAACTGATAAATTTTGTGGTCTGTCCAATTCCTCT
Source organism: Ampelocalamus luodianensis (assembly GCA_036346255.1). Taxonomy (NCBI): domain Eukaryota; kingdom Viridiplantae; phylum Streptophyta; class Magnoliopsida; order Poales; family Poaceae; genus Ampelocalamus; species Ampelocalamus luodianensis. The sequence goes on from CM070637.1 coordinate 41,819,980, forward strand.
TACACAAATTTTCAGCATGACTTACTTAGATACCACAAAATATTTTTTTAGTGGCAATTTCACCTTCGATATAAAACCATGAGAAAAGTGGTCACTGGAATTGACCAAAGACATATAAAGAATGCAGAATGAACCATTTGTGAGTAGTAAGCTTCCAAAGTAAATGATCTGGGGTATCAGAAAGCTTAACATTGTTACATCTCATGCTAAGTTAGATGCCAGACTACAAGGTTCTCCCCAATCAGAGTTCTATAAAAACAAAACCTCTGCTGTAAACCATCTTGCAACATCAGCCACACCATTGTTTTCATCATGCACAAGATTGTATTGGTATGCAATGGATACTTAGACCAAAACTTTCTCCCTTGAGCATAAAACATGCGGTTCCACCATAGAATGTTCTTTAGAAGACAGACCATACCGCTTATGCTCATATGCATTGCTAATATGCAATTCTCAATTTCTCATGGCCAAGGGCTTGACAGCAATGTATATAATTCTGATGAAACGAAACTGAGTGAATATATCAGTATGGGAGACTCTGGCCATCTAATGTCTATTCTCAAAATCAGATTGTACTACAGCTGTAGTTTCAAACACGATAGATTAGAAATCTATCATATTCAGTCACTGAAAATGAAAGGATCGCCATGAATACACCATTAGCCACTTATTCTAGATATGTTTACATAATTGTTATGTAGTTGTGAATCTGCAAGACAAAAATATAGTGTTAGACTAAACAAAACAAAGCAAAGTAATAACCAGAGTTCTCCTAAAAACATTAATAGCCAAAGTAGTCATTCAAGTATTCACGTTTACTAAGAGAAATGTCACACAAATGCAACTTGAAACTCAGATTTGTTTTGAAAGATGGTCTGCCTACTTTTGGGGCGTCGGAGAACACAACAGCTTGATTTGTTGATAATCGAAAAAGAAATTTTCATTTAGGCAAGTCTTTTCACAGGGGAAGTAAAGGCTAAAGTGGCTAACCCCAGTGTAACACCCCAAGACCCACATTACCCTGGAATGCCACTAAACCACTCTACAGCTGAACATAAGAGGAAGCAAAAACAACTAATGGACACAATATTAACGGATAGAGTTCAATAAATTAAAACAACTACTAGCAATTTAATCCAAGAGTAGTCCACAAATTCAACATTATTAAATCAAAAGAACACTCGCGAATAGCTAGTCATTAGGCTAGTTTCCTCTCAACTTTATTACAGCATAAATTGATGAATTGAGTGCATAATTGTAGTGCCGCTCACCCATCCCAAGAATGCTTAAGAATCACCTGAAAGGGGGAAAGAAACAGCAAGGGTGAGATAAAATCTCAGCATGTATATTGATTAACAGGTTATTCAAATAACAAGCAAGCTACATCACAATTTATATTATTGCATGACCGCAACCACATTCCACTTTCTCATTCAATAAACCACATGGACTAACATGAGTCCGGCCTCATAAGATTTCAAACATTGGCATAAGTATGCAATTCCTCCATCCACAATTTTAATGCAAATGCATGCCATGCTCCACTTGCACTCCTACCCATCAAAGATGCGAGTGTGCATCGTACTCTGACAATGTATGCGATCTTTGTGCGGATACTGATCGTGGCCATAGCGCGACATCCACAATGCAATGTCATGATATGTTATGAATGATATGATACTCATAAACCACATAAGTGTCATCCTCATAAGGGCACCAACAAGATTAACTTTTATTATTACCACATAGCCACTATGGAAAATATATCCATGATCCACATTCGGCACATAAAGCAACCACCTCATGACTTCACGCAAGATATCCAAAGTAAAACATTCAATTATTAATTGCTGTTATCACCTCATTTGTAAGTCAACCAACCATGGCATAATACTTCAAAATACGAGAATTATATAGATTGCAAGTAGTAAGAACAACCAATTAAACGGTAGTAACACTGCTACAATTACTTGCCTTCCACGATGCGACGCGTTAGCCGGCAAAAGTGATACTCCTAAACCTGAGGCTTCACCTCCTAAACAAGTAAAATAATTTCAATAAGGACATAATATACCCAGCACTACTAATCGGCGTTCTACACCGCTTCCCAGATGACCCAAGTCGAGATTACAAAGCTGAAACTGAAAAACAACGTTTCCTGCCATATACCGTTTCTGGACAGCAGCACGGTAATTGACATAACTCATGAACTGGAAGTCGAAACGAGGTAAACCCAATTTCTGTAGATTCTTAACTGACTAATCTACAATACTCTAGTTGACACGATAATCCAATTCGGCCAATAAAATAGGCTAACCATTGTTTGAACTTTCAGTACAGAAACTGCCTACTCGTTCGAACAGCAATACTAGGATGACCATAACTTTTAATAAGTAACTCCGAATTGATCGTTCTTTATCAATCTGAAAAGGTTATCGAATTATCTACAATAACCTAGTTGTGTGAACTTTCAGATTCTACCAATTTCCCTTTCATATTTTAGGAAAAATCCAGACAGATTATTCTCGTCAGATTTCTGGCAGCAGATACTAAATCGACCATAACTTTTGACTCAGACCTCGGAATTGAGTGATCTTCGTGGCTACTGAAAGATAACGACAGATCCCACATAAATCTAGGAGATGGAAACTTAAAATTCAGCCTCTAAATACACGAAATTACCCACGCAAGGTACTAGACAGAATTGAATCTTCTGCAGCCAAACTTTTATCCAACAATTCTAATCGGTTTCGCATCTACTACGGATCAAACAGCGGGGAAGGCATCTCGTTACCCTTGAAGAGCCGCTAGAGCTTGCTGAACCAATCCCCACAAGTTCTTCTTCTCCTTTCTCCCTTTCTCTTCTTTCTTGGGCGTTGCAACCGGGCTCATCCTCCTTGTTGTTTGGTGGCGCAGCAAAGGATGAGAAGATGGCTGCCAAGAGGTGGAGGGTGGAGGTGGAGGCGCAAGTGGAAGGGAGGGGTGCTTGTGGCGGCCACAAGGGGAGAAGGGAAGGGATGGGGCTGCCTAGGGTTAGGAGGAGGTGTGGGGCGCATGGGCTTGGGCACAGTGCGGCCCCCTGGGCCATCATGACCGCCACCAGCTGGTTTAGCCTGGCCTAAAGCCCTAGGTTCTGAATTTTTTTCAAAAATGTTCTCTCTAAACTATAATCGGGTATTACATTCTACCCCATATGAATCGACCTCGAATTCTAACCATCGAAAAGAACACCGTAACAAATTGCATGAAATGGAAACAACGAATTTAACACGCACCCGAGTAAAGCGGTATGGGTAAGGCTCGCGCATACAAGATTCTAGCTCCCAAGTGGTCTCTCTCTCGGACTAGTGAGACCACAACACGAGACGTAAAATAACATCGACCTAACACTCAATGTGAACTTTCTGGTACACTCAATAGAAGAGGATCGGTAAGACCTTGCAGAAGGTCAGCGTCTTTAACGAAAGATCAAACTTTGAGTTGCTCGACTACTCACTTAGCACGAGAACATAACGGCGTTGCGTGCGTCGGCGTATGGACTGAAGCGGTCAACGCGATCGCCAACTTACTAATTACCACAATTGTCGAAAGCGAACCAAAATATCTTAACCAAGCTCCTTCGGTACTAAAACACACCACAAAACGGAACCACCCCTCGGTACCGCGTTTGTGCGTCACGATGTCTGGCACACATGCCATGCCGTATGTCCGCCAGGACCACACGCCATGCGCCATATGCCCACGCCCGGTCCCCGCGCGCTCAGCGGCGAAGGTGGATGCTCAACAACTAACTCTTCATCTAATGAGGGTCGCCTCCTTTAAACAATAATACACAACATAAAGGTTCTTAAACCACAGATCCACAAGGAGAATCCAGCTGAAATAGAGAGTTCTCATCACAACCACGCAATACTAACTCTCCACCAAAAGGCGGTTTACAATTGAATACCACGAAAGCCAAAGGAGGAACCACTCGAATGCCCAAATTAAATACTCCTTTTTTTCTTGTCTGAATTGCAAGGAGTCAAACATGCCAGCACAGCGCCAACTCACATTGCAGAAGACACCAGTCAACAGCACAAAACTCAAACGAGAATGAAGAAAATGATTGATGCAGAAACATCATTTTCTTAGTTTCCCCAATAGAAATTAAACTTCTGTCAAAACTTGTATTTGAGTTCATCACATCTGCACAAGCTCAAACTCCTTCACTAAACATCCTCAAGTTATGCTCAAGCTGAAAAACATCATCCACACCATGGTGGAGAGACTCTATTGAATCCATCAGTACTCTAGGCAACTCGTCCTCATGAAGAAATTAATTTGATAGAAGGCATTCAAAGCTTCACAAATATAGGTCCCACGCAATCACATTACCTCAATTTTCCGAATAACAACTCGAATCTCGGTACACATGCTCATATACTACACCGAAGGGTTCTATGATGATCATTCCACTTCTTAGAAACCGTCATTATCAAATTTCCATTACAGAAATCATTGTGTGACTAAAAAAAGCAAATACAGATTTAACCTCCAAGACCCTACAACAATTTCTTTTATAACAGATAATGAAGTCATCGGATATAATCTCTAGCCTTTCCACAATTCTAACATACTTACTCATTGACATTGTAAATCACCCACGAATCTTGCAACTCTGTCTAATTGTATTTACTCTATACAATTAATCAAGGTTTCCATACCTTCGATAATCCCCAACCTTTCAACATGAGCAGAAGTTCCGAATTTCACTATATCATTGGTTCTACTTAATCATAACACTACTCAAATTTACTTCAAAGCCAATCATTCCATGTGAATCACATTTCCTCCAAGAGGTACAGATCAAAACCAATTCATCTTCTGCTACTTCCCCCAAAGCTTGGTAGTAAAATCTCACCACTACCATTAAATAACCACCACCAAACAGTTGCCAAATTACGCTTTGTAAAACTTTGCAACACAAAGCAGTGAACATTTCTCAAAAGAAAGAGACGAACGGGACAAGTTTCGTCACACAAGAAAATGCTGCTCCTCACAGCGAGCATGAAACTCAAAAGAAATAATCTGACAACAAAGATCTTAGAAAATGAAAGTTAAGTTCACAGTTGAGGGCACAGACCACTCACAAAAAGAAATAGCAAATATCAACCAATAAGAAAGATAATGCGATTGTAATTCGACATCTCTTGTGCATAAAACGCACAGCGTTTAGGAATGATTCAAATAACCACAAGAACTGATTAAGATCCAAAACACTTCTTCAACACATCATAATTGCTCGGAACAGTTCAACTATTCAAGAAACATGATATCCAAATGATCCCAACCACAAAACTCAAAACATTTTTTTTTACGAGATTTCAAGTAAAACAAGCAGATTAATCTTCTCTTAAACGAACCAACATAGTTTTCAATGAGTGCAACCTCACGTTGCCAACTCAAACTAAAGAGCCCTTAAGACTAAATCACACGAATCTCTTAAGAAACAATAGGACATTCCAATATCTTATTTTATTTAAAATACTTTCACTTTTAGCTACCAGAGCATTTGCAAGCTCCAAAAGATCACAAGAGCTAAACTTGAAATACTCCATGTAGCGATATCACCCGGCGACCAATTTCTCGCAAGTACTAACATCAATCTCGCCACAACCATTAGAAAACCCTTGAAAGACCAGTGTGAAATGAAGAGTTGATTCTTTCTCAAAGGAGAGGCAAATAGAAACGATTTTTCACTAACGAATATCATTTACCACTACAATGAACATAGAACCAAAAGAAATAATCAATTAGACAAAAACTCGGAAAACATAAGCGATACCACACTTGAGGACATAGGCCTCAAAGGAAGAGATTGTCAAACCTTATGATAAGAACAAGCGGACAATCAAAATCAAATCGTGTGAATCACCTAAGAACCAATAGAACTTTGCGACCGTCGTTTTATTCGACGACTCCCAATTACACATCAATCTTGAACACCAAAAGATCATGAAAGCAAAACTTAAAATACTCGTTTAAGTAATATCACCATAGGTAATCAAATTACTATGAGAACTAACATCAATCTCACATTACGACGACTTAATAACAACGACAATATACACTAGTACCAAGAATCATCAAACTTTATTACTCCATCACGAAACTTCCTAAAGGAAACACAAACCACATGGTTGAAACAAATTTATTATATCAAGATTATGCTAAGCAATATCAATATCACAAGGCACGCTATCAAGACTACTTACGAAGATTCGTCTATTCGACTATTGGTGTTGCTCAACACCACCATCGTAGCTCATTAACAATTGATGATTGCACTAATCATAGGGTACATCTGATCGATTCCAATTGCAATCACATAACCGTTTATAAACATAGATTCAACATTTACCCTTGTTGTAAATCATTTCAAAACATGATTAACGATTCCCTAACCTAATTTTCTATAAGCGATTTCACGAATCGATACACGGCACCTATCGGTCCTTTGTACGAGTTTCGATAATTTTAGCATATCAGGAAAAGGTAAATCTAGCACCTATGTAAGATCCATAGGTTACGAGCAGATATAGACAATCTCTTATTTAACATACACCATGTATCAAATACAAGGACATCCCAAATTCATCAATTTCACTTTCATGGATGGTAGTTAAGAACCATTAATTTGCACCATGCTAATGACCTAACTTGTAACTCATCTCATAACAATCTATTCGTTTAGTTATAACCGCATTTTTAAGCATGATAAGACATCACAAAAAAGATTCTAACACCTTCATTCAAAAGAGACTTTAAGCAACAGACTGAAGTAATCCAAAGATACATACAAAGCCAAAGCTTTCACATGATAACAATCGGCAATAGAAAACCTTCATTAACCAAACTATCGAGCGAATAAATGAGTCATTCTCTTCCAATGAAAAGAAGGAGCAACCAGAAAACATCAATCTTGCCAATTGACAACTATCACAAGTAGTAAGAACAACTAAGCGATCGAAAAGCAATAATTGTTTGAGAGAACCAATAGGGATCTATTGAAAGCATAAGCTTTCATGTTCCACGAACCCGGAGAAATTCATCAACCACCACAGGGCAAGAATCGCCAAATTCGTAAATCAAGGAAGAGAACAACTCTCTAAAGCACTTCACGCTTAACACGACCCTATGATACTGGGTAACTACTCCCTACCCATGTCATGACGGTGGTGTAACTTGGTGAATCGGAGTAACAACCACGATCTCCTCTTCTTAACATCCATTATCGACACGCGAGAACGATATAATCAATTATGAATATACATGATCATCTCATGACAATCATAGAATAAATTCATAAATATAATACATCACATCATATCATAGATTAACAAAGAAGGAGGATGCGAAGCAATTTAACAATTGCTCAATTGATGAAACATAACAATAGAAATACGGAAACAATGAATTACCCAACCCCACCTACTGTGCACAGTGTGTCATTTTAATAACTTAATTACCACGGACACAAGCCGCTCGATACCAATCGTAACACCCCAAGACCCACATTACCTTGGAATGTCACTAAACCACTCTACAGCTGAACATAAGCGGAAGCAAAAACAACTAATGGACACAATATTAACGGATAGAGTTCAATAAATTAAAACAACTACTAGCAATTTAATCCAAGAGTAGTCCACAAATTCAACATTATTAAATCAAAAGAACACTCACGAATAGCTAGTCATTAGGCTAGTTTCCTCTCAACTTTATTACTGACATAAATTGATGAATTGAGTGCATAATTGTAGTGCCGCTCTACCCATCCCAGAATGCTTAAGAATCACTGAAAGGAAAGAAATGACAAGGGTGAGATAAAATCTCAGCAAGTATATTGATTAATGAGTTATTCAAATAACAAGCAAGCTACATCACAATTTATATTATTGCATGACCGCAACCACATTCCACTTTCTCATTCAATAAACCACATGGACTAACATGAGTCCGGCCTCATAAGATTTCAAACATTGGCATAAGTATGCAATTCCTCCATCCACAATTTTAATGCAAATGCATGCCATGCTCCATCGCACTCGCCCATCAAGGTAAGAGTGTGCATCGTACTCTGACAATGTATGCGATGTTGTGCAGTCTGATCGCGGCCATAAGCGGCGACATCCACAATGCAATGTCATGATATGATACTCATAAACCACATAAGTGTCATCCTCATAAGGGCACCAACAAGATTAACTTTTATTATTACCACATAGCCACTATGGAAAATATATCCATGATCCACATTCGGCACATAAAGCAACCACCTCATGACTTCACGCAAGATATCCAAAGTAAAACATTCAATTATTAATTCTTGTTATCACCTCATTTGTAAGTCAACCAACCATGGCATAATACTTCAAAATACGAGAATTATATAGATTGCAAGTAGAAAGAACAACCAATTAAGCGGTAGTAACATCGCTACAATTACTTGCCTTCCACGATGCGACGCGTTGGCGGCAAAAGTGATACTCCTAAACACGAGGCTTCACCTCCTAAACAAGTAAAATAATTTCAATAAGGACAATATACCCAGCGCTACTAATCGGCGTTCTACACCGCTTCCCGGATGACTCAAGTCGAGATTACAAAATCAAGCGAAAAACAACGTTTCTCGCCATATATCGTTTACGGACAGCACGACGGTAATTGACATAACTCATGAACTGGAAGTCGAAAAGAGGTAAACCCAATTTCTGTAGATTCTTAACTGACTAATCTACAATACTCTAGTTGACACGATAATCCAATTCGCCAATAAAATAGGTTAACCGTTGTTTGAACTGTCGACGAAAACGCCTACTCGCTTGAACAGCAATACTAGGATGACCATAATTTTTAATAGGTAACTCCGAATTGATCATTCTTTATCAATCTGAAAAGGTTATCGAATTATCTACAATAACCTAGTTGTGTGAACTTTCAGATTCTACCAATTTCCTTTCATATTTTAGGAAAAATCCAGACAGATTATTCTCGTCGATTTACGGCAGCAGATACTAAATCGACCATAACTTTTGACTCGGACCTCGAATTGAGTGATCTTCATGGCTCTTGAAAGATACCCACAGATCCCACATAACTCTAGGAGATGGAAACTTAAAATTCAGCCTCTAAATACACGAAATTACCCACGCAAGGTACTGGACAGAATTGAATCTTCTGCGACCAAACTTTTATCCAACAATTCTAATCGGTTTCGCATCTACTACGGATCAAACAGTGGGAAGGCATCTCGTTACCCTTGAAGAGCCGCTAGAGCTTTTTGAACCAATCCCCACACAAGTTCTTCTTCTCCTTTCTCCCTTTCTCTTCTTTCTTGGGCGTTGCAACCCGGGCTCATCCTCCTTGTTGTTTGGTGGCGCAGCAAGGAGGAGAAGATGGCGCCAAGAGGTGGAGGGTGGAGGTGGAGACGCAAGTGGAAGGGGAGGGGTGCTTGTGGCGGCCACAAAGGGAGAAGGGGAAGGGATGGGCTGCCCTAGGGTTAGGAGGAGGTGTGGGCGCATGGGCTTGGGCACAGTGCGGCCCCTTGGGCCATCATGACCGCCACCGGGCTGGTTTGCTGGCCTAAATCCTAGGTTCTGAATTTTTTTTTTCAAAAAATTTTCTCTCTAAACTATAATCGGGGTATTACACCCAGATCCATTTGGACCCTAACAGTTGGGCAAACAAGCTATATATGCAGAAACTTGGCTCTTTGGAGTTTGGATTGCTCCTCTTGGGTAATATAGTTCGGACAATTTGGTTATCCTGAATAGTTCTGCAATTTCTCTTAACAGTGGGAACCAGGCAAATTTCTTCTCATGAAGAATACATCACATGCTACAAAAATAAACATAAGGCAGCTCAATTCCACTGCACCAGTAGTAGCTTAGCCTGCACTTAGTAATATTAGCCTCAGACAAGGTTGGTCTTGAATTTTTAAACAAAATAAAATTACGTACATCAATAACTGAGGTGAAGTGGGGACTGTAACACAATAGTTGTTCTACATGCATTATTCCCACTGTAGCATACAAAAGATAGAAAAGATAGAAACGTAAAAAAGGTTAGCCTGTACACCTTGTTGCTAAAGGAATTTAGTGATGCGGGAGCAACGACAATATCATTTCTACAGCGGTTGTAAAACAGCCAACTAATTGAATCTTCGTTGAGGAATGTGGACTGGAAGAACTACAGAAAAGGTAGGAAACTACAAATTTAGTCACAACAATAAATAAAATAGATGTGCTTATAATGGAAATGGTGTTACTGAGCTTACCATCAGATAAGTTGAAAGAGCACTTGCGTGCAAAAATTTCTCTGGGGTCTTAAAGTCTGATTGGATAACAAGATTTTATCCAAGAATTATTTCCTGAAAATAAGCATGGACACTATATGCAGTTAGCACTTAGCAGGCTCACGGAGAATGATAAGAGTGAACATAGAGTAGCAACAGGACCTCTTATTTGGCCTGAATGAATAGTCTCAGTTTTTGTCAGAAATGTCAAATTGAAGGTTTGTTTTAAACGAGGTGCATACAGCCAATAGAAGATTAAAGATCTAAGCAGACTTGCGTTATGTTGAAATTCAAAAGCAAAACAAATGCGACTAACTTTGGAAGCATATGATATGTTAGCAACTGAGAAATTGAAGGGGAATGATTAGCATTACTGTACACATACACACAAGAAGGTTCTATGCTGTTGGATGAATGAAAGAGTATACCTTATCAACACCGTCTGACCAGCTTTCTTGCACCTAAAGTCCAGAACTTTCAGACCTTCCATCTACAACCACAGCCTTCAGATTGTTGTTTTCAGATGCTATAAATATGAGACCAGGTTCTGTCCTTTCATCAGGTACTAATTGATTTTTCACCCTTCGAATAAATCCTTCCCCAGCTCCTTGTCGTCCTGCCATGATTTAAATAGATTGAGAAAGAAAACATAGATTTTATGGTAATCAAAAAATGGCAATACAAGTTGTAATGTTAACTCAACAGAACCCTTCCGACAATCATCTTTCTCGCCATTAGCAGCATGCATTTTTCCCACCTGCTGCTTTTGTTGTTTCCGTACTTCTTCAATGCATTTCTTTTTTCTATCCTTTTCCTTCTTTTCGTCATCTTCCCTCTGCCTCTTCCCAGTAACAGTGTCTGCATCCATTTTGTTCTTCTGCTCCACCAGTTTTTTGTTTTTGCGCTCTCTCTTGCCGCACAGGAGGGGAGGAGGGAGCAACGGGAGGAGGGGCACAGCCGCACAGGTGGCCAGAGAGTGGAGGAAGGGGAAGAGACGTGGGGAGAGGAGGTTGCGTGCAGGTAGATGGATGGAGCGGCAGGGTTTGGAGAAGAAAAGGGGGGAATTGCAGGAGCTCACCTTGTAGCTCCAGATCCGGCTGGGGGAGAGGCCGGCAAGCTGCCAGAGCTAGCGATGAACGCCGACACGCCGGGAGCATGAACTGGGACGCGGTGCAGGTAGATGGACGGAGTGGCGGGATTTGGAGAAGAAAAGAGGGGAATCCGAGGAGCTCACCTTGCAGCTCCAGATTCGGCTGGGGTATAGGCCGGCAGGCTGCCAGAGCTAGCGATGAACGCCGACACGCCGGGAACACGAACCGGGACGCGGCGGACTGCGAACTTGAGGGTGCGACGAGGTCGAGGAGGATAGCGTGGCTGTGCGCAGCCGAGGTGATGCGATGCGATGCGAGAAGGGTGGTGCGGGGTGGTTGCGAGGAGCGGGGGAAGAAGCGGGGGCGTAGCGGTTGCGCGAGGAGGAAGCGAAGAAAGGGGAATTGTGATTGAGACGGAAGACGTGGGGGTCGAACGGTGCAGGAGGGGACGAAGATGTGGGCGTGGGAAAAAAATTCTGTGGGACGGGGCCTCACCGTGAGGCCCCGCCCCATCTTCGTCCATCACCTCTCCCCCGCTGATCCAACGGCCCGGGGGAGGGGCCTCACGTGAGGCCCTCCCCCAGGGAATTCTCTTCCGTGGGCGTGGGTGGGTGGGGAAACGACGGTTTTTTTCCATGCGTGCGCTCTCGGTGGGACGATGGTCCGCACAAGCGCGGGGTAAACTCAGAATTATAGTAGTTAAGAAATAAAAAATTTGTCTTTGGGGTCAAACTGATGGTATTATTGCCACTATTAGAACCTATAATTGTTTGTAGTCTAAGATCTTTTGTTTATGCTGAGTGGAACATTAGGATTGTTGAAAGTATAGAAAATCTTGGTCAGTTCACTAGAGTACTCTGATTGGGTACCTTACACGGTTGTGTGGAAGAATTGTGATGGTATGGTTTAATGAGCATACAATTGTGAAGAAATCTAATCGTTATGGCAACTATTGAGATGGAAGAAAAGGTTGAGTTAATATCAGGTATGATTTGGCCTTAGTGAGTAACCCTCTAAGAGTTAAAATCTTTCTAAAGTTAATTTGGTCGAGGAAATATGTCTATGTTGATGTTAATGAGTGAGTATGATTGGATTGTGGGAATTTTAGGGATTTAATCTGAGGATTTCCCTGTCTTGAAGGTTAATTTTTGGGCTTTGCATTTTTTTTATGCTAGAACTTTGATCACCCAATGATAATGTTGAGAAGAAGTAGAATAAGGGTGGATTTCGAATAGTGAAATGACCATTGATACAACTCTTTTGTTGTAGCACGTGAGAGTAGGTGAAGTGACTTCCGAGTTGTTTATTCCTAAAGGATTGCAGTGACATAATTACGGATGAAGAACTATTTTGGGGATGCATTGGAAGTCATCTATCAAAATAATTCCATCGGTAAATGAGTTGGCTAGAGTATATTTTGTGAGGTCAATAAAGCCTCTCTTCAAAGGTGTAGATGAGATATTTTGGTTTGAGTTTGGCGTTGAGGTCGCCAATTGAAGAGATATGAGCCAGTGTGGTATGCGATGAATTAGAATTACAAAGTTTGAGAGAAATTTTATTCCTAAAAGAGAAACTGAGAAAAGGATGTTCCCGCGGGTAGTGAAATGTTTTCTTGATACTTGGTTGAGCTATGTGTTTGGACGGATGTCTTTCGCAATTTGAGTTTGGCTTTATCATGGCATGTGTTGTCCTTATCAGTTCAGAAAGAAGAAAGGAAGTAGTTGATTTGGGTATTTGAGTGGTTTCTCTTTCACCTTATGTGGTGTTTATTTATAAACTGCCTACTTGGAGAGCTGTAACACCTTGGCTATTCGGAAGCCAAGATGCCACCTAATTACTCTAACAATCTACACATAGCGGAAGAATATGAAATAAGTATATCAACTAATGACAGCATTAAAATAAACAGGACATGGTAAAGGTATCCTTCCTTCACCTTCTAAGTTATTTAATACCGATCATCAATAAAGAAGGTTCACATGCAGTAATAAATCAACATCATTGTGGAGAAGGTATCCTTCCTTCACCAACTATAATTTAATTATTACAGTTCATCATTAACGAATGAAAAATAGAACTAAAATAAAATCTTGAACATGAATTTGATGATGTGAACAAGTAGTGCGTGTCTACTCCCTCCCAAGTGAGCCAACATCAGGGGTTACCTAAAATAAACAAACAATGCAAGAGTGAGTCCACGACTCGGCAAATCTGATGAAAGAAAGCAGAACACATATACAAACAGGACATCACCATTTAAGAATGCGAACATTTCATCGAATGAGCACTTAAGAAATACATGAAATGAATGAATGTAATCAAGGATGGACTGCACACATGCTTATACCGGTATAGCGAGTGACACACCCGTCGGTGTTCACTTAAGACCGCACCTTAACAAAAGTGCGGGGATCCAAGTCCTATATGAAGAACGTTTCATATAGGTGTCCAAAGCGCCATTCGGAATTGATGGGTCTTACGTGTCCATCTGGAATTGATGGGTCTTTCAATCCACTCCCGTGGGCGGGACATGACAATGTCCAAACACGCCCACATTGGAATGGTGGGACTTACAATCCACTCCCGTTGACATAACATGAATAAAAGGATGCATGATATGAACATGAACAATGCTAATATCATCTTTCAAACATATACTCCACATATTGAAAGAACATAACCAGATTCGGCATTTGGGTATCACAAGATGTCACTTCATATGCATGTAAACATTCACAATCACAAAGACTTAAAATCAACAAAGTACTTGCCTTCGCGATGCGACGCGTTAGGAGTCAACGGCGGTGCTCCTAAACACGAAGCCTCTCCGCCACACAAGTATACTTGAAATAAGAACAACGTAACAGGGCGTTTTCAATAATGTTCTACAACGCCTTCCCGACGACCCACAATATCTAACTTGTTCTAATCTAAAAACAGATTACATCAACAATGAACTAGTTCTGGACAGCAGCGCGAAAACACTCATAACTAATGTCCTGGGACCCGAAACGAGGTGTGCCCAGATCCTACAAAAACTTAACGAATATATCTACAACATTCCAGTTGACGAGATAACCTAAATCGGCCAAATTAGTATACTAACCGTTGAATGAATCTACAGAACAGAAACTGTCGGAACATAATAAACAGCAGTACTAAAACGTCCATAACTTTTAAGCTACAACTCCGAATTGAGTTTTCTTTATCAATCTGAAAAGGTTATGAAATTCTCTACAATAACCTAGTTAAGTGAAAACCCTGAATCGTCCCCTAACATAATCATATTTTGGGAGACAACTAGAAAGGCAGTTCTCGTCAGAATTCTGGACAGCAGATACTAAATCTATCATAACTTTTGACTCGAAAGTCGGAATCAGGTGATCTTGGCGGCCACCGAAAGCTAAGAGCAAGGCCTACACATCTCCAGGAGATGAACATCTCAAATTCGGCCTCTAAAACCCCGAAACAGACCACGCAACCTTCTGGACAGATTTGACTTTCTACTCGCAGCAATTCGATCTAACAAAAGAATGAACCAAAACACCTCTACCACTAATCAATCCATGGGGATCAGCACTTGTTACCCTAGGAGAAGCGTGAGACACCGACCCTTGCACGAAACACCAAAGGTTGGCGGCCTCCGGCTCTCCTTGATTCGCCGGCAGCACCAAGGGAGGAAGAAGGGTTCTTGCCACCAATGGAGGAAGAAGGGCCGGTTGCCACCAATGGAGGGAGGAGGTCGCTTTGGGGCTGTAGGGAGGTGCGGCCAAGGGAGGTGGGAGGAAGAAAGTGGCGGCCAAGGGGGGAGGGAGAGGGGAAAAGGGTGGCCGGCTAGGGTTAGGGGGTGTGGGGGCGCATGGGCTTTAGGCCCATGGTGCCTCCCCCCTCAAGAGGTGGACCGGCCAGCCCACCTGGCCACAGCCCAAACCCAAAAAGCCAAGAAAAACCAGTAATCCCCCCTCTCTAAACAAGATTTGACGAAAAAATAAGCCCCCGAATAAAATTAAGCGCTATCGATTAAATCAATTTATCCCGATTATTGGCTTCTCACACTTCCGGAGTATTACAAGAGCGGAAGATATTTAATGATGAATCTTCGTTTTTGAATTTGACCCATTTTGGGGTAAAATTGCCATCTCGTGGTTGCGATGGGAATCTGTTATTTTCAATTGGGTTCTAGTTATAAAAGAGTTGTTTGAAGCGAGTTATGCTATGTGTTTCTGGTTAAAGGAGGTGCTCCTTGTTAAGATGAAGAAATCGATTGAGAAATGAGACAAGAGTTCCATGTGTGTTGTGCATGTTGTGTGTTTTTGTACCAAAGGGGGAAGTTGGCCCAAGGTACATCGGTTCGTTTTCGACAGTTGCGAGGATTAGGAAGTTGGCGTATCGCTTTGATTGACTCGGGTCCATACATGAAGTACGCAACATCTTTTATGTTCCAGTGCTGAGTGAGTACCTGAGAGGTCTGAAGTTTGAGATTTCGTTAGAGCTGTTGACCAGCGAGTAAGACCTTACCTTTGATTCCCATGTGTTGATAGTACCTGTAAAGGTCGAGTAAACTTGAGGTGTAAGATGTTGGTATCCATCAAGGTGGTGTGGTACGCTAAGACAGAGAGGGAAGCGACTTGGAAGTTGGAGTCTCGCGCGTGCGAGCAATTCTCTAGATCTATTCACGACTGGTACGTGTTAATTGTTGTTTTGATTCAGTGGCAGTTGTTCTTCTGTTTATTTCGACGTTTAGAATTCGAGGTCGACTGCATAAAGGAGGTAGAATGTAATAACTGATTATTCATTAGTGAATGCACAAATATTTTGAGAAGGAATTAAATAAAAATTCAGATTTTGGTGAGAGGAATGGGCCACCAACCCATTTTCAAATGGGGAAAACCAGTTTAGTGGCCCAAGGCCCATGATTACTACTAGAAGGCAAGGGGTAGCCATCAAACCCTAGCTATGCTCTGATGCCACCACCCTTGATTCCTCCTTGTGCCACCACCTATTGCTCCTACACCGAGTGCCACCTCCTAGTTCTGCCGGCCAAAGAAGAGAAGGAAGGAAGAGAGGAGAAGAAGATGAGAGGAGCGTTCTCGCAGAGGAATTCGGTGGACACGCGTGTCTTCAAGGGTAATCTTGAGTCCTTGTCGTTTAATTCAATCATTCCCTATGGATCAATGTCGTATTTAGAGTCGCATCGTCTTTGCGATTAGATTCAAAATTCTGTCCATTACTTGTGCGCAGTTTGGCATAGTTAGATTACGAATTGAAGTATTTCGTCTCCTAGAGATTTGTGGGTCTCGTTCTCATCTTTCAAAAGGTTCAAAGATCACCCAAATCGGAGTTGTGGTTTGAAAGTTACGTTGGCGTTCTGCTGCTGTCGATAATCCTAACGAGAATCGCAGACATCTTGTTTATTAATTAAGATTTTGTTAAAGCCGATTCGAGGATGTTTCCCAAAATGATTTTTGTACCTAATTCCATTAGCTTTCAGGATTGATAAAGAAAACCCTTTTGGATCTTTAGAACAAAAGTTATGTACGTTTAAAGTTCTTGTCGGAGCGTATGTCAGATTCTAACGGTAGTTTTGAGCTGTGGGCTAAAATTTGTTAAAGGCATAATCTGAGGATCGGTCCAACTAGACTTTTGAAGTCCATATTGTTAGCTTTATTGATAGAAAAATCAATATTTGGTTCAGCCAATTAAAAGTTATAGAATTTCTCGTGTTGTTGTATTTTCTGTTTGACAGATTATAGTTCTAGAGTTTCATTTGTTTTTTTAGACACAGATGTTGGCCGATTTTAAAAGCCTTGCCAATTAGGTTACTGTAGAGGATTTCATTATCTTTCCAGAGGATCTGATGTCACGCCTTTTCGAGTTTCAGAGGAAGTTATAAAGTTTTTAATACTGCTATCCAGTATAGCTTCCTGTTAACATGTTTTCTAGTTTGAGTAGATCAAGTTGGTAATCTTGGGTTTGGGAAGATGAGATAGAACGTTGCGAGTAATGTCTTGTTATGCACGTTTGATTGATGTTGAGTATTATTTGCGGTGGCCAGGCGGTGGTGAACCCCAAGGCTAGAGCTTTCCATCCTTGTCTTCCGTCTCACGGTTGAGGCAAGTGTAAGCAGTGATAATGATATTGCGATATTTCATTCATGTTAATTGCCATGATTTAAGTATGAAGTTTTATGTTTGATAAGATAGCTGAGCATTAACTATTCATGATGAATTGAGTATGTGAGTTCAATTTGCATCATGACATTCATTTATGAACCTTGGACTACGTGGTAGCCATGGATTGTTTCTTGAGACCCCTGTCATGCACTAGACGGGTATTGGGTCCCCGTCATGCATTGGACGGGCTTGGGTCTCCACACTTATGGAGTGCAGGCTTGAGTACGTTTGTATCAACAGATACACTACTCGGCATTACCGGTAATTGCAATGATGATGAAGAAAGAGCATTCTTGACATATGCATTGCGTACATGCATAAGACATGGATTTATGATTCATTGCTGATGTTCATAAAGAGATTTATTATCCTTATTGGTTGGATTTGAGGTTATGTTTTTATTACTGTTGTACTTTGCTGAGTCATGGACTCATTCTTGCTGTGTTGTGCTTTCTAGGTAGCTCTCGATGTAGTGACATGCATGGGAAGGGGAGATTTCTTTGCACATCACGAATACACACACCGTGACAAATAAAATAGATCATTTATCTAAACATTGAATTCATAATGCTTTAGATTTAGTTGCTAAATATTTGCTCCCATTGTGTAGCTTAGATTGTTGAGTTGGATTTGGATGATAATGGAAAGGTTTATACTTAGATTAATTATCTTTGATAGATGTGTCGGGACCCCTGAGTATGCAACCCTAGGACCCTCTGTGCATTCTGAACTAATCCTAGATCAGTAGCTAGCTTGCACAGTTGCAACATAGATGAAATCATATCCATACAACCAAAGATGAAGAACACAAAATAATATTAATAAGTAGCAAAAGGACCTTATAGTCAAAGTCTTACAACGGTTGCCACACAGGGCTTCACAACAAAAGATAACTTACAGCGGAACCAAAATATCTCGTGGAGGCCATTCGACATGCCCATAGGCAATCGAGTGGAGGATGTGGCCTAATTCGCATAGTTTTCAAAGTACACCTCTTCAAAGATTGCGGTGCATCCAGGTTCTTCTGTGGAGACTGATCAACCAGAGGGCATAAAGCCGTGAGTATTTTGAATGTACTCAACAAGTCGTAGGGAAATATATGCAAATAGTATTCATGCAGGGATTGAAAAGGATAGCTTTATCACATGCATTTTACAATGCTCTATTTTGACTCGGTTCTGCTCAATAAGGATTCACCTTCCTGGCCCCCTCTTGCACCGTTCCCAACAAAAACAGAACTGAATCAAAATATTGCTAATTAGTTGGCCAGGTCCACCCCATCCTGGACATGTGGTTGCGCGGTATGGCCCGGATAAATGGCTTACAAGGTTAAGTCCTCAATGGTTGCTCAGGCGAGACCATCTCATCCCATGTGCCTCGCGCACCCAAGTGCCTCTCACACCCAAAATCATGCCTCACACATCTTGCCTCGCGCATCCCATCTTTGCCACCGACCACTCGCCCGAGCATAAATCACTTTGTTCACCCAAGCCAATGGTGACCCCCACCATGGCACAAAATTTTATAAAGGCGGCATCGCACCATAAAGTAACACAACTGTGATACCATACCACAGTTGCGCAACAGTGGTATCGCACCATCATTCCATAAATCATTAGGTCAAAATTAATCATTACGGATATGTGATCATGAATCCCATCGGATGACATAGCATGGCTAAGCATAATACGATACCTATGTTGATAGTTCATCAATGTCCAACTAAAATAACCCATCCTATTGTCAGGACCCGGGATTAACACTCCTGAATCCTCTGTGCATTTCTGAACTAGTCCCATGATTTGTAGCTAGTTCACACAGTAAACAAATATGGTAACAAATTCATATCACAACTTTATTAATAATCAACAAAGTTTATTACAAAGGAGGCTTACAAGCCAACAATAAAGAACACAATGGAAGACGAAGAAGATGTAGTGGAGTTCAGCTGATTTGCCACAGGCAATCGACTGGGGAAGCGGCCTAGTCGTCGAGATCCGTACTGGTAGCAAAGTCCTTCTCCTCTGAAATTTTATTTGCATAAAGCAAGTATGAGCACAACTACCGTGCTCGCAAGTTACACCCGTCAAATAACAGAATGACATGCATACATGGATGTAACAAGGGATGGCTTATTGGTTGAATTTGCAAAAAGCAATGTTTGACATTTAAGTACAATACTAAGTTCCAAAAGCAGTTATTCTATAACTAAAATTTATTTGATAAATTCACAATTTTATAGTCAGATAACATTCACGCATGAATGGTGAAGGATACCCTCCTATCACATGGCTTCCTGCCCAATTCCCGTTTGGATAAATCGCTTGGTAAAGTCTTTTGAAAACAAAATCAAAGTCTAACTTTGAGAGGCTTTGCACTCTGTAGAGGTTGTATAACTTTACCCAGAAGACACGACTTCTCTAGTTTGATCAGCATCCGTCGATACCAACGCTCACTACCTTAGGTAAGAAGTCTAGAGCACGTGACAAGGCCTTTACAAAGTTCTACCTTAAAGTATTTATGCCCACAAAGGTTTCGCTTCATTGGACTAACCGTCCTCTAGGAGCTCCTTCTTCTTGTTGGGTGGGACTCTTGTCGACCGACACCCACATAAACAACATGGCACAAAAACAATGAGGTATCACAAATTATTAAACCAGGTCCCTCCCATACTCGGGACATGTGGTTGCACGGTGAGGCATAGCCCATTATAGGCATAGCAAAGGAACACTCAGAGGCCGGTCCTCAATTGACTTGGGCGTCTTTCAAAACAAACCACAGGTCTTAATCTTAACCAGAATTAAGCCGTGCATAAACTGCACCCACCAATCATCCATTTTGCCCAAGTCCAAACCCATTTTCATTTTATTTTCCAAGTAAAAGTATTTTATAAACCTTCTATGGTAAAACAATACCATAGATCCAATTTAAATCAAAATTGATAGATTTGGCTAAAAACTTCCCAAATACAAGATTTGATCTAAGAATTTGCTAAGTATATGATTAATTTTAGTATCATTTTGTCTAATGGTGACAAGATATTCACGTTCAACATTCAAATTGGCCATACAAGAAAAATTGGATTAACTAGGCAATTAAAACATGGAATTAAAATAATTGTATAAACATACGCATGCAGTAATAATTTAAAACAGAATATAAATAATTTTAAATAATGGGATCAATATGATCAAGGGTATAACTTGCCTTGCTTGATGAGATGATGTTATTTTCCTTAACAGATCACCTGGTACTGAGGTGATGTTGTTTTCCTTAACAGGTCACCTCGTACTCACAAGTACTTTCTCTAGGTAGTCCAAGTGTACAATCACAATGATCATACAATCAAAATCAATCCTCTTATGTGCTCTTCAAACGGCGTCGAAATCGACTCTCAAGTCGTTGAAATCTATCGCTGAAATAAGCCAAATTCAAATAAGATTAAAATAACCACTCAAATGAACTTCAAATTAAATAATTTTGGTTTAGTTGGCTAGATCTTGAATTTAGATAAATTTAGGAATTTGAATGGGCTTAATTGGAGTTCGGATGCAAAAGATATGAGCTTTAGAAGTTTGAAATCTAAATAAAAACCCTAAAAAGGACTTTTCTGGATTTTCTGATTTATTTTTGTAAAGGAAAATATGAATATGACATCAGCTGATGTCATCGGAGGATTCATTGAAACAAATAAAAGAAAATGAAATTGACTCTTAGGGCCCACCGTCGTGAGATGGGTGTATGTGGTGGGTTCATTTGTTTTTGAACGGTGGGAGGTTTGGAGTGCCACGTGGGCATGGCTTCGGGCACCACGTATACAAAAGAGGGGATGTGGCACCGCGTGGCACCGAGGTGGCAGTGATGTGGCGCACAGGTGGCACTAACGTGGCCTTGCCACGTCACCTGGCCGACGGCAAGGTTTCGGGATGGCCCGACAACGGCGAGCGGCGGCGATTCATCGGCGGTGAGTGGTACCATCGTGTAGCTATGGCTATTACGAACATGAGGGTACCTACCTTGGCATGGGAGGATGACGATGGTGGCCGGAATTGGCACCGAAGCGGAGGACGGAGTACGGTGGTTGTCGGCGATGGAAACCAGAGGTGCTACGGGGCGAAGAAGGGGTGCGTGAGGGAGCTCCGGTGACGGGGATGGCGATGGTGTGTTCCACAGAGGCAGGGCGGTGCTGGCGGCGGAGGACTTCGAGGTTTGAACCGGCGGCGGAAAAACCCTAATATCAGAATTGCAGCGGCGCTGGAGCGAGAGGGGAGGAGTGGATGGTGGCGTCGCGTTGAGGGTAGAAGGGGGCACCTCGTGCTCTCTTAAATAGGGTCGGGGCGGGGCGGAGACGGCGAATCGGGCGCGGAGGTTACGACGTTGACGGGGCAGGCTTCGGCAATTACAGCCACGAGAGAGGGGAAAATGGCCGGGAGGAGGGGCGGCGTGATGCTTGGGTTTAAACGCACGCGATCGTGCGGGGAAAGGAGTCGTAAATGGCGGCAGTGATGGAGCTCTACGCGGGTGCTAATGGCGGTCGTGTGCGGGACCTAGAGGAAGAAGACGCAGGGAAGGAAGAAGCAGTGCGGGCCGTCGGATTTTGATCCAATGGTGCGGAGGAGGGGTGTGGCGTGGAAGCGTGATAGCCGTCCAATGTAAATCGGACGGTGGGAGAGAGAAAGGAGAGAACGCGCGGGAGGAGCGGGCCGTGCGGGTCGCACGCGCGTGGAAGTTGGACTGGGCCAGAAGAGATTCGGCCCAAACACTATTTGGCGAATTTCTATTGATTTTTCTAATTGATTTAATTCAGATAATTCAAAAGGGCTTTAGAAAATAGCAAATAAAATCCAAAAATTCTAGACAAATTTACAGAAATTCCTAGAGTTATTTTGGACTTAAATAAAATACTTTCAACTTATAATTGGCTTTTAATTTTGCAAAATAAATTGTTTTGGTTTTAAATTATTTAGGAAAAAGCTTTTAAAATTCCAAAAAATTCTAGAAATTAATTAAGTTTTTATTTTTTAGGTCAAACCAAATAAAACTTCAAGAAATTCAAATAAATTTTAGATTTTGACTTTTAAAATTTTAGAAATTCAAATAAAGCAAGTAAACTCTTTCAATTTCAGAAAATCCAATAAAACAATAACTTTAGTTATTTTATTTTGGTAACAGCACTTTGGGATGTTACAAACTACCCCCCTTAGAAGGAATCTCATCCCCGAGATTTAGAGAGGCTAGAAAGAAAGCTAGGGATACAATTTTTTCGTAGAGTTGTCGTTATGCGCATCTGCTCCTCATCGAGACGGGCACGAGTGTGATGTTGTACTGACGTCCTCGTCTGCACTGCTGACTTCTTGTTTGCTTGCATGGTGTTGACTCTTGGAGCTTGGTGTTGTTGGACGGATTCACGCTTTGTTTCTTGGGACATTTATTGGAAAAATGCCCAACCTCATGGCAGTTGAAGCATGTGATGCCTGCAACATAGGATGAGTCCTTCTGTGCCTGGTTTCCATCAAATATATTGGAGGGCTCCAAGTTGACTGGGTTGTCTGCTATTGGCTGGAGCTTGTCTTGATACGATGAAGTCCTTCTGGCTTTAGGAAAGCTTCTAGAGTTGAACTTCTGTGCAGCCATTTTTCTCTTGCGATTCTCCATCTCCCAGTGCTTGCCCTCTTGACGAATCGCCTTGTCGACTAGCTGCTGGAAGTCAGTATAATCTTGGGAAATCAGTTGTACAGACAAATCATCATTGAGTCCTTCCAGGAATCTTTCTTGCTTGTCTTCATCCTTTGCAATATCTTTAGGTGCATACCGTGCCAGTTGATTGAACTTGTGCAGGTACTCATTCACAGTGCGGTTGCCTTGGCACAGCGAATGAAATTCCTTCTTCTTGAGGGTCATCATGCTCGCAGGGATATGTGCATGACGGAAAGCTCGCACAAATTCATTCCAGGTGATGGCTTGAGCATCAGCATGCGAGATACTGAAGTTGTCCCACCATTCGGAAGTTGGGCCCATGAGTTGGTGCGAAGCGAACAACACCCTTTCACGATCAGTGCACTGGGCGATGTCCAACTTCTTACTAATCGCCCGGAGCCAATCATCTACATCCATGGGCTCTGTGCTACTCGAAAAAGTTGGCGGACGCATCCTCATAAATTCTGACATGCTAGTCCTTTGAGGTGGTGGAGTTAGAGTTGGAGCTTGGGAAGCTGTAGCTTGTCGGGCTTGGTTGCTGTTGATAGACTGGGAAAGCAGTTCGATCAGACGGTTCTGATTGGTCATCATTTGCTGCCATTCTGATCCATTTATTGGAGCATTTCCATTATTGTTGGCATTGTTTCCATTTCTAGAGTGACGAGTGTTCATCATCTGCTGGTTACTCTAGAGAGTTAGAGAAGGAGACAAAGGATAGGGGAGAGACAAAGAAGAAGAACTAAAGGGATAGAGCAAAACAACCCACCCAAACGAAAGAAAAAGCTTTTGCAAATAACTTTACACATCGTTCTATCAATTGAGACTCTTAAGCTGGTGAAATGACTCAATACACAGAATGAGCCTTGGCAACTTCAGCTATATGGCTTGGCTGACAAAACGATCTTCAGTTTACGGTCTTTGATGATGATGCTCTCTTGATAACTTCATGTCTTCTGATCTTGATTCGTAATGGTAGGAAATGTGTTGACCATCCATAGAATTTTACAAGGGAAAGAGGATCCCTTTGTCTTTATAAAAATGGTGAGGAGAGAATTAGGTAAGAAAGAATTGTTATGAAGTGGCTACAAATAGATGACCAAGATGAGTAGGGAACAAATTATTCTTCTTGTTATATAAAATAAGTTTTGAAGTTTTTTTCAACTAGCAGCCATTCTAACTAGCTCACGACCTACTGTCGATATGGCTCTGATACCACTTTGTCAGGACCCGGGATTAAGACTCATGAATCCTCTGTGCATTTATGAACTAATCCCATGATCAGTAGCTAGTTCACACAGTAAACAAATATGGTTACAAATTCATATCACAACTTTATTAATAATCAACAGAGTTTATTACAAAGGAGGCTTACAAGCCAACAATAAAAAACATAGCGAAAGACGAAGAAGGTGTAGTGGAGTCCAGCTGATCTGCCACAAGCAATCGACTGGGGAAGCGGCCTAGTCGTCGAGATCCGTATTGGTAGCAAAGTCCTTCTCCTTTGAAATGTTATTTGCATAAAGCAAGTTTGAGCAAAACTACCGTGCTCGCAGGTTACACCCGTCAAATAACAGAATGACATGCATACATGGATGTAACAAGGGATGGCTTATTGGTTGAATTTGCATAAAGCAATGTTTGACATTTAAGTACAATACTAAGTTCCAAAAGCAGTTATTCTATAACTAAAATTTATTTGATAAATTCTCAATTTTATAGTCAGATAACATTCACGCATGAATGGTGAAGGATACCCTCCTATCACATGGCTTCCTGCCACATTCCCGTTTGGAAAAATCGCTTGGTAAAGTCTTTTGAAAACAAAATCAAAGTATAACTTTGAGAGGCTTTGCTAGCATGTCCATGACCGCGGACACGGCTATTCGAATAGTTTTACACTCTACAGAGGTTGTATAACTTTACCCACAAGACACGACTTCTCTAATTTGTTCGACATCCGTCGATACCAACGCTCACTACCTTAGGTAAGAAGTCTAGAGCACGTGAAAAGGCCTTTACAAATTTCTACCTTAAAGTATTTATGCCCACAAAGGTTTCGCTTCCATTGGACTAAACGTCCTCTAGGAGCTCCTTCTTGCGCTAGGTGGGACTACTGTCTGACCGACACCCACATAAACAACATGGCACAAATAACAATGAGGTATCACAAATTATTAAACCAGGTCCCCTCCCCATACTCAGGACATGTGGTTGCACGGTGAGGCATAGCCCATTATAGGCATAGCAAAGGAACACTCAGAGGTCGGTCCTCAATTGACTTGGGCAACTTTCAAAACAAACCCTGGGTCTTAATCTTAACCAGAATTAAGCCCGTGCATAAACCTGAACCCACCAATCATCCATTTCGCCCAAGTCCAAACCCATTTTCATTTTATTTTCCAAGTAAAAGTATTTTATAAACCTTCTATGGTAAAACAATACTATAGATCCAATTTAAATCAAAATTGATAGATTTGGCTAAAAACTTCCCAAATACAAGATTTGATCTAAGAATTGGCTAAGCATATGTTTAATTTTAGTATCATTTTGTCTAATGGTGACAAGATATTCACGTTCAACATTCAAATTGGCCATAGAAGAAAAATTGGATTAACTAGGCAATTAAAACATGGAATTAAAATAATTGTATAAACATACGCATGCAGTAATAATTTAAAACAGAATATAAATAATTTAAAATAATAGGATCAATATGATCAAGGGTATAACTTGCCTTGCTTGATGAGGTGATGTTGTTTTCCTTAACAGATCACCTGGTATTGAGGTGATGTTGTTTTCCTTAACAGGTCACCTAGTACTCACAAGTACTTTCTCCAGGTAGTCCAAGTGTACAATCACAATGATCATACAATCAAAATCAATCCTCTTATGTGCTCTTCAAACGGCGTCGAAATCTGACTCTCCGAACTCGTCGAAATCTATACGCGAAATAAGCCAAATTCAAATAAGATTAAAATAACCACTCAAATGAACTACAAATTAAATAATTTTGATTTAGTTGGCTAGATCTTGAATTTGGATAAATTTAGGAATTTGAATGGGCTCAATCGGAGTTCGGATGCAAAAGATATGAGCTTTCGAAGTTTGAAATCTAAATAAAAACCCTAAAAAGGACTTTTCTAGATTTTCTGATTTATTTTTGTAAAGGAAAAATATGAATATGACATCAGCTGATGTCATCAGAGGGATTTCCGACTGAAACAAATAAAAGAAAATGAAATTAACTCTTGGGGCCCACTGTCAGTGAGATGGGTGTATGTGGACTGGGTTCATTTGTTTTTGGAACGGTGGGAGGTTTGGAGTGCCACGTGGGCATCGACCGGCACCACGTTTGCAAAGAGGGGCGTGGCGTCGTGTGGCACCGAGGAGGCGGTGATGTGGCGCACAGGTGGCACTGACGTGGCCTTTCCACGTCACCTGGCCGACGGCAAGGTTTCGGGACGGCCCGACAACGGCGAGCGGCGGCGATTCACCGGCGGTGAGTGGTACCGACGTGTAGCTACGACTATTGCGAACATAAGGGTACCTACCTTGGCATGGGAGGACAACGGTGGTGGTCGGAATTGGCACCGCAGCAGAGGACGGAGTACGGTGGTTGTCGGCGATGGAAACCAGAGGTGCTCCGGGGCGAAGAAGGTGTGCGCGAAGGAGCTCGATGACGGGATGGCGATGGTGTGTTCCATGAGGCGGGCGGCGGCGGGCGAAGACTTTGAGGTTTTATCGGTGGTGGCAAAACCTAAAATCGAGTGCGGCGCTAGGCGAGAGGAGGAGTGGTTGGTGGCGTCGGGTTGAGGGTAGAAGGGGGCACCTCGTGCTCTCTTAAATAGGGCCTGGGCAGGGCAGAGACGGCGAATCGGGCGCGGAGGTTTCGGCGGAGACAGGGCGGTTTTCGGCAATTACGGCCGCGAGAGAGGGGGAAATGGCCGGGAGGAGGGGCGGCGTGATGCGCGGGTTTAAATGCGCGCGACCGTGCGGGGAAAGGAGGCGTAAATGGCATCGGTGATGGAGCTCTACGCGGGCGCTAATGGCGGCCGTGTGCGGGAGCTAGAGGAAGAAGACGCGGGGAAGGAAGAAGCAGTGCGGGCCATTGGATTTTGATCCGACAGTGTGGAGGAGGGGTGTGGCGTGGAAGCGTGATAGCCGTCCGATGTAGATCGGACGGTGGGAGAGAGAGAGGGGAGAACGCTCGGGAGGAGCGGGCCGCGCACGTGTGGAAGCTGGACTGGGCCAGAAGAGATTCGGCCCAAACACTATTTGGCGAATTTCTATTGATTTTTCTAATTCATTTAATTTAGATAATTCAAAAGGGTTTTAGAAAATAGCAAATAAAATCCACAAATTCTAGAAAATATACGAAATTCCTAGAGTTATTTTGGACTTAAATAAAATAATTTCAACTCATAATTGGCTTCTAATTTTCAAAAATAAATTATTTTGGCTTTAAATTATTTAGGAAAAAGCTTTTAAAATTCCAGAAACTTCTAGAAACTATTTAAGTTTTTTATTTTTCAGTCAAACCAAATAAAACTTCAAGAACTTGAAGAACTTCAATAAAGCAAGGAAACTCTTTCAATTTGAAAATCCAATAAGACAATAACTTTATTTATTTTATTTTGTATGAGCACTTTGGGATGTTACACCTATGGTGTCCAAGGCTTTATGTCAATCAAGGGTGCATGTCAATAACAATTTTTCAAGGTGGTGTAATGGCAATTAGGTCATTAACTATTCGAAACCATTTAACATAAAACTAGCAATGCATATTTATATGAAATAATATAGTTTTATAAAGTGGGTGCAACATGGTCAAAGGTCTACGACTTGCCTTCGTTGAAGTGTTGGGAAGCTTGGTCGTCGGGTGCGAGAATTGTCAAAACGACGGAATCTATCTGAGCAAAAAGAGCCAAATAAGTAAAATAACTCCAAATAAATCCCAAATAAATACTAATGAAATATAAGGAATTTAGATAAATTTATAAATTTGAATCACTCGAATCGGAGTTTGAACGGAGAAGATATGCCTCTAGAAGTTTCAAAATCACATAAAATGAAGAAAAGGGATTTTTCATGAATTTTTTATTTAATTTTGTAAAGGAAAAAGGGTTTATGACATCCACTGATGTCAGCAGTGGATTTTTGGCCAAAACAAAATAAAAGAACCGAATTTTGACACGTGGGGCCCACTGTCAAAGAGTAGGTGTATGGTAGACTTGGTCTACAAGGTTCGGGATGAGGGTTTAGGGCTAGAGTGCCACGTGGGCTGCCGACGTGGCGATGACAGGGCTGCCACGTAGGTGGCACACGGCAATGTGCTGACGGGGATGCTGACGCGGACGGCTAGGCCCACGGATGACGTCGTCCCGGCACTAGGGTTTTGGCCGTGTACGACAACGGCAGTCCCGACTGCAGTGGCGACAGCGAAGGTGGGCACTGGACTCCCCGTAGGATAGCGAACTTGACGATGCGGTTTGTCGCCCCCGGCAGTGACCAAAAATGTGATGGCGCTCATGTTTGGCAGCGGAGCAGCGCGTTTGAAGGTGGCGGCGTCATTCCCATGGGTCTTTGGCAAAGAGGCGGCGTGCACAGGGTGCCCCTCGGGCTTACAAACCTGGAGGTGGGGTCGGAGGCAGCAGAGGAGGCCCGGTGGAGGCGCTAGAGGCGGCGGAGCTCTCATCGGCTGACGGTGGGAGAACTGAAATTGGGGGCAGAAAAGAGCGAGAGAGCAAGTGGGAGTGAAGGGGAAAGGAAGAGGCAGCCAAGGGCTTCCCGATGCTTGCTTAAATAGAGGAAGAGGTGGAGTGAGGGAGGAGTACCATGCGCGAAGCGGCGGCGGCATTCGCGGAGGAGCTGGCGTGTTTGGCTAAACCGCATGCAGAAAAGGGAAGCGATGGAGGGACGGGTCGACGGAGAAACGGGCATTCAAGGTGCGCGAAAATGGGGGAGAAAGGGGAGGATAAGGGGGGATTTGATAGGAGCTCTGACACTTGGCAATGGCGGAGCTTGGGTTCTACGCGAGAGAGGAGGAGCGGGGAAGAAGGGAAACGGAGGCTGACGGGTGGGACCGCCCGTCAGTGAGAAAGAAGAGGGAGACGCGGAGCAGACCGCACTGTAACACCCTAGCCCAACATGAGCCTGGAATGCTACCAAACTAACATTAAACAATTCTAAGCCAAAATATTTTACCAAATTTTCGGTAGAACCTCCCTTGTATTGTTAACTACTAGGAGGTTCCAACATTTGAATAAAACATATATAACTAACGCAACATTCAGAATCATTAATAGGTATTCAAAATATGTAAGCAACTAGCATATTCAAAGGTATCCAAAAGACACTACTCATTATTACATTTAATCTAATGCATGAAGCATGATCATAATCAATCTTTAAGCAGTTTGCTCTTTTATTAAAGTACGAACTAATTTATCAATTTTAAAGGTGAATGGCAGTGTGTGAGTCCAATATAAGTCTACTCCCTCCCATGCATACTGTTCTTGGAAATGGTACCTAAAAACACAACAAAAGCAAGAGTGAGCCCAAAGACTCAGCAAGTACCGATAATGAAACATTAAACCCACATTCACAGCATTAACATTACATTTCAAAGCTTTACTCGGAAACATATCTCATGAGGTATTTATGCAAATATGCAATGCAACTTTTCTCTTTCACTTCTTTATCGCATTTCACCGATAATTCGAGATATGCGACCGTCGCCGCATACCATACCTGTGCTCGCAAGCACAGGGACCAATTGTCTAATACTCTGCAAGTAAAGGGGACCTCAAGCCCACAGTCCACAAGTATGGGGACCTCAAGCCCGTCATATACATGACGGGGATCTCAACAGATGCTTGGTCACCACGTGTCCAAGTCTCATTTTATCAACATGATGCATATGCACAAATCACGAATCATCATAATCATGGCTCCTCAGCAACATCATTTATGAATTTAACTCATTCAAACTTCTATCATACATGTTCATAGACATGCAAACACTCAAGCAACCATGCATCATACACATTTTCACAACATTATTAATCATGGTAAACAACATCTATAACATTCTAGCATCCATAGACATCACAATCATTCACAATACTAGCAAACAAGTACTTGCCTTAACCGCGTGAGAACAGAGGATGCAAAGAGGGTGCTGCCTCCGGGACCACTCCCCCACCTAAAATTCATTTAAAAGCTTACTAAGACAACAGTAAAGGACCAAACAAACCATATAAGCAAGCACGAACTAGCAATAGCTTGAAACGCGATCCCGACTCCAATTTCCTAAATGCTGAACTGACCCCTCTGTAAACAGTCGTGTTCAAAAATTCATATCTTTTAGTACAGGATTCCAAATGAGGTGTTCTTGGACTTAATTGAAAGGTTATCAAATTACCCAACTAAACCTAGTTGGTGGTCCTTCCTGAGTCGGTCATCTAATACCCCTATCATGTCAATTAATAGAACATCGTTTTCACGTCAAGTTCTCTGGACAGTACACTAAAACAATCATACCTTTCAGCTCGTTTGTCGAAACTTCGCGTTCTTGACCTTCCCTGAAAGCTACAATCATTATCTACAACTTTCGTTATACTGATCTCCTCAAAGTTTCCCTTTAAGAGATCGCCAAGTCAGATTACTAAAACCCATCGATTCAAATGATTCGCGAACAGTCTCACGAATTAATTCATAACTTCTGCTACATAGGTCCAAATATTGCGATTTAGTACTTCATCGAAAGCTAATGATGTCCTCTACAATACTCTAGCAGATGTCCAGAGCTGATTCTGCCCGCATCAATAACAAAACGATCTAACACGAAATATTCTGAACAGGCCAAATTACCGATACTGCTACAACAATAAAAGATGCATCTAATCGGGGGAAAACCAGGGTTACCCTTGACAAAACAGCAAAGAACCTGCTGAGCACAACGATCAATGCACCTATGATCTCTCCCCTTCCTCTCTTCTTCCTCTTCCCTCTTCTTTTGGCCGGCAGCAAGGGGCAACATGGCTTGTCCAAGGAGGGCGGCATGGAGGGGGAGGCGGCATCAATAGGGAGGGTGTGCTGCTGATGCTGTGGCGCGCAGATCAGAGCACGTAATTACGTTAGCAAACCTAGGGTTTCCTCCTCCTTTGTTGGTGGTTGATTTTCTCATGGGCCACTATGGCTAATTTCCTTATATGGCCACCACCTCCCACCTTTGAGCCAAATACCAATGGGCCTGAGGCCCTGGCCCAGGTTATCCAAATTTCATTTGTAAACCCCTCTTTAACTGCTTAAATAACTATTTTCTATTTGGTCATTCCCTCAATTCAATATCTAAATAGTCCTTCTCTTTAAATAACTTAATTCTCTCTCGATAATTCTTTCGAATACTTTTGTGGTATTACACGCACGCATGGAACTAGGCCGGCGCAGGCTGCGTGAGGGGAAAAAGGAGTTGGGCCGAGGGAGGGAATTGGGCCCAAAGCTTTTAGGGGATTTTAAGTTCCTTTTTGGTTTAAGAAAATACCTGAAAACAAAAACCTTTTTTTAGAAAATAGCCAAAGTAGTCCAAAAATTCTAGGAAAATTCACAGAAGATCCTGGCCAATCCGCTACCTGAACTGGAATGCCTACTCTGTCAAAGGTGTCCAGACGAAGTGACATCCACTCGCGGAGGCTCATCCTAGCCTTGGGTGGAACCGCCGCGAGAAGCGGGTCCACAACAGTGCGTGCGCAGAGGGGAGTTGCTCGCACTTGCTTCTGAGAGTTCTTTGGATTTCCCTCTAAAGAATCTGAATGACAACAGCTGACGCCGCTTGAGCTTCAGCGGTCGAGTGAGCAGCTGAGGCAACCTCCTCAGTGGCCTCACCAGCAGCCCCATCAGACGAGGATGAAGACACGACCGGACCGCGTTCACAACCACAGCCACAGTCCGCTCCACGACCACGGCCTCTACCTCTAGCCATCTAATAACACCAAGACATAAAGCTAATCACTTAGCTTAAAGACAAAAAATAGAAGCACAGAAACAACACAATAATAGATCATCATAATAAAATATACCACTGGAAATGCGGATGCTGATGCGGCGCAAGAAACCTTAATTCATACGTGCATGGGAAGGTCACTAGCGATGTGGAGGAGGCAATGCCTACGGTACTAAACACATCTGTGAGGTTCATGCATGCGTCTTTGAGTCCACAGCGCCGTGCCGTTGTATGCTTCCAATACGTGGGACTCTCCATGGTGCAAGCCAGGAAAGGAATGGCGCATGCATGTGTTCCCGTTGAACAACACATCCATACATGTTCATGCGCTTGAGCAAGCACTTGTGTTCGGTTCTACTACTTGCATACAGGATGTCTCCAAGGAGGAATTCTTTTCTGTTACCTTTGAAAAAGATTTTCCAGGAGATATCTTTAGAGATAAAAGGAAATATTGTTGGTATAGATCACCATGGAATCAGGAGATCACAACTGCAAGCTACGTGGGGATATTGCTTGTGCATGGAATGAGATTGGGTCCAGTACGAGTAAGACCAACGCCATCTACGTATCTTTCTTTGTGTGAAATGGGTTGGAGTCCACATGCAAGTAACGTGAAGATGAGCTTGTTTGATTTCCTTTCTTTGCATGCTCTTGGATGGGGCCCACCTTGCATGTAAAGCACATCAAGCCAAGGTAGCGCACCAGTAGTTGGGATTGTGTCGAGTCCTAGTCGGTTTTGTTTAGTCCACGTGTGTTTAGTTTTGCATTAGCACTTCTAGTCAGACACATTTTTGTATGTGCATGTGTCATGCACCGGTTACAACTTCTAGTCCGAGTCCAATAAATTTAGTTGTGTGTGTGCATGTAAGCCTATAAAAGGCCAAGGGGTGCGGCCATGTAAAAGGGGAGTTAAGTTTGAGTTATGAAATAAAACACATGTGCGTGTTGCCTTCGGCCGTTAGGGTTCATCCCTGTTTTATGTGTGTTCTTGTGAGTTTCAATCTTGAATTTCATCTTGGCGTGGTGGTTTCTAGTTGTAGTGCTAGGAGTTACTCGTTGGATCTTTGATCCCTATTTCTCATTCGTGTACTGAGGTGTACGCGGGTGTGAGATTTATTTATCCAAGTGTGAATTGTTGTTTCAGATTACTATTCACATGTATGCTATTGTTCATGTGCATGGTACTGTTTATCTGGCGCTAAGAGAAGAAGACGACGCACTACTGATCTTTAAGTTCCACCGTGAAAGATCGGGCAACCCATGGATTTAATCTCGCCTCGAGGTTGATCCGCATCAGGTGGTATCAGAGCGATGGTTGCTCATGGTGGATTCGTCCTGGCTACCTTAGCCGACGCAAAGTTCTAGGCGATGCTACCATCGACCATGCCGAAGCTAGCAACAAGATCCACTTCAGAAGAATACTTCATCTGGGAGGAAGCGATGGAGCAATTCTTCAAGCATCACAATTTCTCTTCTATCAGGAAGATGAGAATTGCGAAAAGAACCTTTGCTTATCAGGTTCGCAGATGGTGGGACAACATGCAAGAAGATCATGATCGAAGGGATGAGCCATGGTGTACCACATGGGAGGAGATGAAGGTGTTGACGCGACATCAATTCGTGTTGCCACCATGCAAGCCCACGAGGAAGAAGACAAAGGAGATGGAAGCTGCTGAAATTTTTCAGCCCCTGTGCAAACTGCAGAAGATAATGAGAAGATCAACTCAAAACTGAGGACGATTTTGCTTGAAGGAGAGGAGGATGATGCGGCGCAAGAAACCTTAATTCATACTGTGCATGGGAAAGTCACTAGCGGCGTGGAGGAGGCAATGCCTACGAGTACTAAACCTGTCTGTGAGGTGCATGCATGCGTGCTAAGTCCCACGGCGCATAGGCTGCCATATACGTGGGACCCTCCGTGGTGCAAGCTAGGTAAGGAACGACGCATGCATGTGTTCCCGTCGAACAACACATGCATACGTGTTCATGCACTTGAGCCAGTACTTGTGTTCAGTTCTACTACTTGCATACAGGATGTCTCCAAGGAGGAATTCTTTTCTGTTACCTTTGAAAAAAGATTTTCCAGGAGATATCTTTAGAGATAAAAGGAAATATGGTTGGTATAAATCACCATGGAATCAGGAGATCATAATTGCTAGCTACGTGGGGATATTGCTTGTGCATGGAAAGAGATTGGGTCCAGTATGAGTAAGACCAGCGCCATCTACGTATCTTTCTTTGTGTGTAATGGGTTGGAGTCCACATGCATGTAACATGAAGATGAGTTTGTTTGATTTCCTTTCTTTGCATGCTCTTGGATGGGGGCCACCTTGCATGTAAAGCACATCATGAAGGAACACGGATAGACTACACTAGCATAAATTCAAAAATCTACCGTGTAAACAAGGAACCTCCGCTAGTAATAGATTACGGGATTACCACTAGACGTGCAGATTTGCAGCGGAAGAAGAGTCGATGTAGCGTGTTGGTGCAGTTGTAGTCGTACTAGCCTTGCGCCTCCTCTAAGTGCTCCTCGTGGCCGTCACAAATTGCGGATCGTCCTAGCGATGAAGCCTCGCAGCAATGCCTCCAATGTATCCACACGTACGGGGCAGGAACACCACGCGCCGAAGTGCTAGCACACCAGCAGTTGGGATTGTGTTGAGTCCTAGTCAGTTTTGTTTAGTCCACGTGTGTTTAGTTTTGCATTAGCACTTCTAGTCGGACACATTTTTGTACGTGCATGTGTCCTGCACTGGTTACAGCTTCTAGTTTGAGTCCAATAAATTTAGTTGTGTGCATATGCATGTAAGCCTATAAAAGGCCAAGGGGTGTGGCCATGTAAAAGGGGAGTTAAGTTTGAGTTATGAATTAAAAGTTTGAGTTATGAATTAAAACATGTGTGTGTTGGCCTTCGACCGTTAGGGTTCATCCCTGTTTTATGTGTGTTCTTGTGAGTTCCAATCTTGGATTTCATCTTGGCGTGGTGGTTTCTAGCTGTAGTGTTAGGAGTTAGTCGTTGGATCTTCGATCCCTATTTCTTGTTCGTGTACTAAGGTGTACGCGGGTGTGAGATTTATTTATCCAAGTGTGAATTGTTGTTTTAGATTACTATTCACATGGATGCTACTGTTCACATGCATGGTACTATTTATCTGGCGCTAAGAGAAGAAGATGACGCACTACTGATCTTTGAGCTCCACTGTGAAAGATCGAGCAACCCACAGATTTAATCTCACCTCGAGGTTGATCCGCATCAGATGCAATGGATTACCCAAACGCACCTATTGTGCACAGTGTGTCATTTCAATATTTTACTTACCACAGACCTAAAGACCGCTCTGATACTAATTGTAACACCCTACTGGCTATGTGGAAGCCAAGATGTTACTTAAAAGACTAACACTCAACAACAATGCGAATAAGATCAACCACCTTATAATTAATATCATAAGCGATCAACCTCTAGTAGAATAAATATAAGAAATTGAAATAGAATTCAACATTATAACAATCCCTATCCTCCCATCATATCGAATCAATTATGACGAAACTATCAAAAGTGTATACGAAGGTCATGAAAACAATTCCAGTTCAACCGTATCTTAAAGTATGAAAATATCAACCATCAACCTCTATTTATTACAAACCAATAGATAACGAATGAAAGGTAAAGATAACATCAACCTCTATTTATTACAAACCAATAGATAACGAATGAAAGGTAAAGATAAGTTCATGTAATTGAAAGTGAATAATGTGAGGTGAATGCATTATCCGTGACTATCCCCTCCCAAGAATGCCGACTTTAGTGTTCACCTAAAAAAACAAACATAGGCAAGAATGAGTCCAAGACTCAGCAAGTACAACAGAAATACAAGAACAATACTGAATAAGATCAATAACATCGCATCATGGGTTATGAATGTGGAATGACTAGAACATCTGAATGCATGATATGCAAATCTCCTCTTCTGCTTATATCGGTATAGCTAGTGATACACCTGTCGGTGTTCACTCAAGCCCGCACTATACAAAATGCGGGGATCCAAGGCCCGTATGAGAACATTTCATAACAGGGATCCAAGTCTGCCCACATTGGAACGGTGGGTCTTACGTGCCCATATTGGAATGATGGGTCTTTCTCCCTACTCCCATGGGTGAATCATGAACATATGAAAGTATGAAATGAATATGAACATAAGAGACATCCTCTCATTAACCATAAATTAACAAACGTGGAATGAATAGGAATCATCCGAAATCTACGCATAGGCAATAGAAGGTAGTCACAACATGAATAACAAGCATATCGAACATTCAACGAACAATAATTTCCACAAGGTACTTGCCTTCCGCCCTGCGAAGCGTTGTGAGGCAAGGGAGATGCCACTACACTCGAATTCACTCCTCCTACACAATTTAATTACTTGAATAACAAAAAACATGAATAAGATGCTAATCGCAACACTTAAACGCCTCTTCCTAAACACAAGGTTCACATAATTGTTCTATACAATAAAACCAATAGTCTAGCGGGACGATAATCTAGACAGCGGTACTAAAAGCATCATATCTTTTGCTCTGTTACTTGAAAAGGAGTGATCTCAGATCCTATGAAAAGGTATCGAAAACCTCTACATTAGTCTAGTTGGTGGAAACTTCTAATTCAGCAAAAATCTAGGCTAACATTCAGGTGAAATTTTAATATACAATCTGTGTAGCAGAACTATACATTCGTAAAGAAGTACTCATAAATTTTGATTGGATTAACCAAAATCCAAGATTCTTATCATTATGGAAAGCTAAGAACACCATCTTCAAAATTCTAGTTGGCATGACACTCATATTTTGCCTTTAACAAAAAGTGACACACAGGTCGAAACTAATGACAGAAACTGACATACACTCTGGACAGTCAAATTGAAACATACACAACTTTTGTTCTACAAATCCAAATAGGGTGTTCTTTACCAATCCTAAAAGCTAATGAGATTATCTACAAAAAAAAAATTTGGGCAACACTTCTGAATCTGCCTCCAGCCTAGTCATATTTTAATAAATACAGTGATTATTAATTCTCGTCATACTTTCGGGACAACAGCAAAGAATTCATCATAACTTTTAAACCGTAACTCTGAATTAAGTGATCTTTGCGTCTACTGAAAGCTAAGAATGAACCCCACAAAACTCTAGAAAATGGGATCCTTTGGTTTGGCTTTTAATAATGCGAAAATAGTCACACACTACACTGGACAGAACCTGTTCTACTCGCAGCAGGGTTTCGATCCAATAATCATGATCAATTTTGCATCTATTTTTATCCAACCATCGAAGAACAGCGATTGTTACCCTTGTAGAACCCCAAGAAGACGCTGAACAAAAACCCACGAAGAGGATCTTCTCCTTCTCCTGCTTTCTCCCCTCTTCTCCATTCTCCTTTCCTCCTCCTTGTGGCTAGCCAGCTGCTGGAAAACTCCAAGATGATAGCAATGGAGGGGCTTGACCTTGAGGGAGGGAGCTGGAGGCACAAGAGGAAGGGCATGGAGGTGGCGGCTAGATTGAGGAGGAGGGGGGAAGGGTGCGGCCAAAGGGGGAGGGGGCAAGGGCGGCTAGGGTTTGGGAGGGAAAGGGGTGGTGCCCCCCATGCGGCCGGCCCCCTCTTGGGCCTTCTAGGCCAAAGCCCAGAGCCCAAGTTGGCGGAATTTCACCAAAAAGTCCAAATAAAAAGGTTATTCTCCCTTTTTGCCTGCTTCCTTTACTTAATAATATTCGCAGTATTACATCAATGATCTATCCGAAAATCATCTGCGGATATGAAAGTCTCGCAATCACTTTAGGGGAAAACAGGAAATAGTCTGTCAATAAAAAAAATGTATAGGTTACTGGCAAGATAAATGTCTATAGGGTGCAAATGAGCAAAATCTATAATAACTACGCATGGAAGGTGGTGATCGTGTTTTAATTTCTCTAAAGGATACTGATATGGATACCTACATACAGCTAAACCACATACTAAACTCAACATATAAAAAACATTCAAAACACAAAAGATACGATAGCACTAAATAAAAATATCATGTGGAGAATGACCTAATTGAACTTAGCCTAAGATGGAACTATCTGCATGTAGATTCTGGGACATGATTCTGTAAGCTTTGAAGTGGACCATACAGAAAACTATAAATTAATGTTACTATATTAGGCAGTGGTCATGTTTTTTAGGTTTTCACTAACTTAATTTGAGTAGTAGTAGTTGAAGCACACGAAAGCGTTATAGAAAGCCCTAGGTTCTGAATTTTTTTTTTCAAAAAATTTTCTCTCTAAACTATAATCGGGGTATTACATTCTACTCCCCTTAACATGATTCGACCTCAATTCTAACCATCAAAAGAACACGAACAAATTGCACGAAATGGAAACAACGAATTTAACACGCACCAGAGTAAGCAGGTATGGGTAAGGCTCGCGATACAAGATTCTAGCTCCCAAGTGGTCTCTCTCTCAGACTAGTGAGACCACAACACAAAGACGTAAAATAACATCTGACCTAACACTCAATGTGAACTTTAGATTTGACGAAAAACCAGTAATCCCCCCTCTCTAAACAAGATTTGACGAAAAAATAAGCCCCCGAATAAAATTAAGCGCTACCGATTAAATCAATTTATCCCGATTATTGGCTTCTCACACTTCCGGAGTATTACAAGAGCGGAAGATATTTAATGATGAATCTTCGTTTTTGAATTTGACCCATTTTGGGGTAAAATTGTCATCTCGTGGTTGCGATGGGAATCTGTTATTTTCAATTGGGTTCTGGTTATAAAAGAGTTGTTTGAAGCGAGTTATGCTATGTGTTTCTGGTTAAAGGAGGTGCTCCTTGTTAAGATGAAGAAATCGATTGAGAAATGAGACAAGAGTTCCATGTGTGTTGTGCATGTTGTGTGTTTTTGTACCAAAGGGGGAAGTTGGCCCAAGGTACATCGGTTCGTTTCGATAGATGAGGATTAGGAAGTTGGCGACGCTTTGATTGACTCGGTCCATACATGAAGCACGCAACATCTTTTATGTTCCAGTCTTTGAGTGAGTACCTGAGAGGTCTGAAGTGTGAGATTTCGTTAGAGCTGTTGACCAGCGAGTAAGACCTTACCTTTGATTCCCATGTGTTGATAGTACCTGTAAAGGTCGAGTAAACTTGAGGTGTAAGATGTTGGTATCCATCAAGGTGGTGTGGTACGCTAAGACAGAGAGGGAAGCGACTTGGAAATTGGAGTCTCGCGCGTGCGAGCAATTCTCTAGATCTATTCACGACTGGTACGTGTTAATTGTTGTTTTGATTCAGTGGCAGTTGTTCTTCTGTTTATTTCGACGTTTGGAATTCGAGGTCGAATTCTGTTAAAGGAGGTAGAATGTAATAACCTGATTATTCATTAGTGAATGCACAAATATTTTGAGAAGGAATTAAATAAAAAAATTCAGAATTTTGGTGAGAGGAATGGGCCACCAACCCATTTTCAAATGGGGGAAAACCAGTTTTAGTGGCCCAAGGCCCATGATTACTACTAGAAGGCAAGGGGCAGCCATCAAACCCTAGCTATGCTACAGTGCCACCACCCCTTGATTCCTCCTTGTGCCACCACCTATTGCTCCTACACCCGAGTGCCACCTCCCTAGTTACTGCCGGCCAAAGAAGAGAAGGAAGGAAGAGAGGAGAAGAAGATGAGAGGAGTGTTCTCGCAGAGGAATTCAGTGGACACGCGTGTCTTCAAGGGTAATCTTGAGTCCTTGTCGTTTAATTCAATCATTCCCTATGGATCAATGTCGTATTTAGAGTCGTTTACCGTGCTGCGATTAGATTCAAAATTCTGTCCATTACTTGTGCGTCAGTTTTGGCATAGTTAGATTACGAATTGAAGTATTTCGTCTCCTAGAGATTTGTGGGTCTCGTTCTCATCTTTCAAAAGGTTCAAAGATCACCCAAATCGGAGTTGTGGTTTGAAAGTTACGTTGACGTTACTGCTGCTGTCCAGTAATCCTAACGAGAATCAGCAGACATCTTGTTTATTAATTAAGATTTTGTTAAAGCCGATTCAGGGATGTTTCCCAAAATGATTTTTGTAGCTAATTCCATTAGCTTTCAGGATTGATAAAGAAAACCCTTTTTGGATCTTTAGAACAAAAGTTATGTACGTTTAAAGTTTACTGTCCAGAGCGTATGTCAGATTCTAACGGTAGTTTTGAGCTGTGGGCTAAAATTTGTTAAAGGCATAATCTGAGGATCGGTCCAACTAGACTTTTGAAGTCCATATTGTTAGCTTTATTGATAGAAAAATCAATATTTGGTTCAGCCAATTAAAAGTTATAGAATTTCTCGTGTTGTTGTATTTTCTGTTTGACAGATTATAGTTCTAGAGTTTCATTTGTTTTTTTAGACACAGATGTTGGCCGATTTTAAAAGCCTTGCCAACTAGGTTACTGTAGAGGATTTCATTATCTTTCCAGAGGATCTGATGTCACGCCTTTTCGAGTTTCAGAGGAAGTTATAAAGTTTTTAATACTGCTATCCAGTATAGCTTCCTGTTAACATGTTTTCTAGTTTGAGT
This sequence comes from Ampelocalamus luodianensis, assembly GCA_036346255.1. Taxonomy (NCBI): domain Eukaryota; kingdom Viridiplantae; phylum Streptophyta; class Magnoliopsida; order Poales; family Poaceae; genus Ampelocalamus; species Ampelocalamus luodianensis. The sequence goes on from CM070637.1 coordinate 41,860,890, forward strand.
AGATCAAGTTGGTAATCTTGGGTTTGGGAAGATGAGATAGAACGTTGCGAGTAATGTCTTGTTATGCACGTTTGATTGATGTTGAGTATTATTTGCGGTGGCCAGGCGGTGGTGAACCCCAAGGCTAGAGCTTTCCATCCTTGTCTTCCGTCTCACGGTTGAGGCAAGTGTAAGCAGTGATAATGATATTGCGATATTTCATTCATGTTAATTGCCATGATTTAAGTATGAAGTTTTATGTTTGATAAGATAGCTGAGCATTAACTATTCATGATGAATTGAGTATGTGAGTTCAATTTGCATCATGACATTCATTTATGAACCTTGGACTACGTGGTAGCCATGGATTGTTTCTTGAGATCCCTGTCATGCACTAGACGGGCATTGGGTCCCCGTCATGCATTGGATGGGCTTGGGTCTCCACACTTATGGAGTGCAGGCTTGAGTACGTTTGTATCAACAGATACACTACTCGGCATTACCGGTAATTGCAATGATGATGAAGAAAGAGCATTCTTGACATATGCATTGCGTACATGCATAAGACATGGATTTATGATTCATTGCTGATGTTCATAAAGAGATTTATTATCCTTATTGGTTGGATTTGAGGTTATGTTTTTATTACTGTTGTACTTTGCTGAGTCATGGACTCATTCTTGCTGTGTTGTGCTTTCTAGGTAGCTCTCGATGTAGTGACATGCATGGGAAGGGGTAGATTTGCTGCACATCACGAATACACACACCGTGACAAATAAAATAGATCATTTATCTAAACATTGAATTCATAATGCTTTAGATTTAGTTGCTAAATATTTGCTCCCATTGTGTAGCTTAGATTGTTGAGTTGGATTTGGATGATAATGGAAAGGTCTATACTTAGATTAATTATCTTTGATAGATGTGTCGGGACCCCTGAGTATGCAACCCTAGGACCCTCTGTGCATTCTGAACTAGTCCTAGATCAGTAGCTAGCTTGCACAGTTGCAACATAGATGAAATCATATCCATACAACCAAAGATGAAGAACACAAAATAATATTAATAAGTAGCAAAAGGACCTTATAGTCAAAGTCTTACAACGGTTGCCACACAGGGCTTCACAACAAAAGATAACTTACAGCGGAACCAAAATATCTCGTGGAGGCCATTCGACATGCCCATAGGCAATCGAGTGGAGTATGTGGCCTAATTCGCATAGTTTTCAAAGTACACCTCTTCAAAGATTGCGGTGCATCCAGGTTCTTCTGTGGAGACTGATCAACCAGAGGGCACAAAGCCGTGAGTACTTTGAATGTACTCAACAAGTCGTAGGGAAATATATGCAAATAGTATTCATGCAGGGATTGAAAAGGATAGCTTTATCACATGCATTTTACAATGCTCTATTTTGACTCGGTTCTGCTCAATAAGGATTCACCTTCCTGGCCCCCTCTTGCACCGTTCCCAACAAAAACAGAACTGAATCAAAATATTGCTAATTAGTTGGCCAGGTCCACCCCATCCTGGACATGTGGTTGCGCGGTATGGCCCGGATAAATGCCTTACAAGGTTAAGTCCTCAATGGTTGCTCAGGCGAGACCATCTCATCCCATGTGCCTCGCGCACCCAAGTGCCTCTCACACCCAAAATCATGCCTCACACATCTTGCCTCGCGCATCCCATCTTTGCCACCGACCACTCGCCCGAGCATAAATAACTTTTTTCACCCAAGCCAATGGTGACCCCCACCATGGCACAAAATTTTATAAAGGCGGCATCGCACCATAAAGTAACACAACTGTGACACCATACCACAGTTGCGCAACAGTGGTATCGCACTATCATTTCATAAATCATTAGGTCAAAATTAATCATTACGGATATGTGATCATGAATCCCATCGGATGACATAGCATGGCTAAGCATAATACGATACCTATGTTGATAGTTCATCAATGTCCAACTAAAATAACCCATCCTATTGTCAGGACCCGGGATTAACACTCCTGAATCCTCTGTGCATTTCTGAACTAGTCCCATGATTTGTAGCTAGTTCACACAGTAAACAAATATGGTAACAAATTCATATCACAACTTTATTAATAATCAACAAAGTTTATTACAAAGGAGGCTTACAAGCCAAAAATAAAGAACACAGTGGAAGACGAAGAAGACGTAGTGGAGTCCAGCTGATTTGCCAGAGGCAATCGACTGGGGAAGCGGCCTAGTCGTCGAGATCCGTACTGGTAGCAAAGTCCTTCTCCTCTGAAATTTTATTTGCATAAATCAAGTATGAGCACAACTACCGTGCTCGCAAGTTACACCCATCAAATAACAGAATGACATGCATACATGGATGTAACAAGGGATGGCTTATTGGTTGAATTTGCAAAAAGCAATGTTTGACATTTAAGTACAATACTAAGTTCCAAAAGCAGTTATTCTATAACTAAAATTTAATTGATAAATTCTCAATTTTATAGTCAGATAACATTCACGCATGAATGGTGAAGGATACCCTCCTATCACATGGCTTCCTGCCCAATTCCCGTTTGGATAAATCGCTTGGTAAAGTCTTTTGAAAACAAAATCAAAGTCTAACTTTGAGAGGCGTTGCTAGCATGTCCATGAGCGCGGACACGGCTATTCGAATAGCTTTACACTCTATAGAGGTTGTATAACTTTACCCACAAGACACGACTTCTCTAGTTTGATCAGCATCCGTCGATACCAACGCTCACTACCTTAGGTAAGAAGTCTAGAGCACGTGACAAGGCCTTTACAAAGTTCTACCTTAAAGTATTTATGCCCACAAAGGTTTCGCTTCATTGGACTAACCGTCCTCTAGGAGCTCCTTCTTGCGCTGGGTGGGACTACTGTCTGACCGACACCCACATAAACAACATGGCACAAAAAACAATGAGGTATCACAAATTATTAAACCAGGTCCCCTCCCCATACTCAGGACATGTGGTTGCACGGTGAGGCATAGCCCATTATAGGCATAGCAAAGGAACACTCAGAGGCCGGTCCTCAATTGACTTGGGCGTCTTTCAAAACAAACCCTGGGTCTTAATCTTAACCAGAATTAAGCCCGTGCATAAACCTGCACCCACCAATCATCCATTTTGCCCAAGTCCAAACCCATTTTCATTTTATTTTCCAAGTAAAAGTATTTTATAAACCTTCTATGGTAAAACAATACCATAGATCCAATTTAAATCAAAATTGATAGATTTGGCTAAAAACTTCCCAAATACAAGATTTGATCTAAGAATTTGCTAAGTATATGATTAATTTTAGTATCATTTTGTCTAATGGTGACAAGATATTCACGTTCAACATTCAAATTGGCCATACAAGAAAAATTGGATTAACTAGGCAATTAAAACATGGAATTAAAATAATTGTATAAACATACGCATGCAGTAATAATTTAAAACAGAATATAAATAATTTTAAATAATGGGATCAATATGATCAAGGGTATAACTTGCCTTGCTTGATGAGATGATGTTATTTTCCTTAACAGATCACCTGGTACTGAGGTGATGTTGTTTTCCTTAACAGGTCACCTCGTACTCACAAGTACTTTCTCTAGGTAGTCCAAGTGTACAATCACAATGATCATACAATCAAAATCAATCCTCTTATGTGCTCTTCAAACGGCGTCGAAATCTGACTCTCCGAAGTCGTCGAAATCTATACGCGAAATAAGCCAAATTCAAATAAGATTAAAATAACCACTCAAATGAACTTCAAATTAAATAATTTTGGTTTAGTTGGCTAGATCTTGAATTTAGATAAATTTAGGAATTTGAATGGGCTTAATTGGAGTTCGGATGCAAAAGATATGAGCTTTAGAAGTTTGAAATCTAAATAAAAACCCTAAAAAGGACTTTTCTGGATTTTCTGATTTATTTTTGTAAAGGAAAATATGAATATGACATCAGCTGATGTCATCAGAGGGATTTCCGGCTGAAACAAATAAAAGAAAATGAAATTGACTCTTGGGGCCCACTGTCAGTGAGATGGGTGTATGTGGACTGGGTTCATTTGTTTTTCGAACGGTGGGAGGTTTGGAGTGCCACGTGGGCATGCTGACTGGGCAGCCACGTATACAAAAGAGGGGATGTGGCACCGCGTGGCACCGAGGTGGCAGTGATGTGGCGCACAGGTGGCACTAACGTGGCCTTGCCACGTCACCTGGCCGACGGCAAGGTTTCGGGATGGCCCGACAACGGCGAGCGGCGGCGATTCATCGGCGGTGAGTGGTACCATCGTGTAGCTATGGCTATTACGAACATGAGGGTACCTACCTTGGCATGGAGGATGACGATGGTGGCGGAATTGGCACCGGCGGAGGACGGAGTACGGTGGTTGTCGGCGATGGAAACCAGAGGTGCTACGGGGCGAAGAAGGGGTGCGTGAGGGAGCTCCGGTGACGGGGATGGCGATGGTGTGTTCCACAGAGGCAGGGCGGTGCTGGCGGCGGAGGACTTCGAGGTTTGAACCGGCGGCGGAAAAACCCTAATATCAGAGAATTGCAGCGGCGCTGGAGCGAGAGGAGGAGTGGATGGTGGCGTCGCGTTGAGGGTAGAAGGGGGCACCTCGTGCTCTCTTAAATAGGGTCGGGGCGGGGCGGAGACGGCGAATCGGGCGCGGAGGTTACGACGTTGACGGGGCAGGCTTCGGCAATTACAGCCACGAGAGAGGGGAAAATGGCCGGGAGGAGGGGCGGCGTGATGCCCGGGTTTAAACGCACGCGATCGTGCGGGGAAAGGAGTCGTAAATGGCGGCAGTGATGGAGCTCTATGCGGGTGCTAATGGCGGTCGTGTGCGGGACCTAGAGGAAGAAGACGCAGGGAAGGAAGAAGCAGTGCGGGCCGTCGGATTTTGATCCAATGGTGCGGAGGAGGGGTGTGGCGTGGAAGCGTGATAGCCGTCCAATGTAAATCGGACGGTGGGAGAGAGAAAGGAGAGAACGCGCGGGAGGAGCGGGCCGTGCGGGTCGCACGCGCGTGGAAGTTGGACTGGGCCAGAAGAGATTCGGCCCAAACACTATTTGGCGAATTTCTATTGATTTTTCTAATTGATTTAATTCAGATAATTCAAAAGGGCTTTAGAAAATAGCAAATAAAATCCAAAAATTCTAGACAAATTTACAGAAATTCCTAGAGTTATTTTGGACTTAAATAAAATACTTTCAACTTATAATTGGCTTTTAATTTTGCAAAATAAATTGTTTTGGTTTTAAATTATTTAGGAAAAAGCTTTTAAAATTCCAAAAAATTCTAGAAATTAATTAAGTTTTTATTTTTTAGGTCAAACCAAATAAAACTTCAAGAAATTCAAATAAATTTTAGATTTTGACTTTTAAAATTTTAGAAATTCAAATAAAGCAAGTAAACTCTTTCAATTTCAGAAAATCCAATAAAACAATAACTTTAGTTATTTTATTTTGGTAACAGCACTTTGGGATGTTACAAACTACCCCCCTTAGAAGGAATCTCATCCCCGAGATTCAGAGAGGCTAGAAAGAAAGCTAGGGATACAATTTTTTCGTAGAGTTGTCGTTGTCTGCATCCTGCTCCTCATCAGACGGGGCCTGAGCTGTGATGTTGTACAGACGTCCTCGTCCAGAATTCTGCGGCTTGCTGTTTGCTTGCATGGTGTTGACTCTTGGAGCTTCAGTGTTGGCTGGATTCGCTGCCTGCTGTTTCTTGGGACATTTATTGGAAAAATACCCAACCTCATGGCAGTTGAAGCATGTGATGCCTGCAACATAGGATGAGTCCTTCTGTGCCTGGTTTCCATCAAATATATTGGAGGGCTCCAAGTTGACTGGGTTGTCTGCTATTGGCTGGAGCTTGTCTTGATACGATGAAGTCCTTCTGGCTTTAGGAAAGCTTCTAGAGTTGAACTTCTGTGCAGCCATTTTTCTCTTGCGATTCTCCATCTCCCAGTGCTTGCCCTCTTGACGAATCGCCTTGTCGACTAGCTGCTGGAAGTCAGTATAATCTTGGGAAATCAGTTGTACAGACAAATCATCATTGAGTCCTTCCAGGAATCTTTCTTGCTTGTCTTCATCCTTTGCAATATCTTTAGGTGCATACCGTGCCAGTTGATTGAACTTGTGCAGGTACTCATTCACGAGTCACGGTTGCCTTGGCACAATGAATGAAATTCCTTCTTCTTGAGGGTCATCATGCTCGCAGGATATGTGCATGACGGAAAGCTCGCACAAATTCATTCCGGTGATGGCTTGAGCATCGCGATGCGAGATCTTGAAGTTGTCCCACCATTCGGAAGTTGGGCCCATGAGTTGGTGCGGCGAACAACACCCTTTCACGATCAAGCAGATCTGGCGATGTCCAACTTCTTACTAATCGCCCGAGCCAATCATCTACATCCATGGGCTCTGTGGTCGCCGAAAAAGTTGGCGGACGATCCTCATAAATTCGACATGCTAGTCCTTTGAGGTGGTGGAGTTAGAGTTGGAGCTTGGGAAGTCGTAGCTTGTCGGGCTTGGTTCTTCGTTGATAGACCGGAAAGCGATTCGATCGGCGGTTCGATTGGTCATCATTTGCTGCCATTCTGATCCATTTATTGGAGCATTTCCATTATTGTTGGCATTGTTTCCATTTCTAGAGTGACGAGTGTTCATCATCTGCTGGTTACTCTAGAGAGTTAGAGAAGGAGACAAAGGATAGGGAGAGACAAAGAAGAAGAACTAAAGGGATAGAGCAAAACAACCCACCCAAACGAAAGAAAAAGCTTTTGCAAATAACTTTACACATCGTTCTATCAATTGAGACTCTTAAGCTGGTGAAATGACTCAATACACAGAATGAGCCTTGGCAACTTCAGCTATATGGCTTGGCTGACAAAACGATCTTCAGTTTACGGTCTTTGATGATGATGCTCTCTTGATAACTTCATGTCTTCTGATCTTGATTCGTAATGGTAGGAAATGTGTTGACCATCCATAGAATTTTACAAGGGAAAGAGGATCCCTTTGTCTTTATAAAAATGGTGAGGAGAGAATTAGGTAAGAAAGAATTGTTATGAAGTGGCTACAAATAGATGACCAAGATGAGTAGGGAACAAATTATTCTTCTTGTTATATAAAATAAGTTTTGAAGTTTTTTTCAACTAGCAGCCATTCTAACTAGCTCACGACCTACTGTCGATATGGCTCTGATACCACTTTGTCAGGACCCGGGATTAAGACTCATGAATCCTCTGTGCATTTATGAACTAATCCCATGATCAGTAGCTAGTTCACACAGTAAACAAATATGGTAACAAATTCATATCACAACTTTATTAATAATCAACAGAGTTTATTACAAAGGAGGCTTACAAGCCAACAATAAAAAACATAGCGAAAGACGAAGAAGGTGTAGTGGAGTCCAGCTGATCTGCCACAAGCAATCGACTGGGGAAGCGGCCTAGTCGTCGAGATCCGTATTGGTAGCAAAGTCCTTCTCCTTTGAAATGTTATTTGCATAAAGCAAGTTTGAGCAAAACTACCGTGCTCGCAGGTTACACCCGTCAAATAACAGAATGACATGCATACATGGATGTAACAAGGGATGGCTTATTGGTTGAATTTGCATAAAGCAATGTTTGACATTTAAGTACAATACTAAGTTCCAAAAGCAGTTATTCTATAACTAAAATTTATTTGATAAATTCTCAATTTTATAGTCAGATAACATTCACGCATGAATGGTGAAGGATACCCTCCTATCACATGGCTTCCTGCCACATTCCCGTTTGGAAAAATCGCTTGGTAAAGTCTTTTGAAAACAAAATCAAAGTATAACTTTGAGAGGCTTTGCTAGCATGTCCATGACCGCGGACACGGCTATTCGAATAGTTTTACACTCTACAGAGGTTGTATAACTTTACCCACAAGACACGACTTCTCTAGTTTGTTCGACATCCGTCGATACCAACGCTCACTACCCTAGGTAAGAAGTCTAGAGCACGTGAAAAGGCCTTTACAAATTTCTACCTTAAAGTATTTATGCCCACAAAGGTTTCGCTTCCATTGGACTAAACGTCCTCTAGGAGCTCCTTCTTGCGCTAGGTGGGACTACTGTCTGACCGACACCCACATAAACAACATGGCACAAATAACAATGAGGTATCACAAATTATTAAACCAGGCCCCCTCCCCATACTCAGGACATGTGGTTACACGGTGAGGCATAGCCCATTATAGGCATAGCAAAGGAACACTCAAAGGTCGGTCCTCAATTGACTTGGGCGTCTTTCAAAACAAACCCTGGGTCTTAATCTTAACCAGAATTAAGCCCGTGCATAAACCTGCACCCACCAATCATCCATTTCACCCAAGTCCAAACCCATTTTCATTTTATTTTCCAAGTAAAAGTATTTTATAAACCTTCTATGGTAAAACAATACTATAGATCCAATTTAAATCAAAATTGATAGATTTGGCTAAAAACTTCCCAAATACAAGATTTGATCTAAGAATTGGCTAAGCATATGATTAATTTTAGTATCATTTTGTCTAATGGTGACAAGATATTCACGTTCAACATTCAAATTGGCCATAGAAGAAAAATTGGATTAACTAGGCAATTAAAACATGGAATTAAAATAATTGTATAAACATACGCATGCAGTAATAATTTAAAACAGAATATAAATAATTTAAAATAATGGGATCAATATGATCAAGGGTATAACTTGCCTTGCTTGATGAGGTGATGTTGTTTTCCTTAACAGGTCACCTAGTACTCACAAGTACTTTCTCCAGGTAGTCCAAGTGTACAATCACAATGATCATACAATCAAAATCAATCCTCTTATGTGCTCTTCAAACGGCGTCGAAATCTGACTCTCCGAAGTCGTCGAAATCTATACGCGAAATAAGTCAAATTCAAATAAGATTAAAATAACCACTCAAATGAACTCCAAATTAAATAATTTTGATTTAGTTGGCTTGATCTTGAATTTAGATAAATTTAGGAATTTGAATGGGCTCAATCGGAGTTCGGATGCAAAAGATATGAGCTTTAGAAGTTTGAAATCTAAATAAAAACCCTAAAAAGGACTTTTCTAGATTTTCTGATTTATTTTTGTAAAGGAAAAATATGAATATGACATCAGCTGATGTCATCAGAGGGATTTCCGGCAGAAAGAAATAAAAGAAAATGAAATTAACTCTTGGGGCCCACTGTCAGTGAGATGGGTGTATGTGGACTGGGTTCATTTGTTTTTGGAACGGTGGGAGGTTTGGAGTGCCACGTGGGCATGCTGACTGGGCAGCCACGTTTGCAAAAGAGGGGACGTGACGTCGCGTGGCACCGAGGAGGCAGTGATGTGGCGCACAGGTGGCACTCACGTGGCCTTTCCACGTCACCTGGCCGACGGCAAGGTTTCAGGACGGCCCGACAACGGCGAGCGGCGGCGATTCACCGGCGGTGAGTGGTACCGACGTGTAGCTACGACTATTGCGAACATAAGGGTACCTACCTTGGCATGGGAGGACGACGGTGGTGGTCGGAATTGGCACCGCAGCAGAGGACGGAGTACGGTGGTTGTCGGCGATGGAAACCAGAGGTGCTCCGGGGCGAAGAAGGTGTGCGCGAAGGAGCTCCAGTGACGGGGATGGCGATGGTGTGTTCCACAGAGGCAGGGCGGCGCTGGCAGCGGAGGACTTTGAGGTTTTAACAGGTGGTGGCAAAACCCTAAAATCAGAATTGCGGCGGCGTTGAAGCGAGAGGGGAGGAGTGGTTGGTGGCGTCGGGTTGAGGGTAGAAGGGGGCACCTCGTGCTCTCTTAAATAGGGCCGAGGCGGGGCAGAGACGGCGAATCGGGCGCGGTGGTTTCGGCGGTGACAGGGCGGTTTTCGGCAATTACGGCCGCGAGAGAGGGGGAAATGGCCGGGAGGAGGGGCGGCGTGATGCGCGGGTTTAAATGCGCGCGACCGTGCGGGGAAAGGAGGCGTAAATGGCATCGGTGATGGAGCTCTACGCGGGCGCTAATGGCGGCCGTGTGCGGGAGCTAGAGGAAGAAGACGCGGGGAAGGAAGAAGCAGTGCGGGCCGTTGGATTTTGATCCGACGGTGTGGAGGAGGGGTGTGGCGTGGAAGCGTGATAGCCGTCCGATGTAGATCGGACGGTGGGAGAGAGAGAGGGGAGAACGCTCGGGAGGAGCGGGCCGCGCACGTGTGGAAGCTGGACTGGGCCAGAAGAGATTCGGCCCAAACACTATTTGGCGAATTTCTATTGATTTTTCTAATTCATTTAATTTAGATAATTCAAAAGGGCTTTAGAAAATAGCAAATAAAATCCACAAATTCTAGAAAAATACACAGAAATTCCTAGAGTTATTTTGGACTTAAATAAAATAATTTCAACTCATAATTGGCTTCTAATTTTCAAAAATAAATTGTTTTGGCTTTAAATTATTTAGGAAAAAGCTTTTAAAATTCCAGAAACTTCTAGAAATTATTTAAGTTTTTTATTTTTCAGGTCAAACCAAATAAAACTTCAAGAACTTGAAGAACTTCAAATAAAGCAAGGAAACTCTTTCAATTTCAGAAAATCCAATAAAACAATAACTTTATTTATTTTATTTTGGTAATAGCACTTTGGGATGTTACACCTATGGTGTCCAAGGCTTTATGTCAATCAAGGGTGCATGTCAATAACAATTTTTCAAGGTGGTGTAATGGCAATTAGGTCATTAACTATTCCCGAAACCATTTAACATAAAACTAGCAATGCATATTTATATGAAATAATATAGTTTTATAAAGTGGGTGCAACATGGTCAAAGGTCTACGACTTGCCTTCGTTGAAGTGTTGGGAAGCTTCGGTCGTCGGGTTTGAGAATTCGTCCGAAACGACGGAATCTATACGAGCAAAAAGAGCCAAATAAGTAAAATAACTCCAAATAAATCCCAAATAAATACTAACAGAAATATAAGGAATTTAGATAAATTTATAAATTTGAATCACTCGAATCGGAGTTTGAACGGAGAAGATATGCCTCTAGAAGTTTCAAAATCACATAAAATGAAGAAAAGGGATTTTTCCTGAATTTTTTATTTAATTTTGTAAAGGAAAAAGGGTTTATGACATCCACTGATGTCAGCAGTGGATTTTTGGCCAGAACAAAATAAAAGAACCGAATTTTGACACGTGGGGCCCACTGTCAAAGAGTGGGTGTATGGTAGACTTGGTCTACAAGGTTTGGGATGAGGGTTTAGGGCTAGAGTGCCACGTGGGCTGCCGACGTGGCGATGACAAGGCTGCCACGTAGGTGGCACACGGCAATGTGCTGACGGGGATGCTGACGCGGACGGCTAGGCCCACGGATGACGCGTCGTCCAAGACTAGGGTTTTGGCCGCAGACGACAACGGCGATCCGATCGCAGCGGCAGCCAAGGTGGGCACTGGACTCCTCGTAGGATAGCGAACTTGACGATGCGGTTTGTCGCCCCCGGTAGTGACCAAAAATGTGATGGCGCTCATGTTCGGCAGCGGAGCAGCGCGTTTGAAGGTGGCGGCGTCGTTCCCATGGGTCTTTGGCAAAGAGGCGGTGTGCACAGGGTGCCCCTCGGGCTTGCAAACCTGGAGGTGGGGTCGGAGGCAGCAGAGGAGGCCCGGTGGAGGCGCTAGAGGCGGCGCAGCTCTCATCGGCCGACGGTGGGAGAACTGAAATTGGGGGTAGAAAAGAGCGAGAGAGCAAGTGGGAGTGAAGGGGAAAGGAAGAGGCAGCCAAGGGCTTCCCGATGCTTGCTTAAATAGAGGAAGAGGTGGAGTGAGGGAGGAGTACCATGCGCGAAGTGGCGGCGGCATTCGCGGAGGAGCTGGCGTGTTTCGGCTAAACCGCGCGGAGAAAAGGGGAAGCGATGGAGGGGACGGGGTCGACGGAGAAACGGGCATTCAAGGTGCGCGAAAATGGGGGAGAAAGGGGAGGATAAGGGGGGATTTGATAGGAGCTCTGACACTTGGCAATGGCGGAGCTTGGGTTCTACGCGAGAGAGGAGGAGCGGGGAAGAAGGGAAACGGAGGCTGACGGGTGGGACCGCCCGTCAGTGAGAAAGAAGAGGGAGACGCGGCGCAGACCGCACTGTAACACCCTAGCCCAACATGAGCCTGGAATGCTACCAAACTAACATTAAACAATTCTAAGCCAAAATATTTTACCAAATTTTCGGCAGATCCTCCCTTGTATTGTTAACTACCAGGAGGTTCCAACATTTGAATAAAACATATATAACTAACGCAACATTCAGAATCATTAATAGGTATTCAAAATATGTAAGCAACTAGAATATTCAAAGGTATCCAAAAGACACTACTCATTATTACATTTAATCTAATGCATGAAGCATGATCATAATCAATCTTTAAGCAGTTTGCTCTTTTATTAAAGTACGAACTAATTTATCAATTTTAAAGGTGAATGGCAGTGTGTGAGTCCAATATAAGTCTACTCTCTCCCATGCATACTGTTCTTGGAAATGGTACCTAAAAACACAACAAAAGCAAGAGTGAGCCCAAAGACTCAGCAAGTACCGATAATGAAACATTAAACCCACATTCACAGCATTAACATTCCATTCCAAAGCTTTACTCGGAAACATATCTCATGAGGTATTTATGCAAATATGCAATGCAACTTTTCTCTTTCACTTCTTTATCACATTTCACCGATAATTCGAGATATGCGACCGTCGCCGCATACCATACCTGTGCTCGCAAGCATAGGGACCAATTGTCTAATACTCTGCAAGTAAAGGGGACCTCAAGCCCACAGTCCACAAGTATGAGGACCTCAAGCCCGTCATATACATGACGGGGATCTCAACAGATGCTTGGTCACCACGTGTCCAAGTCTCATTTTATCAACATGATGCATATGCACAAATCACGTATCATCATAATCATGGCTCCTCAGCAACATCATTTATGAATTTAACTCATTCAAACTTCTATCATACATGTTCATAGACATGCAAACACTCAAGCAACCATGCACCATACACATTTTCACAACATTATTAATCGTGGTAAACAACATCTATAACATTCTAGCATCCATAGACATCACAATCATTCACAATACTAGCAAACAAGTACTTGCCTTAACCGCGTGAGAACAGAGGATGCGAAGAGGGTGCTGCCTCCGGGACCACTCCCCCACCTAAAATTCATTTAAAAGCTTACTAAGACAACAGTAAAGGACCAAACAAACCATATAAGCAAGCACGAACTAGCAATAGCTTGAAACGCGATCCCGACTCCAATTTCCTAAATGCTGAACTGACCCCTCTGTAAACAGTCGTGTTCAAAAATTCATATCTTTTAGTACAAGATTCCAAATGAGGTGTTCTTGGACTTAATTGAAAGGTTATCAAATTACCCAACTAAACCTAGTTGGTGGTCCTTCCTGAGTCGGTCATCTAATACCCCTATCATGTCAATTAATAGAACATCGTTTTCACGTCAGGTTCTCTAGACAGTACACTAAAATAATCATACCTTTCAGCTCGTTTGTCGAAACTTCGCGTTCTTGACCTTCCCTGAAAGCTACAATCATTATCTACAACTTTCGTTATACTGATCTCCTCAAAGTTTCCCTTTAAGAGATCGCTCAAGTCAGATTACTAAAACCCATCAGATTACCGACAGATTCGCAGAACAGTCTCACGAATTAATTCATAACTTCTGCTACATAGGTCCAAATATTGCGATTTAGTACTTCATCGAAAGCTAATGACGTCCTCTACAATACTCTAGGAGATGTCCAGAGCTGATTCTGCCCGCATCAATAACAAAACGACGATCTAACACGAAATATTCTGAACAGGCCAAATTACCGATACTGCTACAACAATAAAAGATGCATCTAATCGGGGGAAAACCGGGGTTACCCTTGACAAAACAGCAAAGAACCTGCTGAGCACAACGATCAATGCACCTATGATCTCTCCCCTTCCTCTCTTCTTCCTCTTCCCTCTTCTTTTGGCCGGCAGCAAGGGGCAACATGGCTTGTCCAAGGAGGGCGACATGGAGGGGGAGGCGGCATCAATAGGGAGGGTGTGCTACAGTGCCGGCGGCGGCACTGTAGCACAGAATTACGTTAGCAAACCTAGGGTTTCCCCTCCTCCTTTTGTTGGTGGTTGATTTTCTCATGGGCCACTATGACTAATTTCCCCCCTTATGGCCGGCCACCACCTCCCACCTTTGAGCCAAATACCAATGGGCCTGAGGCCCTGGCCCAGGTTGTCCAAATTTCGCTGTAAACCCCCTCTTTAACTGCTTAAATAACTATTTTCTATTTGGTCATTCCCTCAATTCAATATCTAAATAGTCCTTCTCTTTAAATAACTTAATTCTCTCTCGATAATTCTTTCGAATACTTTTGTGGTATTACACGCACGCATGGAACTAGGCCGGCGCAGGCTGCGTGAGGGGAAAAAGGAGTTGGGCCGAGGGAGGGAATTGGGCCCAAAGCTTTTAGGGGATTTTAAGTTCCTTTTTGGTTTAAGAAAATACCTGAAAACAAAAACCTTTTTTTAGAAAATAGCCAAAGTAGTCCAAAAATTCTAGGAAAATTCACAGAAGATCCTGGCCAATCCGCTACCGAATGGAATGCCTACTCACAAAGGTGTCAGACAGTGACATCCACTCGCGGAGGCTCATCCTAGCCTTGGGTGGAACCGCCGCAGCAACTGGGTCCACAACAGGTGCAGCCGCAGTAAGGGGAGTTGCCTGCACTTGCTTACAGAGTTGCTGGATTTCCCTCTGAAGAATCTGAATGACAACAGCTGACGCCGCTTGAGCTTCAGCGGTCGAGTGAGCAGCTGAAGCAACCTCCTCAGTGGCCTCACCAGCAGCCCCATCAGACGAGGATGAAGACACGACCGGACCGCGTTCACAACCACAGCCACGGTCCGCTCCACGACCACGGCCTCTACCTCTAGCCATCTAATAACACTAAGACATAAAGCTAATCACTTAGCTTAAAGACAAAAAATAGAAGCACAGAAACAACACAATAATAGATCATCATAATAAAATATACCACTGGAAATGCGGATGCTGATGCGGCGCAAGAAACCTTAATTCATACTGTGCATGGGAAGGTCACTAGCGATGTGGAGGAGGCAATGCCTACGGGTACTAAACCTGTCTGTGAGGTTCATGCATGCGTGCTGAGTCCCACGGCGCACAGGCTGCTGTATGCTTCCAATACGTGGGACTCTCCATGGTGCAAGCCAGGAAAGAAATGGCGCATGCATGTGTTCCCGTCGAACAACACATCCATACATGTTCATGCGCTTGAGCAAGCACTTGTGTTCGGTTCTACTACTTGCATACAGGATGTCTCCAAGGAGGAATTCTTTTCTGTTACCTTTGAAAAAGATTTTCCAGGAGATATCTTTAGAGATAAAAGGAAATATTGTTGGTATAGATCACCATGGAATCAGGAGATCACAACTGCAAGCTACGTGGGGATATTGCTTGTGCATGGAATGAGATTGGGTCCAGTACGAGTAAGACCAACGCCATCTACGTATCTTTCTTTGTGTGTAATGGGTTGGAGTCCACATGCAAGTAACGTGAAGATGAGCTTGTTTGATTTCCTTTCTTTGCATGCTCTTGGATGGGGCCCACCTTGCATGTAAAGCACATCAAGCCAAGGTAGCGCACCAGTAGTTGGGATTGTGTCGAGTCCTAGTCGGTTTTGTTTAGTCCACGTGTGTTTAGTTTTGCATTAGCACTTCTAGTCAGACACATTTTTGTATGTGCATGTGTCATGCACCGGTTACAACTTCTCGTCCGAGTCCAATAAATTTAGTTGTGTGTGTGCATGTAAGCCTATAAAAGGCCAAGGGGCGCCATGTAAAAGGGAGTTAAGTTTGAGTTATGAAATAAAACACATGTGCGTGTTGCCTTCGACCGTTAGGGTTCATCCCTGTTTTATGTGTGTTCTTGTGAGTTTCAATCTTGAATTTCATCTTGGCGTGGTGGTTTCTAGTTGTAGTGCTAGGAGTTACTCGTTGGATCTTTGATCCCTATTTCTCTGTAATATCCCAATCTTGGGCTTGTGTTTCAAATGTAAGAAAATCAGTAGAAATTAAAACTTTTTCTTACATCATGTATTTCCTGTTGTGCCAATCAATTCTTGTACAAGGGATTATGGAAATACACTGTCACAAGTCTAGTTGATCCAAATCTTGGTTTTCCTTAAACAATCTTGACAAATCTTATGATCATCCTCTGGAAATATTTTTCCTAAGTCTCTGTGATGGTATGTGACCCCTCTGAAAAATTTCACAATTTTTGGAAATTGTTTGAATATTTTTAGAGGCAGTCAAACCTGTTTGACTCTTAGTCAAACATTAAAGCAGAGCCTTGCAGAATTTTTGGAGATTTATTCACAGCATAAAAACCTCTGAAAATTTTACACAAGGTTAGTATCTGAGTTAGCAAGCTCCTGTAA
Organism: Ampelocalamus luodianensis; assembly: GCA_036346255.1. Lineage (NCBI taxonomy): Eukaryota > Viridiplantae > Streptophyta > Magnoliopsida > Poales > Poaceae > Ampelocalamus > Ampelocalamus luodianensis. The sequence goes on from CM070637.1 coordinate 41,877,375, forward strand.
AAATTTCATAATTTTTGGAGTTAATTTGCTACCTCAAACAAATCCTTCAAAGTCTCTCGTCTTATTTCAAAGTCAAACCTGGTTTTATCGTTACTTGGGTTCGAGTCGACTCGGGCTCGAGCCAATTGACTCGGTCCATCAACTAGCTGCACCGCGCCGCTTGAAAATCCCGTGATCGATCTCGACCGTTGGATCTGAATCGCACGGCCGCGCGCTGTAAATCTTCTGGACCTTCCGCTGCTTAAAGGAATGTCAACCGTTAGATCTCCATCCAACCGTCGAGATCCTCCGCAACTTTCGGACCCTCCGGTTGTTGGTTTGAATCGTGGCCGTTGGATTAGGATCCAACGCCGGCGGTTCCTTCGTTGTAAATTGAGTTTGCGACGTGGGGCACCTGAGCCGTTCATTTCTAATCGAGGGCTCGCAGCCTCCCGCTGTGTTTTAAACTGGGAGGCGTGGCGCTATCTCAGCCGTTCATGTCTCATCCAACGGCTGAGAATCATCGAGCCTTTAGCGCTGGTCATCTTCTACCTCCGGCCGTGCGAGCACAGTAGGGGGAGTAATGGCAGTGTCGTTTCATGCTCCCTAGAGTCACCCTAGCCGACGTTTAGGGGTATGGGAGGTACTCTGAGCCAGGCCATACCCTATTGCACCATCTATCATCTTTTCCTTATCGGCCGCACCTTGTGCTCTGTGTTTTGCCGCCCGAAAGATTGGTGGTGCAAACCCTAATGTTTCAATGGCTTTATAAACACTCTCATTACCTCCTGACATTTCTTTAGACCACCATCAAGCCCCATTCACAATATTGGAGCTTAACACCTCAAAAATGGCAAATCGCCATTGTTGACCCGTGAAGCTTCTCTGGTGTTCTTGGTGTTCCAGTGGTCCTCCTTCACGCTTCTTTGCCCTAACCTTATCTATTTACTTCCTTGAACATTTCTCACTTAATTTTGGATTTGATTCTCGTGAATTGTCCAATTTGGGGTTTGTTCAAATTCGCCAAATTGGTCATCTTCTTCCTCAGCTCAGGTGAGTGCTCCATTTTCTAATTACTTGCTCATGTAGCTTCTGTGGACCTTAATGAAGCTATTTTGATGCTTTGGTATCACTCATTTGGCTCAGGGGGTCATTTTCAAACCTTCTTCTCCAAGTCCGGCGAGCTTCCTCTGTGATCAAGCATCTCCGGCCATCTTTGAAGCTTCTCGTCACTGAGGTAGCTTCTTATTAGTCCTTAGAAGCTTTGGCACCCGCTTCCTTGGACCGCAGCTGAGCTTTTCGCTATTTTCGCACTTAGCAGTAAAAGCTCCCATTTTCGTTTTCCGGCTAGCCGGCGTTCTAGTCCCTCACCGCCGGCGAGAATGCTACCATTAGATTCGTAGTGATATTGCGAATCCATTTTAGTACTTGGTGGCGCGCCATGCGCCTGTCGCGGCGATTCGCCGTGGAAATCGCTCGGGTTTTGCCGGCACAGGAGCTCCCGTTTTCGTCACTTAATTAGGACACATTAATTACCAATCATTAGATAATTAATTGTGTCTTAATCATTGTCGTTGAGCCACTGACCAGTGGACCCAACATCCTTGAATCACCCTCTGGTGCAATCCCGCACTGTTCCGACATCATTAATGTTTAATCGTTGATTAATTAATGTGTCGGCATTTAATCCCTGTCGGAAATCACCTCTGGGTCGCTGACTTGTGGGCCCGAGGGGTTAAAATCAAATTTCAGAAGTCATTAGTGTTTACTTAATGTTAATCATTAATGGCATTAATTTGGTCTTAACCGCCACTTTCAGTCGCTGACAAGTGGGCCCAGTGCACTGTGCACGTGGGTTAAACGCTCGCAGTCGTGACTCTAGGTCACTGATATGCGGTCCCACGTGTCAGCACCTCCCTTTGAACTGCGTTAAATAGCTACCGTTCATTTTTAGATCTGCGGCCCTGATCTTTGTGTGCGTTCGGACCCTCCGGATGCCTTGATCGTTCTCGACCGTCGATCTTTCGATCAACGGCTGAGATCGTGTATGCAACCGCACCGTCCGAATGCATACACTCGTGTGCGCCGTTGATCTTGATCCAACGGTGGGCTCCGTTCGATTCGCGCGCGGCGCTGTTTTTGTGCGCGTGAGCCGAGGATTTTAGATCAAGGGTTGGGAGTTGTCCACGTCTTATTCTTTTATTGGAGTTTGTCTGTATTTCGGTAAGTATTTGTTTAACAACTGAAAATGATATAAAAACTTTAGAAACTCATAACTAATTCATTTTAACTGCTTTTTAGATAACTCCAACGGTAATAAATTATGTTGTCACTTTAGTTTATTATAAAAATGGAATTAAGCATGTTGTAGTAGCAGAAAATTGTGTAACTAGGAATAACTTGATTTATGTCATTTTGAATATTCCAGAAATAGTTTTAACCTTGGAAAATGCATATCTTTTTCTGTATAAATCCAAATTGTGCAAAATCAATTTTGTTAAATTCGTCTGTTAGTATGCTTTCATATAAAATAAGAATTGAGCATGTTCATAGTTCTGTAAAATGGCTTGCATTAGATTTATAGCCTAGAAAAATCATAAGTAAATGTGTATAACTCCAAATTTAGTAAATCCAACTTTGCTGTTATTAGGATGTCATAATCTACCTACTATAAAAATTTCAGACCCTAGGTCATTCTAGAAAATTTCGCCATGAACAGTGCTAATTATTAATTAGTTTGTTGTAAGGCTGAGAAAGAGCATTTTGCTCATATCTTTTGCATGTTAAGTCCAAATTGCATAATTCTTGTTCCGGTCATTGTCTTAGGTCATTCCCTAGCTGTTGTGTAAATTTTATTAGTTTTGGATGTGTTTTGCTGTTGGAGTTTCATTTGGTGTTCTTCGTTCTTATTTGCTTATCGCCTTTTCAAGTAGGGTTCCAAGACAATATTATTAATCTTGATATTGAGCCACAAAGACCATCGATCCTCTTGACTTCAACAAGCAGATGTAGCATTCATTTGATCATATTGTTCCTACTATTTTCAAAGTCTAATATATTGTTTGCAAATTCTATGTATGCATTGCTATGTTGTTTTAAACTATTGTCGATAGTTGGCCTACTAGATGCATTATCAGTAGGAAATGTTCATTCCTCTACTACTGAAGCCTAGGTTACTTGCTGTGATTTTGGTTCGCTGGATGGACCCTTGTCACTTAGTAGATTACGTGTCATTTTGCTTAGCCATGCTTAGTTATCGGTAGAAATGGGCAGTTATCGACTTGTCGATAACCTTGATCACACAAACTGTTATGATATGTATATTTCAGCATTGTGCTTTGTCTAAATTGCAAAACTAAAACTGAAAATGAAGACAATTTAGACTTGGGCACAATGGTATGATGGTGTGATCTTTTGGGTGTGAATGAAATGGTGCCCGGGTCAATTAAGGACCGAGCTACTTGTTACACCAAACCAAGCATTGGTGCGTGCTAACCACACTAGAGGGATATGGGACCTCTCTTAGCTGAGTACTTTGGGCTGTGTTAATTAATGAGTCGCGTGGTGGGTTGCATGTTTGATTATATGCAACATGGACACGTTTGTAGGGAGAGGAACACCCGCCAAGGCCGGTGTATCTTGCTCCACGTATGGGTCCTTGTGATCCATATTTCGTCGGCAGATCACTAAGGGTTAACCCCCATACGTGCGTCTCTTGATTAACATATGCCATTGGAAAGGGTTCGTAGGACTTAGCCGTGCCGTCATACCAAAGGAAGTGTGCTTAATAGCTTGGCAAAAAGGCGGTCTGAAGTGTGGGTACATTGGTACACCCCTGCAGGGATTAAAACTATTCGAATAGCCTCGTCCTAGGTTATGGACACGCTTGGGGAAGTCTTTCAAGAGCTAGACTACAACATTTTAAAATTAAAACTTGTTGGGTGGTATGAATCAGGGATTCATGCTATGTTGCGGTGGCTTTTGGGAAAGTCACTTCTAGGTGGATACTTGTTACTTATGATTACTCGCTGTTATTTAAATGCTTAAAAACAGATTTTACAAATCATTGCTCAATCTATTACAATATTGCAAATGAATCTTGCTTTGTGCGTCAAAGAACCATATAACCACATTCCTTTGAATACAACTTTCATGTAGCTATGTATAGGCTTGCTACTCGTAAGTCTTGCGAGTACATTTTTGTACTCACCTGCATTGCTTGTGTTGTGCAGAGGATGATAGTGAGTCCGATGGACCTCACTTTTGCGAGTTGTGATGTGGCAGTTTAAGGGGCGATTAGCTTGGCGGCCCTGGCCGGTTTGCCCTGTGGTGTTATGTGGCTAACCTGTCGTCTTTTGGTTTAAGCCATCTTATGGCAACTTTGCTTCACTGTTACTTATTTGGTACTTATGTCATTTGGCCGGTCGGCTGTGGTGTAATAACTTGTATTATGTATGTCTTTTGGTAGACCTGTTATATTCTGTTGTATGGAAATGATGTATGCTTGAATTTGATGTATGTGTGCTGCTTGTTCTGGGAGGCACATGTTCATCGAGACGCGGATTATTCTATTTGTGGTACTAGAACCAGTGGAAGGTTAAGTATTACAAGTTTAATAAACCGAGGTCCCACAGAGCTTGGTATCAGAGCCATACTGACCGTAGAAACCCCTAGCTTGGTCGTCCCTAGTATATTTTGAAAACTTACTTTCCAAATGTCAGTGCTTTCCTGAAAATCTTAAGTAAGTTCTCAGATTTTACTTCTTATCTATCTTAGCTTGCTTACCTCACCCTATTCTGAACTGAATTTGAAAGCTGAGTTTTCCTCTCATCTTCCTTCAAAAGTTAGTTGTTAACCGAGTAGATTGGTTTTGGGTACATCATAAGAGCTATAAAATGAAAGTATGGTTGTCTTGAGGAGATTAGGGGCTACTGGAAGCTGCAAATTTCGGCCAGAGGTGTGAAGAAGAAAATCTGGACAGCAAGCAATAAATTTCTGGATAGCTAGCATTTAGGTAGTAAAAGTGCTGAAAATGAGAAGTTAAGTCAACTAAAATTTGTGGGGATAACAGGGTAAGAAGTGATATGAGATAGCTAAGTGTTTAACCCTCCTTTAGTATGATTTCCACCCTATTTCCTAGCTGTTTCGAACAGAAGTTAATATTCTGAAATTTGTCTTCCTGAAAAATTGATTACTCGTTTTTCCATACGAGTTAGTCATAATAGGAAGATGGTTGTTATCTTTATGATCTTGCTGTAATTTTATGTTGTTACTTGAGCTTTTAAAGGTTGTTTTGTTTAGTGGTTAGTTGTTTTCTTTGTCTCCTGTTTAACCTATTTTTGTTGGCCGAGGGAGTTGTGTTTAACCTATTTTTAGGGTTTGTATTTCAAATGTAAAATTTTGAGGAGAAATAAAACTTTTGTTGTGTGGAAGCACATTCTTAGATGACAAGAACCATTTTCTAGAACTGGAAAAATTATACAAGGTTGCATCGAAATTTTTGGAGCTCAGAGCTACCTCTAAAATTCCTCAAACCTTCTCTGTTTTTTAAATCAAAATCCAGTCCGACTCACGCCACTTCGCCAACTAGCTGCACCGCGCGCAGTCCAATCGATCGACCGTCCGATGCAAATCGAACGATCCACGGCGCGCGGATGAGGAGCCTCCTCCGACCATGGTGAGAGGTTCACGCTCGACCTCCTTCGCCGCCATCATCTTGTGCTTATCGAGCGGAATTGCATGGACCGTTTATGAAAAGTTGTTAAGTAACTAACTAGTGGCATGTTGTGTTTTTAGCTTAGAAAATTCATAGATTAGCATCTTAAAATGATTTGTTCTCTGTTTCTAAATTTTGTTATATCTTGTTTAGGCTGTGTGAATTTTGGCATGAGTTGATGTTGTTGTTGTATGCTTGAGTTTTGTCGGTGTTATTCGTCCCTATTTGTCGTTGTGTTCGATCGTTAGGCTTCGATATTTGCGGCAACCCCGAGGACGATCCTCCGCAAAGATATTGAGCAACAAAAGCCAAAAGTGCAGCTTGATCCGATCTTGAGGTAAGACCCAGGTGCGCAGTAGCTGCGGCCGTGAACCACCTTTCACCGAGGAGGCTCAGAGGCGCATGTCGGATGGGTACACTTGTTAATTCTCGCCCCGCTGCAGATTATTTGACTCGAGCATCGTGATTCTTTTATTTCAAGATCATTTGCGTGTCCGTTATTGCCACGAACAATTGTGTCGATCGTGGTTCTCTGCTCACCTCTCGTTTTGGCATAGTCTCGCAGGAAGCCATGGGGACCCGCTTTCTTTCACCACCATCATCCTCGATCGATGGTCGACGGAGCGAGTCAACCAAGTTCTTGAAGATATGCTCTGTGCTTGTGTTCTTTCCATGGGAAGAATTGGGAGAAGTGCCTACCGCTGCCGAAGTTCTCCCACAACAACAGCCTTTCCAAAGCTAGTCTCGGATGGCACCATTTGAGGCTTTGTATGGAGGCGATGGCGTAACACCGCTGAACCGGTCGAACCGTGAAAGGCGCTCTTGGCCCGCATTCCATCAATGAGGCGAAAGTCATGCGCTTGATTCGTGAGCACCTGGCGCGTAGCTCCACCCAGCGTAAGAGCTATGCGCATCGGCGCCGTGAGCTGAGTTTCCACCCAACGACTTTGTGTATCTCAAAGTCTCACCGAAAGGTCATCGCTGCTTTCTCGCCAAGGGCAAATTGGCTCTGCATGTCGGACCCTACCGCATCATCGATAGAGTGGAGCCGTTGCATACAAGTTAGAATTGCACCACACTTGAAGGGGTGCATGATGTTTTCCATGTGTCGCAATTGAAGAAGTGCCTCCGTGTTCCGGCTGAGGAAACACCCTTGGAAAATATTGATGTGCGTGAAGATTCGTCTTATCGTGAGCGCCTCGCTCGTATCCTCAAGAAGCTGAACGCAGAACGAGGAACCGTGATCAAGTTCCTCAAAGTTCAGTGGTCGAACCACTCCGAGGATGAAGCCACTTGGGAGCGGGAAGATCGCCTTCGAGCAGACACCCATCCTTCTTCTCCGTTGATCGAATCTCTAGCTGTATGGGGAGATTTGTAACAGCCCTAACTTAGGGTTTGTATTTCAAATGTAAAATTTTGAGGAGAAATAAAACTTTTGTTGTCTCTTCAAATCATTTGAAAAAGTTTTTCTAGCAATTTCCAATTTTAGAATTTAATTCTTGTGATTGGAAATTGTTGTCACATTCTTAGCCTTCAAACTTGTGATCATCCCCTAGGAATATTTTTCCTGTCATCTTGACCATCCTATCTACCTCTCTGAATTATTTCACAATTTTTAGATTTTGTTTGCTATTTCAAATGGCCAAGTCAAGTTTGAAATCTGGTCAAACTCCTCAGACAGAGCTTGTGATAGAACAATGCAATGCATAAAAGTTCTGGAAAATTATACCCTGTCTCTAGTAGCTACTATAAAATTTCTGAAATTTTTGGAGCTCAGAGCTACCTCTAAAATTTCTCAAACCTTCTCGTCTTTTAAATTCAAGCATCTGCTCTCGGCCCGAACTCAACTCAGCTTCCTGAGCCAACTAGCTGCACCGCTAGCGAAGAACCAATCGATCGTGACCGTCCGATGCAAATCGAACGATCCAAGCAACCGACCGTCCAATGAAATAGATCCATGTCATCGCCGATCAAATCAAACCACCGGTTCGCACCACTTCGAAATATGGGTCCTATCTCACGGAGTTTCGGCCGGCGCGCGTTGCCACGCCTTCCGCCGCCCATCGCCCGAGAAGCACGGGTCTCATCTACCCAGTCTACCCCATTCTCGCTTTCTCCGCCCGCTTTGTCTCGGAGTTGAACCCAAGAGCAACGCCGCGTGTCGCGCTTCTCAAGCCCGCGGATCGCACCATCGTGATCCACTCTCCTCGCCGATTTTGGATCATGCATCCATTGGATCTCGAGCAACTTCATGCACTTTCGCCCCGCGAGCTTAGCGCGTGAGTCTCAAGCTCGCCGCTTGGTTCCACTTGATCGCAATGCTCCACCGATGCTCACGGTGGTTCGTCGTTTTTGGTGCATGACCGATTCTTTCCGAGCTCGCAGCCACGGGCCGTGGTGATTCCGGCCGCCTCTGACCTCCTTCGCCGCCATCATCTTGTGCTTATTGTTCCGGATCAAGGCGAGCCGAGGCGCATCTTCCGGTCTTCGAGCCCGTAGTGTCTTCTTCTTCTTCGCCGCTCCGGCCGCCGCGCGAGCTCAACGTGACCATCTGACTGCCGCCGCCAGTTGTGTACCACTTTCGCCAGAACCCACGTTAGCAAGATCACCGCGCGCCGCCATTTTTGAGCCGCCGGAGAAGTAGCACTAATCTTGCTTAACATTTGTGGGCCCTATTGGTTAATGAAATCCTTTAATCCAGTTATTTACCAGTCACCGCATGTGGGTCCATGCCGCGCTAGGGTTGTGTAGCTCGTAATATGTTTTCTCCGTTGGGAAACGCTTGTGAGAGTATGTAGGTTTGCACTTTGGTGAGCCAAGACGATTCTCGTATACGCCGACGAGGCGCCCGCCTCGTCGCTACGCCGCCCGCTCGCTGGTGGGGCTAGCCGCAACCAGTAGAAAAGTATTAATAGTATTTCAAATGCTTTTCATAATCGTTAAATCATTTAAACTTGTAAAATGCATAACTAATTCAATTTTTATCCAAATTCATGAAACCAGTGCTGTTATTTTTCATTTTAAATGTATTATTTACTAAAATTAGTTTCATCCATGTCTCTGTAGCAAAAATCTGTTATCTAATAAAATGATGTCTTATGTATCTTCTAAATTAGAAAATGCATGTCCAAATTCAATGACCAGCTTTGTAAAATTTCATTTTCAGTATACTAACTGTTAGGATAGGTTTTATACACTGTTTCGTTTTGAAAAGTTGTTAAGTAACTAACTAGTGGCGATCTATTTTAGATCTGCTTGGCGCATTCTAAATTTTGTTATATCTTGTTTAGGCGCGGATGAGGTGGTGGCCACCGCTTGTGGTATGCTTGCGAGTTTTTCTCGTGCGCGTATCGCACGCCCGCCCTTTCAGATCGACCTCCTTCGCCGCCATCATCTTGTGCTTATTGTTCGATATTTGCTCGAGGATCCTGGATATTGAGCCACTGGTGGAGAATGTGCAGATCTCGAGGTGGCTTGATCCATGTTCACCGCCCAATGGCCTCGTGTCTAATATTTTGTTTCAACGACGCCACCTATGGCATTGCTTAATTTGTGTTAAATTGATTAGTTAAATTGCTTATCTCCGCACGTCATGATCCTTGTGGCCATCCGTTCGTCAATTTGCTTCATGCTCCGCACGCGCTATCCAGGATCCAGGTTATCGACTTTAGTCGAGTAACCTTGATCACATCCGGTCAAAAATTTACTACAACCTTATGTTTCAAAGATTCCGCTATGTGCGATGATTGGTCGCGTCTTGTTGAGCGATCGAAAGCTCAATATCGCCTAGAGTATATGGGACCTCTCTTGACCTAGTACTTTTGCGTGTATTGGCTCCGGTCGCAGGAGGTCGCACTAGTTGTCTTTTTGCATCCCATCGCCTAGGTGATGAGCTTTTCAAGAGGCACTCTTTGCATCCCATGTACCTATCTTTATTTCGCAGCGGCACTCTCTTGGTGGGAGAACTTTCTCGCCATGCAGTCCCGCAGCCACGTTGTCTCGTGGGATGAGTTTTGATCTATTTGTTTATCTTCCGCTTGAAGTGTGGTGTTTTCCGTCGGGCCCACATACCGATGGCTGATGAAGCTCAAGAAGAAGGAGTTTCTTGCGCTGAGTTTTGAGCCCACATACCGATGGCCCGATGAAGCTCAAGAAGAAGGAGGGCAAGTCCTGTCTCGGAGTATCTTTACGAGTTTAACCACTTGGCTCGTTATGCTCCGGGAGAGGTGGCCTCTGATGAGGCTAAACAGGAGAAGTTCATGGATGGTTTGTCCGAGGAGCTACAGGACAAGCTATCTATAGTGGACTTTGTTGACTTCCAGGCCTTGGTTGACAAGGCCATCGTCGCCGAGCACAAGGCGAAGGCGCTGGGTGAGTCCCATAGCGCAAGTGGAGGCCCATCAGTCGCACAGCCGCCTCACTCGCCCCCGTGTTGGGCCCACACGAGGGGCTCGTGCTTTGGCTTCACCACCACCGAGGCCGTCGGCGCGGTTGCTCATCCCCGCAGCCGTGTTTGACCACGTGCACTGCGACTCAAGAAGCGAGTTGCGCCCGCAACCCAGTGCCGATGTTACTCGCCGCCGCAACAAGAAGGGCCACTATGCTAGCGATTGCCCTCGGAGGGCGAGCAGCCCTCGTCCTAATGGAGGATGCGGGAATGGTCACACACGACTGTAAGGTGATCCGAAGACTCGTGGTGTCGGAGTGGTCGAGTCAACCACATCTCGGCTGAGGAGGCTCAGGAGGCACCCGACGTTGTGTTGGGTACGTTCCTTGTTAGTTATCGTCCTGCTGCAGTCTTGTTTGACTTTGGAGCTTTACATTCCTTTATTTCGAGATCATTTGCTGCTGATTGTGACCTTCACTTTGTTCCTTTGGGGATTCCTTTGCTTATTCGCTCTCCGGGAGGGGAAATGAGAGTTGATCAAGAATGTCGGGGCGTTCCTATTAATATTGAAGGAGTGGAATTCTTGGCGAATCTCATCTTACTTGACTCGGCGCGTCTGGATGTGATTCTTGGTATGGATTGGTTGTCCCGACACTTGGGGCAAATCGATTGTGCGGAAGATGGTTTTCCTCACTAGTCCTCAAAGCGAGCAAATTGGGATTTCACCGCATTGCAGGACCACACCTTTGTGCCCTTGAAGCTAAGCCACCATGGAGATTCGGGATGTGCCTGATCGTGACTTTGTGGATGTCTTCCCCGAAGATATGCTCGTATGCCTCGAGCTCGAGACTTGGAGTTTGTGATTGAGTTGCTGCCGATGCACGCTCCAATTTCTAAGGCGCTGCATCAATGCCTCCTAATGAGTTGGAGGAGTCAAGAAGCGGTTGGGTGAGCTTCAAGCAAAGGCTTCATCCGTCCTAGCTCATCTCCTTGGGGTTGTCAGGTTATTTTGTGAAGAAGAAGGACAAGACCTGCGTATGTGTGTTGATTACCGTCCGCTGAATGAAGTGACGGTGAAAAACAAATATCCTTTGCCTCGTATTGATGATCTCTTTGACCAGTTGACTGGGGCTTGTGTGTTCTCCAAGATTGACTTGAGATTGGGGTACCATCAAGTCCGGATCAGGGCTGAGGATATTCCAAAGACGGCATTCACTACTCGTTATAGCCTTTACGAGTACACCGTCATGTCTTTCGGTTTGACCAATGCTCCAGCTTTTTTCATGAATCTTATGAACTCAGTGTTCATGGAGTATTTGGATAAGTTTGTTGTGGTTTTCATTGATGACATTCTTATCTACTCCAAGAGTGAAGAAGAGCATGCTGAGCACCTGCAGATTGTATTGGGAAAACTGCGTGAGCATCAGCTGTATGCCAAGTTCAGCAAGTGCGAGTTCTGGTTGAAGGAAGTGGCATTCTTGGGCCATGTTCTTTCAGCAGGTGGTGTCGCAGTAGATCCTAGCAAGGTCAGCGATGTTCTATCTTGGGGGCAGCCCAAGTCAATCACCGATGTGAGGAGTTTCCTTGGTTTAGCGGGCTACTACCGCCGCTTTATCGAAAACTTCTCCAAAATTGCTAAGCCCATGACCGAATTGCTCAAGAAAGAAAAGAAATTCGTGTGGTCATCCGCTTGTGATTTGAGTTTTCAAGAACTCAAAAGGCGATTGACGTCAAGCAGAGTGCTTGTTCTCCCGATGTGCATAAGAGCTTTGACATTTATTGTGATGCCTCTCGCAGGACTCGGTTGTGTTCTTATGCAAGAAGGCAAGGTTGTGGCCTATGCATCGAGGCGATTGAGGCCTCATGAACTCAATTATCCTACCCATGATTTGGAGTTAGCGGCAGTGGTTCATGCACTCAAGATTTGGCGGCATTACCTCATTGGTAACCGTTGTGAGGTGTATTCTGATCACAAGAGCTTGAAATATTTGTTCACCCAGCCAGATCTGAACCTCAGGTAGAGGAGATGGTTGGAATTGATCAAGGATTATGATATGGGCATTCAAGATCACCGGCAAGGCCAATGTTGTTGCCGATGCACTCGACCGCAAGGTGTATTGCAATACCTTGTCACTTCAAGGGCAACAACCTACCCTTCTCGAAGAATTTCAGCGGCTTAATTTGGGATTGATTCAGCATGGTTCTCTTGCTACCTTGGTTGTGCAACCGACTTTGGTGGAGCAAATCAAGGATGCCCAGCAGACATATGTTGGTGTGATCCAAATCAAGCAGAACATCAAGAATGGGACAGCTAAGTGCTTTTCTGAGGATGAGCACGGTGTTGTGTGGTTTGGACAGCGCTTGGTGGTTCCGAAGGTCATGGAATTGCGGGATTTGATTCTCCGCGAGGCCCATGACTCCCCTTTGTCTATCCATCCTGGAGCTACCAAGATATATCAAGATCTTCGACAGAGATTCTGGTGGACTCGCATGAAGCGCGAGATCGCCAGGTTCGTTGCCGAGTGCGACGTGTGCTGTCGTGTCAAGGCCGAACATCAACGTCCAGCAGGCCTTCTTCACCTTTGCCGCACACGAGTGGAAGTGGATTCGCTGGTATGGATTTCATCACCGGATTGCCCGCTCACCCAAAGGGAACGATGCCATTTGGGTCGTGATTGATAGGCTGACTAAGGTGGCACATTTTCTTCCTGTCAAGACCCAGCTCCGTGTGAAGCCCTTGGCCGAGCTTTATGTCTCAAGGATTGTGAGTTTGCATGGTGTGCCACGAACGATTGTGTCAGATCGTGGTTCTCTTTTCACCTCTCGCTTTTGGCATAATCTGCAAGAGGCTATGGGTACACGTCTTTCTTTCAGTTCAGCTTATCATCCTCAAACTGATGGTCAGACGGAGAGAGTCAACCAAGTGTTGGAAGATATGCTCCGTGCCTGTGTTCTTTCCTATGGGAAGAAGTGGGAGAAGTGCTTGCCGTATGCAGAGTTCTCCTACAACAACAGTTTCCAAGCTAGTCTTGGCATGGCACCGTTTGAGGCTTTGTATGGGAGGCGGTGTAGAACCCCATTGAACTGGTCAGAAACTGGTGAGCGTCAGTTCTTCGGGCCAGATTCCATCAATGAGGCCGAAAGTTAGGTCCAGCTGATTCGTGAGCATTTGCGCGTGGCCCAGTCCAGGCAAAAGAGCTATGCGGATCGTCGTCGTCGGGAATTGAGCTTTGAGCCCAATGACTTTGTTTATCTCAAGGTCTCACCCTTGAAGGGCCATCAGCGTTTTGGCATCAAAGGCAAGTTAGCTCCTCGATATGTTGGGCCTTATCGCATCATCGAGAGGATTGAGCCGTTGCATACTGATTGGAGTTGCCACTTCATCGGAGGGTGTGCACGACGTGTTCCATGTGTCACACTTGAAGAAGTGCCTCCGTGTTCCGCTTGAGGAAACTCCGTTGGAAAATCTCGATGTGCAAGAAAATTTGACCTATCATGAGCATCCTGCTCAGATTCTCAAGAATCGAACGAAGGACAAGGAACCGTGTCATCAAGTTCCTTAAGGTTCAGTGGTCCAACCATTCTGAAGATGAGGCAACTTGGGAGCGCGAAGACCGTCTTCGTGCAGATTACCCGTCCTTCTTTTCCGAGTAAGCAGAATCTCGGGGCGAGATTCTTGTAAGGGGGGAGGTTTTGTAATATCCCAATCTTGGGCTTGTGTTTCAAATGTAAGAAAATCAGTAGAAATTAAAACTTTTTCTTACATCATGTATTTCCTGTTGTGCCAATCAATTCTTGTACAAGGGATTATGGAAATACACTGTCACAAGTCTAGTTGATCCAAATCTTGGTTTTCCTAAAACAATCTTGTCAAATCTTATGATCATCCTCTGGAAATATTTTTCCTAAGTCTCTGTGATGGTATGTGACCCCTCTGAAAAATTTCACAATTTTTGGAAATTGTTTGAATATTTTTAGAGGCAGTCAAACCTGTTTGACTCTTAGTCAAACATTAAAGCAGAGCCTTGCAGAATTTTTGGAGATTTATTCACAGCATAAAACCTCTGAAAATTTTACACAAGGTTAGTATCTGAGTTAGCAAGCTCTGTAAAAATTTCATAATTTTTGGAGTTAATTTGCTACCTCAAACAAATCCTTCAAAGTCTCGTTCTTATTTCAAAGTCAAACCTGGTTTTATGTTACTTGGGTTCGAGTCGACTGGGCTCGAGCCAATTGACTCGGTCCATCAACTATTTGCACCGCGCCCGCTTGAAAATCCCGTGATCGATCTCGACCGTTGGATCTGAATCGCACGGCGCCGCGCGCTGTAAATCTTCTGACCTTCCGTTGCTTAAAGGAATGTCAACCGTTAGATCTCCATCCAACCGTCGAGATCCTCCGCAACTTTCGGACCCTCCGGTTGTTGGTTTGAATCGGGCCGTTGGATTAGGATCCAACGCCGCGGTTCCTTCGTTGTAAATTGAGTTTGCGGCGACGGGGCAATCGGAGCCGCTCATTTCTAATCGAGGGCTCGCAGATCTCCCGCTGTGTTTTAAACTCGGGAGGCGTGGCGCTATCTCACCGCTCATGTCTCATCCAACGGTGAGAATCATCGAGCCTTTAGCGCTGGTCATCTTCTACCTCCGTGATGCGAGCACAGAGGGGAGTAATGGCGATGTCGTTTCATGCTCCCTAGAGTCACCCTAGCCGACGTTTAGGGGTATGGGAGGTACTCTGAGCCAGGCCATACCCTATTGCACCATCTATCATCTTTTCCTTATCGTCCGCACCTTGTGCTCTGTGTTTTGCCGCCCGAAAGATTGGTGGTGCAAACCCTAATGTTTCAATGGCTTTATAAACACTCTCATTACCTCGACATTTCTTTAGACCACCATCAAGCCCCATTCACAATATTGGAGCTTAACACCTCAAAAATGGCAAATCGCCATTGTTGACCCGTGAAGCTTCTCTGGTGTTCTTGGTGTTCCAGTGGTCCTCCTTCACGCTTCTTTGCCCTAACCTTATCTATTTACTTCCTTGAACATTTCCTCACTTAATTTTGGATTTGATTCTCGTGAATTGTCCAATTTGGGGTTTGTTCAAATTCGCCTAAATTGGTCATCTTCTTCCTCGGCTCGGGTGAGTGCTCCATTTTCTAATTACTTGCTCATGTAGCTTGTGGACCTTAATGAAGCTATTTTGATGCTTTGGTATCACTCATTTGGCTCGGGGTCATTTTCAAACCTTCTTCTCCAAGTCCGTGAGCTTCCTCTCGTGATCAAGCATCTCCGCCATCTTTGAAGCTTCGTCACCGAGGTAGCTTCTTATTAGTCCTTAGAAGCTTTGGCACCGCTTCCTTGGACCGCGGTGAGCTTTCGCTATTTTCGCACTTAGCAAGAAAAGCTCCCATTTTCGCTTTTCCGCTAGCCGCGCGTTCTAGTCCTCACCGCCGGCGAGAATGCTACCATTAGATTCGTAGTGATATTGCGAATCCATTTTAGTACTTGGTGGGCGCCGCCGCGGCCAGTGTCGCCGGCGATTCGCCGTGGAAATCGCTCGGGTTTTGCCGGCACAGGAGCTCCCGTTTTCGTCACTTAATTAGGACACATTAATTACCAATCATTAGATAATTAATTGTGTCTTAATCATTGTCGTTGAGCCACTGACCAGTGGACCCAACATCCTTGAATCACCCTCTGGTGCAATCCCGCACTGTTCCGACATCATTAATGTTTAATCGTTGATTAATTAATGTGTCGGCATTTAATCCTCATCGAAATCACCTGCGGGTCGACTTGTGGGCCCGGGGTTAAAATCAAATTTGAAGTCATTAGTGTTTACTTAATGTTAATCATTAATGGCATTAATTTGGTCTTAACCGCCACTTTCAGTCGCTGACAAGTGGGCCCAGTGCACTGTGCACGTGGGTTAAACGCTCGCAGTCGTGACTCTAGGTCAGCGATATGCGGTCCCACGTGTCAAGACCTCCTTTGAACTGCGTTAAATAGCTACCGCTCATTTTTAGATCTGCGGCTCGATCTTTGTGTGCGTCGACCCTCCGGATGCCTTGATCGTTCTCGACCGCCGATCTTTCGATCAACGGCCGAGATCGTATGCAACCGCACCGTCCGAATGCATACACTCGTGTGCGCCGTTGGATCTTGATCCAACGGTGGGCTGCGTTCGATTCGCGCTAGCGCGCGCTGCTTTGCGCGCGTGAGCCGAGGATTTTAGATCAAGGGTTGGGAGTTGTCCACGCCTTATTCTTTTATTGAGTTTGTGCGTATTTGGTAAGTATTTGTTTAACAAATCAAAATGATATAAAACTTTAGAAACTCATAACTAATTCATTTTAATCGCTTTTAGATAATTCCAACGGTAATAAATTATGTTGTCACTTTAGTTTATTATAAAAATGGAATTAAGCATGTTGCAAAGAGTGTAAAATTGTGTAACTAGGAATAACTTGATTTCGTCATTTTGAATATTCCGTAAATAGTTTTAACCTTGGAAAATGCATATCTTTTCTCAGTATAAATCCAAATTGTGCAAAATCAATTTTGTTAAATTCGTCTGTTAGTATGCTTTCATATAAAATAAGAATTGAGCATGTTCATAGTTCTGTAAAATGGCTTGCATTAGATTTATAGCCTAGAAAATCATAAGTAAATGTGTATAACTCCAAATTTAGTAAATCCAACTTTGCTTTGTTATTAGGATGTCATAATCTACCTACTATAAAAATTTCAGACCCTAGGTCATTCTAGAAAATTTCGCCATGAACAGTGCTAATTATTAATTAGTTTGTTGTAAAAGGTGAGAAAGAGCATTTTGCTCATATCTTTTGCATGTTAAGTCCAAATTGCATAATTCTTGTTCCGGCCATTGTCTTAGGTCATTCCTAGCTGTTGTGTAAATTTTATTAGTTTTGGATGTGTTTTTGTCGTTGGAGTTTCATTTGGTGTTCTTCGTTCTTATTTGCTTATCGCCTTTTCGCGTTAGGTTCAAGACAATATTATTAATCTTGATATTGAGCCACAAAGACCATCGATCCTCGCACTTCACCAGCAAGCAGATGTAGCATTCATTTGATCATATTGTTCCTACTATTTTCAAAGTCTAATATATTGTTTGCAAATTCTATGTATGCATTGCTATGTTGTTTTAAACTATTGTCGATAGTTGGCCTACTAGATGCATTATCAGTAGGAAATGTTCATTCCTCTACTACTGAAGCCAAGGTTACTTGCTGTGATTTTGGTTCGCTGGATGGACCCTTGTCACTTAGTAGATTACGTGTCATTTTGCTTAGCCATGCTTAGTTATCGGTAGAAATAGGTAGTTATCGACTTGTCGATAACCTTGATCACACAAACTGTTATGATATGTATATTTCAGCATTGTGCTTTGTCTAAATTGCAAAACTAAAACCAAAATGAAGACAATTTAGACTTGGGCACAATGGTATGATGGTGTGATCTTTGGGTGTGAATGAAATGGTGCCCGGTCAATTAAGGACCGAGCTACTTGTTACACCAAACCAAGCATTGGTGCGTGCTAACCACACTAGAGGGATATGGGACCTCTCTTAGTCGAGTACTTTGGGTGTGTTAATTAATGAGTCGCGTGGTGGGTTGCATGTTTGATTATATGCAACATGGACACGTTTGTAGCGAGAGGAACACCCGCCGAGGCCGGTGTATCTTGCTCCACGTATGGGTCCTTGAGATCCATATTTCGTCGGCAGATCACTAAGGGTTAACCCCCATACGTGCGTCTCTTGATTAACATATGCCATTGGAAAGGGTTCAGAGGACTTAGCCGTGTAGGCATACCAAAGGAAGTGTGCTTAATAGCTTGGCAAAAGGCGATCAAGTGTGGGTACATTGGTACACCCTGCAGGATTAAAACTATTCGAATAGCCTCGTCCTAGGTTATGGACACGCTTGGGGAAGTCTTTCAAGAGCTAGACTACAACATTTTAAAATTAAAACTTGTTGGGTGGTATGAATCAGTATTCATGCTATGTTGCGGTGGCTTTTGGGAAAGTCACTTCTAGGTGGATACTTGTTACTTATGATTACTCATTGTTATTTAAATGCTTAAAACAGATTTTACAAACTCTTTGTTCAATCTATTACAATATTGCAAATGAATCTTGCTTTGTGCGTCAAAGAACCATATAACCACATTCCTTTGAATACAGCCTTTCATGTAGCTATGTATAGGCTTGCTACTCGTAAGTCTTGCGAGTACATTTTTGTACTCACCGCATTGCTTGTGTTGTGCAGAGGATGATAGTGAGTCCGATGGACCTCACTTTTGCGAGTTGTCTTTGTGGCGCTTTAAGGGGCGATTAGCTTGGCGGCGATCGGTTGCCCTGTGGTGTTATGTGGCTAACCGGTCGTGTTTTGGTTTAAGCCATCTTATGGCAACTTTTGCTTCATTGTTACTTATTTGGTACTTATGTCATTTGGCCTACTACTGTGGTGTAATAACTTGTATTATGTATGTCTTTTGGTAGACCTGTTATATTCTGTTGTATGGAAATGATGCATGCTTGAATTTGATGTATGTGTGCTGCTTGTTCTGGGAGGCACATGTTCATCGAGACGCGGATTATTCTATTTGTGGTACTAGAACCAGTGGAAGGTTAAGTATTACAAGTTTAATAAACCGGGGTCCCACATTCTCGTTCGTGTACTGAGGTGTACGCGGGTGTGAGATTTATTTATCCAAGTGTGAATTGTTGTTTCAGATTACTATTCACATGTATGCTATTGTTCATGTGCATGGTACTATTTATCTGGCGCTAAGAGAAGAAGACAACGCACTACTGATCTTTAAGTTCCACCGTGAAAGATCGGGCAACCCATGGATTTAATCTCGCCTCGAGGTTGATCCGCATCAGGTGGTATCAGAGCGATGGTTGCTCATGGTGGATTCGTCCTGGCTACCTTAGCCGACGCAAAGTTCTAGGCGATGCTACCATCGACCATGCCGAAGCTAGCAACAAGATCCACTTCAGAAGAATACTTCATCTGGGAGGAAGCGATGGAGCAATTCTTCAAGCATCACAATTTCTCTTCTATCAGGAAGATGAGAATTGCGAAAAGAACCTTTGCTTATCAGGTTCGCAGATGGTGGGACAACATGCAAGAAGATCATGATCGAAGGGATGAGCCATGGTGTACCACATGGGAGGAGATGAAGGTGTTGACGCGACATCAATTCGTGTTGCCACCATGCAAGCCCACGAGGAAGAAGACAAAGGAGATGGAAGCTGCTGAAATTTTTCAGCCCCTGTGCAAACTGCAGAAGATAATGAGAAGATCAACTCAAAACTGAGGACGATTTTGCTTGAAGGAGAGGAGGATGATGCGGCGCAAGAAACCTTAATTCATACTGTGCATGGGAAAGTCACTAGCGGCGTGGAGGAGGCAATGCCTACGGTACTAAACTCGTTCGTGAGGTGCATGCATGCGTGCTAAGTCCCACGCGCGCACAGCCGCCATATACGTGGGACCCTCCGTGGTGCAAGCTAGGTAAGGAACGACGCATGCATGTGTTCCCGTCGAACAACACATGCATACGTGTTCATGCACTTGAGCCAAGATTTGTGTTGGTTCTACTACTTGCATACAGGATGTCTCCAAGGAGGAATTCTTTTCATACCTTTGAAAAAGATTTTCCAGAGATATCTTTAGAGATAAAAGGAAATATGGTTGGTATAAATCACCATGGAATCAGGAGATCATAATTGCTAGCTACGTGGGGATATTGCTTGTGCATGGAAAGAGATTGGGTCCAGTATGAGTAAGACCAGCGCCATCTACGTATCTTTCTTTGTGTGTAATGGGTTGGAGTCCACATGCATGTAACATGAAGATGAGTTTGTTTGATTTCCTTTCTTTGCATGCTCTTGGATGGGGGCCACCTTGCATGTAAAGCACATCATGAAGGAACACGGGTAGACTACACTAGCATAAATTCAAAAATCTACCGTGTAAACAAGGAACCTCCGCTAGTAATAGATTACGGGATTACCACTAGACGCGCAGATTTGCAGCGGAAGAAGAGTCGATGTAGCGTGTTGGTGCAGTTGTAGTCGTACTAGCCTTGCGCCTCCTCTAAGTGCTCCTCGTGGCCGTCACAAATTGCGGATCGTCCTAGCGATGAAGCCTCGCAGCAATGCCTCCAATGTATCCACACGTACGGGGCAGGAACACCACGCGCCGAAGTGCTAGCACACCAGCAGTTGGGATTGTGTTGAGTCCTAGTCAGTTTTGTTTAGTCCACGTGTGTTTAGTTTTGCATTAGCACTTCTAGTCGGACACATTTTTGTACATGCATGTGTCCTGCACCGGTTACAACTTCTAGTTTGAGTCCAATAAATTTAGTTGTGTGCATATGCATGTAAGCCTATAAAAGGCCAAGGGGTGTGGCCATGTAAAAGGGGAGTTAAGTTTGAGTTATGAATTAAAACATGTGTGTGTTGGCCTTCGACCGTTAGGGTTCATCCCTGTTTTATGTGTGTTCTTGTGAGTTCCAATCTTGGATTTCATCTTGGCGTGGTGGTTTCTAGCTGTAGTGTTAGGAGTTAGTCGTTGGATCTTCGATCCCTATTTCTCGTTCGTGTACTAAGGTGTACGCGGGTGTGAGATTTATTTATCCAAGTGTGAATTGTTGTTTTAGATTACTATTCACATGGATGCTACTGTTCACATGCATGGTACTATTTATCTGGCGCTAAGAGAAGAAGATGATGCACTACTGATCTTTGAGCTCCACTGTGAAAGATCGAGCAACCCACAGATTTAATCTCACCTCGAGGTTGATCCGCATCGGATGCAATGGATTACCCAAACGCACCTATTGTGCACAGTGTGTCATTTCAATATTTTACTTACCACAGACCTAAAGACCGCTCTGATACTAATTGTAACACCCTAGCTATGTGGAAGCCAAGATGTTACTTAAAAGACTAACACTCAACAACAATGCGGAATAAGATCAACCACCTTATAATTAATATCATAAGCAGATCAACCTCTAGTAGAATAAATATAAGAAATTGAAATAGAATTCAACATTATAACAATCCCTATCCTCCCATCATATCGAATCAATTATGACGAAACTATCAAAAGTGTATACGAAGGTCATGAAAACAATTCCAGTTCAACCGTATCTTAAAGTATGAAAATATCAACCATCAACCTCTATTTATTACAAACCAATAGATAACGAATGAAAGGTAAAGATAACATCAACATCTATTTATTACAAACCAATAGATAACGAATGAAAGGTAAAGATAAGTTCATGTAATTGAAAGTGAATAATGTGAGGTGAATGCATTATCCGTGACTATCCCCTCCCAAGAATGCCGACTTTAGTGTTCACCTAAAAAAACAAACATAGGCAAGAATGAGTCCAAGACTCAGCAAGTACAACAGAAATACAAGAACAATACTGAATAAGATCAATAACATCGCATCATGGGTTATGAATGTGGAATGACTAGAACATCCAATGCATGATATGCAAATCTCCTCTTTCGCTTATATCGGTATAGCTAGTGATACACCGTCGGTGTTCACTCAAGCCCGCACTATACAAAATGCGGGATCCAAGGCCGTATGAGAACATTTCATAACAGGATCCAAGTCGCCACATTGGAACCGTGGGTCTTACGTGCCCATATTGGAATGATGGGTCTTTCTCCCTACTCCCATGGGTGAATCATGAACATATGAAAGTATGAAATGAATATGAACATAAGAGACATCCTCTCATTAACCATAAATTAACAAACGTGGAATGAATAGGAATCATCCGAAATCTACGCATAGGCAATAGAAGGTAGTCACAACATGAATAACAAGCATATCGAACATTCAACGAACAATAATTTCCACAAGGTACTTGCCTTCCGATCTGCGAAGCGTTGTGAGGCAAGGGAGATGCCACTACACTCGAATTCACTCCTCCTACACAATTTAATTACTTGAATAACAAAAAACATGAATAAGATGCTAATCGCAACACTTAAACGCCTCTTCCTAAACACAAGATTCACATAATTGTTCTATACAATAAAACCAATAGTCTAGCGGGACGATAATCTAGACAGCGGTACTAAAAGCATCATATCTTTTGCTCTGTTACTTGAAAAGGAGTGATCTCAGATCCTATGAAAAGGTATCGAAAACCTCTACATTAGTCTAGTTGGTGGAAACTTCTAATTCAGCAAAAATCTAGGCTAACATTCAGGTGAAATTTTAATATACAATCTGTGTAGCAGAACTATACATCCGTAAAAAAGTACTCATAAATTTTGATTGGATTAACCAAAATCCAAGATTCTTATCATTATGGAAAGCTAAGAACACCATCTTCAAAATTCTAGTTGGCATGACACTCATATTTTGCCTTTAACGAAAAGTGACACACAGGTCGAAACTAATGACAGAAACTGACATACACTCTGGACAGTCAAATTGAAACATACACAACTTTTGTTCTACAAATCCAAATAGGGTGTTCTTTACCGATCCTAAAAGCTAATGAGATTATCTACAAAAAAAAAATTTGGGCAACACTTCTGAATCTGCCTCCAGCCTAGTCATATTTTAATAAATACAGTGATTATTAATTCTCGTCATACTTTCGGGACAACAGCAAAGAATTCATCATAACTTTTAAACCGTAACTCTGAATTAAGTGATCTTTGCGTCTACTGAAAGCTAAGAATGAACCCCACATAACTCTAGAAAATGGGATCCTCTGGTTTGGCTTTTAATAATGCGAAAATAGTCACACACTACACTGGACAGAACCTGTTCTACTCGCAGCAGGGTTTCGATCCAATAATCATGATCAATTTTGCATCTATTTTTATCCAACCATCGAAGAACAGCGATTGTTACCCTTGTAGAACCCCAAGAAGACGCTGAACAAAAACCCACGAAGAGGATCTTCTCCTTCTCCTGCTTTCTCCCCTCTTCTCCATTCTCCTTTCCTCCTCCTTGTGGCTGGCCAGCTGCTGGAAAACTCCAAGATGATAGCAATGGAGGGGCTTGACCTTGAGGAAGGGAGCTGGAGGAACAAGAGGGAGGGCATGGAGGTGGCGGCTAGATTGAGGAGGATGGGGGAAGGGTGCGGCCAAAGGGGGAGGGGGCAAGGGCGGCTAGGGTTTGGGAGGGAAAGGGGTGGTGCCCCCCATGTGGCCGGCCCCCTCTTGGGCCTTCTAGGCCAAAGCCCAGAGCCCAAGTTGGCGGAATTTCACCAAAAAGTCCAAATAAAAAGGTTATTCTCCCTTTTTGCCTGCTTCCTTTACTTAATAATATTCGTAGTATTACATCAATGATCTATCCGAAAATCATCTGTGGATATGAAAGTCTCGCAATCACTGTAGGGGAAAACAGGAAATAGTCTGTCAATAAAAAAAAAATGTATAGGTTACTGGCAAGATAAATGTCTATAGGGTGCAAATGATCAAAATCTATAATAACTACGCATGGAAGGTGGTGATCGTGTTTTAATTTCTCTAAAGGATACTGATATGGATACCTACATACAGCTAAACCACATACTAAACTCAACATATAAAAAACATTCAAAACACAAAAGATACGATAGCACTAAATAAAAATATCATGTGGAGAATGACCTAATTGAACTTAGCCTAAGATGGAACTATGTGCATGTAGATTCTGGGACATGATTCTGTAAGCTTTGAAGTGGACCATACAGAAAACTATAAATTAATGTTACTATATTAGGCAGTAGTCATGTTTTTTAGGTTTTCACTAACTTAATTTGAGTAGTAGTAGTTGAAGCACACGAAAGCGTTATAGAAAAAAAAACATATAAAATATGATACCGTTAAATAAAAAGTATACTGTGGAGAGTTATTTAGCTGAACTTAAGCATAAATAGAATTATCTTCATGTAGACTTTAGGGCATGTTTGTGTAAGATTTGAAGTGAAATCTACGATCTTTCCGTTCCATCCAACAACATGACAAAAGGAAAAGCAACAAAAAGAAAAAGATAAATGTATGGTTATTGTCGGGACCCAAAATTACGATTCTGGACCCTCTGTGTATAATGCACTAGTCTAGGATCACGCTAGTGCACACAGTGTCAACACAGGTGAATATCGATCCACACAAGCGATAAATAAAGTAAACGATTAATTTGAATAATAAATACTGGTTTTGACCTTATAGTCGATTTTACACTTATTGAGCCACGCAAGGCTAAAAGAGAATAAAATAGCAGTGAAACAGAAAAAACTTCAGCGTAGATCCCATCAATTCACCACAGGCAACCAACTGGGATCCAGACCTTAACGATCAGCAACCTTCGATGAACTACTCCTCGAAAGCAGGCGTAGACTCCTCTTCTTCTGTAGGTTTGGGCGCAAGTTTTACAACAAGCGCGAGTACACAACCATACTCGCAAATCATACCACAGAATACAATTTATAGATGCAGGCTTATTCCAAAAGAAAAGGCTTCTGTGGTTCTTTTGCATGAAAGCAACTTTTGTAATTGAATACAATAATAGATTGAAACCATAGTTCAAACAAATATACAATATTAATTTAACATTTGTTTTCACAAAGACACAAAGCTAAACAGATTATTTCACATAGCCATATGATTTAGATCACACAGCTCCCATCCCAAACATTTTTATGAAAACTACCCCTCGTGTGAAATCCCTGAGCATGTCCATGACCACGGACGCGGCTATTCGAATAGATTGATTTAACACTCTGCAGAGTTTGTACACTTTACCCACACGACGCAACTAGTGTAGCTAGCACTAATCATAACAAAGCAGTTTGGAAACATCGTCTCAAACATTAACATTCCCAATGTGCTTTACTGCCAGACCAACCCACAAAGAAAGCTAGTCCAACACACACCGCTCGATAGGGATGCGGCGAACCGTCCCGCGATGCAACTACCAGGTAGTCACACCTCCACCCTGTCACGAAGCCTAACCTATCCACTTGAACATCAATGTCGAGACTCCATAACCTACTATGTTAGGCCCGTCCCATTAGGCATGTGGTCGTACAGTAAGGCTTAGTTCAATGGCGCACAAAGTTAAGTCCTTAATTGATCAAGTCAAGACTTCTATTTTCTAACTATGTCACAAAGATTATTATTCTCATTCACAAAGTCCACCATATCACTTAGTATCCACCACTTGCCTCAGTCCAAATCTTTTACCACCCAGTTGGTTTTAGTGTAACACATGCTATCACGAAGTAATAACACATAGCACACAATTTTACACAAAGTTTCATAGTCACTTAGTCAATTTAATATTTGCAACTCAAATGAGATATGAGGCTCGTAGCATGGCTAAGCAATTATATTCGTGTCTAACCAACCCACGTTGATGATACAATATTACGAACTAAATTAACCAATCTAGGGTGACAAGAGATTATGACATACAAAGCCACAGTGGTTATAACAGATTGGATAATAACTATACCCAAAAACATTTAAATAAATAATTAAAGTAGAATGCAATACTTTGAAACAAGGTAATTTGAAAACTGGGTTCAAGATTATCAAAGGTATGACTTGCCTTGGAAAAGGTTTAGATACTGGTCTTGATCTTGAGGTGCTCCTTCTTCTCCAAAATTCCCCGACATATCGATGTCTACTCGCAAACGAAACAAATAAATAAAATAAGTAAATAATAGAGGCAAAATAAACTCCAAAAATTAAATACAAATCTCAGATAAATAGATCTTGAATTTAGATGAATTTAGGAATTTGAATGGGCTCAATCTGAGTTTGGATGCAAAAGATATGGGTTCTGGAAGTTTCAATCTAAAAGAAAACCCTAATTTTGGATTTACTGGAATTTCTGAATTATTTCACAAAAGAAAAATCGGATTATTGCGCAAGCATGACGTCAGCAAGGAATTTCAGAAATTAAAAGAATAAAAAGAAAACACTAACATGTGGGACCCACATGTCGGGCCTCACGACTACTGAGACTAAGTCTCACCGAGCCTCGTGACTGGCGAGGTGGGTACACGCGGCACACACGCACGCGACACGCGCCACGCACGTGACACGTGACGCTGCGGCGCCAACGCGCGCGAGGTGGCGATGTGGCGACGGCGAGGGCGGCGGAGGCTTGGGAACCGAGGGTTCCAGCGAACGGCGACTCCACCGGCGGCGGATGGTACCGGTGTGTAGAGGGGAACGCGAGGAACTCGCAGGTGTGCTCACGGGTGCTCGGGGTGACAAGGATGGCCGGCGGCGAGCGTTGACGGGAACTGGGTTACGACGACGCTCCGACGAAACGAAGGCCACCACGAGGTAGTGCAGCTCCGTGCGATGTCGGCGGTGTAGACCACGAAGCTCGAGCGGCTCCGGTTGCGGCGGAAAAGCTCGTCGGAGTTGGCGGCGGCGCGGATCACTTCTTCGAGCTCCAACGGCGGCTAGGGTTTTGCGCTTGGGCTTTGGCGGCTACGAGAGGGGTGCAGAGGTCGAGGGCTCACCTCCCTTTTATAGGCGGCGGCTCAGGAGAGTCCAGGGCACGGACGCCCAAAAACGGCACGCGGCGGCAGCAGAACAAATCCTTAACGGATTCGGGGATGATGCACAGGAGATACGGGGGCCCACACGTCAGCGACAAGGGCTCGCGCAAGACCTCGTGGCAAACTGCGCACGCGCGAGGGCCGATGGGGCCCAGACGCGCGCAGGAAGAGAGGAAGGCGGCGCGGTCATGCGGGTGGAGTTAATGAGAAGTGAATGGATCGGGCCGAGGAATTGGGTTTCGGCCCAATCGATTAACTGAGATTTTAATTAGTTTTTCTAATTTATAAAATAATAGAAATTCCAATAAGCAATAGAAAATATCAAATGAACTCAGAAAAATTCTAGAAAAATCTAGAAAATATATCTGAGCACATAGAACCCAAATAAAATACTTTTGACTATTGTTCATGTTGAGATTATTCACATTAAATGCTTTTGTTATTAAAGTCCAATGTTAAGCTTTTGAATTAAATTCAAACAAAATCAAATGGTGACTTTTCTCCCTACTAACTATATAAAAGATTTTAAAGCTCAGAAAATTGAGATGTTACAGTTATGAATGATAGTTTGCTAGGGACAGAGGAAAATATCAAAGTTATTGAAATAGAGATAATCTACTACTATGTACTAAAAGTGCATCACACGTGGTAAAAAGGTGTAAATAAAAAGATAAAAGATCAGAATTCTAAAACAAAAATATACTATGCAGGAGAATCACGCCGATGTTCAGAATTGATTGGAGCTTTGAGCAATAGAATTCAATAATTTTAACATTCTGACTTTGATTGTCCATCTATCCGCTTTTGCTATGAATGACCGAATACGCTTAGCATTGTACGCTATATTGTCCAGGCTTCTAAAAGTGGAAAAAAGGGGTAAGAGAATATAGTAAAGATACAATGACTGATAATAGATAGTAGATAAGTTGATATAGAAAAACATACAATAAATGGAAAGATGAAGCTTAGTTTAGGTAGACAATGATATCAGCCATTAGCACTATTTTTTTGTGTCCATCTTGCTAGTAATCAGCCAACCATACGTAGCACCTGCATCAGACAACCACAAATAGATAAATAACCAAACCTTACAATACATTATATATGCAATTGAAGAAAGATGATTGTATTTGCTTAATACCTACCATAAGCGTGAAAAAAATATTGCAAAGTAGAAAGGTAAAAGAAGAGGAAGAAAATTAATAGAAAAATAACTCACTGAACTTCTGTCGCTAATGTGTTCTCTACGGCCTCGCAAATTGGAGGGACGGACAAATGGTCGCCATCTTCTAGCTGCATCAGCATTGCCATCAACCTCGATGCGTGATATACCATAATTTATGCTAAATCAGATAACTGAAATGTGCAGCCATGAAGACTGTTTTTAGAGAGCACTATATCTTAGCTAAATTACATCAAAAACTACAAATGTGCTATACATTGCCATATCAAAGTTCAGTACATGAAGTATTTACAATTTCATGCAAACACAATTGTAGAGCATTCTGCGCAAGCACTGAATACACTAATGCATTGACCACTATACCATCAAAGATCTTAGAACCAAATAAGGAAAAAATATCTGAAAGGATAGGATGGTACATAAGGTGTAACTGCTTAACTACTCAGGCTGTAGCCAGTGGCGACCACATATGCATATATTCAGCCAATCTATATTCATTCTAATTAGTTTACACACAGGATTTCCTAGGAATCTCGTCGAGCATCTAGTGTACATTAGTCATGCCAGTGCGAATAGACTCTTGTAGACATTTTTTCAAACATGGCATGGGCAAAAAGTGCATGATTCATTATGAATAAATGTCAACAGAGACCAACGCACTGGCTATCAACAGAGACCCAATGCACTGGCTGTGTTATGCTAATGTCACAAAGATCTGTATGTCGCTACTACATTCCCATAATGCGAATACTACCAATAAAAAATGTGGTACTGTAACGAAAGCATATCCTACAAAAATGACTATCTCAGTGATTAGGTATTCATATGCTAGTCTCAGTGATTAAACGGAAAGCGAAGAATATCCTACAAAAATTATTATCGTAGACATATTTTTAGCAAACGAAAGCATCCTCAGCTAAACGAAAAAGAGCAAGTTGTTCCAGCATACAGAATCAGGAGCACACCGACTAACATAACAACTCAAGAGTAGCTAACTCTGCAATCATGATAATTTCTAGTAACAATTCATGTAAACATGTCAATTCAGTGCCTGGACTGAACACGAACTTACTCTTCTTCACTCGATAAAGCAACTAACTCCGATTGTTTGCTTGTTCCTAACTGTGTAAAGCATAAGGGAGCATTGCCAACTATTGCATCACCCTAAGCATCAATACTCTATGCCTCTATAGGTAAACTGCATTATCCAAACAAAATCAGCAAAAGGAGACAAAATTAGCAAAGGCAGAGACCAATACTATCTCTGAAAAACAGACCAAATGGTCGAGTTTCCGGCATATCAGTAACCACCACACGATAAACACCGCCTTGAGTGCGAGCAGGCGGAGCAGCAGACACGTCGCTGGCCTGAGCAGGAGCGGTGGCGTCACCTAGGACCGAGGGCAGGGTCAAAAGGGAGGAGGGGGTGGGAAGCGTGGAAGGTGGGGGAGGAGGGAGCAGTGGCAGCGGGCACGGCGGGGGAGGAGACAGGGATGAAGGCCCGGAAGAGGGTGTGAATGGCAGCGATAAGGGAGTGGGGCTGAGGGGGCAGCAGGGGAGCGAGAGTGGCAGTAGGAAGGGAGACCGAAGGGGCGGGGGCTGGAAGAGGGAGGGAGTGGCAGCCACAGTGGAGCGAGGCCGAGGGGGTGGTGGGGGAATGAGAATGAGGGACAGCGCCGACGCGGTGGCCGTACAGGGAAGCCGAAAGGGCGGGAGGGAGGAAGAGTTGTAAGACCCCAAATTTAGAACTTGGGACCCACTGTATATATTTGTGCCATTCCCTAGATCAGTAGCTGGCACACACAGTTACATTGTTGATTCAAACACATATCACGAAATTATAAAGCTATTGCATAATATTGTCCTCAAGTTCTATTTATACTCATATCGCAACCTCCTATGGTAGCACCTTTCAAAATCCACGAATGACCCCACAGAGGTAAATATCTCATGATACAAAGAGCAAATTAATTCTTCTAAGATCATATTTGAGGACAATGTGTAATAATCCCATTCCTCGGTTATCAAGTATAACTTTGATCACGTTAATTCTTCTGACATCTAATCACTAGGAACTGCTAACAATCATTTTATTGATCACATTTTATTTACAGATTCAATTATTCCTAATATTTCAATCCAAATGTGGTTCTGCGGTGATGTCTTACAAACACTTATCCAAATGATTTCAAGAACTCCACCAATATGCCACACATTTGATTCATTATAAATTTCATAAGATATCCTCGATATATTCTCATTAAGTATTTATCGAGCAAGTCTACTATAACATCATCTAGACCTAAGGGTATAGCATGCGCCCATCCATTGCTCAGGCTGCCTTCCATCATCAGGGTTTGTTTTTCTTAGTCAAGGACTAATTCTATTTGGGCTTTTGTGGTTGCGATGCTGGTTTGGTCTTGACATCAGGTGGTGCTCTCAACAAGGGATGAAGCGAGAATGGCAAGATGTACGGCGAAGACCGCGGGGATAAGGTCACTAAACCCACTTTTCTTTTCAAATTTTAAAATTTTAACAAACAGAAGGTCGGGAAGGCTAAAACAATCACACAAATCATTTTAAAATAGGCTTTTCCCTGTGACTACGAAATACGACGCCCATGGGCAAAATAAGCAGTACACAGGTTCCAAATAAAAGCTCACGACAGTACATCGTCTACTCGTGGAGATACACACATAGGAATACACAGGGGTTACTCAAAATGAGATTGTCCTATCCTAACAAGTTATCACGTTCCTGGACTTAAATATTTGAAGTTCGGATAAAGAGGAGAGAAACCCAATCACTTTTCGAATTCAAAGGAAGATTCAATGGGTAATAGAGAGTAACCTTTAGGAGGGATAAGAATGAGCAATAATACTTATGTTTTTCGCAAATCTTTTGCAGGTGAAGATAGGTTTTAAAAACTTCTACTAATGAAACTAACGACCATGCTAACTAAGGTCACGACCTAGAGTCGATGTGCTCTGATACCAAACTTGTAAGACCCCCAAATTTAGAACTTGGGACCCACTGTGTATATTTGTGTCATTCCCTGGATTAGTAACTGGCACACACAGTTACATTGTTGGTTCAAACACATATCACGAAATTATAAAGCTATTGCATAATATTAAACAAAGAGTAAATATACCTTACGACTTTTGACTTGTAGAATGGCCGGATGGCCAAATAACATTCAGAGAACAGGAGCGGAAGCAGCAACAAAGTGCAAGCGTGGAACCCTCACGATATACCCACCGGCAATCGACTGTGGGCTCACGACCTAGTTCTTGGCCTTCTTGATCTTCAGTCTTATCCAATGCTCATCAACGTCCATGTAGTGCTTACTGACTAAAAAGAATGTAAAAAGCGAGCATGAGTACACAACCGTACTCGCGAGCCAACACACAATGCAATTATTTTATATATGCAAGGCTAGTCTAGTGAGTTTTATGTTTTTTTTATTTGCGCAAAGCAATATTTCAATTCAAATACAATGTATTAGATTCGAAAGGCAAGTGAGCAAACATTTTGAATACTTTTAAATAACAAATAGTAATAATATTAGACAACAATTAACAATAATGTGGTCGCCTCAAAGACACAACAAAGAGCATGAGAAACCCTTCTCAATACCACCCATCAAGTTTTATGTTTACATTCCAAAATGTTGAGTCTAACTCTCAAAGACCTCCCTAAGCGTGTCCATAACCAAGGACTTGGCTATTCGAATAGATTTAACCTCGCAGGGTGTACAACTTACCCACATGTCGATCGCTCCTTTGCCACGGATAAAGCATACTTAGAAGGTATGCACAGAGCTAAGTCCTACGTGACGTTTCCAATATTATGTATTAACTACGAGCCGCTCGTATGGATAGAAACCCATACGCTACATTGTAAAGCCAAAAGTTAACTACCCTATAAAGGTAAAGCTTTCGGACAACTACAATGCTCCCAACACAACACATTTCCTTTTTCAACACAACATACACACCCTCCTGCGACTCGGAGCTAATACACGCCAAAGTACTAAGCCAAGAGGGGACCCATATGACCCTCATGTGGATGCACGCAATAATGCTTTGTTTAGTGTAACAAGATGTTCGGTCCTTATTGACTTGGGCACCAACCATTCACACCCAATAATCACACCATCCAACCAATGTGCCCAAGTCTAAATTATTTTATTTTCATTTTTAATTTTCTACATATGATTGCACAGGGTGCTAGATATAACATAATAAAAATGATTTATGTGATCAAGGTTATCGACAAATTCAACAACCGCCCAATCTACCGAAAACTAAGCATTGCTAAGCATGACACCGAATAAACATAAATAAATCATATAACATCCACCGGGTTCTAATTCACCAGCGGGATTATTAACTTAAGCTTGTGGCAGGGGATAAACAATTTTAGGGAATTCATTCAGTAGGATTAGCTACCTCTAATCGCTAAAATACTTGACAAATAAAGCATGCATACATACTGTTGCAAACAAAATAATAGTTTTGAATATAATAGGATCAATATGATCAAAGTGTTGACTCGCCTTACTCAATATTCTAATAATCTCGGTCAATAAGCTGATAATCATCCTGTCCAATGCTCCGACAATTCTGATTCCGGCTTCATTCTGGTTGGGATTGTTGTCCCATCGTAGCTTCAGAGTCTAATTACGCATAATACGTTGGAATCCAAGAGAGATTGAAACAACCAAATGAAATCCAATAAATTCAAATACATTCAATCAAAAGGAAGCACTTCAACAAAAGCAGACCTATCTGACGATACATAGAAAAGACAGAAGCACATAAGGTATTACTCATACTCAGAGGAGTTAATGAAGGGACACTTAGACAAAGTATACCAAGGGAGTTCACGAAGGAAATACTTCAGACCAAAGTATAACCAAGGAGTTGACGAAAGAAATACTGCAGATGAAGGTAGATAAATCTAACAGGGCGAGAGAGAATGTCTGCAGGAACATTCCTCGCTGGTTACTGACATGGGAGAGATTCTCTGGTTTAGCTATGACTCATCGATGTGCTTTCGGATCAAAAAGGATTTTGCTACTGAGAACCGATGACGACGGGCGATACCTAGAGCTTAGATGATAATGATTTCCCTAATAGGCTACCTAGTAATCACAAGCATTCTCTCCAGGCATTCTATGTATACATCCACGATGATCATACAGTCAAAATCAATCCTCTTAGTCACTTGATTTGGTCCTGCTATTAGCTTTCTGACAATTCTCAAACTTTCATAATACTGATCAAATATCTACAACTGCACACCTATGTCTGACAGCACTGCTACCACTAAGATCCCTTCAAAACAAACTTCTTATTAGCTACCTCACTAAAGAGACCTAATTGACCTACACAAACTTTTGCTAGTATAAGGCATAAGATCTTGCAAATGGGTTACTCTGACAAAACCACTGTTCTTCTGATTCACTATCTTGAATGGCACTACTGTCGGCCATCGAGATTGATCTCTGCTAGTTTTCAGAAGTTTTAACATCCTTGTAGATTTTCAGATTTAGTTGCTATTGTTAGATAATGGCTAAATAGCTGCTCAAGGACTAACTGATTTTGAAGACAATTCTATCTACTGCATTAACCATACTAAAAATCTTCTGACAAAACTGAGCATCTTCAGAAAACTTGATCTGATCATTAATTCACCCAAGGATTTCACTGATTTATAAACTAACTTCTTCTCAGATCATGCAAACAACTAAGAGTGTTTGAAACCTAGAATTGCCCATATCATAATTCAGTTGCTAAGCACTTCTTAAGTGAGTTAAGAGGCATTAACAAATTCATTAGTTCACTGACAAACCCAGATTTCTACAAGGATCTTCTCTGTTCAAAACTTCAGTTACAGAGAGAAGTTCATAGATGGAGCTACAGGGAGGCTGCCGACAGCTCGGGCCAGCTTGGAGCGGTGATCGTCGCCGGCGGTGGAAGCGATGGCGGCGACTGCGGATGACAAAAACTGGACCGGGGTGTCGAGGCGATCCTAGCGGATGGTGGCTTCAAGGCTTGAGGATGCCGGTGGCGGCCGGGCAGCTGCATGCGGCGGCCGGAGCTGGGGAGGGAGAAGTGCGCCGGCACTCGGGTGAGGGAGAAAGGAAACTACGGAGAGCATAAGCAAGAGGGGAGTGGTAGGAACTCACCGGCGCGGTTGATGGTGGTGGGGAGGAGCTGAGGCGAACTGGCGGCGGTGAACCACACGCGGCATGGAGGGCTCGCCGAGGCGGCGGCGCCACGGGGAAGGGGAGCTCAAATGGATGGTCGGGGAGGGCCTTGGAGGGTTCCTGGGTGCTTCACCCGAGAGGAATCTGCCGGGGGTTTGCCGGAGGAGGCGCGGCGGTGCTCGGACTGCCGGGGTGCGGCGGCGCGGGCAGGGGAACCCAGGGGATGCGGCGGCCATATCCAGAGCCGGTGGCGCATCCGAGATAGGAGGGGAAAGAAGCTCGGTGGTGGCTCTCCGGATCCATGGGAATGGTGGAGTGGCTAAGGCAGCCGGCACGGCAAGGAGATGGGGAAGAAACAGCGGCTTGTGCAGCCGTGGAAGACTCGGTGCTCTTGGAAGAAAAGGAAAAATGGGAAGGGGAAAGGGCATAAGGATGAGGGCCAGGGATAAGGGAGGTGAGGTGATGCCGGATGGGCAACGTGGCGAGCTATGCGAGCCCAACACTGAGGCGCACGGCACGCGTCCTGCGCTGGAGCGGCGAACACCTGCGTGGCTCGGGCACCGCTTGGATAAGGTCCTGGTGCAAGGGGCCCACTTGTCAGCGGCAAAAGGAAGCGCCGCGGCTGTGTGGATCAAGTCAGACTCGGGTTCGGTTGAGTTAGGTTATGGTTTTAAAATGGATTTCATTTTGACCGAAAACAAACTAGTTTGACTAGGCTGCTAAAAATTAGCATTAAATTTCCAATTTTTTTTACACACATTTTTCTGGAAACAAAAAGAAACTTGATTTCAAGAAAAAAGTTTGAAATTTAGAGCAAACTAAAGAGTTTTAACAAAAGTTTTTGAAATTCTCACACTTTTATACATTTAAAACACAAACCATAATATGGGGATGTTACAACTCTCCCCCCTTACAAGAATCTCGTCCCGAGATTCCGGTAGGATGAAAGACTCGGCTTGGAGAGGGATGCATGAAAGGATGCATAAGTGCAACCAGTTTCATGACAACTTTGGTTTGGTTAATGAGAGTGTAACAGATCACATGGATGCTTACCTGGTTCTATCAAAATGCAACCAACCCAATTCATAGATTTGATTTGACTTCCAATCAAGATACTGAGTTACTTCCAAAGTTTACCAAATCAAATGTGGGTACCAACAACTATTAATCCAGTTCCAAGGTAGAACTCACAGTTTAACTCCAATCTCGATCACATTCTCTAGAACACTACTATTCCTAAGTGAAACCATCATATTGTTTACAGATCCCATTACACTTGCTTCATAAAGTTCTATCATAGGGTATGTCCAATATAGCCCCCAAATAGTGAACAATAAGGATCGTATTGCCATGCCTACAATTCACCAATTAATACATAATATCAAAATCAACACAACCATTCTAGGTTAAAGATATACCTCATTTATGCATAGTTAACTCCGACCTAAGTAAATCGTTTTACCAAAAAGGTCATCCATCCAAAGGGAGTTTGTAATCCAACTATAATCCAATTAATCAGAATCACTAACTTTATATAGATCAAGTTATCCGCAATAATTATCTTAGTTCGACTCAACAATATTAAATCGATGTCTTCTAAAATCTACTTATCCTCAAGTATCATTTGAATCCAACCACCACATTTAATCACTCCTAATTAATCTAATTATATCATCCATTGGACAACATAAAGATAAAACTCCTATTTAATCCTCATAGTCGTCCACTATCCGACCCATCAATCATTCCTCATCTCTGGAAGCACTATGGTCCGGTTATATACCCAAATACAGCCTCCACAAATCTTAATTTATCAACATAAGTATCCACCAAAATTTATAATACCATCATAGTTTCAAATTTTAACTTTATTAGTTTAGACCAAAATCCAACTAACAATCTTATTGACAAATCAACTGAGACATACCAAAATCTAAATCCACAAGTGAACTCGCAAAATTATTTATTCAATTCTATACATGTATTCCATGAGTTCCATCTGCATATCTTCCAACACAATTTCCACATTACCCATAAGCAAGCTTACACCGCATTACAATAGTTCTATTTATACTCATATCGCAACCTCCTATGGTAGCACCTTTCAAAATCCACGAATGACTCCACAGAGGTTAATATCTCATGATACAAAGAGCAAATTAATTCTTCTAAGATCATATTCCAGGACAATGTGTAATAATCCCATTCCTCGGTTATCAAGTATAACTTTGATCACGTTAATTCTTCTGACATCTAATCACTAGGAACTGCTAACAATCCTTTTACTGATCACATTTTATTTACAGATTCAATTATTCCTAATATTTCAATCCAAATGTGGTTCTGCGGTGATGTCTTACAAACACTTGTCCAAATGATTTCTAGAAATCCACCAATATGCCGCACATTTGATTCATTCTAAATTTCATAAGATATCCTCAATATATTCTCATTAAGTATTTATCGAGCAAGTCTACTATAACATCATCTAGACCTAAGGGTATAGCATGCGCCCATCCATTGCTCAGGCTGCCTTCCATCATCAGGGTTTGTTTTTCTTGGTCAAGGACTAATTCTATTTGGGCTTTTGTGGTTGCGATGCTGGTTTGGTCTTAACATCAGGTGGTGCTCTCAACAAGGGATGAAGCGAGAATGGCAAGATGTAAGGCGAAGACCGCGGGGATAAGGTCACTAAACCCACTTTTCTTTTAAAATTTTAAAATTTTAACAAACAGAAGGTCGGGAAGGCTAAAACAATCACACAAATCATTTTAAAATAGGCTTTTCCCCGTGACTGCGAAATACGACGCCCATGGGAAAAATTAGCAGTACACAGGTTCCAAATAAAAGCTCACGACAGTACATCGTCTACTCGTGGAGATACACACATAGGAATACACAGGGGTTACTCAAAATGAGATTGTCCTATCCTAACAAGTTATCACGTTCCTGAACTTAAGTATTTGAAGTTCGGATAAGAGGAGAGAAACCCAATCACTTTTCGAATTCAAAGGAAGATTCAATGGGTAAGAGAGAGTAACCTTTAGGAGGGATAAGAATGAGCAATAATACTTATGTTTTTCGCAAATCTTTTGCAGGTGAAGATAGGTTTTAAAAACTACTACTAATGAAACTAACGACCATGCTAACTAAGGTCACGACCTAGAGTCGATATGCTCTGATACCAAACTTGTAAGACCCCAAATTTAGAACTTGGGACCCACTGTGTATATTTATGCCATTCCCTGGATCAGTAGCTTGCACACAGTTACATTGTTGGTTCAAACACATATCACGAAATTATAAAGCTATTGCATAATATTAAACAAAGAGTAAATATACCTTACGGATTTTGACTTGCAGAATGGCCGGATGGCCAAATAACATTCAGAGAACAGGAGCGGAAGCAGCAACAAAGTGCAAGAGTGGAACCCTCACGATATACCCACCGGCAATCGACTGTGGGCTCGCGACCTAGTTCTTGGCCTTCTTTATCTTCAGTCTTATCCAATGCTCATCAATGTCCCTGTAGTGCTTATTGACTAAAAAGAATGTAAAAAGCGAGCATGAGTACACAACTGTACTCGCGAGCCAACACACAATGCAATTATTTTATATATGCAAGGCTAGTCTAGTGAGTTTTATGTTTTTTTATTTGCGCAAAGCAATATTTCAATTCAAATATAATGTATTAGATTCGAAAGGCATGTGAGCAAACATTTTGAATACTTTTAAATAACAGTGAGTAATAACATTAGACAAGAATTAACAATAACAGGTGGCTGCCCCTGCAGCACACAACAGTAGCATGAGAAACCCTTCTCAATACCACCCATCAAGTTTTATGTTTAAATTCCAAAATGTTGAGTCTAACTCTCAAAAGACCTCCCCAAGCGTGTCCATAACCAAGGACTTGGCTATTCGAATAGATTTAACCCTGCAGGGGTGTACAACTTTACCCACATGTCAGATCGCTCCTTTTGCCACCGGATAAAGCACACTTCCGAAGGTATGCCAGTAGAGCTAAGTCCTACGTGACGTTTCCAATATTATGTATTAACTACGAGCTGCTCGTATGGATAGAAACCCATACGCTACATTGTAAAGCCAAAAGTCAACTACCCTATAAGGGTAAAGCTTTCGGACAACTACAATGCTCCCAACACAACACATTTCCTTTTTTAACACAACACACACACCCTCCTGCGACTTGGAGCTAATACACGCCAAAGTACTAAGCCAAGAGGGGACCCATATGACCCTCATGTGGATGCACGCAATAATGCTTGGTTTAGTGTAACAAGATGTTCGGTCCTTGTTGACTCGGGCACCAACCATGCACACCCGATAATCACACCATCCAACCAATGTGCCCAAGTCTAAATTGTTTTATTTTCATTTTTAGTTTTCTACATATGATTGCACAGGGTGCTAGATATAACATAATAAAAATGATTTATGTGATCAAGGTTATCGACAAATTCGACAACTGCCCAATTTACCGAAAACTAAGCATGGCTAAGCATGACACTGAATAAACATAAATAAATCATATAACATCCACCGGGCTCTAATTCACCAGCGGGATTATTAACTTAAGCTTGTGGCAGGGGATAAACAATTTTAGGGAATTCATTCAGTAGGATTAGCTACCTCTAATCGCTAAAATACTTGACAAATAAAGCATGCATACATACTGTTGCAAACAAAATAATAGTTTTGAATATAATAGGATCAATATGATCAAAGTGTTGACTCGCCTTACTCAATATTCTAATAATCTCGGTCAATAAGCTGATAATCATCCTGTCCAATGCTCCGACAATTCTGATTCCGGCCTCATTCTGGTTGGGATTGTTGTCCCATCGCAGCTTCAGAGTCTAATTACGCATAATACATTGGAATCCAAGAGCGACTGAAACAACCAAATGAAATCCAATAAATTCAAATACATTCCATCAAAAGGAAGCACTTCAACAAAAGCAGACCTATCTGACGATACATAGAAAAGACAGAAGCACATAAGGTATTACTCATACTCAGAGGAGTTAATGAAGGGACACTTAGACAAAGTATACCAAGGGAGTTCACGAAGGAAATACTTCAGACCAAAGTATAACCAAGGAGTTGACGAAAGAAATACTGCAGATGAAGGTAGATAAATCTAACAGGGCGAGAGAGAATGTCTGCAGGAACATTCATCACTGGTTACTGACATGGGAGAGATTCTCTGGTTTAGCTATGATTCACCGATGTGCTTTCGGATCAAAAAGGATTTTGCTACTGAGAACCGATGACGACGGGCGATACCTAGACCTTAGATGATAATGATTTCCCTAATAGGCCACCTAGTAATCACAAGCATTCTCTCCAGGCATTCTATGTATACATCCACGATGATCATACAGTCAAAATCAATCCTCTTAGTCACTTGATTTGGTCCTGCTATTAGCTTTCGACAATTCTCAAACTTTCATAATCTTGATCAAATATCTACAACTACACACCTATGTCCGACAAAGATAGCTACCACTAAGATCCCTTCAAAACAAACTTCCTATTAGCTACCTCACTAAAGAGACCTAATTGACCTACACAAACTTTTGCTAGTATAAGGCATAAGATCTTGCAAATGGGTTACTCGACAAAACCATCGTTCTTTTGATTCACTATCTTGAATGGCACTCACTGCCGCCATCGAGATTGATCTCTGCTAGTTTTGAAGTTTTAACATCCTTGTAGATTTTCAGATTTAGTTGCTATTGTTAGATAATGGCTAAATAGCCGCTCAAGGACTAAGCGATTTTGAAGACAATTCTATCTCTGCATTAACCATACTAAAAATCTTCGACAAAACTGAGCATCTTCGAAAACTTGATCCGGTCATTAATTCACACAAGGATTTCATCGATTTACAAACTAACTTCTTCTCAGATCATGCAAACAACTAAGAGTGTTTGAAACCTAGAATTGCCCATATCATAATTTAGTTGCTAAGCACTTCTTAAGTGAGTTAAGAGGCATTAACAAATTCATTAGTTCACTGACAAACCAAGATTTCTACAAGGATCTTCTCTGTTCAAAACTTCAGTTACAGAGAGAAGTTCATGGATGGAGCTACAGGGAGGCTGCCGACAGCTCGGGCCAGCTTGGAGCGGTGATCGTCGTCGGTAGTGGAAGCGATGGCGGTGACTGTGGATGACAAAAACGGGACTAGGGTGTCGAGGCGATCCGAGCGGATGGTGGTTTCAAGGCTTGAGGAGGCCAGTGGCGGCCGGGCAACTGCATGCGGCGACCGGAGCTGCGGAGGGAGAAGTACGCCGGCACTCGGGTGAGGGAGAAAGGGAACTAGGGAGAGCATAAGCAAG
Organism: Ampelocalamus luodianensis; assembly: GCA_036346255.1. Classification (NCBI taxonomy): domain Eukaryota; kingdom Viridiplantae; phylum Streptophyta; class Magnoliopsida; order Poales; family Poaceae; genus Ampelocalamus; species Ampelocalamus luodianensis. Next base: position 41,917,809 of record CM070637.1, read on the forward strand.
AGGGGAGTGGTAGGAACTCACCGACGCGGTTGATGGTGGTGGGGAGGAGCTGAGGCGAACTGGTGGCGGTGAACCACACGCGGCGCGGAGGGCTCGCCAAGGTGGCGGCGCCACGGGGAAGGGGAGCTCAAATGGATGGTCGAGGAGGGCGTTGGAGGGTTCCTGGGTGCTTCACCTGAGAGGAATCGGCCGGGGGTTTGCCGGAGGAGGCGCGGCGGTGCTCGGACTGCCGGGGTGCGGCGGCTCGGGCAGGGGAACACAGGGGATGCGACAGCCATATCCAGAGCCGGTGGCGCATCTGAGATAGGAGGGGAAAGAAGCTCGGTGGTGGCTCTCCGGATCCATGGGAGTGGTGGAGTGGCTAAGGAAGCCTGCACGACGAGGAGATGGGGAAGAAACGGCGGCTTGTGCAGCTGTGGAAGACTCGGTGCTCTTGGAAGAAAAGGAAAAATGGGAAGTGGAAAGGGGATAAGGATGAGGGCCAGGGATAAGGGAGGTGAGGTGATGCCGGATGGGCAACGTGGCGAGCTATGCGAGCCCAACACTGAGGCTCACGGCACGCGTCCTGCGCTGGAGCGGCGAACACCTGCGTGGCTCGGGCACCGCTTGGATAAAGTCCTAGTGCAAGGGGCCCACTCGTCAGCGGCAGAAGGAAGTGGCGCTGCTGTGTGGCTCGAGTCAGACTCGGGTTCGGTTGAGTTAGGTTAGGGTTTGAAAATGGATTTCATTTTGTCCGAAAACAAACTAGTTTGACTAGGCTGCTAAAAATTAGCATTAAATTTCCATTTTTTTACACACATTTTTCTGGAAACAAAAAGAAACTTGATTTCAAGACAAAAGTTTGAAATTTAGAGCAAACTAAAGAGTTTTAACAAAAGTTTTTGAAATTCTCACACTTTTATAAATTTGAAACACAAACCCTAATATGGGGATGTTACAAGAGGTAGCGAGCGCCAATGGCGAGGGAGGGAGGCCGAGCAGGCAGCGGGGGTGGAAGAACACTGCCTTGAGTGCGAGCAGTGGAGCGGTAGACGTGTCGCTGGCCTGAGCAGGAGCGGTGGTGTCACCTAGGACCAAGGGTAGGGCCGAAATGGAGGAGGGGTGGGAAGCGTGGAAGGTGGGGAGGAGGGAGCGGTGGCAGCGGGCACGGCGGGTGAGGAGACAGGGATGAAGGCCTGGAAGAGGGTGTGAGCGGCAGCGGCAAGGGAGTGAGGCCGAGGGGGCGACAGGGGAGTGAGAGCGGCGGCCACAATGGAGCGAGGCCGGGGGGGAGGGCAGGGGAGGCCGAAGGGGCGGGGGGCTGGAAGAGGGAGGAAGCGGCAGCCACTGTGGAGCGAGGTCGGGGGGGCGGCGGAGGAGCGAGAATGAGGTACAGCACCGATGCGGCGGCCGTGGAGGGAAACCGAAAGGGCGGGAGGGAGGAAGAGCTAGCGATCGCCGACGGTGGGGGAGGGAGGCCGAGCGAGCAACGGGGGTGGAAGAGCGAAGGACCCATGGTGCTGGCGTAGAAGGGCGGCACTGGGGGAGTAGCGCGGTGGAGGAGGGAGAGGGAGAGGACAGAATGGAGCGAGGCTGCGAGGGGAGGAGCAGCGCACAGGACGGAGCAAGTAGGTTGAGGTGGTGGCGGAGGAGGAAGGGGAAGAAGGTTCAAGGCGCAGACGCCTATGGGGAAACGTACGTGGACGTGCGAGCGGCACTCATTCCCATCAAACGCACCGGGCGGGTCGGGCAGACGCGAAGGCGAGCGGGGGTGATCGGAGGAACGTCGTTTTTCTGCCGACGTAGCGGCCGCGAGGGAGCTCCAAAGCCACTGGCCTTTAATGTTAGTAATGTATAGCTAGCTACGTGCGCATCCATGTTAGTGTGTATTACAAATTTCTGTAAAAGATTAATTTGGCTGAAACAAGAGACTAATGACTCCTAGGCCCTAGCTTGAGTCCAAAATCCAAACCCCTCAAAGCTAAAGTCATGTGAATATTAACAACAGGGCTCTCATGTTAGTGTACATCTAGCACAAAAGTTTGTAAAAGGCTATAGCTCAAAAAAGGAGACTAGTTGAAATAGCCCAAAAATTTCAGATTTCAAAAATTTTGAAATCTTTTGCCGGATTTTCAGCTTTCTTTCCCTTTTTGGAAATCTTCCTCCCATTTCCTCTTTCCCTTTCGGCATTCCCGTTTTCTTTGACCGAAAACGGCTTCTTCTCCCGGGCGCCTCTCCCTCCTTCCTCCTCACGCCACCGCCACCACCTCGTTTCTGCGGCGCCGCAATCGACGACCACCGTGCCACGCACTGCCTCCACCTCACCCCGCCATCCAACCTCTCCCCGCCAGCCACGTCGCCGCCGCGCCCTGCTCCCACTGCCTCCCTGTTCCCACTGCCTCCCTAGCGCAACCGCCTCCTCTCGCCCTATAAAAGCCACCCCCGCCCAACCATCAACATCCACACCAAGCCTTTCCCTCTCCCCACCCACCTTCTTCCCCAACGCCGGTCAAGAGCCGCCGCCGCCACACCCCCACCCGAAATAACCCCAGCTCGCAAAACCCTAAGGTAAGGAGACTTACCCGGTGAAGCTTCCCCGCGCCGCCCTCTTTCCTCCTCCTTGTTTCCCACGGTGGCCGCGCGCTGCCATGGCGGCGCCGCGTTCAGCGCGCGCCGCCTCCTCCCAGCAAAGGCGCCGAAGAGTGCTATGGCCTTCGCCGCCCAAGGCCTTTGAGGCCGTGCGATTTGGGCCTTCGGGCCGTGGGCCGCACAGTAATGGGTTAGACCCATTACTGTTCAATTGAAAATCGGCCTGACACGGTTCACTGCATAGTAACTCCTTTACTGTTCATCGAAAAACCAAAAACAATATTTATGATCCAAAAACAGTGAAACCCCTTAATGTTCAGATTATTTGTTGTTCATTAACCAAAACAGTAAATCCTATCATTGTCTATTGACTCATTTTCATGTATGAATAGTAAAATAGTACTATTCATCATCCAACGCCTTTTCGCCCAAAACCCTAATTTGACATTATATGTCAAATTTGACCACCTCGAACCCAGAAAACCCATTCATTGTCTATTCCTTTAAATCAGCCCAAACACTGGTCATTGTACAGTAAACTCATTACTGATCATTACCCGAAAATGGTTTGTGTAATCATTTCTATCCGAAAACAGTAAACCCTATCTACTATTCACTTCAAACCGAAAACACTGATTCTAGTCATTATTCACTGATCCATTGTCATACACAAATAGTAAAATAGTACTATTCATTGACCGACACCATTTTTGCCCAAAATCCTAATTTGACATTATATGTCAAATTTAACCGTCTCGAGCCTGTAAGTCCAAATCTCAGCTCTGTTCAGCCATATGAAACTCCAAATAAATACATATCATCACACACCACCTTCCTTTATGATTCTATATCCATTACAATATTTTTGTTGTACTTGGATCCAAATCTCAGCTCCGTTCAATCCAATCAAATACCAGATAAAACTCCTACCATCTCACACAATCTACCTTTCTTTGTGTCTCTTTTCTGGTTTTATTTACTTGCATTTTGTTCCCAACTCATTCCTTGTCGAGCCAGATTTTATTTGAATTGTTTTAGTGTTCTGTTTCACGCTAGGTCACGACTTTGACGACTAGACTCCGGAAGACGCCGAACAAGACCAGTATCCACAGGACTTAGTGCAAGAAGGCAAGTCGCATTCTTTGATCATTTTGAACCTACAATTCATCTATGTATTATTACTTTCATTACCGTATATGTGCCAATTACTTTAAATATTGAAATAATACTTTTGAATGACATGATAATTAGGTAAATCCTAAATACCCCACAAACAAACCCACCCAACTCTTGTAGGCCATATTCACCTTGACAAGCTTAGTTTACATAGAATACTATAAATAACTTTATCACCAAAAATGTGTTCACCAATCAAAAGCAAGTATTGGCTTTGAGCCAATAGGTTTTGGTGGAGAGTTGAGGATTGTCAAGGAAGTTGGACAACCCAATATACTCGTTTAAAAGTGAGTCATCGGTGAGATCGGGAGGTGGACAGCCACGAGTTGGTGTTGAGCCATTGCCTCACTGGATGACAGGTAAGGACAAGAACCTTGTGCCAAGTAACAGACACAGAAAACCACTCAACCACATGTGTGGTCATTCCTCCCTGGCTTAGTATACTTCTCATCCGATTGAATATCTACAGGATGTCAACTGTTGCTTTTGTGATAGAACAGCCGCGGAATGGGGGTGAATCAGGGGTGGACCGTTTAGGGCACCCTCTGAATTACACAACGGTATGGGCCCGTCAGCCTCGGAGTGCGGATTCCACTATTGGCCGGTGGTCTCCCGAGCTGTATGGATTTAGACCTACCGTGTAGAGACTAGAAAGGTTGAGCAGTGGAAAGGCTTTGTTATCTCAGCTCAGTCGCACGCTAATGTGTTGCGTGTTTATAGCTTGACAGTATGAGCATGAGATATCTTGTGGGTAAAGTTGGGCAATTCTGAAGAGTGTATAATCAAAGGTATTCGAATACGCCGTGTTTCCGGTTAATGAAGCTGTGTTAATGGGTGATTCCAGTACAAAGGCATAAGTAGAGTTTTTGAGATGTTAAGTTGTTAATCGAGTTTGTTGATAAACCCCTGATGCTATTACTTATTATTGTTTTACTGTTTTATAAATTATTTTAAATGCAAAGTGCATCCACATATGCCAGGTATGGTAAACCCTAACCATCCATTGAACTCCTTGCATGTAATTATTTAGCATTTCCATGCGGCTTGTTGAGTACGGTGGTAGTACTCATTCTTGCAATTTGCAAAATATCTACAGAAGAAACTTGGGAAAGTGCAGAGGACCCTTGTGAGCAAGATTTTGGTGGACCCCAAGAAGGCAACGACTACTATTATTAGGTCTCGACTACGCTCAAGCGTACCTGTGGTTTGAAGTTCTTTTGTCTTGTATTATATTTAACTTTGGGCTTGAATGCCCGTGTCAGGTCAAAACAGGTTGTTAAACCTTAACTTTGTTTAATAAAAGTCTGGTTTTTGTTGCAATTGGAAGCTTGCTTGAGATACTATTTGCTTTGCAACTGTACATCCTGGACGGTTGCGAAGGGTTTAGCAGTCCCAAAAATTGGGGGTGTCACAATAGTCATGTGCTTGGTTATCTCTATCTAGAGTTTACGTACGTGCTGCCCTTAATTAGTGCTATGCTTTTCTTGAAACTTATCCTAAAAACATATATAGATCCAAATTACACTAACTAACAAACAAACTCAAACCATGCCTTTGAACAAGTTCTACTTTTTCTAGGCAAAACCAATGGTACTGGAAGGGCATTAACTACTCACCTGCATGCTTATACAGTGAAGGTTTGCGTTAGTGACTTCTTAGAAATAAAAAAGGAAAAGTAAAGTGGAACGGGATGTTACCACATTGTAATTAATAACATGCTAAAGAGGCAAGAAATTCATGTACTAATATGTACGCACATTCACTTCTCCCACTTAATTAGGCACCTTGCCACATGTTATGGATAAGATTTGGTCACATAGAGCAAACGAATTACAAAAGGTGCATGCATACAAATTAAGTCTAGTCACTTAGGCACCTTGCCACATGGCAGAAATTCTATTGTTAGAAGGAGAGTAGCATGCATGTAAAAGGATATAAAAGAAGGCAAGCAAAAAGCTGTAATTAAAGTCACGCCTTAGAAAGAAAACTTTAAATGTGTAAACGTAACATACATTGATACATAAGTGATGAAATGAGCACACAAATAATGCTTAGGAGGAAACTGTGGGAGTAAAAGCGTGTCCTTTGCTTGCAAATCTGTTGTTTCCTTTTTTAGGCATGACATAATTTTTGGAGCTTAATTAGTTAAGGGGATTTTATTGAAAAAGATGTGTTTAGGACGATGAGTTTGCATGGAGTGCATTGTGAATGATCCCAATATGGAGAGCGTAGATATCAAATTAATCTTTTGTTTTTTATATTTTACTGTTTTTCTCCCAATAAATATTCTCTACCTATTTTAGTTTTTATTTCAGTTTTTAAGAGAGCATTATCTCCACTACTTAAAAGAAAGAGATGGTGGTCGATCGTCCTACCCTCTGACACTCCTCTTACACGTGCCTAAACATGAGCCCATGTTGTCAGCTTCTCGCTCGCACCCCGAATTGCTCGAGAATGGCAACCTTGACCACATGCGGCCATTCCCTAGACAGCCCAACCGCCCACAACTTCACCTCCCCATCAGCCATTGCTGCCCGCCCTCGCCCCTACCTCATATGTGACATGATGCTCGCATCCAAGCCACCCCACCGCCTCTAACTCATCTACCGTTGGGTCTAGCCTTTTGTGTCGTCGCTGCATTCCCGGCTTGATCTTGACTGGATCCACCACCAACTGGACGTCTCTGGGCTGGGTGCTGCTAGATCCGCCGCTGCCATCATCTTCCCAAAGCCATGCATGTTCGGCGAGATCCCATGCCGCCACGGTGTTCCCTGCTTGATCCCGACCGGATCTGCCGACGACTGGCCATCTCCCTTCCTTCCCAATGTTTTATACCCATCCTCCTCACCTCCCTCCCTCTCTCTCACCCCAAACACATGTCTCTAACTGACCTTCTCCTCCCCCATTTGCATTGTGGTGATCTACGGTTTGATCCTCGACTCCACCACTGTCACCGCAAGCCTTCCCATGGAGGCGCTATCCCTAATAGACATCGACAACGAGGATGAACTCCTCCTCGACCTCACCTCGCCGCCCCTTCTGCTGTCGCCACATCTCAATCTACCTTACACATGTGAACGAGACAATCGTTTCAGCGTGTGCCACTTCGGGTGATTTGTGGGGCATTTGGGCGATTGCTTGGTGATCCTGGCAGCTAAGATTTGGGGATTTAACGTGCTGCTACTGCGATTTTCAGGGTTGGGTACAAAAGCTTTTGATTTTTAGTCCGCTAGCGATTCTCCGATGGCGGGGCGAGTTTTGGATCCGGGCATCGAGACGGAGCAAATCCTCGAGCGATCGGAGTCTCCAAAGCAATGGAAGGCCAAGGCTAGCATTAATCTCTACAAGTTTGAGTTAGTGAAAAGCTGTGGGAAATTTGTATGGTTCCATGAAATGACTTGAAAATTCAATGATTGCAGATTCAAGTGAATAGTATGCTTCAGATACAGTTAGTATGCATTGCATACTAAAATTTTGGTACAAGGACGAGTTTCTATTACAACGCACGGGCACATAACTAGTGTTAATAATATTACTATTAGGTAGCATTCATTTTCTCCATCGCAGTTCTCACCATTTCCACATTTCTTATTTGCCATTTTCGTGGTCCTCTCCTTTAGCAGAGATGTATCACAGTGTACTACATGGGATAACTTTGGCTTGCACGCTTATTAAAAACAAAAAAAAAATGATGGAATTAACTCAGTTGGAAAGAGGGGGGAGGGTTTTCCCCCCAAGGAGGATCGACCTATTTCATGGCCTCACCTCCTCCCCCCTTTCCCGAGATAAGGAACAGATCGATTAAAGTCAATCTTTCTTCTAGTTCTCTTACTTGCTAAGCCAACTCTATTTAGTAGCAAAGCTAAGAGAAGAACTGGTTTTTAACTAGGATTTGGGAAGAAGGTTACGCCACTCCATGATAACAGTCCTACTCTACACTCCGGTCGATCTAAACTCCTCTCTACACTACGAGATATGCTTCCTCCGTTGCACTATGAGGGTGGTAGACTTTACTACTTATCTCTCACTTCGTTGATACGAATGAATCATAAGTCCTTGCCCTTCATCTAGCCATATTTCATTGGCTAGTTTACGGGCCATCTAGCCATTATGCTATTGCTTGATTTCTAGTACTACTATAGAAAAGGTCATCACAGACGGTTCAAAAACGTCATCACAGACGGTTTCGTGAGCAGTCTGAATTTATGCGTCAGTGATGACATGAGGTCATCATAGACGGTTTTCAAACCGTCTGTGATGCATACTGTCACAGACAGTTATTAACTCAGAACCGTCTGTGATAGGGATCTATCACAGACGGTTTGTAGATGAAACTGTCTGTGATGATTCATATATCACAAACGGTTTGTAGCTGAAACCATCTGTGATGACTTTTCTCTATACACGATTTGTAGCTGAAACCGTCTGTAATGACTTTTCTCTATAAAATCTCCAAGCAGTGGCTGCTTATGCCTTTAAAACCATCATATATATATATATATATATATATATATATATATATATATATATATATATATATATATATATATATTAGTCCTCACCACTTTCGAGGGTTCGTTCACGTAGCATGGGGAGGACAGCGATCACGGCAACTTCATCGAGCCCCTGCAAATTCAAAAGGCATGGCTGCCAGGAGAGCATCAGGACATGCAATTACCTAGATGTCGATAGGTAATTGGACGTCGCTATGTTCAGAAAGTGACGTGGATGCGTAGGTAATCCGACTGGGAAGTGGCTTTATGTATCAACAACCAACCATTCCTTGATGTCAAGTCATCGTAGAACTTAGATCGAAGGAACTTAGTTCTATGGTGACTTGGCATCAAGAAATGGTTGGTTGCTGATACATGAAGCCACTTCCCAGTTGGAGTACCTACGCATTTACGTCACTTTCTGAACATAGTGATGTCCAATTACCTATCGATGACATCCAGATAATTGGATGTCCTGACGCTCTCCTGGCAGCCATGCTTTTTGAATTTGTAAGGGCTCGATGAAGTTACCCGTGGCTACTGTCCCTTCCCCCTCATGCTGTGTGGATGACCCCCCGAAAGTGGCTGAGGGACTACGAATAATATATATAATATATGATACCGGTTTTAAAGGCACAAACAACCACTACTTAGAGACTTTATAGAGAAGAGTTCAGGAATAGAATGGTAGGATGTACCTGGCAAAGGTGAAATGAATGGCGAGAGGCTAGTTGAATGGCAAGAGGCTAGTTGATTACACAGACAAAGGTAATATTAAGAAGATTGATTATTGTTCTCAGAAGGCTAGTTGCATAAGATTAAAACATGCTAATACATTCAGACTAGTTCAAGCAAATCAACCAAAATTAATTTATTACATAGGAACAAAATCTATCAAGATACTGTCAACTGTGATGTAGGACAACAAGTATATCAGAATATATAAATTGCATGCTCGAAACAATACAAGTATATCAGAACACCACTCAATGCTACTCAAGGGCTCATGTCACACTAGCAGTATCATCCATATCATCACCAACACCATCATAGAGCAAAGGGGAGGGAATGGGATAGAGAATAAAGAGGAGTAGTTTACCTCAGTACGACACGGCAACGGCGACAAACACCACCACCAGCACAGCCGACATCCATCTCCCCACTATGCATAAATCAACCAAACATCATAACACCACTCAATGCTACTCAAGGGCTCATGCCACACTAGTAGTGTCATCCATATCATCACCAACACCATCACAGAGCAAAGGGAAGGGAACAAGATAGAGAATAAAGAGGAATAGTTTACCGCAGTACAACGCGACAATGGCGGCAGTGAACCGTGGTGTCATTGAGGGAGTATATTCAATATTCACTTATTTAGTATTCAGCAAGCATTATATGAAGTTAAGCCAAATGTAGGCATTAGGCACAGCAGATCAACAAGCAAATCAGTTCAGTTAATCAGTTGATCACAAATCATAAAGCACAAAGCAGATCAGCAAGCCTCCACAGTATTCAGTTCACTAGTTTAAAAATCACAAATCAGTTAGACTCACAGTAGAGCAGGAGCACCGGGGGTAGAGAACATCACAGCTCATAGCACGTAGCAGTGCTTAGAGGTAGAGTAGCAGAGCATGGGAGGAGGGGGAGCTGCGGTGCGGGAGTAGAGGGGAGCGGTGTACCTCGATTCGGCGGCGTAAATGGTGGGGCAAACTCGATTCGGCGGCGTAGATGGTGGGGTGAGCTCGATTCGGCGGGGGAGATGGCGAGGGAGATGGCCACGAGGTCGATTCGGCGGCGGCAAGGTCGAATCGGCGGCGGGGGAGGCGCGATTTGGGAGCACAAAGTCCCAAACCCTAGCGCGCGATGGGAAGGGGAACGAGCGCTGGGGAGTGATCAGTTAGGGCACAAACCTTAGCGCGCGGCTGTTATTAATAAAGGGATATCATAGACGGTTCTATTATGGAAGCGTTAGTGATACTTATCACATACGGTTCCATAAAAGAACCATCCGTGACATAGTCTAATATCACAAACAGTTCCATAATAGAACCATCTGTGATATTTTTTTGTAATAATTTTGTCTATTTTAGAAAGAGATAATCTGGGCCATAGAATGTTGATCTAACGGTGAGAAAATATGACTGATGGATAAAAAACAATTAGTCACCTGAAGCATATAGACACTCCCTATTATGGATTTGCTAGCTAAAACTATATCTAAAACCGCTAATTAATTTTAATTAATTTTATGGCAAGTAGTCCAACACCTCTGCAAAAGAAATTGGCATACTCATGCCTAATCATGCAGTCATCACTGCAGAAGACGGCGTAGTCATCCCACCCTTCCATGCCGTAGCCAGTGCTCATGCACTGGTGGCCATCCTCCGATAGCGCCCACACCCAGCCCAGCGGCCTAGCCATCTTCTTCCACACTGCCGCCTGGACCATGTCCGCGGCAAGCCTTTGGCACCGCCTGCACTCCCGGTTGGTCCTCTTGGCTGTCTCACACCAACCGCCGGCCGGCTCGCCCTCGACCTTCCTGATGTAGTGCTTCCCAACGTCACACGTCTCGGCGGCCGTGTAGAGGAGGAGGCCGAGCATGTAGGTTGTGGCCTTGGGGCCGGCGACGGTCGCCCGTTCAAGGAACACTAGGCCGCGCTGCATGAGCCTGAAATGCTACTAAAGAAATATTAAACAAATCTAAACTAGGACAATTTGTTAAATTTCGGCAGAACCTCCTTTGTATAGGTAACTATACGGAGGTTCCGACAGATAAAAGTGTCACATCCCCAAATTAATAAAGAGGATTATTATGCATCTCATTAGCATGCATCATGTTTTGAAACATTTTCATTAAGTATTTCACTTGGAAAATCTCAAAACAATTATTAAACATACACTTTAATTTGAACTCCAAAAGAGAAACTGAAACAAATGCTACTAAAGTTCCCCTGAAAATAATTTATTCAAATACTATATTAATTATCATGAATACTATAATTTTTGGGACTGGGTTGAACCCTAAGAAAATTCAAACACGATTTAAAGATCAACATCAGGTTTGAATTTAAATTATGCACAAGATATCATGAACAATAGTTTTTAATAATTTGTTTGGGTACTAGACTGTCCCAGGATCCCCCATGAATTATTCTATGATTTTAGGAAATTTATTTCTAGTTTTATCACCCTGGTCAAAGTGGAGAACACTAAATTAAATCTCAGTCAAACCTCAGCCCAAACCCTAGCCGATATTGTTCATCGGGCTCGAGTCCGACTCGGTGGACCGGGTCAGCCCAACCGCCTTATTGCACCAACGCATGTAGGCCATTAGATCCTTATCCAACCGTCCAGATCTCGCATCCTTTTTGGCCAGACCAAAATCCCCTCTAATCTGATCCGTCCATTCGCAATCCAACGGCCGACCTAAAACCACTTAACGCACCACGTCGTGTGACTGACGCGCCGGGCCCACACATCAGGGTCGTCTTCCTCCTTGTGTTAGAGCTCACGCAGAGCGCCACTGCCACGTCTCGTCCGAGCCCTGCTTCACGTCAGGGGAGCCATCAGGTCACCGCCCCTATTGACCACTCCCCGAGCTTCGGCATCTCTCACCGCCCCCACTCCAACGTCTCTCTTGCCATATTACCTCCTCCACGCCTCTCAACTCCTCACTTCTCTTCTTTTCGGTAGAAGAGGAGGACGCCATTGAGGGATCCTTGGTTGGGTAAGCTTCATCTGGGAGATGCCATTCTCTTCCTCATTCGATGTCGTGCCCATTTTGGCTAACCTCAACTCCTTCGGTTACTTGTAGCATCCGGTCCCTTGTCGAGCTTTCTGCCGTATCCAGGGCGCGCACCCGAGGAGCTTCCCTTGTCACTCTTGACTCCGGAAGGTATTAACCCAAATCTTTCATGTCATCTCATGCACCTTAGCATGATATTGAAAACCCCTCAATCAGTTTCTTGAATGCATGATAGGATTTTGGTGAATTGAAGTATCCCCATTTTTCGGTCGACAATACTATTCATCGTCCACTTGTTGATTTGGTGAGCTTTTGTCCAATTCTTTCTGATGTAACCATCTACTAGCTCCGCCCAACCTTACACCACTTCCGTTTTTCAGTCTTGTGGCCAAGGGTTTCCTCTCCACGTGGAGCTCATTTCCCGCCGCTAGGTCATCATTGCCGACGAACCTTAAAGCTCCTCCGGCCATCGCCTCTTCTCTCTGGCCCTTAGGTAGCTTCCTTGGACCTCTGTGATGCTAAGGCACCCGCTTATATGGGCTTTCGGAGTTCGCTTTCGCATTTGCATTTTGGCCGAAGCTTTAGCTCCGCCTATCTCCGGCTAGCCGCCGATTCAAGCCACTTTAGTCGTCGCCGCCACCACCGTAAGGTGCGCAAGACTATTGCGGTTCCGTTTGAGCCTTGGCCGGCACCTCCGTGGCCGGAATCACTGGCGAGCCGCCAGGCAAGCACGGCTGACGCTGCTGTTGTCGGGTTCGTCCGGCAAAGCACTGTAGCGCGGCGTTTAGACCTAATGATGTGGTTAAGTGTTAAGTGCTGTATTAGCAAATAGAGGAGTCACTTACATGTGGGCCCTTATGCCATGTTAATTGGTTGCGTAAGATTAAAGTTTACACTTTCTATTTAGGGAAAACATAATTTTTTAGTTGAAAGATCAAAAATATGTTTTCCTAACTGAAAGACGTATTTCGGACTTCTCGCTTTCGGCACGTTTTCGGCTAGGCTGGGTCAAGGCTGACCGAGTCAACCCTGACCCCGGGACCCATTTGTCAGTGTGTAGGGCTAGGATCGGCTCGGTAGAAAAAGTAATAAATACTTTATGAAATTCGAAATCTGTTACTTTACACACTGAAAATTTTGTATTAACTTCTAAAATGCAAAACACATTCATTGTAACTCCAAAATGAATGAAACCACTTCTGATAATTTTCATTTTATATGAACTATATATTAAAATTGGTTTCAAACATGTCTCTATAACAGAGAGCATTATTTTGGAAAATGAGCTATTAACTGCATTATTTTTACAAAAGGAAATGTTGATTACTTTGGAAATTCATAACTAAATCATGAAAACTCCAAATGAGGCAAACTCAACTGTTTTGGACTTGTATTAATATTCTCTATTTACCTATATAAACCTTTGTCCCACTACTGTTTTACAAATTTTGACCAAGTAATTAAAATACATAATTTAAGACATATTGAAATCTGAAATTCAAACCAACATAACTTTCATATACTAAATCAAAATGGAATAATTCTTTCACCTAAAATCATATAAAATCATGATTTATCTACTGTAGAAAAATCATGCATTTTTTAGCACTTTGAATTTTTGAGTATTTCTCGATGTTTATTCGGTGTTGCACTTAATAGATTCTGAAGTGATTGATATTGACACTTACACTACCAAGGGAGAGCAATTAGCCTACCAGCAAGGTAAGCATCCTTTGAACTTTCTTTTTGCATCATATTTTATCCCATTTTTGTTAGGATAGTGCAATGATAATTGCTTGCATGCTATTTTGATATTGTCGCTATTTTTGTGATGTGTAGATTAGTTATATCCTATTTATTGAGGTTATCCTTGAATTATTCCAGCACCACATGCTTAAGATAGGATGTGTGAATTTATATTGCCCGGGTTTGCTTAGCCATGCAAGTCTAGAACCGGCAGCTGATTGTTGGGAATAACCCGACAATTATGGGATACACACAATTTTCATTATATACTATTGTTTCATATCTTTGTATCTGTTTGATGACTTAAACTTTGTCATTTAAAATGAGCTTTTGGTCTGGACAAGTGTTGGTTAGTGATGGTGCTTTGTGCACGAGATTTGGGTAAGTGGTGGACTTGTCTGGACATTTAAGGACCGAACTTTGGTAACGTCGTTGATTCAAGTACATTCGTGCTACCACACGCGGGTTGGGAGCTGTATGGTTAAGTAGGGGGGAAGGTTTTGTTGTGTTGAGTCCCACGGTGGTGAAATTGTTAGGGCATGGGACCGAGAAATCCTATGTTTTCCTTTTGGACCGATAGGGCATACAGACCGTAACGTCTTATGTTTCCTAGGAGCCCTGGGTTGAGGGACTTAGCCCAATGGGATCTTCTTGCTAAAAATGACCATATCTTGATTTACCCGGCCGACATACCATAGGAAGTATGCTATATTCAAAGGCATCTGGAGGCTTACGGGCTAATCAAGTCGTGTGGGTAAAGTAGTACACCCCTGCAGGGTATAAATCTATTCGAATATCCGTGTCCACGGTTATGGACAACCGCTTGAGTTTGGGAGTTACTATTGTTAGACTTGAAAGTAAAATTGTGGGTAAACTCGGTATTGTCATGAATGGGATGGCATGCTTGTTGTTGCATCAAAGTGGACAGCCACTTTGCTATTTGTATGATTTATTTTGTTATTCAATTCATTACTCTCACATGCTTTACTTCTACTTCAAATCTGATTTTGAAATGGCACTTGAAAAACTAGTATGTGTAGGTTGTACTTTGTTGAGTCTCTTTTGCAAAACTAAGCCAATATGATCCATCCCTTGGAATAGCCTTATGCATAACTAATTTTTATTTGTGTAAGACTTGCGAGTACTTTTTGGTACTCAGCCAGATGTTTGCTGGCTCTAACAGGTGAGGAAGATATCGAGCCCGACGAGATTGAAAGTGTCGATTTAGGCGACACTTATGAGTAGTGCTATCTTTTAACCCCAGTCGGTTGCCGATGGGTTATGGGGCATACCACTGCTGGCATTTTGGTTTACTTACTTGCTTCCGCTGCTACTTTATGAACTTGTTTAATTTGGCCGGTTGGCCACTTGTATTAGTTGTAAACTTGGAACTATGATGTATGACTTTTGTACTATTTATGTAGGAGTGTTGTATGGATGTGATCAACGTTGTATGAGAGTATGGTTATATTGGTCGCTGATCTTGGGAGCCAATATAAGTCATACTCGCTGTTCATGGATTCTTATTTAACTCGCTAAGTGTAGTGCTTGACTGTTGGAGAACCGACAATCATGTAGTGCTCGCAAAGGAGCGACGCGCATGATCATCGGGGCTCTAGTTTTAAGTTAAGTCTCTCATTTAGATTGAGTTAAGTTGGAATCCATTTACCGGAGATCCAGAGTTATGTCCATAAGACCATGCTTAGTCTCGGTCTTATGGAGATAACCCCGGGTTCCCACAGCGTTGGTATCAAAGCCATACTAACTGTAGGTTAGAGATAGCATGGGCGTTAAGTTTAGACAGTCTTTTGGTCTAAAATTATTTTCAAAGTATCAAACTAATTTGAGAAAAACTAAGTTAGGAATGCCTTTTATTCCTCATCCATCTTAGTATCAATCATTACCTTATTCTGGTTTTGGTTTGTAAAACTAACTTGCCTTACCTTTCTTCTCCTTTAGATGAACCCTCAATACCTTGTTTGTGAGACCCAAGCTGAAGATGTGGGAGGATACCCGGAGTTACTAAGGGATATGATGTGGAAGGCAAATTTTACCTACCAGCCGACGTACTCCATTTATCGGCGAGACCGAGGGCCAGGAATGGAGGAATACATGGCTGTGGCAGACATTATTGCTAGGCGTGTTGCGGGAAGCATCCCGTACCGTTTCCAGGCTTGTGGCACTTCGGAGGCCATGGTGCTACAGGAAGTGGCTCGAGTGGCCATGAGTCGCCTCCGCTATGATCTGACAGAGCGGTCTCAGCCGCCATATGACCATTTTCCCATGCTAGAACATGAAGGGGAAGTGAGTAGGTTTGCTAGGATTCAGTTCGGCGAAGATCCTCATGTTCGAAAATTAGCGAGACTAGTGCACATCATGGACCAGATGCATCGCTGCACCATGCGTGAGTTGTGGGAGACACGGCGGCATCTCGTCGAAGCTCAGGAACACTTAAGGCTCATGCATGACATGAGGCTCATTCATCCCAATGTGTTGTATGGCGCTAATATGATCTCCCTATATCTTTCTGCGCCACCAGATTATCGTCTTCCCATAGTAGGGGGTCATATTAACGGCATAGGATCACCTTTGCGTCTTCCTAATCTAGGGGACCCCGATGATACTGGATCCCTTGGATGTCATTTACTTGACGAGTTTCCGGTGAACTTTGACCGGAACAATATTTAGGATGTTGGGGTGGTGAGCTCGCTGTCTAGACATCTTTTCAGCGATACGTGTATCTTTTAAATTATTGTAATAGGCTAGTAGTCGTGGAACCTTTTGTATTATTTGGACTTTAATTTCGGGCAGTTACCATTTGCCTACGGGCCAATCTTGATGTAATTGTACTGGCCTTAGCGCCTTTGTACCCCGTTTGGTGTTAAGTTCTTGTGTATTTTTATATATACATCATTATGCATGTTTAATTATGTTATGACTTTTAATTTATCTTCTAATCATCCTTGTCACTACAGGATGACGGGTCCCAACACTCGTTCGAGAGCTTAGCGTGACGAGGGATCTCCACCCCGGGGAACTCGTTCTGCTGCAGTAGCTGAACTCTACGCTCGAGAAGAGAGGGGTGAGCCCTCTCAGCAGCATCATCAGCGGGGTAGTTCATCTGAGGAAGTGCTTCCTCCGCCACCCACTATGGCAGAGGTTTTGGCTTAGATCGAGAGGAATAGGATGGACCAAACAAGGATTCTCGAAGCTATCGCTCGCAACACCTCTCATGCTCCCGCGGCAGCAGGGGGAGGGGGAAATCATAGGCAGCGTGGAGGTCTTGCTGATTTTCAGCGGACCAATCCTCCAACCTTTGCGGGCATAGAAGACCCGATGGGGGCTGAAGATTGGTTAAGGGATATTGAGAAGAAGCTAGCTATTGCTTAGTGCACAGGAGTTGAGAAGGTCCTCTTTGCCAGCTATCAGCTGGAAGGCGCTGCTAGTGCCTGGTGGGATAACTTTTCTGCCATGCAGCTTGATGGAGACATTCCCTCTTGGAACGAGTTTTGAGCAGCCTTCAGGGAGGCCCACATTCTTGAGGAGGTCATGTTGATCAAGCAGCAACAGTTTCTTGTGTTGAAGCAAGGAAAGAAGACTGTCACTGAGTACCTTCAGGAGTTCAATTCTTTGGCCCGCTATGCCCGTGATGACGTCTCCACCGACGCCCGCCGTCAGAACCGGTTTATGGGCGGCTTGACTGAGGAGATGCAGCTAGCTCTGGCTGTGCATGACTTTCGCAACTTCCAGCACTTGGTGAACGAGGCCATTGTAGTGGAGCACAAGAGTGTGGCATTAGAGGAGTCCAAGAAGAGGAAGAGAGCCACTCAGTTTTTAGCTAGCGGCAGCTTTCCTCGACAGCGCACCGTACCACCCCAGGCACCTCGTTCACAGGCCCCAGTGCCACCGAGACTTCCTGTGGCACCTCCACAACCTTCTCCACCAGCGGCGCAGCGGTACAATGGGGGTAAGAACTCCCAAAACAGTAGTACATTCAAGCCTAATGTCACCTTCTTTCATTGTGGTCGCGAGGGCCACTATGCGTCTCAGTGTCTCGCCAAGCAGCGGGGAATGCCACAGATTTATCGAGCTCCTACACCACCAGCTGTGGCAAGACCTTCACCACCTCCGAGGGCAGCATCCACCCCTCCTCAGATTCCTGCACGTGGCCGAGTGAACCACGTCACTGCCGAGGAGGCAAGCGACGCTCTAGACATCGTTTAGGGTACACTTCTCGTTAATTCTTGTCCAGCATCAGTTTTGTTTCATTCAGGAGCATCTCATTCATTCATCAAAGAAGAAAATGCTGCACTTAATCAATTTGAAATACATAAACTTCAGCCACCTTATCGAATCCAGTCTCCGGGATCGGTTTTCCAAACCGATCAAGTCTGCCGGGACGTGAAGGTGGAAATTCACAAGGTTAACTTCTTGGCAAATCTAATTGTGATAAATTCAGTGGGTATTGATGTGATCTTAGGGATGGATTGGCTATCCAAAAATCAGGGAAGGATCGATTGTGCTCAACGGTCTATTTCAGTTACTAGCGAAGACGGCAGTCAGGTCGTTTTTGCACCTTCAGTGGGCAGTTCCCATCTCTATGCCTTGGAAGCTAGTACCTCTCTAGAATTAGAGAAGGTTCCGGTGGTATGTGAATATCCAGATGTATTCCCCGAAGAACTCCCAGGCATGCCTCCGGACCATGAAGTTGAATTCGTTATCGAGCTTGCACCCGATACTGCGCCAATTTCAAAGCGGCCGTATCAGATGCCTTCTAATGAGTTGGTGGAATTGAAAGAACAACTCAAGGAACTTCAAGATAAGGGATTCATTCAACCGAGCTCCTCACCTTGGGGATGCCTAGCTATCTTCGTTAAGAAGAAAGACAAGAGTTTACGGATGTGTGTTGACTACCGTCCGTTAAATGAAGTCACTGTCAAGAACAAGTATCCGCTCCCGCGGATTGATGATCTGTTTGACCAACTTAGTGGAGCTCAAGTGTTCTCCAAGATTGACTTGAGATTGGGTTACCATCAGATCAAGGTCAGAACGGAAGACATTTCGAAGACAGCATTCTCTACTCGTTACGGTCTATACGAGTACACCGTTATGTCTTTTGGTTTGACTAATGCACCAGCTTATTTCATGAACCTCATGAACTCGGTTTTCATGGAGTATTTGGATCAGTTCATCGTTGTATTCATTGATGACATCCTGATTTACTCCAAGTCCGACAAAGAACACGAGCAACATTTGAGACTTGTGTTGGAGAAGCTTCACCAACGTCAACTCTATGCAAAATTCAGCAAATGTGAATTTTGGCTTCATGAAGTGAGCTTTTTGGGTCATGTTCTATCCAAGGGTGGTGTCGCTGTTGATCCAAACAAAGTGCAGGATGTGCTGAACTGGAGGCAACCCAAAAGCGTCACCGACATCCGCAGTTTCCTTGGACTTGCGGGCTACTACCGTAGATTCATCAAGAACTTCTCCAAAATTGCTAGGCTAATGACCCAGCTTCTAAAGAACGAAAAGAAGTTCGAATGGTCCACGGATTGCGAGCATAGTTTTCATATTTTAAAAGGATGTCTGACCAAAGCTCTAGTACTTATCCTGCCCGACATTCACAAGAGCTTTGACATTTACTGCGATGCATCTCGCCATGGGCTCAGTTGTGTGCTTATGCAAGAGGGTCGAGTGGTAGCTTATGCATCGAGGCAATTGAGACCACATGAGTTGAATTATCCCACTCATGATTTGGAACTCGCAGCGATTGTTCATGCTCTAAAGATTTGGCGACATTACCTCATCGCTAATCGTTGCAAGATCTACACCGACCACAAGAGTCTCAAATACATTTTCACCCAAGCCGATCTGAACTTGAGGCAAAGAAGATGTCTTGAGTTAATCAAAGATTATGATATGGGACATCATTATCATCCAAGGAAAGCCAACGTAGTGGCCGATGCATTGAGCAGAAAATCACAATGCAACTGTTTATCGGTAACTCCTTCTTCGGCAGGCTTGTGTGCCGCAATGCAACGTCTGCACCTGGAGATAATTGAAGAAGGTTCTCTTGCTGCCTTTAGTGTGAGTTTTACACTTGAGGACCAGATTAGAGAGGCCTAGAAGACTGACTTGGAAGTAGCACAAATCCGTGAAGCAATGAAGAAAGATAAGGTCAAATGTTTCAAAGAAGATTCACAAGGCACCCTTTAGTTCGGAAACCGGTTGGTGGTGCCATTTGATCGCACTTTGAGAGAACTAATTCTCAAAGAGGCTCATGACTCCAAATTCTCTATTCACCCAGGTAGTACCAAGATCTAAAGAAGCGGCTATGGTGGAGCCGAATGAAGAGACAAATCGCCTAATTTGTTGCCGGGTGTGATATATGCCAAAGAGTCAAGGCTGAGCATTTGAAGCCAGCAGGTACTCTACAACCCCTGCCCATTCCCCAGTGGAAATGGAAAGAAGTTGGCATGGATTTTATCACCGACCTTCCAAGGACTCAAACTAGGTCCGATTCTATTTGGGTAATTGTCGATCGTCTGACGAAGGTTGCCCATTTCATTCCTGTCAAGACGACGTACACCGGGGTCAAGCTTGCAGAATTGTACATCTCCAGAATTGTTTGTCTCCATGGTGTACCAAAAGTGATCGTTTCAGATAGAGGTCCTCAGTTCACATCTCACTTTTGGGAGTGCTTGCACAAAGCGATGGGAACCAATCTATCTTTCAGCTCCGCTTACCACCCGCAAACGGATGGGCAAACTGAAAGGGTGAATCAAATTTTAGAAGTCCTTCTCCGAGCTTGTGTGCTGTCTTATAACAAGAATTGGGAGAAGTGCTTACCATTTGCGGAGTTCTCCTACAACAATAGCTTCCAATCAAGCATTCAAATGTCACCGTTCGAGGCATTGTATGGAAGAGCTTGTAGGACACCTTTGAACTAGTCCGAAGCCGGGGAGAGGCCATTTTATGGTCCAACCTTGGTGGAGGATATGCAATCGTCGCTGCATACCATGCCTGTGCTCGCAAGCACAAGGACCAATTGCCCAATACTCCGCAAGTAAAGGGGATCTCAAGCCCACACTCCACAAGTGTGGGGAACTCAAGCCCGTTATATACATGATGGGGATCTCAACAAATGCTTGGTCACCACGTGACCAAGTCTTCATTTTGTCAACATGATGCATATGCTCAAATCATGAATCATCATAATCATACCTCCTCAGCAACACCACTTATGAATTTAACTCATTCATACTTCTATCATTCATATCATAAGCATTTACCATCTTTAATCAACATATCACACTATCAACCAAGCATAGCAAATATGTATCAAAACACTAGCACTCACTGTCAAACAATTCATAATTACTCCATCAAACAGAGTACTTGCCTTAACCGTGCGGGGACGAAAGACGCGAAGCGGGCGCTGCCCCTGGAACCAATCCCTCATCTGAATATAAATATAAAGCATGCTAAGACAACCATACTGAACCAAAACTTATCCAAAAGCACAACCGCACTCGCTACACTCTCAAGCACATCCCCAAATCCAACTCCTAAAGTTCGATCTATCCCCTCTATGGACAGCCATAATATAAAATTCATATCTTTTTGTACAGGAGTCCAAATGTGGTGTTCTGGGACGTCATTGAAAGGTTGTCAAATTCCCCAACTAAACCTAGTTGGTGGGTCTTCCTAATTCAGCCATCTAATATCCCTTTTATGCTGATTAACAAAACATCGATTTCACGTCAGGTTCTCTGGACAGTACACTAAAACTATCATAACTTTCAACTCATTTGTCCAAATTTCACGTTCTTGGGCTTACCTGAAATCTATGATAATTATCTACAAATTTCTTTATACTGAGCTTCTCATCGGTCAAGTCAGATTACTAAAACCTGTCAGAGTACTGACGATTCGCAGAACAGTCTCACCAATTAATTCATAACTTCTGCTACAGAGGTACAAATATTGCGATCCAGTACTTCATCGAAATCTAACGATGTCCTCCAAAATACTCTAGGAGACGTCCAGAGCTGATTCTGCATGAATATATAACAAAACGTCGATCTAACATGAACTATTCTGAACAGGCCTAATTACCGATACTGCTACAACAATAAAAGATGCATCTAATCGGGGGAAAACCGGGGTTACCCTTGACGAACCGATTGCTGGACACGAAGAGCACCCACCAGAGATCTCTCCCCATGAAGATGGTCTTCTCCTCTTCTTCCCTCTCTTCCTCTTCCTCTCTTCCTTCCCCTCCTTCTTCTTCCCAATGGTCGGTAGCAGGGAGGACGACGCCGAGGAGAGGAGGAGCAGTAGGAGACGGAGGTACTGTAGCGTGGCTACTATAGCATGCGTACTGTAGCATGGTGGCTACTGTAGCACATGTGGCTAGGGTTTAGTCCTACCCCCTCCCTTGCCTTCTAATGGGCTGCTAGCCCACTTATGGGCCTTGGGCCACTATAGCCGACTCCTCTCCTCTCGAATATGAATTGGCGGCCCAATCCACTCCTAAAATTTTGAATTTTCTATCTTATTTCTCTTAATTCTCTCTCAATTTAGTTGTTCTCTCTCGAATATTCTTTCGAATACTTTTGGGGTATTACATTCTACCCCCCTTAAACGGAATTCGACCCCAAATTCTACTCACCCTTAACGCTAAAGAATAACCACAGCTAAGAACTTACTAATATTACCACGTACCTGCTGTGAACGATCCAGATAATTCTCGCGCATGCGAGACCCCAATTCCCAAGTCGCTTCCCTCTTGGACTTATGGGATCACATCACCTTGACGGATACCAACGTCTTTCACGTCTCGACCTTCACAGGTACACTCAACGCACGTGACTCAAAGGTAAGGTCTTACTCGTTGGCTAACAGCTCTAACAAAATCTCAACCTTCGGACCTCTCATGTGCTCCCTAAGCATGGGAATATACAAGACATTGCGTACTCTGCGCAAGTACTCTAGACGGTCCTAGCATTACGCCAATCTACAAATTCCTATGACTAAGGAACCTATCCAGCACACCTTTGGTTAAACTTCTTTTTGGTACCGAGGTACACCGTCTGCACAAAACACACGGAACTCTTGTTCCAAATCTCAGCCGTTCACTTTACCTATGCAAGCAGCATCTCCTTTAACAAGGGACGCACAAAGAACTCGCCTACTCACTCATTTAATCGAGGAACTCAACTGAAAAACAAAGGAGCCATAATGCATCCAACTCAAAGCCATCTTTCCTTAGAAGAGCCCAATCCAGAATCAATGGATTTAACATGAAAACTTTTCCACTTTTCAAGTAGGCAGTTTAGAGATAAATGCCACATAGCCAAAAGCGAAATCACTCGAATAACCAAATTAACCTTTTTTTTTCTCAACTGGATGGGTCCACATATACTGACAAGAACCAACTCAATTAGTAACTAACATCTGGCATAAACACATGGTTCAAATAAGAACTAAGAGAATATCTCACCATCCAAGTTCACACCCTTTTCCACAATCTTTCTTTTAGGAACTTAACTTTCCCTTAAACCATAGGATCCCAAATCATCGCATAATACATTAACTCAATTACCTTAAATTGGCGACCTCAAAGCTATGTTCAATCAAGAACAAAATCCACTCTTATGCAGGGAGACTCTTCCAACCCATGATATCACACTCTAGCCAATTTCTCTACCGAATGAATTACTTTGACAGAATAATTCCCAACGCAACTCAATATAGAATTCACCCACCATCACATCCCTCAATCCATTAAGGATAACCAATTTGACATCCATATCACACACTCTCATTTACTACACCGAAAGGATACTATCAATGATCATCCCACTACTTGGAATCCACTCTTATTCTACTGCTTTTACACATAACCATTGGCAACCAAGATTCTAGCATAAAAATGCAAAGCCCAAATTCAACCCCCAAGACTCCTACAACCAACTTTTCGTATAAAAGACCGAGAAAACTTCAATTCACTCACTATAATTCCCACACTCTAAACATACTCAAACATTATCTTTCACATGTAAAATATTTTTCTCGACCAAATTATCTTTTAGAAGAATTCTATCTCCCAGAAGGTTATTCACTAAAACCAGGACATATACCTGCCGACATCTCAACCTTACCTACTATTCCATCAATTGACATTACGATTAAATTACTTCGCTAATCCTACATCTCATTAAACTACACCGTCATAGATCACATACCCAACCATACAAAATTACCCAATCGCGATACTCTAACACATTGATCAAGCTTCCATACTTTCGATAATCCCAACATTCCAACATGATTGAAGGTTCTTGGATTATAATTCGCTATGGGTTCCACTAGTTGTAGCACTAATCTGTTTTATTTCAACGACAATCATTCCATTTAAATCCAATTCCTTCCAAGAGTTGTAGGACAAAACCAAATCATTTTCTACTGATCTTCTAATAGCTTGGCCCCCATAATTCTCACTACGGTCATTTAGTTGACCACCACCAACCAATCATCACATTACACCCTATAAGACCTTGCAACTCAAGTCGGATAATCTTTTCTCAATAGTAAAAAGCAAACAAATACAAGTTTTAACACACGAGGAAACACTACTCCTCACAGTGAGCACGAGACCAAGAGAAATAGTCAAATAGCATTGATCTTGAAACACAAAAGACGAGACTGTAATTGAGGGCATAAGTTCACAAGAGTGGAGTTTCATACATCAATAAATCATAATAAAACACTGCTTTTGAAACTCAAGAAATGCTTAAGCGGCAACGATAGAAAAGTTGCAGGTTACAATCTTGAACTCCAACCTTAAATACTTATGGTACACCTTTGTTTTTTCTTCTTCACTTTAACAGAATAAACAATTTCCTTTGTTTACATCACCACTTGCCAACAAAAGAAGAAGTACTTCTAAAATAATTCACATTAATCACTTAAGAACCCATCAGAACAATTTCACGCCTCGCCTTTCTCATCAATTTCAGCCACCACATTAAGCATGAACTACCAAAAGCTCACAAATGCAAAACTCTAAACTTTCTATTTAACCGATATTACGGGAGGCGGTCAAATTACCTTCTTTATAAAAGAATCATCACCATTCCCATAAGTCACAACCCTTTACGGTCAATCTTATTAACATCAAGAATAAGAAACTATTAACAAGAATCTTTATCATTAACTCTTTTAACAAGGGCATGTAGCCACAAGTTACATTCCTCATGAGACACACATAAATAAATCATATTTCTTTTTCAACCCTTCACCTATTAGCAATGCTCACACTCATTTTGTACACAACTTCCAATCCAGCGGTTATCGTAGACATTTAACAAATTATACAGTCATAGGAGAATTTATGATCCTTTCTCTATCTGCATTCCTACTAGCGAATATGAGACCATCAAGCAACCAATTAAAGGCAATTTTCTAGATTATTATCCACTAGGACAACAGTCAAATACATCTTTATCTCTCCCTTCCTACACAATTAGAGTTATCCATTGTGATCAAGTAATCCAACTGGTTTAACAACCTAAACAATTTTAATGATCAACCTTCTCATCAAAGATACTGTTATCCTACCACTCCACCATCAAGTAAACAAAGATGGTCAACTACATCCCATCAGTTCATCCCTTAGCGATGCTCAACACCATACCTTAATACATTATAATTGCACCTAGCAATTACATAAGATCAGTACTTATCCATGAAAGATAATTTCCAAGATGAATTTCCACTATGACACTAATCTAACACCTTTTAGACTTATCCATCCCAAAGGATTAGATTAATCCGTTGTGTCCAACAAATCTCAATCTACCAGAGAAGCTTACTAAATTTACCACCCATAGTGATCAAACCAGTCTCATCAGTGTTTCATACTTCTTAATAACTCTTTTGACCCCAATTAGGTATGGACATACTTTTTGTCACTACCCAATATGTATTTATCCTAAGACAACATCACATTAATCAACTCCAATTCCAAAAATCTGGCCTCAGAGCAGTCATGCACCACGCTGCAGATCCGACTTGAGAACTCAAGCCTTATCAAAGAACTTCTATGTTTAAAACCTCTCGCTTAACATATTAGGATCTCACAAAAAGGATTTTAACCCCCTTCAGGAAAAAAGAGGCATTGACTTCAAAATTCGAAATAATCCAAATGAAATACATAAAGCCCAAGCTTTCACAAGATAAAGAACTTGCAACAGAAAACTTTTAGCATCCCGAATACCAAGCGAATAAATGAATCAGATGTTCCAATAAGAAGGGCAGAACTCCCAAGACACAAATAGAGACCAAGTGAAATCTCAACAAATTTCATCATCTGCATCTATACCCAGAATTGGTCCAAATCAAACTCAAGAAGAGAAAAACTTTTCTAAAGGTATTCACCCACAGTACCTGTAGCTATGGTACTCGAGGCAATCACTTCGCTAATCTCTTACTACAAATTGTGGTGTAACCTGGTAAAGCCCAGGGCCACAACCACGACCTCCACCTCTCAACAATAACTATAGTTATATAGCTATCATAATAATCAAGCCATAAGCATTCGTAATCAATTCATAACAGCAATGATCAATGCGACATAACGAAAACGTAAATGCAATGCTTGATCCATTCCCATCCTACTGTGCACTAGTGTGTCAAATTTTTAAGTTCGTTAACCATTACAAAATTTTAGCAAATTAATTTACCTAAGTTGTTAATCCATTCACCACGGACCTACAGCCCGCTTTGATACCAACTGTAACACCCCAGCCCAACATGCGCCTAAAATGCTACTAAAGAAACATTAAACAAATCTAAACTAGGACAATTTGTTAAATTTCGACAGAACCTCATTTGTATAGATAACTATACGGAGGTTCCGACAGATAAAAGAATATCATAACTAAATTTTCCAACATCCAATATTATCACTAAGCATTAGAAATAGGCTAATCAGCTAGAACATATTCAAGGATATCCAACATACGTTACTCATTATTATAAATAACCCGACGCATGAGGCATAACCATAATCAATACTTAAGCAGTTTGTTTATTTATTAAAAGGCATTCCAAAATTTAATCAAGTTTTAAGGGTGCGTGGTAGTGTGTGAATCCAACTCAAGTCTACTCCCTCCCATGCATGCCGATCTCGTAACAGGTACCTAAAAACACAACAAAAGCAAGAGTGAGCCCAAAGACTCAGCAAGTACCAAAAAGAATCATTAACCTCACAATTACAACAACAACATTCAAATCCAAAGGTTTACTCGAAAACATAGCTCATGATGTATGAATGCAAATATGCAATGCATCTTTTCTCTTCCACTCTTTTTCGTATTTTACTGGTAATGCGAGATATGCGATCGTCGCCGCATACCATGCCTGTGCTCGCAATCACAGGGACCCATTGCCCAATACTCCGCAAGTAAAGGGGACCTCAAGTCCACACTCCACAAGTGTGGGGACCTCAAGCCCGTTATATACATGATGGAGATATCAACAAATGGTTGGTCACCACGTGACTAAGTCTTCATTTTGTCAACATGATGCATATACTCAAATCATGAATCATCATAATCATACCTCCTCAGCAACATCACTTATGAATTTAACTCAATCATACTTCTATCATTCATATCATAAGCATTTACCATCTTTAATCAACATATCACACTATCAACCAAGTATAGAAAATATGTATCAAAACACTAGCACTCACTGTCAAACAATTCATAATTACTCTATCAAGCAGAGTACTTGCCTTAACCGTGTGGGGACAAAAGACGCGAAGAGGGCGCTACCCCTGGAACCAATCCCTCACCTGAATACAAATATAAAGTATGCTAAGACAACCATACTGAACCAAAACTTATCCAAAAGTACAACCGCACTCGCTACACTCTCAAGCGCATCCCCAATTCCAACTCCTAAAGTTCGATCTATCCTCTCTGTGGACGGCTATAATCTAAAACTCATATCTTTTTGTACAGGAGTCCAAATGTGGTTTTATTGGACTTCATTGAAAGGTTATCAAATTTCCCAACTAAACCTAGTTGGTGGGCCTTCCTGATTCGACCATCTAATATCCCTTTTATGCTGATTAACAAAACATCGATTTCATGTCACGTTCTTTGGATAGTACACTAAAACTATCATAACTTTCAGCTCATTTGTCCAAATTTCGCGTTCTTGGGCTTCCCTGAAAGCTACGATAATTATCTACAACTTTCGTTATACTGAGCGTCTCTAATTTTCCATTAAATTGATCGGTCAAGTCAGATTACTAAAACCTATCAGAGTACTGACAGATTCGCAGAACAGTCTCACCAATTAATTCATAACTTCTGCTACAAAGGTCCAAATATTGCAATCTAGTACTTCATCGAAATCTAACGACGTCCTCTACAATACTCTAGGAGACATCCAGAGCTGATTCTGCACGCTTATATAACAAAACATCGATCTAATATGAACTATCCTGAATAGGCCTAATTACCGATACTGCTACAACAATAAAAGATGCATCTAATCAGGGGAAAACCGTGGTTACCCTTGACGAACCGATTGCTGGGCACGAAGAGCACCCACCAGCGATCTCTCCCCACGAAGATGGTCTTCTCCTCTTCTTCTACCTCTTCCTCTCTTCCTTCCCCTCCTTCTTCTTCCCAATGGTCGGCAGCAGGGAGGATGACGCCGAGGAGAGGAGGAGCAGAAGGAGGTGGAGGTACTGTACCGTGGCTACTGTAGCACGCATACTGTAGCATGGTGTCTACTGTAGCACAGGTGGCTAGGTTTTAGTCCTACTCCCTCCCTTGCCTTCTAATGGCTGCTAGCCCACTTATGGGCCTTGGGCCACTATGGCCGACTCCTCTCCTCTCGAATATGAATTGGCGGCCCATTCCACTCCTAAAATTCTGAATTGTTTTTCTTATTTCTCTTAATTCTCTCTCAATTTAGTTGTTCTCTCTCAAATATTCTTTCCTATACTTTTGGGGTATTACAATGTCTTGGGGCACAAAGACAAGCTCGAGGCCGACGATGAAGCGGACCTTCGGGTTGCCAGCGTCGGCCAGGTGGTTGACGATAGTGAGGTAGCGCTCGTTGTCCTGCCACTTTATCGCCTCCCCCCGCTCCAACGCCACACGCCTCCCCACGGTGCGCTTCTTAGACGGTTTGTACATGGCTTTGCAACTAAACTTCAAGACGACAGAATCTTAATACAAGAATTAATTACTCCAAAGAGAAAATTAAAAGACCAAATTAAGGTCGTTCTTGCTTATAGTCAAATTCATAGTCATAACTGGATATTGGACACAAAACGGAATCATCACGTATATGACTCGTAGGCTATAGAGGTCAGCCATAGGTTGAGAAGAGCTTGCGGCCACGAGGCCGACGATGTGGATGACGACGTCGTCAGGAAGGATGGCGATCGCCGACCTCCTTGCCGTCTTGGTCCTAGCAGTCGTGCTCCGCGTGCTCACCATAGCGTACGTATTCAATACCATACGTGCTCACCATGGTGCGCGATGATTATTCTTATAAAAGTTGAAGAGACGCATCGTACGTAACGTCGACGTGCGAGACTAAAAGACGCATCGCCCGTCGGTGTAGGAGACGAAGAGACGCATCGTGTGGGAGCTGAAACATTAAATTATTACAGACGGTTAGTGTTAAGAACCGTCTGGGAAGTATCACATACGGCTGTTTGTTGAAAACCGTCTGTGATAGTTCTAAATATTATAGATGGTTATTTTTATAAACCGTCTATGATACTTCACAAACGGTTTTCCTCATAAACTGTGTGTGATATTACCTTTTTACATACGGTTTTTAGCGTAGCCTGTAACACAGACGGTCTCTAAACCCAAACTATCTGTGATTGCATGTAATACAAACAGTTTTAATCAACCATCTGTGATGAAGCGTTCAGTATTAGTCTTTTTGTAGTAGTGTAGACTGTGGGCAACCCACTATTGCATCGGTTGCTGTCCTTGCCCTCGGGTGGCTGCTGCCTACGGAAGCCTATCTCTCCGCTCCGCTCATAGTATAGATCTCCCTACTTTACGATATGTCTGTGCAAACAATTTTCACTAAGCTTAGGAAGATGCAAGTGATAACTCTTATCAGTGGGGATGTGACTAGATGTACCCTAGAACTAGTTTTTGCGGCTTGTTCTACATTACCGTGTTAAGCATACGACATAGTAATAACATGCCAAAGAGGCGAGAAAATAATGTGCTAATATTTAACACCCCTTGGGTTTTTTTGGATCCTTTTCACCCCTTGGGTTAATTACTTGGTTTGCATAACCAAGTGTTCTTCTCGCCGGTTAAGCACCTTGCAACAGATGCAGATAAGCACATTAGTTATGTTTGGCGCGGACAAAACCTCCCATATAAGCAACCAATACAAGGGGCTAATCTGAAAAAGATTCCGTGCCAGAAGCGCTATGTACATACATTTACTTCTCCCTCTTAGCTAGCTACCTTGCCGCTTGGTATGAATAAGATTTGGGCACATAGAGCAAACAAATTACAAAAAGTGCATACATACCAATTAAGTTCTTGCCACTTAGGAACCTTGCCACATGGCATAAATATCATTTTGGTTATTTATATCTTTATATCACATTAAGTTATTGCCTTTTAGCTAGCTAACCATCTACGTGGCAAGAATGAAAGATTTGCATAGCTAGAAGCAATGAACACACGGAACAATAGCTTTCTGCAAAATTATACAAAAAAAGAATGTCATCGACTCATCATTAACCTTACATGGCAAGAATTTTACTTTTGTGAAGGGTGGGTAAATACGTTTGTTGGTGCTAAGACAAATTGTTCTTTATTGTATAGTGTACAAACACATACATGTGTTCTTGTGCAACTTCAGTCTGTTTGCATCGACCCCCTGTCTGATGTTAGGACTTAGCAGTATATCAGTACATTAGTTTTAGTTATATAGCATGGTAGAAATTAATTGAACATGGGTGTTTGCTACCCAGGTCACTCCCAGTGTATAGCTAACGAGTACACCAAACGTGGAAAAGTACAGATAGCTGTAGAAAACAACAAACCTCCAAAACAACGACATTGCCGAGTCATTGAGTTAGGGTTAGGTTTTGGGTACACCAATACCTCTGACCATAACTCTAGGAGGAAGGCGGGACCAGCGGTGAATGGTGGGGTGGCAAGGGGACGGCCAGCCATGGGTTTGCTGGCAGGTGGTGCCCGGTTTGGTGACAGCCGTCGACAAGAAACGTTAGAGTGGCAAGGCGGCAATGGCGCCACTGCCAACACGTGGTGGAGAAGGCGAGGGCAGCCGTGGCGGCGCTGACCACAGTGAGTATATGCGAAGAAGAGAAAAAAGACACATTGTAGGACAGTTGTGGTCTATGTTGCTGTCAGGAGTTCCGAGTTGCATTTACTTCGGACAGTTGTAGGGTTTGAAGGATCAAGCAGATAGCAACAATTTTGGGGGTCCAACTCTATGGGATTGAGTGCCGTTTGGAGCAACCGTGGACGGGACAATCGTGGTGGAGGCAGACGAGATCCTACATCCTAGGCGATTCGAATTTGTCGTGGTTTGGTTGTCGTCTTGCACCTCATGCGGTGTTGACCTTTGACCACTCGATATGCTGCAGCATCACCCACAAGGTGTGCTGTAGCGTGCCCTCCTCAAAGGTGCTGGTGTGGTACTGAGGCTCCCAGTAGGTATACATCTACAAGTCTAAGAATAAGAAAAGTTAGTGATCATATAATAAGAGATATAGATAAGAAATAACATTTAGACAAGAAAAGAATTTCAGCACAAGTTTTTAACCATTCTCTATTTTATTTACTAATTCCTATGGCTCAAAATCAGGTAATACGACCCCTTGGTCTTTTTATATAATTAGACATTTATAATATCACTCAATTTAACTCCAAATGAAGGTAAGGGAGGTTTAAAGGATACTACATCACATAAATTTCAGCAAGAACTATGTTATGAAATTTTTATAAAAGAGACATCTAGAGTTTTATCCTTATTAGTCCAAAGAGGAACTTTCAAAAGAGCTTTGGTGGGATGTTTTAAGAACTTTTTGAAATTCTTTTCGCTCTGTTTTTAAGGTCTTAAGAGTGATTAAAAATATTTATTTTTAGAGAGCATCCCATCTCTCAAAACTAGAGTAACTTTGAATAAGACGAGAACAAATTACTAAAAGAAGAACTCTAGATAAGAGGAGAATGCTAAGAGGCATGAGATTAGCAAAAAAATTCTTAAATTTTCAGAACCATTCCTATGATTAAATTAGGTTACATTTTTAACTCTAAGTCCTAATCTAATGGCAATTCTATCTAGAGCTTGTCCTACAGTCAATATGGCTCTAATAACAAGCGCTATCAGACCCCTAAGAGTAGAATACCCGAAGACCCTATATGTGTACCGTACTAGTCCTATGATCAGTGTCTAATAAGCACATTCATAACATTTGGCATTTACATCCATACATTCTCATATACAAAGTAAAACAAAATGGTACTTAACATAAGCTATTACAAGTTATTTCATCAAACACCCGATCGGCCAATTAAAAGCAGTCATCAATAAATTAAAAGTACCAGCGGAAGAAGATAACAAAAGTAGATAAACTCCAGCGGTATACCCATCTAACCCTCGGTAACCCACAAGGAACAAGGCCTAAGTAGACCCATCGCGGAAGAACGCGTCGCCTGGCATTGGCTCATCTTCGAATGCTAAACAACAATATTATATACTATAGTCTGAACAACAAGATTAATAACAGACTATACGTATACAGAAGATATAGTATAACCACTGAACCAAGCAGTGCAAAGTTCTAGATATGTACATCAATTTATTGATTATTTATAGGCATCCTACTACGTGGCATGAATAAAAGATTTGCACGAATGAGACCATAGGTTCAAAACATAGGACAGTACATGCAATTCGGAAACTTTTGATTAATATTGTATATATATTGTTTTTTTTTGTTTCTACTGAACACCCTAGGCAACTTTTAGCTTGACATGAGCAATGAATTGCACTAGAAATTTGCACATGTTTTGGTGGTGTAGTTTTATCAATGATTATGAGGCAACCTGCAAATGGCACGAATAAAACATGCTCACAAGGATGATTTGCACCACCAAAAATATTTAGAAATCCACACACATCACCCATCTCCAAATTTAAAGTGAGGATCACTACTACAAAACATGCAATAGTAGACACCTCATCACAGACGGTTAAAATGGAACCGTCTGTGTTGGGTCTGTCGGGCCTATCACAGACGGTTTGTAATACAAACCGCTCAGTGATACTCGATATCATAGACGGTTCTATTAAAGAACCGTCTCGATAATATCATAGACGGTTCTATTAAAAACCGTCGCGATAATCTGCGATATCCTGCACGGTTTTTAATAGAACCGTCTATGATACTATCGAGACGGTTCTTTAATACAACCGTCTATGATATGCAGATTATCACGACGGTTTTTAATAGAACCGTCGTGATACTATCCTGCACGGTTTGTATCACGAACCGCTCGTGATATATACCTCATCACGCAGCGGTTGGTGATACGAAACGCTCGTGATATGTGATTCACAACGCGAGAGTTTGAAAATTTTGAATACGTGCGCGGGAATTTTGAATGCGTGAGCGGGAGTAGCAGAAGTCCTTATATATTAATGAGTCCCCCAAATCTAGCGTGACCTCTAGGCTCCGCGCGCGCCTCGTCCCTCCCGTTCGTCCCGTGCTTGATGCTCCCTCCACGGGCCTCCTCCTCCGACGGCCGGCCGGCGTCTCCCCCACCAGTGCCGCCCCATCCAGCGGCGGCCCTCCCTCGGTGCCGCTGTCCTCCTCCCCGCCGGCTTCTCCTAGATCGAGGTATACATGTGTGCTTGGATACAGTTTTGTGATTGAATGTGTGCTTGAATATAGTTTTGTGATTGAATGGACGAGAAACAATGTGGCTTGATGATTTGACAAATGCTTCAGTTTGCAGCGGCGGAGGCAGCGAAGCCCAAGATGGCGATGCGGCCGTGAGGAAGGAGGGCAGGGATGAGGATAAGGATGTGCCTTTCGAGGAGCTCGCGACGAGGACAAGATCATGACCTTCTTGAAGTCTCATGGCGAGTGGAGCCGAGGAGGTGGGCGAGGTGCTGGAGGCGAGAGGCGGGCGACCAAGGGAATACATTTAGTATTTTTTGCGATTGAAAAACTATCACAAATGGTTTTAACAAGAACCGTCAGTGATAGCAATATCACGAGCGGTTCTTGTTCAAAAATGTCAGGATAGTAATTATCACTGAGCGGTTCGGAAGTAGAACGTCTGTGATAACTACTATCACGACGATTCTACTTTCGAACCGCTCGTGATATTCGTATCACGAGCGGTTTTTGAACCGTCTGTGATAATGTCTCATTATCGCAGACGAACTTTTTCGAGACGGTTCGAAACCGTGCGTGATGACGGTTCGAACATACTGTGATGACGTTTTCTGTAGTAGTGGATGTTTGGTTGAAATTGGAAAATAATAAAGTGATACAAGCCAATATTTGTCCAAACGATCCACAATGTATGGATGTGCTATGCTTAAACATTTGCATTGCTTGAAACAAGACATACAGAACATTGCAACATCGGTTTACCAGGCATATATTAATGCTTAACATAGGTATGTAGATCAAGAAAAAAAAAAGGGACTGCTGCCACATAAAAAATGCAATAATAGTGGCCCTTCCTGTAATATTTCAAAATAGATGTGCCAATATGAAAAATGTTAGCTAGATAGCCCGGTGTACATACATGGAGTAAAGAACATTTGAAAGCACATTGCATGAATTACATAAGCAACCATAAGAATGTAATACCCTAAAATATATTCGAAAGGATGTAACCGGGAGAGAATGAAATACTCTGAAAGCGAGAGAAGTAATTAATCGGGATAGAATAATTTAATCGGTAGAGATTAATTTAATCGGGGGGAAGATTTCTTTAGAAAAGCATCAAAGCAAGAAAAGAGAGGGGGTTTTCCGCATTTAGATGGCAACCTGGGCTTGGGCCTAGGCCCATGTAGGGCTGGCCGGCCATAGGGGGGGAGGCGCCACCCCCGCCCCCAAACCCTAGCCGCCCCCCCACCTTTCCTCCCCCTCCACCCCCTTGGCCGCCACTTCCCTTTCCCCCTTGCGCCTCCTCCCTGTCCAGCACCTCCCCCACGCCTCCTTCCCCCCTGGTTGCTCCCCCCTTGCGCCCCTCAATCTCTCCTCCAAGATCCCCTCCATTGTTGCCGGCCAACAGAAGAAGAAAGGGCACCTTTGCAGCCGGCCAAAGAAGAAGAAGGGAGGGAAGAAAGAAGGGAGAAGAGAAGGGAGAAGAGGAAAAGGTGGGATCGCCACCCGGGGTTCGCAATCTGCAGCGGCTTCAAGGGTAACGACAGGTTCCTCGTGTTGTATGATAGTCATTAGAAGCATTTGCCATTAGAACGATTGCATCGGTTATATTCTGTTCTCTGTTCAATTTTGACCAGTATCTTGCGCGGCCGATTTCATGTGGTTAGAGGCAGAATTAGGAGTTTGGATCTCCTAGAGAATTGTAGGTTATGTTCTTAGCTTTCGTTGGCCGCCAAGATCGCCCAAATCCGATTAACGGTCTGGGAGATATGATTTTCTAGTGTTGCTGTCCTGTGGTTCTGTCAGTTTCTGGCAGTCTGTAGTAATTGGGTTATATCTGCTATTTAAAAGGAGAATCAGAGGATCTCAGAATAACGAAAAATGTGGGTAATTTCTGTACCTTTTCATAGAGTTGAAGAACATGAGATTTGGACTTTCGTAGCAAAAGTTATGGTGGTTTTAGCGTACTGTCCAGAGAACCCGACGAGAATTCTGTCGTCTGATGTTTGGTTTGATAGGGGAAATTAGGGGCAGAATCAAGAGGGCTCCTCAACTAGGTTTATTTAGGTAATCCAATTACCTTTTCAGAAAGTCTAAGAGCATCTTAATTGGACTCCCGAGCAGGAAGTTATGTATTTTAGAATTTGGCTGTTTCAGTAAGCACCAAAACGATCGCTAGAAATTGGGGGTTTTGTTAACACTTGAGAGTTAGCGAGTTTTGTTGTGTTATTATTTAAGCGTTTGGTCCAGCATGTTGGTCTTAGATTGGGGTACCTTTGTGTTCAGGTGGGAGCGCGGTTCCAGGGGCAGCACCCTCTTCGCGTCCACCGTTCTCGCACGGTTGAGGCAAGTATTCGGGCTATTATATGTGTATGCTTGTTTGAAGTGTTTGTGATGTATCGTGATAGTATAGCCATGCTTGCCTGTTATGAGATGAGTACTGTTTACCTTGATGACATGCTAGTATGGTTAAATGGATCTACTGTATCTTGTTATTGATTACATGTCAATGAGAATTTGAGGTATTCTTGCTTATGAATATGTTATCATGGTGCATATGCATGTTGTGGGCATACAGTGCCTTGGTCACGTGGTGACCAAGCACATCTGATTGAGTCCCGTCATGAAGATGACGGGGTTGAGGTCCCCACATTCGTGGAATGTGGGCTATGAAATAAAGAGGTCCCCATCATTAAGTGATGGGCAAAGGTCCCTATACATGTGTTGTATAGGCTCTTGGTCCCCGTGCTGAGGAGCACGAGCAAGGGTATACAATGACGGTTGTATACCCCGCATTACCGGTAAAATGCGAAAGAGATAAAGTTCAAAGAAGTATTGCATTGGTTGCACATCATGAGATAAATGGCTATGTTTAGTATAATGCTATTGTGGATTATCGATGCTATGTTTGAGTTCATGTTTATAGCCTTGTTGATACTACTTTGAGTCTTTGGGCTCACTCTTGCCTTAATGTGTTTTAGGTACCGATGGCGAGAACGACATGCATGGGAGGGTAGAAGTTGATGCACTCACTACCTCACACCCTTAAGGCGTTTGCCACTTAGCTTCAATTTATAAACAAATAGACTGTTCGATTATCACCTATAGATGGTTTGGTTTGAGATTCAGATTATTTGTAATAATGAGATCGCCAGTTTTGGTTCATTCATTGGTTATCATGCATGATTGAGTAAGTTTGATTATGAAAATTTGTTATATGCCATGATTTAATGTTGAACTCTCGATATAGCTAATTAAACAAAGGAGGCTCTGCCGAAAATTTGTAGGTTGTGCTAGAATAGTTTAGTTCCAGTAGCATTCCAGGCTCATTGAGAGTTGGGGTGTTACAAAGAATCCCTTAGGTCATGTGCATTGGGTTTACATCAGCTGTCTATAGTCTCTGCCACTGAGGATTTAAGTTGATGTGGATGAAAGAGAATAAAGATAGAGAAATGTGTTGTCTACAATCTTGTAGCTGACTGTATCACCAGAACTAAAGAGGAAATGTGTTAGATCCATGAAAGCATTAAAAGATTATGTCATCTATAAAGACAAGTGAAAAGACAACTCATTGTATGAGCTGTCTATAGTGCTGTATATATGTGATATAGAGGGTTGCTATAGACAGTAGCTGTCTGTACCATTGTGCATGCCTTTAAAACTTTTGTGCAAAACTAGCTGGCATTGAGGTTTTATCTTGCAGCAAAAACGGACAAGCAAGAATAAGTGCCAGGAAGTTATTTTTGGGGTTATTAATTAGTACCATACACGAGACTTGTGTAATTTCAAATAAGTTTTTGAACTTGCTGCATGCAATTGGCATTGACAACAAGCAATTCAAGGGGAAACTCCCACAGGAAATCAATTAAAAGTGATGCAGATTTGCATATTTATTAATCTCCTCATTTACACCTCACCACGTGGCAACAAATATCGGATCATGTGGCATGAACGACTTGATTGTGTGTTTTCACGGCACATTGTAAGGTGCCAAGGGGCAAGAAAAATATTGTGCTTATCTCCACACCTTTAGTTTTTCCTTTACATGAATTTGTACTATTCATGACACGTGTCATGGTGCTTAAAAAGGAAGAAACAAGTATGCATATCTGATTTCCCTAGTATCGCCAGTTGTAAATGTCAATTGCATGCAACAGTTCCAAAACTTCTTTTTAAAAAAGTATACAACTCATGCATATGGTGCTAACAGCCCCAAAATGGTTTTGCATGGAAGCTATTGTGGATTCTTGAGGGTGCTTATGTGATTCATGCGAGGTACTTTCAAAAGTTGTTCACACAAGGATATAAGTCGTCAGGCAATCTAGTCCTTTTCACATTAGAAGATCGATGTTAAATATTAAAGTAAGGATAAAAAAATTGTTGGTAATGAATGGACTCGTTACTATTTCGCATCAAAAAAATCATTCATACCAAGGATATGTGCCATTCAACTTACATACATTGTGTATTTTGTCCATCACAAATATTGTTTATATTTTCACAATGGAGTTTATTTTTCTTGTTTCAGTACGTGCGTTGTGGACGTACTTTGCTTACATTTCAGTAGAAAATAAAAGGATGCTCAGAAAATACCAACTATAAACTATTGTAAAAATAACCATCTCGAACCCAAAGTTTGACTGGAATAACTCACTGTTATCAACTCATTCTCAACCGTCAATGAACAACCCTACTTGCACTGTGATCGATGAACCACACCATGCTTGTCCCTGCCTAATACCTGCAATTAATGAACCATTTAGAAATTTGCATTTGTATTCAAATTTTGTAGCGACATTACTATTGGTAGATTATCAATACATTCAACATATCACCTGGCCAACTCATTGTGAAAGTCTGAAGGAAAAGTAGACGATCACCTTAATGCAATATGTATATCCTTCATACATGAAAAAACCCAGATATATTTATGAAGCCAAATCAAATATTTTGTATAAATGAATTCCATAATATACAATATTTTGTATGAAACATGCACATTAGTTCAGCCATCTTTGGAATTTCAATTAAAAGTTACTCGTGCTGCATCTGAGAGGAATAGATAGAATATAAGTTAAGTAAATTTTGCAGAACATGGACTTAAAAACTAGAAGAATAAGTAGTTATTACCTACTAAAACAAGCAGAACATCAACAACATAATGAATAATTAAAATCTTTAATGCGGCTTTAGAAAGCCAAGAATTGCCTTTGAGCATTACTGTCTGAAAAAACTTAGAACTATGTAGTAATAAACAAATTAGAAATTCAAACATAAAAATATGTCATCTTCAGGTATTCTAGGTCAAAAGGAAGCAATCTCATTTCTAGGTACAACCCAAATCTTAATAACTACTAATAAGTCTATTTGACCTCTTTCAACTCTTGCGAAAGTCTGGAAACTGCCCCCCAAATATAAAACCGGATATTTGACACCCCTCAACTGTCAAAACCGGGTAACTTACATCCTTAAAACCATTCCACCCCGATTTTCACCCGATGTGGCATCGACATGGCATTGGTTTCAACATGTGTACATGTCTCGCTGACGTATCATCCCTTGTGGTGCTAACTCAACAAAGCTCACTTCTTTTGTAACATCCTAGCTGAAAGTTCACTCAATGTACACTTTTGTACTCACTTCGTGTAAAAGGATTAATCTGGATGTGCTACGTTTGGACCGAACGAGTATTATATGCTATACAACTCACTTTAGACAAGCAACGTGAGAATAATCACACCACATAACTCCACATGGGCCACATGGACCACCACTAATAGACCGGGGTATTACATTCACCCCCTTAAGGGTAAACGCCCTCGGAAGCACATCGCAAACATAGCAAATGCCCACCATAGTACACATTCATGTCGTGTGCCCTCTACGGGCACACACGCCTGTGAGCGAGGGTTGATGCTCTAATACCATTTCACACTTGAGTGTAACAAGAATCACCTTGAGGATCTATTAATTTCACTCAATAAACAGGGACATTAAATATCGACACTGAAGTTACTCCAAATTTCATAGGAGCAAAACATCCACTGAATATTGAACTTGCAAAGTGTATTTCCCACTAACAGTTATACGGAACAAATAATGGAGTCATTAACCAAAGGAAACTAGCTACCCACAACTAGAGCAAAAACATCTTATGAAAAATTCCATCACTATCTCATCTGTGCCTCAAACGGTGGCACAGCTTGGCCTCTCTAGCTGCCGTGACCCCTTTCTCTGGACATCGCTATTAGTGGTGTACATCAATTTTGGGACGGTTGTTCGGAGTTAAAAAAATACTACCTAATGGAAAAGGTAGAAGTCCGCAGTAGATAAAATTAAATTACAAATTGTTCATACTGGAAACAACATCTCAAATAATTTACAGAAATTATTAAGAAAAATTTGTGTAATTAGGAATTTGGGATTTGAGACTTGGGAGTTGGGGAATCACTACTACAAAAATGATTTGTAGCAACACCACCTATTTCACAGTAGAGGCGGCTCACTTACCAAGCGCCCCTACTGTTGGTGAGCTCGGCCCAGCTATACCAACCGCCTCTACAAATGGTTCACAGAGGCGGTGGTATCACCAACCGCCCCTACAAATGGTTACATTTGTAGGCGGCCTAAATACTAGCCGCCCCTCTTGCTTGATTTGTAGAGGCGGCCGTCCCAGCCGCCTCTTGGTTCATTTGTAGGCGGCTAGATAACAAGCCGCCCTACAAATCGACCAACATATAGTACGGACCCCTTCTTCCTCCTCGAGTGCAGCAGTGCAACCCAGAGAGGAAGGAAGGGAGGCCTTGGCACCTCCCAAAAATTGCTATTTTGAGGGGGGGGGAAGGTTTTGAGTTAAATTCCTTTGGTGGAGAGGTTGTTGGAGGTAAGAAAATGGTTTTCCATACATCTTTTTGAAGTTTTAATGGTGGGTTATTGCTTAATTAGAGTTTTGATTTTTCTCTCTTCTATGGTGTTTGAGTAATTTATGGAGCAAATGAGGTTCAAATTTTGAATATGCTAGGCTAAATTAGTTATGGGAATAATGTCATACCCTTATTTAGTCATTCTTCCTTGATTTTAGTAAACTATTAATTAGTTTTATGGATGTTTGAGCTACATCTAGATCTAGATACCTAGAACTAGGGTTTGTTTTTTTACTAATTACATTGTTATTAATTTAGTGGGATATATTTACAATTGCTATTTACATTGCACCATACATTTAGAATTATTAATCAATTTAGAATATCCTTCCATAAAATTTCTATGTATATTTTTGAAGTAATAATTAATTTGTGAAGTATTAATTAGTCCTATTAATTCTTATCTTTGTTTTCTATATTGAAATAAAGATGGACGATAGGAACTCTTGGATGTATGGTAAACAAAGGTGGGAGCCAAGTTTTCGTGATGAAGTGGATAAATTTCTTCAAGCGCAGAGAGCCATGCAATGTCGAGCAATAATAGTGGTGAAATTCTTTGTCCGTGTAGCGATTGCAGAAGAACTATCTCGCATGGAAAGATGTGACTATCATTAGATCACACTTGATTATGCGAGGATTTGTTAAAGACTACGGTTTGGAATCATCATGGTGAAGCGGTTATTAACAACGTTGATCCGAGAAGAAGACGGCGACGATTACCTAGATTGCATGGACCAATATGTAGCTGAATATGATGCGAAATAGACCGTGAAGAAGAAGGTAGTGGTGGTCATAACGACGGTGGTGGCAATGATGGCGGAGGACGTGTCGGGATGAAGATGACGGTGATTATTTGGAGGAAATGCTTGGGCCATTGGACCGAGATTTTACTAAAGAGCCCGAAAGGTCTAGAAAATTTGGAAAGGGTTAAAAAGCCTCGAAGGAGACTTTGTATGGTGTTGAAAAGGGTTGTCCGACACCTTTCGGCGGTGCTACGTTTTGTGCTTGAGCTACTCATCCCGAAGGCTAAATACTATTTGGTCGATTGTAGTTTCAATGATCTCATTACGTCTCTGTCTTGGTTGTCGCCACACCAAACTCGCCCCGCCAACACATACGGCGAAGAAGGTTATAAGTCCATTGACAATGGGGTTGAAAAATCCATGCATGCCCTAACCATTGTATCCTTTATCGTGGCGATACGTTCAAGTCACTAGATAAATGCCCCGGTGTGGCACTAGTCGTTACAAGAACAATGACCTTTACAACGGGGAAGAAGCCTCCACAGGGAAGAAGAGGAAGAAAGGTGGGAAAAAGGTGGTACAAGATTCTCAACCCAAAGAGAACACTCCATTAGGCATCGATGCA
Source organism: Ampelocalamus luodianensis (assembly GCA_036346255.1). Lineage (NCBI taxonomy): Eukaryota > Viridiplantae > Streptophyta > Magnoliopsida > Poales > Poaceae > Ampelocalamus > Ampelocalamus luodianensis. The sequence goes on from CM070637.1 coordinate 41,959,788, forward strand.
AAGCAGAGAAGAATCCCTGCCTTGGTAATGTGGTACCTACTACCGTCGATCGCTTGAGGCGTATGTTCCTAAACCCTAAGGAAGCTTCACTCATGACATGGTGGGATGATGAACGCAAGGTGGGTGATGGTAAGATTGGACACCCGGCCGATGCTACCCAGTGGCAACGCTTTGATACGAAATACCAAGAATTTAGCAAAGACCCAAGGAATGTACGGTTTGGCCTTAGCACAGATGGAATGAATCCCTTCAATGAGAGAACCAGCGAGCATAGTACATGGCCGTGATCTTAACCATGTACAACATCCCAACGTGGTTGTGTCAAGAGAAAATATCTTCTCCTCACTATTCTCATTCAAGGTCCCAAACAACCGTGCATTGATATAGATGTGTTCCTCGAGCCTTTGATGCAAGAAATGGAGAGGCTATGGCGGTATGGAGAGCCGATGTACGACGCCTTGAAAGGAGGACTTCATATGTAGAGCCATTATCTTTGTCACTACCAATGATTACCTCATTGCTTGCTTTGTGCGGGCAGATCAAAGGGAAGACGGATGCTTAGTATGCTTGGATGGTACTACATGGGTGTTCCTAGATGCATTCAAGAAGACATTTACCTAAGGTACCGACGATTCTTAAAGACAACTCACAGATACGCAGCAAGTTGTTCTTCAAATTTTATGACAACAAACCGTAGACCGAATCCCCTCCAGAGAGACGTCAAAGCGGGCAACATGTGTTGAAATGGTGAAACACATACATGTCGATTTTGGAAAGAAGAATGCGGATGGGACAAAGAGAGATAGAAGCACACCTCCCGTCCCGGTGTACCTTTTAAGAAAAGTCGATCTTCTTTAAGTATCCGCTTTATTGGCCGGACTTGGAGGTCCCCATGCCATTGATTCTATGCACTTACAGAAGAATGTATTTGAGAGTCTCATTGCTACCTTGATGGACACGGGCAAGACAAAGGATGGTCTAAGATCACGGAAAGACATGGTGCGGCTAAATGTGAAGCGAGCTTCACCCGATACCTGGTAATGGAAAATACCTCCTACCGCAGCTAGTTTCAACGACTCGGATGAGAGGAGGCGATCGCAATTTCTTGAGAGGGTAAAAGTTCCCGGGTTTTCACCAACGTGAAGAAGCTAGTGTCAATGAAGGACACATCAATAACACGCTTCAAGGCTCACGATTGTCATGTGATGCTCACATTGTTCCTACCTATTGCAATCGTAATGTAGAGCGAGTTCTTGAAAATGGCCATCACCCGCATGTGTTACTTCTTTTCAAGATCTCACGAAGACGATTGGTGAAAATGAGCTTCGTGACCTACATGAATTCGTGGTGGAGACAATAAACCAACTAGAGATGTGTTTACCTCCCGCTTTTTTTGATATAATGCCACATCTCATGATTCACATGGTTCATCAGATACAGGCACTAGGCCCTTGCTACTTACATGAAATGTGGTCCTACGAACGGTTCATGTCGGTTCTTAACCGATACGTGCATAATCGAGCATGCCCAGAGGGCTCCATGATAGAGGTTACAATCACCAAGAAGTCGTCGAAGTCTTGTCAAGAGTACCTAAAAGTACAAAGAGGATTGGTAAACTCGATTCTTGTCACAAGGGTAGGTCGACCGAAGGGCACCAAGGGGAGAAAAGTCTTCATCGATAAGGATTTCAACGGTTAGTCGAGCTCATTATAGTGTCTTGCAGTCAGAATCGATGCAACCGCACATTGATGAACACTTGGATGTCATTAGGAGAGAGTAATGGCCGCTCGACGATTGGGTCATGAAACAAAGACAAGCATCGATTCACTACATGGTTGAAGGAGCAAAACCTACCGAATGGGGAAACCAGAGATGATATTACCATCAGAAGGTTGGCTTGGGGCCCATCGAGACAAGTGACATCATGGCAAGCTTACGACATCAATGGGTACACGTACTATACCAGCGCAAAGGATAGTAATTGTGTGAACCAAAATAGCGTTCAATAGAAGCCATCAACGGAATGGGGCAAAAGACCCATACTTTGGCATCATAGATGATATATGGGAACTTGACTATGGAATGGGTATACAGATGGCCATGTTTAGATGCACTGGTCAAACAACACCAAGTGAATGAGATCGGGTTCACAGTCGTGGACCTCGAGAATATCGGATACGCAGATGACCCTTGGGTGCTCGCTTCACGTGTCACACAAGTTTTATATTTACGTGACCCGAAAACTAACCTACCCCCAAAAAAGAAGACAAAGCATGTGGTTGCCTTCGGGAAACAAACTATTATCGGAGTAGACGGAGTGGATGATGTTGATGAGTACAATAACTACGATGAAATGCAACTATTCACTGACTTTCCTAAGAAGATCGGTGTCGTGGAAAAGAACTTGCCCAAAGACATACTGCCATGGGAACGAAAATGTGCCAAGGGGAAACTTGTTCTGAGCTAGTTGTTCAAGTTTGATGCATGGTGTGTGTATCTGTATGTATGTGTGTTCAGCATGCATGGAGTGTGTTTGGAGAAAATGTGCCAAAGTTGTATATTTTGATGAGTTCTACAACTTTTATTTTTACATCCTGTAACATCCCCATTTTGGCTTGTGTTTCAAATGTAATAAAATGAGGATAATTTAAAACTTTTCTTACACCCTTGTGCTATTGAGCTTTTCTGAAATTCTTGTAAAAGAATTTTGGGAAATCAAAATTAAAATCCTCATTTGTCTCAAGTCAACAACCTCCTTGGTGAAATCGGTGTCGAACCCTTGGAAACAATTTTCCTTGGTTCTAAGGTTGCTTTGACACTCTGATTTATTTCATAATTTTTGGAAATTATTTGAAATATTTTAGAGGCAAGTCAAACCCTGGTCAAACCTTTGAAATAGCCTTCTAGAGTCATAGAGTCATCAACCTCCAGTTAAAATTTCATGATTTTTGGAGCTAGTTTGCTATCTCTAAAAATCATTCCTAGGTTTAGCTCGTTTTCAAAATCCATAGTCAAACATCAAGAACATACACTTAAAATAATTTTTGTAAAAGAATTTACTTCAATTAAAACTATGGAAATAATTTATAGGGGCGGCTTGTAACCTCAACCGCCCCTACAAATCGCGAGCTGCACCGGGCTGAGCCGCACCACATGAGCGCATCGCGAGCCGTCCGTTTGGAAATCAACGGCCCAGATTGCTGGAGCATTCGGACTGCCCGATTGCCCTGTGATTCTCAGCCGTTGGATTCTGATCCAACCGTCGCGGGACCGAATTTGTAAATTATTTGTAGGGGCGGCTGGTTCAGGAACCGCCCTACAAATCTATTTTTAGGGGCGGCTTGTAATCTCAACCGCCCCTACAAATCGCCCTCCTATATAAGCTGGAGGGCGCGGGCGAGGCCGAAATCGGCTAAGTCATTGGGCGCACAACACCAAAATTTTCCCGCCGCCGCCGTTAGGGTTTGCGCAAGTGGAAGCGACGGGGCGCGTGGCGGGGCGGTTACTCCCCCAGGGAGGACGTCGTCGTCGCGTACCACCGTGCCGTGCTGCTCGCCAAGCACACGTGAGTGGAACCCGCCATTAGGGTTTGCGCAAGTGGAAGCGACGGTGCGCGCAAGTGGAAGCAACGGTGCTCCCTCTCCCCTCTCCGACGCGCCTGTGCTCCCTCTCCGACGCTGGTACGGAACTCCTCTGTGTTATCTATACGGAACTCCTATGAACTCCTCTGTGTTATCTATACGCAACGGTAGAGTCACGTTGATGTGTGGATGGTTGTGTGTTGGTGAGTAGGGTCATACCGAGATCCCGAGAGGACTGTACTTCTGATTAAGAAGGCATGGCGATAAGGAAGCACCTTGAGAGGATTATTTGTTCTAGAGTAGGCGGATGCGTTCGATGTGTTAATTATTTGCTACTCAAATACTTATTTGTGTTGTAGAGTCAGTGCTGCTAAAATTGTTTAAATGCTAGCCCATTTAAGGCTTTAAGCTAGCTAGACATGTTTGAGCATGCAATGTGATGCTTCTTTGGAGTTAGCTTGTCATTTTGGACATTGTCTCGACATCGGTTGTATTATAGCATGCATGTTGAATACATAAACATGTGATAAAACTTCAATTTGAGGTGTAAAGCTTGATTTTAAAGGTTGATATTGTCATTTTCGGTTCTTATTGTTGCAAATAAATATAAAGCGCACTGATTCTATCAAGAATGAAATTTGTATGTCTTTGTAGGATAACAAAATTTGGCTAGTGCTAATTTATAGTTGTGAAATGATTTATGCCACTTGTTGGATAGTTTGGACAGTAAATACGAAGATCAATAAAGAGAAGGAAAAAATTCATTAGAAATGTGTATTTGGAGCTAAATTTCACTTGTTATTGGTATGTTTTGTTAGCTTAGGCATGGTAGTGGTGCGCGTTTATTACAACTTTTAGCTTGACACATTTTACTTCTTTTGTTTACATTTTATTTTCTTGTGCTACATAAGCCCGTAATCGTGAAAAATGGACCTTTCTAACTTGGTCTTTGATTTTTAAAGGCGTTAAATGTGATTTATTCAATTATAGCATGTATCCCTAGAACTCCACAATTAAACTGTCAAGGGCATAAAGGATATATGAAAATATGATCAACTTGATTATACCTTTGTCGACTGATATGCTTGAGGATGTCTCAATTTGGTTCTCAAGTTGCTCAAGCTCCTTCGTGCTAAGTGGACCCAAGTCCTCGCCAAGAATATTTACGTAGATCAAGCTCAAATTTAGGCGATCTTGGTATAGTGCACTAGTATACTGGCTTACATAAAAACTTATTAGGAGGTAATAAGGATTTGTTAATTCGGGTGAAATCATGATTGTGATATAGAAACATGGTTTTATGTGTTGTTTAAAGGGGCACATGGCTTGGTATGTTGTATACCGAGGACGATAGACGGGGGTCTTTGCAACCTTGGCTCAATGCCATGCTCAAGTCACTGGTTTTCGTGAATCACTGCTACAAAAGCTTCCAGTCAAAACAAGAGGCAGAGTCTTCCTACTTAGAGTTCAACCGTTGTGAAGATGACAGAGTTTTTGCGAAGCCTGCTGCCGCTGTCGTTGCAAAAAAATCTTGGCTATTTCTTGTTTGCATGGTCCAGTCTTTAATGTTGGCAGTGCTCATCTTTTACATTGTTAGACGTGGGAACAATTGTCTGTGATGTTGTACCTATAACCATGTACTCATCTATTGGCTATGGCCCCTTGTGAGGTAGTAGGACCCATTTCATGATGACTAATAGCTGGTTAGACTGTTGTAACGCCTCTTATGCTCTCAAACTGAGTTTCTGTTTTAATGATCATGTCAATTCTCATTGGAGTGCATATGTTCTACTTGTACTACTCTCATCTCTCTTCCCTACTACTACTACCGCTGCTCTATTAGAGGATCAGTAATAGTATTGTTTATCTGTATTTGTTGCATCTATTAGAACAAAGCACAAAATGACGGGACAACAGACGACACAACCCGAGGCCCCGAACAAGTGCCAATCTTTGAAGACGAACAACGAGTTGCTTAATCGAGGAGCGCTTCAACCAGAGCTAGACGATGATCTACAAATGTTATTAGATGGGGACCATGAGGAGGCTAATGATGAAGACGCGCGAGGAGGATGAAGAAGAGGGATATGTAAGTCCGGAGGATCCTTTCCCACCGGTAATGCATGAGGCCAACCAAGAGGAGTTGGACAGGATTTTGATCCGAACGAGGAGGTAGGGATAAAGCCTTATTTCATACATTATGCTTGTATATAAGATCGTGTTATCATTACTAACACTCGACCTAATAGGCCCTTCTCGAACTCTACGACGTGGCGACATCTCGCTTGAGACAAGAAGTAGCAGAGGAAGCTGGAGCAGAGGCAAGAGCCACAGAGCCACAGAGGCAAGAAGTAGCAGAGACAACGATGGCGCTCGGCTCCACAACCCAAGCCACAAACTCGGGCAGCCGGGCAAAGAGGGGACGAGGAAAAGAAGTGCTAACATATATCCAAAGGACACAGATATGTGATAAGAGAGGTCGGGAGGCTAGGGAGCCACTTGAGCCAAAACATCTCGAGCTAAGTGGCGTAACGCAATTGGGGCGCTGGTAAGAGATGAGTTGAACCCGCAATCCCAACTTGGAAAGAAGTACCGGTGATACAAAGAAAGTCTTATGGGATAAGTCGATGACCAGTTTTAGATTTCGCGGAACCGAGGAAATGGTACGCCGTCACGCTATGAAGCGATTGGAGAGTCATGGAGAGGTTGGAAGTCGCCCTCAACGTCAAATATGTCCAAAGGGATTAACTCCCTTCAAGGAGTTTGGCAACATAACTCTGGACAATGGGAGCGGTTTGTGGCTCGTAAGACTTCAATGGAAGCATTGGCCCTCGTGTCGTAACATCGAGAGGCGAAGAAGAACGTGCACCACCATCATCTAGGACCGGTGGGTACTATGGAAAGGAAGAGCAATTTAGGAAGATAGAGGAAGATGCCGCATCAGCTGGGACATACAACTTGCAGGGGGTTTCAAAGCGCACAAGGAACTGGATCCTTTCGAGGAATAAAGAAGCATCCAAGGCGCTTAAGTTTAGTAAGCCGGAGACCGAAGAGACAGTATCAAAGATACTGAACTATGCTGAACAATGCGAAGGGCTTATTTAAGCCTTCCAGAGAGAGGGATGAGCTTAGCCTTGCCTTGAAAACCCCGAGCACACAAAGCCGTGTCGGGGCTAGGGAAAAGAGTGATATGGAAGGAGGGATTTGAAGAGGATAGGCACATGTACAAGAAACATGATAGAGACCGAGAGGCTAACCTTGAGGTCCAAGTAAAGGCTCTAGTTGCGAAGGCGTTGCAGGAGCAAGGATCATCAACGGAGGCACGAATCGTAATGCCACCACCGGACAATCGGAAGTTCACAGCAGCCAGGTTCCATCGCAGCCACAACCGCCGTCGATCGCATACGGGAACCTACTCCTTGCACTTTGGTTGTTCTCATGGGCAGGCAATCAAATATGATTGAGGTGGCAACGGGTGAGGCACATCCTCCAGGAGGCACTTATCACACTAATCGGATCCCGCCGGACTACACTAGGGTCGAGATTCAGACCGTGAAGTCCGACCAGCCGATGGAGGATAGACTTTCCAACTCCCGAGGACTCCAAATACTGAGAAGTAGTAAACCGATTCGTCCTCCGCACAAGCGAGACATCATATTGACTACGATTACATCGCCTGTGCAGACACCGTTACGTTTGGAGGGAGTTGAGGAGGGGGAGATACAGACACCACATCATGACCAACAATTGCCTGAGATGCAGACACCGCCACCTCGCGATGACGTGCCTCATGATATGCCACCGTCTTCACCGCCTCCTGGAGGATGTGTAGAGCCGACACATGAACAACAAGAGGCGCACAACAAGCATGAAGAGCATGCGGAACAAGTTGATGCACCGAAGGTGCCCACAATGAGCCGAAATCGAAAAAGCATCCAATCAAGATAAGGTCAGCTTATGTGCCGATGATGATGTCGTGGGGTGGAAAGGTGGTATGGCCATGATATGTTCAAGCCGAGAACCAAGCGCCAAGATCCGAGAAGGCGGTCACCAAAGAACGGAAACAAGTGCAAGGCAGCACCAACCAAAACCAACCAGTTACTTGCAAGCACGTAAATGTTGAATGCATCACATGGTCAAAGAATTGCCCGCAAAAATATGAAAGAGGCAAGTGTTTACTTCAAATCGGGTGATCCAAAGACCTACCAATTGGAATGAAAAGGTTTCATGATTGGTACTTGCGTGCTATCCCGACGGGTAAATCTCATAGAGGCAAGGTTCCGCCCATGACATTTGGAGGCCCAAAAGGACAAATTGCCTTTGACTTTGATGACATCCATACTATCTTTCGCCTGAGAAATGGAAACCAATCTCATTCGCGTGTGGTGCCTGTAAGTCCTACTCCTATTGCATTGATATGATTGTAATCTTTAGATTTTGTTATAACTAACTAACCCGCGCTATGATTTGTAGAATGCAAGTGCACATTTCAAGTAAACTTCCTAGCAAAGACCAAGCAGGTACTTGGACCTCAATTAATAGCCCGACGATGTTTAATTTCCCAGCAAGTGGGGACTGGACCACAAGGAGCTGGCCCGTGGAGAGACCGTTGAGGAGAAAGATAAAATACGGAATGAAAAAATTAGGAAGGAGTGCTATAAGGTTGCGGCGTATATTTCGAGAGCTTTCTCCGAATGCAAGACAAATCCTATATATTTCTACCCTACAACTTCAAGTAAGTTTAACTATATCCTTCAATCTTTAATGAGCCATATTATTTTGTTCGATGCAAACGAGCTTATCTATTCCTATGATTAAATTCATGCAAGAAGCATTGATTTGTGTAGTTGTCGACCTCAAGCTAGGCATGGCGTGGGTCATGGATCCACTTGATTATGACGAGTCGCTTTACAAAGATTTCATAAGCATTCTTAAGACGTATACTTATCAACCATCCTCATCGGTTTTGACTTTTCAATACTAACTAACTTGCTTTTGTTAAATTCATTCGAGCAGAGCGCATGGTACTACGTCAACAAACTCAAAGGGTGCATGATCCAGAGAGGAAGGGTGACCTATATGTCAAAACAAGATGGCGGTAAGTGCAACTTACTTTAGTACTTACATTACGCTGCCGCCACAAGCATTGACGTTTTTATATGCGAAACTCACAGTGCCACAAGCGTAAGTCCGGAGTTTGCACTGTGGATATTACGTATGCACTTACATGAGTGTCACCGGTGCTACGAGAGACACCTTTATGGTATGTTATAACTAATTCACTGTCCGATAACACACGCATATGTTATGAAATACTAAACTTAAAATTGTCTTGTAGTGGAAAGATGAGATAGGAATTTGTAGAAAACCACTCAACGATGATAGCCTCCTGGAGCTCGTCGGGGACATTTGCAACTTCATAATGGATGCTATTATACACGTCAGAGGTACATACCATGACGACACGCCTATGCTAGGACGCCGCTCGAGTACGAGTTCCTTCGTGAGTGGGAAGGAATGCATTTAGGACATTGAGAACAATGTGTATGTAATGTTATCGCACTTTATGCTACAAGTGTTTCTAATGATAAATTATAAACATGATGTTGCGCGGATGTGAATATAATGTCTCGTTGAACTTGTTAATATCATGTCTTCAATTATATATATATATATCATGCATGGTTTGATATATGTACCGTGGTTTGAGAATTTGATTTTTTTTTGGCGGGAAAACAGATTGTAGGGGCGGTCAGAGTTGCAAGTCGCCTCACAGAGAAAATTACAGAGGCGGTTGGTCATCTGCCGCCCTTACAAATCTAATTTGTAGAGGCGGCTGGATTATAAGCCGCCTCTACAAAACAGTTTGTAGGCGGCTCTAGAAACCAACTGCCTCTACAAATAAGATTTGTAGGGGCGGTTCAGAAACCGCCCCTACAAATCTCTGATTTGTGGCGACGGTTGGGTAGGGGCGGCTGGCCGAGCCGCCTCTACAGAGGCTCACCAGCCGCCCCTACAGTGCTCTGCTGTAGTAGTGAATGTGGATACACCTGTGCTGCTGTCGACATGTGTAGCTTGCCTTGCTGGCTTGGCCAGGCCCAGCTCAGTGCTCGCTGCCGCCCGATTGCTACTTTGATCCTACCTCCTAGCCGACGTGCAACCATCGAGGCCAAGCCGGAGCCTGGTTGTGCAACACAATTAGAAGAAAGCCCACATGGACACAAGCAATAAATCCAACAGTTTCTACGGCATCGCGACCATCGTCCTCATCATCGCTGTGGCCGTCCTCCCACACAACATACCCTACGCCATCGCGGCCATCCTACTCATCGGCGTTCCCGCTGCAGTTGGCCTTGAGACCAAATGTGCCTCCTCTGTTCTCCTCTACGTACGGCTCGACATTACTGCTCGGCCTAGCGGGCACCTCGACCGGCACTTATTGACAACTTGGGCACCTGAACCAAGTGGTGGTCACTGCTCTAGTTGATACCAGCTCTGGCGAGCAGAGGATCTAACATCGGTGCGCATCTTGGTCTCTGGTGAGGAAAGGCGGTGCTCACGTGAGGGAGGGTTGTGCGTGAAGGATGAAGGGGATATGGGCGGAGGCATTCACCGGAGAGCTTCGAAGACCGGCAATGGAGATGGTGGTAGAGGCTTCAACTCCAGCCAGATAGAAACGGCGCGATGTAAACGTTCTCCGGCCGCGGCAATTAGCGCAAGGAAGTGGCGGTCGTCAGATCTAGCGGCATCAGATTATGGCTAGTCCCTGTTGGGTTTGTTGGCTATCTCGCACTGCATGGGAGAGGTCACCACCACCTTGTCCTCCTGGACATGGCCAAGGGTGTCACTCTCGTCACCACGGCTGCCGTCGCTTGTCCCCCCTAGCGGTCGTCCGCCTTCGTGGAGTGAGGCACACGATCTCCATAGATACGGCAGTCATGCTGCACGAGCTTATCTTCCCTCACACCATGGATGGGAAGAGAGAGATAGAGGAGAAGCGAGATCGATGGAACTGGAGGAGGAAGGAGGATGACCTGGAGGCTGACATGGACATGAGAAGGAGATGGAAGTGCAGGTGGACGCACACATTGATTTCCACGTCAGCTAGACCGTGGTAGTTTTGCTACAAGAGGGTCATTTACATGGTATTGACAGTTGAAGGAGATCAAATACCGGGTTTCATAGTTGAAGTTTGATATGCGGACTTTCGCAAGAGTTCAAAGCCAAATTAACGTATTCATCATAACTACAGTTTGGTAGGACATGGATGAAAAATTTGTATATTATTCAAGCTATCTATTTACTCTTCCACGAGCCAGTCAGCTATACCCCTTTACTTCAGCTTTAGGGTTTAGATAGTTCCTCTGGCATGTAAAACATATGAAATGAAATAATTAAAAATCAATGTTAACCAGGTGTTTTATTTATTTGATGCATCTCCCAATCTAGGAATGATGGCTATAATCAGATTGCCCAATATGGGATCATTGATACTAATTGATATCACCACCTTCATCCTGGGTTCCTGGCTATGTACATATATCCATGCAACAGGAGATCTTTGATGCTCTGGATGGGATTCTGGTGCTATTCTACAATTTTTGTTGTAGTGCGAGGTAGTCACAATATATTAATCATACAAACAAACATATTGTTGCCATATTTCAAAAGAATTCAAAGTAAACATCCAAAGTTTTTTTGTTATATGGCATATTTCCTGAATGTACTGCAGATCGAAACAATCTGAATTATCTGATATATATGAAGCGATAAAAAGCGCTTTTTCCATGAAAATACAATAATAGAAAAAAGATAATTTTTTTACTTCAGAAATAAAAATTATTTGAAAAACCAATCCTGCAAATCTAGTTTATGCAAAAAAAAAATTAAAAATAGATCTACAGCATATGAAGAGAATCACGTGTGGCTTAGATCTACACCGATTTGCTTTATAAAAATAAACAACAAGAACTACTTCAATCCAACCATAGAACCATAGAAGTACCTAACTTTCACAAGTAATAGATCCGTATCACATTGAACAACTATAGCATGAAATAGAACTTCCAATTTCTAAGCCACATGACCATATTTGAAACATATAAGTCACAGTCGCAAATAGTAAGACACCAGAGTATGTGGGAAAAAGAAAGAGAGGTCACGGATGAATAATACCTATGGCGCGAGACACGCGTGAAACCTCGTGTCCCATAGAGTGTAGCCTAATTGGGCTGTTTTTGTGGCCATTCTAGCTAGGCCAGTGTCGGATCCGAATTTTGTAATCCAGAATCCTCTGTGAAAATACTATGCTATTCTCTGGATCAGTAGATAGCACTCACAGATACATCACTGAATCAACTCATACATGGCGTAAAACCATACCATTCATTAATTAACACAACAGAGTTTACATAGACCGCGTCGAGTCGGGTTTTATAATAAAGGCCGAACAGGCCAAACTGAATACATTACAAAAGCGAAGCGACAACAGAAGCAAAAGGGGTGAGAGCTCATCTCTCCACAGGCAAGCGACTGGGGAAACTCATGTTCGTCCGATATTTCCTAAAGACTCAGATAATATAGGATGCATCTAAGAACCAACGGAGTCAGCTGGATTGGGCGAGACTAGAATAGCTAAAGACTACACTACGCTTCATCATCTCTTGGGCCTCCAACTTCCGGATCCTCGTAGTAGTCGTAGTCTCCAGGATTTCCTGCTTCTGAGAGTTTTGGGGGAAAGAGCGAGAATGAGCACAACTTTCGTGCTCGCGAGCCAATACACAATGCAATAATATATATGCAAGGCTTAACAAGGATGACTCGGGTTCTTTTATTTGCTAAAGCAATGTTTGCAATTATCATAATTACAAATTCCTATCACTTAGTAGTTTTAACAAATTGCATTTTATTAAAGAGACTATTTGTGAAATAATTGATATCAGTAGAGGTTCCCTCTACCTTATGCTTATTTTGATTGGAGCAACCTCCATCTATTATCATCGCTGAGTACGGCGACCCAGGAAAAATCCAAACTCAGGGCTAGGTGAGCCCACCACATTTTCTATACCACCCACAAGGGTTTTTGAAATAGAACTATCTCATGTTAAGTTCCCATGTCCGCCTTTGACCGTAGGCACGGTTGTTTAAATAGTTTATAACTCTGTAGAGGTTGTACACTTTACCTACAAGAGACAATTAACTCGTTGCCCTACACGATTCCGTAGTCGTGTAGTCGAGAGGTTGTCACAATAACCTTTCTAAATATCTCGTCCTTTCCATCGTCTCACCCATATGGGGTTACGCCCATACATTGCCCGGGATGTCCACCTCAGCGACTGGCGTAGCGTGGCTACACCTCAGCGACTAGCGAACTTCACCCTCGACTCGGTGTCCCATCAAGCCCGACATACCCAAAGCTTGTGCCCCTTTATCCCTCCAGTGAAATGACTTTCAGGATTTGATAAATGTACTAAGCCAAGCTGCGGTTTGTTGCAGACTTCTGGTTGTACTTGTTTTACACGGGAGGTCGTGACAAGATTAAGTCCTTAGGGTTGTCTGGGCGGTTCATTCCATATACTATTCACTAAATGACATTCCTTGGGCTACATCAGCACCCATTGTCATACCATCCACCTCTCCATCCACCCAGACAGGGTAATAGCAATTTAGGGTTTTTAGGAGTAAAAATTAATTTACCACATTTATCTCAGTCATGGACCACCAATGACTACCCAAACTATTTTCATGTTTGAAGAGATGATGATTGGGATATTTTAGTGTTCCGGTACTTAAGCAAGGCTAGCATGTCACTTAAGTACAACCTATAACTAGTATTACCACATAGTTACTAGGGTGACAATGGTTAAGAGATTCAAGTTGTCAAGGATGGTATAATAATTAATTATTCATCAAATGGGCATTTAACTACCTTAAGCTTTAACATACATTTGATTAAGGAATTAAAGTATGCAATTTGCTATTTTTAAAAGAACATAATTTACATAAAATTTAGGCTCAATATGATCAAAGTATTGACTTGCCTTGGTTGTAGGGAAGAGAGTTTGGGTAATCTTGTGCTTGACCGACGTGGAGGTCTTCGGCGTCTTCGAACTCTACGAGGCGATCGTACCGGAAAAAAAATAAACAACAAGAAACAAGAGCAAATAAATACACAAAAATACACAAATAAACTCCAAATTAAACAAGACCTATGCCATTAGCAAAATCTTGAATTAACAAATTTTTAGAAATTTAAAACACAATTTTTGGAGTTGAAATGAGGGAGATATGAATTTACGAAGATTGAAATCAAATTTAAAAGAGAAAGAGAGAGAGAGAAAGAGAGAGTTCGGTGCACAGCACAGTGTATAAACTGGGCTCATGCGCAAGGGGCGCTGGTCCACGGGAACAGCAAAGGGGTGGGACTCGCTGGTTAGCCGAATGGGGGGGGGTTCAACTGGGTGTTTAAACAAATGATTGCCATTACTGTTCGCGGGGCCCACGAGGCAGTGGCATTAGGGGGGGTTTAAGACATCATTAAAGCTAATGATGATTTAGGTCTTAATGACCGATAGTGATTTGGTGTTTAAGAGGCTACAGTTCCGGACGGCACTTCGGACAGCACAGGGCGCCAAGGCACTCGAGAGGGGCACGGCTCGTCGCCGGCGGGGGAGGGTGTGGCAGCGCGGCGGAGCGACCAAAACGGGGAGTTGGAGTTGACGGGGAGCCGATGACAGGGGTGGCGTGGCCGGGGGATGGCCGGAATGACGACGAGGTGGCGGAGAGGCGACGACGACGTGGCGGCAAAACCCGAAACAACGCCCTGGTGGCTTAATACCCGAATGGGTGAGAGCATGGGCTAGAGGGGAGCTCCAGGAACTCACCAAGCTAAGAAACGGGGAGGGAGGTGACCGGAGGAGGTAGATCGGAAGTGGAGAGGAGGTCGGTCGGAGGCAGGGAAGATGGTCGATTCCGGTGGCGGCGGTGGACCAAACTCCAAGGGGTTTGAGGGCAAAGCATCTTGGTGGCCAAGGGCTCGAGGTGATGGGGGTGGCGGCGTCGAAGAGTGGCCGGAGCAGCTAGTCGGTGATGAGGACGTCGCGGCCGAAAAGGGGAAATGGGGGAAAATCTTCGGTGGAGCTTACCGGATCTTCAGGGGGCGACATGAGAGAGGTCAAGGTAAAATCACAGAGTAAGAAAAATTTTAAGCCATGGTAAAATCCATGTCACAGACAGTTTTTAATACAATCCGTCTGTGATGAGATACATATCACAGACGGTTCGTGATACGAACCATCTGTGATATGTCATGACAGACGGTTCTATGATTCGCAACGCGGGAGTTTGAAAATTTTTGAACGTGTGCGCGGGAGGCAAAGTATTTTGGCGCTGTCCTTATATATTAGCTCGGCGGAGTCGAGGCGGGATGTGCTGGGGCAAGGCTCCCGCGTGCTGCTGTGGCTGCTCAGCTCGGTGGAGGTGGAGCTCGTCATGAGGAGCAAGCGGTGGTGTCCCTTCCTTCTCTCTATCGAGCCACGTTGTCTTCTCCATTTCCAACCACCGTCGTCATTTTCCGCCATCGTCTGTTGAGTTATCGTTTGATTCGTTGGCTTTATTTCATCTCTAGATCCTCTAGATACTAATACTCACCTCTCATTGCCTAGTTCTGACTCAAGATCGCTGTTACCATGGACCATGCTCCGTCGTATCTGCTCGCCATTGTCAAGCTATCCCGGAGTAAGGAAATTTCAAACCATGGTAAAATCAGAGAGTAAGGAAATTTCAAGCGATAGTAAAATCACAGAGTAAGAAAAATTCTAAGTCATAGATAATTTTTAATCTGAACCGTCTGTGATACTAGTTTATCACAGACGGTATTTAATATGAGCCATCTGTGATACTAGCTTATCATAGATGATTTTTATTTGAAACCATTTGTGATCCGCGGAAATTTTTGAACGCTTGCGCGGGAGACAAAATATTTTGGCACTATCCTTATATATTATACCCACCCCCACTTTGTCTTCCATCAGTCTCTCCCTCTCCCCTCCCCACGTCGAGCTCTGGCGACTGCTCTCGATTCCACGACGCGGTTCGGCGAGGAGACGTAGCCGACGAGGAGGAGGAGGGACGTGTAGGTGCTCCATGTCTGCTGCTGAAGGTAGACTGCTGCAAGGTATGTGTATATCCCCAAAACATACATAATTTGTTGGTTGTTTGATGATTCTTATTTTATTTTTACCTAATGCCGGAGCGCCGCCAGAGGTTTTCGATCGTCTCTCCTTCCCGACGAGCTTGAACCAATCCAAGAAGCCGATGAGTTCTTTAGGAGATTGGAGGCACAGATGGTTTCTAGCTAGTTTAACTTTGTAACTTTTTTTTCCCCATTCGGAGGGGACGTTGTGAAACCTTTTGGTTTTCCTTTCCTATAATGTGTTCGCCATCAGAATTTTAATTGGATTTTAGTTGCCTTGCTAGCTAGAGGTTGTATATGGAAACTACTGTCCAGCAATTGACGAATTTGGCTCAAAATCTAATTTTTTTTTGCAATAAAAAAAACTATCACAGACGGTTATGAACAAGAATCGTCTGTGATAAGTACTTATCACAGACAGTTCTTGTTTAGAACCATCTGTGAAAAGAGCTGTCACGGACGGTTCTGAACAAGAACTGTCTGTGAAAAGTTCTTATCACAGGAACTATCTGTGATAGCTTTTTTCACAGATGGTTCAAAATCCGTTTGTAATGACTCATGTCACCACTGACCCATAAAGTCAGACGGTTCAGAAAAACTGTCTGTGATGACCCTTTCTGTAATAGTTCCCGCGCCTTCTAGCTCAGCTCGCTGCAACCGTTTAGTTTCTCGTCACTGCCTTTAACGCTCATCGTCGGCACAACTCCAATGACCATAGGTCTTCATGCCACTACCGATAGCATGGTGGTTGCATCCTGGAGTCATCGCACACATTCATTCGCTTTGTCATTGCTCCGCTCGTTTTCTCTATCGTAATCCTGCCAAGCCGCCTCTCGTCGCTGCCGGCAAGGCTTCACAATCTAATTTCCTTTTTGCAATTGGAAAACTATCACGAGCGGTTCGAATACGAACCATCTGCGATAGTTACTATCACAGACGGTTCTTGTTTAGAACCGTATGTGAAAATAAACTATCACATACGGTTTGAAAACCGTCTGTGATAACAACCTGTTATCACAGACATATAAATTCAGACGGTTCAAAAACCGTCTATGATGACGGTTTTGAACCGTCTGTGAAAACTCTTTGTGTAGTAGTGAATAAAAATGCTATAATATATAAAAATAAATATGAATACATGATATATTCCCCTTGTAGAATGGAAGCCAAGGTTTTGATAACCGTGATACCTCTCCACTAATGGATAGGGCCAGGAAAATTTGATATCAAAAAATGTGGGAACGGTGAGAATTGCGATGGAGGGAATGAACGAGGGAAATTTTTTCTGGAAGGATTTTTTTAGGAGGGGGGGACCGGTAAGGCCGGTAAGCACAAAAAATTGGAAATTTCGGCCGGAGTTTTATTATTTTTTTGATATTTTTGGATTTTAAATTTAAAAAAACCAAATTCGAATAAAATTCAATTTTTTTTGATTTTTTGGGTCAAATTTCATCAAAACCGATTTTCTGGGGACGGTTTTAATTCCTACCGACTACCACCGGTAACACCGGCTGAGATTTTTTTCTGGAATGAACTCTACCAAAATACTCACAATTTTTACCCCCTCCCCCCCCCCTTTAATTGAGCGCCCACAGTTTTCTTTTCTCAGCATTTATGTGCACACAACTCATCAGGTTTCTCCCCCAGAAAACACCAAGAAAAAACGATAGAGTGAACTCTCAAGACCCAGCTAGGGGATCCTAATCCCCTCACCATCCTTTTTTTTCTCTATCCGTTTCTGTTTACATGCGACAAACCTCAAACAACACAACACCACCAACGCCTAGCTTAGAGAGAGAGAGAGAGAGGAGAACAAACGTGTAGAGAGAGAAAGTGAGGTAGAGTGAGCTTGAGTCTCCCTCACGCCACCCCTCTCCTCCCCTCCTATAAATTCTCCTCCTCCCTGATGTCGCCATCACCACACCTCAATCCGACCTAGCTCTTTGTGCTTTCTCTCTCTAGACTTGAGCTTTCACTCTCTAGACTTGCTATAGACTTGAGTGTTCTCCATCCATGGCCACCCCTATCCAAATCCCCATGGCAAACGGATCCGTCCTGCAGCTTCCCCTCGGCTTCAGGTTCAGCCCGACCGACGAGCAGCTCGTCCTGCACTACCTCCGCCCCCGCGCCGTGGGCGAGCCCCTCCCCTTCGGCCCCGTCGTCGACGTCAATATCCAGCAGCACAACCCCTGGGACCTCGTCCCAGGTCACCCACACGCACAGCAATCCATTTCGTTCTCCCTGTTTGATTGCTCCTGCTTTTGATCCATCGCTGACGATTCTGTGTTTGGATTTTTCTTTTCTTTGTAATGGATGTGCACGCGCAGAGAACGCCAACGAGAAGTACTTCTGCACTCGCAAAGAGATCATGTACCCGGGCGGCCGCCGCGCTAACCGCGCAGCCGGCGACGGTTATTGGAGATCGACGGGATCGGAGACACCCGTCTACGCCAAGCCAGGCGGCAGCGGCAGCCCTGTCCTAGTCGGGATGAGGCGCGCCCTGGTGTTCTACTGCGGACAGCCGCCGGCTGGTGAGCGCACTGGCTGGATCCTGCACGAGTACCGCCTCGCCGGAGCCGGCCTCATGCCGTACCGCGTGATGAGGCGCGCCAACCCCAACTGCTCCACTCCGCCGTGCGGCTGTGCCGCCGCCGTAATTGCCAAGGTAACATCAACATGCTCCATTTCAAAGAAGCTTTCGCTTTCTTGGATTCTTGGAACACCTTGATTGCATCTGCATGTTGAATTGGATTAGTTCTCGGCACGCTAGCATTGAATTGTGAGGTGTAGCATTGGGGAAGTAGCACTAAAATGTGATGATCTCAGGTTTTTATCCTGACCGTAGACTCCTGGTACAAGGCGACATCTTGACCGTACATGAGTTAAATCAGCTGTGCCATTTGAACTGGAGTAGCATTTCATTTGCCTTTACTATTTCTTACCAAGGTTCACATCAAGCTGCATCCCCTAACAACTTGTTTGTACATTGTTTGCAGCAGAATGGTGCTCTCGCAGCTGCTCTTCGCGCCGTGCTCGCCCGCGCTCCCCTTGCTCCTGTCATGGTGAACCCTGACCCATTCTGGGTAATCTGCCGCATATACAAGAAGAAGAAGCATGCGCCATGCGTCATTGTCCAGGCCGCCACTGCCAATGCAGGGGAAGGAGCTAGGGGGACCTTCATCGACTTCATGGTGCAGGCAAACTGTGAGCCGTCCCCTACCCCGAGCTGCATCAGTGTAACCCCTTCGGAGAAGAAGCAGGAGGGCGGCGGCAGTGACAGTGACAAGAAGGCCAGCACCGACGAGGGCAACTGAGTGAGAGCAATGAAGGGAGAGAGCCAGCTATGAAGAATAATACTCTGTTGGGTGTCCCAATAAATGAATGCCGCATTATCTATGTGCTTAAGTATAAAACTTTGTAAGAACTATGCGCTTAGGATGTTCTATCAGGTTGTGAAACTGGTAGCTATCTATGCTTTGTTTCCATTGACATTGTTCACATGTTACTTATTCTGCCTGATGTTGCTAAACACAAGGGTGAAATGTGCCACCAGTTACTTACTATGCAGGCTTGAGGTGATTAGAAAAAGGAAGGTACAATTCTAAACAAACAAAAGCAAAAAGAAATAGGAAGGTATATATGGTGATTTAGTTAGATGATATTGATTCTCCAAGATGTATTACAAGAAGTAATACTCTAAGAAGGAAAAAAGCATCTACTCGATCCTACTGTTGAGACATGTCACCATGTACTCACCATGTGGTATTTGTTATAACCATTACAAATTGTTCTTTATTGTATAGTGTATAAACACATACATGGAGTGGCCGATCTAGAAGAAAAAGAACCGGGTGTCCCTCATATACATCATCACATGTGTATAGAGTCATTGAGTTTATGTTACGGGATGCACACCTATATATACATAAGCTTTAATATGGTAAAATAAAATTAGACCCGGTATCCTATGCACCCCTATAGCCCTACTTGGATCTGCCCATGCATACATGTGTTCTTGTGCAACTTCAGTCCATTTCCATCGACCCTTTCTGATGTTAGGACTTAGCAGTATATCAGTACATTAGTTTTAGTTATATAGCATGGTAGAAATTAATTGAACATGGGTGTTTGCTACCTAGGTCACTGCCACTGTATAGCTAACGAGTACACACCTTCCAAATGTGGAAAAGGACAGATAGCTGTAGAAAACAACAAACCTCGATAATGGTAACGACTTTGCGGAGTCATTGAGTTAGGGTTAGGTTTTTGGGTACACTAATCCCTCTGTCCGTAACTCTAGGAGGAAGGCGGGATCAGCGGTGAATGGTGGGGTGACAAGGGAATTGCCAGCCATGGGCTTGCTGGTAGGTGGTTGTGGGGACCCGGAGTTATCTCCGTAAAACCGAGACTAATCAAGGTCTTAGGGACATAACTATAGGTCTCCCAAGAATGGATTCCAACTTAACTCCATCTAAATGAGAGGTTTAACCCAAACTAGAGCCCCGACGATCATGCGCGCCGCTCCTTTGCGAGCACTACATGATTGTCGGTTCTCCAACAAATCAAACGCTACACTTAGTGAGTTAAATAGGAAGCCATGAACAGCGAGTACAACTTATATTCGCTCCCAAGATCAGCGACCAATAAAATCATACTCTCATACAACGTTGCTCACATCCATACAACATTCATACATAGATAGTTCAAAAGACATACAACATAGTCCCAAGTTTACAACTAATACAAGTGGCCGACCGGCCAAATTTAAAAGAGAGTATTAAGTAGCAGCGGAAACACATAAATAAACCAAAAGACCAGCAATGGTATGCCCCATAACCCATCGGCAACCAACTGGGAGTTAGATGATAGCAAACTACTCATCGGTGTCGCTTAAATCGACACCGACAAGCTCGTCGGTTTCAATATCCTCCTCACTGTAAAGCCAGCAAACACCTGGCTGAGTACAAAGAGTACTCGCAAGTCTTACACAAATAAAAATAGTTATGCATAAGGTCATTCAAAGGAAGGGCTCATATTGGCTTAGTTTTGCGAAAGAGACGCAATACTGAACAACCTACACATACTAGTTGATTTTCAAGTGCCATTTTCAAAATCAGATTTGAAGTAGAAGTAAAGCATGTGAATAAGTAATGAATTCAATAACAAATGAATCATACCAACAACAAAGTGGCGGTCCACTTTGATACAACAACAAGCATGAACATCCCATTCATGTCGATACCAAGTTATAACCACAATTTTAATTCCAAGTCTAACAATAGTAACTCCCGAACTCAAGCGGTTGTCCATAACCGGGACACGGCTATTCGAATAGATTTATACCCTGCAGGGGTGTACTACTTTACCCACACGACTTGATTAGCCCGTAAGCCTCCAGATGCCTCCGAATATAGCATATTTCCTATGGTATGCCGGCCGGGTAAATCAAGATACGGTCGTTTTTAGCAAGAAGATCCCATTGAGCCAAGTCCCTCAACCCATGGCTCCTAGGAAACACAAGACGTTAACGCCTCCATCCTATATATCCTAGGAAACACAAGACGTTAATGCCCCCATCCTAACGGCCCAAACGAACATGGGATTTCACGGTCCCATGCCCTTACAATTTCACCACCGTGGGACTCAACACAATAAAACCTTCCCCCTACTTAACCATACGGCACCCATATACAGTGTGTGATAGCACGAATGTACTTGAATCAACGACGTTACCAAAGTTCGATCCTTAATTGTCCAGACAAGTCAACCACTTATCCAAAGCTCGTGCACAAAGCACCATCACTAACCAGCACTTGTCCAGACCAAAAGCTCATTTAAAATGACAAAATTTTAACTCACAAAACAGATACGAAGATCTGAACCAAAAGTAAATAATGAGAATTGTGTCTATCCCATAATTGTTGGGTTATTCCCGACAATCCAACTACCGGTTCTAGACTTGCATGGCTAAGCAGACTCGAACAATATAAATTCATACATCCTATCTTAAGCATTTCAGTACGGGAATAATTCATGGATAGCCACAATGACAAGATAATAGGATGTGTCTAACTACCCATCACAAAAATAGCGACATTATAGAACTACCATTCAAGCAATTATCATTGCATCTACCCTAACAAAATTGGGATCAAATATGATGCAAAAAGAAAGTTCAAAGGATGCTTGCCTTGCTGGTAGACTAATTGCTCTCCTCGATGAGCGTAAGAGTCAATATCAATGAGCTCGAATCTATATAAATACGATACCGAATAAACATCGAGAAATACTCCAAAATCAAGATGCTTAAAATGCATGATTTTTCTACAGTAGCTAAGTCATAATTTTAAATGTTTTTTGGTGAAAGAATTATTTCATTTTGATTTAGTATATGAAAGTTATGGTGGTTTGAATTTCAGATTTCAATATGCCTTCATTTATGTAATTTAATTATGAGGTGAAATTTTGTAGAGCAGTGGTGAGTACAAGGATTACATGGACAAAAAGGAAAGATTATTACAAGTTCAAAATAGTTGAGTTTGCTCCAATTGGAGTTTTCATGATTTAGTTATGAATTTCTAAAGTTATCAACATTTTCTTTTGTAAAAATAATAGTGTTAATAGCTCATTTTCCAAAATAATGCTCTCTGTTATAGAGACAAGTTTGAAACCAATTTTAATATAAAGTTCATTAAAAATAAAAATTATCAGAAGTGGTTTCACCCATTTTGGAGAAAAATGATTTAGTTATGCATTTTAGAAGTTAATACCAATTCTCAGTGTACAAATTAACATTTTTTGAATTTCATAAAGTATTTGCAACTTTTCCTACCGGACCACGCGCTAGCTGCGGTGGCTGACATGTGGGACCAGAAACAGTGCCATTTCCTTATAAACTCAGATTTTAAAATCCGAACTGACATGTGGTCCCGTCCGTCAGAGGCTCGGTCCAAGAGACTTAGTCTACCGACACGCGTGCACGGTGCATGGCTTATAGACTAGGCCCACTGGTCAGTCACTCTTTGCTAATATTTAATCCCGCCATTTTCTAGGCTCGGGGCCCACGTGTAAGTGACCTATTACTACGGCTAAGACAGTAATTAAATGCTAACCCAATCATTAGACATTAATGACCGTCATTTGCCGTAAACGGACAGCTACAGTAGCTGCCCGCGTACGACAATGCGCCCGCGAGGTTGCCCGGCGGTTCGCCGGCGCTACGCGCCACGGCGGAGCCGGCCAAGACCCGTGATAGCTTCGCAATAGTGCTACGCGCCTTTGAGAGGTGGTGGCGAGGTCTGGGGTGCCCTGCACCGTCGGCTAGCTAGAGCTAAGCGGAGGCGGTGCTACGACAAAAGTGCATGCAGCAAAAAGAAGCTCCGCAGCGACACACAAGCGAGTGCCCAGGGTCCTAAGGACTATGAGTGAGTTACCTGAGCGAAGAATGATGCTCGAGGAAGCTCAGAACCGCTGGGGCTGCGTCGGCACCGGAGAAGGAAATGGTGATGATATGGTTTCACGTGGACAGGATACTGGAAGCAAAACTAAAACAAATGAATGCTCGGGATGGCTCTAAGATCCTGCAAGGATGCTGTAATAGCAAGGAATCGACATAAGCCTTACCGGATCAAGGTGGGAGATGAAAGGTTTGTTCTTCGACCGAAAGCCCAATTTCTTCAAATCCCACGTCTTGCTGTCGTGCATTGTTGAAATAAGTTTAGTGGTTATCATAACCATGCTATAAGACACTATATGACGCGAAAGAAAGTCCAAGTACCTCACCGGAGACGAGGATGGCAAGAAGATGTCCCCGAGTGCGTGCTCTGGACGTGAA
This sequence comes from Ampelocalamus luodianensis, assembly GCA_036346255.1. NCBI lineage: Eukaryota > Viridiplantae > Streptophyta > Magnoliopsida > Poales > Poaceae > Ampelocalamus > Ampelocalamus luodianensis. Next base: position 41,983,396 of record CM070637.1, read on the forward strand.
CTAGAGCACGAAAGTGAACCAGAGGCTACAAGCAAGAACAAGAGCTGAGCTTAGCAAAAATGGAGAAGGCATGGAACAAAGAAAAGAATGGCATCCCCCGGTGGGAGTTTACCTGCGTAGGGAGCAAGAACGAGCTTCCCTTTCCTCGGTCAACAGAGGAGAAGTGAGGGAGAATGAGGGGGTGCAGGGGGTGTTATGCCCGGGAAGAAGACGGAGTGGAGGCGGCATGAAGCGAAGAAGCTCTAGGAGTGGTGGATGGAGGCGGTGGATTGACGGCGTGGCGCGTGCGCCCTGAGCGAGCTCTGTCGCAAGGAGGAAGATGACCCTGACATGCGGGTCCAGTGTGGCAGTGACTCGGCGAGGTGAGATTAAGTGATTTTTGATCGGGCGTTGGATTGTGAATGGATGGACCAGATCAGAGAGGGGTTCGGACAGGTCAACAGGGTGATGAGGTCTGGATCGTTGATCCTTGATCCGACGGTTGCATGCGATGGTGCAGTTAGGGGGTTGGGCTGAGCCAGTTCACCGAGTCGGACTCGAGCCCATGGAATAGTGCGGCTGGTTTGGGTCCAGTGTTTTGACCAGGATTTTAAATCACTTCCTCTACTTTGACCAGGGCTTAAAAATAGAAATATAATTCCTAAAATCATGAAAAAATTTCTGGGGGTTCCTGGTATATCCTAGTGTCCATAAAAATTATTAAACCCTACTGTTCATGATATATTTTGTGATATATAAATTCAAGCATAGGCTAGGTCTTTTAATGGGGTTTGAATTTTCTTAGGATTAAGATCAGTCCCAAAAATTTGGGAAAAATTATATTAATTCGTGATAATTAATCTAGGATTTGAATAAATTATTTCCAGAGATACTTTAGTAGCATTTATTTCAGTTCTATGATTGGAGTTCAATTTAAAGTGTATGTTTCAATTGTGTTTAGAAATTTTCCAAGTACAATATGCAATTCAAAGTTCCAAAACATGATGCATGTCAATGAGATGCATAATTAACCTCTTTATTAAATTTGGGGATGTGACAAACCTCCCCCCCTTACAAAAGATCTCGACCCCGAGATCGGTAGGGTGGAAGTTGGAGAGAAAGGTTCTAAAAGAAACAAAACATCTATTGTCTTGATTTGCTTCAAAGATAGTGCCAAGATATCTTTGTAGGGTTACAAAGAATGGTCATTACATTTTTCCTTCCCATTGCTTTGTTTAAACTTTCCTTTCTTGATTTGAAGATATTTTAAATAGAAGGAAAAAGATTTGGATAATTGGCCCGCATTTGATCTTCACGCTCCCATGTGGCTTCATCCTCAGTATGGTTGCTCCACTAAACCTTGATGAATTTGATATTGCGATTTCGCGTCTTGCGCTTCTTTTCTTCAATAATGCGAATCGGGTGCTCTCGATAAGAAAGATCGGGCTGCAGGTCAAGTTCTTCAAGCTCAGTCGCTTCGGTTGGGACACGAAGACATTTTCTTAGTTGTGAAACATGGAAAACATCGTGCACATCCGCAAGTGATGGTGGCAATTCTATTTGATAGGCCACCGGTCCCAACTTTGCTAGAACTCGGAAAGGTCTGATGTAGCGAGGTGCCAATTTGCCTTTGACTTGGAAACGATGTGTTCCTTTCATTGGAGAAACCTTAAGATAGACATGATCATCCACTTGAAAATTCAATTCGCGGCGAAGACGGTCGGCATAGGATTTTTGACGAGATTGAGCCGTCCGGAGTCGTTCACGAATGACCCGAACTTGTTCTTCCGCATCTTCTACCAAGGTTGGACAATAAAATGGCCTCTCCCCGGCTTCGGACCAGTTCAAGGGCGTCCTACAAGCTCTTCCATACAAGGCCTCAAAGGGGGACATTTGAATGCTCGATTGGAAGCTATTGTTGTAGGAGAACTCCGCAAACGGTGAACATTTCTCTCAGTTCTTGCTATAGGACAGTACACAAGCTCGGAGAAGGTCTTCTAAAATTTGATTCACCCTTTCCGTTTGTCCATCTGTTTGAGGGTGGTATGCGGAGCTGAAAGATAGATTGGTTCCCATTGCTTGGTACAAGCACTTCCAGAAGTGAGAGGTAAATTGGGACCCCTATGAGAAATGATCACTTTTGGTACACCATAGAGACAAACAATCCTGGAAATGTACAACTCCGCTAGCTTGACCCCGGTGTAAGTGGTCTTGATCGGAATAAAATGAGCAACCTTCGTTAGACGATCAACAATCACCCATATAGAATCAGACCCAGTTTGAGTCCTTGGGAGGCCGGTGATAAAATCCATACCAACTTCTTCCCATTTCCACTTGGGAATGGGCAGGGGTTGTAGAGTACCTGCTGGCTTCAAATGCTCAGCCTTGACTCTTTGGCATACATCACACTCGGCAACATATTGAGCGATTTGCCGCTTCATTTGACTCCACCAAAGCCTTTTCTTCAAATCTTGGACATCTTGGTACTACCTGGGCGAATAGAGAATTTGGAGTCATGAGCTTCTTTGAGAATTAGTTCTCTCAAGGCATGATCAGAGGGCACCACCAACCGGTTTCCAAACAATAGGGTGCCTTGTGCATCATCTTTAAAGCATTTGGCCTTGCCTTGCTTCATTTCTTCTCGGATTTGAACTACTTCTTCGTCAGTCTTTTGGGCTTCTCTAATCTGATCCTCAAGTGTAAAATTCACACTAAGGGTAGCAAGAGAACCTTCTTCAATTATCTCTAGGTGCAGACGTTGCATTGCAACACACAAGCCTGCCGAAATGGGAGTTACCGATAAACAGTTGCACTGAGACTTTCTGCTTAGGGCATTGGCTACCACATTCGCTTTTCCTGGATGATAATGGAGTCCAAAATCATAATCTTTGATCAACTCAAGCCATCTTGTTTGCCTCAAGTTCAGATCGGCTTGGGTGAAGATATATTTAAGACTCTTGTGATCGGTGTAGATTTCGCAACGATTACCGATGAGATAATGTCGCCAAATCTTGAGAGCATGAACAACCGCTGCGAGTTCCAAATCATGAGTGGGATAATTCAACTCATGAGGTCTCAATTGCCTCGATGCATAAGCTACCACTCGGCCCTCTTGCATAAGCACACAACCGAGCCCATGGCGAGATGCATCACAGTAAATATCGAAGCTCTTGTGAATGTCGGGCAAGATAAGTACTGGAGCTTTGGTCAGGCATTCCTTTAGGATTTGAAAACTCTCCTCACATTCAGGCGACCATTCGAACTTCTTTTCTTTCTTCAGAAGTTGAGTCATTGGTCTCGCAATTTTGGAGAAGTTCTGGATGAACCTGCGATAATAACCCACAAGTCCGAGAAAACTGTGAATATCAGTGATGTTTCTGGGCTATCTCCAATCAAGGACATCTTGCACTTTTCTAGGATCAATAGCGATACCGCCCTTGGATAGGACATGGCCCAAGAAACTAACTTCATGAAGCCAGAACTCGTATTTAGTGAATTTAGCATAAAGCTGATGTTGACGAAGTTTTTCTAACACAAGCCTCAAGTGTTGATCGTGTTCTTCATCGGACTTTGAGTAGATAAGGATATCATCGATGAATACAATAACAAACTTATCCAAATACTCCATGAAAACTGAATTCATAAGGTTCATGAAGTAAGCCGGTGCATTCGTCAGACCAAAAGACATGACAGTGTACTCGTATAGACCATACCGAGTAGAGAATGCTATCTTTGGAATGTCATCAATTCGAACCTTAATTTGATGATAGCCCAAGCGCAAATCAACCTTGGAGAATACTTAGGCTCCACTCAATTGATCGAATAAATCATCAATCCGAGGAAGCGGATATTTGTTTTTGATCGTGACTTCATTTAACGGACGGTAGTCCACACACATCCGCAAACTTTTATCTTTCTTCTTGACAAAGATGGCCGGACATCCCCAAGGTGAAGAGCTCGACCTAATAAATCCCTTGTCTTGAAGTTCTTGGAGTTGCTTCTTCAATTCTTCTAACTCATTAGGAGGCATCCGGTATGACCGTTTTGAGATCGGCGCGGTACCGGGTACGAGCTCGATGACGAACTCGACTTCTCGATCAGGAGGCATGCCTGGGAGTTCTTCGGGGAATACATCTGGATATTGACACACCACAGGCACTTTCTCAATTTCAAGAGAGGTACTAGCTTCCAAAGCATAGAGATGAGAACTGCCCACTGAAGGTGCAAAACCGACCTGACTGCCGTCTTCGCTAGTGACACAAATAGACCGTTGAGCACAATCGATCTTTCCCCTATTTTTGGACAGCCAATCCATCCCTAATATCACATCAATACCCACTGAATTTATCACAATTAAATTTGCCAAGAAGTTGATATTTTGAATTCACACTTTTACGTCCCGACAGACTCGATCGGTTTGGAAAACCGATCCCGGCGACTGGATTTGATAAGGTTGCTGAAGTTTATGTATTTCAAATTGATTAAGTGCAGCATATTCTTCTTTGATGAATGAATGAGATGCTCCTGAATCAAATAAAACGGATGCTGGACAAGAATTAACAAGAAGGGTACCCAAAACGACGTCCGGAGCGTCGCTTGCCTCCTCGGCGGTGACGTAGTTCACTCGGCCACGTGCTGGAATCTGAGGAGGGGTAGATGCTGCCCTCGGAAGTGGTGTAGGTCTTGCCACAGCTGGTGGTGTAGGAGCACGATAAACCTGAGGCATTCCCCCCCTGCTTGGCGAGGCAATGAGAGGCATAGTGGCCAAGGCGACCACAATGAAAGTAAGTGACATTTTGCTTGAAAGTACCACTGTTTTGGGAGTTCTTACTCCCATTGTACCGCTGCACCGTGGGTGGAGAAGGTCGTGGAGGTGCCACAGGAGGTCTCGGTGGCACTGGGGCTCGAGAACGAGGTGTCCGAGGCGGCCCGGCGGCGCTGCCGAGAAAAGCGCCGCTAGCAAAAATCGAGCGGCTTTCTTCCTCTTCCGACTCCTCTCTACACCACACTCTTGTGCTCCACAACAATGGCCTTGTTCACTATGTGCTGGAAGTTCTGAAGTCATGTCTGACTAAAGCCACCGCATCTCCTCGATCAAGCGCCCATGAACCGCGCCGCGCGCGCAGCCGTGGAGACGCTATCCGGCATAGCGGGCCAAGGAGTTGAACTCTGAAGATACTCGATGATGATCTTCCTTCCTTGCTTCAAAGCAAGAAACTGCTGCTGCTTGATCGACATGACCCCATCAGGAATATAGGCCTCCCTGAAGGCTGCTCGAAATTCATTCCATGATGGAACCTCTCCTTCAGGCTGCATGGCGGAATAGTTATCCCACCACGCACTAGCAGCGCCTTCCAGCTGATAGCTGGCAAAAAGAACTCTCTCAATGCCCGTGCACTGAGCAATGGTTGGTTTCTTCCACATCCTCGGCCAATCTTCACCTCCATAGGGTCTCCGGTACCCGCAAAGGTGGGAGGATTTGTTCGCTGAAACTCAGCGAGACCCCCACGCTGCCTCTGATGTCCCCCTCCCCCTGCTGCCGCAGGAGCGGGAGAAGTGTTGCGAGCTATAGCCTCCAGGATCCTGGTCTGATCCATCCTGTTTCTCTCGATCTGGGCCAAGACTTCCGCCATAGTGGGTGGCGGAGGAAGCACTTCCTCAGATGAGCTGTCCCGCGGACGGTGCTGCTGAGAGGGCTCACCCCTCTCCTCGGGGGCGTAAAGTTCTGCTACAACAGTAGAACGAGTGCCCTGGTGTGGAGATCCCCCATCGCGCTGAGCTCTAGCACGAGTGTTAGGGCCTGACATCCTGGAGTGACAAGGAATGTTAAAAAAAAAGGCCAAGATTGCTGGAAAAGTACGAATAATAAAACTTTGGACAGCAAGCACAAAGTCCTTAATTAAGAATGCATAATGATATAAGATGCACCAAAAACATAACACCGAATGGGCGTACAAAGGCGCTAATGCCAGTACAAGATCCATAACTTCAAATCATAGTTTTTCCAATGCAATTACATCCAGAAAGGCCCGTGGGCGAAAAGCAACTGCCGGAAATAAAAGTTCTTGCAAGAAGGACAATAATAGTTCAAGCACCACAAACCTATTACAGGGAATCAAAGATACATGCCCAACCATGAGCTAACACCTACTACATCCTAAATGTTGTTCCGATCAAAGTTTACCGGAAACTCGTCCAGAAGATGTGCCTCAGGGGATCCCGTATCATCGGGGTCTCCAAAATTAGGAAGACGTAAAGGGGAGCCTTGCTCTATCACATGGCCTCCAGCAAGTTCCATCCTACGAGTACGAGCAAATCCAACTGACATGCGAACCTGGCGTCTCGCCCCATAGTTGGGTACATGCCCTGGCACTTCTGGAAGACGGTACATCGGCGGTGCTGAAGCATATGGGGAAATCTCATTTGCGCCATAAACCACATGGCGGTCAATGATCCCCACGCTACACATGAGTTGCAAGTGTTATTGGGCCACCACGAGACGCTGACGAGTCTCGTACAACTCATACACAGTGCACCGATGGATTTGGTCCATGATATGAACCAATCTTGCCAACTGCCTAACCTGGGGATCTTCCCCAAACTGAATCCGGGCAAAGGTGTCTACCTCCGCGCCACGCTCTCTAATAGGAAAATGGTCGTAAGGCGGCTGAGACAACTCCGTCAGATCATAACGGATGTGGCTCATGGCCACACGAGCCACTTCCTGTAGAGCCATGGCCTCAGAGGTGCCACGTGCCTGGAAACAATATGGGATACTCCCCGTGACTCGTCTGGCGATGATGTTGATCACGACCAAGTATTCCTCCATGCCTGGCCCCCTGTCGCGGCGATAGATGGCGTAGGTTGGCTGATAAGTAAAGTTCGCCCTCCACATCATCTCTCGGAGAAGCGCCGGGTATCCATCCACGGTCTCAGCTTGAGTTTCTTTGACCAGGTATTGGTGACTCATCTAAAAGCAAGAACAACAAGGTAAGACTTCTTTAAAAACCGAAATAGGTTAAGAAAGGATGCTAGGATGGATGAGGAATAAAGGATATTCCTAACTTAAACTTTCTGAAATTAATTTGATAATTTTAAAAATATTTTGACTCAAGAAGGCTTACTAACTCTAACGCCAGTGCTATCTCTAACCTACAGTCGGTATGGCTCTGATACCAACGCTGTGGGGACCATGGAGTTATCTCCGTAAGACCGAGACTAATCAAGGTCTTAGGAACATAACTCTAGGTCTCCCAAGAATGGATTCCAACTTAATTCCATTTAAATGAGAGGCTTAACCCAAACTAGAACCCCGACGATCATGCACGCCGCTCCTCTGCGATCACTACATGATTGTCGGTTCTCCAACAAGTCAAACGCTACACTTAGTGAGTTAAATAGGAAGCCATGAACAGAGAGTACAACTTATATTGGCTCCCAAGATCAGCGACCAATAAAGTCATACTCTCATACAACGTTGCTCACATCTATACAACATTCATACATAGATAGTTCAAAAGACATACAACATAGTCCCAAGTTTACAACTAATACAAGTGGCCGACCGGCCAAATTTAAAAGAGAGTATTAAGTAGCAGCGGAAACACATAAATAAACCAAAAGACCAGCAATGGTATGCCCCATAACCCATCGGCAACCAACTGGGAGTTAGATGATAGCAAACTACTCATCGGTGTCGCCTAAATCGACACCGACAAGCTCGTCGGTTTCAATATCCTCCTCACCTGTAAAAGCCAGCAAACACCTGGCTGAGTACAAAGAGTACTCGCAAGTCTTACACAAATAAAAATAGTTATGCATAAGGTCATTCAAAGGAAGGGCTCATATTGGCTTAGTTTTGCGAAAGAGACGCAATACTGAACAACCTACACATACTAGTTGATTTTCAAGTGCCATTTTCAAAATCAGATTTGAAGTAGAAGTAAAGCATGTGAATAAGTAATGAATTCAATAACAAATGAATCATACCAACAACAAAGTGGCGGTCCACTTTGATACAACAACAAGCATGAAGATCCCATTCATGTCGATACCAAGTTATAACCACAATTTTAATTCCAAGTCTAACAATAGTAACTCCCGAACTCAAGCGGTTGTCCATAACCGGGGACACGGCTATTCGAATAGATTTATACCTGCAGGGTGTACTGCTTTACCCACACAACTTGATTAGCCCGTAAGCCTCCAGATGCCTCCGAATATAGCATATTTCCTATGGTATGCCGGCCGGGTAAATCAAGATACGGTCGTTTTTAGCAAGAAGATCCCATTGAGCCAAGTCCTCAACCCATGGCTCCTAGGAAACACAAGATGTTAACGCTCCATCCTATATATCCTAGGAAACACAAGACGTTAACGCCCCATCCTATCGGCCCAAAGGAACACGGGATTTCACGGTCCCATGCCCTTACAATTTCACCACCGTGGGACTCAACACAATAAAACCTTCCCCCTACTTAACCATACGGCACCCATATACCGCGTGTGATAGCACGAATGTACTTGAATCAACGACGTTACCAAAGTTCGATCCTTAATTGTCCAGACAAGTCAACCACTTACCCAAAGCTCGTGCACGAAGCACCATCACTAACCAACACATGTCCAGACCAAAAGCTCATTTAAAATGACAAAATTTTAACTCACAAAACAGATACGAAGATCTGAACCAAAAGTAAATAATGAGAATTGTGTCTATCCCATAATTGTGGGGTTATTGCCGACAATCCAACTACCGGTTCTAGACTTGCATGGCTAAGCAAAATCGAACAATATAAATTCATACATCCTATCTTAAGCATTTCAGTACGAGAATAATTCATGGATAGCCACAATGACAAGATAATAGGATGTGTCTAACTACCCATCACAAAAATAGCGACATTATAGAACTACCATGCAAGCAATTATCATTGCATCTACCCTAACAAAATTGGGATCAAATATGATGCAAAAAGAAAGTTCAAAGGATGCTTGCTTTGCTGGTAGGCTAATTGCTCTCCCTCAGTAGCGTAAGAGTCAATATCAATGAGCTCGGAATCTATATAAATACGATACCGAATAAACATCGAGAAATACTCCAAAAATCAAGATGCTTAAAAATGCATGATTTTTCTACAGTACCTAAGTCATGATTTTAAATGATTTTTGGTGAAAGAATTATTTCATTTTGATTTAGTATATGAAAGTTATGGTGGTTTGAATTTCAGATTTCAATATGCCTTCATTTATGTAATTTAATTATGAGGTGAAATTTTGTAGAGCAGTGGTGAGTACAAGGATTACATGGACAAAAAGGCAAGATTATTACAAGTTGAAAATAGTTGAGTTTGCTCCAATTGGAGTTTTGATGATTTAGTTATGAATTTCTAAAGTTATCAGCATTTTCTTTTGTAAAAATAATAGTGTTAATAGCTCATTTTCCAAAATAATGCTCTCTGTTACAGAGACAAGTTCGAAACCAATTTTAATATAAAGTTCATTAAAAATAAAAATTATCAGAAGTGGTTTCACCCATTTTGGAGTTAAAATGATTTAGTTATGCATTTTAGAAGTTAATACCAATTCTCAGTGTACAAATTAACATTTTTCGAATTTCATAAAGTATTTGCAACTTTTCCTACAGGAGCACGCGCTAGCTGCGGTGGCTAACATGCGGGACCGAAGCAATGCCATTTCCTTATTAACTCAGTTTTAAAATCCGAACTCACATGTGGGTCCCGTCCGTCAGAGGCTCGGTCCATGAGACTTGGTCTACCGACACACGCGCACGGTGCACGGCTTAAAGACTAGGCCCACTGGTCAGTCACTCTTTGCTAATATTTAATCCCGCCATTTTCTGTGCTCGGGGCCCACGTGTAAGTGACCTATTACTACGGCTAAGACAGTAATTAAATGCTAACCCAATCATTAGACATTAATGACCGTCATTTGCCGTAAACGGACAACTACAGTAGCTGCCCGCGTACGACAATGCGCCCGCGAGGTTGCCCGGCGGTTCGCCGGCGCTACGCGCCACGGCGGAGCCGGCCAAGACCCGTGATAGCTTCGCAATAGTGTTACGCGTCTTTGAGAGGTGGTGGCGAGTGCAGGGTGCCTCGCACCGGTGCCGGAGCTAGCGCGGCGGTGCTACGCAAAGTGCATGCAGCAAAGAAGCGCAGACACACAAGCGAGTGCCCAGGGTCCTAAGGACTATGAGTGAGTTACCTGAGCGAAGAATGATGCTCGAGGAAGCTCAGAACCGCTGGGGCTGCGTCGGCACCGGAGAAGGAAATGGTGATGATATGGTTTCACGTGGACAGGATACTCGAAGCAAAACTAAAACAAATGAATGCTCGGGATGGCTCTAAGATCCTGCAAGGATGCTGTAATAGCAAGGAATCGATATAAGCCTTACCGGATCAAGGTGGGAGATGAAAGGTTTGTTCTTCGACCGAAAGCCCAATTTCTTCAAATCCACGAAGTGCTGTCGTGCATTGTTGAAATAAGTTTAGGGGTTATCATAACCATGCTATAAGGCACTATATGACGCGAAAGAAAGTCCAAGTACCTCACCGGAGACGAGGATGGCAAGAAGATGTCCCCGAGTGCGTGCTCTGGACGTGAACTAGAGCACGAAGGTGAACCAGAGGCTACAAGCAAGAACAAGAGCTGAGCTTAGCAAAAATGGAGAAGGCATGGAACAAAGAAAAGAATGGCATCCCCCGGTGGGAGTTTACCTGCGTAGGGAGCAAGAACGAGCTTCCCTCTCCTCGGTCAACAGAGGAGAAGTGAGGGAGAATGAGGGGGTGCAGGTGGTGTTATACCTGTGAAGAAGACGGAGTGGAGGCGGCGTGAAGCGAAGAAGCTCTAGGAGTGGTGGATGGAGGCGATGGATTGATGACGTCACCAGCGCGCGGAAGAGATTCGCGGCCGCGTGGCGCGTGCGCTCTGAGCGAGCTCTGTCGCGAGGAGGAAGACGACCCTGACATGCGGGTCCAGTGTGGCAGCGACTCGGCGAGGTGTAATTAAGTGATTTTTGATCAGCCGTTGGATTGTGAATGGATGGACCAGATCAGAGAGGGGTTCGGACAGATCAACAGGGTGATGAGATCTGGATCGTTGATCCTTGATCCGACGGTTGCATACGATGGTGCAGTTATGGGGTTGGGCTGAGCCAGTTCACCGAGTCGGGCTCGAGCCCATGGAATAGTGCGGCTGGTTTGGGTCGAGTGTTTTGACCAGGATTTTAAATCACTTCCTCTACTTTGACCAGGGCTTAAAAATAGAAATATAATTCCTAAAATCATAAAAAAATTTCTGGGGGTTCCTGGTATATCCTATTGTCCATAAAAATTATTAAACCCTACTGTTCATGATATATTTTGTGATATATAAATTCAAACTTAGGCTAGGTCTGTTAATGGGGTTTGAATTTTCTTAGGATTAAGATCAGTCCCAAAAATTTGGGAAAAATTATATTAATTCGTGATAATTAATCTAGTATTTGAATAAATTATTTCCAAAGATACTTTAGTAGCATTTATTTCAGTTCTATGATTGGAGTTCAATTTAAAGTGTATGTTTCAATTGTGTTTAGAAATTTTCCAAGTACAATATGCAATTCAAAGTTCCAAAACATGATGCATGTCAATGAGATGCATAATTAACCTCTTTATTAAATTTGGGGATGTGACAGTGGTGGCCAAGTTGGTGACAGCCGTTGACATGAAACATCGATCCTGACTGAATCCACCGCCAATGGACGTCTCCCAGCCGGGTGCAGCTGGATCCGTCGCCGCCATCATCTTCCCAAAGCCATGCATGTTTGGCGAGATCCCATGGCGCCACCGTGTCCCCAGCTCGATCCTGACCAGATCTGCCCCCGACTGGCCATCTCCCTTCCTTCCCAATGTTTTATACCCATCCCCCTCACCTTTCTCTCTCTCTCACCCCGGACACTTGTCTCTAGCTCACCTTCTCCTCCCCCATTTGCAATCTAGGGTTTGATCCTTGACTCCGTCGCCGTCACCACTGGCCTCCCTAAGGAGGCGCTATCACTAATAATAGACATCGACACCGAGGATGACCTCCTCCTCAACCTCGCCTCGCCGCCCCTTTCGCCATCACCACATCTCAATCTGCCTTACACAGGTGAATGAGACAATCGTTTCAGCATGTTTCATTTAGGGGGATTTGTGGGGCATTTGGGTGATTGCTTGGTGATCCTGGCGGCTGCGATTTGGGGATTTGAGGTGCCGCTGCTGCGATTTTCTGACGACAGGGTGGGTTCTGGATCCGGGCGTCGAGACGGAGCAAGTCCTCGAGCGATCGAAGCCTCCAAAGCAGTAGAAGGCCAAGGCTAGCATTAATCTCTACAAGTTTGAGTTAGTGAAAAGCTGTGGGTAATTTGTATTCTTCGATGAAATATCTTGAAAATTCAATGATTGCAGATTCAAGTGAATAGACGCTTCGGATACAGTTAGCATGCATTGCATCCTAAAATTTCAGTATAAGTACGAGTTTTTGTTGCAACGCATGGGCACATGACTAGTGTTCATAATATTACAATTAGGTAGCATTCATTTTCTCCATTGCAGTTCTCACCATTTCCACATTTTTTATTTGCCATTTTCGTGGTCCTCTCCTTTAGCAGAGATGTATCACGGTGTATTATATGGGAAAACTTTGGCTTACACGCTACAAAGAAATTTGTTATGAATTAAAGTATGTTTTTTATCCATTCTATTGTGTTTTATGTATGTCTGTGCAAACAATTTTCATTAAGTTTAGGAAGATGCAAGTGATGTATCTTACAAGTGGGGATGTGACTAGAACTAGTTTTTGCGGCTTGTTTTACATTACCGTGTTAAGCATACGACATAGTAATAACATTCCAGAGAGGCAAGAAAATAATGTGCTAATATTTCGCACCCCTTTGGGTTTTTTGGATCCTTTTCACCCCTTGGGTTAATTACTTGGTTTGCATGACCAAGTGTTCTTCTCGCCGGTAAGCACATTAGTTATGTTGTGGCGCGCACAAAACATCCCATATAAGCAACCAATACAAGGGGCTAATCTGAAAAAGATTTCGTGCCAGAGGCACTATGTACATACATTTACTTCTCCCTCTTAGCTAGCCACCTTGCCGCATGGTATGAATAAGATTTGGGCACATAGAGCAAACAAATTACAAAAAGTGCATGCATACAAAATAAGTTCTTGCCACTTAGGCACCTTTTGCCACATGGCATAAATATCATTTTGGTTATTTATATCTTTATATCGCATTAAGTTATTGCCTTTTATAGCCATCTACGTGGCAAGAAAGAAACATTTCCATAGCTAGAAGCAATGAACGCACGGAACAATAGCTTTTTGGGCAAAATTATACAAAAAAAAGAATGACATCGACTCATCGTTAACCTTACATGCATGGCAAGAATTTTACTTTTGTGAAGGATGGGTAAATACGTTTGGTGGTGCTAAGACAAATCGTTCTTTATTGTATAGTGTATAAAAACATGCATGTGTTCTTGTGCAACTTCAGTCTGTTTCCATCGACCCTTTCTGACGTTAGGACTTAGCAGTATATCAGTACATTAGTTTTAGTTATATAGCATGGTAGACAATAACTGAACATGGGTGTTTGCTACCCAGGTCACTCCCACTGTATAGCTAACGAGTACACACCTTCCAAACGTGGAAAAGGACAGACAGCAGTAGAAAACAACAAACCTCCATAACAACAACTTCGCCGAGTTATTCAGTTAGGGTTAGGTTTTGGGTACGCCAATCCCTCTGACCGTAACTATAGGAGGAAGGCGGGACCAGCGGTGAATGGTGGGGTAGCAATGGGACTGCTAGCCATAGGCTGGCTGGCAGGTGGTGGCCGGGTTGGTGACAGCCATCGACAATGTGGGGACCCCGGAGTTATCTCCGTAAAACCGAGATTAATCGAGGTTTTAGAGACATAACTCTAGATCTCCAGAGGATAGATTCCAACTTAACTCCATCTAAATGAGAGGCCGAACTCCAACTGGAGCCCCGATGATCATGCGCGTCGCTCCTCTGCGAGCACTACATGATTGTCGGTTCTCCAATAAGTCAAGCGCTACACTTAGCGAGTTAAATAGGAAGCCATGAACAGCGAGTATGATTTATATTGGCTCCCAAGATCAGCGACCAATATAACCATACTCTCCTTCAACGTTGATTACATCCATACAACATTCATACATAAATAGTTCAAAAGACATACACATAGTTCTAAGTTTACAACTAATACAAGTGGCCGACCGGCCAAATTTAAAAGAGAGTATTAAGTAGAAGCGGAAACACATAATAGACCAAAAGGCCAGCAATGGTATGCCCCATAACCCATCGGCAACCAACTAGGAGTTAGATGATAGCAAACTACTCATCGGTGTCGCCTAAATCGACACCGACGAGCTCGTCGGTCTCATTATCTTCCTCACCTGTAAAAGCCAGCAAACATCTGGCTGAGTACAAAAGAGTACTCGGAAGTCTTACACAAATAAAAATGGTCATGCATAAGGTCATTCAAAGGGAGGCTCATATTGGCTTAATTTTGCGAAAAACGACGCAATACTGAACAACCTACACATACTAGTTTTTCAAGTGCCATTTCAAAATCAGATTTGAAGTAGAAGTAAAGCATGTGAATAAGTAATGAATTCAATAACAAATGAATCATACCAACAACAAAGTGGTGGTCCACTTTGATACAACAACAAACATGAACATCCCATTCATGTCGCTACCCAGTTATAACCACACTTTTAATTCCAAGTCTAACAATAAGCAGCCACAAATTTCAAGCGGTCGTCCATAACCGTGGACACGGCTATTCGAATAGATTATACCCTGCAGGGGTGTACTACTTTACCCACACGACTTGATTAGCCTGTAAGCCTCCAGATGCCTCCGAATATAGCATACTTCCTATGGTATGTCGGCCGGGTAAATCAAGATATGGTCATTTTTGGCAAAAAGATCCCATTGAGCTAAGTCCCTCAACCCATGGCTCCTAGGAAACACAAGACGTTAACGACTCCATCCTATATCCTAGGAAACACAAGACGTTAACGCCCCCATCCTATCGGCCCAAAAGGAACACGGGATTTCACGGTCCCATGCCCTTACAATTTCACCACCGTGGGACTCAACACAACAAAAACCTTCCCCCTACTTAACCATACGGCTGCCAACCCGCGTGTGATAGCACGAAAGCTGCTTGAACAGGAGGTACCCAAAGTTCGGTCCTTAATTGTCCAGACAAGCCAAACCACATACCCAATTCTCGTGCACGAAGGCACCATCACTAGCCATCACTTGTCCAGGCCAAAAGTTCATTTAGAAAGACAAAATTTAACTTAGAAAACAGATTCGAAGATCTGAAACAAAAGTATATAATGAGAGTTGTGTTTATCCCATAATTGTCAGGCTATTCCCGACAATCGAGCTACCGGTTCTAGACTTGCATGGCTAAGCGACTCGAACAACAGTATTTCACACATCCTATCATAATTATTTCAGTACTGGGGTAATTCATGGATAGCCACAATGACAAGATAATAGGATGTGTCTAACTACTCATCACAAAAATAGCGACATTATAGAACTATCATGCAAGCAATTATCATTGCATCTACCCTAACAAAATTGGGATCAAATATGATGCAAAATAGAAAGTTCAAAGGATGCTTGCCTTGCTGATAAAGTAGTTGTTCACTCTCAGTAGCGTAAGAGTCAACGTCAATAGGCTCGGAATCTATATAAATACAATACCGAATAAACATCGAGAAATACTCCAAAAATCAAGATGCTCAAAAATGCATGATTTTTCTACAGTACCTAAGTCATGATTTTAAATGATTTTTGGTGAAAGAAATATTTCATTTTGATTTAGTATATGAAAGTTATAGTGGTTTGAATTTCAGATTTCAATATGCCTTCATTTATATAATTTAATTATGAGGTGAAATTTTGTAGAGCAGTGGTGAGTATAAGGATTACATGGATAAATGGGAAATATTATTACAAGTTCAAAACAATTGAGTTTGCTTCAATTGGAGTTTCCTTGATTTAGTTATTGGTTTTCAAAGTTATCAGCATTAATAGTGTAAAAATAATATCTTTTAGGATCATTTTCCTCAAACTATAGTTTCTGTGATAGAGGTAAGTTTCAAACCATTTTTATAATTAATTTCTTTTGAAATATAAATTATCAAAACTGATTTCACTGTTTTTGGAGTTTCCAGGAATTACTTATGACTTTTCAAAGTTATCAGCCTTTTTCTTTTGTAACAAAAATAGTGTTTATAGCTCATTTTCCAAAATAATGGTCTCTGTTACAGAGACATAATTGAAACCAATTTTAACATAAAGTTCATTAAATATGAAAATGATCAGAAGTGGTTTCGCTCATTTTGGAGTTAAAATGATTTAGTTATACATTTTAGAAGTTAATACCAATTTTCAGTGTATAAATTAACAGATTTCGAATTTCATAAAGTACTGATTACTTTTTCTACCGAGTACTATCCTAGCCACAGCCGCTGACGTGCGGGACCGGGGGCAAAGCTTTGACCCAGTCAACATGGAATTAGCCTCGGCTGCGAAGGGCTGAAGACGTATTTCCAAGAATACGCTTCTAGAACTCTAAAACGTAAAATCATTCTAAGCATGCTAGGGATACGCTTTCCCTTTTGCGGAAGCGTACTTAACATACTACGCATCCACTTAAACCTCAGTAGGGGCCCACAAGTCATAGACTCATGACTAAATAACTACAACTATTAGCGCTAATTAATCCGAGATTAAGTTAACTAATTGGCTACTGTTTTCGGACGAAAAACCGACAACAGAGCCGGCGCGGTGATCCCAGGCGGCGCCGGCCAAGGCCAGGAATGGGTGCACAATAGCCGCACAATCCTTGAGGTACCTTCGCTCGGAGCTGGGACAACCAGTGGCGGCGGCGCAACGCCGGCAAGCGACGGTGGCTTTCGGCCCAACGAGGTAAGAATGATCCGCCGACACATGGAGTAAACTAATACATGCATAAACTTCCTGGAGGTTCCATGAAGCTTACTAGTAGGATGGAGAGGGTTGGAGGAGCTTGGTGGTGGGTTGCCCACGGCAATGGCGATGGCGGCGGCAAGCTCCACGCGGAGAGGGCACCCTGCGCCATAAGACCCACAAGGAACGGTTGGAAGAGGTTCAGGGGGCAGTAAATATGGTGTAACCACGAGCAATCGAGGAAAGACTCACCAAAACGACAATGGACTGCGAGAATACCTTTCGGCCGACAAGAAAAGGGGAGAACTCCAAATTCCAACGATCGTGCGAATGGATGGCCAAAACAATAGAGGGGAAATGCTTAGCAGGCTAAAGCATGCGAGGTGACGCCCATAAAAGAAAAAGTGACTCACCGTAGATGGGATTTGCACGGCGCTGTCACTCAGTGCGTGCCCCGGGCGCGCTCTGGAACGAAGAATGGCACAAAGGTGTTCCGGACACTACACAAGAAATCAAGAGCTGCATCATCCAAAAATGGAAACGGCACCAAGGAGATGTTAAGGCGCGGTGGTGCAAAGACTTACCGAGACTAGAGCTCAGAGGGCTCCTTCTTCTCACGATCGAGAAGAAGTGAGTGAAAGGAGAGGTGAGGAGGGGGTGTTATGTCCGGGAAAGGGACGGAGGAGAGGCGGCGTTAGTCGGGAAGGCTCGGGGACTGGTTGATAGGGGCGGTGCGGCAACGCCGTTGATGGGGCAGCGCAGAGCTCCCTCGGCGCGTGGCGCTCGAGCTCTGCTTGCGCCTGCCCGAGGTTGGAGACGATCCTGACGCGTGGGCCCGAGTTGTCAGCGGCACAAGGTGGCGCGGCTCGGTGCAACACAACGATTAAATCGGGACCGTTGGATGGCGATCGGACGGAGGAGATTGGCGGGGGCGTTCGGACAGGTCAAATGACGAGGAGATCTAGGCCGCTGATCCATGATCCAAGGGTTGCATGCGGAGGTGCAACTAGTTGACTCCACCGAGTCAAGTGACCGAGTCAGGTTCGAGCCCAAGGAACAGTAGCAGCCGGTTTAGGTCCAGGGTTTTGACTGAATTTTAAATCACTTCCTCTACTTTGACCAGGGCTTAAAAATATAAATAAAATTCCTAACATCATGAAATAATTTGTGGGGGTTCCTGGGGTAACCTAGTGTCCATAAAAATTATTGAACCCTACTGTTCATGATATATTTTGTGATATATAAATTCAAACATAGACTAGGTATTTTAATAGTGTTTGAATTTTCTTACGGTTCAAACCAGTCCCAAAAATTTGGGAAAAATTATACTAATTCGTGATAATTAATATAGTATTTGAATAAATTATTTCCAGAGATACTTTAGTAGCATTTATTTCAGTTTTAAGATTGGAGTTCAATTTAAAGTGTATGCTTCATGTGTATTTTGAGATTTTCCAAGTACAATATGTAATTAAAAAGTTTCAAAACATGATGCATGCTAATGAGATGCATAATAAACTTCTTTATTAATTTGGGGATGTGATGACAAGAAACATTAGAGTGGCAATGAGGCAATGGCGCCGCCACGAACACGTGGTGGAGCTGGTGACCGCGGTGGGTATATGTGAAGAAGAGAAAAATGACACATTGCAGGACAGTTGTGGTCTATGTTTGTGTCAGGGGGTTCCGAGTTGCATTTACTTTCGACAGTTGTAAGGTTTGAAGGATCAAGCAGATAGCAACAATTTTGGGGGTCCAATTCTATGGGATTGAGTGCCGTTTGGAACAATCGTGGATGGGACAATCGTGGTGGAAGCGGATCAGATCCTACATCCTAGGTGATTCGAATTTTTCGTGGTTTGGTTGTCATCTTGTACCTCGTGCGGTGTTGACCTTTGAGCACTCAATGTGCTACAGCATCACCCACAAGGTGTGCTATAGGGTGCCCTCCTCAAAGGCGCTGGTGCGGTACTGTGGGAGCCGCCGGGGTATTTAACTTGTAATACTTAACCATTCAATTGGTCCTGGCATTAGAAATTAAATAACCCAACTCCCGGGATATTATGTACCTCCCAGAACAGCGGTACACATAACCTTTCACAAATATCAAGCATTAATTCCTTACACAAGATAATACATTACCGAATACGACAAGGTACAATATCCAAAAGACATACACATAATAGAGTTATTACAAAAGGGGCCGATCGGCCAAAAGACAAGGTAAATAACTAAAGTAGCAGCGGAAGCGAAAGCCATAAGATGACATTAAACAAAAGCCAACCAGTTTGTCCTTACCCACAAGGCAACCGACCGGGCCGCCAAGCTAGTCATCCTGCACAAAGTCGGTCTCACAATAGTTGATCCCTTGGGGATCAACCTCCTCTGCAACAATTAGACAATGCAACTGAGTATAAAATTTGTACTCGTAAGACTTACTGATAACAAACCTATACATAGCTACATGCAAGCTTAATCAAAGGAGAAGGCTATAGGGTTCAATTTAAACACAAAGCAATATTTCATTTGTAATAGTGTAATAGATTGAAGGCAATTTATAAATCTATTTTTATTTGCTTAAATAACAGCGAGACAACAATTATAAACATAAATAACATCCTAGAGATGACTTCCCAATAGCCACCACAATATAGCACGCATTACCCATTCGTACCACCCGATTTCCAGTTTTAATGCAAAAGTTATTAGTCTAATTCTTGTGGAAAATAACCAAGTGTATCCATAACCTAGGACAAGGCTATTCGAATAGATTATACCCTAGAGGGGCTTACAACTTTACCCAGATGTCAGACCGCCTTTTTGCCAAGCTATAAAGCACACTTCCTAAGATATGTCGGCACAACTAAGTCCTACGAGACGTTTTCCAATATTGTGTATTAACTACGAGCCGCACGTATGGAATGGAAACCCCATACGTTGTGTCAAAGTCATCGGCAGCACGACAACATACTGATGCTCCTCGGTGTGGAGAACCTTGATAGGAACCTACCCCCGCACACCCAATAACACAACACATTCCTTTTTATATACAACACACACCCCACCTGCGACTCGGAGGTAACACACGCCAAAATACTAAGTCAAGAGGGTTCCCATATGCCCTCATGTGGATCAATGGCGCAAGTAATTCAGTCCTTGTTGACTCGGGCACCAAGCACACACTCGACAATCACACCATCCAACCAATGTGCCCAAGTCTAAAATATTTTATTTTCAGTTTTAGTTTCTCAAATACAATACATAAATGGGTACCCTAACCTAAGTAATTATAGTGATGATATAATGACCATCGCCGAAGTGATGATCCCCAAGCTACCATTCTAAGCATTGCTGTTTACATCAACTCTTATCCTATAATTAAAGTGACTAGAGCCCATCCATCGAGCTCGACATCACACAGATATATAAACCTAGGCTTAGTGATAAAGGATGAACATTTACTTACAGTTTATGCAACTATTTAGGATCAACTACTCGAACGATAGTTGAAACATCAAAATAGAGCATGCATACATACACTTTGCAAACAAGATAATAGAATTTGAAAGTAATGGGATGAACATGATCAAAGAAAACTACTTTCCTTGCCAGAGATAACATTCTTGTTGCAGAGGATCACTCTTGTATTCAATAGAATCGTCGGAGCCTATCGAAAGAATCGAGAAGAAGCAATAAGAATGAATAACAACAAAAATACTCAAAAATTCAAATTCATCCAAAATTCATGAAAATTACACAGAAGGTAGAGAATGATTTTAAATGGATTTATCAATAAAAATCAAATGATTTGGATGTATCATGCAAAAGTTATAGCCAAACAATTTTACTGAGAAAGAAAATCAAAGAAATCACTTTTGGTTATCTTGTTCATGCAAAAATTTCAGGAGTTGGTGAACATGAAAATTTAATGGTAGATAGAGCATGATGTTCTAAGAACAACAAAAATTGGTTCACTTCATTTGGAATTAAAATGATTTTTTATGTTTTTCCAAAGTTATGAAAGTAGTGCACAAATAATTTGATAAACAAGTTTTTCAGCGACAGTAATATACTCAAAGCCTATACTATAATAAAGTATACTAACAGAGGATTCCAACAAGCTTGAGTTTACTCAAAATGGAGTTGTAGAGAATTACTTATGCATTTTTTAAGTTCAAACAATTTTCAGTACACAAATAAAGCATTTCGGAAAATATAACAGCATTAAAATACCTTTCATCTTGAGCATGACTAGCCACGGAGGATGACATGTGGGGCCCAAAGAATAGTGTCATTTTTCTTTTAAAATCTAAAATAACCCTACTGACAGGTGGGTCCTACACGTCGGTGACTAGGCCCACAGGAACAGTGCATGTACTAAAGTCTACACACCAGGCTCACGGTCCATGGCCCAAGTGCACTGTGCACTTAAGGCCTCGGGCCCACTTGTAAGCGAAACATCAATGCATTTAATACCGTATCTACACAGTAATACGTGCTTGCGACCATGATTAACAGCTAAACAACAAGCTACAGTAACTGCCGGCTCGTCTGGCAACAGAGGAGCTCTGGCCGTGAGCTTGCCATGGCCATCGCCGACGAGTCAGGCCATGGCGGCGTGGGTGAATGCCCAAAACGGGATCTCTGGAGCTAGACGAAGCTATTGGCACCGGCAGTGAGTACTAGGACGGACCACAGCGGTGGTGCGACGGCGAGAGGTGGCAGTGAGCCATGGCCAACCGTGCATACGCCACTACGGCTATGCTAAGGGCAATTTAGTGCGCGCATAAGCAACAGGAGAGTTCACTGAGCTCACCAATATGACGCGGAGAGGAAGGGCTCGCCGGAGATGAGCTAGCGGCGGAGACCCATGGCGACGGCGGTGAGGTCGACGAGGGGAGCTCGCCCTGAGCAAAGAGAGAGAAAGAGATGTCGGAGAAGCTAGAGAGTGCTAAAGGAATTGTGAAAATGCACGGAATCGGTTAATGCCTCACTGTGCCGTCGTCAGGGAAGAAGGGGGTGCTAGCAGCCGAAAAAGGAGGAACTTCGAAAACTACGAGCTCCTGTGAATGATCCAACAAATAGATTGAGGGGAAAACTTCCTCAGACTGTGGGACACAAGATGATATGGAAAGGCGAGAGAATGGCTCACGGGAGCGAAAGTTGACATGGCGGTGGCTCTACGGGTGTGCTCTGGAGAAGAAGGTGGCGAGCTCCGCGTTCCAAGGGCTACAAGTAGGAACAAAGGCTCACATTAGCGCAGATAAGGGTGGCGATGAACGGAGATAATGAAGGACCAAGAGAGAGGAATCTCACCCAAGAACTGAGCCCAAATGAGAGTCTCCTCCTCACCACCGAGAGGAGGAATGAGCTCTACCAGACGAGAGAGGGCAGGTTAAGGCGTTCCAACGGCCAGGAGAGAAATGACATGAGTTGACAACGCACTGGATAGGGCGAACATGGCTGTGGATTCACGGTGTGCCTGCGTGAAGACGGACGTGAGCCGAATGTCTCCGCCTCATGGCGCCGAGGCTTTCACGCATGAGCCAGCGCGAGGCCAGAGAAAAATCTGACAAGTAGGGTGGGGCATGGGCGAGCACGGAGACACGGAGGAATCGGTGGTGCTCATCAAAACTGGGGTGAGCAGTGGCCAAAATTGGCGAGTGGTGTGGGCGAAGACATTGGCGCAGCATGGCGCTCGCTGGAGATGAAGAACTGTAGCGGGCCCCACCAATCAGTGGCTCAAGGTAAGAGGCTCAGGCTGGTCCTGGTCGAACCCGGTCGTAACCGAGTCAGACCTGGTCATAACCAACTCAGACCTAGTCAAAATGGAGTCAGACCTGGTTGTAACCGAGTCAGACCTGATCGAAATCGATGAGCAGTACTCGAAGAGAATAGTGCTCGTAGATGAACAGTACTCGTAGATGAACAGTACTCGTAGATGAACAATACTAGTAGATGAACGGTGGTCGAAGATGAATAGTACTCATAGATCAACAATACTTGTAGGGAGCCCTGGTCGTAGGACAACATGGTCATATATAGCCGTGGTCATAGGCAGCTGTGGTTGTAGAAAACTGCTAAGCTGAGTTTTTGGAAATAAGGCTGAGATGGTTAGGGATTTTGTTGACCTAGAAGATTAGCTCCAAATTTCTAAAATTTTTACATAAGGTTACTGTAACAGCCCTAACTTAGGGTTTGTAATTCAAATGTAAAATTTTGAGGAGAAATAAAAACTTTTGTTGTCTCTTCAAATCATTTGGAAGTTTTCCAAATTTTCCCTAGCAATTTCCATTTTCTAGAATTAAATTCTTGTGAATGGAAATTGTTGTCAAGAAAATTCTTAGCTTTCAAACTTGTGATCATCCTCTGAAATTATTTTTCCTATCATCTTGATCATCCTATCTACCTCCTGAATTATTTCACAATTTTTAGATTTTGTTTGCTATTTCAAATGGCCAAGTCAACTCTGCTTGAAATCTGGTCAAACTCCTGACAGCAGCTTGTGAATTTTTCTAGAACCATGCAGTGCATAAAAGTTCTGGACAAATTATACAAGGTTGTCCTCTGTCTCTAGTAGCTTCCATAAAAATTTCGAAATTTTTGGAGCTCAGGAGCTACCTCTAAAAATTCCCCAAACCTTCTCTGTCTTTTAAATCAAATTCTAAAGTACTATTCCTGGGCCCAACCCAACTCGGGCTCGAGTCCGACTCGCACACTTGGTTCGGTCGCGTCAACTAGCTGCACTGCCATGAGTCCAATCGATCGTAATCGTCCGATGAAGATCGAACGATCCACGCGGCGCGCATGCAACCGACCGTCCGAATGCATACACTAATCTCACCGTCCGCTTTAGATCCAACGGTCGCGCGATATTGATCGAAGTCTAACTCGGCTCGCGCCGCTTTGTCGCTGTCGCCGACAAGGCGGACCCACTGCAGTCATCCCGCCACGCCGCTCGCCAGCCCAGCGCACCGCTTCGCCCGCGCTCTCGCCGGCCGCCGCTGCATGCACACCGCCA
Source organism: Ampelocalamus luodianensis (assembly GCA_036346255.1). NCBI lineage: Eukaryota > Viridiplantae > Streptophyta > Magnoliopsida > Poales > Poaceae > Ampelocalamus > Ampelocalamus luodianensis. The sequence continues at coordinate 42,007,436 of CM070637.1, forward strand.
CCTAGCTTCACCGGTCTTTTCACCGCCCACCGCTCACCTCGCGCCTCCGCCGCTCCTACAAAAGCCATCGAGGGTTTTCCTACCTCGCTCGTCTCCATTGCCTTTCTTCTCCATCGAGCCCAGAGCCGTAGCGCCGCGCGCGCCGCGCCGAGCATTTCACCACTCCGGTGAGCTCCGGTCATCGCCGATAGCGCCACGGTGTGCCTAGCATCCCGTGGAAGTAAACCCTCAAGGAATTTCAGATTCATCGTCGTGGAGCTGCGCGTGGACTTTCTTCTCCAAGTCCGCCGAAACCGCCTTTTCCACCGCCGCATCTTCTCCGGTGAGCTCCACTCAATTCTTCGCTCGGTGAGCACCACCGACTCCACCTTTCTTCTCCACTCACTCGTGTCCTCTCGCTCACCCAGTGCCCTGCCGCCGTTAATCGCCTTGCGCCGTGGGCTCGTCGCCGGTCACTCCGGTGCCTCTCTGCGTCGCCGCCAGCACACCGGTGAGTTCTCGGTAACTCATCGATGCCCATGCGCGCTAAATTTCATTGTCTTCCTCTCTAGTGCGCCGCACCTTGTCACCCCATCGCCGGCCGGCAAGCTCCGCCGCGCGCCACCGCAGATGCATCTCCGCCGCCTCGAGACCACCTACGATTTGATGATCCTCCGGCGACCCATTTTGGCCTTGGTTTCACTCGCCGCGCCTCCACCGCCGCGATTTAATCCAGTCCGTGAGCGCCGAGATCCTCTGTTCTTTTCGATTGTGCTCCTCTCTGTCATGCTGCTGATGGGGCCCACTCCTTCAAAACCAATTAGTTAGCTCGCTAATCATGCTTATGATTGTTCTTTAGTTCACTCTCATGCATGATCAAAGTTAGTAATTGAGGTTTGAAAGTATATTAGTGCAAGTTTCCTTGTAGCTTTGCTCGTTGTCATTTTTATCTCGTTGTCGAATCAAAATTTGTATCATGCTTGCTATTAGGTTTTGTTAGACTTGATGCCTCCTTTTGTTGTGGTGGTTAGCATGAAATCATTTAGTTGGTATCTTTAAGTTTCTAAGCTTCATTTGCCATGCTTGATCATAGGGATAGTTAGTCGCTCATTTTATTTGCCTCTGTACTTTTGAGTTGTCGGTGTTATAAGATTTGGGTAGTGGCCAAATGTTGAAACTTGTTAGCCTTGCAAAATCTAGGTGTGATGCTTAGGGGTATGAATAGTGAGCATCCTTAGCATCCTATCTTAGGTAGAAGATTTTTGTTTAGCATTTCTTAGTTGGATACTTGGCTAGTTATGCTTTCAATAGCTTCTTGTAGATTTTGTGCTCTCTCCACAATAGTGGTTTTAGTATAGGTAGCTGATTTTGATGTGTTAACTTGATGATTAAATAATAGATGTGCATACAATCACCATCAAAGCCCTGTCCAAAGTTTAAAGCATGTTAGAAGTTTGATTTTGTGGTTAACCTAGCAAATGGGTGGATGGGTCTCTAGCAATTATTTGTCATTCTTTGTGATAGTCTAGCCTTGGTGTATATATTGGTGTTTGTATTTGATGTTTGAGTTTTGCCGGTGTTATTCGTTCTTATTCACTGCTTTGTTCAAATCGTTAGGATTCGATATTTGCATGCAACCCCGAGGACGATCCTCCGCAACATATTGAGCAACAAAGATCCGAACAAGCGCTTGATCATGTTTATCCCAAAGATTTTAAAGTCTAATATTTTGTTTCAACTATATGTATGCATCGCTTAATTTGTGTTAAATTGATTAGTTAAATCCGTAGATGCATATCCTGTAGTCAAAATATTGATCTCTACTACCGAGCCTAGGTTATTTGTCGTGATTAGAGATCTTGGATGATCTCTTGTCACTTAGTAGATCCGGTCAACTTGCTTAGACATGCTTAGCTATCGGTAGAATCGGCGGTTATCGACTTTAGTCGGTAACCTTGATCACACAAAATTTACTACAACTTTATGTTTCGCATTTCGCTATGTTTAATTGCAAAACTAAAAATGAAAACAAAAATGATTTGGACGCGCACAATGGTAAGAATGGTGTGATCTTTTGGGTGTGGATCGAAAGGTGCCCGGTCAATTAAGGACCGAACATCTTGTGAGTGAATTTTTATCCAGCATTTCGGCGTGCTAACCACACTAGAGTATATGGGACCTCTCTTGACCTAGTACTTTGGCGTGTATTGGCTCCGGTCGCAGGAGGTCGCAGGAGGGATGGAGGTGGGAGCATGGTAGTTGTCCAAAGGCTTTATCCCGAGTGGGTAGTTGTCTTTTCGGCTTTACCATGTAAGCGTATGGGTTTCTATCCATACGAGCGGCTCGGTTGATACACAATATTGGAAACAGCCTCGAGGACTTAGCTGTGCTGCATACCTTCGAAGTGTTCTTTGGCTTAAAGGCGGTCCGAGGTGTGGGTGCATGGTACACCTGCGCAGGTTAAAAACTATTCGAATAGCCTCGCCCTAGGTGATGGACACGCTTGGGTAAGCTTTTCAAGAGTTAGACTACAACATTTAAATTAAAACTTGATGGGTGGTACGAATGGATTCGTGTTATTGTTGTGGTGACTATTGGGATAGTCACTTCTAGGTTGTTTTATCTTTGCTCTGTTGCTATTATTATCCTTACTGCTATTTCAATCTTAAAAATGAATTGCAAACTTGCCTTTAAACGGTATTATATTATTGCAAACGAAAGTTGGCTTTATGCAAATGAAACATATGGCCTCCACCAAATAAGCCTGCATGTAGCATATGAACAGGTCTGCTAGTTCACACGTCAGTCTTGCGGGTACAAAGACAATCTTTGTACTCAGGTGCTTTGCTTAATGTTTTTGTTGCAGAGGAAGAAGGTGAGCCTCAGGGTCCTCACTTCTGTGAGCTGTGTTGCCGCTTCTTGGACGACTAGTCTTGGCGGTCCGGTCAGATGCCTTGTGGGTTGAAGGCACACTGATTGGCTTTGTTTATAGCCATCTTATGGCACTTTTGCTTCCGCTGTCTTTTTGTTGTTATTTGTGTATCTTGTGGCAGTCGGCCATTGTCCTGTAATATCTTTGCTATTTGTTTATCTTCCGCTTGGAAGTGTGGTGTTTGGACTCTATGTGTGGAATGGAGTTGATGTCTAATTTTGTACCAGGGTGTGTATACCGCTCGGAAGTATACATATCTCGAGGATCGATTTATTTGATTTGTGATGCTAGGACCGGTGGTTGGTTAAGCATTACAAACCAAATAAACCGGGTCCTCACAAAGTTGGTATCGAGCCATTCGACCGTAGTAACCCAAGCATGGTCGTCCTTAGGATATTTTGAAAGTCTTATTTTTAAATCATAAAAGGTTTATGAAAACCTAGGCGATTCTCGATTTTATTCCTTACCTATCTTAGCTTTCTACTCTCATCTTACTCTAATTTAAGTTTTGAAACTTGGTTTCTCTCTTCACCTTTCAAAAGATAGTTACTACCGTGGAATTAGTTTGGGGAGAACCATGAAGTTTAATCCAACTAAAACTTGTGGGGATAATAGGTAAGATGTAAAGGAGTAGTTATGTGTCCGATTTTTACTGGTCGAACTTTATCCCGCCTTGTGTTTGTTTCTCGACTGCTTTCATGAATTTTGGGCTTTCTTGCTCTTAAATTTGTTGCTAACTTGTCTTAGTAAAACAGATGGCCGGAGAACGCGTGGCGCTCAGGCCAGGTGGTCATGATGAGGAGCTTCCTCCTCCGACCATGGTGAGGTTCTCGCCGATCGAGCGAAACCGCATGGACCGACGCGCATCTTGGAGGTTATTGCTAGGAATACCTCCACTCCGCCGGTGGTGGCGGCCACCGCACTCGCGGGGACTTGTAGAGTTCCTCCGCACGCAGCCACCGACTTTCTCCCGCTCCGAGGATCCTCTCGATGCGGATGATTGGCGCGCATGGTTGAGCGGAAGCTCAACATAGCTCGCCGTGCACAGATAAGGCGCTTCGCGCCCCACCACTTGAGGCGCGGCACTCTCATGGTGGGAGAACTATCTCGCCATGCAGCCCAGGGCCATGTGGTCGCGTGGGAGGAGTTCAGTCGCCTTTTGTCGGGCCCACATCCCGATGGCCCGATGAAGTCAAGAAAAAGGAGTTTCGCGCTCAAACAAGGGCGCAAATCGTGATTTGAGTACCTTTACGAGTTCAATCATCCGCTCGTTATGCTCGGGAGGTGGCCTCGGATGAGGCTAAGCAGAGAAATTTATGGATGGCTTGTCCGAGGAGCCGCAGGACAAGCTATCCATTGTGGACTTCTCGCACTTTCGTGCCTTGGTAGATAAGGCCATTGTTGCCGAAAGCATAAGGCAAAGGCGCTGGCGAGTCCCGCAAGCGCAAGTGGGAGGCGATCGATGCGCTTCACACCGCCTCGTTCGTCCTCGGTGGCCGGCACGACTGGCCCGTTCTTTTGCTCCACCGGCGCGAGACCATCGCACCAGCTCCGCCCACCGCAGCCGAGCCAGCCACGTGCGCCGCGATCCAAGACAGAGCGCCTCCGCAATCCGGCGGCCGAGGTGACTTGTTTTCGCTGCCACAACAAGGGCCATTATGCGAATGCCTGCCCTCAGAGTGTTGCAGCAGCCCCTCGTCCTAATGGAGGACGCGGGCAGGGGAGTGGTCATCCACCTGACCAGAAGATGATCCAGAAGCCCCAGGGTGCGAGCAGCGGTCGAGTCAACCATCTATCAGCTGAGGAGGCTCAGGAGGCGCCAGATGTCGTGATGGGTACACTTCTTGTTAACTCTCGTCCTGCTGCAGTATTGTTTGATTCTGGAGCATCGCATTCTTTTATTTCAAGATCATTTGCTGCTGCTAGTGGTCTTCACTGTGTTCCTTTGGGGATCCCTTTGCTCATCCGCTCTCCGGGGTCGGAAATGAGAGCTGATTTACAGTGTCGGGATGTTCCTATCGTAGTCGAAGGATTGGTATTTTTGGCAAACCTTATTTTGCTCAGTTCAGCGAGTCTGGATGTGATTCTTGGCATGGATTGGTTGTCCCAACATTTGGGGCAAATCGATTGTGCCAGGAAGATTGTCTACCTTACCCGCCCTTCAGGCGAGCAAGTCGGATTTTCGCCGCAGCTGCAGGGGCCACATCTATGTGCATTAGAGACAAAGCCAGCCTTGCAGATTCAGGATGTTCCCATAGTATCTGACTTTGGGGATGTCTTTCCAAGACTTGCCCGGATGCCTCCGTTCGAGATCCGAGTTTGCCATCGAAGTTGCTGCCCTGCATCGCCCGATTTCAAGGCGCCGATCGGATGCCTCCCAATGAGCTAGAAGAATTGAAGAAGCAGCTTGGTGAGCTCCAAGCAAAGGGTTTCATCCGTCCCAGTTCATCTCCTTGGGGTTGTCCGGTGATCTTTGTGAAGAAGAAGGACAAGACTTTGCGATGTGTGTTGATTACCGCCCTCTCAATGAAGTGACGGTGAAAAACAAATATCCTCTCGCCCGCATTGATGATCTTTTGACCAGCTTGTCCGGAGCTCGTGTGTTCTCCAAGATTGATCGAGATCGGGCTATCATCAAGTCCGGATCGGCCGAGGATATTCAAGACGGCTTTCACTACTCGTTATGGCCTCATGCGAGTACACCGTCATGTCTTTCGGATTAACCAATGCTCCAGCTTTGTTCATGAACTTGATGAATTCAGTATTCATGGAGTTTTGGACAAATTTGTGGTGGTCTTCATTGATGATATTCTTATTTATTCCAAGATCAAGCAGAGCATGCCGAGCATCCAAGATTGTTTTGGGCAAATTGCGGAGCACCGGCTATATGCGAAGTTCAAGAAATGTGAGTTCGGTTGAAGGAAGTGGCATTCTTGGGCCATGTTCTTTCACCGAGGCATAGCTGTGGATCCCAGAAGGTCACGATGTTCTATCTTGGGGACAGCCCAAGTCGCCATCGATGTGCAGAGTTTTCTTGGTTTAGCGGCTACTATCGCCGCTTTATCGAGAACTCTCCAAGATCGCAGCCGATGACCGAATTGCTTAAGAAGGACAAGAAGTTTGTATGGTCCTCGCTTGTGATGAGAGCTTTGGGAGCTTAAACAGCGATTGACTTCAGCCCGGTCCTTACTCTTCCCGATATCCACAAGAGCTTGATATTTATTGCGATGCCTCTCGTCGGGGACTTGGGTGTGTTCTTATGCAGAAGGCAAGGCGTTGCCTATGCATCCAGCGATTGAGACCTCACGAGCTCAATTATCCCACCCATGATTTAGAGTTGGCTCTGTGGTGCATGCACTCAAGATTTGGCGGCATTATCCGATCGGTAACCGTGAGGTGTATTCCGATCACAAGAGCTTGAAATACTGTTCACCCAGCCAGATCTGAACCTCAGGCAGAGGAGATGGCTAGAATTGATCAAAGATTATGATATGGGTATTCAGTATCATCCTGGCAAGGCCAATGTGGTTGCTGATGCACTTAGCCGAAAAGTGTATTGCAATACTTTGATGATCCAAGAGCAACAACCGCACCGCTGCGAGTTTCAGTGCCTCAACTTGGGTTTGGTTGAACATGGTTCCTTTGTCGCCTTGGTTGTGCAACCAACCTGGTGGATCAAATCAAGGCAAAGACAAACAATCGATGATGGTGTGGGTAAAATCAAGCAAAACATCAAGAATGGTTCAGCCAGGTGTTTTACAGAAGATGAGCACGGTGTTGTATGGTTTGGGCAGCGGCTTGTGGTCCCAAAGGTCCCCGAGTTGCGGGATTTGATTCTCCAGGAGGCCCATGATTCGCCTTTGTCCATCCATCCCGGGGCCACTAAAATGTACCAAGATCTGCGTCAGAGATTCTGGTGGACTCGCATGAAGCGTGAGATTGCCAGGTTCGTGGCCAGATGTGACATATGCTGTCGTGTCAAGGCCGAGCATCAGCGTCCAGCAGGTCTCCTCCAGCCCTTGCCTATACCAGAGTGGAAGTGGGATTCTGTAGGCATGGATTTTATCACTGGTCTACCCCGTACTCCTTCAGGGAAGGATGCTATCCGGTTGTTATCGATCGATTGACGAAGGTAGCACACTTCCGCCGGTATTTACCACTCTCGCTGTCGGTCGATTGGCGATCTCTATATCTCCGCATTGTGAGCTTGCATGGTGTGCCACGAACGATTGTGTCGATCGTGGCTCTCTTTTCACTTCGGCTATGGCACGCTTTACAGAAGCCATGGGGACCCGTCTTCGCTCACTCCACCTATCATCCTCGGATCGATGGTCGACGAGCGCGCCAACCAAGTTCTTGAAGATATGCTCCGTGCTTGTGTTCTCTCCTATGGAAAGAATTGGGAGAAGTGCCTACCGCTGCCGAGTTCTCCTACAACAACATTTTCGGGCTAGTCTTGGTATGGCACCGCTTGAGGCTTTGTATGGACGCGCGCTGCAGAACACCGTTGAACCGGTCGAAACCGTGAAAGGCGGTTCTTTGGCCCGATTCCATCAATGAAGCCGAAAGTCAAGTGCGCTTGATTCGTGAGCACTTGCGCGTAGCTCACCCGCATGTAAGAGCTATGCGATCGGCGCCGCCGTGAGTTGAGTTTCCAGCCCAATGACTTTGTGTATCTCAAAGTCTCACCTCTGAAGGGACATCGTCGTTTCGGTGTCAAGGGCAAACTGGCTCCTCGATATGTCGGGCCGTATCGCATCATCAAGAAAGTGGGAGCCGTTGCATACCAGTTGGAGTTGCCAGCTACACTTGAGGGGGTGCATGATGTTTTCCATGTGTCGCAATTGAAGAAGTGCCTCCGTGTTCCGGTTGAGGAAACACCATTGGAAAATATCGATGTGCAGGAAGATCTGTCTTATCGTGAGCGCCCCGTTCGTATCCTCGAAGAAGCTGAACGCAGAACAAGGAACCGTGTGCTCAAGTTCCTTAAAGTTCGTGGTCGAACCACTCGAGGATGAAGCCACTTGGGAGCGGGAAGATCGCCTCCAGCAGATTACCCATCCTTCTTCTCCCAGTGATCGTAATCTCTGGCGAGATTCTGTAAAGGGAGATTTGTAACAGCCCTAACTTAGGGTTTGTAATTCAAATGTAAAATTTTGAGGAGAAATAAAAACTTTTGTTGTCTCTTCAAATCATTTGGAAGTTTTCCAAATTTTCCCTAGCAATTTCCATTTTCTAGAATTAAATTCTTGTGAATGGAAATTGTTGTCAGCAAAATTCTTAGCTTTCAAACTTGTGATCATCCTCTGAAATTATTTTTCCTATCATCTTGATCATCCTATCTACCTCCCTGAATTATTTCACAATTTTTAGATTTTGTTTGCTATTTCAAATGGCCAAGTCAACTCTGTTTGAAATCTGGTCAAACTCCCTGGACAGCAGCTTGTGAATTTTCTCTAGAACCATGCAGTGCATAAAAAGTTCTGGAAAAATTATACAAGGTTGTCCTCTGTCTCTAGTATCTTCCATAAAATTTCTGAAATTTTTGGAGCTCAGGAGCTACCTCTAAAAATTCCCAAACCTTCTCTGTCTTTTAAATCAAATTCTAAAAGTACTATTCCTCTGCCCGAACCCAACTCGGGCTCGAGTCCGACTCGCACACTTGGTTCGGTCGCGTCAACTAGCTGCACTGCGCGAGTCCAATCGATCGTAATCGTCCGATGAAGATCGAACGATCCACGCGCGCATGCAACCGACCGTCCGAATGCATACACTAATCTCACCGTCCGCTTAGATCCAACGGTCGCGCGATATTGATCGAGTCTAACTCGGGCTCGCGCCGCTTTCTTGCTTTGTCGACAAGGCGGACCCACCTGCAGTCATCCTCGCCACGCCGCCGCCAGCCTCAGCGCACCGCTCGCCGCGCTCGCTCGGCGCGGCCGCGCATGCACACCGCCACCTAGCTTCACCGGTCTTTTCACCGCCCATCGCTCACCTCGCTGCCGCCGCTGCTCCTACAAAAGCCATCGAGGGTTTTCCTACCTCGTTTGTCTCCATTGCCTTTCTTCTCCATCGAGCTCCAGAGCCGTAGCGCCGCCCGCCGCTTCCGAGCATTTCAGCCACTCCGTGAGCTCCGGTCATCGCCGAGAAGCGCCACGGTGTGCCTAGCATCCCGTGGAAGTAAACCCCTCAAGGAATTTCAGATTCATCGTGCGTGGAGCTGCGCGTGGACTTTCTTCTCCAAGTCCGCCGAAACCGCTTTTCCACCGCCGCATCTTCTCCGGTGAGCTCCAGCTCAATTCTTCGCTCGGTGAGCACCACCGACTCCACCTTTCTTCTCCACTCACTCGTGTCCTCTCGCTCACCCCGTGCTCTCGCCGCCGTTAATCGCCTTGCGCCGCCGTGCGGCTCGTCGCCGGGTCACTCCGGTGCCTCTCTCGTCGTCGCAAGCACACCGGTGAGTTCTCGTAACTCACCGATGCCCATGCGCGCTAAATTTCATTGTCTTCCTCTCTAGTGCGCCGCACCTTGTCACCCCACCGCCGCCGGCAAGCTCGCCGTCCGCGCCACCGCAGTGCATCTCCGGCCGCCTCGAGACCACCTACGGCTGGTGATCCTCCGGCGACCCATTTTGGCCTTGGTTTCACCTCGCCGCGCCTCCACCGCGGCGACGAATCCAGTCCGAGCGCCCGAGATCCTCTCGTTCTTTTTCGCTTGTGCTCCTCTCTGCATCGTGATTGGGCCTACTCCTTCAAAACCAATTAGTTAGTCGCTAATCATGCTTATGATTGTTCTTTAGTTCACTCTCATGCATGATCAAAGTTAGTAATTGAGGTTTGAAAGTATATTAGTGCAAGTTTCCTTGTAGCTTTGCTCGTTGTCATTTTTATCTGTTGTCGAATCAAAATTTGTATCATGCTTGCTATTAGGTTTTGTTAGACTTGATGCCTCCTTTTTGTTGTGGTGGTTAGCATGAAATCATTTAGTTGGTATCTTTAAGTTTCTAAGCTTCTGTTGCCATGCTTGATCATAGGGATAGTTAGTCGCTCATTTTATTTGCCTCTGTACTTTTGAGTTGTCAGTGTTATAAGATTTGGGTAGTGGCCAAATGTTGAAACTTGTTAGCCTTGCAAAATCTAGGTGTGATGCTTAGGGGTATGAATAGCTGAGCATCCTTAGCATCCTATCTTAGGTAGAAGATTTTTGTTTAGCATTTCTTAGTTGGATACTTGGCTAGTTATGCTTTCAATAGCTTCTTGTAGATTTTGTGCTCTCTCCTGTCAATAGTGGTTTTAGTATAGGTAGCTGATTTTGATGTGTTAACTTGATGATTAAATAATAGATGTGCATACAATCACCATCAAAGCCTGTCCAAAGTTTAAAGCATGTTAGAAGTTTGATTTTGTGGTTAACCTAGCAAATGGGTGGATGGGTCTCAGAGCAATTATTTGTCATTCTTTGTGATAGTCTAGCCTTGGTGTATATATTGGTGTTTGTATTTGATGTTTGAGTTTTGCCGGTGTTATTCGTTCTTATTCGCTGTTTTGTTCAAATCGTTAGGATTCGATATTTGCGGCAACCCTGAGGACGATCCTCCGCAACATATTGAGCAACAGCATCCAGGCAAGCAGTTTGATCATGTTTATCCCAGTATTTTAAAGTCTAATATTTTGTTTCAACTATATGTATGCATCGCTAATTTGTGTTAAATTGATTAGTTAAATCCGTAGATGCATATCCTGTAGTCAAAATATTGATCTCTACTACCTGAGCCTAGGTTATTTGCTGTGATTAGAGATCGCTGGATGATCTCTTGTCACTTAGTAGATCCGGGTCAACTTGCTTAGACATGCTTAGCTATCGGTAGAATCAAGCGGTTATCGACTTTAGTCGGTAACCTTGATCACACAAAATTTACTACAACTTTATGTTTCGCATTTCGCTATGTTTAATTGCAAAACTAAAAATGAAAACAAAAATGATTTGGACGCGCACAATGGTAAGAATGGTGTGATCTTTTGGTGTGATCGAAAGGTGCCCGGTCAATTAAGGACCGAACATCTTGTGAGTGAATTTTTATCCAGCATTTCGCGTGCTAACCACACTAGAGTATATGGGACCTCTCTTGACCTAGTACTTTGGCGTGTATTGGCTCCGGTCGCAGGAGGTCGCAGAGGGATGGAGGTGGGAGCATGGTAGTTGTCCAAAGGCTTTATCCTGAGTGGGTAGTTGTCTTTTCGCTTTACCATGTAAGCGTATGGGTTTCTATCCATACGAGCGGCTCGGGTTGATACACAATATTGGAAACAGTCTCGTAGGACTTAGTCAGGCCGGCATACCTTCGGAAGTGTGCTTTGGCTTAAAGGCGGTCTGAGGTGTGGGTACAGTGGTACACCCCTGCAGGGTTAAAAACTATTCGAATAGCCTCGTCCTAGGTGATGGACACGCTTGGGTAAGCTTTTCAAGAGTTAGACTACAACATTTAAATTAAAACTTGATGGGTGGTACGAATCTGGGATTCGTGCTATTGTTGTGGTGACTATTGGGATAGTCACTTCTAGGTTGTTTTATCTTTGCTCTGTTGCTATTATTATCCTTTACTGCTATTTCAATCTTAAAAATGAATTGCAAACTTGCCTTTAAACGGTATTATATTATTGCAAACGAAAGTTGGCTTTATGCAAATGAAACATATGGCCTCCACCAAATAAGCCTGCATGTAGCATATGAACAGGTCTGCTAGTTCACACGTCAGTCTTGCGGGTACAAAGACAATCTTTGTACTCAGGTGCTTTGCTTAATGTTTTTGTTGCAGAGGAAGAAGGTGAGCCTCAGGGTCCTCACTTCTGTGAGCTGTGTTGCCGCTTCTTGGACGACTAGTCTTGGCGGTCCGGTCAGATGCCTTGTGGGTTGAAGGCACACTGATTGGCTTTGTTTATAGCCATTTTATGGCACTTTTGCTTCCGCTGTCTTTTTGTTGTTATTTGTGTATCTTGTGGCCAGTCGGCCATTGTCTGTAATATCTTTGCTATTTGTTTATCTTCCGTTTGGAAGTGTGGTGTTTGGACTCTATGTGTGGAATGGAGTTGATGTCTAATTTTGTACCGGGGTGTGTATACTGCTTTCTGGGAAGTATACATATCTCGAGGATCAGTTTATTTGATTTGTGATGCTAGGACCAGGTGGTTGGTTAAGCATTACAAACCAAATAAACTGGGGTCCTCACAGTTACTAACTCCAAGAACAACCTTGCATAAAATGTTTAGAGTTTTTCATGCAATACATTTTTCTCTAGAAATAATTCAAGGTTCGGTCCTAGGGTTTTGACTAAGGATCTAACTGGTTTGACTAGCCCTTTTAAAATAGCAAATAAAATCTAAAAATTTTGAAATTTTTCCGAGGAGTCACTAGGGTGATCCAGAAGCTAAGAAAAATCATCCCAGTGTATGATCACAAGTTTTTACTATAAAGTTTCAAAGGGTTATGCTTCTAGTCAATTGAAGCTTTTAGTTTTTTTTTAATTCAACAAATCCTTTGAAAGAATTTCCAGAAAATTCAAATAACAACATGATACAACAAAAGTTTTAATTTATACTCATTTTTTTTACATTTGTAATAAAAACCCAAGTTTGGGATGTTACAGGTACTAAGGCTCCCAGTAGGTATACATCTACAAGTTTAAGAATAAGAAAAGTTAGTGATCATATAATAAGAGACATGGATAAGAAATGACATTTAGATAGGAAAAGAATTTCAGCACAAGTTTTACCCATTCTCTATTTTATTTACTAATTCCTATGGTTCAAAATCAGGCAATACTACCCTTGGTCTTTATATATAATAAGAGATTTATAATATTACTCAATTTAACTCCAAATGAAGGTAATGGAGGTTTAAAGGATACTACATCACATAAATTTCAGCAAGAACCATATTATGAAATTTTTGGAAAAGAGACGTCTAGAGTTGTATCCTTATTAGTTCAAAGAGGAACTTTCAAAAGAGCTTTGGGTGGGATGTTTTAAGAACTTTTTGAAATTATTTTGGCTCTGTTTTTAAGATCCTAAGAGTGATTAAAAATATTTATTTTCAGAGAGCATCCCATCTCTCAAAACTAGAGTAACTTTGAATAAAGCGAGAAGAGATGATTAAAAGAAGAACTCTAGATAAGAGGAGAATGCTAACACGCATGAGATTACTAAAAATTCTTAAATTTTCAGAACCATTCCTATGATTAGATTAGGTTACATTTTTAACTCTTAAGTCCTAATCTCAAGACCATTCTATCTAAGGTTTGTCCTACACCAAGATAGCTCGATACCAAGTGATGTCGGACCCCCTGCGTGTAATACTCCAAGACCGTATGTGTGTATCGTACTAGTCCCATAATCGGTGGCTAATACACATATTCACAATATTTGGCATTTACATCCATACATTCTCATATGCAAAGTAAAACGAAATGGTAGTTAACTTAAGCTATTACAAGTTATTACATCAAACGGACGATCGACCAAATAAAAGCAGTCATCAATAAAATAAAAGTGGCAGCGAAGAAGATAACAAATGTAGATAAATTCCAGCGCATGCCCATCCTACCCTCGTGCAACCGACAATGAACAAGGCCTAGGTAGACCCGTCACCGAATCTACCGGTTCCAGGTGCAAAGAACGCATCGCCTCACGTTGAACAACAAGATTAATAACAGACTATACGTATACAGAAGATATAGTATAACCACTGAACCAAGCAGTGCAAAGTTCTAGATATGTACATCAATTTTTTGATTATTTATAGGCATCCTACTACGTGGCATGAATAAAAGATTTGCACGACTGAGACCAAAGGTCCAAAACATAGGACAGTACATGCTATTCGGAAACTTTTGATAAATATTGTATATATATTGTTTTTTTTCTAGTGAACACCCTAGGCAACTTTTAGCTTGACATGAGGAATGAATTGCACTAGAAATTTGCACATGTTTTGGTGTAGTTTTATCAATGATTATGAGGCAACCTGCCACATGGCACGAATAAAACATTCTCACAAGGATGATTTGCACCACCAAAAATATTTAGAAATCCACACACATCACCCATCTCCAAATTTAAAGTGAGGATGTTTGGTTGAAATTGGAAAATAATAAAGTGATATAAGCCAATATTTGTCCAAACGATCCACAATGTATGGATGTGCTATGCTTAAACATTTGCATTGCTTGAAACAAGACATTGAGAACATTGCAACATCGATTTACCAGGCATATATTAATGCTTAAAACAGGTATGTAGATCAAGAAAAAAAAGGGACTACTACCACATAAAAAATGCAATACTAGTGGCCCTTCCTGTAATATTTCAAAATAGATGTGCCAATATGAAAAATGTTAGCTAGATAGCCCGGTGTACATACATGGAGTAAAGAACATTTGAAAGCACATTGCATGAATTACATAAGCAACCATAAGAATCACTTAAAACTTTTGTGCAAAACCAGAAACTTTTTTTATTAATTAACCCTTTTTTAAATTTATGTTTATTATTAACCCCCAGCAAACTTTATTTCCAAGTTCGACCTCTTTGGTCACACTACCACCGGTGGCGTGACAAAACAACATTGTATCACCAGAACCAAAGAGGAAATGTCTTAGATCCATTAAAGTATTAAAAGATTGTGTCTCTATAAAGACAAGTGAAAACACAACTCATTGTATGAGCTGTCTATAGTGCTGCTGTCTACAGGTGACATAGAGAGTTGCTATAGACAGTGCTGTCGTACATTGCATATGCCCTTAAAACTTTTGTGCAAAACCAGCTGGCATCGAGGTTTTATCTTGCAGCAAAACGGACAAGCAAGTATAAGTGGCCGGAAGTTATTTTTCCGGCTATTAATTAGCGCCATACACGAGACTTGTGTAATTTCAAATAAGTTTTTGAACTTGCTGCATGCAATTGGCATTGACAACAAGCAATTCAAGGGGAAACTCCCACATGTAATCAATTAAAAGTGATGCAGATTTGCATATTTATTAATCTCCTCATATACACCTCACCACGTGGCAACAAATACCCGATCATGTGGCATGAACGACTCGATTGTGTGTTGCTCACGGCGCTGCCAAGGGCAAGAAAATATTGTGCTTATCTCCACACCTTTAGTTTTTCTTTACATGAATTTGTACTATTCATGACACGTGTCATGGTGCCTAAAAGGAAGAAACAAGTATGCATATCTGATTTTCCTGTGGGAGTTGCCCTTAGAATCGCTAGTTGTAAATGTCAATTGCATCCAACAGCTTCAAAAACTCCTTTTTTTTTTAAAGTATACAACTCTCATGCATATGTTGCTAATAGCCCCAAAATGGTTTTGCATGAAAGCTATTGTGGATTCTTGAGGGTGCTTATGTGATTCATGCGAGGTACTTTCAAAAGTTGTTCACACAAGGATATAAGTCGTCAGGCAATCTTGCCTTTTTCACATCAGAAGATGTTAAATATTAAAGTAAGGATGGAAAAATTGTTGGTAATGAATGGACTCGTTACTATTTCGCACCAAAAAATCATTCATACCAAGGATGTGCCATTCAACTTACATACATTGTGTATTTTGTCCATCACAAATATTGTTTATATTTTCACAATGGAATTTTTTTTCTTGTTTCAGTACGTGCATTATGGACGTATTTTGCTTATATTTCAGTAGAAAATAAAAGGATGCTCAGACAATACCAATTATAAACTATTGTAAAAATAACCATCTCGAACCCAAAGTTTGACTGGAATAACTCACTGTTATCGACTCGTTCTCAACTGTCAGCACTGTGATCGATGAACCACACCATGCTTGTCCCTGCCTAATAGCTGCAATGAACCATTTCAAAAATTTGCATTTGTATTCAAATTTTGTAGCGACATTACTATTGGTAGATTAGCAATATATTCAAAATATCACCTGGCCAACTCATTGTGAAAGTCTGAAGGAAAAGTAGACGATCACCTTAATGCAATACGTATATCCTATTATGTATATGTACATATGGCCCATGAGGCCCATTAGCTCTAGGGTTTGTACTTCTACTATACATACCTTTGGGTATCCATCTAATACATTTTGAGATATTGATTTGTAACATAGTATCAAAGCCGGCCGCCGCCTTCTGCCTTCCGCCGAATGGCTACTGCCTTCGTGTGTCTTCCCCACCGTAGAAGGGCTGGCATGGTCCACGGCTCATCCATCTCTAGTAATCCTGCTTTTCCTCCTCAGCCACCGAGCATCGCCGAGCACTGCCTTCGCCATCTTCCAGCGAACGGCTCTCGTTGCCCTTCGTCTGCTTCGTGCGCAGTTCTTCCGTCGAGTAGAGGAGCGTCGCCAGCCATCGCGCGCCACAGCCGAGCTGCCGCCGTCGACTTGCGTGCTACCATCGTGCGCCGCAGCCAAGCCGCCGTCGTCGACTTGTGCGTTGTCTCCTCCGTGCGCGCGTGGTCTTCCTCCGTGTGCCTAGTCCGCCCACGTCTGCCTCCACCGAGCCACCATCTGGTCTTCCATCGGGATGGGCCCCGCCACCACCGCCCCTTTCCTGCTCTCTCTGCGCCGTCGCTCATCCTCGCCGGGATCCTCCTCCGTGCTCGGAAGCCCCTCCTCTTCGCCGGAAAACCCTCGAAACCGAGGCGGCGCACAGGCGTGTGGCGATGGGCAGCGGGTGGTGGTGGCTAGCTT
Source organism: Ampelocalamus luodianensis (assembly GCA_036346255.1). Lineage (NCBI taxonomy): Eukaryota > Viridiplantae > Streptophyta > Magnoliopsida > Poales > Poaceae > Ampelocalamus > Ampelocalamus luodianensis. Next base: position 42,024,066 of record CM070637.1, read on the forward strand.
CGGTTTCGGCTACTTCACTATGCTCTCCCACGCAACGGTGGCCTAATTCCAAAACCCTTCTATTTGGAGAGGTTTGGTTAGTTTGGTTAGTTGCTGACTTGAGAAGGGTCATCCTATTTGCATCTAGCAGCTGCTGTGATGCCACGGAAGCCATAGGATTGGGATTCCTCATTCGTTCTTCCTGTTACAAATTGGGACGTGCTGAAGAGACTTGTGTTTCTTGTTCTGAGCTGAGTTGTGACTTCTGTTTCCTATTCTCCGATGCCGAAGTGGTGAAATGGCTCATTCTCTTGGTACAGGACCTCAGTCCGTCTGTTCTTGCGGCACCTCGTCAGGAGGTTTATCAGCCTGCGCCATTTCCTAATGCTCCATCCAACCAGGTTTTATGCCCTCATTGCAAGAAGCCTGATCATCCTATTCAGAGGTGCTACCGTCTTCATACAGAGCTGCAACCTGCATGTCATCGTCGTCATTGTGGTGCAGTCACTGCCATCACTCCTGCAAGTGCTGGGGATTCTGCTCTTGCCACTCAGTTGGGTCAGCTTCAGGCTCTTCAGACTCAAGTTCAGCAGCGGTCTTCATTTGGTGCCCCTCCTAGTATGTCTGCCAGTCTTGCTGTAGCCTCATCTTCCGTGTCAGGTACTAGTCTTCCATGAGTTTTGGACTCTGGAGCTTCTTTTCATATGACATCGAATAAGTCTCAACTTGCATCATGTCGACTTGTTATGGATGGTTCCTATGTACAAATAGCCGATGGCACCTCATATTCAGTCACTCATCAGGGCACTCTCTCTACTTCTCATTTTACTATTCCTGATGTGTCATTTGTACCTCAGCTTTCTATGAACCTTATATTTGTTGGTCAGCTTGCTGATATGCACTACTTTGTTGGGTTTGATGACTCTACTTGCTATGTGCAGGATCGTCGGATAGGGGTTCTTGTTGGTAATGGCCATCGCCTTAGAGATTCTTAGGGTCTCTACTTTCTTGATCGTCTGAGTCTTCCATCTTCCTCCTCTCATGCATCTTCAGTTATTACGTCAGCCTCTATTAGTTTTCCTTAGTGGCATCATCGGCTTCGTCATTTGTGCGGATCTTGTCTTTCTACATTAGCTCGTCAGGGTGTCCTAGGTCATGTCATTGTTGACACTAGTCATGATTGTAAGGGTTGCTAGCTTGGTAAACAGCTGCAACTCCCATATCCTACCAGTGTACATCTCGGTCTAGTCGTCCTTCTGGGTTAGTTCATTCTAATGTTTGAGGTCCTGCTCCTTTTGCTTCCAAAGGTGGCCATATCTATTATGTAATCTTTATTGATGACTATTCTCGATATACTTGGGTTTATTTTATGAAACATTGTTCTCAACTCTTGTCCATTTATCAGTCTTTTGCTCGTATGGTTCACATTCAGTTTTCCACTCCTATTCAGACCTTTCGTTCTGATTCAGGTGGGAGTACTTGTCGCATGCTTTTCGTCAATTTCTCTCCGCTGAGGGAACCCTTCCTCAACTTTCCTGTCCTGGTGCCCATGCTTAGAATGGTGTTACTGAACGTAAACACTATCATCTTATTAAGACTGCTCGTACTCTTTTACTTACATGTCATGTTCCACGATATTTTTGGGCTGATGTGGTTTCTACGTCTGTCTATCTCATTAATATGTATCCATCTTCTCGCTTTAGGAAAGTGTCCTAGAGAGCTCTTGTTTTCCACTCCCCATGGTATGACCATCTTCGGTTTTTGGTTGTACTGCTATGTTCTGCTCGCCTCGTGAGTGCACCAAGTTAACAACTCAGTTTGTTGAGTGTATTTTTCTTGGATATAATCTTGAACATAAGGGCTATCGTTGTTATGATCCCTCTGCTCAGTGTATGCGCATTTCTCGTGATGTTTCTTTTGTTGAGGATCGTCCCTACTTTTACTCTTCTACCACTCGGTCCTCCTCTCCTATTGAGTCTCTTTCTTTTCTTTATCTTCCACCTATTGTTTCATTCGATACACCTTTTTCTGTGGAGTCCTCTTCTCCATCCACAGTTAGATCACCGTTTCCTCTTCACTATACTCGTCGGTCTAGGGTTCCTCTTGATACTCAGCCTTCTACTATTTCCTTATCTGATGGCATGGCTAGTACTAATGATACTCTTTCTAATGATCCTCCACTGGCACCGTCATCTCAGTATGAGCTTCGTGATCGTACTACTATTGCTGCTCCTGATAGATATGGTTTTCTTCCTATTGCTGTTGTGCCTGAGCCTCGCACTTATTAGAAGGCTGTTGTTCATCCTGAGTGGTAGTTAGCTATGGCTAAGGAGTTGGTTGCTTTGTATTGTACTCGTACATGGGATCTTGTTCCTATTACTTACAAGTGGGTTTTTAAAGTTAAGGCCAAATCTGATAGCTCTGTTGAGAGGTATAAGGCTCGACTAGTTGCTCGTGGTTTTCAGCAGACACATGGTCGTGATTATGATGAAACATTTGCTCTGTTGCTCATATGGTAATGGTTCGCACTTTGTTGTTGTAGGTCTTTGCCGTTTCGCTCTTGGACTCTCTCAGATGGTTGTGAAGAATGCTTTTCTTCATAGTGATTTGCAGGAGCAGGTTTATATGGCACCACCTTAGGGTGTTGTGGCTCCTGCCGGTCATGTTTGTTGCCTTCGCGCAGTGCTTTTTATGGCCTCAAACAAGCTCTCCGTGCTTGGTTTGAGCTGCCGTTCGATTCGCTTGTGTTAGCTGGGTTCTTCCCGAGTAATAATGATCCCGCATTGTTTATTCATACATCTCCACATGGTCGCATTATCTTCGTTACTCTGTGTTGATGACATGCTGATTACCGGAGATGACAAAGAGTACATTGCTTTTGTTAAGCAACGGCTCAGTAAGCAGTTTTTGATGTCGGATTTAGGTCCTCTCTGTTATTTTCTGGGGATTGAGTTTACTTGCACAGATGATGGCTACTATCTATCTCAACAGTGTTATCTTCAGGATTTGCTTGCTCGCTCTGGTCTCACTGACAGTAGGACAGCTGCTACTCCTATGGAGCTTCATCTTAAGCTTCGTCCTACTGATGGCATTTTGCTTGAAGACCCTTCTCGTTATCGTCATATTGTTGGGAGTCTTGTCTATCTTGCAGTGACATGTCCTGATATTGCTCATTCTGTTCATCTACTCAGCCAGTTTGTTTCTGCTCTCACGTGTGTTCACTATGCTCACCTGCTACGTGTGTTGCGTTATCTACAAGGGACTGTTGATCATTGTCTCTTTTATTCTTGGTTGACTCAGCTTCAGCTTCATGCTTACTCTGACTCGACTTGGGCGAGTGATCCTGTTGATAGACGATCTGTCTCTGGCTATTGCGTATTTCTTGGTCTTCGCTATTGCCCGGAAGTCCAAGAAACATCTGATATCACGGTCTAGTCTTCGAGGCCGAGCTTGAGCATTGGTGTGAGGACCACGATTTATTCGACTTGTAATGCCTCGAGATATGTATACTTCCCTAAATACAAGATACACACGTTACAAAATCATGCATCAACTCCATACATCACATTATAACAAGTCTACCAAAAGACATACATAATATAAAGTTATTACAAAAGATAGGCCGACCGACCAAATGACTTTAAAGTAACATAAGATAGCGGAAGCAAAAGTGTCATAAGATCGCTGTAAACAAAAGCCAATTAGTGTGCCTTAACCAACAAGGCAACCTACCGGACCGCCAAGCTAGTCGCCCCATACACTGTCACAGCACATCTCACAGAAGTGAGGCCCTTGGGGCTCACCTTCTTCCTCTACACACAACAAGCAATGCAGGTGAGTACAATAATGTACTCGCAAAACTTACGAGTAATAAGCCTATACATAGCTACATGTGAGCTGAATTCAAACGAATTGGTTATATGGTTAATTGGACGCATAAAACAATTTTCATTTGCAATAAGGTAATAGATTGAAGGTAATTTGTAAAATCTGTTTGTAAGCATTAAAATAACAGTGAGTAACAATAAATAGCAAGTAATCACCTAGAGGTGACTAACCCAACAGCCACCACAACATAGCACGAATCCCTGATTCGTACCACCCTTCAAGTTTTAATTAAAATGTTGTAGTATAACTTTGAAAAGCATACCCAAGTATGTCCATAACCTAGACGAGGCTATTTGAATAATTTAAACCCTGCATAGGTGTACCAATGTACCCACACTTGGACCGCCTTTAAGCCACAATAAGCACACTTCCAAGGTATCTATGGCATGGCTAAGTCCTACGAGAGATTTCTATATTGTGCATTAACTACGAGCTCAGATGGATAGAAACCTATACGCTTACATGGTGAAGCCGAAAGACAACTACCCACCCGGGGTAAAGCTTCCGGACAACTACCATGCTCCCAAACACCATCCCTCCTGCGACCCCCTGCGACTCGGAGCCAACACACACCAAAGTACTAAGTCAAGAGAGGTATCATACCCTCTAGTGTGGTTAACACGCACAAATTACCTGGATAACAGGTACTCACAAGATGTTCGGTCCTTAATTGACCCGGGCACCATTCCAATCACACCCAAAAACACACCATCTTACCATTGTGCCCAAGTCCAAATCATTTTGTTTTCAGTTTTTAGTTTTCAGAAGTAAACATAACACAAGGCTAAATCATAAAGATTATAATAAGTTTGTGTGATCAAGGTTATCGACAAGTCAATAACCGCCCATTTCTACCGATAGCTAAGCATGACTAAGCATTTTAACTCGTACTACTAAGTGACAAGGGTTCATCCAACAAACCCAAAATCACAGCAAGGTAGTTCTAGGCTCAGTAGTAGAGGATAAACATTTACCTACGGATTATGTATCTAATAGGTCAACTAATCGACAATAGTTCAAAACAAGATAGCAATGCATACGTAGAATTTGCAAACAACATATTAGAATTTGAAAATAGTAGGAGCAACATGATCAAATGATGCTAGATCTGCTTGCCTTGCTAGAGGGTAGGGTCTGGCTGCTGAGGATCAGATTCAAGATCAATAATCTCTTCGGAACCTAACACGAAAATACGATAAAACCAATAAGAACGAAAAACACCAAACAAAACTCAACAGCAAAAGTCATCCAAATCTCATGAAATTTACACAAAGATGAGGTATGATTTTAGATAAAATTAGGAATAAGAATTATTCAATTTGGACTTAGCATGCAAAAGTTATAGCTAAAATAAGATCTCTCAACCAGGAAAATCTAATTTAAATTAATTACTGGTACTGTTCATGGCATAAATTTCTAAAATGATCTAGAACCTAAAATTTTTATGGTAGGTAGATAATGTTATCCTAAGAACAACAAAGTTGAGTTTACTCAATTTGGTGTTGAAATGAAATACTTATGATTTTTCTAAGTTGTAAAACTAGCACATATCATTTTTCGTAAATAAAACTATGATCACGACCTATTTCATATTAAAGTATACTAACATAGGAATTTTACAAGCTTGTTAGATTGGAGTTATACAGAAAAATTTATGCATTTTACAAGTTTTACTCGATTTTCTGAATATTAAATAATGGTTGAAACAAGTTAATATTGTCTACAAAATTTTCAAGCACAGTAACCAAGTCTAAAAACATTTTTAGACAAAACTTTAGTTAAACATGAATTTAATACAGTTGGAATCATCTAAAAGGAATTAAAATGAATTAGTTATGAGTTTTAAAGTTTTAATACAATTTTATTGACAAATAAAGGCTTACCGTAATAAAATCAAACCTATCTAAAAGATAACGACGTGGACGATCGTGGGCCTTAGATTCGGGATCCAATGGCCCACGCTTGGCAGAGATAGCGCACGCGGGGTCCAAAGAGAGCTCACTGCTGGATTTAGATCCAACGGTCCACGTGGATCGGCATCCGGAGGTCCGAATGCTCCAATCATCCATGACCGTGAGATCTTAACATGGAGGGCTCCGATCGCACAAACCTTGGCGGTCCGGAAGTCTCCGCGATCCGAGTGAGATATAAAGATGGGCGGCCTAGGTCCATGTGCGGTTCGGCGATCGAATAACGCGATCGATCTCGGCCGTTGATCGCGATGGACGATCTCATCGACGTGGAGTGTTCGAGGCCCAAAGTCCTCGAAGATTGAACAATGATTAGCCATTAACGACAACGCATGAGAAGGTTTTCGTCAAGAAACCCGAGCGCAAAGAGTGGCTTGTCGCCGCGCCCGGCCATGGTGGCGCAACCTAAGGGCCAAAATGGGTTCGCACACCTCGCGACCAGACGGTGGTGACTCGCGCGCGCGCCCATAACGCGGCGAGCTGGAAATAAGACGGTGACCAAATGGCCAAAATCGAAAATGACAAAGAGCTCCTCATTGTCCAAAGAAGCGGGTGCCACAACATCTAAGGACTAATAAGAAGCTACCTTAGCCAAGAAGAGCTTCAAAGATGGCGGGAAGCTCGACCGTAGGAGTCCACCGAGTTGGGGAAGACGATGTGAAAATGACGACTTGAGCAAAATAAACACGACCGCGTGGTCACAATAGCTTCATTATAGCTCAGAGCAGCTCCAAAAGCAAGTAATTGCTAAATGAACCACTTACCAGAGCTGAGGAAGAAAGGGGGTGAATTCGGCCAAAAAAGATCCAAACTCAAAATTGGTCAATTCTATGAATGAAACCCAAAATTGAGTTAGGGAAATGATTAGGCATAAAGGGTCTCAATAGGGTACAAAAGGAATTGAAGATGAATCACTGGAGCACCAAAGTCCACAATGGAGCTTCACGGCCGAAAATGGTGTTTTGCTATTTTTTGGTGTTTTGAGCTCCAGAAGAAATGGGAAGCTAAGTGGTGCTGCAAATGAGCTCAGAGAGGGTCTTAGGGGGCTTCATATAGATGGTGAGCTAGGGTTTGGCAAAAAGAAACCCTCGGGTGAGCTCCAAAGTGAGCTTGGCTCACGGGACAACCGTGGACCAAAAAGAAACGATGGGGGGGCAGGGAAAAGAACATGATCATGGCCGAAAGCAGTCGCATGTATCACTGCGCCGACCAGAGAGATGTTGATGAGGAAGCTCAAAATGACCCAGCCATGCCACTCTTTGTTCACGCACGGCGTGAGGAAGAAGACGACCAGAAAAGCTAGGGTGGTCGTGGGCGGTCCGATTAAAAATGGACGGTTAGATTTGCTCCAAAGCTCCCGAGGTTCAAAACACTAGGGAAGCCGTGAGCGTTGGATTTTAATCCAACGGCTCAGAAATGATGCGGCTTGGTTCGATCAAGTCAAATGACTTTGGCTCGGGTTTGACTCGAGCCCAAGCCTGACTCAGACCAGAGTTCAATTTTTAGGGTTTTGAATTGGGACAGACTTTGGGGATTTATTTGAGGTAGCAAAACAACTCCAAAAAATTTTCAATTTTTATTGGAGCTTGCTAACTTAGATATTAACCTTGTGTAAAATTTTTAGAGATTTTTATATAGTGAATTTTTCTCCAAAAATTCTGCAAGGTCCTAAAATAGTGTTTTGACTGAAAGTCAAACAGGTTTAACTGCCCTCCAAAAACATTCAAACAATTTCTAAAAATTATGAAATTTTTCAGAGGGTCACACACCAACCCTAGAACTTAGGAAAATATTTCAGGAGATGATCACAAGATTTGACAAGAATGTTTTAAAAGGTCAAGATTTGGATCAAAAGACTTGTGACTTTGCATTTTCATATTCCTTTTACAAGAATTGTTTAGAACATACAGAAATACATGATGTAAGAAAAAGTTTTAATTTCTACTCATTTTCTTAAATTTGAAACACAAGTCTAAAACTTGGGATGTTACAATTGGGCACTACTACTTGAGATTGTTTAGCTTCATTGGCTTTTGGTCGATCTTGGTGTGTCATGTGATATTCCTGCATCTCTTCAGGTGACAACACTAGTGCTATACAGATTGCTAATCGATCGAGTGAAGCTTGAGCTACTAAGCACATTGGTGTGGATGCGCATTTCACTCGTTCTCATTGCCAATGAAGACCATTGCTCTTCGGTATATGCCCTCTGAGATTCAAGTTGCTTATTTCTTCACTAAGGCTGAAACTCGAGAGCAACATCACTTCTATCTCTCCAAACTCAATGTTTTAGATCCTCTTGACCCATGCTGAGTTTGAAGGGGGTGTTATGTATATGTATATATAATCCATATGCATATATGCCCTATGAGGCCCATTAGTTCTAGGGTTTGTACTTCTACTATACATACCTTTGGTTATCCATCTAATACATTTTGAGATGTTGATTTGTAATACATCCTTCATACATGAAAAAACCCAGATATATTTAAGAAGCCAAATCAAATATTTTGTATAAATGAATTCCATAATATGCAATATTTTGTATGAAACATGCACATTAGTGCACTCATCCTGGAATTTCAATCAAAGTTACTCGTGCTTTCGAGAGGAATAGATAGAATATAAGTTAAGTAAATTTGCGAACATGGAGTTAAAAACTAGAAGAATAGGTAGTTATTACCTACTAAAACAAGCAAAACATCAAAAACATAAAGAATAATTAAAATCTTAAATGTGGCTTTAGAAAGCCAAGAATTGCCTTTGACCATTATTGTCTAAAAAACTTAGAACAATGTAGTAATAAACAAATTAGAAATTCAAACATAAAAATATGTCATCTTCATGTATTCTAGGTCAAAGGAAGCAATCTCATTTCTAGGTACAACCCAAATCTTAATAACTAAGATAAGTCCATTTGACCCCTTTGAACTCTTGCAAAGTCCGAAAGCGCCACCCAAATACAAAGCTGGATATTTTAGACCCTCAACTGTCAAAACCGGTAACTTATGAACTTAAAACCATTCCACCCCGATTTTCACCCGATGTGGCTTCGACGTGGCATTGGTTTCAACACGTGTATCATCCCTTGTGGTGCTGACTCAACAAAGCTCACTTCTTCTGTAACATCCTGGCTAAAAATTCACTCAATGTCTTGGTAGAGTGGGGTGGACCATCACAGACATAGCACCGAACATAAACTTTTGTACTCGCCGTGTAAAGGGTTAATCTGGATGTGCTACGTTTGGACCGAATGAGCATTATATGCTATACAACTCACTTTAGACAATCAATGTGAGAATAATCACACCACATAACTTCACATGGGCCACATGGACCACCACTAATAGGCTGGGGTATTACATTCACACCCCTTAAGGGGAAGACACCCTCGGAAGCACATCGCATACATAGCAAATGCCCACCATAGTACACATTCATTTCGTGTGCCCTCCACGGGCACACACGCTTGCGAGCAAAGGTTGATGGTCTAATACCATCTCACTTGAGCATAACAACAATTACCTTGAGGATCTATTAATTTCACTCAAGAAAAAGGGACATTAAATATGGACACTTAAGTTACTCCAAATTTCATAGGATCAAAACGTCCACCAAATATTGAACTTGGAAAGTGTATTTTCCACTAACAGTTATACCAAACAAATAATGGAGTCATTAACTAAAGGAAACTCTCTACCCACAACTAGAGCAAAAACATCTTATGAAAAATTCCATCACTATCTCTGTGCCTCGAATGGTGGCACAGCTTGGCCTCTCTAGCGGCCGCAACCCCTTTCTCTTGACATCGCTATCAGTGGTGAACATAAGAATTTCGGGATGGTTGTTCGGAGTTAATAAAAACCTAATGGAAAAGGTAGATGTCCACAGTAGGTAAAATTAAATTACAAATTGTTCGTACCGGAGACAACATCTCAAATAATTTAGAGAAATTATTAAGGAAAATTTGTGGAATTGGGAATTTGGGATTTGAGACTTCGGAGTTGGGGAATGTGGATGCACCTATGCTGCTATCGACGTGCATAGCTTGCCTTGCTGTCTTGGCCAGGCCTGGTCGGTGCTCACTTCTGCCAGATTGCTACTTTGATCCTAGCTCCTAGCCGACGTGCAACCTCGAGGCCAAGCCAAAGCTTGGGAGCTAACTTCACTTGCTCACCTCGCCAAGTGGGTGGAATTATTTAGGCTTTGATGGTTTTGGCCCCTCAACATAAAACTCTATTTTCAACCCCATCTAGTCAGCCTCATTGATGCTATAACTCGGCCGCTATACTTGAAATGAATTGGGGAGGGGGAGGATTGGGTGTGGGCTAAAATCTATTAGCAATACAATATGAAGTATTTGACACAATTATCTATAAATATACCTAATGTACCTACTAAATGCATGGTATTTCCCCATGAACTATGCTAGGACCACCCCTGATCGTTGTGCAACACAATTAGAAGAAAGCCCACATGGACACACAAGCAATAAATCCAACATTTTCTACACCATCGCAACCAACCTCATCATCATCGCTGTGGGCATCCTCCCACACAACATACCCTATGCCATCGTGGCCATCCTCCTCATCGGCGTTCCAGCTGCAGTTGGCCTTGAGACCGAATGTGACCCCTCTATTCTCCTCGACATATGACTCAACGATACTACTTGGCCTAGCGGGCACTTCAACCGGCACTTGTTGACACCTTCGCACCTGAACCAAGTGGTGGCTAGTGCGCTAGTTGATACCGACTACACGACGAATAGAGGATTTAGCAATAGTTTGCATCTTGGTCTCTGTGAAGAAAGCGGTGCTCACTTGAGGAGGGTTGTGCGTGAAGGTTGAAGGGTGATATGGGTGGAGGCATTCACCGAGAGCTTCAAGACTGGCAATGGAGATGGTCGAGAGGCTTCAACTCCACCGGATAGAAACGTAACACACCCAGAACACATGAGCTTGGAATGCTTCTGAACTAACCTTAAATAATTCTAAACCAAGGTAATTCTAGTAAATTTCAGCAAAACCTCCCTTGTAGAGTTAACTACACGGAGGTTCCAACATATAGATAATTCATAAATAACTAAACCAACATCCAGAGACATCAATAGAAATTCAAAACATGCTTAGCAACTAGTAAAAACCAAAGAAGTATGAAGTACCACTACTCATCATTATTACACCTAACCCATTGCATGAGACATAAACATAACAAAACCTTTAAGCAAATCGCTCATTTATTAAAGCATGGTCTGAAGTTTATTCAACTTTATTTGGTTCATGGTGGTGTGTGTGTGACTATCAATCTACTCCCTCTCATGCATGT